>OZ018390.1:74230289-75725317 GCA_963969525.1 Ontholestes murinus | reverse complement strand
GATAGAGGCCACCCACCCACCCTGCATATTTTCTTGGTACTTTTAACAGTGTAACTGTTGATATTCCTTAAAACAAAAAGAGATTTTGTAGATGTTGTCAATGTCTTTATAAGCACTGTTGTAGCTTAAGTACTATTGTGTATGTAGGGTGGATGGGTGGCCAATATCCTACCCTCCAGTTTAATATTATAGACGATGGTTTTCTTATAAAAAATATATTAGAAAGACAATGTTTGCAAAAAGTTTAAAAAGTATGAATCTGCTTGTAATCAAATAAATATTCAGTAGAATATCTTTAGGTTGGAGGGTGGGATAGAGACCACCCACCCACCCTACATATACATAGATACATTAATCACTCTAACTGTTTTAGTTTCCTAAAACAAAAACAAAATTCTGAAGATGTTGTTAAGAACGTTTTAAGCACTGTTTTAGTTTATGTTTTATTGTATATGTAGGGTGGGTGGGTGGCCACTATTTCACCCTCTAGTTTTAAAAATATAAGCAACGCTTTCCTATCCTCCAATTTTATATTATAAGCGACGGTTTTCTTATAAAAAGTAAACTTTGAAAAGAAAACGTGTGTAAAAGTTTAAAAAAGATAATTATGATTGTAATCGAATTAATATTCAGCAAAACACTCATGAATGATGTTAAGGTTGGAGGGTGTGATAGTGGCCACCCATCCACCCTACATATTGATTGGTACTTTCAATAGTGTAACTGTTGATGTTCCTTAAAACAAAAACAAATTTTGTAGTTGTTGTTAATGACTTTATAAGCACTGTTGTAGCTTAAGTTTTATTGTATATGTAGGGTGGGTGGATGGCCACTATCCTACCCTCCAGTTTTATATAATAAGCGACGGTTTCATTATAAAAAATGTATATTAGAAAAGACAATGTTTGCAAAAAGTTTTAAAAGAATTAATCTTCTTGTATTGAAATAAATATTCAACAGAACACGCACAAATGATCTTTAAGTTGGAAAGTGTGATAGAGGCCACCCACCCACCCTACATATACATTGGTACATTAATCACTCTAACTGTTTTAGTTTTCTGAAACAAAATCAAAATTCTGAAGATGTTAAAACATTTTAGGATCTATTTTAGGTTAAGTTTTATTGTATATGTAGGGTGGGTGGGTGGCCCCTATTTTACCCTCCAGTTTTAGAAATATAAGCAACGGTTTCCTTATAAAAAAATAAATTTAGAAAAGAAAACGTTTGCGAAGTTTAAAAAGGATAATTATGATTGTAATCAAATTAATATTAGGCAAAACACTCATTAATGATGTTTAGGTTGGAGGGTGTGATAGTGGCCACCCACCCACCCTACATATTTATTGATACCTTAACATTGTAACTGTTGATATTTCTTAAAACAAAAACAGATTTTGTGGATGTTGACAATGACTTTATAAGCACTGTTTTAATTTAAGTTTTATTGTATATGTAGGGTGGGTGGGTGTCCACTATTTTACCCTCCAGTTTTATAAACATAAGTAACGGTTTCCTCATAAACAAATAAATTTAGAAAAGAAAACGTTTGCGAAGTTTAAAAAGGATAATTATGATTGTAATCAAATTAATATTAGGCAAAACTCCCATTAATGATGTTTAGGTTGGAGGGTGTGATAGTGGCCACCCACCCACCCTACATATTTATTGATACCTTAACATTGTAACTGTTGATGTTCCTTAAAACAAAAACAGATTTTGTGAATGTTGTCAATGACTTTATAAGCACTTTTGCAGATTACGTTTTATTGTATATGTAGGGTGGGTGGGTGGCCACTATCCTACCTTCCAGTTTTATATTATTAGCGACGGTTTTCACGCAAAAATATTAATTATTAGAAAAGACAATGTTTGAAAAAATATTGGTACTTTAATCACTGTAACGGTTTTAGTTTCTTAACATAAACAATGATGTAGAATCAATTAGATTCAAATGAGATGAGAATTAGAGTTTCGAATTATTTTTCAAGAAAATATTCTATTCATCAGATTCAGTTGAGATGAAAATTGGAATTTCGATTTTCAATTGTTTTTTTTTTAGTTTTTTTGTTGATAACTTTCGATTGGATGGTCGTAATTAAATTTTTTTCACCAATACAATTTATTAACCAAAGGCTTATTTATAGAATAAAAACAAAAATTTGATTGTCAATTGTTTTTCATATTCTCGAACATAACTTTTGAATGGATTGTCCGATTTTGAAAATTATTCCAGAAAAAAAATTCTAATCATCAAGTAAATTTAGATGAGATGAAAATTTGAATTTCGATTTTCAATTGTTTTTTAGTTTTTCGTTGATAACTTTTGATTGGATGATCGCAATTTAAAAATTCTTTCACTAATAGAATCTAGTCATGTATGGATAAGATAAAAAACGAAAATTCTATTTTCAATGGTTTTAACCTGCCTTATGTCTTTTTGGTACGTACCAACTGTCATCTACCTGCCACCTTAAGATTCTTTGTATCTATTTGTCTGACATCTGCTTGATATCTGTCATATGTCTGTGATCTTTCATTCACTTGTTTGTCTATCGATTATCTATCGTCCTTTTAAGTCTGTATTATGTGTCCCCTATTTTAGATAGTTTCTTGTTTGTCTTTGTGCTGTTGTTGTTGTTCATCTGTCAATCAATTTTTTGTTATCTGTTAGTTTGCTGTTTTTGCCTTTTTTGTCTACCTGCTTATAATTCTTTTATGCATGTTATCTGTCATCTACATGTCATTTTAAGATCATTTGTCGCAATTTGTCTGTTATAGGTCTGTAGTCTGAATATGTTGCCAGTCTATAGCTAGTCTATTGTTTGTCTGTCTATTATCGGTCTATCGTTTATCATCTGTATTAGCTGTTAATAGATGGTCTGTAGTTTGTCACCTGTTAATCTTCTTTCAAATTTTCCTTAATCCCGAACGTCTATCCATCAGTCTATCTGTTAATCATCAACTTTTAGACGTCTATCGTTGTTTCTCTGTTCGTTTGCAATTGTTCGCTTTGGATTGAGTTTTCCAAGGTTGATCAAATCATTGACCAGAGCATTAAGACCTCACTAGGTTCACTGTGCCCAGTTGTTCGCTTTATGTCTCTTCTATATATGCCATCTGTCACCTTAAGATTCTTTGTATGTATTTGTAATCTGAATCTGCTGTCTGTCTATCGTTTGTGTGTTAAACATATTTTAGTTGTTTGTCTATATATTGTTAGTTTGTCATTTTTTGCCTATGATATCTGTCACCTCTTTCTAAATAGTCTGTCGCATCTATCTATCATCTGTAACTTATATTTCAGGTGTCTACTAAAAAACTTTTGTATAAATATGTTTATAATTAGCAATAATTCAGTATATAATTAAGAATCGTTGTCACGTTTCACATCCACCTTGGCCTTATTACACAAATATAACCCAATTTTTTATATCCAATTACCCTGATAAAAACTGCATTTTAGATAATCGTCGTTAACACATTTTGGTGCTGCAAAAGCAAGTGTTATTATTGTTAGTGTTCGGTTAGTACATTAATTGATTAAACAAAAATTGGTCCCAATTTCTCCCAACGCATGCAATATTCACACTAAAACAACTAGGAACACAATTCCATATTAACTAGTCCCAAAAGAAGAGATACAATACATTAATTCAGACAAAAATTAATTAGAAGAAAACAGAAATATATATTTTTAGTCTTTGTGATAATAATAAATTTGTTTAACGTTTTTTTATTCCTTCTTTTCGTACAATGATTTACCACGCTGTAACTTTTGAAGTTATAGTAGAGTAAAATTGTGAAACAAACCAAGTGTAATTTAATTTAAACCTTCATCAGTAATATAACTTTGAAATTCTGAAAACGTTACGGTGAAAAAGTTGTAACATAAGATGGAGGTTATAAAAAATTTTGGAAATCCAAAGATTAGTTTTGATTTTCTTCTCACTTAAACCATAGTGAAACAATTTTTAACTAACTAGGTTTTAATTAAAACTCAATATTACATTTTACTCCACAGGTATACATTATTTTCTCTCCAATTAGTTTCAACAATAAATCATTCTCAAGCAAGAATAAAGAAAACACTTTTACTTTTTTTATATATAAAAGTGTTTTGTTTAATTGTGGAGGCGTTTACTTTGTGGTACATCTTGAATATACTGAAGAAAGAAAACAGGATCACTTTGTTTTACCACTTTTTAAAAAAGTGTTTTCTTTATTCTTAATATTGAAATGTACCACGAAGTGTACGCCGTTAAGATCGAAGAATTTATTCTTAAGCAGTTAACTACGAACTTTTTTGCTCGTCCATCACTTGGTGATACATAATTTAACCATAATTCGTTTGAAACCACTTTTGAAACCAGTAAAATCAAGTGATTGTGAGTTAATAAAGTTTATCTTTTAAAGAATAATGTAATGTCGAAACTAATTTTAGTTTTTAGTGAAGATCTAATTAATCTAATAAAGAAAATATTTAATCAATTCATTATTTAATCTCTATGACTTTAGGAGTAGTTAATAGGGATGGTAAAAAACAAACACACGCACGCGCATAATTGGAACTTGTTCTACTCTACCCATAAAATGTATTTAATAGGAATATGTAATAATAATAATAATAATAAATATGCTAGGCTAGAATGGTTGTTTGGTGGCACCGTACCATTATAATTGGACTTTTCTCGTCGCCAAGGAAGGCAGCCCTCGACGGCGACGGTGGTTTTTTGTTTAGTTTTGGGTCCCATCAAAGGGGTTAATTGACTATTGAGGCTTCCGCTTCCATCTGTGCCAGCACTCAAGGGAGCTTCCTCGCTCGCTAAAAGACGGACGACCCATGTCATGTTATCCATTCCCAAAAAATCTACCTCAACACAGATACTCTCTTCCTCTTGTCTTCTAATTTTTTTCCTCCTTTTTCTCTCTTTTTTTTAAATCCTTTCTTACACGATTTTACAAACTAAACAAACTACAAGGATAACTTCGTATACTCAATAAAATTATGAATTAATAATTAGAGATAGACAATTTAAATCTTAAGGAATATTATTCATCTTAATTGATGATTGTAAAATTTTTATATCTCTATTCATTATGGTTAATAATGTTCTATTTATTATGTTTGTTATTAAGTAATGACTTTACTCATTAATGTAATAATTGATTTTAATTGATCGAAATTATCCTTATATTTTGTACGACGATCACATAATTAAAAAAAAAAATCAGAGATTAGTTCATATTAATAAATTAAATTAAATAAATATGAGTATAATCAGTATGTATAAATATATATATAAATAAGACACAACTGCATGCGCTTACAGTATAACAACATGAAGAATATCTAAAAGCAGACTTGATAACGAACAGCCAAAAAAATAATGATCACTCCACGTTTACTCAAAATTAAAACAAAAACAAAAAATAAAACTCCTTCGATTACCTACTCTGATTTTGCTCATTTTGAAATTCGTGTGTTTCACTAAAAAAACAAGTTCCCCTCTGTGGTACGTACGAGTCATACTTACGCGAAGATTTCGCCGTGAAGGTGATCGGACTGTCCCACTCTTCCTTGCTGGACTTCGGCTCCGTGGTGTCGTTATCCTCGTGAAGGACTTCGTTTATGTAATCTGTAACGTCATTGTAATTAGTGCGTTTTGTTGGATTTCGTCGTGGTTTTGGCGTGGATGGATGCGAGATAAATCATAAGAGAATCGATTTGGAGCAAAAAAAATAATAAAATAAGAATGTTGGCGAATACAGACCCTCGTATTTACCGTGGGAGAACTGCTTGGCAGTTCCGTTCTGCTGGAATTCTGGGAAACTGACGTGGTTATGTTTTCCATCCTGAAAATAACGAAATAATAAATAAAAAATTATTTAACTTATTAATTTATAAATTAGTTAAGTTACGAGGAGATGATAATAATTTAATTTCTAAGTGTTTTAATCAATAATAAAAATATATAAGTCCTTTACGTTGTAGAAAATTAACTAATAATTAGAAAAAACACAAAAATATTTAAAATCACAAAAGTGGTTTGTTCTTGTTGTCTTAATAAGACTCATTTGTTGTAGATTTTACGAAATATTTTCGTGTTTTTTCTAATTATGGTTTTAATCAAGTTTTCTTATTAATATTATTATTATTTATTTATCCAATATACTACAAAATATTCTAATAACAAAAGATTATTAATATAAGGTGTCTCCTTGAATTATTTGATATCAATCAAATGGTTGATTTATTTTATTTTATTTTATATACTTTACAAGTTCTATTAAAAGAAATATACATAAAAATACATACATGAATTTAACTTAAAAATTTGAAGCATAGAACTTGAAGGCGAAAAATTATATATACAAACATCTTTATTGCAGACAATTTTACATAGTAAAGCAACATTATATCGAAACAATTGAAAAAATAAAGAAAATTTCTGTTAAATGGCTTATCAGCCTATACAAAATTATTTATCTACAAATATTTTTTCACTAGTACAAAGTCGACAATAAAAATTTTCAAAAATTCATAACTTTTATTGTGATTTTAGAATTTTAAAAACTCATTAAGAATTTATAAGAACAGCATTTGAAGAATTCGGCTTTAGTAAAATTCTATCACTTCCGTTTACCCTTCTTTACATACTGGTTATACCATACAACATAAATCCGAAAATAAACATTTTCAAAAATTCATAACTTTTGTTGGGATTTTAGAATTTTAAAAAATTATTAAGAATATATAAGAACAATATTTGAGTATTCGGCTTTATTAAAATTATATCACTTCCGTTTACCTCTCTTTACTATTTATTATACAATACGACATAAAACAAAAAATAAAAATTTTCAAAAATTTATAACTTTTTTTGTAAAGTTCTGATTTTCAAAATTTATTAAGAACTCCTAAAAGTAATATTTTAAGATAGAACTTTGATTTTAATAAAATTCTATCGTATATTTTTTTACATTCGTTTCGCACGATTTCTATCTTCGAAAATAAAGATTTTAAAAAAGTCATAACTTTCAAAAATGATTACAAATTTATAAAAACATCATTTGTAAAATAGAATTTCTTCTATTTTTAAATCTTATCCCATCTTTTTACTTCTCCTTTTGTACTATTTTCATCTTATGAAACTAAATTTAAAAAAATTACGATTTTCAGAAATTCATAACTTTTCTTGTGATTTCTCTTTCTTTTGTTGTGATGTTTAGATTTTCAAAATCATTTAAGGATTTATAAAAACAACATTTAAATAATAGAATTTGACTTTTGTATAAATTTGTCACGTGTTGTTTACCTCTCTTTTTAGATAATGTTCACATTATGAAATAAAATAGAAAATAAGAATTTTTAAAAATTCATAGCTTTTATTGTGAACTTGCGTTTTAAAAAATTATTAATAATTTGCAAAGGTTATATTCTAAAAATATAATTTAATTTCTGTAAAATTTTATCACACTTTTTTTACCATTCTTTTCGCACTATTTTTATTTTCAAAAATGTTAATTTTTGTTGTGATTTTTAGAATTTCAAAAATTGTTAGGAATTTGTATAAATAACATTTAAAGAATATAATTTTATTATTATTAAATTTCATTATTATTAAATTTCATTACGTATTTCAATCTCACTTTTTAGACTATTTTTACCTTACAAAACCAAGATGAAAATAAAGACTTTCAAAAATGATTTACTCTTATTGTGATGTTTAGATTTTCGAAAACTATTAAGGATTTGTAAAAACAACATTTAGAGGATAATATTTGATTTTTGCAAAATTTTATCGCGTTCTTTTATCTCTTTTTTTAGACTATATTTAAAACGTCGAAAATTTCAAAAATTAATAACTTTTGTTCTGAAAATCGGATTTCCAAAAAATCTGAAAAAGCAACATTTGATGAATAAAATTTGATTTTTTGTAAAATTATATCGCATTAGTCTATCTTTTTTTTAGGGTATTTTCACCTTATGAAACTAGTGTAAAATAAAAATTGACAAAATATCATCATTTTTGTTGTGATGTTTGGATTTTCAAAAGTTAAAAGAAATTTATATAGAAATATTTAAAGAATAGAAGTTTACTATTATAAAATTTTATTGTGTATTTGTTGTCTCCATTTTTAGACTATTTATATCTTATGGGACCAAGATAAAAATAAGTAACTCTTATTGTCATATAGAAATAACACAATTTACGCTTGGTTTGTTTCACTGTTTAAAACAAGCGTAAATTGTGTTATTTATTTACAAAATGTTTCACCATGTGCTACATGAGAAGCTAATTCAAGAAATTTTATTGTCATGTTTGGATTTTCAAAAACTATAAAAAATTTGTAAAAATGATATTTGTAGGATATCATTTGATTTTTCAAAACATTTATCGCATACTTTTACCTCTGTTTTTAGATTATATTTACCTTACGAGACAAAGTCGAAAATTGAAAATTTCAAAAATGCATAATATTTGCTGTAATGTTCAAATTTTTAAAATCTTTGAGGAATTTATAAAAAAAGCACATAGAAAATAGATCTTACTTGTTAAAAATTTTAATTGCATATTTTTATTTCACTTATTAGACAATGTTTACCTTATGAAACAAAATTGGGAAAAACATTTTCAAAAATTCATAACTTTTATAGTCAATTTTGGATTTTCAAAAACTATTAAGAATTTGTAAAATCAACATCTAAACAATAGATTTTTTTAAATTTTACCACGTCCTTTTACTTCACTTTTCACACAATTTTTTCCTTATGAAACAATATCGAAAGTAAAATTTTTCAAAAATTCGTAACTTTTATTGTAAAGTTTTGTTTTTAAAAATCTATTAGGAATTTGTAAAAGCCATGTTTATAGAATAAAATTTTATTTTTGCATAATTTTATTTCGTCCTTTTACCTCTCTTTTTAGATTATATTTACCTCATGAGACGAAGAAAGTCGAAATTTAAATATTTAAAAAATACATAATTTTTGTAGTGAATTTTGTTTGAATTTTCAAAATCTATTAGGAATTTACAAAAACAATATTTGAAGATAAGTATTTGATTTTTGTAAAATTTTATAGCGTCTTTTTACCTCTCTTTTCGCACTATTTTTACAAGATGATACACAGTTGAAAGTAAACATTTTCAAAAATTTATAATTTTTGTTGTTATGCTTAGATTTTAAAAAATTATAAAGAATTTGTAGGAAAAAAAAACATTTGAAGAATGGTATTTAATTTTTGTAAAATTTAATTGCATACTTTTACTACTTTTTCACACTATATTTGCTCATGAAACAAAATCGAAAATTTTATTTTTAAAAATTCATAATTCTTTTTAAATTTGCAAGAAGTTTTTGAATTCTAGAGATTTCTAGAATATTTTTTGTTTAGGAAAATTTATTACCTTCCTTTGTAGTTTATTAGAATACTCAAGCGATAAAGTAACAGTAACTTTCTAAAAATTATTAAAAATTTCAAAGATTTTCTCTTCCAAATTATAGTAATCCATCAATCAAGGTTTTTAAGTTTCTTCTAAATTTTGAAAGTCTACATTTTTTAACACTTTTATTTAAAATTACGGTTATTTTCCTTAACTGTTTTAAAGTGTTACAAACAGTTTTCTTTTATATTTCCATCATCTATTGCATTCTCTCCAGCAACATTTATCTTGCTTCATCGGAATGTTTTAAAATTTGCTCTACCATTTTTTTTTTAGATTTCTAAAATATTCCAAGAATTTATTCTTCAAATATTTTAGAATTTTTCAACACTTTATAATTTATAAAAACAAAATATTAAGAATAGAATTGATTTACCTTTATTTACCTAATAAAACAAAATAAAATTTAATAAAAATTTATAACATTTTTTTGTGATGTTTGGAATTTTAAACAAAGAGTTAATAAACGCAATTTTTGGAGAATAAAATTTTATAGCGTCTTTTTTTCCCTGTTTTTGACATTATTTTTACCTTTTAAAACTATATTAAAAATAAAACTTTGAAAAATTCATAATATTTGTTTCAATTTTTAAAAACTATTAGGAATTTATAAAATCAACATTTTAAGTATATAAATTGATTGTTTATAGTATCCTTCTATAGTCTTTTTGGACTATTTTCACTTTATGAAACTAGTTATAAAGAAAATATTTTCAAAAATTCATAACTTTCGGTGTGATGTATATATTTTCAAAAACTCTAAGAAATTTGTAAAAACAACAATTGAAGATAAAAAGAATGGTTGCGACAGTTACTACCTGGCAATCCATTCTTACACCGAATAGAAAACATAGTGCATTTTTAAATTCAGTGTAACAATTGAAGAATTTGATTTAATTTAATTTGACCTTTCGTTTCATATATAAAAATAATATCAGACAAAGTCAATAATATATTTTTTTAAATTGATAATTTTGTTTTGATGTTGGAATTATTAAAAACTATTAGGAATTTCATCTCGCATGTTTACCACTCATTTCATACTATTTTCACCTTATCGAGACAAAGTTAACAAAACAAATTTTCAGCTTTTATTGTGAAGTTTAGATTTCCAAAAACTATTAAGGATTCGTAAAAGCAATATTTGAAAAATAGAATTTGATTTCTATAAAACTTTATGGCGTTTTTGACTTTCTTTTCATTTTGTGAAACAATGTCGTTCAAAATTTCATAGCATTTGTTGGGAAGTTCTCATTTTTAAAAACTATTACAAATTTGTAAAAGACATTTGAAGAAAAAATTCTGTAACGTTTTTACATCATGAAAGTCAAAAATGAATTTTTTCAAAAAATATTACTTGAATAGAATTTGGTTTCTGTAAAATTTTATCGCGTTTTTTTTAGACTATTTTCAATTTATAAAACAAAATTCGAAGATATGTTGTTTAAAATTTAAAACAATTGGGAGTAAATTAGAGATTTATTATCATATTGGATAGCTTACAGAACTTCCACTCACCCTACATTTATTATTTTAAAGCAGTGCTTTGTTTTTTAGAGTTAATTTTGAAACGTTTTCCCGAATTAACCTTTTAACTGTTTTATTTTTGATAAAAAAAGAAAAACAAGCAATACTTTAATCTCTGAGAGATACATTTTTATTATTTTTTTTATTATTTTTGTATTTTCATAGAAAATCATTTTTCTTAAGTTGCTTTTGAGGAGTTATAAAACTTCTTTTTACTTTCAGTAGTTTTAAAGACATGTGATTTTTAATTAAACATATGTTTTTAATTTCCCATTTTTATTTATTTAGATCTTTGGTCTTCTGTATTAAAAAATACATATCAAAACAAATTAATTACAAAAAATATACGAAAACATTTTGAACGATAGAAGCACGTGCGGAGTTCACAATTACAAATCATGTTCTTCCACTTAAATTTTTGGACCATGATGTTGGGAATGGAAGTATAATCATCCACATCCGGAAACTTCTATATTTTGTTTTTGTCTACTTTTTAGCTGTTTAAGTCAGCATGACAGATATATAATTTATATAAATTTCGTATGTTATTTCATATTATTTTTAATTTCAAGTCTTTTTAACAACTGTTTTTAACTATATTTTCAAGTGATTTATTAACAATTTTATTAATTGTTTAATTTTGAACATGCATTTTTCATCATTTATTTCTTATTAAAAAAGTATTTCACTGTTCTTGATTTTCAAGTTTTAAATTATTTTTAAATAAGTTTATATCTATAATTTTATTAAATATTGAAGTTTGAAAGTCTAATTGGTATTTTTGTTTATTTCTTAAGTAAATTTTAAATTGTCCTCTTAGTCTTCCATTATTTCTTCTTAATAATTTTCATAAAAGTTTGTTTCTAATTTTTAACTGATTTTTTTTTACATTTATAACTGTTTTGAACACTTTTTTAAACGTTTTACTTAAAAATTTTTCAAATTATTAATAATCTTATAAACTAGAAAAGTTAGAAAAATTAAATTACATATACAAATTTTAACTCCTCCTAAGCTAATTTTACTTTTTCAACAACTTTCCAATTTTTATATCTTAAATTTCTGAATATTTTGGCTCTAGTTTTTATTTTGGTTTCGTTCAAAGCTGTTTGGTTTTTGAAATTCAGTTTTTGATGTATGTTAATGCCATTTGGAGGTAGAAGGGAAAACAGTTGTTTGGGAAATTAAAATTTTATGTGGAAAATTATCCTTACGGTGATTAGGGGCTGAGATTTGTGAGGATTTATTTTAATTCACTATTTTGCAAATCAGTTTTGCAGTGAGTGAAAAAGGTGCTGAAGAGATTGTATAGCTTTAGATATAAGATGCGGTGGGAAATTAGGTCTGTGTCATCTGCAAATTGTTGGAGACATTTGGAGGGATTAAAGTAAAGAGAATCAGGATTGTAAATGTCAAAACAGAAAATGTTGTAGAGTAGTGGAGATAGAAGGGATCCTTGAGGTAGACCTTGTACAGGAGTAAATAGGGGGGTTATTGATTTTGACTTTGAGGGATTTTTTTGAAAGGAATTGCTTGATAATGAAAATAATATGGGTATGAACATTTGTACAACAAATCTTGATGCCAGATAGAGTCCAAGACTTTTTGGATAACAAACAATATGATTTCTCCAAGGTGTGTTGTTTGGGTGTTTGAGGGCAGGATTGCAATTGGTAGTTTGGGAAGCGATCGCAGATGTAGGACAGTATTTTATTTTTAAGAAGTAGCTGAATATTAGGGATGGAGGATGGTCACGTTTTGGAATAAAAATGATTATTCCTAGTCTCCATTCGGAAAGAAAATATTGGTTTTGGTAAATGATATTGAGGATATTAAGGATATGGTTGTGTAAAGATTTTAATATATGTCTATGGTATTACTAGGTAGTTTAATTTTTTTATTTTTGTAAAATAGGTTTGTTTAAAGAACATTTTTTATAAGTATGAATTTTGTTTTTTTTTGTAAATTTTGTAAATTAAATGTTCCTAAAATTATATTTTTTAATTTTTATGTTTTTTAAATGGAAAATATTTAATTTGTTGCCTAAGAACAAATTATTGCTGCCAGAGCCTTCGAAATAAGAACAATGAAAAAGTTTTTCAGTTATTATTCAAATGTTTTATTTTTAGCAAATTTGTAATTGTTTCTTGATAAATGTTAATGCGTTCTTTCAATAAATCGTTTTTTCTTTAAGAAATGTTTCACTATTCATTATATGCAGAAATTTTTAACTAGTTGGTAAATTTAAAAAAACAAAACAGTTTAATCAATTTTCAGTAGTTTGCATTTGTATTTTTTAGAAAAACTGAATTCTTTTTAGGTAAATGTTTAAACTCAGTCTTCAAATGTTTCGTTTTAAGAAATTTTCATGAATATTTGAATGTTTTGATTGTTTAATAAAATCTAAAAAAAATTGTTTTAAACAAATCTCTCTATTGAAAAATTTTAGTTATTATAATTTACAGTTTATAGTTTTTTTTAAATGTTTTTAGCAAACGTTTATTCTTAAAAAAGAAATAATTAATTTTTGGCAAATTTTTTATGATATATTTCAACCAATTTTTAAATTTTCAACTGTTTTTTTTTGTAAACTTTTAAAAGTTTTTTGGGCAGTTTGTTAAAGTCTATTTTTAATTTTTTTTCTTTCTTATTCAGAAATTTTAATTAATTAATAATTTAATAATTTAAATTGAATTGTAGAAACATAATTTCTGAATAAAAGTAAGTAAAATAAATAAAAGGCTTTAAATTTTTTTAAATATTTTAACGTAAAAGACTTTTTTAGCTTTTTAAAATTTCAACAGCTTTCATTTACTACATTTATAATGGTTTTGACTAAAATTTCAGCTGATTTTTCTTATTCAAATATTCAAAAAGATTTCAATTGTTTCTTCTTTGAAAAAACTTGCACAAAATTCTTAAGAAATTTGAAAGTGTTTTTATTATATTTTCTTCTAATTTTTAATAGTTACTTATTTATCCTAAAATTTGTACTGCTTCTTTTATAATAAAACTTGGATGCTTTTTAGGTTGTTTTTTCAACAGTTTTCATATTGTTTCCATTGTTTTTCTTGGTACATTTTCATATAAGTATATTTTCGTAAAAGTATTTTTAAGCATTTTAAAATTTCAAGAGTTTTCTACGTTTACTGCATTTACAATTGTTTTGACTACATTTTCGGATTTTTTAAATATTCAATTATTTAAAAAGATTTCAATTGTTTCTATTTTGACAAAATGCACATAATTTTTAAGAATTTAAATATTGCTTTTAGAGAGATAAACATCTTTATTTATTATTTGTTACATTGATTTTATTTTTCACAAATTTTCAATTGATTTACTATAAAATTTTGCAGCGTTGGTAATTTTACAATTGCTTCTTTTATAATAAAACTTGAAACACTTTTTAAGTTATTTTATTCAATTGTTTTCTTAGTCTTTCATTGTTACTTCTTCTACTTACAATATATTTACTACACTTTGATCGTATTTTAAATAGTTTTTCTTAAATTTTTAAATAGTTAAAAAGTTTGGATTGTTTCATCGTTTGGAAATTAATGTTACACTATATTTCTTTAACTGTTTAATTAATTTTAATGTTTTTTTTTTAAATTAGTTTTCAACTATTGGTTCTGTCTTATTAACTGTTTATTGTTTTGGATTTAAAATATATATTTTTTTAAATTTATCAATTTTTTGTAGATTAGATTATTATGAATAATAATAATGTATCGAGTGAATCTACATTTAAAAAGAAACTAAAAAATATTCTAATAGTGAAAGAATGTTATTCTGTAGAAGATTATATTATTTGCAAATAATTTCATTCTTGATTTAATTTTTGTTTTTTTGTGACGTATTCAATTAGCTGTAGAATTTGATTTTATTGTATTGTGTTTATTTTTATGATTCTGTCATGTACTACATCTATATTTGAATAAAGTTTATTTATTATTTATTTATTTATTTAATATTTTTTTATTATTTTTTTAATCGAAAGGATTTTTTTTACTTAGGTACAAAACAACCATTTTCAACTACTTTTTTTTTTCTTTTTTTTTTTTTTCTAAAACAACTTTTAATAATTTAAATTGATTTTTAAATATTTTCCAACTGTTTTTTTTTGAGAAATTCTTTTTAGATGTCTTTTGTAGGTTTATAGTTTTAACTGTTTATTAATTTTACAATGTTATTTGTATTTTCATTTCATTTTTAGCAAATGTTTCTTTCAAAAAAAGCAAACTATCATTTACTATATTATTATTGTGGTTTTCTTTCGGAAATGTTTCTTTAAAAAAAACAAAGTTTTAGAAACTTATTTTTAACAAATGTATCAATTATGATTTTAATACATTTGAAATAATTTTGATCTCTTCACTTATTTTAACAAGTGTTATTTAAAATTAAAAATATTGAATTTGTTGTAAAAAACCAAATTAAAAGAAAGGAGAATCGCAAAAGTGTAAAGTATGTTAAATTTTTAGCGACGAGTTAAAAATTTTCATTTCTTTTTTTATAAATTTGTTTGTAATTTTTTTCATTCGACAATTTTGCAAAAGTTAGGCATTTTACATTACATTTTTTTAAACTGCCTTCTTAGTCTTTTCGTAAATGTGTTTTTTTTTTAATTAAGTAAGTATTTTCTACATTTACTACATTTATAACTGTTTTGGTCACATTTTTAATTAAATATTAATATTTTAAGTATTAGAAACGTTTAGTACTATATTTTGCAATAAATTTTTAATTCGTTTTTTACTTATCAATATCAAGAATATTTTCTCAGAAAATGTTATTTTCTTTTTAAACTTTTCAACAATTCATTCACTCCTAGCATTTTTTATTGTCTTACATTTGATTTGTTTTTGATCATTTAAAATTTTTCTCTTTGAGCTTTTAATGTAATTCTTATAAACAAATATTTAACGATTTTTGTAAAACACTCGTTATAAAAATTCATCTTTACTTCACCATCCATATTCACTCAAGCCTACACTTGACCTACATCAATTAATTATACATTAGGTCGACGTACTCTTGACCTACAGCAATAAATTATGGATTAACCAAAATAAGACCATAATTAATCTAGCGCACACCTGACCTACCTCAACACATTTTATCTTAACCATTTCCTCTTTAATTAATACTTCTGCATAGCTGTCTTTTAAGCTGACTTATCTCAACAAATTATGGATTAATCCAAATAAGATATTAATCTATCTAACTCAATCCTGACCTACCTCAACACATTTTATCTTACTTCAATCGTCTTTTATTGATACTTCTCTATTACTCTCTTTTAACCTATTCAAATATGCAACTACGAATTAACCTAATCTTAATCAAGTCATGTAATAATCTATCCTATTTTGACTGTAAGGCCACTGGTTAATAGTTTATTAAGGGAATTTATTTTGATAAATGTATATCGTCTTTTATTCCTCACTAGCGTACTCTTAACCTACCTCAATGTGTTAGGTGTTTAACATGGCGTATCCCTAACCTACCTCTTTTGAAAAATGGCGAAGCGTATATTTCATTACTAATTGGGGTAGGTCAAGAGTACGAGAGGATAAACTATAGTTATTGAAAGAAAATAGTTTACAAATCTATTACATTATTGAAAGAATTTTTTTAGTGTTTCGTACCTTATGCATTTTCTTGCTGTGTCTCTTATGATGGTGTTTCTTATCGGCGACCAATCTCCTGAAGTTGAGCTGCATCCTGTAATTGACCTGGGTGGAGAGATCTCGATCGTTGACCGCGTGCCTGCTGTAGCTTAACCGCCGGTGCTGCGAAACAGTTCCCCTCTAAACTAGTTAGGCATAACCAACCGACACGATATTTACCCTTTTGTACGGCTTGCACAGCTCCTCCGCCAGCAGATGGTGTATCTTGGCGTCGGTGAGATCCTTCCTAGACGGATTGTACTCCAACTCCTGCATGTCAATGTTCCACGTGCTGGAATCTAGTTGGCTGAAGCTAGCGCTGAAAATGATCGAGGGAAACATGTATAGCCTTAGTTATTTCAGCCATTTTGATCGTTATCTCGTACGTAAATTGCACATCCTCAGTAATTAGGTTAATTGTGCTGTTAATTTCAGTACAGATGCTGATAATATGCATTTTATCTTAAAAACTTCATTGAATGATGTATCTCAAAAAAAAACTTTAATCTGAAGTTATTACAATTATAAACTTGATCAAAAGGTGTTCCTGGAAAGCTAGTTACTTTCCCTATATGAAATATAGGGGAAGTATTGTGATTGTGATTTTTTTCAATACTTTTAGAAAAAGTAGTGGCCTAAATACCAGATGTTTCTAAATGAATATCGGGGTTTTAACGACTTGTAATATTTATTAATCATAATTAAAAAATGTCGCTTTTCTAAAAGTATAAAATGCATTTTATCTATAAAACAAAGGTGCAATCTAATTACATTAGTTAGTCAAAATATTTTACAAGCTCTCAATATTAGGTCATCGTTAGTGCGATCATATGTAAAATTAGTGTTAGTGATAGACACTGCAGACCCATGCAAAATACGACTAGTGCAGGACGATAATTTCGATTTTAACTCCTTTAAAATCGAAACGTATATAAATGTGTGCACGTTATCGAAGACTCTCTACCGATACTTCAAGTTACTAGAATGCAAATGCGGTTACACAATCATCTACTGGTACGGTATGTATTAAGTGGGCAGTCAGTGCCTCGATGGTTTACCAGGTTATAATTTTTGGGGCGCACCTGCCGTTGAGGTTACCCGCCGCCGTGTAGTTCCTGAAGATGGCCGACATGCTCTCCGTGCCGGAGATGTTGCCGATCGTCGACGCGTTCCTCCTCATGTAGTCCATGGCGTCGCGCATCGCCAGCTTCGAGTAGGTCTCCAGGATCTTCGGCTCGGCGCCCTGATGGTTGCGCAACAGGTACGGACGAATGCATCTGTTATCGAAACGTTTAAATCTAAAAACAAAAAAAAATGATGTCAAAAACACAATCGATATAACCGTTTTTCTCGGATTATTCAATTAATTTTAGTTTTAATCAAAGAAGTTTCAAAAGTTTCAACTACTGATTTATGAAAGTACATCTTTCAAGATTATTATGTCATAATATTATTTATTTGTTTTAAGAGATCTTGATTTTGGTAACGTTTTTCTGGTTATTCAACACATTTTAGTTTCAATCAAAGTTAACATTGTTTCAAAATTATTTTGAGGGTAGTTTCAAAAGTTTTAATTACTGATTAATAAAAATACATGTTTTAGAATTAATCTATCGTAATTTCGTTAAATTATTTTAAGAGATTTAAATTCTGTAATCGATTTTCTGGAATTATTCAACAAATTTTAGTTAACTTTGATTCAACACTATTTTGGGCGTAGTTTCAAAAGTTTAAATTACTGATTTATTAAAATACATGTTTCAGGATTCATTTGTCGTAATATTATTCATTTTTTTAATCGATTAATTGGTTTAAATGAACGTTATTAATTAATTTTGGTGAAGTTTTCTGTATTATAATTATTAATAAAGTTCCTCCTACTTTGGATACTAATTCTACTGTAATATTCGTGACAAAATTTTGTTTTCCATTGTCGATCCTCGCCACAATATCTATGCTGCACCGACGTTGATCGCATCGGCATCGAAATTATTGCCCTGAATTAAACATGACAATCGGCCCAGTCGGATTCCACCATTTTCCATTCCGCCCGTCGTTCTAAATAACCACGCAAAGGGAATCGATAGCCGGATTGTCTCGAGTCTAGGTTAAGGTCGGACTACATTATGTGTGCGATTGCAGCGGCAAAACACTTCTTTCGGCTTTATTTATGTCTGCGGCGCTCGATAAAACTCGCATTCTGGCCATACTCGAAAAATTGTTCGGAACTTATTAACGAGACATGTTCATGATGGAATTTCAAAACAAATATTAATCGAAATAGACGAATAATAGCATTTGAAGAGAAGGAAATTATTTTGTCTGTTATATTTGATTTCATCCTAAAAACAAATGTAAATCTGAACAAAAGGACATGTCATAAATAATTTCTTCATTTACAAGTAGTATATAAAAGCTCAATTTTGCTTCCCATTGTGTTCAGTGGTAGAAATAATAGAAATTATGTTGAGATGCGATTTAAATTAATTAGATTTAATAATTAAACACTTACCGATCTCTCACGTGGTAGTTTCCGTGTTGTCCGACAATATCTTCGATTGCAGCCATCGTATGATCCATCAGCTAAAAAATTTCAAGGAAACATTTTCAGTATTTCAGTGTCTAAGTTGAATTAAAACGTTTAGTCACGTGAATATCAAGGAATCAAGGAGTGTACTCTTAAGCGTTTATTTATGGTGGATGCGCCGGGAACGAAAATTTTCTATACGTGACCGTAATATGTCGTTTCTGGTGGATGCGACGGGGACGAAATTATCTCTACGTGATCGTAATGTATTAATTAAGGTGATCGCTCTAGGAATATAAATGTTCTCCAAAGAAACTAGTAATGATAAATGTAGTTTTGTCCTATTATGTAAATATATATTTTATAAACGGAAATTTCATATATGATAATTCACACCTAATTAAAACAGTTGACAAAAGAAAAAACAACTGAAAATCTGAGGCTGTTAGTTGTTGAAAATTCATATTCTTATCACTTTGATAACTTTTCTTAACTGAAATACGATAATACTTTCAAATATTTATTTTGCTGTACGCGACATACATTTCAGTGTGTCGAAATAATTGTCGCGAACAGAAAAATAAATATTTCAAAGTATTATCGTATTTCATTTACGAAAAATTACCAAAGTGAAAAGAAAAACAGATTATCGAAGAATTTTTGTATGATCAGAATGCTGAGATTAAAAGTAAACTCCACCTCGTAGAAATTCCACGAAAAAATTCTAAATTTTCAGAATGCTATGACAATAATTGACGTCACCATTAATGACGGCTGTTACATGATAAATGACAATTCGTAGATGATAGATGATAATTTACAGATGACAGATGTAAGGTAATAAACAATAAATAAGAATATTACAGATGATAAATGTCAAAATTCTAGGTGTCACAAATTGATAGCAGTTTTTATAAAAAGTAATAGCAGTTAACAAATGAGTGTCGAAAGTTGTCAATTTAAAGATTACGGATTATATAGAAAAAATAATTGTTCACGAATGATAGATATAACATAATAAATGACAAATAACAATAACAGATCATAAATCAAATAATTCATTTAAACATGATTTTTTTATAATGACAATCGATATATCACAGTTGACATATGACAAATGGCAATGCAAAAATTAAAGAGTGACAGATAGCAAACTACTATAGACATTTTGTTATTTGATTGACGACTATTACAATTAATTGTATTTAAATTCTGCATTAAATAGAATGGGTGTTAAAAACTTCTAACTGTTAAAAAAATACAAATGACACTTAACAGCTGACAGTTGACTTTTGACAGAAATTTAGCAAATGACAGTTGAAACTAGACAGAAACTTAGCAGAAACATTTGAAAAAAATATCATACGACAGGTGATACTTAATAAATGGCAGTTTACATATGACAAGAGTTAGAAGATAAAATTTGGCAAATGACAGTTGACAGTTGACAGAAATTTGGCAAATGACAGTTGAAAGAAATTTAGCAAATAACATTTGATAGAACAAATGACAGATGATAGTTGGCAGTTTGCATATGACAACAGTTATTAAATTTAAAAAATCAAATTACAGTTGACAGTTAACAAAGGAAATTTGGCAAATGACAGTTGGCAGAAACTTTCAAAAAAATATTTGACAGATAAAACAGTTGTCAAAGGATAGCTGACAGGTAACAGTAGATAGATGGCAGTTTTCATATGACAATAGCAAGTAGATAACATTTTGCAAATGATAAATTTGACAGTTGAAACTTAGCAAATAACATTTGACAGATATAACAGATGACAGTTGATAGATGGCAACTGTCATCTGTCAACTATCATTTGTCATCTGTTATATATGTCTAATATTATTTGTTAAGTTTCTGTCAACTGTCATTTACATATTACAACGGTTAGTAGCTAAATTTTTCAAATGACAGTTGAGAGTTAGAAATTTAGTAAAGAAAATTTCACAGTTGACAAAAATTTTGCAAATAACAATTGATAGTTGACAGATTACAATTGATAGATGACAGTCAATTAACATTTGACAGATATAACAGATGCCAGATGATAGTTTAGAGATAACGGTTGATGGATGGAAGTTTACACATGGCAATAGTTAGTTCATACAAAATTTTAAAGACACTTGACAGTTAACAGAAATTTGGAAAATAACAATTGATAGTTGATAGAAACTTAGCAAATAACATTTGACAGATATAACAGATGACAGTTGATCGCCATCTATCAACTGTCATCTGTCAATTATCATTTGCCATCTGTTATATCTGTCTAATGTTATTTGCTAATTTTCTGTCAACTGTCATTTACATATTGCAACGGTTAGTAGCTAAATTTTTCAAATGACAGTGACAGTTAGAAACTAAATTTCTAATTTCTAATTTCAAAGTTGACAGAAATTTTGCAAATGACAATTGATAGTTGACAGATTACAATTGATAGATGACAGTCAACTAACATTTGACAGATATAACAGATGCCAGATGATAGTTTAGAGATAACAGTTGATGGATGGAAGTTTACACATGGCAATAGTTAGTTGTTTAAATTTTCTAAAAGACAGTTAACTGAAATTTAGCAAAGGACATTTCACAGTTGACAAAAATTTGGTAAATAACAGTTGATAGTTGATAGAAACAGCAAATAACATTTGAGAGATGTAACAAATGATAGTTGACAGATGATAGCTGACAGATGACAGTTCATAGATAGCAGTTCACATATGACAACAGTTGGCAGATGAAATTTAACTAATGACAAATGACATTTGACAGGTGACAGAAATATGACAGTTTATAGTTGACAGATGACAATTGATATATGATAGTTGACATTTGACAAATTATAGGTGACAGATGACAGTCGATATAAGTCAGTTCACATAGGATAACAGTTGGCAGATAAAATTTGGCAAATGACTGTTAACAGTTGATAGAAGGCAGTTCAATTATGGCAATAGTTATCAAATTTGGAAAATAACAATTGTCACAAACTTGACAAATAACATTTAACAGTTAACAGAAACTTGGCAAATGACAGTTAACAAATGCTTAGCAAATAACATTTGAGAAATATAACAGATGACAGTTGATAGATGGTAGTTCACATAAAACAAAAGTTAGTTGATTAAAAATTTCAAATGACAGTTGATAGATGGCAGTTCACATATAACAGTTGGTAGATACAAATTTTCAAATGACAATTAACAGAAATTTAGCACAAGACATTTCACAGTTGACAAAAATTTTACAAATGACAGTAGATAGATGTCAAAAACTAAGCAAATAACAATTGACATTTGGAAGAAATTTAACAAATGCCAAATGTTGGTAGTTGACAGAAGACAATTGAGAGATGACACTCAAATATTATTTGACAGATAACAGTTGGCAGATGACAGGTGAGCGTTGATTATTAAACATGAATCATATTTTTTTTATTAAGTAGATTATATATAGAGGGTTACAGATGATAGCTAAAAAATGACAATTCATAGATGGCAGTTCACATATGACAACAGTTGGCAGGTGAAATTTAACAAATGATAGATGACATTTGACGGTTGATAAAAATGTGGCAGATGACAGTTGATTGATTGGTATATGATAGTTGACAGATGACAGTCGATAAATCGACAGTTCATATATAATAACAGTTAGCAGAAATTTGGAAAATGACAGTTGAGCAAAGTTTAGCAAATAACAGTTGAAAAATGTAACAGATGACAGTGGACATAAAACAACAGTTAGTTGATAAAAATTTTCAAATAACAGTTGACAGTTAGAAGAAAATTAACAAATGACATTTCACAGTTGACTAAAATTTAACAAATGACAGTTGACAAAAAATTGGGAAATAAATTTTGAAAGTTGACACCAATTTAACAAATGACAGTTGATAGTTGACAAATGACAATTGCTAGATGAGAGTTGACAGATGACAGATGGAAGTTGACATATGACAGGTGAGAGTTGATTATTGAACAGGAATCATAATTTTTTTATTAAGTAGAATATGTTTATAGAGTCACAGATGATAGCTGACAGATGACAGTTCATAGATGGCAGTTCACATATGACAACAGTTGGCAGATGAAATTAACAAATGGCAGATGACATTTAACAGTTGATAAAAATGTGGCAGATGACAGTTGACAGTTGATTGATTGATATATGATAGTTGACATTTGACAAATGACAGGTGACAGATGACAGTCGATAGATGCTAGTTCACATATGAAAACAGTTGGCTGATGAAATTTGGCAAATGACTGTTAACAGTTGATAGACGGCAGTTCAATTATGACAATAGTTATCAATTTAGGAAAATAACAATTGTCACAAACTTGACAAATAACATTTAACAGTTAACAGAAACTTGGAAAATAACAGTTAACAAAAGCTGAGCAAATAACATTTTAGAAATATAACAGATGGCAGTTGATAGATGGTAGTTCACATAAAACAACAGTTAGTTGATAAAAAATTTCAAATGACAGTTGACACTTAACAGTAATTTAACAAATGACATTTCACAGTTGACAGAAATTTAGCAAATCACAGTTGACAAAAAAATAGTAAATAAAATTACAAGGTTGACAGAAATTCAACAAATGACAGTTGATAGTTGACAGATGACAATTGATAAATGACAGTCAAATAACATTTGACAAATATAACAGATGGTAGATCACAGTTGAGAGATAACAGTTGACAGATGGCAGTTTACACATGACAACAGTTTGTAGATAAAATTTGCAAATGGCAGTTGACACTTGACATAAATTTAGTAAATGGCATTTCACAGTTGACAGAAATTTGTTAAATGATAGTTAACAGAAATTTAGCAAAAAAACATTTGACAGCTGACATAAACTTAACAAATGAAAGTTTATAGTTGACAGATGATAATATGATAATTAATAGATGACATTTGACGTATGATAGGTGAGAGTTGATTATTAAATTATTATGAATCATATTTTTTCATTAAGTAAAATATGTTTAAAGAGTTACAGATGACAGTCGATAGATGACAGTTTACATATGACAATAGTTGTTGATGAAATTTTGCAAATAACATTTCATAGTTGAGAAAAATTTGGCAAATGACAGTTGACAGAAACTTTGCAAATAACATTTGAGAGATAAACCAGATGACAGATAATAGTTGACAGATGACGGTTGACAGATGGCAGTTTACATATGACAACAGTTAATGTAAAAATTTGGCAAATGACAGTTACCAGAAATTTGGCAAATGGCATTTCACAGTTTACAGAAATTTGGCAAATGGCAGTTGACAGAAACTTAGCAAACAACATTGACAAATGACAGTCTATAGATGGCAGTTTACATTTGACAACAGTTAGTAGATTAAATTTGGCAAATGATGGTTGACAATTAACAGAAATTTAGTAAATGATATTTCATAATTGACAGAAATTGGCAAATAATTTACAATAACTTAGCAAATACTATGTGACTGATAGAACAAATGACAGATGATAGTTGACAGATGACAGTTGATAGATGGCAGTTTACATATGACAACAGTTAGTAGATAAAATTTAGCAAATGGCAGTTAACAGAATTTTAATAAATGCCATTTCACAATTGACATAAATTTGGCAAATGACAGTTGACAGTTGATAGAAACTTAGTAAATAACATTGGACAGTTGATAAAAATTTAACAAATGACAGTTGATAAATAACAAATGACCATTGCTAGATGACAGTTGGTAGATGGAAGTTGACATATGATAGGTGAGAGTTGATTATTGAACATGAAACGTACTTTTTTTTATTAAGTAAAATATGTGTAGAGAGTCACAGGTGATAACTAACAGATGACAGTTAATAGATGGCAGTTCACATAAAACAACAGTTATCAGATGAAATTTAACAAATGACAAATGGCATTTGATAGGTGACAGAAATATGACAGTTTATAGTTGACAGATGACAATTGATATATAATAATTGACATTTGAAAAATGATAGGTGACAGATTACAGTCGATAGAAGTTAGTTCACATATGATAACAGTTGGCAGATAAAATTTGGCAGATGACTGTTAACAGTTGATAGACGGCAGTTCAATTATGGCAATAGTTATAGTAGCAATAGTTAGAAACTTGGCAAATAACATTTAACTGAATTTTGAGAAATATAACAGATGACAGTTGATAGATGGCAGTTTACATAAGACAACAGTTTTTTTTTCAAAAGACAATTGACAGTTAACAAAAATGTAACAAATGACATTTCACAGTTTACAGAGTTTTAGCAAATGATAGTTGATAGTTGACAGGTGACAATTGATAGATGACAGTCAAATAACATTTGACAGATGTAACATATGACAGATCACAGTTGATAGATGGCAGTTTACACATGACAACAGTTCATAGATAAAATTTGCAAATGACAGTTGATGAAATGAAATTTTGTAAATATCATTTCATAGTTGACAAAAAATTAGTAAATGACAGTTGACACTTGTACAGAAACTTAGCAAATAATATTTGATAGATACAACAGATGATAGATGATAGTTGATCAATGGCAGTTTACATCTGATAACAGTTAATACAAAAATTTGGCAAATGACAGTTAATAGTTGACAGATAACAATTGATAGATGACAGATGGAAGTTGGCATATGAGAGGTGAGAGTTTTTTTAAGTAGAATATGTTTAGAGAGCCATAGATGATAGATGACAGATAATAGTCGATAGATGGTTAACTTGACAGTTAACAGAAGTTTAGCAGATGATAGTTAACAGATGATAATTTATTTATGATGGTTGTCAATTGATAGATGACATTTGTGTATTAAACATGAATCACATTTTTTTTATTAAGTAGAGTATGTTTAGAGAGTCACAGATGAAAGGTAACAGTCGACAGCTGATAGATGGCAGTTCACATATGACAACAGCTGGCAGATGAAATTTAACAAATGACAGATGACAGTTGATAGATGGCAGTTTATATATGATAATAGTTAAATCAGTTAAAATTTGGCAAATGACAGTTGATAGAAACTTGGCAAACAACATTTGACAGTTGACAGAAATTTGGCAGATGACAGTTGACAGATGACAATTGATATATGATAGTTAAAAGTTAATAGATGATGGGTGACAGATGACAGTCGATAGTTGGCAGTTCACATATGAAAAAAGTTAACAAATGGAATTTGGCAAATGACAGTTGACAGAAATCTGAAATATAACATTTGACAGTTGACAGATGACAGCTGACAATTGACAGTTAACCATTGATATATGATAATTGACAATTGACAGATGAACTGCGACACATGACAGTTCAGATAAGACACCAATTGGCAGATGAAATTTGGCAAATGACAGTTGACAGTTAAAAGAAATTTAACAAATGACATATCACAGCTGAGTGAAATTTAGCAAATAACAGTTGACAAAAACTTGGCAAATAAAATTTGAAAGTTGGTAGTAAATTAACAAATGATAGTTGACAGATGACAATTGATAGATGACAGTCAAATAACATTTGACAGATATAACAGATGACAGATCATGGTTGAAAGATAACAGTTGACAGATGGCAGTTTACACATGACAACAGTTCGTAGATAAAATGGCATTTCACAGTTAATAAAAATTTGTCACATGATAGTTGACAGAAATTTAGCAAAAAAAAAAACATTTTACAGTTGATAGAAATTTAACAAAAGAAAGTTGAAAGATTATAATATGATAATTGATAGATGACAGTTGACGTATGACAGGTGAGAGTTGATAATTAAATTATTATGAATCACATTTTTCCATTAGGTAGAATATGTTTAAAGAGTCACAGATGATAACTGACAGATGCCAGTCGATAGCAATTGATTAGCAAATGACAGTTGACAGTCAACAGAAATTTAGCTAAAACCATTTCACAGTTGACAGTTGATAAAAACTTAGCAAATAACATTTGACAGATAAAACATTTGACAGATGGCTGTGACAACAATTAATGCAAAAATTTGGCAAATGACAGTTAATAGAAAATTGGCAAATAGTTGACAGTTGGCAGAGACTAATGCAAAAATTTGGCAAATGACAGTTAACAGAAAATTGGCAAATAGTTGACAGAAACTTAGCAAATAACATTTTTCAGGTATAGCAGATGGCAGATGACAGTTGATAAATGACAATTTATATCTGACAACTGTTAGTTGATAAAATTTCGAAAATGATAGTTGACAATTAACAGAAATTTAGTAAATGACATTTCATAATTGACAGAAATTGGCAAATAGTTTACAAAAACTTAGCAAAAAAATATGTGACTGATAGAACAGATGACAGATGATAGTTGACAGATGACAGTTGATAGATGGCAGTTTACACATGGCAACAGTTAGCAGATAAAATTTGCAAATGAGAGTTGACAGAAATTTAGCAACGGACATTTCTCTGTTAATAGAAATTTGGCAAATAACAGTTGTCAGTTGACAGAAACTTAGCAAATAACTTTTGGCAGATAGAGCAGATGACAATTGATAGTTGATAGATGACAGTTGACAAATGGTAGTTTAAATATGACAACTATTAATAAAAAAAAATGGCACTTATAACATATAGCAAATAACATTTGTCCGGTATAGCAGATGGCAGATGAAAGTTGATAGATGGCAATTTGACAACAGTTAGAAGATAACATTTGGCAAATGACAGTTGACAATTAACAAGAATTCAGCAAATGGCATTTCATAATTGATAGACATTGTCAAATAGTTTACAATAACTTAGCAAATAATATGTGATAGATAGAACAGATGACAGTTGATAGATGGCAGTTTACACATGACAACAGTTAGCAGATAAAATTTGCAAATTTCAGTTGACAGTTAACAGAAATTTAGCAAAAGGCATTTAATTTAATTTAGCAAATGATATTTGACAGTTGACAGCTGACAGAAACTTAGTAAATCACATTTGACAGTTGACAGAAATTTAACAAATGACAGTTGATAATTGACAGATAGCAATTCTTATCTGTAAATAGATGACAGTTGATAGATGACAGATGGAAGTTAACATATGACAGGTGAGAGTTAATTATTAAACATTAATCATATTTTTTTTTTAAGTAGAATGTCTTTAGCGAGCCACAGATGATAGTCGATAGATGTCACTTCACATATGACAATAGTTGGCAAATGACACTTGACAGATGATAGATGGCAGTTTGCATGCGGCAATAGTTAGCAGATAAAATTTGGCAAATGACAGTTGACAGAAACTTATCAAATAACATTTGACAGTTGACAGAAATTTGATATTTAATAAATAATAGATTATAAATGAAAATTAACTATGTTATATTATTAGGATAGAACAGATGATAAATGATAGTTGATAGAAGGAAGTTTA
This sequence comes from Ontholestes murinus, assembly GCA_963969525.1. NCBI lineage: Eukaryota > Metazoa > Arthropoda > Insecta > Coleoptera > Staphylinidae > Ontholestes > Ontholestes murinus. Next base: position 75,696,719 of record OZ018390.1, on the reverse strand, counting down.
TATATGACAAAAGATGATCGATAAAATTTGGCAAATGACAGTTGGCAGTTAACAGAAATTTAGCAAATGGCATTCCACAGTTGACAGAAATTTGGCAAATGACAGTTGACAGAAACTTAGCAAATAACATTTGACAGTTGACAAAAATTTAACAAATAACAGTTGATAGTTGGCAGACGACAGGTGAGAGTTGATTATTAAATTTACATTCTTTTTTATTGAGTAGAATATATTTAGAGAGTTACAGATGATAGCTAACAGATGAAAGTTCACATAAGACAGCAGTTATCGGATGGAATTTGGCAAATGACAGTTGACAGTTGATAGATGGCAGTTTGCATATGAAACTTGACACAAATGACATTTAACAGTTAACAGAAATTTGACAGATGACGGGTTAACAGTTGACAATTGATATATGGCAATTGATAAAATTTGGCAAATGACAGCTGACAAAAACTTATCAAATGACACTTAATAGATAATAGAAATTTGGCAGATGATAGGTGACAGATCATAATTGATATATGATAGTTGACAGATTATAGAGTTGATTCCTAAACATAATTCATAATGTTTTATTAAGTAGAATTTGTCTACAATTAACAGCTGATAGATGACAAGTCACATGTATCAACTGTTAGTAGGCTGGTAGATAAAATTTGTAAAATGGCAGTTGACTGTTGACAAATGACAATTGTTATAAGAAAGTTGAAAATGACATTTGACAGTTGACAGATGGCATATGACAGTTGACCGATAATTGATACATGACAAATAACAATTAACATAGGACAGTTGATATCATGGGTGTTAATAGATAAGCATGAATCATAATTTTTCATTCATTCATTAGTAGAATATTTTTAGTTTAGAATTTATAATTGGAGAAAATAATCAAAATGACAGATGATGGTCGATATATGACTAGAGTACAGATAGAGTTGACAAGTTTAATAATTTTACTTGTTTGGCAGTTTATTTTTATAAGATTATAAAACTCCCCAAAATAAACTGTTGGTAGATGACAGTTGACAGTTAAACATAAATTATATTTTTACAATAAATAAAATAAGATAGAAGAAAGTTGACAGATGACACATGATAGATGACAGTTGACAGATGACAGTTGACGAATGACAGTTGACAGATGACTGTTGACAGATGACAGTACATAAATGGCAGTTGATAGAAGACAGTTGACAGATGACAATACACAGATGGCAGTTGACATGTGACAGATGATAGATGACAGGTGACAGATGACAGAAGACAGTTGACAGTTGAAAATTAAAAATGTATGTTGACAGAGGGCAGTTGACATATAGCAATTGGGCGTTAAGCTTCAATTATAATTTTGGATTAAATAAAATTTGTTTATAGAGCAGGCATTTCAAAATAATAATAATGACAGTTGGTAGTCGATATATAACCACAACAGATTAAGTTGGCAAATGTTAGTTGACAAATGACAGTTGGCAGATGACATTCGGTGTGCAATCAGATACCAGATAGAGTTGTATAATAAAGTTGATAGATGACCGTTGGCAAATAAAGTTTAATATGAATTGCGCAAGTAGAATATGTTTAAAAAGTTTACTTTGGAATAAAATAATATATAAATAATTTAATTAAAATGACAAATTTCAGTCGATTTACAACCAGTTAATAGATACATTTTGCAGATGGTAGATGCCAGTTCACAGATAACATTTATTAGAGGACAGTTGCCAGTTGAAAATTAACAATGACAGTTGACAGATGACAGTCGATATATAACCAAAACAGATGCAGTTGGCATATGTTAATTGACAAATGGCAGTTGGTGCTACTCTCTACAGAACAGAATGTTTAAACTGGGTATGCAATATATTTGGAACACAACAAATGCAAATGATAGTTGGCAGATGACAGATGAAAGATATGCCAATTTAAAGAGCTTACATTTAAAGAAAAGAATAAATAATTATTCAAAATAACAAATGACGAAATTTAATCTGATAAAAGATCCAATTGGCATCTGATATTCGACAAATAACAGTTGTTATTTGATAATTCATAAACAACAGTTGTTAGATAACAATTGTCAGATAACAGACATATGACTGCTGATAAAAGACAATTGATATATGTCAGAAATAAATTAGTGATTACGGATTACAAATTATTATTACATATCAAATAATAGATGACTTGTAATCAAATTGATATTCAACAAAGATCTCATGCATGATTTATAAGTTAGCTTATATTGTCATATAAGTACTTACTCTCTCGTGTATCCTTTCGTTCATCGTCGGCTTTCTCTTCTCCGCCGTCTTCACGTTGAGTATCTTCACCAGAGGCTTGATGGTAATGCCCTGGAAGAAGACGGTGAAGTAGATGACCGCTATTGTCGTGGTCATGAACATGGGCTGCAGAGGCACCACCTTGGGATCGATGAGGAGGACCAAAGCAAAAGCGACGGCTCCTCTCAATCCGCCGTAGGACATCACGAATTTCTCCACTGTGCTCAACTGATGCAGGCGGAATTTATTCGCTATTGCTGTTAACACTATCACACCTTAAAAAAATGAAAAAAAACTGTTATAATACACACCTATTTATTTATTTTTAAAATAATCAATCAAATAGTGTTTAAAAATAGAAATAATAATAATAATGATAAAAAAATTAAATTAAATTTATCTCGTAGCTAAAAACTGTGAGCTTTATTAACTTATCGATTTAGTGCAGCAGTTACTAAGATTTTATCGAAAACTCGGCGAGCTAAACACACATACTCAATTATAAGGCACTTCAGCTGTCCACATCAGAAACAAACGTTTAGAAGACCTCGTTAGTTTTTTCTAAACTTAGGACAGCCTCTACCCTTAATGTTTTTGATGGATGATGTTCACCAATGCTTTTGCCACACGTATATTGTGGTAACATATATTTTAATTTGTTTGAAAATAATATTTTTAAAATATATACAAACGGGAGAGTTATTGATTGTTATATTAATATGGAGACATTATATAAATGCCAAAGTCGGTGATTGCCTGGTCGGCCCACCCACCCACTCACGTAATGAGCGGGAAGAGTTGCTATCGATCACTGCCCGTGAATACACCTACGTTTTGAGGTCTTCACTACTTTTTCCTTCCAATATCAGACACGATAATTACACCTCCACGGTTACCGTCCTCCTCATAAATCAATACTGACCTCAACGTTATAGTTCTAAATATACAAAACAGGGTTTTTACTAGCAAAAAGATAATGTAATTAAAGCATTAATTAAAAAACAATTAAAAAAAACATACATGACCCAGACCGACCTTAAGTTTATCGTCTTATCAACAATAATAAATTTCTGCATATTAGTAAATCGTTGATTATGAAATTTTAATTATTTTCCCAACATATCTCTCAATTACGATCGTAACAGGACTTGTAATCGAGTGGCAAGAAACAGTGGTCACGCCCAATTTATTCATTAAAAGCTGTTTTAATTAAGCCCCGACCGTGCGACTATGACGCGACGGTTTTATGGAGATTTTAATTAATCGGTAGTTCGTACATTCCATTAAATTACATTCCTCTATCTTCGTTCCGCAGACTGTACGTCGCGCAATTTACTTGAGAACAAACACAAATATGCAAAGGAAATATTAATGAACGTAATTAAAATGAATAGTTATTTATTTTAATCCACGTTAAACAAATATTATTATTTTTTTATCCTGCTGTTAAAATATCAAATAAAAAAAACATCTGTCTAATCAATCAATGCCAACTACCAAAATTTCCAAAACAATATCAAGAATATTAATTAATACAGTCGATTATTATTTTTTCATAGTGACATATTTTTGACAATTGACTATTTAAAAAAGTTTTTTTTTTAATTTTCACAAATGTCAAAATTTGACAGCTGTTTTTTTAAATGTTTTGACAGATAATAATTAAATCATCTGTTGATTAGAAATATAAGAAAATTATTGTCTGTTTTTTTTTTAAATATTTTGACAGCTTGTAATTTGGCAGCAGATTTTTTTAAAATTATTTTCACAGCTGATAATTTAATTAAAAAAATTTCTTAAATTTTGGCGGCTAAAAATTTGTCACAATTTTTTTAAATATTTTGACAGTTTGTAATTCAACAGCAGTATGTTTTATATTTTTGTTGACAATTAGACAGTGGTATTTCTTTATAATTTGACAGATATTAAAAAAAAAATATAGCTGACAATTTGATTTATTCTATAATTTGACCGTTGACAATTTCACAGCAGTTCCTTTTAAATATTTTGACAATTAACAATTATATCATTCTTTAATTTGAAATGGAAAAATAACTGCTGTTTTTTTTAAATATTTTGACGGCTGACAATTTTTTAAAAATATTTTGACAGTTTGTAATTAGACAGCAGTATTTTTTATATTTTGTTGAAAATTTGACAGTAGATAATTTGACAGATGTTTTTTTTTCAATATTTTGATATAGAAGTTATTTATTTTATTTTGTAGCTTACAATTAAACAGAAGTTCCTTTTTTATATTTCGACAGTTGACAATTTGACAGCTGTTCTATTTAAATATTTTGACAGTTAAAAATTCATTAATTACAAATATTAAAACAACTACTGTCGGTTTTTTTAAATATTTTAACAGCTTGAAATTTCATGGTAGTTTTTTTTTAAATATAATCAAAAATTGAAAATTTGATAGAAGTTACCCTTATATTTTGACAGCTGATAATTTGACAGAAGTTTCATTTATATTTTAACAGTAACAGATAAGTCATCCGTTAAATAGGAATATAAAAAACCTGCTGTCATTTTTTTTTAAATATTTTGACAGCTTTTAATTTCGCACTAGTTTTATTTAAATATTTTTATGGCTGACAATTTGACAGATTTTTTATTAAATTTTTTTAAATATTTTTTTTGCCAGACGATTTTTGTTGGTAATTTCACAATAGTTTTTTTTATAATTTGACAGATTAAAAAAAATATTTTGAAAGATGTTTTTATTTATATTTTGACGGCTGACAATTTGGTAAAAGTTCTTTTTTATATTTTGACAGTTGACAATTTGACAGCAGTACTTTTTAAATCTTTTGACAATTAACAATTATAACATTCGATAATTCGAAATATAATATATGAAAAAAACTGTTATCAGAGTTTTTTTAATGGATTTTGGCAGCTTGTAGTAGTTTTTTTTTCATAATTTGACAGTTGACAATATGACAGATGTTTTTCAATACTTTGAGAGAAATATTTCTTATATTTTGACAGAATTGTTTCTTATTTTTGAACAGTTAACAATTAAATGATCCGTTAAATAGGAATACCTAAAAACCTGCTGTTAATTATTTTAATATTTTGACAGTTGACAATTTGTCCGCCGCTTTATTTTTATATTTTGACAGTTGACACTTATATTTTGACAATTTATAATTTGACAGTAGATTTTTTTGCATTTTGACTGTTAACAATTTGAAAAAAGTTCTTTTATATATTTTGGCAGAAGTTTTTTGTTGACAATTTAACAGTCGTTTTTTTGCTAATATTTTGAAACAGTTTTATAAAATATTTTGAAAGATAACAATTTGAGAGAAGTTTTTTTAAATTTTTTGACAGTTGACAATAAGACAGATGTTTTTTCAATATTTTGAGAGAAATTTTTCTTATAGGTTGACACCTGATGATTTGACAGAATTTTTTCTTAATTTTGACAGTTAACAATTACATGATCTGATAAATATCAATATCTAAAGGCTGTTGTTAATTATTTTTTTTAAATTTTTTGACAGTTGACAATAAGACAGATGTTTTTTCAATATTTTGAGAGAAATTTTTCATATATTTTGACACCTGATGATTTGACAGTTTTTTTTAAATATTTTGACAGTTGACAATTTGTCTGCCGCTTTATTTTTATATTTTTAACTGTGAAATAATTAAAAAAAACAGTTTTAGAATTGTCAGCTGACAAAATATAGAAAAGAACTGCAAATTGTCAACTGTCAAAATATAAAAATAAATATGTCTAATTACAAACTGTTTTAAGAAATTGTTTCAAAATATTTAAAAAAACATTGTCAAATTGTCAACTCTCAAATTCTGAAAAAAAAACTATTGTCATATTGTCCACAAAAACCTGCTGTCAAAATATTCTGTCAAATTATACACCGTTAAAGTATTTAAAAAAAATCTGTCAAATTGTCAACTGTCAAAATATTTAAAAAAACTTCTATCAAATTGTCAGCTGACAAAATATTTAAAAAAACTGCTGCCAAGTTGCAAGCTGTCAAAATATTAAAAAAAAAAATCTGGCAGCAGTTTTTTATGCTTCTAATAAACGAATGATATAATTGTTAACCGTCAAAATATTTAAAACAAACTGCTGTCAAATTGTCACCTGTCAAAATTTAAAAATAAAACCGCTGTGAAATTGTCAGCTGTCAAAATATTTATAAAAAAGCTTTCAAAATATACAGAAGAACTACTGTCAAATTGAAAACTGTCAACAAATAAAAATATACTTATTTAAATTGACTACTGTCAAAATATATAATAAAAACTTCTGTCAAATTATCAGCTGTCAAAATATTTAAAAAAAAACATCCGACAATTTTCAACTGTCAAATTAGAAAAAAACTACTGTCAAATTGTCAATAAAAACTTCTGTCAAAATATTTAAAAAAACTACTGTCAATTATTTAAAAAATTCTGACAGCAGTTTTTTATGTTTTATGTTTCTTATATATTTAAAACGAACTGCTGTCAAATTGTCAACTGTCAAAATTTAAAAATTAAAAAAAATTCTCTCAAATTGTTATCTTTTAATATTTTAAAAGATAACAATTTGAGAGAATTTTTTTAAAATTTTTTGACAGTTGACAATAAGACAGATGTTTTTTCAATATTTTGAGGGAAATTTTTCATATATTTTGACACCTTATGATTTGACAGATTTTTTCTCAATTTTGACAGTTAACAATTACATGATCCGATAAATATCAATATCTAAAAGCTGCTGTTAATTATTTATTTTTTGACAGTTGACAATAAGACAGATGTTTTTTCAATATTTTGAGAGAAATTTTTCATATATTTTGACACCTGATGATTTGACAGTTTTTTTTTTAAAATTTTGACAGTTGACAATTTGTCTGCCGCTTTATTTTTATATTTTGACAGTTGCCACTTATATTTTGACAATTTATAATTTGACAGCAGATTTCTTTGCATTTTGACAGTTAACAATTTAACAGAAGGTCGTTTTTATATTTTGACAGAAGTTTTTTGTTGACAATTTGACAACCGTTTTTTGCTAATATTTTGACAAGTTTTTTAAATTTATATTTTGGCAGTTGTCACTTATATTTTGACAACTTAGTAGCTTGTAGCGGCTTGTAGTAGTTTTTTGTTTCATAATTTGACAGCTAACAATTTGACAGAGGTTTTCTTTATAATAATAATAATTTATATTTTCACAGTTATCGATTTGAAAGTAGCTCAAACCACTGATTTCAAACTGTCAGATATATGTCAAAATATACATCTGACAGTTTAAAATCAGTTTTTTTAAATATGTTGACAGCTGGCAATTTGACATTCATTTTATTTTTATATTTTTTTAACAGTTGACAATTTGGCAGAAATGTTTTTAAATATTTTGACAATTAACAATTAAATCATCCGTTAGTTATAAATATAAGAGAATCGTTGTCAAATTTTTAATATTTTGATAGCTTATAATTTGAGAGCAGTTTTTTTTAATTTTAACAGATGTCAATTAAACGGCCAGTTAATTTCTATATTTTGGTTGCTGACAATTTTAAAGCAGTTGTTTTTAATATTATGACAGCTGACTATTTCACAGTGGTTATTGTTATTATTATTATTATTTTCTTTTTCAATATTTTGACAGAAAGTTTTCTTATACTTTGCCAGCTAACAATTTGACAGAATTTTTAAAAATATTTTAACAGTTTGTAATTTGACTTTAAATATTTTGACAGTTGACAATTTGACAGCAGATCTTTTCTATATTTTGACAGCTGACCATTTGAAAACAGTTTTTTTTATATTTTGACAGCTGATAATTTAGAAGCAGTTTATTTGTACGGTTTGTAATTTGACAGCAGTTTTTTTTTATATTTTGTCAGTTGCCAATTTGAAAACAGATTTTTTTTATATTTTGCCAGCTGATAATTGAGAAGCAGTTTATTTGTACGGTTTGTAATTTGACAGCAGTTTTTTTTTCTTTTAATATTTTGCCAGAAGTTTTTTATTGGCAATTTGACAGTAGTTTTTTTCTTATTTGACAGTTGAAAATTGTCAGATGTTTTTTTTTTAATATTACGACAGCGGATAATTTAGAAGCAGTTTATTTGTACGGTTTGTAATTTGACATCAGTTTTTTTTAATATTTTGACAGAAGTTTTTTATTGACAATTTGACAGTAGTTTTTTTTTTAATAATTTGACGGTTATAAATTGTCGGATGTTTTTTTTTTAAATACTTTGACTGCTGATAGTTTGTCAGAAGTTTTTTTTATTTAAATATTTTGACAATGGTCAATTTAAATAAGTTTATTTTGATTTTCTGACAGTTTTCAATTTGACAGTAGTTCTTCTGTATATTTTGAAAGCTTTTTTATAAATATTTTAACAGCTGACAATTTCACAGCGGTTTTATTTTTAAATTTTGACAGTTGACAATTTGACAGCAGTTTGTTTTAAATATTTTGCCAGTTATCAATTTTATCATTCGTTTATTAGAAACATAAAAAACTGCTGTCAGAATTTTTTAAATATTTGACAGCTTGCAACTTGACAGCAGTTTTTTTTTAATATTTCGACAGAAGTTTTTATTAACAATTTGACAGTAGTTTATTTATAATTTGACAGTTGAAAATTAACAGATGTTTTTTTTTTATATTTTGACAGCTGATAATTTGACAGAAGTTTTTATTATATATTTTGACAGTAGTCAATTTAAATACGTATATTTTTATTTGTTGACAGTTTTCTATTTGACAGTAGTTCTTTTGTATATTTTGAAAGCTTTTTTATAAATATTTTGACATCTGACAATTTCACAGCGGTTTTATTTTTAAATTTTGACAGTTGACAATTTGACAGTAGTTCGTTTTAAATATTTTGATAGTTAACGATTATATCATTCGTTTATTAGAAACATAAAAAACTGCTGTCAGAATTTTTTTTAAATAATTGACAGCTTGCAACTTGACAGCAGTTTTTTTTAAAATATTTTGACAGAAGTTTTTTATTGACAATTTGGCAGTAGTTTTTTTCTAATTTGACAGTTGGAAATTGTCGGATGTTTTTTTTAAAATATTTTGACAGCTGATAATTTGACAGAAGTTTTCATTATATATTTTGACAGTAGTCAATTTAAATATGTACGTATATTTTTATTTGTTGACAGTTTTCAATTTGACAGTAGTTATTTTGTATATTTTGAAAGCTTTTTTATAAATATTTTGACAGCTGACAATTTCACAGCGGTTTTATTTTTAAATTTTGACAGTTGACAATTTGACAGTAGTTCGTTTGAAATATTTTGATAGTGAACGATTATATCATTCGTTTATTAGAAACATAAAAAATTGCTGTCAGAATTTTTTTAAATATTGTGACAGCTTGCAACTTGTCAGCAGTTTTTTTTTAATATTTTGTCAACTGATAATTTGAAAGAAGTTTTTTTAAATATTTTGACAGTTGACAATTTGAAAGATTTTTTTTATACTTTAACGGTGTATATTTTGACAGAATGTTTTTAAAATATTTCGACAGCAGGTGACAAAAGTTTTTTTTATAATAATAATAATATTTATTTCCAACAAGTTACATAACTTTATAATGGAAATTTCATATGATAACTACAAAGAGTGTACAGTTTAAAAATAGGGTAAATTTTTTGCAAATAATTTGAGAGTTGACAATTTGACAATGTTTTTTTGTAAATATTTTGAAACAATTTCTTTAAATATTTTTACAGTTTGTAATTGGACATATTTTTTTTTTATATTTTAACAGTTGACAATTTGACAGCAGTTTTGTTCTATATTTTGTCAGCTGACAATTCTAAAACTGTTTTTTTTCTTAATTATTTCACAGTTAACAATTAAATCATACGTTGATTAGAAATATAATAAAATTGTTGTCAAAGTTTTTTTAATTCTGACAAGTTGTAATTTGACAGTAGTTTTTTTTTTAATATTTTTAAAATAAATATTTTTAAATATATTTTTTTAAATATTTGAAAATTTGATAGAAGTCTTTTTAAATATTTTGACAGTTGACAATTTGACAAAAAAAAATATTTTAACAGCACGTTTTTGTTCACAATTCGACACTAGTTTTTCTTTTTTTAATAATTTGACAGTTAACAATTTGAAAATATGTTTTTCTTATAATTTGACAATTAACAATTATATTTTGTTTTTGTTTTTTTTAATAATTTGACAGTTGACAATTTGACTCGTTTTTTTTAATCAATATTTGACATAATTTTTTTCTTATATTTTGACAGTCAAGAATTAAATCATCCGTTAAATAGGAATATAAAAAATCTACTGCCATTTTTCTTAATCCATCGACAGTTTTTAATTTGACAGAGAATTTTTTATATTTATACAGCTGAGAATTTTTATATTTTTGACAATTTGACTCGTTTTTTATCAGTATTTTGACAATATAATATTTTTTTTATTGTGACAGTTGACAATTTGACAACCGTTTTTTTTAAAATTATTATATAATTAACAATTTTATCATTCGTTAATTAGAAATATAAAAATCTGCTGTCAGAGTTTTGCTTAAATTTTGACAGCTTCTAATTTCGAAGTAGTTTTGTTTAATAATTTGACAGTTGACAATTTGACTGGTTTTTTTTTTTTAATCAATATTTGAAATAATTTTTTTCTTATATTTTGACAGTCAAGAATTAAATCATCCGTTAAATAAGAATATAAAAAATCTACTGTCATTTTTCTTATTCCATCAACAGTTTGTAATTTGATAGATGATTATTTTATATTTATACAGCTGACAATTTGACAGCAGTTTTTTTCTACATTTTGACAGCTGACAATTTGAAAACAGTATTTTTATATTTTAACAGTTCACAATTTGACAGCCTTTTCATTTTTTAAATTATATTTTGACAGTTGACAATTTGGAAGCAGTTTTTTTTGTACTTTGACCGTTTGTAATTTGACAGCAGTTTTTTTATATTTTGACAGTTAACAAGTTGACAGAAGTTTTTTTATATATTGGCAAGATTTTTTAAATATTTTGACAGCTGTCAATTTAAATGAAATAGAAAATCCTGCTGTTAATTTTATTAAATATTTTGACAGTTTGTAATTTGACAGAAGTTTTTTTATAGTTTAGCAGTTGACATTTTTTTAAAATTAGAAACCAGTTTCAACAACAACCCCCTCTTTCCACAAAACCAAATTTCCTACTTCGGCATTCTATTCCAACATAATCTCAGTCATTCTGCCACCATTAAATAAATCCTAAAAAAGTCCTCTCAAGGCACTGCTTAAAATCTAGCCTTCCAGACCACAACTTTCAATATTCAATATTTCACCAGACAAGTGATAAGATATAGAAATATAAACTTTATTTTGGGACACCTTGAATTAAAAGTTAACATCTCACTTAATAATAATAAAACTTTTACTAGAGTAAAATAGAAAGACGAGTAACTTTGTGATATTAACAAAGTTACTCGCATTTCTAATTTATAAAAATGTATCCCAAAGTGAAAGCCTCCAATTTTTATTTAATTGCAGTAGCATAATTTTAACCTAGCGCAATAAATTAGCATACTCTATCTTTATCCCCATATTCTTCTGCAATTTGATCTGTATTTGAATCTTTATTTCAATTTCGATGTCTATCTCATCATTTCCATCTATTACAAAAAAAAGTTTTGTTTACGTAGCGTAATATTGACCTATTACAATGTATTTACCGTTGCTTAGTGTTGCTACGAGTACAAATATTTTAAAGAGGCAATCTGAAATTTATAATCGTTGATATTTCAACGCTAATTCGTATAAATTTGAAAGAGCGCTTTTCCATTAATAAAGAAAATTAAGAGTAATGCCCGAAGCGTTTTAACTGTAGCCATTCATTTTTTTTTTTCGCTCTCACCCTTCATTCGCGTTACGCGAGACGTCTGAAATTGAGAATGAGTGCATCCACTTTAGAAAGCTGTGTGGCACTTCAAATATTTGCGAAATGGCTCTCGTTCTCTCTGTTCCGCGCCGCCTTGGACGTTTTGTGAGTGAACGACCCGCAATGTCTGGATGTGTAAATAATCGTCCTCACTACAGAGGGTCCTAACCCCCGACCGCTTTTTGCGTCTGGCCACCGGAGGGGGCGTGAAAAAATTAAATAACTAAAACTCAAGTACTTACCTATAGTCCTATATACTGAGCAAAAAATAATAGTTAATATGACGAACCACGTGTTCCAGTCGTGGTTTTTATTGACGGTGGCGACACCGAGGAACATGAAAATGATGGTCTCAGAGGAACTGCTGAGCATCTTCATAGCGTACTTTATCGTCGTGTGCGACTTGTGGGATATGTTCGCTTCTACGTAATTCTTCATCGTTATTCCGCAGAACGTAATCCTAAAACAATAAATTCCTTTTTACAATACGTCAATTGTTTTATTATTAAATTACTAGGGAAAACCCGCGTGGAGATTAATGGCGGAAGTTCGAAAGGAAATCGATACGGAATGTAGGTGAGAAAAGCTCGTGAGCTTCATCCAAGGTCCGAGCAAAAGACTAATCCACGTGAAAAATAAGTGTAAGCATTTTCATTCGTTAATGTTTTTCCCATGAAACCCAATAATAGAGAGTGTATTTTAATTTGAATTTATTAAAAATTAACGTTATCTTCGTGTTCTCGATTAAACTTTTTTTTTTCCACCGCGCCGTCGCTTTTAATTCTTGTTTGATTTTGGTAAATATACGTAATGGCATTACGCTCCACGGGAAAACTCGTTTCGCGTTTGCCCAAATACGGATCCTGCCTTTGATAAGGGTAGGACTGACAGTCTAGATAAATATTTGCCCGAGAGATTTTAATATACATAATTCGTTTCCTTCCACGTCCATCATCCACGGTCGCTTCATCATATTTCACATATTTTAGAAAAAGGTTACGTTTCCAAAAAAAAAATCAACTAATTAAGTGTCATTGAAATAAATATAGTTTTCTTAATTGTCACAATTTATGATAAATAAATTATAGTAATAAAAGTTGCAATTGGTTTCTATTCCGTGCAGTGCAGTTACAGATAACAAATGACGGATGGAAAGTAACAAATGAAAGATAACAAACATATATGAGATTATCATGAAACTGAGGATAACAAATGACAGAGGTTAGAATGCAGATAACAGTTAATAAAGAAAAATGACAGGTAAGGTAAACAAAGAGGAGATGACAGCTTCTTGGGTAAAACAACCAGATAATAAACTGAAGTTAACAAATTATAGTGGCTAGATGGCAGACGATATAGCAGATCGCAGATAACAAGTAATATATGACAATATAGATAAACGAGGAAATGTTAGATGACACATAACAGATAGAAGACAACAAATGATAAGTTACGGATACTATGAAGCGAATAACAAATGACAGACAGCTACTTAAGAAAAATTACAGATGTAAAATAATAAACGGATGGTAATAGACTATAAACTAGAGATAACTCATAACAGGGACTAGACGGCAAATAAAAAATGACAGATGACTATATGACGAATATGTCATATATAAAATTACCAATGACTAATCGCAGATAATATAATATAGATAACAAATTGAAGATAGCAAATAACAAACAATATCAAATTACAGATAACATCTATCAGATGACAAATAATAGATAAAATGTCATATGGAACATAAAACAAACTGATCATGACATATATTAGGATCTGGATGGTTGACAACAAATTACTGATGACAGCTATTTGAAAAAAATGATAGATGACAAACAGATGGAAGATAACAGAGAATATAATAAGGGAACAAACTGAAGGTAAAAATGACAATTGCTTGATTTCAGATAATGATTACCATGTGGCATCGATCTGAGCAATATGACAATCAAACAAATGACAAGAAAATAATATAGAACGTATATAAATTGAAAGAACACAGGATAGAAGTTAGATGATAAAGTAGTTGGTACTGGAACCAATAACAGATGGCATTACAGCTAACTGAGGAAAATGACAGATGGAAGATAAAAAAAGACAATTAAATTAATAATTTAAGACGTAAAATATCAAATGACATAAGCTAGATGATAGACGATATAATTTTATATTGTAGATAATAAATGACGTATGACACACAAACATATATCTGATAAAAATTACAGATTACAAATAAACTGAAGATGACAAATGAGAAATGGAAGATAACAAATATTATATAGCAGATAATAAGAGGGAAATAACAAACGGAAGAAAGCAAATTAGAAGATACCATATGATAAAATAGATGACCGATTCAAAGAATAACATTAAAGCTTACTCAAGAAGAAGATAGGTTATAAATGACATTAAGAATTACAGGTGGTAAAGACTAGATGTCAGATGTCATGGTAGATGGCAGACAACAAGTAAAGATAGCAGATGCTAAAGCTAGGATAGCAAATAGCAGTTGATATTATGGATAATAGTTGGAAGAGGCTAGACTCCAGATGATATGGCAGATGTACAGCTGAATAAAGAAAATGATTGATAACAGATGATAGATGAGGAAAATAAGAAACAAAATTTATGTCTTTAATGTTGTTAGAATTTTTTTTTAGATATTGGTTGATTACTTCTATTTCATACATTTTATTGTGACCATTTTTATTAACAATTAGTTTTCTTTGGTATTTGTTGTCTACCAACTGTCATAATATTATCTGTCATCTGTCATGTGCCACAAAAAAACAATTTCAAATGTATGTATTATCGTTTAAAAATTCAAAACTACAAAATTCAAAAAACTCTCAAATTCAAGAGTTCAAGTTTAAAAATTTAAAAAATCAAAATTTCAAAAATATCAAAACGAATGGACATATATTCAAACATTCAAACATTGAAATAATCAAAAAATCTAATTTTCAATATTCAAACATTCAAATATTTGAAAATTCTAAATTTGAACATTCAAAAAATTTAAAGATTCAAAATTTTAATAATTCAAACAATCGAAAACAAAAGGTAAAACAAATGGGACGATAAAAAGGTATATAACAAATGACAGATAATTCAAAATTTTCAAAACTACAAAATTTAAATAAACAAAATTTTTAAAAATCTTATTTTCAAAAATGTAATAATTCAATCAAAAACGAAAGGAAAGGTAAAACAAATGAGAGGATAAAAAGTATATAAAAAATGACAGATGACAGCTATCAGAGAAATGAAGGATGACAAATGATAGACTAAAAAGTAATAAATGACAGCTAACTGAGAAAAATGACTAACAAACAAAAGATGGCAAATGAGAGATAACAATAATAACTGGCAGATGACAGCTACTTGAGGTAAATGACAGAATAGATAACATTACAGTTAACTAAGGAAAACGAGAGATTATAAAATATAACATGTAACAGATAATAAACAATTAATAAAACACGTTAGAATTCACTTTCTTCACAATTTATTTTGTATTCACTAGATGTACATTTCGAGCACTAAGTGCTCATTATCAATAGCTAACTTGATAATGAGCACTTAGTGCTCGAAATGTACATCTAGTGAATACAAAATAAATTGTGAAGAAAGTGAATTCTAACGTGTTTTATTAATTGAAATTTCTCTTCACGTAACTCAAAAACCAATAATTTAAAAAAAAAGATAATAAACATAATTGAAGATAAAAGACAACATAAGATGGCAAATGACAAGAGCTACCTAGCAGGTAACAAATGACAGATGATCGTATACCAAATGACAGATAACAAATGACAGACGGCATTACAGTAAATAATTCAAATGCTAGATGACAAACAGCAGATGGTAGATGAAAAACAACAAAGGGATATACCAAATGACAAATGACATTATGATAATTGGCAGAATCTAGATTTTAAATAATATGATAGATATACAGTTAACTGAGGAAAATTTAAAATTTGAAATGAGAGATAACAAATTTAAAAATTCATAAATTTAAAAATTCAAAACAAAAGATAAAATCAATGACAGATGACAGCTGTTTAGGGAATGTGACTGGTGGCAGAAAACACATAGAAGATAACAGACTATATAAGATTTAAAAAAATAAAAAATTTAAAAATTTAAAAATTTCAACGAAAAATTGAAATATTTTAGGACTCAAAAACAAAATCAAAACAAATTATAAGATAAATAGTATATAATAAATGACTGATGACAGCTATCACAAAAACCAAACATAACAAATGGCAGATTGTATTTAATAATTTTAAATTATTAAATTTTTCAATTTGTTATCATTTGTCATTTCTACTCTTCCTTAATTAGCTGTACATCTATCAAATCGTTTAGAATCTAGCTTCTACCACCTATCATTCGCAATGTCATTTGCTATATTCCTCTGTTCTTCGTCATCTATCATCTGCTATTTGTCATATATCTAGATTCTACCACCTATCATTCGTAATGTCATTTATCAGTTGCTATATTCTTTTGTTGTTTTTCATCTATCATCTGCTATTTGCCATCTACTATTTTAATTACCTAATAGTAATATTGTCTGTCATTTGTTGTCTGTCATCTGACATTTCTTATCTTTCGTTTATTATCATTTAACTATCTATCATTTATTATTTTTTGTTTTTCATTATTCATCTCTTATTTGTAATCTATCATTTTCCTCAGGCAACCATCATCCGTCATTTGTTATCTGTCATCTAGCTTGTGTATTTTGTTAACTCCTGTTTGTTGTCAAAATGACAGATCTTTAAGGAAAGTGACTGGTGACAGTAGTAGATAACAGACAATATAAGATAACAAATGACAGGTAACAAATTAAAAAATTAGAAAATTAAAAAATTTAAAAAAAATTTAAAAATTTAAAAATTTAAGTTTTAAAAATTCAAAAATCAAAAGATTAAACAAATTACACATGACAGCTCGTTAAGGAAAGTGACTGGTGACAAAAAATATAAAAGATAACAGGATTTATCATGAAGACAATAAATGACAGATAACAAATTCAGAAATTTAAATGATCAAATAATTGAGTGAAATGACATATGATAAATGACAGATGAAAGATAATAAACGCAGATAACAAATGACAAATAACATTACAACTTAATGATGAAAACATAACAGGAAAATAACAAAAGACATAGCAGATTTTAAAATTCCAAAGTTCAAACATTCAAAAATTTAAATTTTTAAAAATATGAAAATTCAAAAATTAAATTTTTTTAAATTTAAAATTTTAAAAATTAAAAAAAAGATAACAGCCAATATAATATAAAAAAAACATGAAGATAAATGACAGACAACAAATTCAAAATATAAAAAATTCAAATATTTAAATTATCAAAAATTTAAAACTTCAAAAATTCATAAATTCACAAATTCAAAAACGAAAGATAAAAGAAATGACAGATGACAACTGTTTAAGGAAATTGACTGATGACAGTAGAAGATAACAGATAATATAATGTAACAAATGACAGATAACAAATTTAAAAATTCAAAAATTGAAAGATAAAACAAATTACAGATGACAGCTGTTGACGAAAGTGACTGGTGATAAAACACATAGAAGATAACAGGCAAAAAAACCGAAGACAACAAATGACAGATAAGAAATTCAAAAATTCAAAAATTTAAATTATCAAATAACTGAGTGAAATGACATATGACAAATGAATGATAATAAACGAAAGATAAAAATAACAGATGCCATTAAAGATGTCAGGTGACAGAAGCTAGATGCTGGATGGCATGGCAGATGACAGATAGCAGATAACAAATGACAAATAACATTACCACTTAATGATGAAAATAGCATACGGAAAATAACAAAGATATAGCAGATTTAAAAATTCTAAAGTTGAAAAATTTAAATTTGTAAAAATGTGAAAATTCAAAAAATCACAATTTTAAAAATTTAAAAATACAAAAATTTTAATTTTTAAAAATGTATAAATTTAAAAATTCAGTAGCTTACAAATTTTAAAAATTTAAAATTCAAAAATCGAAAGTTAAATCAAATGACAGATGACAACTGTTTAAGAAAAATTACTGGTGACAAAGGTAACAGACAGTATAAGATAAAAAAAAACATAAAGATAAATGACAGATAACAAATTTAAAAATTCAAATAGTGAACTTATCAAAAATTTAAAACTTCAAAAATTCACAAATTCAAAAATGAAGGAAATTGACGGGTGATAAAAACTCATAGAAGAAAACAGAAAATATAAGATAAAAAGCAAAAAGATAACAAATGAGAGATAACAAATTAAAAAATGGAAATAATTAAAAATTGAAAAATTCAAAAAATCAAATAGTTTAATCATCAAAACTTCAAAAATTCATAAATTCACAAATTTACAAATTCAAAAATGAAGGATAAAGAAATGATAGATGGCAGTTATTTAAGGAAATTGACGGGTGACAAAAACCCATAGAAGAAAACAAAAAAATTAAGATAAAAAAACATGAAGATAAATTGAAAAAATTAAATTTTCAAAAATTCAAAAACAAAAAATTAAAAAAATTACAGTTGACAGATGTTTAAGGAAAGTGATTGGTGACGAAAAACCCATAGGAGAAAATAGACAATATAAGATAAAAAAACATAAAGGTAACAAAAGACAACAAATTCTAAAATTTAAAAATATTAATATTTAAAAAATTCACAAATTCAAGAACAAATGACAGATTACAGCTCTTTAAGCTGGTGACGAAAAATCCCTTATGAAAAACAGAGATGATAAATGACAAAAATGCAAAAAAGACAAGATTCAAAACTTCAAAAATTCAAAAATTCAAAAATCGAAAGATAGAACAAATGACAGATGACTGCTTTTTAAGAAAAGTGACTAGTGACAAGAAACATATAGAAGATAACAGACAATTAAGATAAAAACCACGATTAAAAAATTAAATATTCAAAAATTGAAAAATTCAAAAATTTAAAAATTCAATAACAAAAGATTAAAAAATTTACAGATGACAGATGTTTAAGGAAAGTGATTGGTGACGAAAAACCCCTATGAGAAAACAGACAATATAAGATAAAACAAAATGAAGCTAACAGAAGACAGATAACAAATTCTAAAATTATTAATATTAATATTTTACAAATTCACAAATTCAAAAACAAATGACAGCTCTTTAAGCTGGTGACGAAAAACCCCTTATCGAAAACAGACAATGTAAGTTAAAAAACATGAAGATGATAAATGACAAAAATGCAAAAAAGATAAAATTCAAAAATCGAAAGATAAAACAAATGAGAGATGACTGCTTTTTAAGAAATGTGACTAGTCACAAAAAACATATAGAAGATAACAGACAATTAAGATAAAAATCACGAAGATAACAAATGACAGATAAATTAAAAATTCAAATATTTAAATTACCAAATATTCGAAAAAAAAAATATAAAAAACTTAACAATTCAAAAATTTAAATTATCAAATATTCAATATTTTTAAAATTTAAAAATTCATAAATGAAAGATACAACAAATGACAGATGACGGCTATTTGCGGAAAGTGACTGGAGACAAAAAAAAACACATAGAGGATAACAGACAATATAAGAAAAAAACATGAAGATAACAAATTCATCAACATTTTTAAAATTCAAAAAAATCAAAATTTAGAAATTCAAAAATTTAAAAATTCAAATATTCAAAACTTCAAAAACATTAAAAATTCAAAAAATCAAATAGTTAAATAATCAAAAATTTAAAAATTCATAAATTCCAAAATTCACAAATTCAAAAATGAAAGGTAAACAAATGACAGATGGCAGCTATTTAAGGAAATTGACGGGCGACAAAAACTAATAGAAGAAAACAGAAAATTTTAGATAAAAAAAATTTAGATTAAAAATTAAAAAACCTAAATATTCAAAAATTCAAAAAAAAAAGATTAAAAAATTTACAGATGACACATGTTTAAGGAAAGTGATTGGTGACGAAAACCCCATAGGTTAAAATAGACAATATGCGATAGAAAAAAACATGACGATAACAAAAGACAGACAACAAATTCAAAAATTCACAAATTCAAAAACGAAAGATAAAACAAATGACAGATGACAACTGTTTAAGCTGGTGACGAAAAACCCATATGGAAAACAGACAATGTAAGTTAAAACACATGAAGATAATAAAAGAGAAAAAAGCAAAAATTGGAAAATTGAATAATTAAAAAATTGATAAAACAAATGGCGGACAGATGGCTGCTTTTAAAGAAAAGTGACTGGCGACAAAAAACATATAGAAGATAACTGACAATTAAGATAAAAACCACGAAGATAACAATTTAAAAAATTGAAAAATTCATAAATTTAAAAATTCAAAAACAAAAGATTAAAACATTTACAGATAGCAGATGTTTAAGGCAAGTGATTGGTGACGAAAACCCCATAGGAGAAAATAGACAATATAAGATAAAAAAAAAACATGAAGATAACAAAAGACAGATAACAAATTCTAAAATATAAAAATATTAATATTTAAAAAATTCAAATATTCACAAATTCAAAGACGAAATATAAAACAAATGACAGATGACAGCTGTTTAAGCTGGTGACGAAAAACCCATGTGGAAAACAGATAATGTAAGTTAAAAAACATGAAGATAATAACTGACAAAAATACAAAAATTCAAAACTTCAAAAATCGAAAGATGAAACAAATGACAGATGACTGCTTTTTAAGAAAAGTGACTGGCGACAAAAAGCATATAGAAGATAACAGACAATTAAGATAAAAACCACAAAGATAAAACAGATGGCAGATGATAATTGAGAGATAACATTTGATAGATGGCATTTTACACATGACAACAGTAAGTAGATAAAATTTGCAAATGACAGTTGACAGTTAATATACATTTATCAAATGGCATTTCACAGTTGATAGAAATTTATCAAAAGATGGTTGACAGAAATTTAGCAAAAAAACATTTGACAGTTGAGAGAAATTTAGCAAATGAAAGTTGATAGTTGACAGATGATGATATGATAATTAATAGATGACAGTTGACAGATGATAGTTGACGTATGACAGGTGAGACTTGATTATTAAATTATTATAAATCATATTTTTAATTAAGTAGAATATGTTTAGAGGATGATAACTGACACATGACAGTCGATAGATGACAGTTGACGTACTACAATAGTTGGCAGATAAATTTGATAAATAACATTTCACAGTTGATAATAATTTGATAAATAACATTTCACAGTTGATAATAATTTGGCAAATGACAGTTGACAGTTGACAGAAACTTTGCAAATAACTTTTGATAGATAAAACAGATGACAGATGGCAGTTTACTTATGACAATAGTTAATACAAAAATTTGGCAAATGGCATTTCACAGTTGTCAATAATTTAGCAAATGGCATTTCACAGTTGACAGAAACTTAGCAAATAACATTTGTCAAGTATAGCAGATGGCATAATAAATGACGATAATCGAAATATGACAGTTGACAGATGATAGATGACAAGTGACTACTGACAGTATGTTATATGATAGATGAATAATAAATTGTATTTAAACTCTATATTATATAGAATAGGTGTTGAAAGCTTCTGACTGTTAAAAAATACAAACAAAATTTAGCAAATGACATTTCACAGTTGACAGAAATTTGTAACATGAGAGTTGGCAGTTATACCAATTGATAGATGACAGTTTACATATGACAATAGTTAGAATATTAAATTTTTCAAATAACAGTTAATAGTGTGTATTTCTTTGTATCTCGTGTAAACAAAAATTAATGCAAAATCAAATTACTGACATAATTCTGCCGAAATCCTGGAAACGTTCACAAGTTTATTTATTTTTAAACAGTTAACAGAAATTTGGCAAATGATATTTTACAGTTGACAGAAATTTAGCAAATGACAGTTGAATAAATTTATAAATAAATAAAATAAAGATAAAAAAAACATGAAATTAACAAATGACAGATAACAAATTCAAAATTAATAAAAATTTGAAAATTCAATAAAATCAAAAACTCAAAATTTAGAAATTCAAAAATTCAAAAATCAAAAATCAAAAATTTAAAAATTCAAAAATTCAAAAAATTCAAAATTCAAACATTCACAAACTCAAAAATTCAATTAGTAGGCAATATGATATTTGTCAGTTGAAATATGAAATCTAAAAAAGAATTTTAGAAATTGTGAGTTATTCATTAGAAATTAGAAAGTATGAATATGAAAATAACCATTTTAGAAATTACAAATAAGAAATATAAAGAAATTAGAACTTTGTCAATAATTTCCATTTAGCGTTTATTTTACAGAAGAATTTGACATGTTATTTGATATCTGACAATTAATATTTCTTTATCAAGTAAACTATTACAGATTTAGAGTCAAAAATTACCAAAAAATAGTATTGTAGTTTAAATGAAATTAATTTTTTTGGATAAAATGTTGTAAAATCTTATTTTGTGGTCATCAAAATCTTACAGGAGATATTAAACTGAAATTTAGACACATCAACATACAAATATTAACATAAATTATCTTTATATTCTATAAATGATTAATTTCTCGTAATGATGTATATTATAAATTATTTTTATATTCTTTAGAAATTCATGTAGGCAAAACTAATATTTTAAATTACAAAACCCGCAGTGGTGTCATTATACAAGGTCTTCATATATAAAGTAGAAATAAATTGTTTCCACTGAGGATAATAAAACTGCCGTTAATTATACCCCAATGTTAAATAGTATCGGTCATTCATACTAACCCAGACAACTAGTTAATAATTGCCTAATCATGTTTATCGCCAATAATTAGTTTTACACACACAATCAAGAAATTACGTAATTTTTGAATACACGCACGTTTTATATCTGTTAACGGTAAATATGCCAATTAGCCTAAATTATAAATAGGTATTGATTTCGGTTTGTTTAAACCGAATTATCCGATTATTGTTGAACTTTTTTATTACCGTGCTCCAGTTTGAATTAATTGAATTTTATGAAAAAAAAAAACACGAAGAAATGCATATTGTAAACCACATACAGCGAGGCCTTAAATTAAAATTTTCAATCGATGAAATTGCACGCCATGTCGTTTCTAGTTCAAGGTCAGAATCGTATATTCAATTTAATCTTGATTACCGTTCACGAAACATTAGGCTAATGTGAAGTTTTATATTTTCACCGAAACGTATTGTACTGAAGTGTAATTACATCCAACGTCCATTAAAAAAAAAACGATGGGAATTAATTAAATTAAGGACTAATCGTTAATTCATTCGAAATAGTCGATACAGTAATTATGTAGTATTAGTTAAGTACTATTTTTGTGTCTTGTTTAATTTAATTGGTCTTTTGGATGGAAACGATTTAATTTATAATTGATATTATTGAGCAGCAGCGTCTTGATCATAAAATTATTATTTACTCAATTCTCTCATACGTAACCTCATAAATATTCAACGCTGGTTTATTACTTGTAATTATGATTTACGTCCTGCGTTTCAATGAAATATTATTATTTTAGGACGCATTTGTTGAAGGTTGACTATAAAAAAATTGTAATTATATTCGGGTTTGTGGCAATTTCAAGCCATCGCTTCTAGTCTGGCACATGGAAGAGTGTATACAATCAATAATTCCTTGTGCTTTCGAGTCTCTTACGATCTGTGCCGTCGTGTATCGACCAGTCTACACACCAAGGCTTTTTATAAACGGTTTTTTTTTTCCATTTCCACTCCACCCCCTGCTATTACTAAATTGGTATTACATTAACGGCGTAATGGCATGTTTCAGGCGTACATGGATGGGAAGTGTCGCTTACAGTGCTAATAGGAAAGGCTGTTACTCACGCTAAAATTCCAGACATGTGGAAGATCTCAGCGTTCAGGTATGCCAGATAGGCCATGACGAATATAAAAATAGGTTCGATAACGCGCACTTCATTGGTAAACCTGGTCACGAAACCGGTCGCGAAGCCCCATATCACACCGATCACTGT
Organism: Ontholestes murinus; assembly: GCA_963969525.1. Classification (NCBI taxonomy): domain Eukaryota; kingdom Metazoa; phylum Arthropoda; class Insecta; order Coleoptera; family Staphylinidae; genus Ontholestes; species Ontholestes murinus. Next base: position 75,672,437 of record OZ018390.1, on the reverse strand, counting down.
ACCGCCGATGGCCACGACGAAGAAGTTCGCGAAACCGGCCAGCACGTCCGTGTATATTATGTTGTCCAGCCCCATCTCCGTGTAACACTCGAACATGTGGTACAGCACTACGGTCACGGCGTCGTTCAGCAGCGACTCCCCGAAAACGACGATGTAGAGGATCTCGTTCACCTGGATCTCCTCGAAGACGGCGAGTACTGCCACCGGATCTACAGCAGATACTAGCGAGCTGAAGAGCAGCATGTCCAGCAGCGGAGTGTCGCACTGGAACAATCCCGTCGTTCCTATTGCCCATAAGGAAGCACCTATGAAAAAAAACAAAAATATTCATTAATTAAAACAAACAAAAATGTTTAATTGTAAAGGAGTTTACTTTGTGTCTTCTTCTTCATTTAAGCATAGTATAAGTTTGATTTAGGTTTAGACTCAAGGTATCAAATAAGTTTTTATTATTTTATTACACAGTATATTCTTATCTTTAGGCAATTTAATGTTGTAGGTGGTGATTATTATTTTAGAAATATCTTCAAACGAGTTTTTTTTTCAATATTTGAAAATAATTTAGATTTCTTTCAATTATGTTTCTTTAATATTTCAACTCACCTATTGTCAATGTGTTGAAGATAGTTCCCACGACGGCGAAGATCAGGATAGTGCCTAGGTGGTCGAAGAAGAGTCGATTGGGCATGAAGTAGCCGGCGTCGAGGATTATGGGCGGCAGCATGTAGAAGAAGAAGGTGTCCGGTGTTAGGGGCGACATGTGGACGCTGTCGGTCACGTGCACCAAAATCACACCGATGACGACGCCCACCACGATCAGCAGGCAGGACTCGGGGAAGATTTCGTTCAGTTTCGGTGCCATGTGAAAACCTAATAACAAAAATCGTATTATTTATAATTGCATTTACAAGGCGTAATTTGGTGTATTATTTCCATTATTATGTTTTGAATTGACCTCAAAATTTGTAAATACGTTCAAAATTAACGTACTTTTAATATTCTACAAAATAAACAGTGTGACTCAACTGGAAACATGATGACAACACCGCAAACTGAATTTGAGTTAACAAAATTCGCATCTACAGATTCAACTAATTCTAAAAAATACATCACCGCAAAAATCGATCTCAAAAATTTGTGTCTACATTCAGAATTAACGTATTTTTAGTATTCTATAAAATGAACAGTATGACTTAGCTGGAAACGCAATGGCAACACTTCAAACTGAATTTGAGTTAAGGAAATTCGCGTCTAGAAATTCAAATAATTTAAAAAAATACATCACTGCAGAAATCAACCTCAAAATTTGTGAATATGTTCAAAATTATGGTAATTTTAATATTCTACAAAATAAAACCGTGTGACTTAGCTGGAAACGCAATGGCAACACTGCAAATTGAATTTGAGTTTAAAAAAATCGCATCTACAGATTCAAATAATTCTAAAAAAATACATAATAACAAAAATTGACCTCAAAATTAGAAATTATTATTTTTATAAGTTAATTAACTTGTAAAAATAATAATTAACTCATACAAATAATAATAGCTAATTTTGAGGTCAATTTCTATTGTTATGTATTGTTTGGAATTATTTGAATCTGGAGGTGCGAATTAAAAAGTTGTTTGTAAGCGATTTTCAAAAATAATGGACAGTAAAAAGACAAAAGATAAAATATAAAAAACAATAGAACAAAGACAATAGACAAAAAACAAAAAGCAAATGAAAAAAGACAAAGATAAAAGACAATACACTGAACGAGCATTGTCAAGGATATTTTTAATTACCATTTATTGCAATTTAATTTATTTTTGTTAAGTACATTTAATTTTAGAAGAAAAAACCCTTCTAAAATAAAACCTAAACATATTTTTTGAGATAACATCAGACAACAATTTATTTAATCAGAAAACATCTAAGGAAAAATATTAAATGTAAAAATATTTCTTAATATCAAATATACGTGAAAATTTCAAATAAGTGACGAGAAGTAAAAAAAAAGATAAAAGACAAAATGACCTTCTTACATATAGGTCACAAATAATAGATGATAGAAGACAACTGACTAATGATAGATGACATATGACAGATGTCAAATGACAAAACAGATGTCAGATCATAAATGACGGAATATACAACAAAAAATAAAACAATTTGAAATTACAAGAAATATAAATGATAAATAACAATCAATAAAGATAATGGATAGATTAACATGTGACCCATGACAAATGAAAAGTGTAAAATAGCAAATGCCAGATAATAAATAAAATAGAATAATTGAAATTATTAAAAAAATCTGAATACATTTTGATAAATAATGACAACTTCATTATTCATAGTTCATAATTCATAAAATAAAATTTAAATTCCAAACTTGACAAATTAGATTTGACGTATGTCAATTGACAAATGACAGTTGGCAGATAATTAATAATGTTAGACAGTTGACAGATGCTAAATTATAGATATAAAATTCTATCATAGATGATAGAATACATATAACAATTGATAAATAACAACTGACATAAAACACATGAACGATAAAGTATAATATAAGACAATTGATTGATGATGATAGATGAATAATAATAGAAGAAATTTAACAGATGATAGATGGCAGATGACAGATGATAAAAGACATATGAGAGTTGTCAATGCTAATTGACAAATGATGGATGGAAAATAAAGAATAATACAAGACAGTTCATAGATCAAAAATTATAGAGTATAAATGACAGATAATAAACGACATATGACAATTGACATCTGCTAACAAAAAGATGGCAGATAGATGGTAAAAGAAGGTAGTTTATGGATAATTAAAGATTGATAATAGAAGATATAAGGATATAAGCCAATTAATAACACACAGATGGCAAGAAATGCATAATAGAAGATAATATATATGGGGAATGATGGATATAAAACAAAAAACAAAAACAAATGGCTTGGGACAAATAAAAGACATTATGAAACAATTGGTAGCTGGTAATTGGCATATGACAGTTGATAGATAACAATTGATAAATTATAAAAGACAGATGATAGTAGACGTATAGTAACGAATCGACGGCAATTGAAAAATGGCAGATGGCACATAAAGGACAATAGAAGACAGTTGATGGATAATAAATTATACTGATATAAAACCTATGAAAATTAACATCTGACAATAGATAAATAATAATCGAAAACAGTTGATAGATGTTGAATGACGGATGTTAGATGATAGATGATAGAAGATAGAAGACATATTACAATTGTTAGATAAAATTAACAAGTGACGAATGGAGAATAAAGGATAATAGATGGCTCACAGATGTTAAATGATGGATGATAGAAAAAATATTACTATTATCAAATTACACATAAAGGATAATTGAAGACAGTTAATAGATGATTAATCTTAGATAATAGATGACAGTGACAGTTGTCACAAATAACAAGGATAATAAAAAAACAGTCTATGAGAAAAGACATATGACTATTAAAATAGCCAATTTACAATTGACAACTAATGGAGGTTTTGTTTTTGTTTGTGATAGAAGACTTAAAACAATAGATGATAGATGATGAAAAACATATACAATTTGATAGATAACAGCTGATAAATTTTAGAAATCAAGTGATAGAAGACGTATGGAAGGTTATAGATCCACCCTGTACATTTGCCATTTGAAAATGACAGATGACACATAAAGGATAATATAAGAGAGTTGATTGATATTACCTTATATATGATTTAAAACCCATGATAATTGTCGTACCCAATTTTTAACACAGATGCAGATAAAGGATAATAGAAGACAATTGATAGATTGAGATAGATAGATGATAGATTACAGTTACAGACAAATGACATGGGACAAATGAAGGACAATAGATAATAGAAGACAATTGATAGATGGAGATAGATAGATGATAGATGACACCCAGTTTTTGACAAGTATCTACTGACAAATGGCGTCGGACAAATTAAGGGCAATAGAAAACAATTGATGGCTGATAAATGATAGATAATAGATGATAAAAGATTTATGATAATTGACAGATTAATAAATTATAGCAGACACATGGATGACTAATAGATGTCAATTGAAAATAACAGATGACACATAAAGGTTACCAGAAGACAGTTGACATATAATAAATGATAGATGGCAGATGATAAAAGACATACAAAAATCGACGTATGCCAATTGACAGATGATAGAAGGCAGGTAAAGAATTATAGAAGATAGTCGATAGACAATGCAGATAGATGGCAGATGATAAAAGTCGTACAATAATCGACATATGCCAATTGACAGATAAAATAATTATAAGTAGTCGATAGACAATAAATGATAGATAATAAAAGACATATCATTATTACGACAGCCAATTAAAAATTGTATTCCTTTAAATCGACTGGGCCTATTTTTGTTAAGTACATTGAATGAAATAAAGTATGTAATAACAGACAAATGATAATAGAAGAGAATTGATAAATTGAGAATGAAAGATAAAAATTGACACATGACTCTTGGCGAGTGACAATTGACAAATGACATTGTACAAGTAAATGACAATAGAATACAATAGAACATAGCAAATTATAGAAGACTTATGCCAATTGACAAGTGATAATTGATAAATCTCAGGTGGCGGTTATGGGTTAATTGAAGGCAGTTGATAAAAACAGAATGATAAATAATAGAAATCATATAAAAATTAAAAGACGACATGTGGCAGATAAAAGAAAAGACAGTTGATAGATGACATGATAAAGACAGATAAAATGAGCAGTGACAGATGGGAAATGAATGATAATAGACGATAAAAGACACAGAAAAAGAAAGTACAGTTTCTAAATGACTGGTTTAGAGCTGATAGATGATTAATCACAGATGATAGATGACCAATGATAGAAGACAAGTGAATAAATGACAAGGATGATAAAAGCTAATTGATAAATGATAGAACATATATGACTGATAACTGAAAGGCTACATATAGACATAGAACAATTTTGAAAGCCTATTAAAACACATAGAAGACAGATAGAAGATAATATATAGAAGATGAGAATTGATAGATTGATAATGATGGATTATATTTTTGACAGATGACTCTTGACGAGTAATAAGTTTATTACAATAGAAGATAATTGGTGGCTAATTAATGTTGATAGATGACAATTGATAATAGGTAATTAATTAAATTAATTAATTAATTACCTATTATTCCACAATGTTTCACCACGAGGTAAATGAGAAAATCATTCATGAAACAATTGATAAATTACAAATGACAGATAAAAGATAATAGAAGATAATTGATAGATTGAGAATGATGGATGATATTTGTCAGATGACTCTTGGCGAGTGCCCCATTGACAATAGAAGACAATTGTGGCTGATTAATGATAGAAATAACTGATAATTGAATTGATGCAAATGACAGATAAAGGATAATAGAAGACGGTTGATAGCTAATAAATGATAGATGATAGAAGACACATAATAATTACCACTGCCAATTGAAGACACACAGATGACAGATAAAGGATAACAGAAGAGAATTGATAAATTGAGAATGAAGGATGATATTTAACAGATGACTCTTGACAAGTGACAATTGACAAGTGGCATTGTACAAGTAAATTATAATAAAAGACAATAGAAAATAAATCGCAGGTGGCAGATAGAGGATAATTGAAGGCAGTTGATAAAAATCAGAACTTTTATATGTTTTCTATCATTTAAGAAAACATATAAAAGTTGAAAGATGACATGAAGTAGGTAAAAATAAAGACAGTTGATATATGACATGATAAAGACGTATTACAATTGTCAGATAAAGTGAGCAGTAATAAATGGAAAATTAATGATAATAGATGATAAATGATAAAAACAGAAGAATAAAAATGTTCAAATAGCTGGTTAAAAATTGATAGATAATTAATCATAGATGATCGATGACCGATTATAGAAGATAAATTACAAGGATGATAGATAGATGAGATTTATGACTGATAACTGACAGGTTGCAGATAGACATATGATAATTACCACAGTCAATTGAAAACGCACAGATAAAGGATAATAGAAGTTAATTGAAGGATGCTATTTAATAGATGACTCTTGACGAGTGACAATTGACAAATTGCATTGAACAAGTTAATTATAATAGAGGATAATAGAAGATAACAGATTATAGAAGATATATGTCAGTTGACAAGAGATAATTAATACATGGCAGAAAGGAGATAGGGGATAACTAAAGGCAGTTAATAAAAGATGAATTATAAAATATATAAGACATATGATAATTGACAGATGACAGATTTAGGAAAAAAAGACAGTTGATAGATGACCTGGTAAAAGACAATTACAATTATCAGATGATAAAAAATAACAGTTTCCAAATGACTGCTTGGCGGTTGATAGATGATTAATCATAGATGATAGATGACCTATCATAGAAGACAAGTGACAGTTGACTAATGACAAGGATGATTGAAGATGATTGATAGGTGGCAGATAGATATATGATAATTACCGTAGACAATTGAAAACACACAGATGACAGATAAAGGATAATAGAAGAGAATTGATAGATTAAGAATTATGAATGATATTTAACAAGTGACCAATTGACAAATGGCATTGAACAAGTATGTTAAATCACAAAAGAACAGCAGTTTCTGATTAATGATAGAGATGACAGCTCATAGATGACAATTGATAAACTACAAATGACAGATAAAGCATAAAAGAAGGCAGTCGTTTGATAATAAATGATAGATAATAAATGACGTGTGACAATTGACAGATAACAATTTATAAATGGTAAATTACAGATGATTGAAAACGTATGGAAACTGAAAGGTGACAATTGATAAATGACGGATAATACATTAAGGATAATAGACGACAGTTAATAGACGACAGATCGTAAAAGATATATGATAATTGACAGATGACATATGACAGGTAAAAAGATAATGAATGATACATGATAAAGAATAGGTAATAAAACAAACAAATTCCAATTGACAAATGGCACTTGACAAATAAAGTACAATAGGAGACAATTTATGGATGATAAATGATAATTGGCAGATGACAGTTGATAAATGATAGATTGCGGAAGATTCCTGACATTTGATATATGACAAATAACAGATGAACTATAATATAAGAAAGTTGATGAATAATAAATAGATGAAGGCGTATGACACCTAATTGACAAACGAGATGTGGCAAGAAAAAAATAATAGAAGATAGTTGAGAGATGATAAATAACAGAAGATAGAAGATATACCTGATAAGTGATAATTGATAGATGGTAGGTCGATTTTGATAGAGAGATGATAAAAGGTAATAGAAGACAATTAATAGTAAATTAATGATAGATGACAGATGATAAGAGACATATCACAGTTGACAGTTGACAGATGATATATGGTAGATAAAGTGTAAACGAAAACAGTTGATAGAGTAATCATTAATAAGTGATAGGTCGCTGCTAAAGAATAATAGAAGGCAGTTGATAGAAAATAAATAATAGATGACAGATGATAGAAGACAAATCACAGTGAACAGATAATGAAAATAAATGATTATAGAAAACAGGTGATAGATAATAAATATTGGACGTCAGATTATAGAAGATATATTACAATTGTCTGGTAAAATTGACAAGTGGCGAGTCGAAAATAAAGGACAATAGATGATAAATGATAGATGCTAGATGAATAAAAACAGTTGATTAATCATAGATGATAGATTACTGATGATAGAACATTTAACAGATTAAAAGTGACAGTCGTCACAAATGACAAAGATAATAAACGACAATTGATTGATGTGAAAAGAAATATTACAATTAAAAGAGCCAATTGACAACTGATAATTAATATAAAACAGTAGATAGCTGACAAAAGGTAGATACCAGATGACTGATAATACCACAGTTGATATATAACGAAAATAAATGATTACAGAAATCAGTTGATAGATGATGAATCTTGGATGTTAGATGATAGATGATAGATGACTCATAGAAGATAAATGATAGATGGTGGAATGCATATGACTATTGCCAAATGTGTGGTGCCACATAAAGGATAATTGAAGATAGTTGATAGATGATTAATCATAGATGGTAGATGACTGATGGTAGAAAAACATATAACAAATTCAAAGTGACAGTTGTGACAGTTGACAAGGATACTAAAAGACAATCGATTGATAAAGTGAAAAAACATGTGACTATTAGAAGAGCCAATTGACAACTGATTACTAATAGAAAACATTAGATAGCTGACAAAACGAAGATAATAGATGACAGATGATATCACGGTTGACATGAAAATAAATGATTATAGAAATAAGTTGATAGATGATGAATGTTGGATGTTAGATGATAGTTGACAGAAGAAGTGACGAAGGCTAATAGATGACTCATAAAAGAAAACAATGTGAAAATTGTCAAGACATAAAGGATAACTGAAAATAAAACATGTAACAAATGAAAAATGACAGAAGACACTTCATAAATGATAGATTGCTAAAGATGTATGTCATTTGATAGATGACAGGTGAGAGATAAAAGATAATACAAGATAGTTGATGGATAATAAATAGATGAAGGCATATGACAATTTTGATCGATTAATGATAGAAAACAATTGCTGGTAAACTAATTATAGATGACGCATGATAGAAGACATATCACAGTCCACACCTGGCAAATGATATATGGCAGATAAAGTGTTAATGAAAACAGTAAATTGATAGGTCGCTGATAAAGGATAATAGAAAACAGTTGATAAAAAATTAATGATAGATGACATATGATAGATGACAGCTGTGATATAGCTGACTGATAATGCAGATAAATGATAATAGAAAACAGTTCATAAATGATGAATGATGGATGTTAAATAATAGATGATAGAAGATATATTACAATTGTCAGATAAAATTGACATGTGTCGAATAGAAAATAAACATAACAGATGACATAGATGATAAATAATAAATGATAGAAAACATGATAATAAAGGACATTAATGTTAATTAAAGGCAGTTGATTGATGATTAATCATAGATGATAGGTGATAGAAGAACATATAACAGATAAAAAGTGACAGTTGTGACAAATGACAATGATATTGAAAGAGAATTGATTGATAAAAAAAGACATATGACAATTAAACAAAAGCCAATTGGCAACTGATAACTGATAGCTATATTACAATTTTCAGATAAAATTGACACGTGAGGAATGAAAAATAAAGGATAATAGATGATTCATAGATGATACAAAACATATAACAATTATCAAATAACTGGAAGAACATAAAGGATAATTGAAAACAGTTGATAGATGATTAATGACTGATGATAGAAGAACATATAACAAATGAAAAGTGACAGTGATAAATGACAAGGATAATAAAAGACAATTTATTGATGAAAAAGGATAATGGCAATTAAATGATGCCAATTGACAACTTAAAACTAATAGAAAATAGTAGATGATAGATGATAGAAGACATAAAACAATATGCTAGCTAGCAAATGCCACTTGTTATACGACAGACTTCAGCTAAAAGATAATAAAATACAGTTGATAAATAATAATAAATAAAGGCATATGACAGTTGGAAAGGTAAAACATAATAGAGGAGAAGATTATGGAAGACATTTGACAAGTAATAATTGATAATTGACAGTCGGCAGATAGATGATAATTGAAGGCAGTTGATAATAGATGAATGATAAATGATAGAAGACATATGACATATGGCAGATTTAAAAAAAAGACAGTCGATATATGACATAATAAAAGACGTATTACAACTGTCAGATAAAGTGGCCAAGTGACTAAAAGATAAATAATAGAGGATACATAAACAGTAACCAAGTAATAAATGAGAAAGTCATTCAAGAAATAATACTGTCAAAACTGCAATAGTTTTTAGAAAATTGAAAATCTTATTGTGGTGATAGTTTAAATCTATATGGAGAGTGGGTGGGTGGCCACTATCCCACCCTCCAATTTTTAAAACCCGCTCATAAATTTTAATGAAAGTAATTTTTTTTAAACAAATTCATTAGGTGTAAATATGTTGTGTTTAAATTTTTCTCATGTTGAAAACTTGATCGTATTTTTAAAATTCGAGGGTGGGATAGTGGCCACCTACCCACCCTACATATAAATTAAAATTTAAGTTAAAACACTGATTTGAAATCACTACAAAAACAGTAACTACAGGTTTTTAAGAAAATCAAAAGGGCAACACTGATCAAAATAAAAATGTGTGGGGTGGGTGGTAAAATTAAAGGTCGGAATATTTATTAAGTATACATATGCGGAATACTTTTCCATCAAAAAAAATGATAACGACTTATCTGTGCAGATTGAACGATTCCCAGAACTGTTATGAATTAAACATTCGGTTTTTGATTTTCCAAAAAATTGGCAATTAAAACGCCAGTGCCGCAGCTCAGTAAACAATATGTTAATGGGACGTTTAAGGACTTCCTCACGTTCGTTTGCATAAGATTATAATCGCTAATTGTATACGATTTGAATGATTTTTTTTTGTTTCGAAACCTTCCAATTATATAATTTTTCCGTTACTCGCGCTAAATTTTAATAATAATCGTTTGCACACAGGGACGATAAGAAAACGCGATAACAATTGATGTTTTAACAAAGCCGTAAATTTCTTCATTAAATAATTAGTGTGTTACACTCTTTTAAATAATTCTTCAATACGAATGTGTTTATGAGCAATAAGGAAGAAAAAAAATGGATCACTCCCCTTTCAAAAACAGACAATTTCTCAATTTCCTAAGTGGTAAAGGCTTCTTTCTGCATGCACGTGTCTGTGGTTTGCGTAATCGAAATCTGGATTGGAAATTCTGTGCACTTGAGGACAATCAATTTAAATAAAATCATTATGCAAGCTCCATCTCCGTCTCCTTCTGCGACGTTCTTTATTTTTTAAGAACTGGATTTATTCATTCCGACCTATCGAATTTATGAATAACAACGGTCGAGTGTTACGTGAATTGCACGGCTTGAGGGTTAGCCGGTGTTTCGTAAAACGGACATTTCGGATTTGGGTCAGACACGAATAAATCGAGTTGTTTTCATTTTTTTAATCTCTATCAACGTTGAATTAGTGAAATTGATTTATTTGATTGTTTTATCTAATGGTTTTTAAAATACAAAATTTTTAAGTGATTGCAATTATTTCTAAATACTTTGTTTAATTGTTAAAGTAAAAATTTAACAAGTGAATGTGAATTTTCAACGTATGACAGTTTCATCAATTAAAATATTTCTAAATAAGATTTAATTGATTAATGGTTGAGGCGTTAACTTCGTGATACATTTTGTTTAAATACGATTTTTTTATATAATTAGGCATGTTAAGTATGTTATTCCGGTAAATATAAAATTCTCAATGTTCACATATAAAGAATCTGTTTCTGTGGTTTAAAGATTACTGAGGAAGTCGAAATAAAAAGGTTTCCTCAATCATCTCTCGTTTAGAATCCATATAAACTTAAGGGGAGTAGTTGGCACCTTCCATAATAACTTAATTATGTTTGCTATTGGGACAAAAACTTAATAGAAACTTTTTTTATATATACTACGTCAAGACAATAAACAAACAAAACTTATTCCACACAAAAATATTGCGAATTTGAACGTCCAGTTGATTAAAAACGTTTTAATGATTTATATTAACGTGTAGGCTGAAAGACCGCGGGTCGATAGCCGTTTGACAGGAAAAAAATATATATTGTATCATTGTCATATTGTTAATCATGTAGATGTAAATTTATTTCCCTTTTTCTGTAAATAAAGATGTTGGTATATATTAACGTGTAAATTAAGTATTGATGAAATAAAATATTTATATTAAGACCATTCACTTAAAAATTTATTAGAGCAAATGTAATTATTGCTTTAATATGCTATAGGCTGAAATCTATCAATCATACTAAAACAAGCGTATACTTGAGGTCATGTAAATAGGTAATGTACAAATTAAACCCCAACCCAATCATAAACTATTATTAATTCAACCACACCAGCATCAAGATTTTTAATAACACTTAAGACTTAATCGTAAGAAAGCGTTTAAATCTTTGCAACGAAATTCAACGACCTACTAGATTTAATCTCGCATCTAAATAAATTTACATGTTTTTTTTCTCTCCATATATTAATCGGACATTTTTATCAGACAATAAATTCCATCTGGCATTACATAGGCGACGTGGACACGGGGCCTTATTAATAAATAACCTGTTTACGAACGCTTCGTCCGTCTGACGTAAACGGATCAATACTTTGAAAGGCTAAAAACGAGGAACGTGCACATACAAATCCACTTCCTGTAATTCAATCACGTCACCGCATTATTATACGAATTGTGACAGAGATTTGTTAGATTACATTCCAAATGTAGATTGTATTATGCTCACACTTTAGATCTAAATCTAAATTTTAAAAAATCTTCCTCTACATTTTGTGAAATTGAACTATGAATACAATTTATAGTTTGTTTTCTTAAATAAAGTAAAACTCACTGTGTATAGTTATTTATAGTTGTTTAAGTTAAAAATATGAAAATGAAATGACACAGATGTAAAATGTTCTAATTCTACTTTATAATCACAACTTTTCAGATAGTTAAGGTTAAGATTTAGGAAATCATTAATAGTTAAATTGAAGTTGTCCAAATTCCTATGTTTTAAAAAGTGTTAAAACGTTTACAGTATATTTATAGTAATTAACTGAAAGGCCTCGTTTTCTCTCTCATTCTCTTTCTCTATATTTCACTGCTTGTCAGTGTAGTTTTCAGTGTTGCAGCGTCGATAATCGTGGGTGTTAAAAGCATCAGTCGGTTTGGCAGCCGTTCTCAGTACATGTGTATTTGCAATTGCACACTGTGCAGAATGATTTAGTCTAGAAAAGTAAACTAATTCTGTACGGCATTTGCTTGTTTGAACAATCGACTGTGCGAATGCCGGTTCGCCGGTGTATACATTTTCGCAATTTGCGTGTTTGACTTTGAAATGCAAATGGTGCGTGATCCGTTTATCCACTCCAGACGAATTTGTAATACAATTAGAAACAAACAAGAAGAAACTACACTAGTTTACTTATATTTTCAACACCCTATTTTTTCCACTCTATAAATAAATAATTTTTCATTGATTCCTGAGGCATCTACATCGTTATACATGTTATTATACAGACAAAGTATTAAGTATTATTATTATAAAATAATTTTTCTGATAGAACATGGCATATTTTTTTATGCTATAGATTGGTAAACAAAATTTCACGATTATCTCATTTATTAAGTGCATTTCGTTTGTGGGAGGGTGAGTACGTGCGGCAGATGTGGGGTGATTGACCCTCATTGAAAACGGCGATTTTAATGTTAGAAGGGGGTTCACGCATCTGTAATCACGGGAATCATATGCTCGGAATGGCGTTTTCGGGGTCGATGGCCATGCGGAGCTCTCATCCCCCTGCGAATCCATTCATCTATACGCCGACATTAAGCTCTGTCTAGTAATGAATGCATTCACAGTATCGTACAAACCACAATTTCTAAATCCATCACAATTATATTAAAATTTTGTGGTAGCATAAAAGCTGTTAATTGCGAATACCATAAAAAAAATATAGCAACACTAAAAACCTTTCTTAATCCAAAGATAATGGTCACTTTATGTGCGAAATATAAAAGTGCTTCTTTAAAAATTAACTCATTAAATCAAATTGTTCCAACTGTGAGTTCTGATTGATATTTGGTTCCATCTTCTACATTCTGTCATCTATTATGTATTATTTATCATCTATCAGATATCTTCTATTATTCTTTAGCTGCCTCTTGTCATTAATCAATCGTCGCGTATCAAATGTTATATATTTTTTTATTCTATCTGACTATAATCAATCAACAATCATTTAACATCTATCAACTGCCTTCTATTATCCTTTATTTGCCAACTCGTTTTTGTCAACTATCATATGTCTTCTATCATCCCTCATTCATTATCTATAAACTATTTTCTATTATTTGTTCACTCCCATAAATCTTCTATCATCTGATATCATCTATTGTCTTATCATATCTGCCACCTTTTATTTATCTTATAACTTTTACCTTCTGTCATTTACCATCTATGATTCATCATTTATTAACCTGTCAACTATGGTATATCGTATCATATATATTATCATCTATTAACTCTCTTCTATTATACTTTATTTGGCATCTGTTAATTGTTAACTGCCATCTGTCGATTGACATATTTCTATCTATCATTTATCATCTATCAGCTGGTTTGCATTATCTGTTATTTATAAAAATTTAAATATCATAATATAAACGATGATTTCTAAAGACTGAAGATAAAAATTGGAAAACAAATAGCAAAATGCAAATGAAAAATGGGAAAAAATCAAAAGACAAAAGATAGACCACAGGAGACAAAAGACATAAGGCAGAAGGCAGATGACAAAAAACAGAAGACAGTTTGAATGTACTTGCAAGATGGATTGCTCAACTCTATTACACCTTTTGTAATATAAAAGATGATTTCTCAAGATCGAAAACACAAAATAGAGAACAAAAAAAGGACAAAAAGCAAAATACAAAAAGGTAAAATATAGACGGATGACAGAAGATAGAAAACAAAACGCAGAAGACAGAAGAAAAAAGACAGTTTCGATGTACTTGAAATTTTTTAATATAAACGATCATTTTTTAATACCAAGGACAAAAATAGAAAACAAGAAAAAAAAGACAAAAAACGAACAGCAAATAACAAAATACAAAAGACAGATGACAAAAATCTGATGACAGAAGGCAATACATAAAAGATAGAAGGCAGATGACAGAAGATAGAAGACAAAAAACAAAAGACAGAAGACAAAAGGCACAAGACAAAATACCTAAGAGAGAACAACAGACGACAGAAGTAATTTTTGTAATATAAAAAATGATTTCTCAAGATAGAAAACAGAAAATAGAGAACAAAAGATAAAGGACAAAAAGCCCAATACAAAAGGTAAAATATAGACGGAAGACCAAATATAGAAGAGAGAAAACAAAAGACAGAAGACAAAAGACGGAAGATAGAAGAAAACAGACAGTTTCAATGTACTTGAAAGTTTTTAATGTAAACGATGATTTTTTTAATACCAAACACAAAAAATAGAAAACAAAAGATAAAAGACGAACAGCAAATAACAAAATACAAAAGACAGATGACAAAAAACTGATGACAGAAGGAAATAAATGAAAGATAGAAGGCAGATGACAGATGATAGAAGACAAAAGACAAAAGACAAAAGACAGAAGACAAAATGCAATAGACAAAAGACCTAAGAGAGAAAACAAAGATAGCAGATAGAAGACGACAGAAGTAATTTTTGTAATATAAAAGATGATTTCTCAAGATCTAAAACAGTAAATAGAGAACAAAAGATAAATGACAAAAAGCAAAATACAAAAGGTAAAATATAGACGGAAGACAGAAGATACAAGAGAGAAAACAAAAGACAGAAGACGGAAGATAGAAGAAAACAGACAGTTTCAATGTACTTGAAAGTTTTTAATATAAACGATGATTTTTTTAATACCAAAGACAAAAAATAGAAAACAAAAGATAAAAGACGAACCGCAAATAACAAAATACAAAAGACAGATGACAAAAAAACTGATGACAGAAGGCAATAGGTGAAATATAGAAGGCAGATGACAGAAAGTAGAAGACAAAAAAACAAAAGACAGATGACAGAAGACAAAAGGCAAAAGACAAAATACCTAAAAGAGAAAACAAAGATAGAGGACAGAAGACGACAGAAGTAATGTTTGTAATTCAAAAGACGATTTCTTAAGATCGAAAACAGAAAATAGAGAACAAAAGATAAAAGGTAATATATAGACAGAAGAGAAAAAACAAAGGCAGAAGACAGAAGACGGAAGATAGAAGAAAAAAGACAGTTTCAATGTACTTGAAATTTTTTAATATAAACGATGATTTTTTTTAATACCAAACACAAAAAAGGACAACAAAAGACAAAAGACGAAAACCAAAAAAACAAAAGACAGATGACAAAAAACAGAAATGACAGAAGGCAATAGATAAAAGATAAAAGGCAGATGATAGATAGAAGACAAAAAACTAAAAACAAAAGACCTAAGAGAGAAAATAAAGATAGAAGAAACAGAAGATTACAGAATATATAAGACAAAACTTTAAAAAAAAAACAAATTCAGATAATATAAAATAATATAGTTGTTTTAATGTTTATTAACACTCTTTAAAATTGTGGACATAAATATATACGTACATTAATAAATTAATGAATCAATACATTTAATTTTATATTAATTAATTAATCAATTTCTAAAGACAAAAGATAAAATGCTGAATAATTATTATAATTACATAGAAAAAAGATAAACTAATAAAGATACAAGACCAAAATATTGAAAACAGAAAAACAAAAGATAAAATATGAGTAGAAATAAAAGACAAAAGCAAAAAAACAGATTAAAGGTGATAATTAACAGATGACAGATTTGGTATTTATAAGAATTTAAATATAGGTTTTGTAAAATGGTTGCTAAATCTTGCAGGAGTCTGCTTTATATCAATAAATACTAGCAAAACAATACATTCCCTATAATCTATATAGGTAAGGTAAAAACCGTATTTGTGGCAATTGTTTCACTATTTTGTTACGGTTCAGATTGAAATTGTAAATTATTATTTAATAATAAAAATTATGTCTTCATTTTCTGGCATTAACAGCCATCTCCTAAAAAGGTGATAAAAAAGTAATTAGAAGCATTTATAAAGGAAACCGGAAATGCAAGAGGATATATGCTCCCTAGGTATTATGGAAAATTAAGGGTTTGAGTGGAAGAACACTTTGTGATTGTGAACTCCGACCAAAATTTGAAGTACGTTTTTTTAATTGATTTGTTGTATATATCATTTTTTAAGAAATAAGTCCAAAGATGTATAAATAAATTTAAAATGGATTTTATATAAAATTTTTGCAAATTCTAGAAGCTGAATAGATAATAAGAAAAATATTAGTTGTGGCAATTGGCAATTTCCATGCTTATACAGTTCGAACAAAAAAAATTTGCCTGAAATTATTCCTTAATTCTAATTGGATTTTCTGGGATTTTAAAGTGAGCTGTCGTAAAAAAATTATTAAGAAATTTTTATTAATGAAATCTATTAAAAGATGTTAAAAAATTCGTGTTTATGGCAATTGTTTTTCTATTTTTTACATACAGCTCAAACAAAAAAATCCATTTTAAATAATCTTTTTATTTTTATTAAATTTTCCGCAAAATTAAAAACGATTTTTGTACAAATTATTGCAAAATCATAAAGTAGAACGTATTAATAATTTATATAGGGAAAATTGTGTTTGTGGCAATTGTTTTTCTATTTTTACTGCTAGAATTTTAAATAATGTATTTCAGTTAAATTATATTTTCATTTTGTTTTAAATTTTCAGAGTTATTTAAAGATTTCTTTTATATTATTTGTTGCGAAATATTGAAAAATAATGCATTCTTTAATACATAAAAGGATTAATTAATCATTTTATTAACATAAAAATATTTCATCACGGGTTACGTGAGAAGTTAATTAATCGTTCTTTAATAGATTTTGAAATAATCGTGTTTGTGACTATTGATATTTATTTTTAAAAAGCTCAAATAAAATAAATCAATTTGAAATCATCTACTCATTTGCATTGGATTTTCTAGGAAATTAGATACGGCATATTTGTAATTTTTTACCACATCTAGAAGAAGAATGTATTCTTCAACAGATTTTGAGAAAATTAACGACTGCATTTTAACTGTTTTTTACACTTCGAATTCAAATTATCTTCTTATTACTGATTGGTTTGTTTCACAATTTCTCTATATTTACTCGACTAGTTTCGCTTTTCAAGGCATTATCAAGAGTGATAATCACTGTGAAACAAACCAAGTGTAATTTAATCTAAACCTTCATCAGTAATAGTTCAAAATCTTTCACCAAGTGATAAATGAGAAAGTGATTCAAGAAATATTACCTCCTTAATTTTATTACATTTTTTGTGAATTTAAATATGGCTTCTGTATTAATTATTACAAAATCTTGAAGGTTTGTAACAGATTTTGAAAAATTTTTGTATATGACAATATTTTTTACAGACCGAATAGAAAAATCTAATTAAAATTATTTCTTCATATTCATGGGATTTTCTAAAAATTTAAAGATACATTTTCTTTAAAACATTTAACCACAATCTTGTAGGAGGATGTTTTTCCATTAGAAAAATTAAGAAGAAACGAGCTTGTGGCAATTGTGTTTCTATTTTTTACAGTTTGAACCATAATTAGATAAACACGAAAACATTTCGTAAAGGACTTTAATACATTTTTTATGAAATTATCTCCTTATTGTTACTAAATTTTCTGCGAAATTAAAGACGGTTTTTATGTAAATTATTGCAAAATCTTAAAGGAGAATTTATTTTTTAGTTGATATTGAAAAAAATGCGTTTGTGGCAATTGTTTTTCTATTATTTTCTAGCTCGAACTAAAAAATTGTAATTGAAATTATTTTCTTATTTTTATAAGATTTTCTGGTAATTTAAAGATGGCTTTTGAATAAATTTTTGCAGAATCTTGAAGATGAATGCCTTTTTGATAGATGTGGAAAAATGAAGTTTTTGGAAATTGTTTTTATTAATTTTTCCCAGCTTAGTAAAAAAATTGAATTAAAATTATTTCGTCATTTATTTTCATTATATTTTCTAGGAATTTAAAAATACCGTAAGTATGCATTGATATAAAACCTTTTTAATAGACATTAAAAATATTGGTTTGTTGCAATTGTTTTTCAATTTTTTCTTTTTAGAGATCGCACAAAAAATATAAAACAAAAGAAAAGACAAAAGACGAACAGCAAATAACAAAAAACAAAAGACAGATGGCAAGAAATTGATGACCGAAGGCAATAGACAAAAGATAGAAGGCAGATGATAGAAGATAGAGACAAAAAACAGAATACAGAAGAGAAAAGGCAAAAAAAAACCTAAGAGAGAAAACAAAGATAGAGGAGAAAAGACTACAGAAGATATAAGACAAAACTTAAAAAAATCAAAATACAAAACTTGATCAGTAACAAATTTAGATTATATAAAATAATGTAGTAACAATGTTTATTAACACTCTTTAAAGTTTTCCAAAAATTATGGACATAAATATATAAATCAATTTAATTTTATATTAATTAATTAATCTCTAAAGATATAAAACAAAAGATAAACTGCAGAATAAACATTATAATATTATAATCAGATAAAAAAGGATAGAATAATAAAGATACAAGACAAAATATTGATAACAGGAAAAAGAGAAGATAAAATATGAGTAGAAATAAAAGGCAAAGGCAAAAAATTGATTAAAGGTGATAAGGTGATAATTAACAGATAGCAGAATTGAAATTTCTAAGAATTAAAAAACAGGTTTTGTATAAATTGTTGCCAAATCTTGAAGTAAAATGCTTTTTACCAATAAATATTACCAAAACCGTGTTTGTTGCAATTGTTTTACTATTTTGTTACGGTTCGAATTAAAATTTTAAATTATTATTTAATAATAAAAATTATAAATAAAAAAGTGCTCATTATTAATAGCTAATTTATTATGATAAATGTTATATTTTCAATTTAATACTACATCTAGTAAATACAAAATAAATTGTGAAGAAAGTGATTTCTAACGTGTTTTATTAACTGAAATTTCTCTCAAAACGCAAAAACCAATAATATAAATAAAAATTATGTTTTCATTTTTAATGGTTTTTCTGAAAATTTAAAGTAGATTTTGTATAAAAATTTTTACATATTCTAGAAGAAGAATTTATTTTCTTAATACATAGATAATAACAAAAAAATTAGTTGTGGTAATTGGTTTTCCGTTCAAACAAAAAATTGACTTAAATTATTTCCTAATTCTCATTGAATTTTCTCGGAATTAATGAATAATAAAGTGAGCTTTCGTTATAAAAATATTAAGAAATTTTTAATAATGAAATCTATTTTTAAAAGATTTTGAAAGGATAGTGTCTGTGCCAATTGTTTTTCTATTTTTTTACATACAGCTCAAACAAAAAATAATCCAATTGAAATGATTTCTTTATTTTTATTAAAATTTCCGCAAAATTAAAGACGATTTTTGTACAAATTATTGCAAGATTATAAAGTAGAATCTATCAATAATTTATATTAGCAAAATTGTGTTTGTGGCAATTGTTTTTCTATTTTTTACGGCTAGAACTTAAAAAAATAAACTGAAATAATTTTAAAAAAATTTCTTAACTTTCTGCGAATTTAAAATTTAAAAAAAAATTGTTGCGAAATATTGAAGAAGAATGCATTCTTTAATAGATTTTAAAATAATCGTGTTTGTGACAACTCTTTTATTTAATTTTTTGTACAGTTTAAATAATAAAAAAAAATTAAAATTATCTAATCATTTTAATTGGATTTTTCTAGAAAATTAAATACGGCTGTGTGTAATTTTTTACATCGGAAAGAAGATTGTATTCTTTATCAGATTTTGAAAAAAAAATAACGTCTGCGTTTCGACTGTTTCAATTTTTTACAGCTCGGATAAAAATTATCTCCTTAACTAAATTTTCTAAGAATTTAAAAGGAGTTTTTGTATTAATTATTGCAAAATCTTGAAGGAGAATTCTTTTTGTAACAGATTTTGAAATTGTGTTTATGGCATTTTTTAATATGTATCTTGACAGGCCGAACAGAATAATCTATTTAAAATTATCTCTTCTTTCTAAAAATTTAAAGATTAATTTTCTATAAAACATTTAAAAACAATCTTGACGGAGGATGTTTTTCTAATAGAAAAATGAAGAAAAACCGCGCTTGTGGCAATTGTTTTTCTATTTTTTACAGTTTGAAGCATAAAAATCCAATTGTAATTATCTCATAATTAGAAAAACGCGAAAACATTTCGTAAAGGACTTTAATACATTTTTATGAAATTATCTCCTTATTGTTACTAAATTTTATGTAAATTATTACTAAATCTTAAAGGAGAATTTATTTTTTAGTTGATGCGTTTGTAGCAATTGTTTTTCTATTTTTTTTTTTTTACAGCTCGAACTAAAAAATTGTAATTGAAATTATCTTCTTATTTTTATTAGATTTTTTGGTAACTTAAAGATAGCTTATGTACAAATTTTTGCAGAATATTAAAGAAGAATGCCTTTTTGATAGGATGTGGAAAAAATGAAGTTTATGGTAATTGTTTTTTATTATTTTTTTCCAGCTTAGTAAAAAAATTGAATTAAAATTATTTCGTCATTTATTTTCATTATATTTTCTAGAAATTTAAAAATGCCGTAAGTATACATTGATATAAAACCTTTTTAATAGACATTAAAAATATTGGTTTGTTGCAATTGTTTTTAAATTTTTTTTAGAGATCGCACAAAAAAATCGAATTGAAATTATTTTCACAATTTGAATGAATATATTTAGAATTTTAAGATGGCGTTTGTATAAATTGTTCCAAAATTTTAGAGAATAATGTATTTTTAATAGATTTTACCAAAATCGTGCTTGTGGCAATTGTTTTTCTATATTTTAAAAGCTCGAACAAGAAAATTGCAATTGCAATTATCTCTTTATTTTCATTGTATTTCCTGTGAATTTAACGATATCTACAGAATAACTTGAAGTAAAATCTTGAAAGAGAATATAAATTTTAATAAATAATTTGAAACTCGTGTTTGTAGCAATTGCTTTTTAAATTTTTATACAACTAGAACAAAAAAATCGAATTTAAATTATTTCCTCCATTAGAAATAAATTTTTCTAAGAATTTAAAGATGTCATTAATACGGATTTTTGCAGAAGGTAAAAAAGCACATTTAACAAAAATAGATTTTGACAAAATCATGTTTGTTGCAATAGTTTCTCAATTTTTTTTTATAACTGGAAAAGAAAAAAATCTCACTGATATCATCGTCTCATTTTTAATTAGTTTTCATAGAATTTAAAAATGTGTTTTGTGTAAATTATTACAAAATTTCAAAGAAGAACGTAATTTTAATATATTTTGAAAAAAAGACGTGTTTATGTCAATTGTTTCTTTAATTTTTATACCTCGAACAAAATAAAATTGAATTGAAATCATGTTTTGGGGAATTCAAAGATGTCTTTTGCAAATATTGTTGCAAGATTTTATAGAAGAACGTATTTTTATTAAAATTTGAAAAAATCATGTACAAATCTTGTTTGTGTTTCTGTACAAATTGTTATGGGATATTAGAAACGAATGTATTTTAAATAAGAAATTGCAAATATCGCGTTTGTAGCAATTGTTTTTCGACATGTTTCAAAGCTCGAAGGAAAACGTTTTAATTGATTTCATCTGCTTAATTTCAATGAAATTTTTGGAAATTTAAAGATGGCTTCTGTACAAATTGTTGAGGAATATTAAAAAGGAATGTGTTTTTAATAACAAATTGAAAAAATCGCCTTTGTGGCAATTGTTTTTCAATATGTTTCAAAACTCGAAGAAAAATGTTTTAATTGATTTAATCTCCTTAATTTCAGTGAATTTTTTGAAAATTTTAAGATGGCTTCTATACAGATTATTAGGAAATATTAAAAAGAAATCTATTTTTAATAAGAAATTGAAATAATCATGTTTTTAGCAATTGTTTTTCAACATGTTTCAAAGCTTGAAGGAAAACGTTTTAATTCATTTCATGTCCTTAATTTCAATGGATTTTTTTGGAAATTTAAAGATGGTTTCTGTGAAAATTGTTATGAAATATTAAAAAGGAATGTACTTTTAATAACAAATTGAAAAAATCGTGTTTGTGGCAATTGTTTTTCAACATGTTTCAAAGCTCGAAGGAAAACGTTTTAATTGATTTCATCTCGTTAATTTAAGTGGATTTTTTGGAAATTCAAATAAGGTTTTTGTACAAATTGTTACGGAATATTAAAAAAGAATGTATTTTTAATAAGAAACTGAAAAAATCGCCGTTATGGCAATTGTTTTTTAACATGTTTCAACGCTCGAAGAAAAACGTTTTAATTGATTTCATCTCGTTAATTTCAGTGGATTTTTTGGAAATTCAAAGATGGCTTATGTATAAATTGTTACGGAATATTAAAAAGGAATGTATTTTTAATAAGAAATTAAGTAATTCGTGTTTATGGCAATTGTTTTTCAACATTTTTCAAAGCTCGAAAAAAATGGTTTTAATTGATTTCATCTGCTTAATTTCAGTGGATTTTTTGGAAATTCAAAGATGGCTTTTGTATAAATTCTTATGGAATATTGAATAGGAATATATTTTAAATAAGAAATTGAAAAAATTGTGTTTATGGCAATTGTTTTTCGACATGTTTCAAAGCTTGAAGAAAAACGTTTTAATTGATTTCATCTCCTTAATTTCAATGGATTTTTTGGAAATTCAAATAGGGTTTCTGTACAAATTGTTACGGAATGTTAAAAAGAAATGTATTTTTAATAAAAAATTAAAATAATCGTGTTGTGGCAATTGTTTTTTGACATATTTTAGAGCTCGAAGGAAAACATTTTAATTCATTTCAAATCCTTAATTATAGTAGATATTTTTGGAAATTCAAAGATGGTTTTTGTAAAAATTGTTACGGAGTATTGAAAAGGAATGAATTTTTAATAAGAAATTGAAAAAATTGTGTTTGTGGCAATTGTTTTTCAACATGTTTCAAAGCTCGAAAGAAAACGTTTTAATTGATTTTATCTCCTTAATTTCAGCGGAATTTTCGGAAATTTAAATATGGCTTCTGTTTAAATTGTTACGGAATATTAAAAAGGAATGTACTTTTAATAAAGGAATCGTGTTCGTGACAATTGTTTTTCAACATGTTTGAAAGCTTGAAGAAAAACGTTTTAATTGATTTCATCTCCTTAAATTCAATGATTTTTTTTTTTAGAAATTTTAAATGCTGAATAGTAAACAACAATAATGTTTCTATTTTAACCCGTAAATGATGATAAAAGGGAAGGGATTTAGGAGGGGTCGTGATGAGGATATCCAGAATACGTAAACGTGACAGTGATTTATATTCCGGACGTGTAAATTCCGTTTCGAAGGACAACTTTAATTTATTGGCTTTGGTCTTCAGCCACGTTCACTTATTACACCCTTAAAGTGACATCAGACATGATTGGTAAATATGAAATATTACACAATGGATAATTTTTCATTACATACACTGTTAAAAGATTTGTTAATAACCTTAATGTAAAGTTGTTTAACACTTGGAAAAGTTTAATTCGTGATGTTATTATTTTATTGACACGGAATGTTTTATACAATGCTTATATTCTATATTACTAGATAGTAACGGTCGTAACCATCATCGCAATTGTTATTTTATTTAAAAGTTAATAATGAAAAAAGATATTTAATTAAAGTAACAAAAATGGTTTATATATTCTAATGTTATTTATATTGTAAACTCAACTAGAGTGATAATTTAAACATACGAAATTATTATTTAATTTTCTACAACGAACTAAAGGATTTTAATACATTTTATTAATCAACTAGAGTGTAAATATTTCATTGTAAGTCTTTATAAATATTATAAGTATATGATTCAGACGATAGATTAGAGTAAATGTCTTTGTTTTGTTCAATTGCGAAACGATCGGGGCGTAAAATTTGATCCTGGACACTCGGTGCACGTGAAATGTTTATGGCCTACGATAAATCTCTCTTGGGGGAGGAAACGACGAGGGCTTAATCTCGTAACGACAATATACGTTTGAAATATCTCCCTAAACACGAGGAAATCTGGCTGAAATAAGTTTAAAAGTAAGTGTATAAAATTTACGATGAATTACTTCTAAATATAGTTGATTATTTTTATTATATAACAACGCAGAAGAATGATTATAATATTACTTCTTAATCAGGGATTTTTTAACAATAAAATTTGTTAAATTGAATGTATCCATCTACGAGGTGTAGTAGAAAAGCCAAAACAATTTGCACCGTGCGGAGCACTGGCGAATAGAGTAGCCGCCAGATGTATGCTAACAATTAGCATACATCTATACCTCGTAGATGAATAAATTCAATGTGACAAATTTTATTGTTAAAAAATCCCCGATTAAGAAGTAATATTATAATAATTCTTTTGTATTTCAAGTATTTGTATGTAAATTAACGTCTCGCCGATAGTATACAATGTTCAAGAAAATTAAGAGTAAAGTTGTTAAAGTTAAAGAAAATTAAGAGTAAAGAGTTGTGATTAGATTTCTTAAAGCAAAAAATACGCGACCTTCTAACGTGAAAATATTCAACTTCAAATTTTTCTTATACGCACGTGTTAAACATTTTTTTATTACGTAACTGTATGAGAGATTTACGCGGGAAATCCGTTATTTACAACTAGAGATAAACATATCTGCTTTTGCTTTGTTGGTGTATGGAATTTTACACAATTCACTTGTTTGTTCACTAAAAAAGTCAAGTGTGCATCAAATATTTGCGAAATTTCTGTTTGTACAGTTTATTGTACTTATTTTAGGCAATGTAATTCATGAATAACAATTAAGTCTAATATGGTATTTTTAGATGTTGAGTTAATAATAGGATTGTATTATCTAATGTTGATTTATATTCTTTTATTTACAGACAAATAAGTCTTAATAAAGAAAAGATGTACGTGAAATACATTAATTAATTATTTCATCCTCTAAATACAATTATTAATTTATGTAATAAAGGACTTTAATACATTTTATTAATTTATGTATTCCCTTATAAATATATTATAAGCAAGTAAAATAAAGTTATACAGAATCACGTATATTTATGTTTCCACTTTTTCTTTCAATTATTATGCTTACTGTCAATACAAAATGTGTATATTTTAATATATTTTTGGCATTTGGTAGGGCTGTAGGGAACACCACCGTTGGGTAACTGCAAGGGCGCAGTCCCAACGAATCGATACTCCCTGACCCTTAACTCCGCATTGCTTTACACCGAATATGCTCGAAACTGTATTCTATATGTTTTTTTTTTCATACGAATAAAGGTAGTGAAAAAAGAGAAAATTTAAAAAATGGATTTGCAATTTTATATTTAAAAAAATCAAGATTGTAAAAGGAACGCAATATTTATATAGTGAATTATTTTTTCTTTTTGTACTCATGCTCATGATTTATAATATTTTCCCACGGCTAAAAATAATTTTCAGTCGCTATCAGTAAACGCGACAATGCGCCTACTTATCGCGTTGCAATTTACTGTGGCCAAGGCTAAAGAAAAATCGACAGTGTAAAAAATACGCAAAGTAATTTATTACAGTAAAGTATTTATTAATATTCACAAAAATGCATATGTTCACTATGATTGGTCCATCAATGTTTGGACTATCGACCTTAAGTCTAAAAAAATCAATTTATTACACTTTAAAATAAATTCTTCTTATATTTTTACACAAAAATAATAATCTATACTTTTCTCATCACGAAAAATAATTACCTTACCATTTACAGAAATAATTTTTTCCATTAGGTATATATAATGAAAATTAATAATGAGATAAATCAAATCTCTATGCGCATTTCTGCACTTATATTTTACATTTGTAATAACTTCACTACGAATTTTAATATTTAATTCACATACTTATTATAATGTTTCATATTGTTTATATATTTTTTTTCGTTTCAACATTTGTTGATTTATTTTCTAGTGAAACAATTGCGGTGTTAATCGTGTGGTTTCTATATGAAACACAATCATTTGTCGTCAATTCAAGACCACAAAAAAATACGGTATTGGTGAATGCATCGCATTAACATATAAAACGTGTCTGAATTAGAAATTCAATGTGGGTCGATGTGCCCGCGTAAATTCAACCCAATTAAAAACGATTGAAGGAAAACGCGTGCACGTTCCGATCGGAATCGAGATGGCGATGTGTTTGGTTAATTGCAACAGGTGAAATTTTTTGTAACGGTCATTAATCTTAAATGGCGTAACGTAAAATTCTACACATTTTAATTACACTAGAAACTCAAATTCAAATCAGTAATATTGATATGAGGTAATTTTCAAAATGTTTCATCAAGTGATAAGTGAAAAGGGTATTCAAAAAATTACTTGAAAAATTTAAGAAATAAAACGTTTATTTTAAACACAATAAAACAATTTAGAGTATTAGAAAAACTCCTTTGGAAAACCAATAAAAGTTTTATAAATAACATATTTATTTAATTTATTTAAAACTTCTTACTTTCAGCTTACTTTTATAATAGCTAAAATATGTTCAAAAAATAATTCATAAATAAAAAGAAGTCAAAATTTCTAATAAATTCTAAAAAATTTCTATAAAAGTAACATTCGCATTGCCACAGCCTTACAAATATTTCACATTTAAAACAGCACCAAATTTGACTTATAAAATCGACTGTAATAATTTCTTTTATATACTTTCAAGTCAAAAATTTGTTTTTAATTAAATATTTATTAATTCAATCATAACTATTTAGAATCATTTAATTTAAATATAGTTTAATTGGGGAAATAAGTAAATAACATACGAAAACAGCAAATGCGATAAAAATTACAGTTTGAATTACTTTATAAATATCAACATCAGCAACATCAACGCCAACAACACTAAATCCAACATCAACAATAACATCAATATCATTAAAACTCAATTTATTCTATTCTAATAACTTTTTAAAAAGTTAGATGTACATTTCAAACGCCTAATAAAAACTATCAATAAATAATTATTAACAATTTTTAATTATCAATAAATTCTAATTTATTGATCCAAGCAACTGTACCTAAATTCAAACAATTTATAATCGTCACTAACATCAACAGAATCATTAAACTATCACAATACAAACATTCACATTCTCTACATCAACATCATCAATATCAACATCAGAAACATCAACGTAACCATCAACAACAAAACATTAAATCACAATCAATATATTATATACGTCAAAATCATCAACACCAACATCAACATTATTGTCAACATAACCATCAAGAACAAAGGATTTAATCAACCATCACAATACGAACATTACCATCTTCTACATTAACATCAGAAACATCAACATAACTATTAAATCGCCATACTATAAACGTCAAGATCATCAACATCAATACCAATGTTAATATCATAGTAAACATTAACAACATCAGAATATCATGAACATCAACATCATTCAATATAGATAATATTTGGAAAAAAAAATTCATTTTTTATAATATAGAAATTTAAAAAAAACAATTCAAAAACTCTTCAACATCATCATCAATGTTAATTACATAATGAAAATAATCACAATCATACCACTAACATCATCAGAACTGTCGTTAACCTCAATTTCTTAATTACCATTATCATATCATCAACATCATCACAAACATCAACATAATTATTAAATTACTATACTATAAAACTTCAAGATCATCAACATCAATACCAATGCCAATCATAATAAACATCAAAATCATTATTAACTTCTTGATCATTAGCACCAACATTGTTAATATGATCAAAAAAACATCAAATCATTAACTTAAACCATCAACATCATCTACACCAATATCAACATCATCAACACCAATATCAAGTAATCATTATAAACGACAAAGCATTAAAGAACTACATTGCAAACTTCAACATCATCGACGTGAAAATCATTAATGTCTTCAATATCGTTCATATGATTATCAATATCATAAAAAAATAGAAACATCAAAATTATCAACAACATCAGTGTTAAGAGTTTTTAATGTATGCAGTTTATTATAATTAAGATATTTGTAATGCCAAATAATTATATTAGAAATTTTGCGATTAGTAAATCCGTACATAAATCAACACACAAACGATCACAGCACTAATAATAAAGATTATTAAACTTTGGTGTTTAAAATATCTAGATCTCATCATAAAAAAAACATCAACATCATTAAAATCATCAACATAATTTAAAAGACTACCTTTAACAAAAATAATTTTCGAATAAAAAATAATCAATTAAAAAAAGAAACTTTAATTATATCAACACTGTCTCTACCATTAACATTATCATTACAAAAATCAAAACAAAAATCTTTAGCAATAGTTCTAAACTTGAAATAAATAAATAAAATTGAATAACGCATGAAATTTTAATAAAAATTTGTTTTCAGAAATATTCTAAAGTCGTCTTTAATCGAAGAATCATCATTATCCTAGTAATACCTAACATCAATAACATCACCGTCAACATCATCATCAACATCATTAACATCACTATCAAGATTATTAACATCATTGCTAACATTAAGACAATACACTGTAAATTCTCAAGAGTTATTGTAATCGAATAATTTCAATATATATTGAAGTTTTATCATCATAAAAAAATTATTAAGATTATATCAAAAGTCATCAACATCAATAACATCACCACCAATTATGTCGGCATAATTAACATTATCAAGAGTATTATTGAAATTACCATCAACATCATATACAATAACAAAAGTATTATTTACATTATCATCATCATTTATACATATATTATCATCTTTAAATTTAACATCAATAACATATAAATTCAGTATTTTTTAATTCAAACATTTCAACAATTTAATTTTAAATTAAAATATTGACAAAAACTCATGAGAATCAATAACATCATGCTAACATCATTAACAGCAGTTGCGTTAAAATGATTATCAACGTTATGTCATTAAAAAATGTCTCAATTATTAAAACATTCTTTGAAATATTATCAGAACTAGTCTTTAATTGAAGCTTCATCATAATCATAGAAAACCATAACATCATTAGCATCACCGAAACATTAACAACATCATAAACAGTATTAATGATATTATCATCAAGAACATCATTAGCATAATCATATTTGCTATCATCATTAGCATAATCATATTTGCTATCATCATTAACATCAACTTTATCACAAACATCAACGCTATCTAGATTTTTAATCAAAATTAATGTCAAATAATTTTAGAACCATAAATGCTTCAATTAACATCAACATTAACGTCAGCATCAACATCAACATACAAATCAACAATTCCAATGAAATCATCCAAAAAATCTGTACAAAATCAAATCAAATCTCTATGAGTAATTTGATCAATACTAATAATTAAGAAAACACCTTTAGATAAATAATTTTCGAATCAAAAACTTTATTATCAACATCGCTGACATCACCAACTTCAATTGCTTAATAAGTATTCCCATCATCATATTACCAATATCATCACAACATCACAAACATCAACACCATTCAGAATAAATAATTATTTTTGAATAAAACTCTTTATAAATGATTTGATCATCATCAATACTATTAATATGATCAACATTAATACATATCAACATCATTAAAAAACTACCTTCAGATAAATAGTTTTCGAATCAAAAACCCTTAAAAGTCCCATCGTCATTAACATCGCTAACATCATCAGCCTCAATTGCTTCCTAAGTGTTACTATCATCAACATCATCAGAACATCACAAAGATCAACATCATTCAGTATAAATTATTTTTGAAGAAAGTTTCATATAATCAACATCGCCAG
This sequence comes from Ontholestes murinus, assembly GCA_963969525.1. Lineage (NCBI taxonomy): Eukaryota > Metazoa > Arthropoda > Insecta > Coleoptera > Staphylinidae > Ontholestes > Ontholestes murinus. Next base: position 75,641,676 of record OZ018390.1, on the reverse strand, counting down.
AACATCAGAAATATCAAGACATCAACTTCATCACAACATCACAAACATCACCACCATTCAGTATAAATAATATTGGAAAAATATTTCTCAAATTTTTTTATAATGTTGAAATAGAAAAAAATCAATTCCAAAACTCTTCAACATCATCATCAACGTTAATTATATAATGAAAAATTTCACAATCATGCCACTAACATCATCATAAGTGCCTTCAACCTTAACTGCTAATTACACAATGAAACTTATCACAATCATGCCACTAACATTATCAGAACAGTCATTCAACTTCAATTGTTTAGTAAAGATTACCACAATTACGTAATTATATAGCATCATCATCAGAACATCACAAATATTAACACCATACGGTATAAATATTTTTTGAAATAAAGTTTTCAATTTTCTTTAATGTTGAAATAGATTAAATTTCAAATCAAAAAAACTGTTGAAACATCATCAACATCAAATGCATAATGATAATTATCACAATCGTGTCACTAACATTATCACAACTGTCTTCAACCTTAATTGTTGAATAAATATTACCTTCATCATGTCATGAACATCATCAGAACATCACAAACATCAACATCATTGAATATTGTATTGTAGAATGTTAAAATTTTGAAAAATTCAAATCAAAAACTTAACATCAATTAAATGACAATTATCAACATCATACCACCAACAATATCAGAAATTCTCATTTTTTATAATGTTAAAATAGAAAAAAAATCGCATACATCATCAACATCGTTACAAATATTAACACCATTCAGAATAAGTTCTTTTTGAAAAAAAAATCCTATAGCTTTTGGAATGTTGAAATAATTTGTATATCTGAAGAAATTTTATTAAAATTTTTGGTTTTCAAAATATCTTAAAATAAAGCAGAATCATTATTAAATAAAAACATTAACATCAATAACATCACCACCAAAATTTTCAGCATTATAAATATTATTTACATTTTAAACAATTATATCATCAACAACACCATTATATGTTAATCATTACCCTCAACATCGTTAACATTAACATCAACAACATTTTAAAAAATTACAATTATTTTAATAATGTTAAAATACAAAAACTTTCAAATCAAAAACTCAACATCAATTAAATTATAATTATCAAACCATGCCACCAATTTTATTAGAATTTCTCTTTTTGGTATAGTTAAAATAGAAAAGGATCAATTCAAAAACAAACTCCTCAACATCAATTACATAATGAAAATTATCACAATCATGCCACTAACATCATCAGAACTGGTATCAACATCAATTGTTTAATAAATATCACATTATTCGGTACAAATATTTTTTTAATACGATTCTTAAAAAATTTTGTAGTGTTAAAATAAAATCATGTATAAATCAAAAACTTGTCAATATCATTATCAACATCGTCACCAATAGGAATATTAATTGCATAATAATCATTATCACCATCATGTAATCAAATTCAATCGAATATTCAGCATTATCATCATCTTTAATATCATCACAAACTTTAATTCATATTAACATCATTAATATTAACATCAACACAATCTAGTAGGTTTATAAATATTTTGTTAATTAAAATTCTTAAAAGTTGTTATAATATTAAAATAGAAAAATTTCCAAGCCAAAAACTCTTCAACATCAACAATAACATCATCAATATCATCATCATCACTAATTCTTTGAAACCTTCTTGAATTTAAGCAACCTCATAATGACAACATAATTAATATCGCCTTAAAATTAACAGCATTGGAAAACATTATCAGCATTATGAAAAAAATATTATCAACAACATCACTGATATAATAAATATTATGATCATAATATTGATTGATGATGATGATTCTGCATCAATAATATAAATATCATAAGCACTTTTATCAACATTATTAACATTATTATCATCATTATCATAACAGTCTCATAAATATTATTAACGTTATTATTATCAACAACATAATATAACCAATATTATCAACATCATTAACATTAACATCATCACAAACATCAACACCATCCATTGAAAATAATTTTTTAATCAATATTCCTAAATTTTTTTAATCGACTGTCAACATCAACATCACTAACATCATTTGTTTTAAATAATTTTATTTAATAAAAATTGTCAACAATTATTGTAATGTTGTAAAAGTATAATTTTGCAATTATATATTCTGCAACATCAGCATAAGTATTGCCAGCATCGCCAACATCAATTGCACCATTATGAATATTTTTTGTCAATTTTTGCAATATTTAAAAATGATAATTTTAGTATATTTCTGGATATTTCATCCAAAATTTGCTCTTTGATTCTTAATCAAATCACCATTATTATTAAAAAGATTAACATCACCAATTATTATTCACACTACCAATATCATTAAAATTATAAAAAGTCAAAACATCAATATTAACATCATCAACATCATCATCAATAGTTCTTTAAAATCATCTTAAATTTTAGCACCATCATGATGATAACATCATTAACATCACCTTTAACACAAACAGCATTAGAAAACATTATCAGCAGTATCAAAAACTTTATTATCAACAATATGATTAATATGATAAATATTATGATTATAACATCATTAACATCATCCGTAGTTACATTAATAAATAAATTGTCAGAATCAGTTTTATCGACATTATTGCAATTAGCATCATCATTATTATAAACATCAGCAATAACATTATCACACGTCATAATCATTATCGACGGTTTTAACATCATTATTATCAACATCTAGATTGTAGATTGCGGAATCTAAATTCTAGATTCTGGAATTTGGAGTTTGCATTCTGGATTCTGGATTTTGGATCTGGAATCTGAATTCTGCAATCTGGAATCTAGATTCTAGATTCTGATTTCAGATTCTAGATTCTGATTTCAGATTTTAGATTCTGATTTCAGATTCTAGATTCTGATTTCAGATTCTAGATTTCTGATTCCAGAATGGAGATTCCAAATTCCAGATTTCATATTTTATATTCAAGATTCCTAACATCTGAAATTCTGCAATCTGGAATCTAGATTCTAGATTCTGATTTCAGATTCTAGATTCTGATTTCAGATTTTAGATTCTGATTTCAGATTCTAGATTCTGATTTCAGATTCTAGATTTCTGATTCCAGAATGGAGATTCCAAATTCCAGATTTCATATTTTATATTCAAGATTCCTAACATCTGAATCTTGAATCTTGAATATAAAATATGAAATCTGGAATTTGGAATCTCCATTCTGGAATCAGAAATCTAGAATCTGAAATTTAAAATTTAGATTTTGAAGTATGGATTCTAGATTCTTTAATTTGAAATCTCGATTCTGGATTTTGAATTTAGGATTGTAGATTATTTATTCTGGATTATAAATTCTGAAATCTGGATTCTAGATGTTAGATTCCGGAATATAAATTCTAGATTCTAGAATTTGGAGCCTGCATTCTGGAATAACCAGTATTATCAACATCAACAACATTAACATGCACACTATCCAGTGAACATAATTATTTAATCAATATTCTTAAAATTTTTAAATTGATTGTCAACATCAACATCAATATCATCACTAACATCATTTAATATTAATAGTTTTATATAATAAAAATTCTCAACAATTATTGCAATGTTGTAATAGTATATTTATTAAATTATAAACTCTGCAACATCATCATCAGGATTACCAGCATCACCAATTGCACCATTATGATTTTTTTTTAATTTTTGCAATATTTTAAAATAATGACTTAAATAATAATAATATTATGACATCAACATCAATATCATCACTAACATCATTTAATATAAATACTTTTATATAATAAAAATTCTCAACAATGATTGAAATGTTGTAATAGTATATTTATTAAATTATAAACTCTGCAACATCATCATCAGGATGGCCAGCATTACCAACATCAATTGCACCGTTATGATTTTCTTTTCAATTTTTGCAATATTTTAAAATAATGACTTAAATAATTATAATATTATGATAACAACATCATTAACATCATTCCCAGTATCATCAATAATATAATTACCATAATTAGTTCTATCAATATTATTAATATTAACATCATTATAACATCATAAGAGTCATAAATCTTATCATTGGTATTGATATACATTATGATCCACAACATTATTAACATAATCAACATTATTAATATAAACATAATCACTTATATCTACAGTGTGAATAATTTTTTAAATAACAATCTTAAAATATTCAACATCAACATCAATATCATCACTAAAACATTATTTATTATAAATTAGCAATTATTGTATTGTTGTTATAATATAATTTGAATCATAAATTCTGCAACATCATCATCAGCATCGTCAACATCAATTGCACCATTATAAAATGTTTGTAATATTTTAAAATGATCATTTTAGTATTTCTTGGTATTTTGTCTAAAATTTGTTTTAGATTCAAGATTAACATCATTTATTATTAACATCATCAGCATCATTAAAATTATGAGAAGTATTATATCATTAACATCATTAACCTAACCAATCTAACTGTAATTATTAACACCATTAACTGTAACATCATCACATCAACAACGTCCAGTGTAAATATTTTTAAATCAATATTTTAAATTTTTGTAGATTGATTATTAACATTAACATCAATATCAACACTAACACAACATCATCTATTATAGTATTTTCTTTTTCAATCTCAACAATCCTCAAAAATGTTTGTAATGTTGAAATGGAATAGTTTTGTAATCGTATGCTTATGCTCTGAAACACCCTTTGCAGCGCCAACATCATTAACATCATCAAAATCGTCATAGAATAAATAGTTTTTGAATAAAAATTCTGATAATTTTTAAAATATTAAAATAATTTGTATATCTAAAGAAGTTTTATTAAAATTTTGTTTTCAAAAAAATAATAATAAAGGATCATCATTATTATATCGAAATATTAACATCATAATGTTATGATGTTAATATTTCGATATAACATTTTCAGTATTATAAATATCATCTACAGTGTAAACAATTGTATTATCAACAACAGCATTATATGATAATCATTACCAACAACATCGTTAACATTAACATCAACATCAACATCATTTTAAAAATTGATCAACGTTATGAACGCCATCATCAATATTAGCATCAACATCAATAATATCATTGCACTTATTTATGGATAATTATCCTAAAATACATCTAATACCGAACTTAAACTGTAACAACATCAATGTTGGCATTAACATCAGCAACATCACTAATATGATCATTATCATAATATTAACAACTGTTTGAATGCATCGACATCAAACATATCATTGATATCACGATTATCATCAAAATATTAAACTTTTAAAAAATCGCTTTAAATAAACTAACTTTTTGAAAACTTGGGCCAAAAAAAATTTTTTTTTGGAATTAGCTTGAAACAAAAACAATTAAAAATTGTATATTAAATATTGATTTACAGGTGTGGTATTAAAAATTGATTAAAAACTTTTCAAGCTAACTTAAAAGATGATTGGAGTTTCTCAAAATGAGTTTTCTAAGAAAAAAAAAAAAATTGAAAATTAAAAAATAGAGTTTAAAATTTGCTTTTAAAATGACTGGAATTGGTAAATGTATATTAAAAATTTGTTAATTTCTTTTTAAATTGGCAATTTATTAAGAAGTTGCAGTAGAAAAACTGTCGAAAGAAAAGGAATTCAAAATTTGACAAGAAAAATAACAGATAAAAACATTCTAAGGAAATATTTTTTGACAGTAGTTTAAATTTTCTAAAAATAATTGAAAATCTATTAAAACAGTTAAAATTTCATTTAAAAAAATACGATTGGAACTTGCTAAAAAAAATAATTAGGATTTGTTTTAATTAAGAATTAAACAGATTTTCCAGAAAAAAATAAACTAAACTCTGCTTAAAATTTTTAAATAAACATTTAACTCATTTAACAAAACATTTACCTAATTTTATTTTAAAAAACAGGTATATAGTTTCTTCATTGCACTCTTAATGAAATGAAATTATCTAATATTAAAAAAAAAGATTGCAAATTTATTAAAAAACAGTAAAAAATATTTTCATTGATTGGATGAGTTTTGTGAAGTAGAAATTAATTATTAAATAAGACATTTGGATGAAACTGATAGTACAGGTATGTATGATAACGAAAATTCCACTTAAAACATTATAAAATGCGTAGTTTCCTCATGATAAGATCACGCGATAAGAGAATGAAGTGAATCAGTTCCAGCTTCTGCAGTTTTTTATGGTTTCCATTGCCACAACGTGGAGTTCGTGATAAGGCGACGATTTATGGCCGTCGGTGTTTGATTACTTTTTACCAATGAAAGATAATTAGCACCGAAAATAGCAACACTGAACCACTGAAAGTCCGTTTATTCAGTGTAAACACAGATGTAATTTTAAACCCATTGCATAATTCCGGTATATCAATAACGGTTTATCAGCACTGATAAAAAAAATTGGTATTACACTGATTACATAAAGAATACAACATGCGCGGCACGTTAACCTCTACAAATGATACCAAAAAAATGTAAATGAATAATTTTTAAATAAAAAAAAAAATAAAATATATTGCAATCCTTTAATTCGTTGTAGAAAATTAACTTATAATTTTAAAATACGAAAACATTTCATACAACAAGTTGTAGATTCACGAAATGTTTTCGTATTTTTAAATATTAGAAAACATTTTATACCACTTATATTTTAAGTGTTTTCATGTTTCTCTGTTAGCTTTTTGTCTGTTTATTATTATTATTTAAAAAAAATGGAAATGTACGAAAGAGTGAAAGCCTCTAAAATTCAAGAATTAAAATGAATACATTTATATAATATACCAAAAAAACATTTCTTTTAAATTTTCGAAAACTGAAAAATATATATTTACATCGTAGATAATTATATGTCTTAAAAATAACATCTTTCTTTCGGTCACTATCCATCCATCCATCCGAGGTCTTCCACATTCTAATTTTATTGACGTTGTATTAGTCAGCAACTATACATATTCATCATATAATTGCTGGAATTCTTATTCATTGTGAATATAGTATGATTCGGTAGGTTTTTCCTGATCGCCTAATTTATTAATTTGCGTTAAGAATTATTTGTGCACAAACAGACAAACACGGTATAAATCCCTCACGAAACAAAAATCGTGACCTTATCTCCTGTGCACACATCTGTATGTGTTTAAGTGTTGAGCACACGTGAATTAAGTAATAAATTTTAATGTGGCCATGAGCAATTTACGATCCAGATATGAACAATATTTAAAATATAGCGCGGACATTTTTATGCCTCGAAAAATAATATTATATAATAAAAAAACTCTAGAAAAATGATGCTTACTAAAAAAATACATTTTATGTTGTGTTTAACTAGTACATAATGATTTTTCGTGCTGATAAAATATTTGAAATTACACATAAAAAAATTTGACAAACAATTGGATTTGTGTTACTAAATCATAGATGAATTAATAATAGTTAAAACATACAAATTGTTCTTGTATGGTGGCGGCGTTTACTTGATAACAAATTTAAATAAGACACTTCATAATTTTGTTTTAGTGTTTGTTTGCACGCTGATCATTTTCAAACAAAAAATTCCTAAACATTTAAAACACATGCTGTTTATATACTCTCAATAAGAGGAGAATACATTAAATCGGTCTGGTAATTAAGGTCATCATCCTTAATGATCAGACCGATTTAAGAGTGTATTAACAGCATTTGTTTTAAATTTTAGGTATGTTTGAAAATAATCAGCGCATGATCGAAACTATAGTCAGTGTTAAAAAATATAGTAGTGAAACAAAGTCATAAATTTTCATATATAAAATGTATCATCTGTGCCACCTATCTTTTTATACAATTTAGTGTAATGACAGGCACCTGTTATCTGCATTCTGTCATTGATAAATAAAATTACAAACATTTCTGTTTGAACATTTAAGTACGTGAAGAGTAGAGTAATAATTACTAGTAGTTAAAAATATCCATTTCGTCACTGTTGTTATTACTATATGTATCATTTCGAATATAAAGTGTTCATTATCAATAGTTAACTGATATTATGTCATAATAATGTGAATATTCTTAAAAATTAATAAATAAATAAAAACATTATTATTTATCTAGAAATAATAGAATAAAAACAACAAAATAAATTTAAAATATTACAAATTGTTTAAAATACTTAAAATAGCAACATTAACTGAGTTTAAAAAAATTACAGCAAAAAAATGAAGTCAAAGTTAGAGTCTATAAATTAGTGAAAGTACAAGATACTTTTTTTTATTTCGAATAATGTGATAATAATAATAAGTAATCAAAATCAATTGCAATAAAAATCTAAATATCTAGAATTTTATTTATTTATTTATTTGACCCAAAGAATATTACAAACAATCATAAAACTAAAAATAAAAAATTAATCGTAATAATTGCTATTTTTTAGATTTCTTTTATTACAAAATAGTGAGTGCCATTTGTCATCACATATACTACATATAATATTTGTAATCTGTCTTTCTTTATCTTCACTCTTCCATCTATCAGCTGTCATCTGTTTTCTGATATCTGTCATCTCTTAGCTGCCATCTGTCATATATCATTTCTTATCAGTCTCGTGTCATCTTCCAACTGTCATTTGTCATCTGTAAACTCTGATATGTCATCTGTCATGTATCATCTCTTATCTGTTACCTATTGTTACTGTTTGTTGATTACCATAAATCTTAAATATGATAGTGAAAACAACGTAAAATTTTGTAATCTACTAAAAAATGTATATGAATCTAGAACGTTATACGAGAATAGACAACAAGTGACAGTTAAAAATAACGATAACACCATAAACACAATAAAATGTTATAAAACAATCGTCCAATTGACTAAAAAGTAACATATTGATAACCTCAAAAATAACAATGAAAACAATAAACAAGTCTATATGTTATTTGTTAAACACTAGAATAAACAATTAAAATATTTGTTTATTTATTTATTTATTACAGCTTTGCACTCCTTTCTAACAAACAAAATATTCCAAAATATTAAAAAATAAGAAAATATATATAACAAATATATTTACCGGGTGTTCGATAAAAAACGCCCAAGGCCATAACTCTGTTATTAAGTTAATTTTGAAAAAATATATAATTAATGTCATTTCATAGTATTTAAACGGCCATTCAATTTGTTTTTTGGTTGATTCAAATCGGTTAACAAATAATAAAGTTATGGCAATTTGCCATTTGCCACTTTGTCATTTGTCATTTATAATTTGTCATTTGCCATTAGTCACCTGTCATCTGTCAATTATCATTAGTCATTAGTTATTTATCACTTGTCACTAGTCATTTTCAACTATATGCCATTAGGCATCTGTCGTCCATCATCTGTCATTTCTCATTTATCATTTGCTATTCGTCATCTGTCATTTATTATTTGCTATTTGTCATCTGTTATTTATCATTTCTTTATTCATTTACGGGTAATACCTTTGTAGTGTTCATAAGAAAGTCATCTGTCATTTATTATTTGTCATTTAACTTTGTCATTTGACATTTGTAATTAATTATTAGTCATTTGCCATTAATCATTTTCCAATTGTAATTGGCCATTGGCCATTGGCCACTTGTCATTTAGTCATTTCTCATTTTCTATTCGTCACCTGTCATCTGCCATCTGTCATTTATCATAAGTCACATCACTTGTCACTAGTCATTTGTTATTTGTATTTATCATTTGACATTTGTAATTTATTATTAGCCATTTGCCATTTGTTATGTATCGTTTATCATTTACCAATTGTCATTAGTCATTTGTCATTTATAATTTATCATTAGTCATTTGCCATTAGTCACCTATCATTTATCATTAGTCATTAGTTATTTATCATTTGTCACTAATCATTTTTAACTATATACCATTAGGCATCTATCATCCATCATTTGTTATTTGTCATCTGTCATTTATCATTTATTTATTTATTTATGAATAATACCTTTGAGGTGTTCATAAGAAATTCATGTGTTATTTGTTATTTTTCATTTGCTATTAATCGTTTGCCAATTGTAATTTGCCATTGGCCGCTTGTCATTAGTCATTTATAATTTGTTATTAGTCAATTGCCATTAGTCACCTCTTATCTGTCATTTGTCAATTATCATTTTTCATTTGTCATCTGTTATTTGTCATTTATTTATTTATTTACGGATAGTGCCATTGAATATATATAGTGTTCACAAGAAAAATGAAAATATAATTTTAAAAAAAACACACTGTCATCTGTCGTTTGTCTTTAGCCATTAATCATTAGTTATTTACAACTTGTCATTAGACATTTGCCAAATACCCTCTGTCATTTGTCATTTAGTACACGCAATTAGTAATCTGTCATGTACCATCTGCCATTTGTTATTTTTCATTTGTCATTGGTCATTTCTCACCTGTCATTTATCATTTGCATGTATTTATTCATTTACGTTTAATACCATTGTACGGCTTTCACAAGAAAAATGAAAATGTAATTAGAAGAAATGCACATCGTCATTTGTCATTAGTCATTTGCCATTTACTAGATGCCATTAGTCATCTGTCATGTGCTATTATTTCTCATTTGTCATTAATCATTTATCATTTGTCATTTATTTATTTATTTATTTACGGGTAATATACTTTATTGTACAGTGTTCACAAGAAAAATGAAAATATAATTTAAAAAATACACACTGTCATCTGTCATTTGACTTTAGTCATTAATCATTAGACATTAGTCGTTTATCACTTGTCATTAATCATTTCCCAATTGCCAACTGTCATTCTCCATTTACTATATGCCTTTTGGCATTTGTCATTTATAATTTGTGATTTATCCTTTGTCATCTGTCATTTATCATTAGTCATTTATTTACTTTTTACGGGTAATACCAATTAGAGTGTTCACGAGTGAATGAAAATATAATTTAAAAAGTACTCATCCCTTATCCGTCATCTGTCATTTATCATTTGTCATATATTTATTAATTTATGGGTAATACCATTGTACGGTTTTTACAAGAAAAATGACAAAATAATTTGAAAAAATACATATTATCATTTGTCATTGGACATTTATCACATGTCATAAGTCATTTGCCATTTACTATATGTCATTGGGCATCTGTCATCGATCATCTGTCGTTTGTGATTTGTCATTTATTTATTTATGTACTATACCATATACCATATAAGTAGAAAACATACACACTGTCATTTCTGATCGATCATTAGACATTAGTTATTTATCACTTGTCATTAGTCATTTACCAATTGCCATCTGTTATTTGCTATTTACTATATGCCACCACTCATCTATTATCCGTCATCTGTAATTTATTATTTCTCATTTAACATTTGTCATTTGTTATCTGTCATTTGTCATTTGTCATTTATTTATTAATTTACGGGTAATACCATTTTTCTGTGTTCAAATGAATAAGGAAAAAATAATTTTAAAAAAATACACGCTGTCATATTTCATTGGACATTTATCACTTGTCATTAGTCATTTGCCATTTACTATATGCATCTGTCATTAACTATGTGTCATTTGATTTTTTTTTCATTTGAAATTTATTTATTTATTTACTGGTAATGCCATTGCACATGTGAATAAAATTTAAAAAAAAATACATTTAATGTATGTCACTACTCATCTGTTATTCGTCATCTGTCTTTATTATTTGTAATTTGTCATTTATCATCCGTCATTTGTCATTTGTTATTTATTTATTAATTTACGGGTAATACCATTGTATAGTGTGAAATATGAAAATATAATTTAGAAAAAAATACACACTGTCATCTGCAATTTATCATTAGTCATTTATCACTTCTTATTAGTCATTTGCCAATAGCCATCTGTCATTTATTATTTACCACATGTCATTAATAATGTGTCATCCACCATCTATCATTTATCATTTGTGATTTGTCAGTTGCCATTTGTCATGTATTTATTCATAAACAGGTAATACCATTGTATAGAGTTCACAAGAAAAATTAAAATATAATTAGTAAAAATATACACTTGCATCTGTCATTTGTCGTTTATAACTTGTTACTAGTCATTTACCAAATGCTAATAATTTAACTACCACTTGTTGGTGGTCATTTGACATCTGTCATTTGTCATGTATTTATTTATAAACGGGTAATATCATTGCACAGTGTTCACAAGAAAAATGAAAATATAATTTAAAAAATACATACTGTCATCTGTCATTTGTCGTTAGTTTTTAGTCATTTAACACTTGTCAATAGTTATTTGCCAACAGTCATCTGTCATGTGCCATTATTCATCAGTCATCTGTCATCTGTCATTTGTTGTGTGTCATTTGTCATTTATGTATTTACATGTAATACTATTGTACAGTGTTCACAAGAAATATGAAACATATATTTTTTTTAAATATACACACTGTCATCTGTCATTTGTCATTAGTCATTACTCATTAATCCTTTATCACTTCTCTTTAGTTATTTGCCATTTGTTATTTGCCATTTGTCATTTATTTATAAACGGATAATAAAATTGTACAGAGTAATTAAAAAAAATACACACTGTCATCTGTCATTTGTCATTAGTCATTAGACATTTATCACTTGTCATTAGTTATTTCCCAATTGCCAACTGTCATTCTCTATTTACTATATGCCTTTTGTCATCTGTCATTTGTTCTTTGACATTTGTCATTTATAATTTATGATTTATCATTTGTCATCTGTCATTTATCATTAGTCATTTATTTATTTTTTACGAGTAATACCAATTACAGTGTTCACGAGTAAAATGAAAATATAATTTAAAAAATACACAATTTCAACGCTCATTTGTTATTAGTTATCACTTGTCATTAGTCATTTGACATTTGTTATGTCATTTATCCATATGCCATTCGTTATTTGAAACTTGTTATTTGCCATATGATTTGTCATTTATTTATTTATATATTTATTTATTTATTTACGGGTAATATCATTGTTGTGTCTTCACAATGACAAGAAAAATATAATTTAAAAAAATACACATTGTCATCTGCCATTTATCAGTAGTCATTAGACATTAGTTATTTATCATTTGTCATCAATTGGCATCTGTTGTTTGCCATTAGTCATTTCTCGATTGCTGTTATTATCCATTTACTATATGCCTTCATCATTTCATCTGTCATTTTTTCTTTGACATTTGTCATTTGTAATTTATAATTTATGATTTATCATTTGTCATCTATTTTTTTATAATGGTTGATACCATTGTACAGTGTTCACAAGAAAAAATATAGTACCATCTAGCTCTTATCATTTACAATATAAGAACTATCAAACGCCTTATATTATCTGCTACCTGTCATTTACCATCTGACGTTTGTTATCTGTAATCTTTTATTTGTTGTAAGTTATTTATCATTTCTTCTTCGTCAACTATTTTTATCATCTTATAAGAAGAGAAAATCTAAAAAATGAGATGATATTAAAAATTAATATAAGAATTACCACGTAGTAACGGTCGTAACCATTCTTATGATTTAAACATATTTGATAAATAAGAATAGGAAAACATCAAAATTGCAATGATAAATTAGACTATATAAAATTCTTTCACCGGTAAGTTTCTGCAATAAAATACTATGGGTGAGTTTAGAGACCACCCATCCATACATATGTTTCTTTAAATCCATCATTATTACTACATGGGGTTTTAAAATAATCTTCTGTAGTGTTACTGTTAATGTTGACTAACTTACAGCTTAAGTTTTAATGTATTTGTAAAAAAATTATTTACAATCAAAAATTTCTCTACATAAAACTCTAGAGTTAATAAATAAAATATAAGCCCTTACGTTGTAGAAAATTCACTAATAATTAGAAAAAACACGAAAATATTTCGTAAAATCTACAAGAAATGAGTCTTATTAAGACTACAAGAAACAAATCACTTTTGAAACAATTACTTCTCCAGCTAATACTTCGACAGACATTGAATAATACAAAAGTAATTTGCGTCTAGAGTTAATGTTGGAATTTTCAAAGCAGAAAACAGGAGATTAGATAGTAAATATGAGATCTTATCTTATTTTACTAATATTTAATATGGCGATCCATGTAAACTATTTGTGAAGAAGAAAAAGACAAAATGCAAATTTTCATAAAAATCTTCATATCGTCAGCAAACATATCGCGTTGGAAAAGCAGGTTACAGAATCATTTATAAAAATGTTAAATAACAAACTATTTGTGAAGAAGAAAGAGAAAAAATGAAAATCTACCATTTAGAAATTGAATAAAGAAAAATAAACATTTACTTAAAATTAAATAAAACACTTTTCACGTTGTTATTTATTGACTGTGACTATAGCTTCGATGGTAAAACAAAGTGAAAAGTGTTTTATTTAATTTTAATCAAAATGTACAACCAAGTAAACGCCGACAACATTCAAGAAACATTTACTTAATTGAAAAAGATTAATAATGCATTTATAAGATTAAATTGGAAGATTTTAAAATTATACTTCCTATCAATTGAAAATGTTTAAATTTTGGTACAGATATTTATTATAGTTAAATAAAAAAAATTGAAAATCACCGATTTATTTTTGATTAAATAAATATGTTTTGTTTATAATTCTAAAAGCACGTATGCAATTTTTAATATTCGTAACGGATTTATAAAATAAACAAAGCATAAAGCCACGAGGTCAATTAAAACTGAAATTTACGCGAGACGTTATCGACGAGTTGACAATTTGGCTAAACTCCATGCCGCTTATACAAATTGCGTGGGCCTTTCCAAAATACTGGAGCGAAATATGGTACGGCGTAAATGCAAGCCGATGAGAGAGTGTGTGTGTGTGTGTGTAGGGGAAAAAGAACCAAATTGGATTAATTAGATTAGGATGAATAAACCAGATTCCAACTTGAACTTTCATGACATCATGTAAATAATCGGTCGCGTTTCGTCTGGCGCTGGCGGCCCGTGGAAAAATCAATGTTCCAGTTCTAATTCTTACTTAACACGGTAACACACTGAACGAGTCGAGGTTTTCTTGAGATTTTCTATTTATTTATAGTTATTATTTATGTGTGTGTGTGTGTGTTGACTTACCGATTTTCGCGAGACTTGCACAAAATATCCATAATCCGATAATGAAGGGGATTTCCACTCGGGAAAACGACACAGACATCACTTGGTAACGTTCGACCTTTTTCTGGGGCGTCGTCTGGGGTTGCTCGGACGTGGCGCCGGCACCCTCCGTGGTGGAGTCGTCGGTGGTGCCGCCGGTCGAGGACTCGGCGACGGGGGCGTCCTTTTGCGGGGGCGGCCCCATCGGGCCGAACTGCAGGCCCTCGTAGTTCCGGTTGTAGTCATCGGGGAAGGGCTGCAGATCGGGCTTGGGGAAGTTGAGGGTGTCGGTGCCGGCGGCGGCGCCGTTCGCGTCCTGGGGAGGCTTCGGTAAGGCGGACGAGGTGCAGGCGAGCAGCAGGAGGGCCAGGGCGGCCGCCCTGCACGCCCTCCTCGAGAGGTTAACACCGTGCTGGAGTAAATACATCACATATGGACTAAGAACGCGGGAGGACTGCCATGGAAGCAGTAGTCGGCTGTCGTTGTAACAGGCGTCGCGCCATCGTTCGTCCACCTGCCGAGGAGAGAGACTGGGCGTCAGGCTGACACAGCTGACGGCGCCGCGGCGCCAAGCGAAGGCGGGCGCATGCCCCGGCCACCCTACCCTCTTCTAGCAGCACGCTCCTCGCCACTCGCTATTCACCGGCATCGACGCGATTCCGTACCTTTCGATAAACCGCGACGGACGTTATCGGTAAAATTACTCAAACAACACGCCTTATTACAAAACCGGTTGGTTGAACACTATATAACAAAAATAATTAATTTACTCATTATTTAACTATTTTTCCTGCACTCTGTATTGAATAACCAATTTCGGTGAACTATAAATCACTAAAATCTAAATAAAAGCTTAAATTTAAAATTTTACTTGAAGACTGCGTTTAGTTTTATAGATACAACATGCAGAATTATAAATATACACTATTATAATATTAATGAAGAGGGACACATTTCTTACATTGCTTTAGAATCTATAATGGCAATTCAGAACTGTCACTAGAGGTATAGTACTATCGTAAATCTATCCTCAGATCAAACGAACTCAGGAAATAACTCCCATGAATTGTGGTAGAAACTGATGTTCATTAATAGGTTTACACGCGATTGATTAAAAATAATTATGTAACGTGAGGGACAACTGG
Organism: Ontholestes murinus; assembly: GCA_963969525.1. Classification (NCBI taxonomy): domain Eukaryota; kingdom Metazoa; phylum Arthropoda; class Insecta; order Coleoptera; family Staphylinidae; genus Ontholestes; species Ontholestes murinus. The sequence goes on along the minus strand of OZ018390.1, from coordinate 75,625,308 downwards.
TTTACACTCTTTTAATTGTGTTAACTTCCAACACAACTGTTTTACCTAAAAAGATTAATGTTGCGTTTTACCGCATTAAGGTCCGACAGTACCCCCCTAGAGTGTTACCTCCGCTGCAAGAAGATTAAAAAATTTAAATAATAAAATTAGAGTATAGAGTAAGTTATCACCATTTAAAACAAGCGCGCGTGTTACTGTCATTTGTTAACGTAATTCGGTTCGATTAGTAATTGTAAATATAGTAGTAGTAGTAGTTGGCTATCGACCATGTGGTCCTATTATTTGAGTATTTGTGAATGTGTGTGTAAGTGAACTTATTATTTTGTAAAGAATCATTCTGGTCACTACAAAACGCCATTAATTGTATCATAATGGCGAATGGTACCAGTAACCCATTCAATTGCTAAACCTGAACTGAAGAAGCTTAATTTTATTTTTATTTTCTTTATATTTATCAGTTATCAACTGTTAAAAAACAATTGAAACTTTTGTAAAAATCAAATTTAAATTAGCATACTTTTAAGATTTCAAATCATTTTAATTTTATCAATTAAATATTTAAATAAATTCCTGTCTTTTTTTTAAATATTACAAAAAGGAATTAAAATTTTAATTTAATTAATTTAAAAAAATACTAATAATGGCAAATGGTACCAGTAATGCATTAAATTGCTGACCTGAACTGAAGAAGCTTAATTTTATTTTTATTTTCTTTATATTTTTTTTAATTTCAATTGTTTTTTGTATATGTTTAAAAATGTGTTTAAAAACCTATTAATAATGAACATAAGTAAAGTTTCCTTAAAATCCATTTATATAAACAAAACAAGAAACAAATAAAAAATTGGTATCTGCGGAACAATAAAAAAAACTAATTAAGTTCTAAATATTACTTAAAAAAACATTTTTAAATTAGCAAACAGGACTGAAAACTTAATAGAACATTTATTTTTCCATCTACCTATTTTTTTTTAATTTTAGCAGAAGCAATTGAAATTTTGGTAAAAAAACAATTTTAAATTGTTTTTATCAATTAAAAATTGAATTATTTAAAAGAAAAGTAAATCAATTGAAAGAAAACAATTTAAATTTTTCAAAATTAAATATCTAAAATAAATTAAAGACAAAATAAAATTTGTTTTAAAACCAATTGAAAACTATCATTAAAAAAAGTTCGCTCAAAATGTTTTATGAAAACTAAAAACAAATTTTTATAAGTAAATAAAAATTCTCAAATTAGTGAAGAGTTTCCTAAACATGTTTTTTTTAAACTTCCAAAAACAATTAAAATTTTGGTAAACAGAAAACAGAAAAATATTTTTAAGTTTACTTTTTATATTTTCAATTGTTTTGTTCTGGAAAATATACTTACTTGTAATTTTTCAGAATAAAACAATTGAAAATATTCTATAAATTAAAAAAAAACAGTTGATATTCTTATTAAAATCCTTTTTAAAAATTAACGTTCTAATAAAAGTTTACTCAAAAACATATTTCATTAAATAAAAAAACAATCAAAAATTCGCAAACAGCATAACTCAAGTAAAAACTTTTTAAAATTAGTGAACAGTTAAAAACTTAAAAATACATTTCAAAATGTGCCTAAATCTGTTTTGCTTTATTTTAGCAAAAACATTATTACAATTTTAGCATAAATAAAAGTTTTAAAACAAATACTTTTAGGTTTGTTTTGAAATAATAATTTTATCAAATAACAATTAAAAATATTTCAATTTTTACCGTACAGTATTTACTGTTAACTGTCATTTCTTAACACATGACAGATGGTAATTAAAAGTTAACAGAAGACAGTTGACAAATGACAGTTGACAGTAGACAGATGACAGTTAATAGGTGGCAGTCGACAGATGCAGCTTAATAGATGTCAGTATTAACCTGCATCTGTCAACTGTCATCTATTAACTGTCATCTGTCTACTGTCAACTGTCATTTGTCAACTGTCTTCTGTTAACTTTTAATTACCATCTGTCATGTGTTAATTGTCATCTTTTAACTATCAACTGTAATCTGTCATTTGTCAACTGTCTTCTGTTAACTTTTAACTAACGGGTGTCCAACAATTATTGCAGTCCCGGGTGGCGTTGAAATAAAAAACGTAGGTCGATTCTTACATGTTGCAAATAAATGAACTGACATTTTTAATGCACATTTAGGTTATGTTTGACAATTAACATGTCAGTTCATTTATTTGGCACATGAAAGAATTGACCTACGTTTTTGATTCCAACGCCACCCGGGACTGCAATAATTGTTGGACACCCGTTACCAAACTACAAATTTTTCATCTGTCACCCGTCAACTGTCTCCTATAAACTATCAACTTTTATCTCTCAATTGTCATCTGTAAACGATCCTCTCTCAACTGTCATCTATCAACTGCCATCTGTGTCGTGTTAACTATCATTTGTAAACTGCTATCTGTCAACTCTCAACTGCCAACTATCAACTGCAATCTTTCATGTATCTTCTGTTAATTACCAATTAACAAACTGCTAAACTTATTATCAGTCATCTGTCACTTGTCATCTATTAAATGTCAGCTGTCTTCTATTAACTATCATCTATTAACTGGCTTCTTTAATCTATCAACTGTCATTTATCGACTGTCATCTATCAACTGTCAATCTGTCTCCTGCCAAGTGTCATTCTTTGCCTTATCAACTTTTTACTGTTAACTGTCATATGTTAACCGTTATATCTCAACTATCAATCTATCGTTTATCTTCTGTTAATTAGCAACTATCAATTTGCTAAATTTGTCATTTGTTATCCGTCAACTGTCAACTTCCAGGTGTCTTTTTTAACTATTATGTATTAACTGTAAGCAATCACAGTTTACATGATCTGTCGACTGAACCTATCACCTATCATCTGCCTCGTGTCAACTGTCATTTGTTGCCTTCTGTCAACTGTCATTTATTGTCTCCTGTCAACCTTTAACTGACAACTGTCATGTATTTATTGTCATCTCTTAACTATCAAATGCAAACTGTCATTTATCTTTTGTCAATTACCAACAATTTGGTAGTTTGTGATCTGTCACCCAACTATCAATTGTCAACTACCTCCTGTCAACTAAGATCTGTCAACTGTCATCCATAAACTATCATTTATCAACTGTTAACTATCATGTTTACTGTTATATCTCAACTATCAACTACAATCGGTCATTTATCTTCTGTTAATTAGTAACAAAAGTTGTGAGTCAAACTGCTAAATTTGACAGCTGTCTGACATCAACGATAATCTGTTAACTGTCATCTCTTAACTACCATCTGTCAACCATCATATGTCGACTACCAGCTATCAACTGTTATCTGCCTCATGTCAACGTCATTTTCAAATGTTTTCTTGCTGTCATCTCTTAACTATCAATTGCAAACTATTATTTATCTTCCATTATTTATCAATTATATGACAGTTTGTTTTTGTCACCCGTCAACTGTCATCTGTCAACTATCATTTGTCAACCGTCATCTTTCGACTGTCATCTGCTTCATGACAACTGTCTTTTGTCATTTATCATATGTTAATAATTATCTTCTGTCAACTACCATCCACCAATAGTCATATGTTTATTGTCATCTCTCAGTCAAAAACTGCAATCTGACATTTGTATTATGTAAATTATCAATTGTGAAACTACAATCTATTATCTATAACTCGTCAATTATCAACTGCCAACAACCTCTTATTAACTGTCGGTCTAAAAGACAGTATTGTTAACTGTCAACTGCCGTCTGTCTCCTATCTATCATCTGTTAACTGCCATCTATTAACCTGCATCTGTTGACTGTCACCTATTAACTGTCATCTGTCTACTGTCAACTGTCATTTGTCAACTATCTTCTGTTAACTTTCAATTACCATCTGTCATGTGTTAATTATATTATGCAAATTTTCAATTGTCAAACTATCAATCTATTATCTACATCTCGTCAATTATCAACTGCCAACAACCTCTTGTCAACTGTCGTTTGCCTCCGGCCTAAATGAGTATTATTAACTGTCAAAAGCCATCTGCCTCCTGTCAAATGTCATTTTTCAAACACCATCTTGTAAACTATCATTTATTAACTGTTATCTGTCAACTTCCAACCGAAATATCATATAAATAAATTCTTTAGGGGTGAAAGACGAAAGGTCGACAGCCCAAACGGACAGACTAACCCTTATTTTAAATTAAAATCTATTTGTTCTGGATGTATTTTTGTTTGTCCAAATAAATATTATACGAAATTCTCTAAAAATAAGAAGAATTTTAATTTTCCACAACTAAAAATTGAACATTTTGTATATGTTTGAAATTAGATTAAAAAAACAATTGAAAAATTAATTAAAAACCCATTAAAAAAAGGTTGACTCAAAAACAGTTTTTGTCACAGAAAAAACAATTAAAAATTTGCTAACTACTAAAACCTACAAAGCCCGTTTTAAAATTGAAGTAGAGCATTTTAAAATGTGTCTAAATATTGATTAATCACATATTCCTAACTTGCCTCAATCAAGCGTACTCTTGACCTACCTCAATAAATTATCGATTTGATCTAGCGTACTCTTGACCTGCCTCAATGAATTTTATCTTAGCTCTATTGAGGTAGGTCAAGAGTACGCTAGGTCAATGTACTATTGATTGAGGTAGGTCAAGAGTACGCTAGACTAACATAACATTGACTGAAAAGGGTTTTAAAATTAGAAAAAAAACAATTTAAATTTACTATGAAAAAAAAACAATTAAGAAGGGAAACGAAACATTTGCAATTGAAGAGTTTCAAAAAAGTGTTTTAACAGTTGAACAGACTGGAAAATAGGATAGTAGGAAAATAACAAACAAAAAATTAGAAAATTAAAAACAAAATACTTTTTTTATAAATAAAATTCAATTTTAAACTTGTTTAAATAAATAAAGTTAAAATCAAACGAGAAGAAAAATTATTTTAAGTTTTACAAAAAAAAGGAAAAAACAGATTTAAAAAACATTTAAAAAAAGTGTTTAAACCGTTCAAATTTTAGATAAAAAGAGATTTAATAAATTAAAAGTTTTAAAAGAATAAATAAAATCTACTAAAAAATATAATAAAATCTCTTGACATTTAAAAAAAATGAAAAGAAGAAATTATTTTTAATGATTCGAAACTTTCTGAAATTATTGGAATTAAACAAAAAGAAAATTATAACTTTAGAGAGAAAGCCAGTAAAAAATAAAAATTAAAAATTGAAATTCTTAAAAAAACAGTTGTAAACGTAAAAAGTAGTTGGAACTAATTAATAAAAGCGTTTTCCTGAAATATGTTTTCTCTTTAAGACCTCAACTTCTCCACCTAAGAATTTTATTTCCTTATTTTTATTTTATTTATTTATTAGTGCTTTATCAGACTTGCTTTACAAATATAATTCGAAATACATAAGAAAGTAAACAAAACCATACAAATAATTTCGTCAGCAAGTTGAAAGGCGGAGTTCACTCTTGAAGAATGTTCTTCCACTCTAACCTGTCGGGCCTCTCCTTCACTGTGTCATTATAGATGAACTCAGCTTCGGATACATATTTTTAAGCAATAAATGCTTATTTCTTGCATTAAAGGGGTAAATTTAGAAAATATTGTGACATTGACATTGTCAAAAAAAATGACATGTTTGTATCATAAATCAATATCAACATGTCAACATTTTTAATTTTTAAAAAAGACATTCGATACTATTTTATGTCGTGAGAAGTTTACGTTTAATTAAGGTGCGGCCATTAAATTAATTTCACGTTGTATTATTAATCGTTTCCCAGGGCACACACACACACACGCACAATAACAGAACAATTAAAACGTCAGCCCGTTATTTTTTCCTAAATACGGTTGCATTGGGATTAATTAATTCGCGTCTAGTTATTTCCAGATTTTAATTGAGCCGCGCCAGATGTTAATTCAAGAGGAGATCCCAAATTAAACATAACGCAAAAACGTTCACGAGACATTTACTTATTTGCATCTTAATATAAACAAATGTACGATGATATTTTTTAGTTTATTCAAACTTTTATTTATTTACTTTTAAACATAAACAAATGAGTTATTATTACGTTTTCTTATAATTTTGATCAAATAAACATGAGACTTTATTATTTACTCTTAAACATAAATATTTTATTATTATTTTCAAATTAAACTGTTAACGATGGATGCTTCTACTTTGTTATACATTATTCTTCACAAATAAAAAACTTTTTAACTTTGTTTGTATAATACTGACTTTATTAAGTGACTATAGTTTCGACAATTTTAATAAAGTTTTTTTAATAAAGTCAGTGTTATACAAACAAAGTTATTTTCAAATTATTTATTTAAAAAAAACTGTAAAAAAGCTTTGAAAATTTGAAATATTATGATGGTTTAATTAAAGAAGTATTAATATTGGATTTATCAAATTATGGATATATTACATATTTATATTTTTGGTTTTATTGATTTATTTATTATTAATTCAATATTTTTTTTATATGTATTTCTTAAAGAAGATAAATTTTAATTAAATTATTAAATCGTTACTGATTTTTTACCTTATACGTGTGTTTTTAACTAGTACTAATATTCATGTTTTAAAAAATATATATTAAGAAACAGTTTTACCTAGTTTTAACTCTTTGTTACGGCCTGATGAATACGTTTTTTTTTTATAATTCCTTTGTTGGCTTTTTCCGTTCTTTCAGCTTCCTGTCACCTATACAATCGGCGACCTACAAAGTGAAAGAAATCTCAAGGAAGACTCGCAGGAGGCTCGTCATCAGTAGGCTTTGTTCTGAAATATTAATTTGTTTCACAGCAGGCGCAACCTCTATCATCATCAGTGTAATACGAGGTAACAAACAGAAATTTTATAACGAGACTTAAATTTCAAACATGATGTTTTACGATTAAATTTACAATTATTTACAAAAAATAAAAATACCTTACAGAAGAGATGGTAAAAATGTAAGTTTCAATGAAATATTAATTTACTAATTAATTAAATTTCTGTATTGTGTTAAATTTTTCATCATTATACCCTTTTTTTCAATTTACTAACTAATTGAGGAAAGGAAAATTCAATTGCAATCAAATAATATACAATATTTGGTAATCTTACAGTTAAACCACTTAATGCTGATTTAAGTTTTTTCTTAAACATTTCATTTTATTAGACATCGGAATTAAAAGATTAGTTTTGGCGCGGTTTTAACTGCACACATTATAATGAAATGAAATTTTTAAATTTATTATGCACACATTATTTCACAAGATATATAAATTTGAGGAAATCGTTTTCTGAAACAATCTTTCGACCAACTCAATTGCACACATAAATCGAGTTATAAGCTTGTTTACATTATAGGACATTCTATTCAAACCTGCAGTAAAATATTTTCTGTTTACATGGTCGCAATGTTCCCATTACTACTTGTTTATGTAATGTAATAAGTTCTCCAAATGTTTCCCATACTTAAAATTTGAGTAATTCGTATAATTTAAATACACCATCGGGTCGTGAAAGTTCTTTCGCAAGGAGGAAGGAACCTCTGAATGGAGCGTGGTATCGATGTATGCGAATTTGCGGTTGTTGGCCACAACTGTAAAGCCATACGCTCGAAGGTATCTTAATTTTGCCATTGTTCATTGTCTGAGGTGAACAAACTCATATTTCGTCGGCTAACTGGGCTTGGAGTATCTCGACGGCCAAATAAGAATTCCACGTGTAATTATTGCGTAGTAATAAAATCCTTTTAGCGTGTATCTAAAATAAATGAAAACTTTTTATATTACTTCTATTGACAGAAACAATAAATTGTAATTTGGATATCCTAAATGAAAAATGATTTAACTTTGTATAACTGAGACTTTAGAAAACTTTATAAAATAGAAAATTTATACTTTGAAAATGAGAAGTGAAAATTTTCAACTATAGGCACTCAGGCTCAGTTATTCAAAGTTAAAAAGTGTTTCATTTGTTAATTATGATGTATAACGAAGTGGAAGGCTCCACCGTTAACAATAAGGATATCATAAAACTTTCCATTTACTTAGAATAAATATAAATACCTTTGCTGATGATATCAACCTTTTAATCATTCAAAAAGACGTTGAAACACTGAAACACTCGTCTTGCAAAACCTAAAAACAATTAAAGCATGGATAAAAGTAAATAAACTAATATTCAATGTAATATATACGTCTACTTTTACATTTTTTAACAAAGAATTGAAGCATTAAATTTAACTCTATCAATCTGAATAGGAAAGAGTTTCAAATAGTATAAAAAATTAAATCTCTTAAAATTACATAATCAAATGATGAATAAAAATTACTTTGTTAATTTATTATTTGATAAAGTTCATGATTCAATATGTATCACAAATTTATGGCTTCAAGCATCCAACATCTTAAAATTACGTTATAAAATCAACTAAACTAGACTGTAAAAATTGAATTTCAAAATTAAATAGTAGAGGATTCTTAAAGGTATTCTTGATTTAGAGACACACTAGTAAACAGTTCAAATCATTGCTAAGATAAATGGCCTAATGTTTTATAATTCTCCGTGTTCATTTGAGAATGTTTTTACCATCCAAAAGAAAGCTTCAAAGATAATGCTCAATTTAAATTATTTAAAAAAAAACATGCTAATGAATTATTAAAAAAAAAGTGATTTATTGACGCTCTGTGGATTTTTTGTTAAAGTTTTATTTTAAATGAAAACTAAAATTTGAATATTTTAGAAGTAAATATGAATATAATACCAGAAATTTAAGTACATACATAGATATACCCAAAACATAGACTAATAATGTTAAAAAATATCTTTATAGTTTATCTGTCATTTGTCATCTGCCATCTGTCATCTGCAATCTGTAAACTGTCATCGATCTAATCTCTTTGTTAATTTTTTGTCATATTTTATCTGTCATCTGCCATCTTTCATCTGCCATCTATCATCAGTCATCTGTAATATGTAAACTGTCATCGATCTAATCTCTTCGTTACTTTTTTGTCATCTGTCATCTGTCATCTGCCATCAGCCATTAATCGTCTATGATCGATGTAATCTGTTCGTTACGTTTTTTTTTTGTTTTCTTCGCTATTTATCATCTATCATTTATTTTTGTTTCAATAACAAAACTGGAATTAGATATACTTCTGAAATAATCGATGTATAATTTCTACTTATCGGACCATTTATTATAGACCGCCTAACCTACAAACTTATTGCAACTTTTATTACTGACAGCTTCATTGTTTTTAAGAAAACACGAAAACTGTTAATACTGATATTTTTAAGAAATTTACTTTATATTTTTATTTGACTTCCTAAGATTCTATTGTTTTATTTTTTTCTAATTTTAAACAATGACGTAAGTTAAATATGTTACGTGATCACATGTCATCTGTCATATCTGCCAGGTAGTATTATTACATGTTTAATGTTATTGTTATGCCAACTTAAAATCATTTTCGGATTATTGGATATTATTATATTAAAGTAGATCAAATTTGTAACTATTATTGTTGAGCGGATGCCTTCTGTCATTTGACACCTCTTAACCTTAACCATCATCTGTCATATGTCATTTATCTAGTCATTTGTTATATGCCAACTGTCATGTCATTTATCATTGGCCTTTTGTTTACTTAAAACTCTTGTAGAAAATATGTAATATTTGTCAGGATTCAGTTTTTTTAAGTTTGTTGATTTTCAAAAACCCTCAATTTTCATTTCCTAAATTTTTATTGTTTATTTTAGTTTATATTTAAAGTTAAAATTTATGAAATTGCCGAGTTTCAGGCTTTATTTTGGGTTTTTATTTTTTGATAATTAGTATTAGAATTTACATCTTAAAATTATTACTATTATTTACAAATATTTTGTTACCCGACACTTATGTGTTAACTCTTATCTGCCAATTGTCATATATCATGTCATCGGTCATCTGTCATTTATCATTTGTCATTTGTCTTTTGTCATCTGTCATGTGTATTGTGATCTACATTTTTATTAAAAAATATAAGTTTCTATATATTTGAAATTAACAGGAAACTATAAAGTAAAAAAATAACTAGTAAATAATTAATTCTTTTTATTTGTGTCATCTATCATTTGTCAATTGTCATCTGTCATTCGTCACTCGCCATTTTTTCATTGTCATTTGTCATCTGTCATCTCTTATGTGTCATCTGTCATCAGACATCAGTTGTTAGTCATCAATCATTTTCATGTGTCACCTGTTTTATTTTCTTTCATCTGTTATTCGTCATTTGTTATCTGCCATCTGTTATTTGTCTTGTGACCTAAATTTTTATTGATATTTATTTTAAAGTTTTTATATATCTTAAATTAACAACTTTAAAGTAAAAAGAAATAGGTGAATAACTAATGTTTTTTGTTTTTTTTTTAAATTTATGTCTACTATCATCTGTCCTTTGTTATTTATCTATTGCCATTTGCCATCTGTCATTTGTCAACTGTCATGTGTCATTTCTGTTTTCTGTTTTCTATCATCTGTCATCTGTTACTTGTTAGTTTTAATTGTCATCTGTCATCTGTCATGTCTTCTGTATTATTATTGAATATTTCAAGGTTTCATATATCTAAAATGTACAGGATACTGAAATGTATGAGAAGAACAAATGAATAATTATTGTTTTTTGTATTTTTATTTGTCACCTATTGTCATCCGTTTGTCATCAGTCATCAACCATTTGTCATATGTCATCTCTTTTCTGTTTACATTTGTTAATTGTCATCTGTCATCTGCCATGCTTTCTGTGTTTTATTAATGAATATCTTTTATAAATTAACATGATACTGTAAAGTAAGAGAAGAACAAATGAATTATTAATGTTTTTTGTTCAATAAATAAATAAATAATCTGTCATCTATTGTCATCCGTTTGTAATCAGTTATCAGTTGTCAGACGTCAGTCATCAATCACTTGTCATGTGTCATCTGTTTTCTGTCATCTGTCGTCTATCATCTGCCATTTATCATTTTTTATCTGCCATCGGTCATGTGTCCTGTGACTGTAAATTTGTATTACTATATATTTTTTATTTATGTCATCTATCATCTATTATCATCTGTCATTTGTCATCAGTCATCAATCATTTGTCATATGTCATCTGCTTTCTGTTTTCTTCTTTCTGTCATCTGTCACATTTGTTAATTGCCATCTGTCATCTGTCATGTCTTCTGTGTTTTATTAATGATTATCTCATAGGTTTCATATATCTAAAATTAACAGGATATTGTAAAGTAAGAGAAGAACAAACGAATAATTATTTTTTTTAATTTATGTCATCTATTATCTGTCATCTGTTGTCATCCGTTTGTCATCAGTAATTAGTCATCAGACGTCAGTCTTGGCATAAATAATCTATTGTCTGACATCTGCAAATTGTCATTTGTCATCTGCCATCTGTCATGTGTCCTGTGACCTAAATTTTTATTACTATATATTTTTTATTTATGTCATCTATCATCTGTCATTTGTCATCAGTCATCAATCATTTGTCATGTCATCTGTTTTCTTTTTCCTGTCATCTGTCACGTGTCATTTATTAATTGTCATCTGTCATGTCTTCTGTGTTTTATTAATGAACATCTTAAAGGTTTTATATATCTAAAGTTAACAGAATACTGTAAAGTAAGAGAAGAACAAATGAATAATTAAAGTTTTTTGATTTTTTTTATTTATGTTATCTCTCATCTGTCATATGTTGTCGTCTGTCATCTCTTATTATATGTCATCAGCCATCAGTCGTCATCATCATGTATCAACTGTTATCAGTTATCAGTTGTCAGTCATCAATATTTGATTGATTTCAATATTCATTTTGATAAAAAGTCAGCCAATCAAGAAAGACTGATAGAAATTATTCACTCGTTTGGACTAAATATTACTGTAAAAGAAAGTACACGAATATCAGAATCATCTGAGAGCTGCATTGATAACATTTTAACTAATACGAACAATTATACCACCGAAGTAGTAAATCCACACATATCAGACCACCTAGGACAATATCTTAAAACATTTGCCAATATAAGAAATGTTTCTCCTACAAATAAAATCAAAATTGCAACAACAAATTTCGACCGTGGTAATCAACAACTCAATTTAAATCCAATCGTAATATCAGACAATGCTAGTGATGTTAATGAAGTGGCTGAATATTTTAATTGTGCTTTATTGAGATCAATTGAAATGTCTACTAACGAGAGATACAAAAATAAGAAGGATGCTAAGTTAAATTGGTTCACGCCTGACCTGAGAAAACTACGAGACAATTTGGATTTTATCTATGACTATCATAAAATGAAAAATACTTCTGAGTCAAAGAAACTATATATATCTTTTAAACAAGACTACAAATTACATCTAGATAATGCTAAAAAATCTTGCTATAATAATATCATAGATACAGCTGATAATAAGACCAAAGCAGCTTGGCAGTTAATAAATACTGAAAGAGGTACTAAAAAAATAACTGAAACAATACCAATACAACCGTCCATTCTAAATGACTATTTTGTAAATGTTGCATCAGATATAATAAAAAATCTTCCGAATGCACATATAAACCAGCCTTTAAATAAAAATACGTTTTACGATTCTTTTTACCTCTTACCTACTGATCCTAGTGAGATAGTGAACGCGATCAAAAGACTAAAAAATAATAGAACAAAAGATGCATGCGGACTCGATTCAATTATTGTAAAAACTTTATCACATCATGTGGCCGCATGCCTTTCTTCTCTCTTTAATCTATGTTTTCAAAATGGCGTTTTCCCCAAAATATTTAAACTCTCAAAAGTTATTCCAATATTCAAAAAAGGCGACAAAAAAGACTGTAATAACTATAGACCGATAGCCATCATCCACATTATTGGAAAAATATTAGAATTGCTTGTAAAAGACAGGTTAATCTCTTACTTAAATAAATATAAAATTCTATCTGATAGCCAATATGGTTTCAGAAAAAATAAAAGTACCGAGATGGCCGTGGACAAATTGATTCAGTTACTCCTAAATAATCTCAATCAGCGTATACACACAACTGTCACTCTTTGTGACTTATCAAAAGCGTTCGATTGTGTTGATCATATAATATTGCTACAAAAACTCGAACGGATAAATATAAGAGGCATACCATTACAGTTTTTTAAATCATATTTAGAAGGTAGAGAACAATATGTAACCATCGGAAATATTTCATCAAGTATAAAACCCGTAAACCACGGTGTGCCACAGGGCTCAATTCTGGGACCAGTCCTCTTTATTATTTACATAAACAATTTACCCAGCCATTTAGAACCGGCAGAAGTTATTCTGTTTGCTGATGACACGACTTACATCAGTGCACATAAAGACTTAGACACTCTTCAAAGATTAACTCTGGACACAGAGCATAAGGCTTTATCATGGTTCAATGCTCATAAATTAAAACTAAATGGGAACAAAACTCAAAAAATAATTTTTAGCCCAGACTTACGTAAAACGTCAAGTCACAATATTAACATATTGGGAATTCGACTGGACAATAAATTAAAATGGTGTGACCACATTGATCAGTTATCCATAAAAATTTCAAAATCACTCTTTGTTTTGAGAAGACTGGCTCCCTTATTTGCTATTTCAACATGCATGAAGGCATACCATGCTTTAATTGTTAGCCATATCTTATATGGCCTAAGACTATGGGGAAATTCTACAGCGGCAAAACGTATATTTATATTGCAGAAAAAGGCTGTTAGAATAATCTGTAAACTACAGTTCTCTGAGTCGTGTAGAACTTATTTTAAATCTCTAGATATCATGACAGTTCCCGCTTTATTTATATTTAAAACATGTATATTTATTCATAAGAATAGAGACAAATTTACTAGTGTTAACCACGGCCATTCCTATCCTACTAGGTACGGAAATCAATTGTTACAATACAAAACAAATCTTACCTCGGTCGCTAGGTATGTAACGCAAGTAAATTTATATAACGTACTACCAGCCAGATTAAAAACACTTGATATTAAACACTTTAAAGCTGAACTGCGTAACCTACTCATAAGTATAGAACCTTATAGCACGGATGAATACATAAGTAAATTATAATGTTTTAGAAATAAGACTTAGATTTTATATATTTATTTTTTTTGTGAAGTCCTACTATATTTTATATAATGACGTTTGTATCTTTTCTTAATTTGTTATATTTCTGTATTATGTTATTTCTACATGTATAAATGAAAGGGTACTTATATAAACATACCCTTGCGTTTATAAACATTTTTTTTTTTAATTATAATAGTGTGTTTTCCATATTGTGATTAATTTACCGATTTGTTTGTTTATTTGACTTGTGTAAAGATGTATTATCTGTTAACATAAATAAAGTGATTGATGATTTGGTCATGTGTCATCTTTTTTCTGTTTTCTGTATTCCATCATCTGTAATTTGTCATCTGTCATGTGTTCTGTGACCTAATTTTTTACTAATGTATGTCTTAAAGTTTTTATATAACTAAAAGAGATTACTGTAAAATAAGAGAAAAACAAATGAATAATTAATGTTTTTTTTTAATTTATGTTATCTACCATCTGTCATCTGTCATTTGTCATTTTTCATCTGTCATTATCATTTGTTATTTGTCATCTGTTTCTGTTTTTTCTTGTTTTCCATTATCTACGTTTTGTTTTCTGTTCCCTGTTCTTTATTTTCAGTTTCTATTTTCTGTATTCTATTATCTGTTTTCGGTTTTATTTTTTTGACAATTAACTGCCATTAAAGAAAATTCGTATAAAATAAACATAAAATATGACATTAATGGCCAAATTTTGCCTAATTTGAAAAACTAATTTGACATAGAATGAAATCATCTGAAGCAGAAGAAAGGGTATGAGTGGAAGAACAAATGGTGAACTTCGCCCGTATGTCCTGTGACCTTAGTTTTTTTGTAATTATTAATGTTTTTCTTAGAGTTTTATATATCTAATGTTAACAGTCAAGTGAAAACTGAATAAATGAAATAGATGTTTCCTCTTTTTTCTTTATTTCTGTTAGCTTTTACCTGTTATTAATCATTTGTCATCTGTCATATCACCTGCCATCTGCCATCTTATCATCTATCATCTGTTATCTGTTGTCATTCATTTGTCATCAGTATTCAGTCGTCAGACGTCATTTATCATCATCATCATGTGTCATCTGTTTTCTGGCATCTATCGTCTATCATCTGTCAATTATCATTTGTCATTTCTCATCGACCATCTGTTATGTGTCCTGTAAACTAAACTTTTATTATTATAAATTTTAGTATTTATGCCACCTATCATCATTTATCATCTGTCATTAGTCATCAATCATTTGTCACATGTCATCTGTTTTCTGTTTTCTTCTTTCTGTCACCTGTCACATTTATTAATTGTCATCTGCCATCTGTCATGTCTTCTAAAATTAACAGGATACTGAAAAGTAAGAGAAGAACAATTGAATAATTAATACTTTTGTTTTTTATTTATGTCATCTATCATCTGTCATCTGTTATAATCCGTTCGTCATCAGTCATCAGCCATCAGACGTCAGTCATCAATCACTTGTCATGTGTCATCTGTTGTCTGACATCTGCCAATTATCATTTGTCATTTGTCATCTGCTATCTGCCATGTGTCCTGTGATCTACATTTTTATTACTATATATTTTTTTATTTATATCATCTATCATCCATCATTTATCATCTGTCATTTGTCATCAGTCAACAATTATTTGTCATATGTCATCTGTTTTCTTTTTCCTGCCATCTGTCATCTGTCACATCTCATTTGTTAATTGTCATCTGTCATGTCTTCTGTGTTTTATTAATAAATATCTTTAAGGTTTTATATATCAAAAATTAACATGATACTGTAATGTAAGAGAAGAACAAATGAATATTTAATGTTTTTTTTTTTATTTATGTCATCTATTATCTATCATTTGTTCTCATCCGCTTATCATCAGTGATCATTCGTCAGACGTCAGTCATTAATCACTTATCATGTGTCATCTGTTTTCTGACATCTGTCTTTAGTCATTTGCCATCTGCCATGTATCCTATGATCTAAATGTTTATTACTATATATACCGGGTGACCCATTTTAATAAAGCGTCATCTATCACGAATTCGAAAGAAAAGTTCAAATAAAATCTTCATATTTTTTTATGTAGAATCCGAACCTGCAATAAAAAATAAGGGTTCCCATTTAAGATATAAAATTTGACCCCCTGCCCCGCCCCCTGGAGGGTGGGGGTGAAACAATTTGTATAGGATCAGATGGCTCTTTCGAAACCATCAAACTTTTATTTGGAACATTTTTTTGTAGGACGCATATGTGTCGAGATATTCCAGTGGATTTATTAAAATGGGTCACCCGGTATATAAACATGTTTTTTTTATTTATGTCATCTATAATCTACCATCTATCATTTACCATCTGTCATTTGTCATCAGTCAACAATCATTTACCATGTGTCATCTGTTTTCTTTTTTCTGTCATCTGTAACTTGTCATTTGTTAATTGTCATCTGTCATCTGGCATGTCTTCTGTGTTTTATTAATGCATATCTTAAAGGTTTTATATATCTAAAATTATAGATATTATATTAAATAGAATACTGTAATAAGTAATAGAAGAACAAATGAATAATTAATATCTTTGTTAACGGTGGAGGCTTCTACGTTTCTTCGTTATACATAATTCTTCACAAATAAAAAACTTTTTAACTTTCTTTGTATAACACAGACTTTATTTAGTGACTATAGTTTCGACAATTTTAACTTGTCATTATTTGTTAGTTTAATTACTTCTAGTTTGATAATGACAAGTTAAAATTGTCGAAACTATAGTCACTAAATAAAGCCCGTGTTATACAAACAAAGTTAAAAAGTTTTTTATTTGTGCATTGATATCTTTGTTGTTTTTTTTATTTATGTCATATGTCATCTGTCACCTGTTATTTGTCATCAGTTATCAGTCGTCAGACGTCTGTAATCAATCATTTGTCATGTGTCATCTGTTTTCTGTCATCTATCATCTGCCATTTGTCATCTGTCAACTGTCAATCAGTTATCAGTTTTCAGTCATCAGTCATCAATCATTTATCATGTGTCATCTATTTTTTGTTTTACTGTATTCCATCATCTGTCATTTGTCATCTGTGACCTAAATTTTTATTAATTCATATCTTAAAGTTTTTATATATCTAAAATTAAGACGATACTGTAAAATAAGAGAAAAGCAAATGAATAATTAATGTTTTTTTCTCTATTTATGTCATCTACCATCTGTAATCTGTCATTATCATCTGTTTTTTGTCATCTGTTTCTGTTTTCTGTTTCTGCTTTCTGCATTTTGTTTTTCTGTTTCCTGTTCTCTGATCTCTTTTCTCTATTTTCAGTCTTGTGTCTTCTGATTTCTGCTTTCTGTATTCTATTTTCTGTTTTCGGTCAATTAAATGTCATTAAGAAAATCCGTATAAAATAATAATAATAATAATAATAATAATTTATTTAACGGAATCTCCTTTTACAACAATAATATTTGCATAATATTACAACAAATGACAAAAAAAAAAACAACAGAAAGCGCATACAGTTAGCTAAGCCTAATGAACATAAATATGCCATTAATGGCTAAATTTTGCCTAATTGGTAAAACTACATTACTGACAGAGAATGTCATTATCTGACACAGAAGAAAGAATATGAGTGGAAGAATAAATGATGACCTTCATTAGTTTTTTCGTAATTATTAATGTATATCTTAGAGCTTTTATATATCTAATATTAACAGTAAAGTAAAAACTGAATAAATTAAATAGATGTTTCCTGTTTTTTTTCTTTATTTTTCTTATCTGTTATTTATCATCCTTCATCTACCATGTCACCTACCATCTGCGATCTGTTATCTCTCACCTATCATCTTTTATCTGTCATCTATCATCTGTCATATGTCATTTATCATGTCATCTGTCATCTGCCATCTATTATCTGTAATCTACCATTTGTTATCTATAAGCAGTCATCTGTCATCTGGCATGTTCTTTTCTTAATACCTCTTGACGATATGGAGAAACAGACCATTTGAATCGAATCTTGGAATCTTTAGAACTTGCACTTGAAGATTTAATATTGGTGTCTTCTGTTGATACTGGAGACCAGTTTGATTTGTTAAATGATTCTTCACTAGCATCATTAGCAAAAGAAGGCCATTGTGATATTTTCTTAGACCCTTCTAAAGTATTAGTTACAACTGGAGTCCAGTTAGAAGTCTTTATAAGATCCTCATCACTAAACACTACAGATAATTTTGATTGGGTCATAGACTCTTCAATGATATCTCCTAAAACTGTAGTAGATTTAGCTGAGCAATTAGTTTAGATTCCTCAGTATTAACTGAAATTGAAGAGGTTGATTTCTTTCTCTTATTGGATGTCTTGGTAGATTCGTCTACTCCAGTTAAAGATCATCTAGACCTTTTTTTACCCTGTATTACTGTATGTCCATTTTGATTTTTTTATGTTCTCACTTTAAACTTAATTAATTTCCTCAGATTCCTCAATTGAAAAAGGCATTGATTTTCCATCATGTGCAACTGGAGATTTTGGCAATATATCTTCATTAACTAATGTCATATGTCATCTATCAGCTGTCATCTGTCACTACTTCTTAAAAATTCAATGTTTCATATAGACTTCTACCGATAGACGTAAAAATATATAAAATATCTATAATTAAATATGAAATAGTTTTACAGTTATTTTTTTTTAAATACGTCGTTAAAAATAATCTGTATTAACTTTATAATTACCGTGATAAGAAATTAGGACGTATATCTAAAATGATCCTCAGAATTCCATTACACTCTTTGCTTTGATGTTCTACAATTAAATATATTGAATCGCCTTCAATTCCATTTCAACCCCCGGGAGTTTCGTCTTTCACGGCCCGCTAGGAATATTCAGTAGTGTCGAGTTTAATTTTAAATTAAAAGACGGGCGAGGATTTCACTTCGCGCTTCACCAAACGCCGCTGAATTCGATCAATCAACGTCGTGTCGGATTCACTCTCGGTTAATGTTTTAATCTTAACACACCCATCTGAAAATTATGATATATTATATATACGCAATAATTATTATCGCGATTAATTAACGTTATTTCTATTTATTGGAGAGAACCTCCAATAACTTTTACAATCAATACATTTACTAAAATCGAAATTAATCAAATATATATTTATATTGATAAGATTTCTTGAATTATTTTATCACTTAACTCTTGGTGAAACCATATTCAGTTGCCTGACACGTGTTTTGGTCAATTACGACCATTCTCAAAGGAATTACAAAATTAACTTAATTTCATTAATTAATCAGATAATATTCTATTTTCGTTTCATCAAGAGTGCAGTGAACAAAGTATTTACCGCATTGTAGAATAGTAGGTAACGAATTAATAAATACTAAATTTAGTGAAACAAATCAATAGTTTATTAATTCTTTACCTATATTGATGAGTCTTATAGATGACTAATTGGTGATGTATAAGATGTAACAGTGTTTTTATTTGTTGTAATTCAATCACTTCACGTAAACTCAAAAACTATATTCAATATTTTAATATAATTCTATTTTCAGCGGTCAACTATGATATTTGAAATGTTAAATAAATAAATGAGTATGACAATCTACTGAAGAGATAAGCTAAAACCTAGATGAAAACGTAATATTTACAGTGTTTGCTTATATTGACGTAATGGTCGTTATTTGAAATTATTTCAGCTCAAAGCAAGGTCGACTGTTTTTAAAGAAAGAAGATAAGTTTCGTTAATCTATTTTTTTCCATACATATTCATTGAATGTGATGACCTCTAATGCGTACAGTAATGAGATAGCAGAATACAATTTGTTTACGAGCTGATATTTTTCGACCTGATTGACGGATTGTATATTTAGCGTTTTGTGTGTGGCTTGGTCGAGATTTTCCTAATTTAAATAATTTTTTTTAGGTTACTTAAGCCAATTTTTAATCTAAAAATAAAATAAACCAAAGCACACAATTACTGCAAATAAATATGCAACCCAGTGCACACAACCAATTGGCTTTTGGTGTTAATAACAAAATTCTATGTAAATATGTGTAGTTTAATCAATAGAAAACTTCAAAAATTAATTTTTTAGAAATGATTAACTCGGGTATAAATATGTAATCAAATCAACAAAACCAATTAAGATGTACTAGTTTTTTTTTTTATATTTCTAAACGGGTACTACTTTCCATATGGCTCTCGTATGTCACAACAAAGCGAGATCACTTTTCTAAAGGTTTTATTTTAAAGGTAGCATTATCGAAGGTTCTGTTTATGTTATTAGACAAAAATATTTTTTTTTTTACACACGAATAATAACTTATTTTTAAACAACCCATGAACAAAAAAAAATACTTTCCAAGGCCCCCAAAAATTCGACAACATTAAGGACGCTCGCGAAATATCCGAAGAGCTATAAATTTATATATAGTTGTGCATATCCGGAACGTCGGATATTTCGGCTACATACATGGAATGTATAAATAGTCGAGTGCATATGGTAACTTAATGCATTGCGTGCGTTCATTGCTTCAGACACGAGCGCCCTTTAAATTTAGTACGTTTTGGAGGAGATTGAGTGAGTGCACACGGTGCCAAAAATTACATATCACTCCACATAAATTCCGTCCGTATTTTCGAAAACGTCTAACGCAACACATCAAAACTGCATGCGTACTTTTTTTCTGGAATGATGATAGTCAATGAACTTGCGCCGTAGCGAGGTGGTTTATTTTGGGGCGGTCACAAGTAAAAATAGACGCCGAAAAAGTGGCCGAAAATAAAAATTTCACGGCCTAAACAAATCGATATGTCTACAAGGGGGTTTGTAATTAAAACTTTCTGATAAACCTATAGCAGTTTTTTTATAATTACAAAAAATTGTCTGGAAAAAAGAGGTCAGTGAGATTGAAATTGAAACTAACCCGATTTTCAGTTGTTATGGTTATGATTATCCACAGACCACGTGTTTATTCCGTTATGTTATATGTGTGCAAATGAGCTGCAGAATGGTTGAAACTTATTGAGGAATTTGAATTATTTTATATAAATTTTTATGAATCAAAAATTGTATCTATGAAAATGAAGACCATTACATTTCAGCCTTAATTTTCAAGCAAATTTATTCACCAACGAAAATTAATGCTAAAAACATCTTACTTCCTGGAAGGTTCTTGATATTAACATCGAAACATTATGTCGAATTTAACTGTTGTTTTTATTATTATGTTTGCTAGATATATTACATAACAGGTATTCCCAACGTGACCTGAAATAAAATATACCTCTGAATATTAACGATTGTTTTAAAGCCTTAAGTATCTTCAAAACAATATAAACTTTAATTAAGGCGCAGACATAAACAAATAAAAAAATATCCTTCACGCGGATACGATGATCGAATCTATGCATCCGGAAACCGCCTGCGGTTTTTGTTAAAATTATTATTCCACCTTATGCTGATCAATACTTAATTACTAAATTACAGATTACGTCAGTAATATAATTATATAATTAATTTTACCACAATACAAAATAGTTATATGAATGTAAATGTATAAACATAATTTTGACTGAATGGATTAAGATAATTAATGTTGAAATTAATTTATATGTAGAAAATTAAACGGCAGTATTAATAAAAATTTCATTCACAGTTTTAACGATGAACCGGTGGAATGAAAGTTGCTTGATGTCGTCACACATTTACAGGAAACGTGTGCGTTCGTGCGGTGCAGAATAATCCTATTTGCAAATCGTGTATATTATGCATTTAATAGTATTATCCGGTTAGAAAATTTATCATTTGTAATTGTTAAACCTGTTCTATAAGAATATTTAGATAAAACATATACTTCTTTAGGTTAAATTGTATCAAATGTTAATGATAATAAAATTATAATTAATTGTCTCGCGTCGATTGTTTTGTGAAGGGATATTATTATTACATATTTACAGATTTTTGAAATCCCATATTAACAATGCATAATCTAATTTAAAAAAATAATAGATGGGAGCCAAATCAATTGGCAATGATTGGAAACAATAACATCATAGATATTTCGCAAATAAATGCAAATTCAAATTATTTATATCTTGCTTAAGTTATGTTATTATTGTTCTGCAATTTAAACTCTGAAAGCTTCTCAATTATATGCAAAAATGTTATATGTGTGCAAATGAGCTACAGATAGAATGAAACGTATTGAAGAAGAATTATTTTATACAGGGTGACTGACGAAAAACCTTTGGTGCTGTATCTCGCTTATTTTTTATCCGATTTTAATAAATAAAACATGAAATTAAACCATTTTTAAAAGACTTTAATAGGATCTGAACTGTTATTTTTTTCTCGCACCCAGTTTTTGACAAAATACGATCAACAATTATTTTTTTTAAATTGCACTGTATATATATTTTTATTGATTCGTAAGGAGATTTTTTTTCTGAATATAAAATTGTAGACAAATTTATCCATACATCAAACTTAAGTCGAGAAATTGAGGATTAAAAAAATAAATAAAAAGTCAAGTATCCATTGTAAACAATATACAGACCCTATTTTAAATGTCAAAAGTGACAGTGACAGCCATTGATACAATACTGCAACGATTTTCAATTATTTCATAATTAAAATGTTGCAATATTTCAAACACTGTACTAGAATTTTGTGCTTCTACAGAAATCGTTTTTCAGTTTTTGAAATCTTGCAACATTTTTATTATGAAATTATTAAAAATCATTGCAGTATTGTACCAATGACTGACACTGTCACTTTTGACATTTGGAATAGGCTCTGTATATTGTTTACTATGGGTATTTGATTTTTAATTTTTTTTTAATCCTCAATTTCTCGACTTTGGTTTGATGAATGGATAAAATCGTTTACAAATTTAGATTCAGAAAAAAATCTCCTTGCGGATCAGTACAAAATATATATACAGTGCAATTTGAAAAAAAAAAAAGTTGATCGTCTTTTGTCAAAAACTGGATGCAAGAAAAAATATCAGTACAGTTCATATTAAAGTCTTTTAAAAATCATTTAATTTGATGTTTTATTTATTCAAATCGGATCAAAAATAAGCGAGATTCAGCACCAAAGGTTTTTCGTCAGTCACCCTGTATAAATTTTTGATGAATCAAAAAATTGTAGGATAATGAAGACCAATGCATTTAAACATTTTGTAGTAATTTTTCAATATGTCATAAGTTAGAATTATTTGGATTTTCTTCATTTTAAAAGAGGAGAAAAAATTAACAAATATATAAACTGGGTAGCCACTATTCAACCTTCCTAGAAAATTCTTCACTTTTCCAGCCTTCTCTTTAACTATCCCAATAAAGTATTTAATATTCTATCGTACTCCTGACTCATTCCAATAATTTTTTTATTGACCGGCCTAATTTTACACCTACCCTAAATAAAATGTTACAGTATTCAATCTGACTCTTCCCAAAAAACAATTTATTGTCATAACGTAATCTTAGCCTATCCCAATTAATTACGTATTGCCCTATCGTACTCTCTTGACCTAGGTTAATAAATTTTTCATCGTCCTAGCGTATCCTTGACCTATCCCAATAAATTATTCATTACCCTAGCGTACACTGATCTACAATATAATAAATGAAGTTTTTTTTTTAATAAAAAAAAACACTGAAAAGGTAAAACTAGCCAAAAACATACAATTTCATAATGCCAAAATAGAAAAAATAAAGATATTTTAAAAAAATCAAGGTTGAAATAAAACCTCGGTTTACAACTCATGGGCCAACGTTTCGTTTGATTTATTAAAACTTCCTCATGATTTATTCAAATATTAATATTAAATTTCAAGGAAGCCATTGCAATACAAATAACTACGTTTCTATTTTAGTTTTCAATAACACAAATAGAATAGAGAAAATAAATAATTAATAATAAAGAGAAGATACAAAAGAAAAAAGTAACAAAGTACAGGCGACAAAACATGAAAACATGAGAAGAAGAACGAAAAGTAGAGACAGAAAACCATAGAAACCAAAAACAAGTAAAAGGGAAAAGGTAAAATTCAAAAGGCAAAGCTATTGGACAAAAGGTAGAAGACAAAAAACACGGTATAAAAGTTAACAGTAAGAAAATAAGATATAAGGAAACGAAAGATAAAAAGGGAAGGCAGAAAACAAAGGACTAAAAACAAATGCAAGAAAATTAATACAAAAATAAAGAGAGAAAATAAAAAGTGAAAGAAAGGACAGTAAAGACAATATAAGGAAACAAAAGATAAAAAGATAAGGCAGAAAACAAAAGTCTAAAAAACAAATGTTAAAAATATAATACAAAAACAAAGAGAGAAAATAAGAAGTAAAGAAAAGACAATAAAGACAAAAGATGAAAATAAATACAAAAAAAAAACAAAAGATGATAATAAATACAAAAATCTAAAACAAGAAACAAGGCAGAAAAAAATAAAATCAGAAGACAACATTTTGTCAACGAAAAAACAAATATTGAGAATAATATGCCAGCGACAAATGAAGAAACATAAGAGAAATAATTCTGATTTCTCTTACTTTTAAAATTTTAGTTACGCAGAAAACTGTGCCTAGTTTTATAAATGGATTAGCAGTTTTTGTTGTTAAAAAATACTAAGGGTGTAATGCATAGCCTAATTTTTCCATTGCATTGAAATTTAATTTTATAATCGATTATTTATATAGTAAAAGCAAAGCTATTTTATGAGATCAACGAATATTTATGGAAGTTAGTAAGTATCTTGGGTTGCATATATAAGTTTAACTATATAATTATGCATTATTCTACATAATAAACAATCGTTTAAATATTAAAAGATTACAGCAATATTTACATGAAAAATTTAAAGTTGAAATGACATGTTTGAAGAATTGTAAAAGAACCCCTTACAATTTGTATTTTTTGAAATTTTCTGTAAAAACAATCGCCAAATCTTAGGCTGAAACAAAACAGCTACGCACCAAACTTTGAACGAAAAGTTTAAAATGGCAAACTATCTATAAAAAAATTGTAAAAGAATATTAGGTGGAGAATAACACTTGTTTTGTTGCATAATGTTTTTAATTTTTAAGTTAAAACTTTGATAATGGTCTGCGATGACCGAAACACGTGTCAGACAACTGAAATTAAAAACATTATGGAACAAAACAAGTGTTATTCTCCACCTAATAGTAATATCTGTTTCCATCAAGAGTGTAGCGCAACAAGCATTAACTTTAGTAACAGAATATTTAAACTAAACATTCGCTCAAAACTCTAGAAAAACTCTAATACTTTATGAAAAATAATGCCTTTGTGATTAAAACAAAATAGCGACGTTCTAAACTGATTGAAAATTAAGTTTAATAATAATAATAATCTATTTATTCTCAACAAGCGAAAGCCTAATTACAGCGAAAATACAATCTAATGTTTAGAATATTTTAAAGGAAAATTAAAACAAGAAATTAGCTTAAAACTCCTACAAATTGTAGAAATCTTATGTACCTATATTTTTCTGTAAAAACAATTACTAAATCTTAGGTTAAAACCAATTGGCGACGCTCCAAACTTTCAATGAAAAAATTAAAATTTTTATCTAAAGTTAAAAACTTGTAAAAAAAATATTCAAACTAAAAGTAAGCTTAAAATTCTTACAATTCGTAAATACATAGTCTTTATAATTTACTGTAAAAACAATTGCCAAATTATAGGCTGAAACCAAACCACACACCAAACATTGAGCGAAGAATTTTAAAAAATCAATAGAATGTTTAAAAAGTTGTAAACAACATATTCAAAGAATTAGCTTAAAACTCTTATAATTTATAAAAATTATAAAGCCTTTATTATTTTCTGTAGAAACAATCGCCAAATGTTTAATCAAGAATTTAAAATTGCTGCTAAAAAATGCAGGAAAACTATTTAAACAAAAAAAATACTACTACCTTAAAACTCTTACATTTTAACCCCTTTAAATTTTTTGTAAAAAAACAATCGCCAAATATTAAGCTGAAACAAAATGGAGAACTTATAATTGCGATCAAACATTAAAATTGAACTTCTTTTACATTTTATCAAATTAAAGAAAATATATTTTGTTGAGTAGTTTTGATATTTCTGCTACTTTCACTTCTATTTTGGTATTTTTGTTTTTCGTTATAGTTTAAATATATTTTATGTTTCTAGATATTCTCTTTTATTTTTTTCTGGAATCAATTGACAAATAATAGGGCTATAATATTATAAAAAAAACAATTGGCATATTCTGCTTAGAAACATAATTATAATAATTGAAATCTGAAAATGAAAATAATCTCAAATGGACTGCATGATTTAAATAAATATAAAAAATTAACCACTAAAAGGAATTACTTTCTAATTTCTGCAATATATTAAGAAATAT
This sequence comes from Ontholestes murinus, assembly GCA_963969525.1. Classification (NCBI taxonomy): domain Eukaryota; kingdom Metazoa; phylum Arthropoda; class Insecta; order Coleoptera; family Staphylinidae; genus Ontholestes; species Ontholestes murinus. Next base: position 75,598,740 of record OZ018390.1, on the reverse strand, counting down.
ATTGGCTTTGAAATAATACAAACACCGCCTGAAAAAAAATTCATCACTTGAAGCTTAAAAGTGAAAGAAATAAAATATTGCATTTTTCGATTTAAAATATTGTAAAAAATTAATCCTTCAATTAACTAGTTTATTTTTTTCTGGAATCAGTTAACAAATAATAGGGCTATGGTGTATAGAAAAAACAATGGATGTATTTGGTTATAAACAAAATTATAACACTTAAAATATGAAAATGAAAATTATCAAAAATGCACTTCATGATTGGAAAAATTATAAAAGAGTAATCACTGGAGGAATCCGATTAAATTTTTTCTGATATATTAAGAAGTGTATTGTCTGTAAACTAATATATAAACAATTGCTATAAACTGCCTAAAAAGAATATTACAACACATAAAACTCTGAAGTGAAGGAAATGAAAATTGCATTCCATCATTAAAAATATTGTAAAAAAAGAACCACTTAAGAAATTACTTTCTTTTCTTCTGGAATCAATTAACAAATTATACGAAAATAGTATTACATAAAAACAATTGATATATCCTGGTTATAAACAAAATTATAACAACTGAAATTTGAAAATGGAAATAATCAAATTGCATTCTTCCATTTAAAATAATGTAAAAAACTAACCACTTAACCAATAAATTAATTTCTCTACAATCAATTGGCAAATAATACGGCTGTATTTATTGCAAAAATTGGCATATTTTACTCAGAAACAAAACTATAGCTAGTTATAAACGTGTTTTCAGGACTCGAACGTAAAGATTCACAGCAGCTTTCCAAGCTGAGCCGTCAGGAACTCCACGAATTGTTAACCTCATGACGGTCGGCTTTATTTACCCGGGAAAAATTACATTAACGGCTGTTGAAGTAATTGACCATAATAGTCATCAGGTATTGTAGTGCGCCCTTTGCTTACCTCTTCCATAGCGGCCCTTGATTAGCTTCTTCCGCAAACCTACGGATTTCGAAAAGGGCGTCAACGATAGATCTACCTCTCTTAAAACCTATCAACTATCAACTTCAACAGACTTTCTAATAATTTCTAATAACAGTTACAGAGGCCTGTATCTCAGGCACTTGTTACAAAGACTACCATGGTGACTGGGTTGTTGATTAACTGCTTGAGCTCTTCGATTGGTATATCACCCGGACCGAGTGTTTTACGGCGACGGCTAAAGCTGCAGCTTCCGCAACGCGGAAACTGCAAAGTAGGTTTGCTTCCAAGTGGACTTCCAGGTATTTCAGCCCCGAAGTTTCCTTGACTGCCTGTCCTAGTATCTAGCTAGTGTCTCCCCGCCCTCTGTCTAAATAGCTACCTTGCTTTCTGAGACCAAGATGTCGGCAAAACCTATTGTATTGTATTTAATCTTTAGCTATCATACATTACATACAAAATATATAATTGTACTAATAATGTAAGCAAAAATTCACTCTTATAAATAATCTTCCACTAGAACCCGCTCATCCTCTTCTTTACTGGTCCGCCGTATGAAGTCCAGTTTAGAATACTTATAAACTCTATTTTTCCTCGTTTACATTAATTGTGTCAATTTGGCATTGTCAAACAAATTAGTAGATAAAAATATTCGCTTCCTCTGGAAGTCGATTTTTCAGGGCTCAATAGGAACAACACAAGTTTTCAGACTCATGTCGGAAAGCCATGTTCGCCCTAAAACTTAAAGTAACGGCTACCTTATCTTAGCGTTATCTTTCTTAACGGCCAATGATCAGCTTCTCCCGTCAACCTACGAGCTTCGAGGAGGACGTCAACGGTGGACCAACCTTTTCTGTAACTGAACAACTGCTGAGAGACTTCTTCCCTTGCGTCCATCGACGCGTTGATTTTGTCCTTCAACAGCTTCTCCCATAATATGCCTTCTTCTTGTACCGTAGGGAAACTCCTCAACTTTCAAACCCGCGTTGAAAAAGGCTACCATCGGGGCTAGGTTGATGACGACAATCTCCTTGAGCGCTTCATTTGGCTGGATTTGGCCGAGCTTAGCCCAGCTTTTTCGCCAAAAACACAGTATGGCTTACCCTACGAGTCTTCAGCCATTTCTGTCACAAGCTTCCTGCTAGTTTGAATTGGGCTCTAATGCTGGAGGCAGCAAGCAATTTAAGTGTCGTGGTTTCTCATTTTTCTGCATCTCATGATGTTCTGCTGCGGCGTATTTCTGGGAACATATCTGATAGTAAACCTTTTTTCCGGAGTCCGTATACTTAGTTTTAATTATAATTTTTCTAGCATTTTATACATTTTCCATCTAAATAGAATGATTGTTTCTGTTGGGAAATAAATCTATTATTATTATTATTTCTTTAATTTGTTGGCATTTAAAAAAAAAATTAAAGCCACAGAGGCAATTGTTATTTTGAACTTTAATGGATTATTAACGGATTCGCCATTTTACAAAAATTATACATGTTTCCACATTTTTTCAATCGTTCAAATTTGATGAAACACGAAATTAATTTTTACGCAAATATCTTAAAAATTAGTAAAAATTTTAATGGGTGTGTGAGGAAGAATAGTTTCTTAAATAGAACTCATCACACACCAATTTAAAATTCATAATAAAATAAATTGATTAATGATAAAGTATTTGTTACATCGAATTGCATTTATCAATAATTAGTAAGCATTCATATTTATATATATTATCAAAAATGCCATTTACTTTTCGGTAAAATTTACACATGAAAACTAAAAAGAAAAATAAGGCAATGTGCGAATGCATATATTTTTGAAAAAGCAAAAAACTGGAGTACTAAACAAAAACTGCAACCAAACACATTCCACCAGAGTATTCTGTGCGTGCGTTTAAAATGACGGGCGTAGTGTTTATAATTTGTATTCCAGTGGAAAAACATGAAAAATATTTAAAGGGCAAGATGAAGAAAGTAGTTATCAAGGAGAATCACGGTGAAAAATTCAAGAGCCCAGTGATAAGCGATAAAACAAAAGAACGCCGTGGTGAGGATGAAGTGATCGTCAAGCATGCCGAGAGAAATGGAAACAGTTCGGATAGTTCACCGGTCAAGGATAATTATGAATACATTTCCATGTATAAGGTAGTGATAAAAAGTTATAAAATTAAATTAAAGTGTTTTAATTTAGTGTTTACATCCTGTGAAGATTATATTAATAATTAAAAAAAAGCGGTTAAATTCCTTTCTTCACTGTTTTAAACTGTTTTAAACAGTGAAGAAAGGAATTTAACCACGTTTTTATTATTATTAAACATCATCATGGGTATAAAATAGTAATAGTATAATTATAATAAGAAATTTAAAAAAAATCTATTAAATACGATTGAATGCATAATAATATGTGTTTCAATAATATTAAACCTAAAGATTTTGTATTACGGGTGGTTTTAAGCATTAATGTAACAAACTATATTAAAAATATACTTTAAAAAATAATGAGGTATTGGTTGGATGAGGCTGCTACTTGGGGAAACTCCATTATGCACTTAAATTAATAAAACACGGATGTTTAAAGAGTTTTTCTTTGTTATGTATAGACACTGTTACAATTGTTTCACTACACCGTTACTTCATCATTACTTATCTGACAAATGAAGCCACGGTGTGGTGAAACAATTGTAGCAGTCTTTACATAATAAAGCAAAACTCTTTAAACATCTGCGTTTTATTAATTTAAGTGCAAATGTTGGATTTTAAAGTATATCTACATGTTATAACGGGTGTCCAACAATTATTGTAGTCCCAGGTGGCGTTGGAATCAAATACGTAGGTCGATTCTTACATGTGCCAAATACATTGAACTGATACTTTAATTGTCAAACATAATTTAAATATAAATCATGTAATATTCTAATTACTTATTAAAGTTAACAACACTTTAAATTCACATTTAAATTATGTTTGACAATTAAAGCGTTAGTTCAATTTATTTGAAACATGTAAGAATCGTCCTACGTGTTTGATTCCAACGCCACCTGGGACTACAATAATTTTGTTGATGTTGAAGGCTTCTACTTCGTTATACATGTTGAATAGAAATGAAACACACTAATAACTTTGTTTGTATAACACGAAATTTATTTCTGTGACTTAAGTTTCGGTAACTGCACGTACCATTTTCAAACATTTCCAAACACTTTATGTTTGAAAATGGTGCGTGCAGTTACCGAAACTTTAGTCACAGAAATAAATTTCGTGTTATACAAACAAAGTTATTAGTGTGTTTCATTTCTACTACAATAATTGTTGGACACCCGTTATAAATTCACATCAGTAATGCGATCAATAGCAAAATATAAAATATACATTACATTTATGATAGCTTTAGTAACATTCTGACATTTACTGATTGATGTCTGGCTGGGTTAGAGGCAATCCTGCGCCTCTACATTGATATAGAAAGATCAACTCATCTAATATCTCTAAGCCTCTTCGTATCTAAATAACTGTTGATATGCATATGTATTCTTATAGAGAATTATTGAATTGTTAAAGTAAAATGATCATACCGTTATTACTTGACTCTGTTGCAGTTAATTAAAGATATTCTAGACTGGTACAGTTTGAATCGAACAACTTCGACACAAATCATCGACGAGAATTACGTCCAATTTGTATTTTCCATCGAGGAAGGCACGCGATGCGAGGAGATCGTCAACATCCTGAGGGATCACAGTGTGGGCCATAAATATGAATCCACGATTAGCATCATCCCTTGCAGTTTGTATTATCAGGGTTGTGAAAACACGGAGGAAACGTTCGCGTCTGAAAGTAATCAAAGGTGATATAAGGTTTAAAAAGTACAAATAAATTAGTTAAATAGATTAACAGAACAATAATGACTGTTTGAGTTACATTGTTTACTGGATTGATGATGTTGTTAGTTGTTGAAACTCCATATCACTTAATAAAATACTGACACACTATATGTTTTCAAAAACGTCAGCCACTGTATGGTGAAACATTGTTGTATAATAATAAAAACGATTTTTAAACCATATACTGTGGTTATTATTAAGTTAAGTTACATTGCTTACGTATGTCAACAGTTATGATTCATTTTAATAATAATCATTCTTTATAAATTAATAGTAAATTCTTATTTCATTAATTATTGATTGCAAATGAAATTGTATACGAAACTTGAAGAATTTGATACTAGAAAGATTAGTTTAGTTACATATAATAAATTTTTCTTTGTAAATATGTTGCTATTATAGAAAACACGAAGCTGGTGATACAGCATGGACGAGATTCTTAACATCAGTACGAGCCAGACTAACCGTAGCACAAATCGTCGAAGACTTGAAAGCAGAGGCCGCCTTCACTTTCGATTTCATCTGCTTACTACTTACCGCCACGTACGTAAACTTACCTCATTCAAAAATTTTACCAAATTTACATCATAACATTTAATTTTAGGATACTATGTGCGATCGGGTTGTGCGAGAACAGCAACATCTACTTGCTCTCCAGCATGCTGATCTCTCCGATGATGGTAGGTGCGGTTTTTTTGTTTTGTTTAGGGGCAATGTAATCCATTTCGGTGGATGTTTTAGGGTCCTGTTATGGCCGGAACATTCGGGACGGTCATAAGGGATCGCGCCCTCCTAAAGGTAGGCGTACAGAGCGAATTGATCGGCCTCGGCATCGCCATGGTGGTGGGGTTCTGTTACGGTTCCATCATCTGCATCAGTACGGATAAGTACGGGGATAACGATTGGCCTACAAGCGAAATGATTTCTAGGTAATAAATTCTTTAAAACGAATTTGTTTATTTATAGGTTGAAATGTAATGGAGTTTCAGTAGCAATGGTTTGAAACGATATACATATATGATTTTATCACGATATAAACTCATAAAAATACTCTTTTTTCAAAGCTTCCTATCTCCTAATCGTTACATTTAGGAAGTGTGTTTTAATGTAGCCATCATTACCATTAACAACGAAACACCCACGGTCTAATTTAGAAATTGATTAAAGGCTTCACATTTGTAATTTTATTTTAGTTGCAAATAGTTTTCGTTCAAAAAATAGGCAATAAAGTCTCTTGTTTAAGAAAAAATATAATAAAGTTTACTTATTTAATAATGGGTGAACTTCAAAAGTCTCAATAAGCTTTTACACTAATTTAGTATGTTATATACAGGGTGACTGGCGAAAAACCTTTGGTGGTGTATTTTGCTTATTTTTGATCCGATTTGAATAAATAAAACACTGATATTTTTTCTTGCATCCAGTTTTTCACAAAAGACGATTAACTTTTTTTTTCAAATTGCACTGTATATATATTTTGTACTGATCCGCAAGGAGATTTTTTTCTGAATCTAAATTTGTAAACGATTTTATCCTTTAATCAAACCAAAGTCGAGAAATTGAGGATTAAAAAAAATAAAAATCAAATACCCATGGTAAACAATATACAGAGCCTATTCCAAATGTCAAAAGTGACAGTGTCAGTCATTGGTACAATACTGCAATGATTTTTAATAATTTCATAATAAAAATGTTGCAAGATTTCAAAAACTGAAAAACGATTTCTGTAGAAGCACAAAATTCTAGTACAGTGTTTGAAATATTGCAACATTTTAATTATGAAATAATTAAAAATCGTTGCAGTATTGTATCAATGGCTGTCACTGTCACTTTTGACATTTAAAATAGGGTCTGTATATTGTTTACAATGGATACTTGACTTTTTATTTATTTTTTTAATCCTCAATTTCTCGACTTAAGTTTGATGTATGGATAAATTTGTCTACAATTTTATATTCAGAAAAAAAATCTTGCGAATCAATAAAAATATATATACAGTGCAATTTAAAAAAATGTTGATCGTATTTTGTCAAAAACTGGGTGCGAGAAAAAATAACAGTTCAGATCCTATTAAAGTCTTTTAAAAATGGTTTAATTTGATGTATTATTTATTAAAATCGGATAAAAAATAAGCGAGATACAGCACCAAAGGTTTTTCGTCAGTCACCCTGTATAACTGCCCCTTACACTGGCCAAGCCGGTAAAAAGAAAGGGGATGTTTATGAATGAATGAATGAATATATAACTGCGGTATTATGTAATAAATCTCTGATTTTATATAATATACCAATTCAATTTTACTCTGCTTTCTTTATAGCTCAGAACATTAGCTTGTGACAAGAAACATCAACATTTTTAACTTAAAATTTACTGAATTTTGTTTTGACTGTTTCCTTTGTTTGATTGCTACTCCTAAGGAAAGAAACATGTGTTATTTTCAAACTATAACCCCTGATGTAATTGAGTTAGATTTTGAAAATAGATGTAGAATCTAACCCTTAACCTTATAGTTGGGTTCAATTTTGAAAATAGTTACATTTTTCATAAGGAGCTGTCAACAATTTTGGCTATAAACATTTAGGAAATATAGTTAATGCTTGAAGCCATTACTTTGTGATACATTTTTGAAAAACAGGACGATTAATGAAATTCACTTCACACACCCGTGTGTGATAACAACAAAGTGAATTTCATTTATCGTCCTATTTAGGAAATAATTTAATTTCAACTGAAATATTTCATCATTATTTTTAGGGGTGAGTTCCGAACATTGGGCGTCGGATGTCTAATAGCGTTCGTGAGCGGGGCGGCGGTGGCCGTTGGCGTGTTAAGTGATAACATCGCCTCTCTTGTGGGTGTCGCCATTTCCAGTTCCTTGATGCCACCTGCTGTTAATGCGGTTAGTCAAACACCCCATTAGATACTCTACGTCGCATCATATTTACTTAATTGCAACTCCCCCGTTCCCCGACTCCACTTACGCTTACCTCATAAAATGATAAAATCGATGATAGGCAGTTAGTGTAATGAAGTTTCAGCACAGTTTATAACGCACACAGTTTGCCAATTAACTGCTGAGGGTGGCGCACTGATAAGATAATTTACACGCGTATGCAAGAGAGCACAGCTGTTTATTATATTGTATTGTTTACTTTATCCGAAATGATTATAAAATATTATGTTTACTCATATAAGTATACATAAACTTAAGAAATATTACGTATGAAAAGGCAGAGTTCACTATTTAATAATTTTACATCATATAATCGTTAGTAGTAGTAGTAATAGGCTATCGACCACGTGGTCCTTCAGCCGTGTGATTTGTGTATGTGTGTGTAAATGAGCTTGTTACTTTAAAGGATCGCCCCCGTCACTCTAAAGCACCATTAATTGTATCCCAATGATGAATGGTACCGATCACCCATCCAACTACTGACCCGAACTAATTTTGCTGCAAGCTAATGCTAATTCGGCCGCAACCGAATGCGCCACTACCGGCGTGTAATAATCGTTATTATTCACTAAACTTACAAAATACATATCCATACCTTTAACTACTTGAACAAAACAAAACTTAATATACTCTTACGTAATGTGAATGGATGTAAATCGTTTGTAGAATGTTATAGACAGAATCCCAGCTTATCATTTAAATCGAATTAAACTTCTGAATAACATGACATCAGCCATTGTTAAGCAGTTTTCGGGTTCTTAGAGTTGAAACGTAAATTAGAAATAGAAGTAATTTTAAGTTGTATTCATTTTATGAGAATTTTACAGCTGTAACGAAAACAAAACCCAGTTTAATGTGTGTAACTCAATTCTTTTAAGAGGTTTGGAATTGCAAACTCAATTTAATTGAGAAGAATGAAGTACTTCTGAAGAATTAAAAAAATGTATTATTTTAGCAAACTTTTCGCCTATCCCAATAATTTATCTAGCATTGTGTTAACCCATCTAAAACTTACAGTTCTACCGAACTCTTGACCTATATCAATACATTTTTTATCTATGTCTATACAGGGTTATTCACGCTATACGGCACGGAATATTGTGGCCAAAATACGTGACTTTCAAAAAGTTTCACTTTGGGGATATATGGGGGTCTATTAGGGCTACTTTTTAAAATTACTTTCATAATATACAGGGTGTCCCAAAAACCCTAAAAGTATCAAAGTTGTGTTTTTTTTAAATGAAACACCCTGTATTTTATTGCATTTTTGGATCCTTCGATCAAAATAAGTGTGTGTTTTAATAAGGTTTTTATTACTTAAACCTTAAGGTTTTTGAAATAATTTGAATTTTGTAAAAATTTAACCTAATTTTCATGTTTCAAATACTTAAAAAGTAATTAAGTTATGCATACCAAATTTACACTGAAATGCAACAATAGATCATATTTTATTTTCCAAGTATAATAAATTTGACATCTTATACCGGGTGTAAAAAAATTGGAATTAAATAAATGAGAACTTTAAATGGCTATAACTTCATTTATTTAAATGGAACGCTATATTTATTAATTTATCAGCAAATGCACGTTTTAATTACCTATCGAATGGTATTTATATCTTAAATGTTAAGTTTTCTCGTTATTACAGAAAACGCCAAAATATTGTTTATTTCACTGTTTTAGTACTTTTTAAGTAAAAATTTTAATGTATCTAGTTTTCCATCGTATTTAAAAACGTAAGATAATTAATTTAGTCTGTTACTTTAGTTTAAAAACCTGTATTTTGTTATAGTTGTGTTAATTTGCGTTTTTGTGTTAGATCATTAGTAATCGTTATTGTTTGAACATCGTTGTTGTATTTAATAGTAAAAAATGAATATTTACACAGATTTTCTTATACTGGGGTTTTTATAACTGACACTTCCAATTTCTTTAAATTGGTTTAATAGTCTCTCAAAAATGGCTGGCTTAGGGTGATTTCTTTCGGGAAACCTTTAAGTATAAACTCGACAAGCCAATAAACAATTTTGATGACATTCTCCAAGCATAAAGATAATGCCAATACCCCCTTCTTTTGAGTAAATCTTCATTTTTTATCAAAAAATACAACAGCGATGTTCAAACAATAACGATTACTAACGATCTAACACAAAAATGCAAAATAAGACAACTATAACAAAAGACAAGCTTTTTAAACTAAAGTGATATACTAAATTAATTATCTGACGTTTTTAAATACCATAGAAAACTAGATACATTAAAATTTTTACTAAAAAAGTACTAAAACGGTGCAATAAACAATATTTTGGCGTTTTCTGTAAAAACGAGAAGACTTAACATTTAAGATATAAATACCATTCGATAGGTAATTAAAACGCGCATTTGCTAATAAATTAATAAATATAGCGTTCCATTTAAATAAATGAAGTTATAACCATTTAAAGTTCTCATTTGTTTAATTCCAATTTTTTTACACCCGGTATAAGATGTCAAATTTATTATAGTTGGAAAATAAAATATGATCTATTGTTACATTTCAGTGTAAATTTGGTATGCATAACTTAATTACTTTTTAAGTATTTGAAATATGAAAATTAGGTTAAATTTTTACAAAATTCAAATTATTTCAAAAACCTTAAGGTTTAAGTAATAAAAACCTTATTAAAACACACACTTATTTTGATCGAAGGATCCAAAAATGCAATAAAATACAGGGTATTTCATTTAAAAAAAACACAACTTTGATACTTTTAGGGTTTTTGGGACACCCTGTATATTATGAAAGTAATTTTAAAAAGTAGCCCTAATAGACCCCCATATATCCCCAAAGTGAAACTTTTTGAAAGTCATGTATTATGGCCACAATATTCCGTGCCGTATAGCGTGAATAACTCTGTATAGACATAGATAAAAATGTATTGATATAGGCCAAGAGTTCGGTAGAACTGTAAGTTTTAGATGGGTTAACACAATGCTAGATAAATTATTGGGATAGGCCAAAACTTTGCTAAAATAATACATTTTTTTAATTCTTCAGAAGTACTTCATTCTTCTCAATTAAATTGAGTTTGCAATTCCAAACCTCTGTATATTTGAGGGTTTTTGTAGTTACGAAGTAAAATAAACTTAAATTAAAAGGAAATTCGTCTAATTGAACTATTATAACGTTATAAGTAAAGTAAAGTACTATAAAATATATAAAATATCGTGGTTTAATAAAATTGAATTTAAACCATAAAAAGTCAATATTTGAGAGGTTTTAAGTTGTGTAGTGTACTTCCTTTTAAACAAACTTAATCAATTTAAACCTTCATAATCAAACAACATTATTCTTAAGTGAATTAGGTTAGGTAAATCTAAAACTAAGCTAATTCGACCAATTCTTGATTAATAAAGATTAATTAATAAACATAACTTTCACGTATTAATACTTACAAAAGAGTACGCTTTAGCTACTTAAAGAAATAAGCACATTCGCAATTTTTTACATTCTCTTTCCAAGAAGTTCAGTCTAGTTTCAATTGTTAAATGAGATCACTGAGATCTTCTCAATCTAAAACAAGAAATTTAGCTTCTTCACTGAGGTCTTCATAGCGTACAGCTCTAGTCGAAGTGTAGCCATTTTAAACTAATACATTCTAGTCTTTATAATCAAATTATATTATTCTTGAGTAGAATAGTTTAAGATAATTTAAAACTAATCTACTGATTAAGGTCAATTATGATAATTACTTTCTCTTATTAATATATGTGGCATTTTGTACATTCTTCTTGTTGGTAGCTCCATCTAGCTTCCATTTTTGAAGATTTTATGGTCTTCTTGTTCTTCTTCTTGTTGGTAGCTCCATCTAGCTTCAATTTTTGAAGATTTTATGGTCCTCAGCATGCCAATGGTTTTGTTTTCAGACTAAAAATTCGCGAAAAATGTTCTACCGGCGTTTTGGGATATTGTAATTTCATCAACTCCTCACTTACATCTTCTTGACCTTAAAAATAATTAAAACTTAGTTTACTCACTATGGTTTTTATAACATATAGCTATAATCAAAATATACTCTTTTTACTAAGCTATTCTTAGCCTACAATTGCAGTTAAAATGTTTCATTTTCCCTATATTTTTTTTCGAAAACTATGAGGTTTACGCAAAATGGTTATTCTTAACAATTTGCTCAATTTTGGATTCTTTATTTACTTGTTATACAGGGTGACTGCCGAAAAATAAATAAAACATCAAATTAAACCATTTTTAAAAGACTTTAATAGGATCTGAACTGTTATTTTTTCTCACACCCAGTTTTTGACAAAATACGATCAACATTTTTTTTTTAAATTCCACTGTATATATATTTTTATTGATTCGCAAGGAGATTTTTTTTCTGAATATAAAATTGTAGACAAATTTATCCATACATCAAACTTAAGTCGAGAAATTGAGGATTAAAAAAATAAATAAAAAGTCAAGTATCCATTGTAAACAATATACAGACCCTATTTTAAATGTCAAAAGTGACAGTGACAGCCATTGATAAAATACTGCAACGATTTTTAATTATTTCATAATTAAAATGTTGCAATATTTCAAACACTGTACTAAAATTTTGTGCTTCTGCAGAAATCGTTTTTCAGTTTTTGAAATCTTGCAACATTTTTATTATGAAATTATTAAAAATCATTGCAGTATTGTACCAATGACTGACACTGTCACTTTTGACATTTGGAATAGGCTCTGTATATTGTTTACTATGGGTATTTGATTTTTAATTTTTTTTTTTAATCCTCAATTTCTCGACTTTGGTTTGATGAATGGATAAAATCGTTTACAAATTTATATTCAGAAAAAAAATCTCCTTGCGAATCAATAAAAATATATATACAGTCCAATTTAAAAAAAAAAGTTGATCGTCTTTTGTCAAAAACTGGATGCAAGAAAAAATATCAGTACAGTTCGTATTAAAGTCTTTTAAAAATCATTTAATTTGATGTTTTATTTATTCAAATCGGATCAAAAATAAGCGAGATACAGCACCGAAGGTTTTTCGTCAGTCACCCTGTATACATTTCATGTAACTCCTGCAGTTTATTAGGCAAGAAATATCAAAATTTTTAATTTTTTTGTCGCAATTTAAGAACTTTATGAAAAATAAGTAACAAAACTCGTTCAGTTTCTCATTACCTTTAACTTTCGTTTAAAAATGTTATGTAATATTTTTCAAATTTAGAAAAATATTGAGAAAAAACACAATTTTAGAAATTATCAGAAACATTTTTTTTTCAAAATTACTTGAAAATTTATTTTTTATTTATTTACCGATTAAAAAAAATAATCATCCCTTTAAAAAGTACGATGAGATAAGAAATGCTGAAACTTTTAAAACTATTTTTGGAAAGTTGCAGAAAATTAATCTGGAAAAAAATGTGTACTCCAAGAAAGAAAAAAATGCACAAAATTCTAAAACTCTTGCCAAAATTTCTAGGCATTTAAACATAAATTCTGGAACGCATTTAGAATTTTACCAATTTCCAGAATTTTTACTTACAGATCGTTCAAATTTTCCAGGATTTCTTGCTTTATTCTATCAAGATTTTCCAGAATGTATAAAGGAAAATATTTTGGAAAATTTGAAGGCCCTGTAAGTAAAAATTCTGAAAATTGGTAACATTTTTTCATCGACTTAACATCTAAAAATAAGGCATGATATTTCGAAAAGTCTCAACAAAGTTTGTAAAAATGAGGACGTAAACTTACTTGGACATTTCTAGAAGTTTTCTAAATAAAAACAAGAAAATTTGAATAAGTTATTATTAACTAATAATTAGAAATCTAATTATTAGTTAATTTACTACAACGTAAAGGACTTATATATTTTATTAAGTTAATATTAGATGAAAGTTTCTAAATATTAAAAAAATACAGTGAATTCCTGAAAATTTTACAATGGAAATGCAATGCAAAGACTGGAAAGAAAAACTGTTGAAAATGTTTGGACCCCCGATAATTTCTAAGAAACTATGGTTAAAATTATTTCAAAATACATTTAAAAAAATTTTCTTCTCGAATTCTGGGAATTGGAAACATTTGTTCATCAAATTAAAATCTAAAAAAAGAACTACTTGACATTTCTAGAAGTCTCGACAAAGTTTCTGAAAACGAGGACTTAAAATTACTTGGAGGTTTCTAGAAGTTTTCTGAAAAAATCAAGATAAAAGAAGATAAAACAATAAATAATAATAATAAGTTTCTAAAAATTACAAAATTAAATCCGAAAAATTCTCTTGAAGAAAATTCTTTAATTAGGGTAAGAAGAAAGATTGGTGGAAATTTTTAAAGAGTGTAAAAAAAACTTTTGACAATGCTTAAACCCCAGACAATTTCTAAGAAACTACAGTTAAAATTGAACAACGTTTTTAAAATCCTATTCTTGCAATTTTGTGTGAAAAATTACTTAAGAATTTAGAAATCTAAAAAAACTGCTTAAAATTCTAACACCCTTAACAAAATTTCTAGAAAGAACCTAGAAACTACTGATGGTTATTACAAAAAACAATTGATTTATTTAAAACGAAAAACTTCCTAATAAAAATACGGAATAAATAATGATGTAAGCAAAGAAATATTTTTAAAATGTTGGAATTTTCTCAAACGCAAAAATTAAAATTTAACCTTTTTTTAAAAATAAATACAAAAACATTCACTAAGAATAACAATTGATTTTTTTTGGATAAAATAAATTGAAATTTATTAGAAAACTTATTTAAAAGCAACCTAACAGAAAACAATAAAACTTAATTGAAAATATTCACATTTGAGTTACGCAAAAAAGAGTTTCTAAAATAATTTTTAAATTTTGTTAAAATGTTATCCTAAATCAATTAAAATTTACTATAAAAACAATTGAAAAGTTTAAAAATTCCTTACAACTTGTTCATTACAAAATGCAGTTGATTTTATTATGAACAGAAAATTCCTCAAAGAAATAATGTCTTAAAAAAAGAAACTTCAAAGTTTTCCAACCAACAATATTTGTTTTTGTTCTAAACAGATGAAATTAAAAAATACAATTGAACAATTTAAAAAAAAAACAATTAAAATTTAAATTGAAGAAACAGTTAAAAAAAACGAGTATTCTATAAAAATTATATGTACTCAAAAATAGTTTTTACAAAACAAAAATAAAATTTTGCAATAAAAAAATATTTAAAAAAAAACAATTCAAACTTTTCCCTGTCACCTGGTTACACTGTCACCCTGTCAACCTGTCACCATGTCACCCGGTTACACTGTCACCATGTCACCCGGTTACACTGTCACCCCGTCACCCGGTTACACTGTCACCCGGTTATAATGTCAACCGGTTACACTGTCACCCCGTCACCCGGTTACACTGTCACCCTGTCAATCTGTCATCCTGTCACCCGGTTACACTGTCACCCTGTCAACCGGTTACACTATCACCCAGTTACACTGTCACCCTGTCAACCTGTCACCCCGTCACCCGGTTACTCTGTCACCCTGTTAACCGGTTACACTGTCACCCGGTTACACTGTCATCCTGTCAACCTGTCACCCCGTCACCAGGTTACACTGTCACCCCGTCACCCGGTTACACTGTCACCCTGTCAACCTGTCACCCCGTCACCCTGTCACCCGGTTACACTGTCACCCAGTCAACCTGTCACCCCGTCACCCGGTTACACTGTCACCCTGTCACCCGTTTACACTGTCACCCGGTTACACTGTCACCCTGTCAACCTGTCACCAGGTTCCAGTTTTTAATGATAAAACCTTAAGTTTAAAGTTTCATCTCAATCAGATTATTTGTTTTTGAGATACAGCGCCCACCGACAGACAGACAGACAGACAGACACACACACACACAAAGACACAAAAAAAAAATTCCAGAAATTAGTGTAATGGGTTCAGGGGACCCCAAAACAGATATTTACGCAAAAAAAATATTATCATATAGGGAAAGTAAAAATGTACGCCGTTGGACGACGCGTGGGTGCGAGATTAAAAAGTGAAACGAAGTACGGATTACAATAAACAATTTATATTGCGTCTCTATCGGTCGTAATAGTAATGAAATACTGCGCTCTCTCTCCAACAACAAACGACCATCGTCACACCCCGCTTGGGTTCATACAATTCGCGTTGCGTGTTCACAAATTTGAAAAATCAAAGTGCATTAAGTAAATAAACGCTGAATATAATGGTTGCAGTAACTGTTGGAATAATTTAAGGTTAGTAATTAGTTTCATTGTGTAAGGGGAAAACGAGCGCGAATTTGATAGTATGATGCTTAAAATTCAACTTTATATCTAAACTCGGGGAAGTTTGTTCGTGTTTTAAACTGTTCTATTTTTGTAAGAAATTAAGTGGCAAAATTGTATGTGCTAAAGTTTTATTTATATTAAATTAAAACAGAATGTACTAACCTTGTGTGTTTCGCTTAAACTCGTCCGTTCTCTTATTCCGTTCGTATCAATTGCTCGATTTCTATTAAATCTATAGGTGAACGAATTTACTTCACGTTAAATTGATTAAAAATTTATAATGGCGCCTTTAAAAATAACCTCGCGATTAATAAAAATGAACGCCGTTTGAAACGACGCGCGTGTCGAGATTAAAAAGTGAAACGGAACACGGATGTAAACGAAGATGAATATAAACAATTATATCGCGTCTCACTCGATCGTAATAATAATGATATACAGCGCACTCTCTCCGGCAACAAACGATCATCGGATAACGTCACATCCCGCGTCGGTTTATAATTGTTCGCGTTTGTTCGTGGTCGTGTTCATAAATTTCAAAAACCTAACCGCATTAAGTAATAAAACGCTGAATATAATGGATACAATAATTGTTGGAATAATTTAAGGTTAGTAATTAGTTTTAGTGGAGTAAGGTTAAAAATAGTGTACTGCTTTGTGTTCCGCTGAATGTAAAAATACTTATTTTGTGTGAAAAAACACGTTTTATAACCATATCCCTACATTTTTATAAATTCTGATGTAAAAACATACCTGGAATTATTTTTAATGGTGTAACCTAGCACAAGAGTTACAAATTTCCTCTTATTACCCACGTATTCACTGTACACGTTTCATATATTTGTTTGATTAGTTTTTCGAAGAACTCGGGGAAAGGGTTTAAAACCGCGCGTGTCGGCCATTACGCAGCGCGTCGGTGCGAGATTAAAAAGTGAGATAGATTGCGAAAGAGAAACAAAGATAGAAACTTTAAATAATTTTATATCTCTCTCATACATATTATTAATATATAAGGCGTTCTCTCTCGTTCCTTCTGGAATGACCATCCACTGTTTTATTTTAAACAATTCGTGTTTGTTAGTTTATTACTCGGAAAAATTAATGACAGTAAATCAATAAGTGCAGATAAATTGTTTAAATATTACTGTAATGAAGCTGCTTACCATTTAGATTTAAATGAACATCAATATGTTTTACCTGAACCACTTCGGACTCCCGGACATCAATATTCACGTTGTATTGAAATAATTTATAAATCTCTACAAATTTGACACATTCTAAGTACTTAACAATAAAAAATCACAGAAGATTTATTTAATTACTTCTTTTTATTATCAGAAACACAATAATTATTTCTAAATTATTTTTCAGGGCTTATTATGGTCGTTAGCATCTGTGTATTACCTGAAGGGCAACGAGACAACGAGATACGCAGCCCTCTCGTACACAGAGTACTATTCAACGGATAGATTTTACGAATTGAGTTCTCTAGGCGCAGTTAGTCTTTGCCTGACTTTTGTCAACATCGTCTGCATTTATGTGGCTGGTATTGCAATGTTTAAGGTAAGGAAACACATCACTTATTCATACTTTATATGTGGTCACTGACATGAGCAAATAAAATAAGACAGGTCTTCAAATATTGGACCTAAATACGCAAAAATATTGCCTCAATGGCCACATTCGCCTGATGAGCATAGTCACCAGTTGCGAAATGTATTGGGTCGAGTGGAAGAACACAAGAAGTCGTGAACTCCACCTTCAGGATCTATGTTTCAAATTTTAAAGTGATTTAGTGTTTATGTATTTAATTTTATATGTTTTATAATAGATCCTGTAAAGTAAATAATATCTATTATATTATATACTTTACAGGATCTATTATAAAACATATAAAATTTATTATTGATTGATATCAATATATAAACCACGTAAATAGTTTAAATCAAAGGAGGTCCGTTTCCCACTCCGGAAACAGATGGTCTTCATTACATTACCTGTGTCTGTAACAACAAACGTATGCTTTAGATAGTTAAAATCATTAATTTTAAAATAAATATGTTAATAACTTATGACAAAAAAATTATTAATCTTCTAGATCAAAGAAGTAGCTCCAATGTCCTCCAAGCACCATAAGATCCACCAATTTTGGAAGCACGACATAAAGATAGCGAGGGACTACAACAAAACCCTGCATCGCGGCGAGGGTCTACAACCGATTAACTTAGAAGACGAGATTTACAACTACAAGAAGGAAGTAAGGGAACGCTATCAGCTCTTTCATCATTCGAGCGAGTTCCCTAAAGAGAATTTGCAGTGGAACAGTAAGAAGTGCCAGTATACGTGGTCCCCTTGCACGTTTCCGCCCCCAGAGAGTATTGATGAAATTTGCGTCGGCAGGAAGGATAAGTTTATGAACGTTAATACTCCTGGACGTCACAGAAGATTGTCGCAGATTTTTGGTAACGAGTTCGTGTGTAAGAGTGAAGAAACGCTGCCGTTAATTCCTGAAGGGGGGAAGCCGAAAGGGAGGAAGTTTATCGTTACGCCGTGTGACGTGGATGCTTTAAAAAATATTTAAACAGGTTTTACTACTTTTAATATCTTGTTTTAATCAGTGCGATTGTTTTATTAGTTTATGTTTTTATTATTATAATACAGTTTATAAAATTCGTATTCCTAATCATACCATTATTAATTCCTAATTTAACTCATATTAGATGATGACATTTTTAAATATCCCAACAAACTTCTTTCTGGTATTATACCAAGACTTATAGAGAAGCAGTTTTGTAATGTGAATTTATAACACTTTCTCAAAGAAAAACTCTTCAATCAATGATTAAAAACTTCTAGGCTCTTGTATATAAACAATTTTGATTTCTCTAGGAAAATGATGCTGCAATCCTTTTATGACCTGTGAAACACGACTGCCCTCTAGTGGATTTCATTAAAAAGTTGATTTTGAGGAAACACAATGCAACAGTAATCCAGAAACACAAGAGGTAGATGCCCTAAGCTTTTTGAGACTGAGGATTAAATTTTTGATTGATTACTTTCTGGTGGTAAATCTTACAAACAAGACATATTTTAGGATACAACCATAGATTCCAAAAGTATTTGAGAATCATTAGTCTAACTGAATTCAGAAGGTAAGGGTTAAACATACCAAGCCCCTTTAAGGCAATAAATAAGAAAAATGAACCGTCATCATATTTAAAGGGGAGACAGTTTGAAAGAAATACTAATACCTAGTGGTGACGCCTTTTTCAATTCTTTACTACATATAAACAGCGTTCCAAAGCTCAATTCCCTTTCTACTTAGAGCAAAGTAGTATTGCACTTGAACAAATTTGCAGTTTCGTGTTTGACGACGCCATAAAAATTTTGTTTGTTTGAAATTGTTATCTTAAACCAAATTTCTTGGTAACACAATTCAATCAAGTATTAAATATCAATATCTATTACTTTCTCTTGCACACACACACACACACACACTTACAGTCTATTTTCAATTTATACTTAACCCAGTTGATATGTAATTTAAATACACCGACAACCATTTACAAAATACTATCCAACAATGTCTTTATTTGTTCGCAAAATCTTAAATATTAAAAAAAAAAAACACCAATAACAAATAAAACAGTATCGTTATACAAAAGACTTACATTTTTATTCTTTTACAAACCTTCATCAATGAAAGGGAAACAAATGAACGAATGAGAATGAATGCAAATATGTACACACGTAGTCCCATTACAAAAAGTAATAAAAAAAAAAACAAATATCAACAACGCGATTACACTACGGATTACTGAGTCGTCCGGACGTTCGGTGTTTACAACTGCAAGGAACGGAGTTAGTTTGTGTAAAAAAATTTATTAAAGTTGAGACGCATCAATAAATTAAACTTTCTTTTAAATGTACGTTCAGTCTCGAGCGCGCGGGGTTCAGGTGGCGCGCCACTATTCCGACCCCGTGTTGCGGTTGGCCTTGCGCTGTCTCGGGCTCTGCTTCGGCGATTTGCTCTGTTTGGGTGATTTTTGTAATTTATCTGGAAACACAAATACAAAAATTTAGAAACAAAGTAATTTACTACATTAAGCTTTTATTGAACAATTCATTTACCATTCATTGATGATTGATGAGTTACATGCAGATATATAACATTAAATAAAATACCTTGTAATAACTTTCTCCACACTTTATTATCTGTATAAGAATGAATTAATGTACAGCTATTGATAATGTTTATATTGTAAACGAAATGTACATTTAACGTAATAAAAATAAACTGTGGAGAAAGTTATTACAAGTTATTTTATTTAAAACCATTCACTGCTTTACCACATTTTTAAAGACATTTTGACTGACAAAATATTTAAAATAATTCCAATTTAGTAAGTTATAGCCTTTAAACACAACCCTTCAATGTAAAAATTTTCAGCATTCACTTATTTCTTGCTTTACCACATTTCTAAAGAAATTTGAGAAAGGGCATAATATATCTAACTAAAATTATTAGATTTAAAACATTGAAACACTCTAAACTACAAAAATGAATCAATAAAATAAAGCCAATTCATTTGATCACTCTGTAGACTTAGCAGGGATTATTTTTATTACTAATTTTAAAAATATGCAATATTTATTCATTTAAAAAAATACTCACTGATGTTAGCTAGTGTCTGCTTAGGGAGCCAGTCATAATCCACGTTATTGGGATTCCTGGTTCCCGTCTCGACTGGAGCCTTTCGGCTGGTACGTTTACGTCCTACAGATAAGAGTGTTTGTTGTCCGATAACTAATAATAAAACAACACCAGCTGCCAAGAAAAGATACAAGAAGAAGGTTTCTCCATCAAGGCCTGAAACAACAAAATGTTACATTTTTATTTCACTTTATTCCAATGCAAAATTGTGATAAAATAATTAATGACTATAAATAAGAAACTTTTGATAATTTCACATTTTTTTAAGCAAAGATAAAGAATAAATAATCATTATCCTGATTCTGTGATGAAAGAAAGTGTCTTATTAATCATTTTTTAAATGTATCAAGAAGTAAATGCCTCCAATGACTTTACTTTTCTGGCCACATGAATTAGACAAAGAGCACTTCTCTGTTTTCAGTACACTAATTTAGGGTGGTAGTAGAGGCATTTGCTTTGTAATATATTTAAAAAAATATATGAATAATTATGACTCATTTCTCACCTTCTTCCAATTCGACAATTTGCACAGTTTCGTTGTAAACGGCCTCTTGGAAGATGCCACCGGCGGCGTCGTGGTACTGGAGGTTGATGTTCAGACCGAAGGGGCGGCCGGCGAAGGCCTCAGACGGAATGAAGCTGTACGCGAGCGTGGCTTCTTGGGCGGGAGCGACCTCCCTGTTGTACCTGATGGCAGAGAAGTTCTGGATGTAAAAGTTGAAGTCCATGGGGTAGCGGAAAGAGGCCTCCACGGTGTCCAGCACGAAGTCCTGCTTGCCCTTGTTGCGGAATCCAACGAGGAACTCGACGGGGACGCCAGCTGGTAATTCTGTAAAACGACAATAATCCATTATCAACTGTTAATGCTCTCCAACATCTTTTTTCTTGTGTTACAGGACTTAACACTATTAAACTCAAATATTTCACACAAACACATTGAGTAAAAGTTTCTCAAAGGTAAATATTTAAATGGCTGTAACATGTAGTTTTTTGATTTTATGGTAGTGGGTGACCTAATCTATAATCATAAATAATGATCATTGTGCTTAAATAAACACACAACACACACACACAAAACATTACTTTTCAAATACTTTAATAATAATCACTGTTGTTACTAATTCTTCAAGGGTGAATTATAAAAACTCAATCACAAAAGAACTAAAAATGATTTAGTAATATATTACTAATGATTTAGTAATATATTACTAAATAATTTTTAGTTTTTTTTGTGATTGTGTTTTTATAATTCACCTTTTAAGAAGTCTAGAGTTAAAGTTAAATCACACTTTTATGTTTATTGTTCATAGTGGTTCTTTTGTTTTTTTTTTCTTTTCAATTCAATGCTATAAAAGAGCTTAATTAACACTCAAACATTATTTTTTCTTTCCCACTTTACATAGATTGAATGTTGCTTCCACATGTTTCAATTAAAAATACAAATTAATTCATTAGATAATGTTTATACTAACTAAAACAATACACATCCAAGCACAAAACAATTTACAGTTATAAATTAACAGAGCGTTACAGAACACACCTCATTATAATATCGAGCAAATTAAATGTGAAACCACACCAAAAAATGATTTAAAATAAAAATTATAACCACACTACCACTTACGCATGCGGTTCTGTGGATAAATTCCTGAAAACACGTTATTATATAAAGGTAAATATTTGATTAAAAGAAATGAAATTAATGAGCTTGTCATTCTATAACCCTAAAGTGAATAGTAAGCATTAAAATAATATTATTTTTCATAGTTTAAAAGCGTTTCCTCAAACCAAATCCAATTAATGTTAAAATATGTAAGTACTTTTCTTTCTTTGGCCTTTACTTCCCTCATAGGGATTTTGCCTCCATAACTATTTGGCCCCACACTCAATTCCCTTTTCAGAGAGCCATTTCTCATAAGTACTTTACTTTTTAAATTATCAGTTAATGTTTAAACATTTATTAATACTGTACTCAGAATATTTGCAAAAATTGTTATCACATTTGTGTTACAAGGGTCAATTTTGTTTATCATAGTTATATTATTATCCAAAAAAAATTAACTTTTCAGAAATGTATTCTTTGCCGACTAATTAGAAAACTAATGGTAAAAACAATAGAATGAAATATTAAGACATTAATGAAAGTAGAAATTGCTTTCAAAACAATGAAGTTATTTTTTTCTTTGCATCACATATTCCTAATTTATTTATTATCCCAACAGTGAAATTATTTAGTAATTAATTGTTTATTATATAATTCTTGAGTAATATAATAGTTATAACAACAAACAAAATAAGTGATTATTTTAATGTCCTCAAGTTTATCAGCAATTTAAACAAGAGCATTTAATTGCTTTTGTTTATTTTGTTTACCAATGTAATAAGAAGTGGCTATTTGCATTGCAGATAGAATATAATACTAATTTAAAGTAATTTGTTCTTTATCATAGTATACACACACAAAATGAAGTAAATACTGTTGAAAAATTCAGTTGTTTATGAGGAGCATGCAAATAAGAACTGATCGATCGAACATTGATAAATTTGATTAAAATTTATCTCAGTAAAATTGCTAATGGCAAATCCTGAGTAATGATAGGAACTAAAGGTGAAAATATATCTGAATGATGTATAAAATATAATATTTTTATAGAAAAAAAGGTTAAATCAATTGTAATCATTTATACAAATATTTTTAAGTGTTCTCATTTTGGGTCATTAAATTCACTATTGTGGCAAATGAATAAAAAAAAGTAATGTTTAAAATATTGCACATAACAATGCCTCTCTTACCAAGTTTTTATTAGAATGGAATCTTTAAATAAAGCAAACAGGTAACTTTTTTATACCACTTATATTTATTATAAAAAAGTTAAGTGTTTTCTTTATTTAAAATTCGAAAATGTACCACGAAGTAAACGCCTCCAAAATTCATTCTTGTATGCTCTAAATTCTAATATGAAATGTATTGATTTAAATCACAGTTCTTAAGTACATTAAATGAAATAAAGTATAGAGCAATAACTACAAAACTATATCTAATAAATTATTACATAAAAACGACTGTTTGTTAAATATTTCTAATAATATACTAAACTGTATTATGCAAACGTACAACTTATAATGTATGGAATCAAATTAACCATATCACAAACAGTTATTATACAGGGTGACTGACGAAAAACCTTTGGTGCTGTATCTCGCTTATTTTTTATCCGATTTTAATAAATAAAACATCAAATTAAACCATTTTTAAAAGACTTTAATAGGATCTGAACTGTTATTTTTTCTCGCACCCAGTTTTTGACAAAATACGATCAACATTTTTTTTTTTAATTGCACTGTATATATATTTTTATTGATTCGCAAGGAGATTTTTTTTTCTGAATATAAAATTGTAGACAAATTTATCCATACATCAAACTTAAGTGGAGAAATTGAGGATTAAAAAAAATAAATAAAAAGTCAAGTATCCATTGTAAACAATATACAGACACTATTTTAAATGTCAAAAGTGACAGTGACAGCCATTGATACAATACTGCAACGATTTTTAATTATTTCATAATTAAAATGTTGCAATATTTCAAACACTGTACTAGAATTTTGTGCTTCTACAGAAATCGTTTTTCAGTTTTTGAAATCTTGCAACATTTTTATTATGAAATTATTAAAAATCATTGCAGTATTGTAGCAATGACTGACACTGTCACTTTTGACATTTGGAATAGGCTCTGTATATTGTTTACTATGGGTATTTGATTTTTAATTTTTTTTTTAATCCTCAATTTCTCGACTTTGGTTTGATGAATGGATAAAATCATTTACAAATTTAGATTCAGAAAAAAATCTCCTTGCGGATCAGTACAAAATATATATACAGTGCAATTTGAAAAAAAAAGTTGATCGTCTTTTGTCAAAAACTGGATGCAAGAAAAAATATCAATACAGTTCATATTAAAGTCTTTTAAAAATCATTTAATTTGATGTTTTATTTATTCAAATCGGATCAATAATAAGCGAGATACAGCACCAAAGGTTTTTCGTCAGTCACCCTGTATATCTCTAATAAAATTCATAATATAATTATTGTTGTTCCCAATTGGAAAATGAACACTGTTAATTTCAATTCCCAATTAGAATCACCTCTATATATATGTATTAGTAGATCGCAATATGGAAGTGTAACATGTGGGCCAATAATTTATTAACACATCGAATGAACATAACATATGTGAATTAAACTCACCCATTTGAGATGCTCCGGTGACGACAGGCCGCACAAACAGCAGCGTGGTGTCCGCATCCGGCGATGCCGTCGTCTTCGCTTCCTCCTCCTCCTCGTCTGAACCACCTACTTCAATATCGGCCTCCCCCTCAACATCGGCCTCATCTTCTAATGGGTCTTCTTCAGCATATGCTACCATACGGTTCCCTAAGACAATAGAAAGGTGAATGGGTACATTCAAACATCTGTTCTCATTAAATAATTGAATATTTTTATTTCTTGTTTTTATCAAATATGGCTTGTTAGAAACAATGAAAACAAAAAAAACGAACGAAATGTTTTATTCAATTGAACCCAATTTTTTTTTCGGTGTGCCACGTATTTTGGGTTATGTTGCAGATTCGGGGGCCGAGATTCGTAAATGAAACTTACCGTTATCGAGGGTGAAAATGACGGCCGGGAGGACCAGGAGGGCCAGCAGGAAGAAATTCTTCATGTTCGCGTGTGTCCGTAAGCGTTATGTGCGTGCGTTTTGGAAATTCCGGCGCGGATGGGCGAATGACGGAAAATGGGCGAAGAGTCGGTGTGACGGCGCGGCGTTACGCTGCCAGCTGGTGAGACGTGGAACTTTGGTTACACATGGCACCCCCACTGCCGTGACGCGTTCAACAACTTTCCCATTTGCGCGCGGGCTCCCAACGCGACAACGAAATAATTGAAATTTTACAGGTTTGAATTTATTTTTTTCATAAACTTACTTGATTAATATAATGTGAATTTTTTTAAATTAATTACAGTTTCATTTACCTATTTGATAAACCAGTAGAGGTTTCTAAAATATATAGACTGCACCTTTTAATTCAAGTATTTTGATGCTATGAATTGTTACTACTATAGTTTTCTTTTAATATTAATGATAATAGTTTGTCTGTACAATTGGAATCAAAGATAATACAAAATTATTAATCTATACAGTGATGAACTATGGTCGAGCCTTGGAGAGCTGACTGTAACTCATGTATTTTCGTACTAAGAATTATGTAGCAATTAATATCTATCTCGTTCTATCATCATCCTAGAATGACTAGACAGAATGAAATGAAAGAGGAAAGGAATGTCTGATGACTATAGTTAATCATTAATAATTTCACTTTTATATTTAAATTTCGCGCGTTTACAATTGAAATATTTTTTGTCGCCAACTTCACTTTATTGTGTTTCTTTTAGCGTCGTTTTTAAAAGTGTCTGCATTTCCTCGAAATTTCTGCTTGAAATTAACATCAACTGTGAGTATAGCATAACCAACTTTTTTATTATTAAATTTTACGTCGATGTATGTAAAAATCATAACGAGATATTATTGTATGAATTTAATATCAGTGATGAAAAACTCCTCGCCATTGTGCATTTTAAATGGCGCCATGTTGGAGATTTAAAATTTACATTTAAAGAATATAATACAGATAAGTATAAACAGTAATCAACTAATTTTGATATTAGCTAAGTAAATAAATGTTTTGAGTCCATTCTATGATACCGACTCAGAATTAAAAAGGAGGCAACCATAATTACCAGTTTTCAATCATCAAAGTTTTTAAATTATTCGATAGGAAATATTTTAGAGATTGCTGCCCTAACAGGAAACAAGTATAACGAGAATAACAAGAAATAGAATGACATAATGCTGCAGGATTGACGGATCAAGGGCTTACCATGCATAATTTGATGGTAGGAATATGTTACATTTAGAGAAACTCCTGAATAGATTAGAAATTTGATCACAAGCTTTTTAAAAAATGAAATTTGTTGAAAAATCAAAAATTTCTAGCAGAAACAAAGATTACTCTAATAATCTACAACTAATATACAACTCCCCGCCGCATTTATCCGTAAGTAAATCGTTGTATCCTTTACTATATAGTAAATTAATAAAGAAATCTATTAATACACTAAATACTAAATCATATGAGACTAGGGCACAGTGTTTTAAAGAATGCACGTAATCATTTTCGGAACTATTATCATTAAATTAAATTTAAAACATGTAGGAGGTAGAACATATACCTGAAATTTATGTGATTTTTAAGTTGTATATTGGTTGCATATATTATATTATATATTTTCTAGGTAATTGGAGTCTGGAGGAGTAATACCACTGCAGAGACCAAATATAGGGTATATACCCTCAAGGATATCTATGATTAAATCCAATTTAAAGCTAAACTGTTTTGTTGTAAGTTGTAAGTGTAAGCCATCTCCAGTCGACACAGTAGGAAATTTTCTGGGTAGTCTATACGGCAGATTGGTCTAAAGCCCTTCATCGCTTTTTCCTCTTATTGAATTCCATAAAGACTAAATGTTAACATTGAAGTAAGTATAATAGGTTTCATTTATCGAGTACATTTGGTTCCATTCCATAAATCGTGCAATAATTTTGACAGAGTCATAATAAATTCGTTGAAATTTAACTGCACGTATATAACGTATACATTGAAGTACATTTAGTTGCATATATTATATCGATTTTCTAGGTAACGGAGTCTAAAGAAGAAGTACCACTGCAAAGATCATATATAGGGCATATACCCTCTAGGACATCTATAATTAAATCCACTCTAAAGCTGAACTGGTTGGTTGTAAGTTTTCTGAGTGGTCTATACGTCAGATTGGTCTATAGCCCTCCATCGCTTTTTGCTCTTATTGAATAACATAAAGACAAAATATTCACAATGAAGTAAGTATAATACATTTGGTTCCATTCCATAAATCATGTAATTTTATAGGAAATTTCGACAGAGACATAATAAATTCTTTGAAATTTGACTTGACATATATAACGTAAAATTTAAAGTACATTTAGTTGCATATATTCTGTGGACTTTGTAGGCAATAGTGCAAGGGACCTAATTATTTTACTAAAACATTTGTATACCATGACGAATATATAGGTAATGAGGAAAAACGCTATGAATATATTAAAGTACGATTATTTGAATATATCGTTAGAATTTTATAGACAATTGGGCCAAAGGGAAATTTAGTTACATAAATCGTATAAATTTTATAGGTAATTACGACAAAAATGTGAAAATTTATACATTTGATTGAAATTTGTAAGCAAACAGCACAATTACATAACAAATTTATCTTGATAGATACATTTAGTTGAATATATTGTTTAAACGTGGAGGCAATCGTATTAATTTTCATACATAGTCGAAATAAAGGTATATTTGGTTGCATAGTTAATGTTAATTATGTAAGTAATTTCAATAGACACTGTTATGGTATATTACTTGCTTTACATGGATGTTATCTCGGTAATATAGAGATAAGGGCATGTGCACCGGATACGGGCGTTATGGCTGGCCTGCGACCATGTCCTTTGAAGTGAATTTTTCTGAAGTTGTTCCTCTTGTTTTACCTTTCCAGACTATTTTATGTACCTCTATTGTGTTTGTCAGGTTCCTCATCACGCTCATTTGTATTTCCGTGTCTTCATAAGCCTTCGCAATCAAGATTTATCTTCATCAAGATTTATCTTTCCTTTTTCCAAGAATTTTCGACGTAGTTCGGGTGATAAACATTTTTCAATAACTTGATCACGTGTTTGTTCGTCTATGTTTGTGTAGTTCAACTTCGTAATGAACTGCTCAATAGTTTCATCTTGTTGCTGCTTGAAACTCCTAAAAACGTACCTTTCGTATACTGTGTTTGACTTAGGTGAGAATTATGGATCGAGAGCCACCATTGTTGTTCCGTATGGTCCGTTGAAGCAGTGTTTTCGGACGCCGGCAATGTGAAATAAATATGTTGCACATCCTGTCGTGCACAGTGTAATAATAAATTCTTCTTTCTCGTATCGTGAGTCATTCCCCTTCTACTTATGTATATTTCGAAGCTCCTTTTCCACTTTTCCATTTTAATCCTTATGATGCACTCTCCTCGTGGCAATTGACCTGCGTAATTGACAAATTTTTCATTTCGTCGCTACTGTTGTATTTTGTAATTTATAGGTATAATTTGGGATGGCCCCAGGTAGGTTCCGCAAATGAAAAATAATATGTACTCTTTTGAACACTATTTATTCTGATTACAACATGCATATAAAGACATGGCCGCAGGAGTAATGGCTGCCCGTATCCGGTGCACATGCATCCCCTTATCTAACGGGTGTCCAACAATTATTGCAGTCCCGGGTGGCGTTGGACTCAAAACGTACGTCGATTCTTACATGTGCCAAATAAATGAACTGACATTTTAATTGTCAAACATAACCTAAACGTGTATTTAAACAACACTTTAAATGCACGTTTAGGTTATGTTTGACAATTAAAATGTCAGATCATTTATTTGGCACATGTAAGAATCGACCTACGTTTTTGATTCCAACGCCACCCGGGACTGCAATAATTGTTGGACACCCGTTATATACTACCGAGATAGCATCCATGTAATGCAAGTAACATACCATAACAGATACCTCAATTGAGATGCAACTTTGTAGCTACCCGGAGTAAAGACGCGGCGAGTACATCGCATAACATTTAGTTGCATACATCATGTGAATATTGTAAGCAATTGAGTCAAAGACAAAATGACTATAATGAAGTAACACACAACATGTAGATTATATTGGTAAACAAGACTGATAGGATTTTATAGGTATGTAATTAAGACAAAAACATTAAAGTACAAGTAGTATATATAATGTGGATTTGGTATGACAATCGAAACCAATTTCAAGATGAACGAATTTAAGTATATTTGGTTGTATATCTAATGTGCAGGTCTTTAGTAATAGATGGCCAGGATGAATTATTTAAAATGCTTATTTTAGGACTGCCAAAATGAATACATAAATATCGTGTGAATTTTGTTTTGCTATCGACACAAAGACGGTTCATATGGTTGCATTTAAAAATGCTGAGTCATTTGGTGACTTACTTATCTTTGGGTTTTAGATAATTAGCAGTCAGGACAAGTACACTGAATATGTTTTGTTAGATACAGTATATGAATTTTGTAAGTAATTACGATAGAAACATGATGAACTCATTGAAGTAAATGTATGCAAGTTGTATGAATTTTGTTGGTACTTGGACCAGAAATGTATCGATAAAGACCAAACACAAAATGTGCATATTGGATTATATTTGGTTTTATATATCATATGGAACAGACGTTTTAAAAGCATATGAGTATATTTGGTTGCATATATCACGTTAATTTTTAGAAATATCAAAGAAAACCCGCACCTTTTAGGAAAAAGGAGGAACTTAATTCAATGTATGATTAATTAATATTTATTGCAAATCTTCTTTCCCCTTATCTAATTTAGTATTTTGGTAATTGCAGCAAATTTGTTGTGTATTTCTCGGAGGTCCACTGATTTTCATTTTTTTTAGTAATAGCACCATATGTCGCAATTACAAAACATTCAAGATAGCAGAAAGTATCTTCTACAACCTTTGGGTGCTCTTAAATATATGAAATCTTATTTGATTGTATATAGAGTAGATTTTAAAGGTAATTGGGATGTGGACCATCAAGTACACTTGTTTGCATAAATAATGTGCGTTTTGTACGACAGAGATATAATTAATTTGAAGTATATTTAGTTGCATATATGTTAATTGTTTAGGTACTTGGAAAATATACCTGGTGTTACTTGTAACGTGATTATGGAAGGTCTTTAGGGTTTGTTAGCACTGATTATAAATACTATAACGTTAACTAAGAAACACACGTGCTACTTAACAATGGCGTTTATAAAGCGACTGCCCACAGGCTGTGTGAACATTTGGTTGCATACAACAATACTTCAAATAACTTATTATTACATCTCTCCTTTATATATTATTATTATTTTAATATATGAATTTAAAGATCGTCGTTTTACTGATTTTACCATTCTACCAGATCTGGTTACATGGTTGTCTGTCGAAGTCGATTCTTGCTTGGCCGATAAGTCATCCTATTTCGGCAATTTCTTTGGATGTTGTCGAAAAGTGATGATTTTGATAATGATATAGATGAGGTACTCCACGATTTTGAAGAGAAATGCGAGAGACCAATACTGCACAGCATCGTATTCAATTAAGTGTATCCCCCTCCGATCCTAAGTGGTAATCAGGTCTTTTGATATTATTTATGAGAATGTAAATATTATAATTATAATTTGAGGAAACTTACGCTAGTTCAGGTTTTTAATTCTTCAATGCTTAGTGATACTTTTATTATTGTTACATGTAAAATGAATAATGTTCTTCCTAAATCTCTGCCTCTTCTCCTGCGGAATTGAACGAAGATTTTTTGTAAATCTTTGTTGCATGCGTTTGTTGATTTTGGAATCGACACGACGTCTTTCTCTTCTGGAAATTGAAGCTGTGGTCTTGTGTAGATGTGTTGAGTTTCTTCTGTATACTCCTCCATCTTTGGTGCTGACTACTACTGACCTTGGATTTTCTGTCTTCTATATAACCATTCCTTCCTTCCAATTTCTTGGTCTAAACTGCACACTTACCCTATCTTTTTCTTCTAACACCTCAGGTTCCTTTACTTTTTTATCAGAATATTTCTTCTGCGTCTGTCTTAGTCTTCTTAATTCTTCTGTCACTCCATTTTCTATCTTTGGTTTGAGATTTTCTTTAGAATACATTAAGGTACATTTTAGTTGAATATACTGTAAGCAATCGTTGCAAAGACAAAACTATATGGAAGTGTCCAATACACAGAATATAATCTAGATTTTATAAGCAATCATGAGATAATACCGTTGTAAATATATGAACTGAAACATATTTTACAATAAAAGCTTAATAACTTGTTTGTATAACGGGATTTAATATTCG
Organism: Ontholestes murinus; assembly: GCA_963969525.1. NCBI lineage: Eukaryota > Metazoa > Arthropoda > Insecta > Coleoptera > Staphylinidae > Ontholestes > Ontholestes murinus. Next base: position 75,566,897 of record OZ018390.1, on the reverse strand, counting down.
TTTTATATTGACTATAGTTTCGACAAGACACTTGTCATTTTTAAAACATAAGTGAAGTATATTTGTTTACGTAAATCATGTGGATTTTATGGGTAGTCTTAAAAATGGTAACAATGGTAGTCTTAACAATGGTAATGTGAATATTTTAGGCAACTGTAATGGAAAAAAAGTGGTGAATTTAAGTGCATTTGGTTGCACATATATTACGGTGGAATTTTTAGGTAATCGGAACACAGATGTGTTGAATACATATCAGAACATTTATACAGGGTGACTGACGAAAAACCTTTGGTGCTGTATCTCGCTTATTTTTGACCCGATTTGAATAAATAAAACATCAAATTAAATGATTTTTAAAAGACTTTAATATGAACTGTACTGATATTTTTTCTTGCATCCAGTTTTTGACAAAAGACGATCAACTTTTTTTTTTCAAATTGCACTGTATATATATTTTGTACTGATCCACAAGGAGATTTTTTTCTGAATCTAAATTTGTAAACGATTTTATCCATTCATCAAACCAAAGTCGAGAAATTGAGGATTAAAAAAAAAATTAAAAATCAAATACCCATAGTAAACAATATACAGAGCCTATTCCAAATGTCAAAAGTGACAGTGTCAGTCATTGGTACAATACTGCAATGATTTTTAATAATTTCATAATAAAAATGTTGCATGATTTCAAAAACTGAAAAACGATTTCTGTAGAAGCACAAAATTCTAGTACAGTGTTTAAAATATTGCAACATTTTAATTATGAAATAATTAAAAATCGTTGCAGTATTGTATCAATGGCTATCACTGTCACTTTTGATATTTAAAATAGGGTCTGTATATTGTTTACAATGGATACTTGACTTTTTATTTATTTTTTTAATCCTCAATTTCTCGACTTAAGTTTGATGTATGGATAAATTTGTCTACAATTTTATATTCAGAAAAAAAATCTCCTTGCGAATCAATAAAAATATATATACAGTGCAATAAAAAAAAAAAATGTTGATCGTATTTTGTCAAAAACTGGGTCCGAGAAAAAATAACAGTTCAGATCCTATTAAAGTCTTTTAAAAATGGTTTAATTTGATGTTTATTTATTAAAATCGGATAAAAAAATAAGCGAGATACAGCACCAAAGGTTTTTCGTCAGTCACCCTGTATGTGAACAATTTAGGCAATCTTTTCAAGGACGAAATGGTTACACAAAAGTATAATTGGTAATACATACAATGTAGATTTAACAGATAATAGAGATAAAGGTATAATGAGTACTGTAAAGCGTATTTGGTTGCATATAACACATTAAATACGGTCTACAAAAAGGGACCTAAAATCGCCATATATAACCAAAATATTGCTTTTGTAGCCAGAATTGCTTGGTGAATATCATTACCAGCCTGACACCTATAATATGTCGAGTGGAAGAACATGAGAAGTTGTGACTCCGCCTTCAAGTTATATGCTTTAAATTTTTAAGTTGGTTGTATTTATGTATGTATTTTTATGTATATATTTTTAATAGAACTTGTAAAGTATATAAAATTTAAAAATATAAATATACAATCAAGAAACATGTATGTATATATGGTAGCATAATTTATGTAAATTTTGTATGTAATTGCTAAAGAGACGTGATTAATTTATTGAAATATTTTTAATTAAATATATTTTTTGTAGGTAATGGAAAGAAATAAATGACGATTAATTTGCATTTATTGTAAGCAATTGGCTCAAAGAGAAGATCACTACAGTATGTAGCGTTTATAGGAATTGGAATAAAAACATTATGAATACAAAGTAAATTTGGTTGCATATATAGTGGGAAATTGAAGATCATCAGTAAAAAATAATGGTAAGGATTTGATAGGTAATTGAGACAGAAAAATGATGAATTAATTGAAATATATTTAGTTGAACATATATTATGTAAACATTGTAAGCAAACAAGATGAATATGACTATATAGAAGTATATTCAGTAAATATACGTTTTGAATTTCATAGGTAATAAAGACAAACATTTCATAAGCTATATATAATCATTAACATTTATTAATTAATGCCATTTAAATTCTTGGAGTATTATTTTCAATGGATTTCACTTAATGGTTTCATTGTATTTAAATATTTTTAAATAATAAATCTGTAAGGCTGTAGATTAGGTTGCATATAAAATATGTCTTACAAACTACATATTTTATATGCAGAGGCGATACATTAAGCCTCTGTTTTAATTGTAATACAATATGTAATGCATGATAGATAAAAATTAAATAAATAATTCACATGATAAATATATTACAACTAAATATATTGGCTCAGACAGGATGAATTAATTAAAATATATTTGCTTGGATGGATAAGGTGGTCCAGATAGACTAGATAATTAAGGCAGTCCATATGAATACAGTAGAGTATATTTGGTTGCATATACCATACGTATTTTATTTAGTACACAAAATTGTAGAGTAAGATTAAGTTATTACTAATGAAGGTTTAAATTAAATTACACTTTGTTTGTTTCACAATTTTTGTATATTTACTCGACTAGTTTCGCTTTTTACGGCATTATCAAGAGTTACTCTTGAAACAAACCAAGTGTAATTTAATTTAAACCTTCATTAGTAATAGTTCAAAATGTTTCACCAAGTGATAAATGAGAAAGTGATTCAAGAAATAAGATTAAGTTATTGAAAAGACCGTTATGTACCACACGTTACTTTTGTTTAATTAATAATTTAAACCCTGTTATTAGTGTGTTTTAAATATTTAAAAAATACACAAAAATTTCACACAGAGGAATTACAAGTGAAGTTCATGGCTATGTGTTATTGCACTCAGATCTCATAACTCACATCAAAAAAGTACATATTTGTTATTCAGACAATATTTTAGTTAGTGCTGGCATATTTGTTTCTATTTTGACATTTTAATATGTTAATAATTATATCTCGCATATGTTGCGTGTAAAAATTCTTCTTGTTGAAATGTTAATTTAATTTTGCCCTTTTTTTTCGAAATAATTTATTCTGCATATGCAAAAATATGCACAATAAAAGTCAACAAATGCAATCGTGGGCGTTATCAAATCTCTAAATGTTTACGATTCATTTGCATAAAAATCCGGTCTCTATTCGATTTAAATTTTATTAAAACCACGTGCACTTAAAATTATTATTACTTATTGCCCATAACACCGCACATAATTTTCCTTTAAAGTCGTATTGCTAATCTGTCCCTTTCGAAAGCAACTGCAAAAACCTTCGGCGTCATCTGAAAAATGTGCGACTTCCGCGTGAGTGGGTTAAGTACATTTTCTGTGGTGTGGGCTCCACCACCAGACGACGACAATATAAATCTGGTTCTTGTGTCCAAGCGTACTTTCCTGTATACATTAAACTTCTAAATTCGCGGAATCCGGCGCGCCGATCGAGCATTAAAAATTGCGACGAAATGTTTACCAGCCCGTCGATAAAGAATTATTAATTGCAGTTAATTAGGTAATGAGGAAGTGGGCTTAATTAAATACAAAAAAAATTGATCATAAATTATTTATTAGTTTTGGTTAAATATAGGTCGAAATCCTTAATTTAATAAAAAATGTTGAAATAAATCATAAAGAATCTAATCAAGTCAATAGTATGTTTAAAATTATGTTAATAATTTAATTGATGAAGGTGACTTAAATATTTTATTTAAATTATCTTTATTTCAAAGTGTCATTTATAAAATATACAAAATTAAATTGCGCCAATGTTGTCTTATAGTACCTAACTAGGCAACATTGTTTACTGATTTTAGATAAAGACAATAGAAATAGTGTTACACATGAATTAGTTTTTTTTTAAATTATGTTCAAATTACCAAATTAATGTGCTTTCTTTTATTTCAGGCAAAGAATAATCAATCAAACAATAAAAATTATATTTGATAGTTTCTATTGAATTTAATTTAATATACAATATTAATTAATTAATCATTATTGTGATTATGATGGGATTAACATAATTTTTACCAGACCTCAAGATATCCGCACTTCCGAATTCATCCGAGTGTATTAACCTTGGGTAATTATTCACTAATAATGGGGTTTTGATAGATGCAATAGGTTGATCGGCTCAAGTAATTTAGTAATTTCAATTTCGATATTCAGAGCCGTTCAAGGATACTTTTGAATGTAAGGTTATAAGCGCACACACACACACACATACACACAGACCAGACGCATATTTGTGTGATTACATAATTACAGTTACATATGTTAATGCGTTTGTGTGTAACGGAATTTCCTACTTCTCTCGCCTTTTCATTGATACTTTCGATTAATCGAAACTGAATAATTATTACCATATAAACGGTATACAGTGTAATGTTATCATATAGATGATTTTTTCCTCGATGTAGAATAAGTACTGTTATCAAGGTTTTGTACATGGTAATAATCTAAGAAACATTATTTCCCTTCACTGTTTATACGAAATACAATAGTATATTGTATAATGAGCATACAATGATACTCATTGCCCACGAGTATGAAATTTGCTGCACGAGGGGTAGAAAAATTATTTAATTAAACATTTAAGTGTTTATATAAATTGGATGGGGATTATATATTAATGGTAGATCAAAGTTTATTTACAACTACACACGGACTATAAATAAATTATTTAGTTAAAATTAGTGAATTTCGTCCCTTACTTTGAGATAAAACTTATTATTATTATTATTGTATGTTCATAAGAACTTTGTTTATTTATATATTTGCAGTATTCTAAAGAATAAATACAAACACGATGGATATTTCTTGAATGATTTTCTCATGGTGAGACATTGTGGAATAATAGATTAGGTATTAATACGATGAATTTTATGCTTGAGAAATTAAATGGAGAAATTAAAAACTATATTCATAAATAGATTTCTTATATTATCACTTGATCAATCAAATAAAAATTGTATATTTGAATATATGTATCTTTAAGCATATTAAATCCAATAGAGTACAAGGTGGAACATAAATCAAACCAGTGTTAATAATACAAAACAGATTAAATAACGGATACGTAAATGTACGAACAATTAGCATAACATTTCCGTGTTGTACATACTGATTGAACCGTTTACATTATTGACGCATTATCATAAACATAACGCAATGTGTTATTAGTATTACAAAACGTCATAGTGCATTGCCTCAGGAATCGGTTGATTGATGAAACGTGCCGCACTTTTCAAGGCCTTAAATTGCATTTATAATTTTTTGGCAAAGAGTCGAAAACTTTTTCAGTCGTTGGCCCAAATATTCCATACAGAAAATATGTGCTTTGTTTAATACTATAAAAATTCAGTTCTATTCAAGAACAATCTGTTGTTTTTCTTATGTATTTATGTCAAGAACTTTATGATAAAACATTTTAAAATTAGTAAAATTAATTACATTAAGATTTATCCTATTTGGACTATTAGTGCTTATCCAGCTGTTCCCAATATAACAAAAAAATCCTTCTATATCTATTTTACATGAGTTTTTAATTGTTTTCTGATGGTATTATCAATTTTTACTATTTAACAAAGGCTATTGAAAATTCCAATAAAAACAACAACAAGAAAATTGTAATTATTGTAATTAATAATATTTGCGAATTATAAACTTGTTTTTAGCTGTTAAAATTTTCAGTATTTTTAAATAAATAAATAAATAAATTTATTTCCCAACAGAAAAAGTAAAACAGGAAAATTCATAACTTATAATACTGTGTACAACTTATAAATAATATAACATTACATAATTCCGTAATTTAATATTCACTTGATTTGTTTTAACGATTTAAAGTGTTGAGTACTAAACTGAATTGATAAATTCACTACGTTTTAATTTAAGCACAAATAATAATTTAAAAAAAACGCAATTGTTTTTATCGATGTTCAATTGTTTTCCAATAAATGACATTTAGTGTTAACATGTGTGGTATTTTTTTGTATTCAATCGACTTTCTGGTAATGCTAACATTTTTATGGTAGTTTTAACGAGTTTCACTTGTTTCTTACAATGACAACACAAAATAAAAAACAGTTGAAAAAAGTCACCAAATTTTTTTTTGCAATTGTTTTTGTAGTGTTTTGATTTTCACAAATTTGAATATTAATTTTAACGAGTTTTACTAAAACCACAAAAACGTATTGATAATTATTGGAAAAACATTTGAAAAACGACCATAATTGTTTTTGTCGATGCTCAATTGTTTTCTAATAAATGACATTTACTTTTAACATTTTCTGCCATTTTTGTTCATTTGAATTTTTCACAATGCTAACATTTTTAGTTTAAACGACTTTAATTTTTACTTACAATGACAACAAAATATTAATTTTTTTCCAATTGGTTTCGCTTTTGTTTTTGCAATGAAAAAAATAGAACAGAAAAATTTTCCAGGAGTTCTTAAAAAACAAAATTGTTTTCATCGATGTTCAACTGTTTTCTAATAAATGACGTATATGTATACTGTTAACATTACGTTCCAGTTTATTTTCATTTGTTTTTCTGTTGGTGCTAATATTTTTCGTTTTGGCGAGTGTCACATTTTTTCTTACAATGACAACTAAAATAAACAATTGGAAAAACAACATATTTTTTTGAATTGTTTTTGTGACGTCTCTCAATTTTTTATTTTTTTCGAATTTCCCTTTTTTTCCTTAAAATGAAGCTGTGAGAGTTTTCAAGAAACAGTTGAAACATTCTTATTTGTCCATGTTTAATTGTATTCTAATAAATAATATTTTTTGTCATTATTAATTCATTTGAATTTTTAGTAATGCTAACATTTTTATTTTTAACAAATTCCAGTTTTTTTATAGCTACAACAAAAAATAAAAACAGTTGAAAAACTCATATTTTTTTTTCTTTTGTTTTGTCGTGTTTTAACAAATTTCTCTTCTTCTTGCAAAGTCAAAAAAAGTTGTAAGAATTAATAAAAAAGACAGATGAAAATTTACAAAATTGTTTTTGTCAATTGTTCAATTGTTTTCAAATGAATGACATCTACTGTCAATCTTATTTGCCATTGTTTAAATTGTTTTTTCATATTTTATTTTTAACATTTTGCAAGAAAAACATTTTTTAAATCGTTTTTATCCCGTTTTGATGAGTTTCGCTTTTGTTTTTGAAATGACAAGCAAAAAATGTGACAGTTTTAAAAAAACAGCTGAAAAAAATTTTGTTTTTGTCGATTGTTTTTTTTTAACATTATGTACAATTTTATTTTTACTTGTGTTTTTGGTGCTGCTAATGTTTTCAGTTTTGGCGAGTTTCAACTTTTTTTTTTATAATGACAACAAAAATATTTCATTTTTTCAATTGTTTTTGTAGCAATTCTCCATTGAAGTTTTATGAAGATTCCCTTTTTTCTTACATTGACAACAATAAAAAAAACACGCACATAGACAAAAACGTATGAATTTGTGAGAGTTCTCAAGAAAAAAACAGTTGAAAATCAGTCATTATTTATTCATTTGATTTTTTTTTGGTAAGGGAAAACAATTTTAGTTTCACTTTTTGTTTAGATTGACAACAAAAAATAAAAACAGTGTTGAAGGAAAATCATCATTTTTTCTTTTGTTTTTGTCGTGTTTCTCTTCTTGCAATGTCAAAAAAGTGAGAGTTCATAAATAAAACAGTTGAAAAATCACAAAATTGTTTTTATCGATGTTCAATTGTTTCCAATATATGTGTGATGACATTGTCAACAATATTTGTCTTTTTTTTCAATTATTGTTTTAATTTTTACTTTTGACGAGTTTCACGTTTTTTTTTACTAAGACAACAAGAAAAAAAACGGTTGAAAAAACATTACTATATTTTTAAAATTGTTTCTATAGTGTTTTGATGAGTTTTGCTTTTGTTTTTGCAATGTCGAAAAAAGGGTGACAGTTTATAAAAATAGCTGAAAAAACTCAAAATTGTTTTTGTCAATGTTCAATTGTTTTCTAATAAATGATATATGTTTTTGGTGGTGCTAATATTTTCAGTTTTGGCGAGTTTCAACTTTTTTTATAATGACAACAAAAATAAACAATTGAAAGTAAAAACACCGATTCAACATTTGTGGTTTTGTGGAAAATCGCTCTTTTCTTACAATTACAAAAAAAAAACGCACACGCACAAAAACGTATGAAGTTCTAAGAGTTCTCAAAAAATATAGTTGAAAAAACATACAATTGTTTCGGTCGATGTTTAATTGTTTTCTAATAGATTATATCTACTTTCAACATTATGTGCCATTTTCTTTTCAATTATTTTTATTTTTAATGGTGCTAACAAAATTGTTATTGTCGATGTTCAATTGTTTTTTTTTAATAAACGACATTTACTGTTAATATTTTCTGTCATTATTTATTCATTTAATTATTTTTTTTTTTTTTTTTTGGTAATGGAAAACATTTTTAGTTTCATTCATTTAGAATGACAACAAAAAATAAAAACAGGAAAAATTCATCATTTTCATTCTTTTGTTTTTGTCGTGTTTTGACGAGTTTCTCTTTTTCTTGCAATGTCAAAAAAAGTAGTAAGAGTTTGTTAAAAAAACAGTTGAAAAATCACAAAATTGTTCAATTGTTTTTCTTTAATAAACGACATTTACTGTTAACATTTTCTGTCATTGTTTATTCATTTAATTTTTTTTTTTGGTAATGAAATCATTTTTAGTTTCATTTTTTTAACAACAAATAAAAAACAAAAAATAAAAACAGTGTTGAAAAAAATCATCATTTTTGTCTTTTGTTTTTTGTCGTGTTTTGACAAGTTGATCTTCTTCGTGCAATGTCAAAAAAAGTGGTGAGGTTTTATAAAAAAAAGGAACAGTTGAAAAATCACAAAATTGTTTTTATCAATGTTCAATTGTTTTCTAATAAATGTGACATCCACTGTCAATGTTTTGTAATACATTGGTTTTTATGTGTATTTTTAAAGAAAGAAGACCAACGTTTTGAATAAATAAATAAATAAATAAATATTTGTCATTTTTTCCAATTGTTGTTTTAATTTTTAGATTTGATGAGTTTCACTTTTTTTACAATGACAACAAGAAAAAACATTACTATATTTTTAAAATTGTTTTTATCATATTTTGATGAGTTTCGCTTTTGTTTTTGCAATTTCAAAAAGAGTATGACAGTTTATAAAAGTAGCTGAAAAAACTCAAAATTGTTTTCTAATAAATGACATATGTATTGTATTGTATTATATTGTATTAATGCTTCTTTCTCTTACAATAAATAAATTTGTACAAATGTTTTTGGTGGTGCTAATATTTTCAGTTTTAGCGAGTTTCAAGTTTTTATTTTTATAACAATAAAAATAAACAATTTTTTTCAATTTTTGGAGACAATTCTCTATTGTAGTTTTGTGAAGATTCGCTTTTTGCTAACAATTACAACGAAAAAAAACACACAATTGTTTTTGTCGATGTTTAATTGTTTTCTAATAGAATGTATTTGCCAGTTTCTTTTCAATTGTTTTTATCTTTGGTGATGCTAACAAAATTGTTTTTCTGTCATTATTTACTAATTTGATTTTTATGTGGTAATGGGAAATATTTTTAGTTTCACTCTTTTTTTAGAATGACAACAAAAAAATAAAAACAGTGTTGAAAGAAATCATCATTTTTTTCTTTTGTGTTTGTCGTGTTTTGACAAGTTTCTTCTTGCAATGTCAAAAAAGTTGTGAGAATTTATAAAAAAAAAACAGTTGAAACATAACAAAATTGTTTGTGTCGATGTTCAATTGTTTTTTAATAAATGACATTTAATGTTAACATTTTCATTTGATTTTTTTTTATGATGGAAGCATTTTTAGTTATACTTTTTTTTAGAATGACAACATAAAATAAAAACAGTTGAAGACAATCATCATCATTGTTTTCTTTTGTTTTTGTGGTGTTTTGACAAATTTCTCTTCTTCTTGCAATGCCAAAAAAAGGGGCCAGAGAAAAAATATTGAAAATTAACAAATTTGTTTGTGACGACATTTAATTGTTTTTTAATCTACTGTCCACATAATTTGCCTTTTTTTCAATTGTTTGTTCTATATTTTTGACGAGTTTCACGTGTTTTTCTTACAAGAAAAAAAATACCATTTAAATTTTTTTTATTGTGTTTTGAAGAGTTTCGCTTCTGTTTTTGCAATGTCAAAAAAAAATGTGACAGTTTTCAATTTTTGCAATGTCAAAAAAAGTTGTAAGAGTTGTATAAAAAACAGTTGAAAAATCACAAAATTGGTTTCGTCGATGTTCAATTGAGTTCTGATAAATGACGTCTACTGTCAACATTATTTGCATTTTTTCTTTAATTGTTTTTTTTAATTTTTAGTTTTGACGAGTTTCACGTTTTTCTTACATGAAAAAAAAAACAATACTATTTGTTTAAAATGTTTTTATCGGGTTTTGATGAGTTTCACTTTTGCTTTTGTAATGTCAAAAAAAAAATTTTGATTTTGATTTTTAATTCTTGCAATGTTAAAAAAAAGTTGTGAGACTTCATAAAAAAAAAAACAGTTTAAAATTGTTTTTGTCGATGTTCAATTGTTTTCTAATAAATGACATCTACTGTCAACATTATTTGCAATGTTTCCAATTGTTTTTTAATAATATAAGTTTTGGTGTTTCACGTTTTTCTTACAAGAAAATAAAAACAGTTGAAAAAACAAAATGTTTTTATCGCGTTTTGATGAGTTTTGCTTTTGTTTTTGCAATGTCAAAAAAAATTGTGACCGTTTCTAAAAATTAAAAAAAAACAATTGTTTTTGTCAATGTTCAATTGTTTTTTTTAAATAAATGACATATACTGTTAATATTATGTAGAGTTTTCTTTTTAATTGTGATTTTAATGCTGCTAATATTTTCAGATTTGACGAGTTTAAACTTTTATTTTTTACAATGACAACTGAAGTAAATAATTGAATGAAAAAAATCACCATATTTTCATTTGTTTGTGTAACGATTCACCATTTGTGAACAACAACAAAAACATACCCATACAAAAACGTATGAAGTTGTGAGAGTTCTCAAAAAAAAAACACGCGCATACACAAAATCGTATGTAGTTGAGAAAGTTCTCAAGAAAAAACAGATGAAAAATCATACAATAGTTTTTTTTGCGATGTTTAATTGTTTTCTAATAGATGGCATCTGCTCTCAATATTATTTTCAGTTGTTTTATGGTGGTGCTAACAAAATTGTTTTAATCGATGTTTAATTGTTTGACATCTACTTTTAACATTATGTGCCATTTTCTTTTCAATTGTTTTTTTTACATGGTGTCCGATGTTTAATTGTTTTCTAATACATTTTTTTCAATTGTTTTTTCAATTTTTAGTTTTTACGTGTTTCACTTTTTTCTTACAATGACAAGAAAAATAAAAAGTTGTCAATTGTCTTTGTAATGTTTTGACGAGTTTTGCTTTGTCCTTGCAATGTCAAAAAAAAACAGTTTAAATGGACCATTTTATTTGCAATCGTCTTTCTGGTGGTGCTAATATGTTCAGTTTTGGCGAGTTTCAATTGTTTCTTACTATTGGCAACAAAATTATTTTTGTCGATGTTCAATTTTTTTCTAATAAATGACATCTACTAATTTTTTCAATTGTTTTTTCACTTTTTAATTTTGACGAGTTTCACTTTTTTCTTACGGTGACAACAAAAATAAACAGTTGAAGACGACATCACCATTTTTTTCAATTGTCTTTATGGTGTTTTGACGAGTTTCGTTTTTATCCTTGCAATTTCAAAAAAAAACAGTTAATAAATCACAAAATTGTTTTCGAAATAAATGAACCATTTTATTTGCAATTGTCTTTCTGGTGGTGCTGCTGATATTTTCAGTTTTGGCGAGTTTCAATTGTTTCTCGGTATTGGCAACAAAATTGTTTTTGTCGATGTACAATTGTTTTCTAATAAATGACATCTACTGTCAAAATTATTTTCCATATTTTTTCAATTGTTTTTTTTTCACTTTTATTTTGACCAGTTTCACTTTTTTCTTGCAGTGACAACAAAAATAAACATTTGAAAACAACATCAACATTTTTTTCAACTGTCTTTGTGGTGTTTTGACGAGTTTCGTTTTTATCCTTGCAATGTCAAAAAAAAATCGTAAAAAATCATAAAGTTGTTTTTGTCGACGTTCAATTGTTTTTTAATAAATTAACCATTTTATTTGCAATTGTTTTTCTGGTGGTGCTACTAATATTTTCAGTTTTGGTGAGTTTCTATTGTTTCTTGGTATTGGCAACAAAATTGTTTTTGTCGATGTACAATTGTTTTCTAATAAATGACATCTACTGTCAACATTATTTTCCATATTTTTTCAATTGTTTTTTTTCACTTTTTTTATTTTGACCAGTTTCACTTTTTTCTTACAGTGACAACAAAAATAAACATTTGAAGACATCACATTTTTTTTCAATTGTATTTTTGGTGTTTTGACGAGTATCGTTTTTGTCCTTGCAATGTCAAAAAAAAACAGTTAAAAATCACAAACTTGTTTTTGTCGACGTTCAATTGTTTTCTAATAAATGAACTATTTTATTTGCAATTGTTTTTCTGGTGGTGCTGCTAATATTTTCAGTTTTGGCGAGTTTCAATTGTTTCTCGGTATTGGCAACAAAATTGTTTTTGTCGATGTTCAATTGTTTTCTAATAAATGACATCTACTGTCAACATTATTTGCCATATTTTTTCAATTGTTTTTTTCACTTCTTTAATTTTGACGAGTTTCACTGTTTTCTTACAGTGATAACAAAAATAAACATTTGAAGACATCACATTTTTTTTTCAATTGTCTTTTTGGTGTTTTGACGAGTTTCGTTTTTATCCTTGCAATTTCAAAAAAAAAACCAGTTAATAAATCCCAAAATTGTTTTCGAAATAAATGAACCATTTTATTTGCAATTGTCTTTCTGGTGGTGCTGCTAATATTTTCAGTTTTGGCGAGATTCAATTGTTTCTTGTTATTGGCAACAAAATTGTTTTTGTCGATGTACAATTGTTTTCTAATAAATGACATCTACTGTCAACATTATTTTCCATATTTTTTCAATTGTTTTTTTTTTCACTTCTTTAATTTTGACCAGTTTCACTTTTTTCTTACAGTGACAACAAAAATAAACATTTGAAGACAACATCACATTTTTTTTTCAATTGTCTTTTTGGTGTTTTGACGAGTTTCGTTTTTATCCTTGCAATGTCAAAAAAAAAACCGTTAAAAATCACAAAGTTGTTTTTGTCGACGTTCAATTGTTTTCTAGTAAATTAACATTTTATTTGCATTTGTCTTTCTGGTGGTGCTGCTAATATTTTCAGTTTTGGCGAGATTCAATTGTTTCTTGGTATTGGCAACAAAATTGTTTTTGTCGATGTTCAATTGTTTTCTAATAAATGATATATGTTTTTGGTGGTGCTAATATTTTCTATTTTGGCGAGTTTCAACTTTTTATTTTTCTAATGACAACAAAAATCAACAAATAGACACCAATTTTTTTCAATTTTTTGGTGACGATTCTCTATTGTAGTTTTGTGAAGATTCGCTTTTTGCTAACAATGACAATAAAACAAAAACACAATTGTTTTTGTCGATGTTTAATTGTTTTCTAATAGATGGAATCTAGTTGACAAAGTTGTATTACTTGTTGGAAATAAATTATTATTATCTATCTATTTTCAACATTATGTGCCATTTTCTTTTCAATTGTTTTTATTTTTAGTGGTGCTAACAAAATTGTTTTTCTGTCATTATTTATTGAATTTGATTTTTATTTGGTAATGGGAAACATTTTTAGTTTCAATCTTCTTTTTAGGATGACAACAAAAAGATAAAAACAGTGTTGAAAGAAACCATCATTTTTTCTTTTGTTTTTGTCGTGTTTTGACAAGTTTCTCTTCTTCTTGCAATGTCAAAAATAAAGTAGTGAGAGTATATAAAAAAACAGTTGAAAAATTACTAAATTATTTTTGTCGATGTTCAATTGTTTTTTTAATAAATGACATTTTCTGTCATTATTTATTCATTTGATTTTTTTGGTGACGGAAACATTTTTAGTTTCACATCTTTTTAGAATGACAACAAAATTTAAAAAAAAAAACAGTTGAAAAATTTATTATTTTTTCTTTTGTTTTTGTCGTGTTTTGACAAGCCTCTCTTCTTCTTACAATGTCAAAGAAATGGTGAGAGTTAAAAAAACAGTTGAAAAGTCACAAAATTGTTTTTATCGATGTTCAATTGTTTTCTAATAAATATGACATCTACTCTCAACATTATTTTCCATAAATTGTTTTTTCAATTTTTAGTTTTGACTAGTTTCACGTTTTTTTTTTAAACAGTTTATAAAACATCACCATTTTTTTTTAAATTGTTTTTATAACTTTTTGATAAGTTTGGATTTTGGTTTTGCAATGTCAAAAGAATATGCCAGTTTTTTAAAATCAGCTAAAAAAATCAAAAAGAAAATGTTTTGTCGATGTTCAATTGTTTTCTAATGAATGACTTGTACTCTCAACATTATTTGCCTCTTTTTTACATTTTTTTTTACAATTTCTAGTTTTAACAAGAAAAAAAAAAACAGTTGATAAAACATCACCATTTTTTTAAATTGTTTTTATCGCGTTTTGATAATTTTTGTAATGTCAAAGAAAACATTGTGACAGTTTTTAAAAAATAGCTGAAAAATGAAAAAAAAAAAATGTTTTTGTCGATGTTCAATTGTTTTCTAATGAAAGACTTGTACTGTCAACGTTATTTGCCTCTTTTTTCAATTGTTTTTACTATTTATAGTTTTAACGAGTTTTACGTTTTTTACAAGAAAAAAAAAAACAGTTGATAAAAAAAACATCACCAGTTTTTTAAATTGTTTTTATCGCGTTTTGATAAATTTGGCTTTTGTTTTTGCAATATCAAGGAAAACATTGTGACAGTTTTTAAAAAACCGTTGAAAAAATAAAAAATAAATGTTTTTGTCGATGTTCAATTGTTTTCTAATAAATAACATCTACTGTCAACATTATTTGCCTCTCTTTTGAAGAGTTTCACGTTTTTTTTAAACAGTTGATAAAACGTTACTATTTTTTAAAATTGTTTTTAACGCGTTTTGCTTTTGTTTTTGTAATGTCAAAAAAAATGTGACAGTTTTTAAAAAAATAAATGAAAAAAAAGACTTAAATTGTTTTTGTCGATGTTCAATTGTTTTTTTTAATAAATGACATATATGGTTTGGTGGTGCTACTAATTAGTTAACTGTTTGTGTGATGATTCGTCATTTGTGGTTTTGTGGAGATTCGCAACAAAAAAAATATACACATACAAAAACGTATGAAGTTGTGAGAATTCTAAAAAACATGCAATTGTTTTTATTGATGTTTTATTGTTTTCTATTAGATGTCATCAACTTATAATATTATGTGCCATTCGCCGATGTTCAATTGTTTTCTCATTAATAACATCTGTCAAAATGATTCCCATTTTTTTCAATTGAGTTTCAATTGTTTCTTGCTATTGACAACAAAATTGTTTTTGTTGATGTACAATTGTTTTCTAATAAATGACATCTACTGTCAATATTATTTTCCATATTTTTTCAATTGTTTTTTTTTTCACTTTTTTTTTATTTTGACCAGTTTCACTTTTTTCTTGTAGTAACAACAAAAATAAACATTTGAAGACAACATCACAATTTTTTTTCAATTGTCTTTGTGGTGTGTTGATGAGTTTCGCTGTTGTCCTTGCAATGCCAAAAAAAAAAAACAGTTAAAAATCACAAAATTGTTTTCGTCGATATTCAATTGTTTTCTAATAAATGAACCATTTTATTTGCAATTGTTTTTCTGGTGGTGCTACTAATATTTTCAGTTTTGGTGAGTTTCTATTGTTTCTTGGTATTGGCAACAAAATTGTTTTTGTCGATGTACAATTGTTTTCTAATGAATGACATCTACTGTCAACATTATTTTCCATATTTTTTCAATTGTTTTTTCACTTTTTAATTTTGACGAGTTTCACTTTTTTCTTACACTTACAAAAAAAAATAAACAGTTGAAAAAAAGCATCACCATTTTTTTCCATTGTGGTGTTTTGACGAGTTTCGTTTTTATCCTTGCAATGTCAAAAAAAAAACCGTTAAAAATCATAAAGTTGTTTTTGCCGACGTTCAATTGTTTTCTAATAAATGAACCATTTTGTTTTCCATTGTTTTTGTGATGATTCTCCATTATTACTTTTGTCTTACAATCACCACAAAAAACACAAAACCGTGATTAGTCGTAAGACTTCTAAAAAAAAACAATTGAAAAAATAACAAGATAGGTTTTTTGTCGATGTTCAATTGTTTTCTACTAAATGACATCTACTTTAAACATTATGTGACGTGTTTCTGTTAGTGCGAATATTCTCAGTTTGGACGAGTTTCACTTTTTTCTTACCATTGAAAACAAAAACAAAACTTGGAAAAAAAAACATTATCAATTTTTTTTAATTATCAATTAGTTTCACGTTTTTTTTTACTAAGACAACAAGAAAAAAAAAACGGTTGAAAAAACATTACTATATTTTTAAAATTGTTTCTATAGTGTTTTGATGAGTTTTGCTTTTGTTTTTGCAATGTCGAAAAAAGGGTGACAGTTTATAAAAATAGCTGAAAAAACTCAAAATTGTTTTTGTCAATGTTCAATTATTTTCTAATAAATGATATATGTTTTTGGTGGTGCTAATATTTTCTGTTTTGGCGAGTTTCAACTTTTTATTTTTCTAATGACAACAAAAATCAACAAATAGACACCAATTTTTTTTCAATTTTTTGGTGACGATTCTCTATTGTAGTTTTGTGAAGATTCGCTTTTTGCTAACAATGACAATAAAACAAAAACACAATTGTTTTTGTCGATGTTTAATTGTTTTCTAATAGATGGAATCTAGTTGACAAAGTTGTATTACTTGTTGGAAATAAATTATTATTATCTATCTATTTTCAACATTATGTGCCATTTTCTTTTCAATTGTTTTTATTTTTAGTGGTGCTAACAAAATTGTTTTTCTGTCATTATTTATTGAATTTGATTTTTATTTGGTAATGGGAAACATTTTTAGTTTCAATCTTCTTTTTAGGATGACAACAAAAAAATAAAAACAGTGTTGAAAGAAACCATCATTTTTTATTTTGTTTTTGTCGTGTTTTGACAAGTTTCTCTTCTTCTTGCAATGTCAAAAATAAAGTAGTGAGAGTATATAAAAAAACAGTTGAAAAATTACTAAATTATTTTTGTCGATGTTCAATTGTTTTTTTAATAAATGACATTTTCTGTCATTATTTATTCATTTGATTTTTTTGGTGACGGAAACATTTTTAGTTTCACATCTTTTTAGAATGACAACAAAAATTTAAAAAAAAAAACAGTTGAAAAATTTACTATTTTTTCTTTTTTGTTTTTGTCGTGTTTTGGCAAGCCTCTCTTCTTCTTGCAATGTCAAAGAAATGGTGAGAGTTAAAAAACAGTTGAAAAGTCACAAAATTGTTTTTATCGATTTTCAATTGTTTTCTAATAAATATGACTTCTACTGTCAACATTATTTTCCATAAATTGTTTTTTCAATTTTTAGTTTTGACTAGTTTCACGTTTTTTTAAACAGTTGATAAAAAATCACCATTTTTTTAAATTGTGTTTAAAACGA
Organism: Ontholestes murinus; assembly: GCA_963969525.1. NCBI lineage: Eukaryota > Metazoa > Arthropoda > Insecta > Coleoptera > Staphylinidae > Ontholestes > Ontholestes murinus. The sequence continues at coordinate 75,549,192 of OZ018390.1, read as the reverse complement.
TTTGATAAGTTTGGCTTTTGGTTTTGCAATGTCAAAAAAATGTGCCAGTTTTTAAAAACCAGCTGAAAAAATAGAAAAGAAAATATTTTTGTCGATGTCCAATTGTTTTCTAATAAGTGATGTCTACTGTCAACATTCTTTCAATTGTTTTTACAATTTCTAGTTTTAACGAGTTTTACGTTTTTACAAGAAAAAAAAACAGTTGATAAAACCACCATCATTTTTTTAAATTGTTTTTATTGCGTTTTGATAAATTTGGCATTTGTTTTTGCAATGTCAAAGAAAACATTGTGACAGTTTTTAAAAAACCGTTGAAAAAATAAAAAATAAATGTTTTTGTCGATGTTCAATTGTTTTCTATTGAATGACTTGTACTGTCAACACTATTTGCCTCTTTTTTCAAGTTTTAGTTTTGAAGAGTTTCACATTTAAAAAAAAACAGTTGATAAAACGTTACTATTCTTTTAAATTGTTTTTAACGCGTTTTGATAACTTTCGCTTTTGTTTTTATAATGTCAAAAAAATTGTGACAGTTTTTAAAAAATAAATGAAAAAAAGACTCAAAATTGTTTTCGTCGATGTTTAATTGTTTTTTTAAATAAATGACATATACTGTTAACAATTTTCTTTTTAATTGATTTTAACGTGTTTTGATGAATTTCGCTTTTGTTTTTGTAATGTCGAAGAAAACATTGTGACAGTTTTTAAAAAACAAAAATTATTTTTGTGAATGTTCAATTGTTTTTTTTTTAATAATGACATATATTGTTAATATTATGTACAATTTTCTCTTTAATTGTGTTTTTAGTGCTGTAAATATTTTCATATTTTCAGTTTTGACGAGTTTAAACTTTCCTTTACAATGACAACAAAAATAAACAATTGATCGAAGAAAACATCTTTTTTTTTGACAATTGTTTGTGGGATGATTCGTCATTTGTGGTTTTCTGAAGATTCGCAACAAAAAAAAACATACACACACAAAAACGTATGAAGTTGTGAGAATTCTAAAAAACATACAATTGTTTTTATCGATGTTTAATTCTTTTCTAATAGATGACATCAACTTATAACATTATGTGCCATTTTCTTTTTAATTGTTTTTTGTTTGGTGATGTTCAATTGTTTTCTAATAAGTAACATCTGTCAAAATTATTGCCATTTTTTTTAATTTGCAGTTTTAACGATTTTCACTTGTTTCTTACAATGACAACAAACATAAAAAAAACGTCATCATTTTTTTCAATTGTCTTTGTGGTGTTTTGCGAGTTTCGCTTCTGTCCTTGCAATATCAAAAAAAAAGTGTTGAAAAAGCACAAAATTGTTTTGTCGATGGTCAATTGTATTCTAATAAATTAACCATTTTATTTTCATTTGTCTTTCTGGTGGTGGTGCTAATATTTTCAGTTTTGGCGAGTTGTCAATTGTTTCTTAGAGTTTCACTTTTTTTCTTACACTGACAACAAAAATAAACAGTTGAAAAAAAGCATCACCATTTTTTTTCATTGTGGTGTTTTGACGAGTTTCGTTTTTATCCTTGCAATGTCAAAAAAACCGTTAAAAATCATAAAGTTGTTTTTGTCGACGTTCAATTGTTTTCTAATAAATGAACCATTTTAATTGCAATTGTTTTTTTCTGGTGGTGCTGCTGATATTTTCAGTTTTGGTTAGTTTCAATTGTTTTTTGGTATTGGCAACAATTTTTTTTTGTCGATGTTCAATTGTTTTCTAATAAATGACATCTACTGTCAACATTATTTGTTATATTTTTTTCAATTGTTTTTTTAATTTTGACGAGTTTCACTTTTTTCTTACACACATAAACAGTTGAAAAAACAATTTTTAATTTTTTTTTTGTGGTGTAATAATAATAACTTTGTTAACGGGATACGTCCTGTACATTTTGACTAGTTTCTTGCAATGTTAAAAAAAATGAGTTTTTATAAAACAGTTGAAAAATTAGAAAATTGTTTTGTCGATGTTTTTTAAATAATAACATACTGTTAATGTGATATGCCATTATCTTTTCAATTGTTTTTCTGGTATAGCTAATATTCTTAGTTTTGACGAGTTTCGTGTTTTTTTCTTACAATGAAAACTCAATAAACAGTTGAAAAAAATATACCATTTCAATTGTTTCTCTAGTGATTCTACATTTTTAGTATTGTCGAGTTTTGCTTTTTTTATTCCATGATAACAAAAAATACAAAAAAGTTGTGAGAGTTCTAGAACAACAAAAAAAAAACGGTGAAAAATGCCAAAATTGTTTTTGTTGAAGATTCATAGTTTTCTAAAAAGTGAAATTTGCTGTTAATATTTTCTGTCATTTTTATACAATTGATTTTATTTTAGTAATGCTATTGTTTTTAGTTTTAGTTTACATTTTTTTACCATTGGCAATAAAACAAACAATTGAAAAATAAACATCACTCATTTTTTCCATTGTTTTTGTGATGATTCTCCATTATTACTTTTGTCTTACAATCACCACAAAAAACACAAAACCGTGATTAGTCGAAAGACTTCTAAAAAAAAAACAATTGAAAAAATAACAAAATAGGTTTTTTGTCGATGTTCAATTGTTTTCTACTAAATGACATCTACTTTAAACATTATGTGACGTGTTTCTGTTAGTGCGAATATTCTCAGTTTGGACGAGTTTCACTTTTTTCTTACCATTGAAAACAAAAACAAAGCCCACTTTTTCAATTTTTTTAATTGTCAATTAGAAGGTTAATTAAGCACTTGGTTTAGTTTCAATATTATAAAAATAATAATATAAAATAGTGAAACCAAATCACGTGTTTAATTAACATTCTAATTAACATAAAAATGTTTCATCGCGGAATTTAATTCATCGTATTTTAAAATTGTATTAATGATGACTCCACATTTTTAATTTTATGGTATGTCGTTTGTTTTTCTTCCATATGAACAACGTACTCTAAATTTTTTAGTTTTATGGAATTTCATTTGTTTTTCTTACATATGAAGAACATGTACATGTCGTGACGTCAATTTATATTTTGATTTAGTCGAATAACCAACTTGTCTTAATTCCAGACTGGTTTCGTGGTGGTGTGAAGTTTTCCACTACGGTTTATTTATAGAGTACCACGAAGCAACCGGTGGCAACAACATCCTCATGGTCATGGTCGCTATTACCAAACCGAAATGTCCAGAAAATTCGAGGTCCGCAACGTTCACGATCACACTTTCTCCATTTGCAATAATAATAGTAATTATCATTTTTTTTATTACTTCTCCATCCGTGGGATTTCTTTCCATACTTGGGAATGGCATTGTGTTCACATGAAATTAACTTGGAGTTAATAAAAATTCGGATGAGAACGTATTGAAGGTAAATTAATTATTATTATTTTAGTAAATATCACATTGACTTTGGTTGCTTAAAAAATAATTGATTAATGCAATAAATAATATTAAAAATTTTCTTCACTGCAATAAATAATTCGAAGATGGTCGCGTTTTTATTTTCAGTTGTTTAATAAATTAAAATAAATAAAAGCAGTTTTTAAATCTTCTTGTAAATTAATTTTTAAAAATGATTAGAATAACTAAACGTTTTTTTATTTCTTGTTTTTTTGTCTGAAATTGATGATTTTAATATTTATTTTATTATAATTTTTAAATCAGAAAAGAAATTAATTTGATATAACCCAAAATCCTTTTGAGCCTTATTAGAGGTTTAAAAAATACAATTTTTTCGTTTAAATTTCTTGTTAATAATAATTTTACAAAGAAAAAAATTCAAATTTCAATAATTAGTCTTCTGAAAATGATCTTAGAGTTTCTTCACACTTTAATTTCTATGCTTAGATATATACAGGGTTATTCACGCTATACGGCACGGAATATTGTGGCCAAAATACTTTCAAAAAGTTTCACTTTGGGGATATGTGGGGGTCTATTAAGGCTACTTTTTAAAATTACTTTCATAATATACAGGATGTCCCAAAAACCCTAAAAGTATCAAAGTTGTGTTTTTTTAAATGAAACACCCTGTATTTTATTGCATTTTTGGATCCTTCGATCAAAATAAGTGTGTGTTTTATTAAGGTTTTTATTACTTAAACCTTAAGGTTTTTGAAATAATTTGAATTTTGTAAAAATTTAACCTAATTTTCATGTTTCAAATACTTAAAAATTTATTAATTAAGTTTTTATATATTAAGTTATGCATACCAAATTTACACTGTAATGTAACAATAGATCATATTTTATTTTCCAAGTTTAATAAATTTGACATCTTATACCGGGTGTAAAAAAATTGGAATTAAACAAATGACAACTTTAAATGGCTATAACTTCATTTATTTAAATGGAACGCTATATTTATTAATTTATCAGCAAATGCACGTTTTAATTACCTATCGAATGGTATTTATATCTTAAATGTTAAGTCTTCTCGTTTTTACAGAAAACTCCAAAATATTGTTTATTGCACCGTTTTAGTACTTTTTAAGTAAATATTTTAATGTATCTAGTTTTCTATGGTATTTAAAAACGTCAGATAATTAATTTAGTCTGTCACTTTAGTTTAAAAAGCCTGTCTTTTGTTATAGATGTCTTATTTTGCATTTTTGTGTTAGATCGTTAGTAATCGTTATTGTTTGAACATCGCGATCTAACACAAAAACGCAAAATATCATAACTATAACAAAAGACAGGCTTTTTAAACTAAAGTAACAGACTAAATTAATTATCTTACGTTTTTAAATACGATGAAAAACTAGATACATTAAAATTTTTACTTAAAAAGTACTAAAACGGTGCAAAAAACAATATTTTGGCGTTTTCTGTAAAAACGAGAAGACTTAAGACTTAAGATATAAATACCATAAGATAGGTAATTAAAAAGTGCATTTGCTGGAAAATTAAAAAATATGGCGTTCGATTTAAATAATTGAAGTTATAGCCATTTTAAGTTCTCATTTGTTTAATTCCAATTTTTTACACCCGGTATAAGATGTCAAATTTATTAAACTTGGAAAATAAAATATGATCTATTGTTACATTACAGTGTAAATTTGATATGCATAACTTAATTACTTTTTAAGTATTTGAAACATGAAAATTAGGTTAAATTTTTACAAAATTCAAATTATTTCAAAAACCTTAAGGTTTAGGTAATAAAAACCTTATTAAAACACACACTTATTTTGATGAAGGATCCAAAAATGCAATAAAATACAGGGTGTTTCATTAAAAAAACACAACTTTGATACTTTTAGGGTTTTTGGGACATCCTGTATATTATGAAAGTAATTTTAAAAAGTAGCCCTAATAGACCCCCATATATCCCCAAAGTGAAACTTTTTGAAAGTCACGTATTTTGGCCACAATATTCCGTGCCGTATAGCGTGAATAACCCTATATCTAGTTAATCGCTCATTATCAATAACAACCAATTTTTGCAATTTCTCGAAACTCAAAAAACAAACATCAATGGTCTTATAGATATTAAAATTGCCGTCTGTCCATGGGATTTCATTCACCGAACAGACGGTCCATTTGCATACTTCTTCTTTGCCAACGAATAATAAAAACGAAGTGGAAAGAACGATAAAAAAATTAGCGCCGAATCAATGACGCGATTATAAACGGCTTTTTTCTTGTAGGTCAAGGCGAAAACTACAATAACAAACGGATTGGTCATGCCAGTGTTTTCAAATGGAACAATAAACAATAATTATTAGTTTTGTTTTTACTTATTTAAGAACGATTTTTATGCTAATTAAAATGAAGATATTGAATTTATAATTTCTCAAAAGACATTTCATAAATAAAAACAAGTGTTATATAAGTTTAATATAAAAAAATAATAACTAGAAACTAGAACATTATTGCCAATTGGTAAAAAGATTATAAACACTGTGGAAATTTTTGGGAAAATCTAAAATTCCCGAATTACTAGGAAATTTTAAAATTGTGAAAACAAAATTTTAATAATAACTAGAAACTGTGAAGCAAAATCTCTCCCTCAAAAAGGTTTTTATTGCAAGATTGAAATTTCCAAAAAAAAAAAAAAATAAACCAAAAGGAAAATTATTATTATTAATTATAGAAAAATATTAGAACTATTGAACAAATTGGTAGAGCAATTTCTGAGGAAGACAATGTGACTTATAAAAGAAAGAAATAGTGGAAATAATTTGAGGAAATGCTGGAAAATCAATTGATTTTCAAATTAATTTTTTCACTGCTTTAAATAATTTGGAATATTCATTTATAATACTACTATAATCTTAGCATATTTTTGACCTACTATATAAGATCAATTCTTTCACTACCTACCGCAATAAACTGTACATTAGAATAGCTTACTTATGACCTGCCACAACAATCGATAAATTGATCATGCAATATTGATCTAATTGATTTTGTTATATTTCGTTTATATTACCAATAATTTAGTAAAAAATGCAAATAAATCCAACGCTGCAAAAACGTATCCTTATGTGACGCACATACGTAAACAATTTTTCTTATCTACTAAATTTAACTACTTCTCCTTAATAAAATAACGTCCTATATAATTAGAATTAATTGGTTTTAGATAAGCGATACGCCAGAATAACAAAAATAAAATTGCAGACATTTCGCTAACACACGAGGAAATTATTCGCGGTCTGACATTGTGGAAAATATTATTTACTGCCGACTCACTGTAAACGTTATCAAATAGATTGGATTTTTTTTAATATACGTATAGAAATCGCAAAAGCGTCCAATTTCGCAACTCATTTAGATAATCCAAAAAGTATTAAATAATTTAATGGATTAGGATGGATACAGTATATCAAAATGTAAATAATTTAATGATATTATCAATAATAATAAGTATATAATCAAAATAAGTTTTTTAGCCAAAGAAAAATGAAGAATTATTACTGGGAATTTTTTGTTAGCTAATTTATCACTTTTCTTTTAATATACTGTTGAAAATGAACCCTTAGGGTTCGAAATGTACATATAGTTTATAATAAAATTGTTGAAGAAAGGATATACTGTTAACCACTAATAATTTATCACTGTTTAAACATAATAATTTCTGTTTGACTTGAGTAAAACTTTTTGTTCCATGCACCAATAAAGATTATTATTATTATTATTATTATAATCATTTTGAGAATTCAATAAAATCAATATATATTTTTTAATGCAAGCGAATGTATATTAAAATTTATTTAATAATTAATTAAAGTGATAAAAAAACTGGTTATGCAACCAAACATACTTTCATGCATTCATTTAACATCTCGCCTCTAATCTAGAGATGTATTTACCTTTTGCAAATTAAAATAATTGTTGATCGCACACTATAAATCAATAAATGTTTTCACCTTCTAATCAATTACAATTAAAATCGTAATCGAAGGTTAGCATCAAACAAACTAAACGTAAGAAATGGTGGAATATAAAAATAATAACAAAAACAAAACAATAAATGTTTAAACAAATTCGAAGGCCGGTATAAAACACACGATACACTCAAATAATACAATAAAATGTATATTTTTTTAAAACGTGTTTAAAACTCGTGCATGAAATCTCTTGAATAAAGCCTTAATTTACACCTCCGTGTAAATTGATAGGTTATGTAATTTAAAATGAACTTATTTTGTGCCCTTGTTAAATCGCCCTCAATGAAACGCGCTCGCAAAAAAAAAAATGTTAAATAAACTTGAGCGACCGAGGACACAATGGATCAATTAAATGAAATTTTCTGGTCTGTTTCGTGGATTTACGTGCGCGCACAATAGCAGATAAGAGGGCCGATTGAAGTGCGGACGTTTCCAGTCGATCAGCGGCCGCCTCTCCGTCACCTCCACCTTTACATTGACCACCGATAATCCTCTGACACTGACAGTCGGTTCACCAGCGGCGATCAGCTGTTGTGCGTTTTTTAACCAGTCGCAGTGTGTGTGTGATGCAGTGATAGGAGTGTTCGCGCCGCCCGGTTTCATTTTCATCGTCCGACCGAAAACTACACCCCGCAGAAATGATCGAGGGCTACGGACCGGTCATGCAGGCCTTCCTCGGCACGCTCCTCACCTGGGGACTCACCGCCGCCGGGGCGGCGCTCGTCGTCTTCGTCAGGGGCTCGCAGGTAACGCGACATAACCTCGAAATTCGGTGTAAACAAGCGATTTTATCTCATAGAATTATAATTAACAAAACAATAAATTTAATACAAACTTTTCGTTATAGATGGCTTTAATAGTGTTTTGTTTTATTTGTTTTGCTGTCATTTAATCATTGTTAATTGCAAAGAATATAATTACAATTATTATGATTTTATTTATTAACACAAGGTGAGTTTTTTTTAATGTTTTTAATAAGAAAATAAATAATAATTGATGATACATAAAACATATATTTAATTACCTAATTGCTTTAAATTTTCTCCATTTTAAAGTAAAAATCACTTGTTTGACAGATAATTTATTATTTTCTATCCGACTAGTTTCGACAATAAATCATTATCAAGGAGTGATAATAATTTATTGTCGACAAATCGAGTAATTTTTAGTTATAAAGCGTTTGGTCTTAATTTAATCGTAATGAGAATACTGTTGATTCATTTTAGTCAAGTAATTATAATTTAATCATGATGATGATTGCGACCGATAAATATAGTAATGGTTTTATTTAACCACTTATCACAGGCCCCCTAGAGATATCTCTGGCACAAGCACATTACTTTCAAAAATAATTGTGCACAAAGGGGTTAATGTCAATAATTACAGTTATATTTATTTTCTATTGTTTCAGTTTATTTAATTAAAGTGAGTTATATTTAATAGCAAATAAATCATTTAATTATTCGCTTTGCGTTCGAAATATATATTTGTTTGCAAGAGCGTTTGTTAATGCTTTAGTTATTAATCTAACCTTCAAGTAACTCGTCCAATTAAATGACTATTTTTATGTTTTCAATAAGAAAACTAAGCAACAATTAGATTGGACGACGATGTGAAACTGTTTATGATACCAAAATGTATATTTCGAACACAAAGCGAATAATTAAATGCTTTACTTGCTATTAAATAGAACTCACTTTAATTAAATTTTGTTCATAATTTAATTTGCCAATTGTGTGGCACCAGGGTTACTTCCATTGTTTTAAGACTCTCATTTGTGCTTAGCACGAAAAGAGCATATTAATATGCTCTGAATAATTTTTTCTATAATCTTATTGTAAATATTTTTAATGATTAATATGATTTTATGATAATTATTTTTTACTTGTAAAAATTAATGAATGTGTATTAAGTTTTGTATGTTTTCTTGTTGTGATTCATTCAATCCACTGTGGAGGGAATAAAGAAAAACAAGTCCAATGATATACTCAAGGATCTATTCATACTCAAGTATAGAATAAATTATTCTTCACTCGTATACGTAGATCATTGTTTTCTAATCATTGAATGTGAACCTTTTTTTTGCATATATTGTTACAATTAGTTCAATTAATAAAACACATAAGTCACTTATGTTTCGATAATGGCAAGTGGAGTTGCCGAAACTAGTCAAAGAAATAAAATATAGAGTCTTATACAAACAAAGTTGAAGTGTTTTATTAATTATTCAAACATGTATAACGAAGTAGAAGCTTCTTACATTAACAAAACAATTCGTTCAATCTACCCTAAAAATGGTAAACGAGTACTTATGATATGCATATGATCCATTGATCATACCAACCAGTTCTAATATAATAATTTTAAAATATGAAACAACGATGAGTCTTATTAAGACTACAAAACGAAACACTTGTTTAAACAAAAACTATGTATTTATGTATGTCACTAACTGGTCACTTATATTTAAATATGATATTACTTATATCCTGCTCACATGCTTTTCTTGCCAGTATGTTTACATGACCTTTGTCCTTAAGGTTTGAATGACTTTTTGTCCATAAAAATGTGACTTCGCTTGTTATGCTTCTTATAGCGATTGTTTCACAAGTGTATATGGAAAATTCACCACACAGAGGCACTGTTTTACACTTTCAAATCTCATACTTGAATATCCCAAAAATAATCATTTCCTTAACCTATAAAATATTATTAGTCAAGATCAAGCGATCGGATAAAATCCAGTTTAAGTATGCTTCGACACTAGTTCCACCAACTGAACGGGTTGTGCATAAAAATTCAGAGTCTAGTTTACGTACTTTACACTAATATAATAATAATATTAATATACATTAATAATAATCAATTAAACAAGAATGTTGCCAGAGCTTACGTGACTTTATCTAAGCGTCTAAGTCTTTTCAAATGCCGAGACCGCTATCACCAAATGCACAATCACAACCTCGCACAGAGTCATACTCAGATGCACGCTACCCAAACAAGAACATAGTGACAAACCATTCGAAATAAATTTTTGCTTTAATTATAATTAATTAAATTATTTTTATTTAAAAAACAATTATATTTATTACTTTCATAATACTGCACCTGTAAATCGATATTTAATTTACAATTGCATTTATTCTGTAAATTTTCAAACTGTGCCAGATTAAATGAAAGTTGTTTATGTGACAGATGATAGATTAGGATTAGGTAGTAGTAGTAGTGTTAGACTATCGACCACGTGGTCCTTCCGCCATGTGTTATTGCCGAATGCGCCACCACCGGCGTATAAGGATTAGGTTTTATTACATAACCCAACTACCTATAGTAGTGTAATGTGATTACATAACCTCTAAAATGTAAAGACAGTAGACAGATTCGATAAAACAATGGCAATGAAATTCCTTAACAGGCAAGTGTTTCAAATAACGTCTTTACAATACTTATCATGGTGTAATTCCAAAGTACACTTAACTCCGTATGAAATATGCAACTGTTTTTTTTGTTGTTTATAATTTCTTTTTTCCTTTAAAATTAACCTTTTATCTCTTGATTTTTAGTAATCGATTATCAATTGTTTTTATGTGGTTTTGAAAATATGTTCTTTTTATATTTAGAAGTTTTTCTTAATTTATTTTTCTAATTTAATTTTTCCCACTGTTTTTTTTTCTCAATCTGCCATTTTGTTTAAAACAACCAGTTGTCAATTAATAATTAATTTTGCAACCCAACAAAAAAGCAATATTATAAAATAAAGCACTAAAAACCTTTCTTCACACAGTTTATTTGAAATACCAAATATATTTGTGAAGAAAGGTTTTTAGTGCTTTATTTTATAATCAAGTTCATCTTCACGTAACTCATCCAATTAATTTATTAAAAAAGCAATAATTGACGCTCGAAAATAAATAAGATCGTGACGTTTGATTGTTTCTAGCAATCAGCTGTCAATTGTTTTTTTTATAGTTTTAAAAGTGTGCTAATTTTTTTTTCTGAAAATTTAAAATGTATAAATTTAGTTTATTTTTTACTGAATTCGCTACATATATATTTTTTTTCCTAGCAGTCAATTCCGAATTATAAGTTTATTCATGTAAAGATTTACATTTATAGTTAATAAAAATCAATTTGTGAAGAAAGTGTTAAGTGTTTCAATACAATTTTACTAGTGCATTCACCTCGCGTACTCTTGACCTACCACAATAAACCGTGCCTTGACCTAGCGTACTCCTGACCTGCGGTAATGCACAATCTGTTGAGGTAGGTCAAGAGTACGCTAACTAAATTTCTAATTTATTACGACTGATCTGGAGTTTTCTAGGGGTTAATATGTTATTTGTTGGGGTAGTTTATGGGTTGGTATACAACTTATTATGTTAGTTTTAAAATATTTATAATAATGTCCTGAAAAGGTTAGAATTTTAGGAGTAACACTTGTTTAAAAACTGTTTTAATTAAATGCTCAATAACAATTAAAAATTTCGCAAAACTAAGCAATTTTATGTTTAAATTAAATTTGATAGAGCAGTGGTTAACTGTTTAGAACTTGCTTTAATAGTTGAAATATTATTAAAGATTACTAAATGAAAACAATGAAAACAATTGAATTTTTACAACCAACTTTCTAAAAAAAGCATTTACTGCAAAACAGATGAAATTTAATTAAAAAACAAACAAATGAAAAGCTTTAAAAACAGTTGCGAATTAAATAATGAAACAATTGAAATTTTACGAAACCAAAAGGAAAAAATGAAATCTGTAATAAAACAGATGTAAAATTATTTAAAAAAAACATTTGAAAATTTTACACGAAAAAAAAAAAAAGATAATACTAAACATGAAAACAAATGAAAATTAAAAAATAACACTTACGGTTTTTCTTAACAAAAATTCGGTTAAAACTGAAAGAAACAATTGGAATCAATTATAAAATAATTAATAAATTTTCATTAAAAGAACATTTTTTAACCAAAAGAAAAACAAATTAAAGTTTCGGATTTTCTTAAACAACAATTCGCTTTAAGCAATTGAATTTTTACAAAGAAAATAGTTGTGAACTATCTAAGAAACATTTACTGCAAAACAGATGATGATGGATGGCATGACAAACAATTGAAAATCTTTAAAAACAGTTGTTATAAAATTTAAAAAATAATACTATTGAAATTTTACGCAAATAAATGGAAAATAATTTGAAATGAATAATAAAACAGGTGTAAAATTAAAAAATCACAATTGAAAATTTACTCCAAACAATTATATACGAAAAAAATTCAAAAAACAAAATTTGATATTTTGTATAACCAATTAAAATTTTACAAAATAAAAATTTAATATCTATTTAAACTGTTGTAATTTTTCAAAAAGAAAAAATTCAAAATTCACTAATAATTAATTATTAATTATAAAGAAAACAGTTGTAAACTTTCTAAAAAAACGATTACTCATTTTTTTTAAATTTTACATTCGTTTTATTACAGATTTCAGTTTTTTCCCGTTTTTCGTAAAATTTCAATTGTTGCATTTTTTTTTTAATTCACAGCTGTGTTTCATAAAATTTCATCTGTTCATCTCTAACAAACAATTGAAAATCTTTATAAACAGTTCTGAATTTAAAAAAATTAAACAATTGATATTATTCGAAAAAAAGGGGAAATCAAATTGAAATCTGTAATAAAACAGATGTAAAATTTAAAAAAATGAAACATTTACTGCAAAAGAGATGAAATTGAATGAAAGACAAACAATTGAAAATCTTTAAAAACAGTTGTGAATCTAAAAAAATGAGACAATTGAAAAAAAATTGAAATCTGTAATAAAACAGATGTAAAATTTAAAAAAAGAAAATTTGCTTGAAAAATTTTACATAAAAAAACAATAGATAAATTAAAACTTGATATTTCACATAAAACAATTAATGTTTTATAAAATGAATTGAAAAATCTGTAACAAAACAAATGTAAATGTTAAAAAAACAAGTACATATTTAAAAATTTACTTGAAACACTATTCGAAAAAAAAAGAAACAATTGATATTTTATATAAAACAATTGAAATTTTACAAAATAAACTTAAAGAAAACAATTAAAATCTGATTAAATAGTTTTTTTTTCAACAAAAAACATTCAAAATTCACTTGAAAAAATTGAAATGTTACGAACTGAAAGAAACAATTGAAATCTGTAATAAAATAATTTTCATAAAAAAATGCGCCATATAACTTTTTTTTTAATCAGAAATAAAATAAATGAAAGAAGAACAACAGTTGCTGATGTTCGTAAACAAAAATTCGCTTTAAACAATTAACAAAAAAAAACAGTCCTATGTTATCTATCATCTCTCATCTGCCATCTAATCTGTTAATTCTTGATTTAAGAATGTCTAGAAAACCTATTAGGAATTCTAAGACTACTCAATTTAACAAAACCAATTATCTATGATATCAAAAATCATTTGTTATCTGTCAGTATAGAAAGTGTGTCAACTGCCATCTAATCTGTTTATTTTTTATTTAAGTATTTTTAGAAAACTTTAGGGAACCTATTAGGAATTGTAAGGTTATTCAAATTAACAAAAACAATTATCTGTCAAAAACTATATGTTATCTTGCATCTAACACCTGTTATGTTACATCTCTCATCTGTCATCTTTCATCTGTCATGTGTAAAGTGAAATCTGTCTTAAACGAAAATTCGCTTTAAACAATTGAATTTATCAATCTGTCACTTGTTCTCTATCATCTGTCAAGTGTCATCTCTCATTTGTCATGTGTCATCTCTCATCTGTCATATGTCATCTGTCATTAGCCATTATAGAAAGTGTTTCATGTGTTATATATTCTGTTAATTCTTGATTTAAGAATTTCTAGAAAATTTTAGGAAACCTATTAGGAATTCTAGACTACTCAATTTAACAAAAATAATTATCTGTCAAAAATCATCTGTTATCTGTCATTTGTGATATTTCATCTATCATCTGTCATTTGTCATTATAGAAGGTGTGTCATCTGCCATCTAATCTGTTTTTCGTGATTTAAGTATTTTTAGAAAACTTTAGGAAACCTATTGGGAATTTTAATTCTATTCAAATTAACAAAAACAATTATCTGTCAAAATCATATGTCACGTGTAAAGAGAAATCTGTAATAAAACAATTATAAATTAAAAAAAAAATTGAAAATTTACTTGAAACGGTTCTACTTGAAAAAAAAAACAATTGATATTTTGCATAAAATAATTGAAATATTATAAAATTAACTGAAAAAAAAACAATTAAAACACTTGTAATTTGAAAGAAAGTTCAAAATTTACTTGAAACAATTGAAATTTTACGAAGAAAAAAAAAACTGACAGAAACAACTGAAATTTATCATAGTATAATTAAATTTGAATTTTTACAAAGGAATTAGTTTTAAACTTTCTGCAAAAAAAAAACATTTACCGCAAAACAGATAAATTTTAATGAAATGCTAACAATTGAAATTCTTTAAAACAATTTAAAAAAATACCTGAAATTTTACGAAATAAAAAATGAAAGAAACAATAAAAACAAATTTTTAATTTACATGAAAACAAAAATTAGTAAATCAAAATTTGAAATTTTACACAAAACAATTGAAATTTTACTGAATAAAATAAACTGAAAGAAAAAACATTTAAAATCTAATTAAAGAGTTGTATTTTTTCAACAAAAAAAAAAAAAGTTTCAAAATTCACTAGAACCAACCGAAATTTTATAAGAAAAAAACTGAAAAAACAATTGAAATTTATAATAAAATAATTCTAAATGTTCATTGTTAAACATGTCTGATATAACATTTGTTTAAGCAAAAGTAAAACAAACGTAAATTTAAAAACAACAGTTTTCTTCAAGAAAAATTCTTAAAACAGTTGTTTTTTTTTTTTACAAAGAAAACAGTTGTAAACATTCTAAAAAATCGTTCACTGCAAGGTATGAAATGAAATAAAAGACGAACAATTTAAAAACAGTTGTTATTTAAAAGACTGAAACAATTGGAATTTTACGATAAAAAGGAAACAATTGAAATCTGTAATAAAATAGTTGTAAAATTAAAAAAAAAATATTGAAACAATTTTACATGAAAAAAAAAACATTAAAGAAACAAACTTTGATATTTCGCATAAACAATTCAAATTTTACAAAATAAACTGGAGTATGTGATAAAACAGATGTTAATTTGAAAACAATTGAAAACTTACTTTAAACAATTTAACATGAAAAAGAAAAAAAACAAAATTTTACAAGTTAAACTAAAAATATCTAATTATGTTGTTACTGTTGTAATTAAAAAAAAATCAATTGAACTCTTTCGAAAAACAACTGACAAAAACAATTGAAATCTATAATAAAATAATTCAAGGAAAATTAATAGTTACAGAAAAAATCTATTTCGATATTTTTAGTTATTGATTGAAAATTGAAAAAAACAAACAATTGAAAATGAAATTCCTTGCCTTATTTATTTTTATACAAAGATATGGAGAAGACGTGTTGAAAATAAGTTGATGTATACAAATTAGAGTCCACCCACCCATCCTACGTATAATGAAAAACTTCCATCAGTGTCACTTATTTGCAATCCTGAAAATTACGCGTGTGTCATTGTTAAAGTTGTTTTAAACATTAAAAATAGTTTTTACCTGTTATGTTACATGCAAGTCTGAATTCTCCAGAAAAGTCTATTAGATATCACAACTGTGGTAATTATAAGTGATAATTAATAGATTAAAAAACGTAACATATTCGAGGAATGCAAAATGAAATTATTTATACATAGTCAACTCGGCCATGAAATGACAATTGGAAGTAATGTTGTTGTTTAGATTATTTTTAAAACACACGTGTTATTATAATAATTCTATGAATACTATTTTCTCACCCTTGATATGTAATATACAACTCTATTAAACGTGTAAGTTAAAAACTTTACCTTTATTCTTAACGCCAAAGTCAGCATACATCTTCTTTACGTTAATATTACATCATTTTTACAGAGGAAACTGCTGGACTCGAGTCTGGGCTTCGCCGCCGGCGTGATGACCGCCGCGTCCTTCTGGTCCCTCCTGGCGCCGGCCATTGAAATGGCGCAGGAATCCAAGATGTACGGCGAGGAGGGAGAGTACGCTTTCGTACCCGTAGGAATCGGATTTTTATTAGGTGCCCTCTTCGTATTCGGGGCCGATTTACTGATAACGAGGCTGGGCGTACATTCGCCAAACATGATGTTGGGTGAGTAAACAAACAAACGACATCATTTCATCACTCCATTGTTTGACGTGTTGTTTGCTTGGTTTTTTGTTAAATTAAATTTATTGTGTGCGATCATCAACAGTTTGCGTGGGTGTGTATATAAGGATTCAATTATTAATGTTGGATGTAATATAGAAGCAGAAATTATAATATAAAAACAAGGTAAGATTGTATATACATATTCTATATATGGGAAGCAAAAAAATCTTTGATCGTGTAAAATTAATATTGATTTTCTTTGTGCTTTGTTACAATATCAAATTTGATTCGTCAACGCTTACACTGTTTAAAACAATCAGATTTTATATTGTAATGCTATAAGCAATAAGTTTAACAAAAGTAACGTTTTTACTACGTTAGAAGAAAGCTTTCGTAGGTAATTTCATTATTGAATGGTAGGACATAATTATATCCTGGAGAAATTATTTTTTCACATTAACGATTTTAATTCTATCAATCAACTTGATAATCTAATTATTTTTTATAATTCATTTATTGCAATACATAATATGTGTACAGTCCTTAACAATGGCGACTGATAATTGTGCAATTTATTTATTCGTTGCTAAGCAACGAGTTCTAAAATAAATTGAAACCGATACGTGGGTAAATCGATTTTTCTTAATTAATTTTTACACGATCAGAGATTGTAATTAAAGCTTTTATAACAATGTGTTTTAATCTATAATTGTAAATAATAATGGGTTTAATAATTGCAGCCCTTTGCTCATTTAAAACAAATCAATTAATAGTATATTACACTACAAGTGGAGAAAGTACGTGTTTTGCTCACGCGTGTACCAATTTGCACACGAGGCGACAGCCGAGTGTGCGAAGGTACACAAGTGAGCGAATTCGTAACTCCACGAGTGGTGTATTACGTTTTGTTCAATCCTGCCGAAAATTCATTTTAAAACGTAGGTTCAAATAAAAGAAATGTATTGCGGCTTTGCGCGATGTGCCGTGCCCGGCCCGCTTTAAAATCTGGTGTACGGCGGTCGGCGTTGCTCGATGCGCCGTGCACGGCCCGCACTAAAATAATCTAGTGTCCCGCTGTGAGCGACGACAAAAAAAGACAAGCGCCAATATAACACGATCGTCTACGTCATATAAACAACACAATCGGCGACGCTAAGTAACTTGTACCACTTTTGTCTCTAATAATAGTTGATATTCAATAATATATATGTATAAAGTTTCGGCAAACATCCGTAACAAAATATAATATTATTTTTACAATGAGCGAAGAAGAATGGCTTAAGATTCACAATTTAAATAGCATTACGGGTGAAGTTTTAATTGCCTATTTTAATGGCCTTTTTAATAACTTTGCCCAATATTCTATTTCGAAGTGACAATTTTCATTTACAAGTGTATAAGCAAGTAAGTAATAATAATAATAATAATAATAATGTGTATTTATAAAAGCGTGAGCGAAAGTGACATAAGAGTGGGCGAAAGTGACACAAGAGTGGGCGAAAGTAAATCTCCATAGCAACCATTTTGCGTGAGGTAAACTGTAACTTTCTAACCACAAAACAACGTATGAAAGTTCTATTTTCTACTGCAGGATTGAACAAAGTTGATTAAAATATCTGAGTAACATTAATGTTGAGTATCTAAAAACGTGTTTAAGGAATGCACTTACTTTCTAATTAGAGTAATTGTGGGGAGTTTCACTTTTAAAACTTGTAAATAAACAATTACTTCATAGTGTAATAGTTATTTTTTAAATATTTTATGTATATATGTTTGTGTTTAAATGTCTGTAGTGAAAATCTGTACTAACACACTTGGCACCCCCTATTCTTTTAATTGTTTATTTTTCTGTAGAACTCCCGGTTGTTTTATTTGTTGGTTGCTTGCACGTCTGCTTTCTGTCCCCCATACAGTGAATAATTTTGTAGCCCTCCATTCGAGCTCGTCGAGGAAGGAGAAACGCGACCTGGACCCGAAGCGCGCCTCGCACATCTCCACCGTGGACACGACGTCCATCGACGTTTTCGGGGAGAACGGCCCCCACCGGAGACGAGGTGAGTCCGACGCACACTAAAGTACAGGACAGTAATCCTTACTACCAGCATAACCCCTCCCGGTTTACTAGGTAGAATAAAAAATACTAATCGGGCTGATGAAATAGTTTCCCAGACTTATGAGGAGGAGGGTTCCAATATCGAAGAGATCCAGCACGGACAGTGGAAACGGATCATGTTGCTCGTGATCGCCATCACGGTGCACAATATACCGGAGGGCCTGGCGGTCGGTGTGGGATTCGGGGCGATCGGGTCCTCCCCATCTGCCACTTTTGAAAGCGCACGGTGAGTTGTTGTTTTCTTCCGTACGGTTTTAGGTTGAGGTTTACAACATTTATGTTATTTTGTATAATATATGAATTTTCTTATGCTGATGTTTGAATGTTTAATATTTCAATAGATGGCGCCAATATACATCAAAATTTTATTACACCTTGAATAATTAATTGTGGTTTAAATTTAGTATTTTTTCAAATCAGTGTGATAACTTTTTGCTGTATTGTAGCGCCATCTAGTTAAATATTAAAGATTTAAACATCGTAGTTATGCCAAAATTGTGATTATAAATCGACAATCAAGATGTCCATTTGAAACGTTTAATAGTTCGATTAACGTGTATAGCAGAAGTACACATTCTTTTCTTTATCAAACTTGTTTGATTCTAATCAAAGACCTAGAAGGCACTACTGTACAACAAAAACGTGCTGCAAATAGTCTGATGAATAAAGCACTAATAACCTTCCTTCACAATTTTATTTCCATTGATAATGGTCACTTTGTGTCCGTACATTTGGTAATTCAAATAAAATTGTGAAGAAATGTTATTAGTGCTGTATTCGTCAAATTAATTTGATCTTCACGTAACTCAATCAACCAATCTACAAATAGTCATTAATATTGAATTATCGAAATATCCAACTGAACCGATTTGATATTTCAACTGTCAATCTTATCATTAGAACCTGTAATAAATGATATTTTTGTGTTATGTAGTAACATTCTCTGTATTAAAATTGTTTGATTCCAATCAATTTATCTAGATGGAACCACTGTATAGAATAGAATAATATATAATCTTTTCTTGCTCGATTATCGATCTTAATAATCAGTAACGAAAGAAATACACATGATAGTTTTCTTAACATGAGTGGCTCCCTCTGTATCAAAATTCTTCGATTCCAATCTGTCATAATACGGAGATGCAGCCACTGTATTGAACTATGTAAATACAGTTTATTTTTATTATTAAAATGCTTCACAAAAAATCCAAAGGTTTACACATATATACAAAACTTTGATTTATTTATTTCGTCTTCTTTCTTAAATAATACACATTAAAACAAATTATTAAATAAAGACTATACATTAAATTTTGAAGCATGGACGGAGTTTACAATTTAAATATGTTCTTCCACTCAAACCCAATCCATCACCATAATGTTAAGGCAGCAAGGATCTTCCCTGACATCTGGAAAGTTTGATTTCTATTTTTTCTTTCTCTTCTTTTATCACCTTTTTTCGGGGTAATTTTAAATACCATATGATTTCAATCTTTATGATATTGGCCTACTGGTTTATTTTGACCTCTAAAGACGTTCAAATAAATATATCCAATGATCTTAAATGATCGTTAAATCATTGTAACCAATATCAAGTATTTTAATTAATTAATTCAACAAAATTTATAAACTTCAACAAATATTAAGTTGGGAAGGAATTACATCATCGCACATTTATAATCAAAATCTGCTTTGGCAAATTGATTCTTCTAAGAATTGTTTGTATGTTTTTTTTCTTGCACGTTAACTTTTTTAATGTACTATGATTTATTGTTATTAATCTTGTGTTGATGTTTAAAACATCCCTACTGAAAGTTAAATTCACGCAACTCGGCGCTAATAATGATAAATGAATAATATTCCATCGACAAGTGTACTTATCCGTGTTTACCCTTTTTATCAGCGGTTTTATCACTAATTTGAGTACCATAAAACGTAAGTTATAGTAAAATCCTCGAAAATAATGAGATAACGTTTGTGAAAAGTTCATCAGTCAAAATATTTGCCAGTGGTTTGATTTCGTCATTTAATTATCTATGGAAATAAAAAAGTAATTAATGATGCAGTTATTATTTGTGTATCCAGGAGAATAAAAACATACCTATTTCTTCAGTATCACATCTTATATTGTTTATTATTTGCTTTGTTTCTCTTCTAAAATTAATCTAAAATACATGCTATTATAAATATTATATTTCTAAGCTTCTAAGCTATTTCTAAGCCGGCCCCGTTGGTACAGTGGTTAGCGCGCCGACTGTAGTCGGAGGGGTCCTCGGTTCGAGTCCGAGCTCGGGCATGGATGTTGTGATCGTCCAATCATTATTCAAATATATAATTTGATAAATATTAAAAATCGGTCGTGTCTGAATAGCCAAGTAGCTTAAGACAATTCCCTCTATCATTCACCACCCCAACCCGCAATTCCATCCAACACCCTTCCTTTTTTATTAAAAAAAAAAAAAAAATATTTCTAAGCTCTAATAAATATTCTGACGTGTTAGATGCTTGATGCCATTATCAAGTAAAGTTTTATTTATCATTTGATAATGTTCTTCTTTCAAATATTCTAATATTGAAAGTTTATACATACCCATATGTATATTAAGTTGCATATATTCATGTAAAATAATTTTAAGGAAACATTTTATTTGAGAGTTTTTAACAAGATTGTGATTTATTCTTTACAACTTTGTTCTTCTTACTTAGAAAATATTCACAAAATAATACATGTATTAATGAACCACGTACACAAATTTAAACAGCAAGAATCACGGGTGGACTCCAGTAAAACACGTTGACAGTTTCTGAAGTATTGTTTTGTAATATATTTGCGCAAATATGCTATTTTTGTCCTATTTTTGGGAGATCTACTTGACATTAGTCTGTCATTATGAATATTTAAATTCTTACTTTATTTCGTATTAATTTCAGATAAATATAGAATTGCAAATTTTTTGGCTATCATTATCACTTATTCTCACGTTGAAAGTAAATCATTCCGTGTTCTATATATACACCTATGTATATTGAGTTGCATATTCGCGTATAAAACATTAATTGAAATTGATGAACTTGATAATGACTTGAAAGAGTCGAAACTATAGTCGTAGATAATTTATTAATGTTGTAAAAATCATTAATATACATTAATGGTAAAAAAACATAGAAAATAGTGTTTTATATCATCCTCCATTTGAAAATGAAATGCCACATAGTATCGGTCACCACAATCCTGTTTCTTAATTGAAATTTTTAACAATGTTTTTTTTCTGAATAGTTTTAAACCACTATACTTTTTCATCCCAAATTCAGGTGATTGTGAAATTGCAAATATACAGGGTTATTCACGCTATACGCCACGGAATATTGTGGCCAAAATACGTGACTTTCAAAAAGTTTTACTTTGGGGATATATGGGGGTCTATTAGGGCTACTTTTTAAAATTACTTTCATAATATACAGGGTGTCCCAAAAACCCTAAAAGTATCAAAGTTGTGTTTTTTTTAAATGAAACACCCTGTATTTTATTGCATTTTTGGATCCTTCGATAAAAATAAGTGTGTGTTTTAATAAGGTTTTTATTACTTAAACCTTAAGGTTTTTGAAATAATTTGAATTTTGTAAAAATTTAACCTAATTTTCATGTTTCGAATACTTAAAAAGTAATTAAGTTTAGCATACCAAATTTACACTGAAATGTAACAATAGATCATATTTTATTTTCCAAGTATAATAAACTTGACATCTTATGCCGGATGTAAAAAAATTGGAATTAAACAAATGAGAACTTTAAATGGCTATAACTTCATTTATTTAAATGGAACGCTATATTTATTAATTTATCAGCAAATGCACGTTTTAATTACCTTTCGAATGGTATTTAAATCTTAACTGTTAAGTCTTCTCGTTTTTACAGAAAACGCCAAAATATTGTTTATTGCACCGTTTTAGTACTTTTAAAGTAAAAATTTTAATGTATCTATTTTCTATCGTATTTAAAAACGTCAGATAATTAATTTAGTCTGTTACTTTAGTTTAAAACGGATGTCTTTTGTTATAGTTGTGTTATTTTGCGTTTTTGTGTTAGATCGTTAGTAATCGTTATTGTTTGAACATGGTTGTTGTATGTCATAGTAAAAAATGAAAATTTACACAGATTTTCTTGTACTGAGGTTTTTATAACTGACACTTCCAATTTCTTTAAACTGGTTTAATAGTCTCTCAAAAATGGCTGGCTTAGGGTGATTTCTTTCGGGAAACCTTTAAGTACAAACTCGACAAGCCAATAAACAATTTTGATGACATTATCCAAGCATAAAAATAATGCCAATAACTCCTTCTTTTGAGTAAATCTTCATTTTTTACCAAAAAATACAACACCGATGTTCAAACAATAACGATTACTAACGATCTAACACAAAAATGCAAAATAAGACAACTATAACAAAAGACGGGCTTTTTAAACTAAAATGACAGACTAAATTAATTATCTGATGTTTTTAAATACCATAGAACACTAGATACATAAAAATTTTTACTTAAAAAGTACTAAAACGGTGCAATAAACAATATTTTGGCGTTTTCTGCAAAAATGAGAAGACTTAACAGTTAAGATTTAAATACCATTCGAAAGGTAATTAAAACGGGCATTTGCTGATAAATTAATAAATATAGCGTTCCATTTAAATAAATGAAGTTATAGCCATTTAAAGTTCTCATTTGTTTAATTCCAATTGTTTTACACCCGGCATAAGATGTCAAGTTTATTATACTTGGAAAATAAAATATGATCTATTGTTACATTTCAGTGTAAATTTGGTATGAATAACTTAATTACTTTTTAAGTATTTGAAACATGAAAATTAGGTTAAATTTTTACAAAATTCAAATTATTTCAAAAACCTTAAGGTTTAAGTAATAAAAACCTTATTAAAACACACACTTATTTTGATCGAAGGATCCAAAAATGCAATAAAATACAGGGTGTTTCATTAAAAAAAACACAACTTTGATACTTTTAGGGTTTTTGGGACACCCTGTATATTATGAAAGTAATTTTAAAAAGTAGCCCTAACAGACCCCCATATATCCCCAAAGTGAAACTTTTTGAAAGTCACGTATTTTGGCCACAATATTCCGTGCCGTATAGCGTGAATAACCCTGTATAATAGGTATTCAAAATGTTAATGAGAAAATTGAATTTCTTCCAGCATTCGGTTTGTAGTACAATCCTAAATCTTATTCTTATACTGAGAATAAATAATTCGCTATTTTATACATGCATGCATGTATGTTTGGTTGCATATTCGCGTATTGGGCATCATTTATTTTATTCAACATGTTAACAAAAATATTCTAATATTCTTACATAATAATTTATCACAGAAATTTTGATCGCATTTGGAAAGGCTTGAATTTACAAAATATGTGTTCTTCCATACTCGCCCTCTATTCCTCTTGCGACAGTTGCTCTATGAAGACTCTATTGGTCACAATTCATCAAATATTTTGCCAAACGTGTCCATTTTTGCCCTGAATAGAGATATTTATTTGACACTTTGTG
The DNA here is from genome assembly GCA_963969525.1 of Ontholestes murinus. NCBI lineage: Eukaryota > Metazoa > Arthropoda > Insecta > Coleoptera > Staphylinidae > Ontholestes > Ontholestes murinus. The sequence goes on along the minus strand of OZ018390.1, from coordinate 75,524,876 downwards.
TCATTATATTTGACATATTTAGAACGAATGAAACAATATTAAATTAAAATTACATTTGACCGTTTTTCTAAGCAATTTTATATTCATACACTTTCTCGTCCCAAATTCAGGTGACATGAAGTTTGCAAATATATGTATTTCCAATTGTACTGTACTGTTGAGGAATAAATTATAAGATATTCTATGTATACGTGTATATTGGGTTGCATATTTGTGTATAAAATAGTGCTCTCATTTACGATGGACGCTTCTTCTTCGTTATACATCATTAATAACAAATTAAACACAATATTTTCTTTGTTTGTATAACTGAAATTTTAATTTGGTGACTATAGTTTCAATAAATTAACGTATCATTTTCAAACCGAAAAAAGTAAAAAGGCTTATCGTTGATTCTCGGTTTATCCAGGGCATTATGAATTTCTAGAGACTCGAGGAGATCCATTTAAGATGATGCACATTCATTAATTTTGCCGAAAACGGTCGTAATTTGTAATTAAGAGTTTTACTAAATTGTGTTTCGTCTTCCACTCTATCAAATTCATGTGATCACGAAATTATTCTACTTATTGTATACTTATTTCTCTTTCGTATTTATATAAATAACATCTATATTAGAAGGTTAATTAAACACTTGGCTTTGTTTCAGTTTGTTTGAGAAATATAAAACTTTCTCGGAGTAGTTTCGACCTTTGGTCGAAGAAATTTAAAAATAGTGAAACAAAACAAAGTGTAATTAACCTTCTAATTAAGATAAAAATGTTTCATCACGGTTCAAGTGATAATTTAATTAATTAATCCTACCGTTAAATCCTTTTATCACACTTTATTTTCTAACGTTTAGATATATATTTCGAGTGATAGGTACTCATTGTCAAAATGGTGATGTGGCCATCATAGTACTTTCCCTATATATTACGCGAAAACTATGAGGTTTACGCAAAAATGTTATTCTTAATAATTTTTTCAATTTTTAATTCTCTACAATTATTTGTTATATAAATTTTACGTAACTCCAATAGTTTATTAGAAATTGGCAAAAAATATCAAAATTTTCAAGTTTTATTTTTTTTCTCAAAAGTTAAGAATTTTATGAAAAACATATTCGAATAAAACTTGTTCAGTTTTTTATTCCCTTTAACTTTTGTTTGAACAGTTTTTTTAAATTTTTCATATTAAGAAAAATATCACGAAAAAACAAAAAAACGCCTCGAGTAAACACCCACTTCCGGTTTATGAATGTTTACCAAAAGCTTTTCAGTTCCAGTTTTTAACGATAAAACCTTAAGTTTAAAGTTTCATCTCAAACAGATTATTCGTTTTTGAGATACAGCACCCACCGACAGACAGACAGACAGACACACACACACACACACACACTGACACAAAAAAAATTTTTCTAGAAATTTGTGTTTTGGGTTCAGGGGACCCTAAAACGGATATTTCCGCAAAAAAAATTTTTCAAAAAAAAATCACGAAAACAATACTCCCCCTATATACTACGTGTATAGGGAAAGTAATAACAGTGATAATGAGTGCCTAACACTCGAAATATATATAAACATTAGAAAATAAAGTGTGAAGAAAGGATGCAACAGTGTTACTTATATTGATTATATTCTTCGTAAAACTCAAAAATAAACATTAACTATATTCTTATCTTGAGAATAAATAATTCGCTGTTTTACATGCATGTATGTATACTAGGTTGCATATTCATTTTATTTTATTAAAAAAAGTTGAAAATGAAATTGCAAATGTACATTTCGCAGTGTATCTTTTATAACTTTCTCGAGAATTAATCGCTATTCTATACCTAGGTGTATATTACATTGCATATTCTAATGTATGAATAAATAATTAGCTATTTTACATACATGTATGTATATTAGGTTGCATATTCTCCTATGAAACAACATACAAGCAAAATTACGCTTGAGAGATACTGATACAGTTTATTTTATGAAAAAGATGAAAATGAAATTGCAAATGCATTTCGCAGTGTATATTTTATATATTTTTTTTTTTGAGAATTAATGCTATTCTATACCTACGTGTATATTATGTTGCATATTCTGATGTTCAAACAAGTTAAATTAGAATTACATTTGTGAATTTTTAATATATATTCATCTAATAAACGTGCATTACTTAAACTTACTTCTGTATAACTTTAATTGAAGTCATGGATAATTATTGTCAACTTACAAAACTTGAAAAAATCTTACCACATAGTAACGGTCGCACCATCATTATGATTGAAAAAATCTGTTTACCTTGTGTTGGTTGGTGTGTTATAATTAGTCATATTTAAATAATTGTATATCAAACCAAGTTGTTAGTTAGTTAAGTTCGTATGTTATTTAAATCGGTAGGATTTTTTATATCTTTTCACTTCGCTTACTTTTCTTTGCCAAATCTCTTAATAAATCATCAATTCAAATCAAAGGTGCGTTTGTGTGTTGGGTTGCAGAGTTGCACATTTTCATCCATTGATTCTAAAATGGAGTATGTAGTTTCTAATTTTGGCGAACACTTGTTATGTTCCATATTATTACATAACAAGATAACATAAAAAGTGTTTTTCTGCGCCAAAATTTCATATCTGGTTCCATCAAGAGGGTAGCTCAACAAGTTTTAACTATATGAAGTAGTTTCGTTTTATCTGTAGGAATTCTTAGAGAAAGGAAACATCTTTATTGTAGATAGTATTACAATATACATAATTATAATAATTATTGTGATTCTTCGTCCTCTGGTTATCGGTCATAGGTAGAAATTCTTAATTTTTCCAAAACACCTTGAAAAATCGTCTCTTTTGTTTTCGTAATGTATATTACACAAAATATTAATGCTATTGTTAATGTTTTTTGCTAAGCATCCTTAAAATAATTTGACCTATTTTTAGTCTAGAAATGAAAATGGAATGTTAAAATTATTATTGTAAAAACAATTATGTTACTAAAAAACAATGTTAATTTTATACTTTTAAAAATAGTATTTGTGTTTGAATTTTAAATTTTTTAGTTTTGTAATTGTTTAGTTTAATTTAATTTACTTTACGAAAAGTAGTGGGCTGCGTTTGATTTTTTATTTAATTACAGAATCCTGTAATGTACCTACAGATTACTTGTCGAGCTTAGACAATTTTCCGCGAGAGGACGGTGCATTTCGTCAGATCTTTATTCAAATTGATTTTTAGTTACTTTGATAAATGGATTATATTAAATACACTATATTTTTAGTAGTGTAAGTGTGGTGTATTTAATATATAATAACAATATAATTATACACTATGCAAATTAATGTTTAACCAAATTGAAGAATTCAGTAATTCATATCAGCTCAAAATAATAATATTCGAGATACGTTTTACAATTGAACATTTTTAGAATGAAAAGAAAATACAAAAAATAATAAACTTTCATCGATAATAGCTTTAAATGTTTCACCAAGTGATAAATGAGAAAGTCATTCAAGAAATATAATAAACCGTTATTTTAAGTTCATAAATAATTAAAATTGCAAAGAATTTTATTTATTTATTTATTTATATAATCATTTGCCCTTCTATTTTTCGGTGTAGGTATGGCGAACGAATTTTAATGAGGTACAAATACAGAATTTTGATTTAGTATGATTATGATTAAAAGATAATATTAATTACTGAAGGAGACGATGACTTTGTTTTACCACTTTGAACCACTTAATAACGTGGTAAAACAAAGTCATCGTGTCTCCTTCTTCATTATATTCAAGATGTACCACAAAGTAAACGCCTCGGCAGTTAAACATTTAATATTTATTAGTTTAATATCTTTCTTATTGCGTTTTCCTTAGAATCAAAAGCTATAATAGAAGCTATATTGTGTGTTAAGGTGTAGTTTATTTCAAAATTCTTAATTCCAACATGTATCAGAATGTTATGGTTTTCACCATTAACCACATAGTTTTCTTGTTTAATACTTTATTGAAATTGTATTCTGATTAATTTTAATTGCAGAAAACTGTATTTTAATTGCAGGTTAGATGTTAGTGTAGGTTTTAGATTAAATTAAAATTCACTTAGATGTTTGTTCTTAAGTTATATTCCGGTAGATGTCGTAGCTATGGGATTTTATATTAAGTTCGGATTGTTGTCGTTAGATGGCGGACGAGGAGGCGATCCGGTGAAAGTAGTTTGAATGATGTAGGTACACAGTATACATCGTAGTAGGAGGTCCGCGGTGCATGTATGAATGAATCGGGCGGTGGGCCGTGCAGGCGGGGGGCTCGACAAGGGGGCCAGGAATCCAAGTCTGCGCCCGAGGCGCCGACATTCCTCCGCAAGACGTCTGACCTCACGGTCCGCCCGCCGTCCCCCCCTCCGGCCCCTGCGCGCCCCACGTCTTACAGCTGTTAAACGGCATACGGCATACATCTCTCCCAACATCTCGACGGTGAATCTCTTTTGCTTTTCACCAACTGCTCGCGACCGCTTATCGCTATATTACATTCGTTCCCAGTTCGTTCTCTCTCTCCTTTGCCTCCGCACACTCTGCTCCCCTTTTATTTCAACATTCCAACGAGATCACTCGCACCGAAACCGAAAAAGAAAAAAATGTTACGTTACATCAATTATACACTTATTCAAAATTATAGTAATATATGTTAAATAGATTTTTTTTTCATAAATATATTAAAAGTACCTTCTTGTAACTCGAAAATACCAAACGAAATAAGTTTGTTGAATCTCCATCTCCATCACTTGATAAAATACTGACGTAGTATATGGTTTCAAAAACGTTTTTGAAACCAAATACTGTGCTAGAGAAATAAGTTTACACATTTGTATAAGAAATAACTTTATTTGTGTACTATCTAAAAAGAAAAAGAAGAAGTAATAAAATATATAGTCCATAGAACAAGAAAGGTATATTTCATGAGAGTATATAGTCTGTTCGTTGGATCTTTGGTCGTACGTCACAAATTCAAAAACATTCAATCTGATAAAGTAAACCAAATGCGTTAGAAAAAGAACGCACTGTAAAACTTTCGTCGTTTTTTGAAGCGATAGTTTGTGACGTACGACCAAAGATCCAACGAACAGACTATATCTAATTTAGAAACATTTTCCAGTATCAAAGGGTATTGATAATAAGTTTTTTTAAAATTAAATCATTAAACAATAATATACTTGTAATTTGTTTCGTATTTTAGGAAATAAACTATCTTTAGATGAAATTTTATAAACAGTTTTACAGCTCTAAACCATAATTTTAAAGTCTTTAGATACAGCTTAGGTTTGTTTTTCTGTACGAAATTTGTCGTATCTAACAAACAGAAAATTCTTACTACAATAATAAAACAAATTGCTGGAAGTTTTTAAAACTCCCGGACAAAAAATCCCATAACTTGAAGAAGAAATTGCTGAAAATTGCCAATAAAATAGTAAGTTTATAGGTATAATACTTTTCGTGATTAAAGTTTCAACAAGTTTAGCTTGTAGAATCTTAGTCAAAACCTCTACAATCAATATTCAATAAATTAATCTACTAAGAATAAATTTTACAGCGTACTCTTGACCTACCTCAAAGAACTATACATTAACCTTGCGTAAGATGTTAAGGGTTTTCTGATGATCATTAAAGGTCATCTAAAAGTTGATCGTCATTTATTTTCAATCAACAATCATTCAAGGTCATTCCATATTCACTTAAGATAATATAAGGTCATAGAACGGTCAGTCGAGATTATTTAAGGTCATTCAAGTTCATCTAAGAACTAACTACGAACGTTAAATAACATTAAGAGTTTATAGATGGCCATCCAATAATTATGTAAGGCCCTTCAAGATCATTAAAGTCCATTCAACAATCTTTCAAGATCAATCAGGATGATTTAAACTTAAGATCTTACATTTAGATGCTTTAAGTTGTAACTTGTAAAAAAACTACAAAGCAAATTTACAATTTTCTATAATCTTGTATATTTTTTGTAGTGTAAATTATCATGCACTTACAGACACGCATTTTATCATCTCTCACGCGTTGAGGAAATGCAAAACTGAAATGTTCATTTAATGGCTTTCTACGGTGTAATGAAGTGAGGAAATCCTCTTCATCATCCAGCAAGTAATTCGCGGCGCGAAGGAAGAATAGATTTGCGTTTGTGTGTGTGTGTGTGTGTGTCGGTTCCCACAATGGCCCTAAACAGCTCGTCGACATTCCTCCATCGTTATCAAACAGTTTATTTACCCTGGGCCGCTTATCGGACGGTCGGCCGTTCGTTTCGTAATGCCACGAGGAAGTCGAGCTCTGTGTGTGCGGAGATAAAAAAAAAGGCCGCGCCGACGATAAAATGGCAGTGCGAACACCCAATATGTGTATACATATATAGTGTACGAGCAGGATGTGTTTGGAGAGCGCTTTCTTTTCTCTTCTTTTCTCTACGACTCGTTAACGCTCTTAGCGAAAACTTTTCCCCAGCGGAATTCGCCGATAAGCTAAAAGAAAAAAAAAACAGTAATAATCTTCTACTGCTACTTTTCCAGGTGTGCTCCTGAACTTCAAATCACTTCCAGCTTAACTAGAAACGAAATTTTCAATCAGATAGAAAAAGTGCCAGTAGAATCGGTATTATTTGCCATTGGGATACAATTGATGGCGCTTTAGAAGGAGGGACAAACATGGTGGAGGGACTATGTGGTCGATAGCCAAAACAACTACGCTGTCCAGACTAATCCATTCCATAATAATGGGAGTTGATTAGGTAGAAAGAATCTATCCAGGATAATCGACTCCTCTTAGCAAGATGATTTTAATGATTTAGAATAATTTACAATTTAAGATAAACGTTGTCAGAAAGTTTTCTTTGTTTAAACATTTTCAACATTTTTATTTAGACAGCTGGGGATTAAATAACTAGTGCAATCGATTACTCTTCTTAAAAAGATAGCCAAAATGTATTAACAATAACAATTTGATGAGTAATAGCCAAGTATTTCATAATTATATCACAATGTTGTACTAAGAGGAAAATGAGAATATCATTCAAGAAATACAAGTATTTCATTTGTTTTATTTGATTACAAACGGGGTTTATTATAATTTTGTGTGTGTTTGATAAGATAGAAACAATTTTGTCAGGTATTTCATCTGTTTTCTTTGATAAAAATGCAATTTGTTATTTTTGTGATTAGACAGGCCAATCCATTTTAATGGTGTATTGTGGAAAAGAATTTGTTTTCAATTTTTCTAAAATAGTTTTGTTTTATACACTGTTTTTTTTATTACGTTTTGTAAGAGGCGGATGAGTTTGGAAAGTTGAATGAAAAGCGCTGCGTTGTTTAGAATGGTGTTTAGTGTGTTCGTGTTTATTAGCAGGAATTCTAAAGTGAGTTCCAGTGTATTTGGAAAGTTAAGTTTAGGACACGTGTCGCGTCATCGCAAACAAGGTCGGTATTCAGGTCATAGCATAGCGACGCTGCTGAGAAATATCCTGGTAGACTGCTGGGCTCCTAACAAGGAGGGCACTCAGATTAACAGGCCCGCACCAGAGAGAGACGGCCATAATTAAAAATCCTGCAATAAATATGTAGACAAATACCAGCTGGATTTCATTCGAGTGCGAGTGGAGAAGAGAGCGTGAGAGGCGGCTGAGAAGGACGGCGCGAAGCCGGTGGACCGGTTCTGAAATATTTCTCATCGGCCAAACGAACGGACGAACGGATCTTTGCAAAATCTAACGAGCTTACCTCTCCCCGTCTTATTATTATCCTACGGTGAAAAATTCCTCTCTTCCTTTCTTTCACACGACACCGGCCGCTCGGTCGCTCCGGCGGCCGCTCTCGTGCGATTTATTATTCGCAGCAGACGACGACCACGACGACGACGACGACACCGTTTCGGCCTCTTAAAATAACGACGACCCAATTTACACGTCTAAAAATTTGTAGTCGAGATTTCTTTTGAAACCAGACGAATAATACACACACCAACACACACCCGGAACCGACGCCAGACCATTTGTCACGCCCAATTTATAACAATTCTCATATTTTCCGGAATTTATTTCACGAACATTATCATTAACCATTAAACAGGGAATGTGAATAACTGTTTCTATTTTCATTCATTTCATAATTGCTTGCTTAAATGACAAATTATATATTTTTCATTCTGCGATCTTTCTTAGTTAGTAACATTAGTCCACACTCATAAATCTTTTCGCAAAAGACTGATCCAAATGATTTTTGACCTCCTGAATTAAAAAAAAAAGTTTATAGAGATAGTAATAAATAATCTCTAGGTCTCATCTAAGCTGCAAAATCTTTGTTCGAATTACTAAACACTACACCTTTTCTATTCATTAATTCTCGCCTTTTCTCTTTGAGGGAATCAATCAATTTCTCCAGTTGATGACAGTATACTTCAGAATTGATCATTGTATTACCGGTAGAAGCTTAAAAACAATCCCTTTAAAATCTCAAATGAAGAATATCGACTTACGAAGTGTTTTAAAACGATTAATCATTTAACATTATTGTAAGCAAACCCCGTTTCTAACTAACTTAATTAATTTAATTGTTTACAATTTTGCAAACCGCTGAATGCAATCATTTCTTCCAATTCAAGTTAATCCCCTAACAATGCGAGCGAAATGGGTAGGTACCCCGTCCTGCTGAAATCAGATCAGAAGTTCAAAATTGTTGATAAATAAAATACGCAATTTACACAAATACTTTCCTTCAAATATTTCAACGATTGTCCATTCGCAAAAAAAATCGATTAGAAAAAAACAACCAATAGTTACTTGATTGAATCAGAATATCTTTTTAAATTCGTGAAAATTCCTTTTGTAGAAACTCTGAACGTCATCAGCTGTTAAGAATGCACGGTCGTCGGCGACGTGGTGAACGGCGGCGCGGTGTTTGTGCGGGGGAGGTGAGGGATGGTGAGGCGGAGAGAGGCCCGATCCATTCATGTGTAGAAAATCCTTACGAAAAGCCGTGTTCGAAATGAAACAACACACCGACACAATAAACGTCCATCACGGCGCATACATACATACATAACTGTCGCGGGCCGCGGTTTCACGGAACCGCATTATTATTTTCGTACACTCTTAATGATTTTACTTATTTATCGCCATAACTGTGCCAGCGCGCTTACAAACCAGTAGTAATAAAAGTTTACATATTTTTCATTCAGGAATCACGGATACACACACACACAAACACACACAGAGAAACACACCTGTTCCGGCACGCAGAAGGTAATTTTTGAGTTACGGCACGAGGAATTTCTCTAATTTCTAAAACAACTTGAAAAACCGATAAACGTGCATATTGTGTTAAAGTATTTTTAAATTGTTGGTAATTTTTAATTGTATACGCAATTTTCGATTTTAATACAAAATGTTGAGTATGTGACATTAGTGAACCACCAGTGCAAGAATTTTTAAAATTCGATCTTTCGTTCAAGAGTTATAACCAAAAAAAAAAAATCGAATTTTCGTTTTCAGCGTTTACACTAAGTAAGCGACATTTGTAAACCGTTAGTGCAGGAATTTTTAAAATTCGATCTTTTGTTTAAGAGTAATGATCAAAAAACGAAAAACAAATGAAAATCGAATTTTCGTTTTCAACGTTTACAATATGTATGCGACATTTGTGAGCCATTAGAGCAGGAATTTTTAAAATTCTACCTTTCGTTTAAGAGTAATGAACAAAAAACGAAAAACAAATGAAAATTGAATTTTCGTTTTTAATGTTTACAATACGTATGCGACATTTGTGAACCATCAGTGCAGGAATTTTTAAAATTCGATCTTTCATTAAAGAGCTATAACCAATAAAGGAAAAACAAATGAAAATCGAATTTTCGTTTTCAACTTGTACAATAAGTATGCGACATTGGTGAACCATCAGTGGAAGAATTTTTAAAATTGGATCTTTCGTTCTAGAGATATGGCCAAAAAACATAAAACAAATGAAAATCGAATTTTCGTTTTCAACTTGTACAATAAGTATGCGACATTGGTGAACCATCAGTGGAAGAATTTTTAAAATTGGATCTTTCGTTCTAGAGATATGGCCAAAAAACATAAAACAAATGAAAATCGAATTTTCGTTTTCAATGTTTACAATAAGTATGCGACATTTGTGAATCATCAGTGCAGGAATTTTTAAAATCCGATATTTCGTTCAAGAGTTATGGCCAAAAAAACGAAAAACAAATGAAAATCAAATTTTCTTTTTCAACGTTTACAATAAGTACGCGATATTTGTGAACCATCAGTGCAAGAATTTTAAAAATTCAATCTCTCGTTCAAGAGTTATGGCAAAAAAACGAAAAACAAATAAAAATCGAATTTTCGTTTTCAATGTTTACAATAAGTATGCGACATTTGTGAGCCACCAGTGCAGGAATTTTTTTAATTCGATTTTTCGTTTAAGAGTAATGATTAAAAAAACAAAAACAAATGAAAATCGAATTTTCGTTTTCAACGTTTACAATAAGTACGCGACATTTGTGACCCATCAGTGCAGTAATTTTTAAAATTCGATCTTTCATTTAAGAGTAAGATCAAAAAACGAAAAACAAATGAAAGTCAAATTTTCGTTTTCAACGTTTACAATAAGTATGCGACATTTGTAAATCGTCACTGCAAGAATTTTTAAAATTCGATCTTTGGTTCAAGAGTTGTAACCAATAAAGGAAAAACAAATGAAAATCGAATTTTCTTTTTAACTTTTACAATAAGTATGCAACATTTGTAAACCGTTAGTGCAAGAATTTTTAAAATTCGATCTTTCGTTCAAGAGTTATAACCAAAAAACGGAAAACAAATGAAAATCGAATTTTCGTTTTCAACATTTACACTATGTATGCGACATTTGTAAACCGTTAGTGCAGGAATTTTTAAAATTCGATCTTTTGTTTAAGAGTAATGATCAAGAAACGAAAAACAAATGAAAATCGAATTTTCGTTTTCAACGTTTACAATATGTATGCGACATTTGTGAGCCATTAGAGCAGGAATTTTTAAAATTCTACCTTTCGTTTAAGAGTAATGAACAAAAAACGAAAAACAAATGAAAATCGAATTTTCATTTTCAACGTTTACAATAAGTACGCGATATTTGTAAACCGTTAGTGCAGGAATTTTTAAAATTCGATCTTTTGTTTAAGAGTAATGATCAAAAAACGAAAAACAAATGAATATCGAATTTTCGTTTTCAACGTTTGCAATAAGTATTCGACATTTGCGAACCATAAGTGCAAGAATTTTCAAAATTTGATCTTTCGTTTAATAGTAATGATCAAAAAACGAAAAACAAATGAAAATCGAATTTTCATTTTCAACGTTTACAATAAGTACGCGATATTTGTGAACCATCAGTGCAAGCATTTTTAAATTTCGATCTTTCGTTTAAGAGTAATGATCAAAAAACGAAAAACAAATGAAAATCGAATTTTCATTTTCAATGTTTACAATAAGTACGCGATATTTGTGAACCATCAGTGCAAGAATTTTAAAAATTCAATCTCTCGTTTAAGAGATATGGCCAAAACAACGAAAAACAAATGAAAAGCGAATATCATTTATTAGTTTATTCAACAGAATTAATTTCATTCAAATTAGTGTTGCTTTAATAGTTGTACTATTTGTAACACGCAAATTAATTTGTATTATTCAATGTCTGTCGAAGTATTAGCTAGAGAAGTAGTTGTTTCAAATTAATTTGTTTTGTAGTCTTAGTAAGACTCATTGTTGTAGATTCACGAAATGTTTTCGTATTTTTAAATTTATTATTTAATTTTCTACTACGAACTAAAGGATTTTAATACATTTTATTCGTTTTCAATATTTCATATCTTTCGTTTAAGAGTAATGATCAAAAAACGAAAAACAAATGAATGTCAAATTTTCGTTTTCAACGTTTACAATAAGTATGCGACGTTTATGAGCCATCAGTGCAAGAATTTTTAAAATTCGATCTTTCGTTTAAGAGTTGTAACCAATAAAGGAAAAACAAGTGAAAATCGAATTTTCTTTTTCAACGTTTCCAATAAGTATGCGACATTTATGAGCTACCAGTGCAGGAATTTTTAAAATTTGATCTTTCGATTAAGAGTAATGATCAAAAAACGAAAAACAAATGAAAATCGAATTTTCGTTTTCAACGTTTACAATAAGTACGCGACATTTATGAGCCATCAGTGCAAGAATTTTTAAAATTCGATCTTTCGTTTAAGAGTTGTAACCAATAAAGGAAAAACAAGTGAAAATCGAATTTTCTTTTTCAACGTTTCCAATAAGTATGCGACATTTATGAGCTACCAGTGCAGGAATTTTTAAAATTCGATCTTTCGTTTAAGAGTAATGATCATAAAACGAAAAACAAATGAAAATCGAATTTTCATTTTCAACGTTTACAATAAGTACGCGATATTTGTGAACCATCAGAGCAAGAATTTTTAAATTTAGATCTTTCGTTTAAAAGTAATGATCAAAAAACAAAAAACAAATGAATGTCAAATTTTCGTTTTCAACGTTTACAATAAGTACGCGACATTTATGAGCCATCAGTGCAGGAATTTTTAAAATTTGATCTTTCGTTTAAGAGTAATGATCAAAAAACGAAAAACAAATGAAAATCGAATTTTCGTTTTCAATATTTACAATAAGTATGCGACATTTGTAAGCCACCAGTGCAGGAATTTTTAAGATTCGATCTTTCGTTTAAGAGTAATGATCAAAAACGGAAAACAAATGAAAATCGAATTTTTGTTTTCAACGTTTACAATAAATATGCTACATTTGTGAACCATCAGTGCAGGAATTTTTTAAATTCGATCTTTCGTTCAAGAGTTATGGACAAAAAAACGAAAAACAAATGAAAATTGAATTTTCGCTTTCAACGTTTCCAGTAAGAATGAGACATTTGTGTACCATCAGTGCAAGAATTTTTAAAATTTGATCTTTCGTTCAAGAGTTATAACCAAAAAACGGAAAACAAATGAAAATCGAATTTTCGTTTTCAACTAAGTATGCGACATTTTTAAACCGTTAGTGTAGGAATTTTTAAAATTCGATCTTTGGTTTAAGAGCAATGATCAAAAAACGAAAAACAAATGAATATCGAATTTTCGTTTTCAACGTTTACAATAAGTATGCAACATTTTTGAACCATCAGTGCAGGAATTTTTAAAATTCGATTTTTCGTTTAAGAGTAATGAGAAATTAAGGGTGGAATAGATCCATCCAGAAGAAAAATTGTTAGAAAATTCTAGAACGCTTAGGAAATTAAATAACCTACTGGAAAACTCTGAAACTACCAAAAGGCATATTTTATAATTTTCTCATAATTTGGAAGAGAAACTGCTAGAAAATTCTAGAATCTTCTAAGAAAATATTAGAAATCTAAAATGAAAAAAGTGCTTGAAGATTATTTTCTTAATCTGGAAGAGAAATTTCTACAAAATTCAAGAAATCTTGAAGATAAATATATTTTTAAAAAATTAGAGAAACTACTAGAAAATTCTAGAACTATCGTGGTATGTTTTAAAAATTTCTCATAATTTGTAAGAGAAACCGCTGGAAAATTCTGGATTCTCTTAAGAAAATTTGAGAAGTCTAAAAGGGAAATTGATAAAAATAATTATGGAAATCTATCCCAAAGAGAAATTGCTGGAAAATTTTAACATCTTCAAGATACATTTCTTAATTTGGAAGAGAATTACAAAATTCAAGAAATCTGAAACTAAAAATGTTAAGATAAGATTTTAGAACCCTTAAAGAAAGTGATAGAAACTAGTCGAAAATTGTAAATTCACCGATTAAAACATTAAAAATCTGAAAAAAAAATTGTTAACGGTTAAGGACTCTACTTCGTTATACATTATTCTTTAAAGATTCTGAGAATTTCTAAAACCCTCGAAGATAATTTAAATTAAGATAATTAAAAAAAAGCGATAAAAACAAAGTTATTCGTTTTATTTTATTTTGAATGGTTCTAGAATAGCCTAAAATACTACTGGAAAATCATAGAACCACTGAGGTATATTATAATTTCTTACAATTTGGAGGAGTAACTGCTGGAAAATTTTAGAATCTTAAAAGAATTAGAAATGTAAGAGAGAAATTTCTAAAAAAAAAACAATTTAAAAATTATCGGAAAAACAAATTGCCCAAAAATGTAAACATCTTGAACCAAAAAAAGTTGGTGTTTCCATTAGAAAAAATCAAGTTACATAAAACTATTTTGATAAAATCCTCGAACAGGTCGATTTTGTTTTATAAAAACTCACATTTTTGAGGAAAAATCTATTTTCGTATGTCAGTTGTTTGTGAGCAATGACGTCTTAAACTTTATTTCAAATGGCAACCCCAATTTTTTTAATTCATTTTAAGAGATCCTTTAATTATTTATAATATATAACAGTTTATACCTGACAAGTGACATTTAACTGTTGACAGCTGACAGATGACATTTAACAACTGACAGTTGTTAGTAGTTGACAGATGACACATGACATTTAACAATTGATACCTAACAAAAGAGAATTGAGAGACTTGTGGCAGATCAAAAAAATAGTGCCACATGAAAGGTAAATATGACATTAAACATATTAGTCATAGTACTCAGAAAGATGTACAAAGAATAAACCAAGAACAACAATTATTAGAACAGATATATCTTATTTAACGCTTGATGTCATTACTTTGTGATACATTCTCAAGCAACTTCAACCTTTAAAAACAAATTATATGCGATAATAAGTTTATTTTCTTAATATATCGAGTTTCCCACAAACGGCACGTAATTAGAAATTAAACATTTGAGCAATATAAATATATGTCGGCGACTTGAGCAATTCCTTAATTGGGATTGGAGCAAAACGCGAATATCCTTTGCTCATTAGGTGCGCTCAAAACGTACAATAATTGGTATCACTTTCCGATTTACATGTCCATAAATCATGATAATTAATTCTCTACGCTCCAAATTGCAATATTAATTAATTGCCCTTAATCCCCCCTCTTACTTTGCCTTGCCAGCCGTCTCTTGATCGTGTGTGTGTGTTTGAGTGTGTACGTTTCTCCGAAAAGGGGGATTACTTCGTAATTAGCCTCTGCTTTCATGCCCATTAACAAGTCGCCGATACTTCATTATAGCTCCACAAAGTACCACCATTATAATCCATGAGTGTGTGTGTGTGTACATATATGTATTCAAATCCCTCATTATGGCTTTATTAAATTAACTACCTTACTGAGAATTTTATTAAGTAAATATTTTATTATAATTTACAATTATTTCCTATAAAATTTTAATCATTAATTTTCAACTGTTTTTAATCAATCAATAAATTTGATTTTCACATTTTCTTTATTGAAAATCACATAAATTAGGTCTCGGAAAATTAAGGTAAAATTTGCATTAACAGTTTTTTCTTTAAATTATAAGTTTTGTATTGAATCATAAAGTACATATGAGAGTATTATCTATGAAATAACACATAGGACTACAATAGCCAAATGAAAAAAAAAATAACAAGAATGTTTAATGACTAAAAAACTAAAGAATATATATTTTTGTTTAGAGTGTGATATTTGAAACACCGTGCTTGCATATACACTTCCATTCTTATCACTTAAAGTAAAACTTTGACTTTACTTTTCAAACAATATTAACAGTTGACGTCTTGATGTATCGAATAATAAAAAGGTAGATATTAAATATTATTCCCCGTTAACAACAGACACGGACCGGTTTCGATCTTTTTGGATCTCATCAGCGTAGCGCAGTTGGAGACAGGGAATCATCGAGATTCACTTAGGAGGTATTTAACTCTCCGGGTTAACCATCGATACGATAAATAGATGGGACCTTTATGGTTTTATCGTATCGATAAAAAAGTAGTTTTGTAGCTTAAATTTTTATGTATATGAATCCCACCCTCCTATGTATATAACAAAAGCCACTCATTTACAGGAGGAAAATGAATAAAAATGAGAATATTGACATATATAATATTAAATATTCATCGATTAAAATTAAGGAAAACATATTTTTCTTCGGTAACTCTAAAATTATTAAGCAGTCCAAATTGTGAGAATATTTTTAGTCGTCCTAGTCATTCCAGATTTCTACGATTTTACATTAAAAAAAGTATCTTTTTAGAGTTTTTCAGAAATTGTTCTTTTAGGTGTCCAGAGATAGCAATTTTCTTTTTAGAATTTATTCGATTTTTATTTATTTTCTTTTAAGCGTTCTAGAATCTTTCAACATTTTTTCTTCTAGGGTTTTTGAATTTTGTAGAAATGTTTCTTCCAAATTAAGATTCGGGTCAGTAGTTGGATGGGTTACCGGTACCATTCAACATTGGGATACAATTAGTGGTCCTTTAAAGTAACAAGCTCATTTACACAAATCACACGGCGGAAGGACCACGTGGTCGATAGCCAAACACTACTACTATAAGTGTATAACACTTATTTTTATTAGTTTACTGTAGTCAAAGTTTCGGCAACTCAACTTGACATTATAGAAACAAAAGTAAATTAAACTACAAATTGTATAGGTATATACAGGGTGAGCCATTAGTATGTATTTATGGAAGATTGTGAGTTTATTAACGTACATTTTTAAAATACGTTATCGTGACATGGTTGAGGACCCTTAAGACTATAATCTGAAAGTATTTTCGAGTCGCAATTGTTATAAAGGGTGATTTAAATCAAAGTCGCATTTTTTTTAAATGAGACCCATGTATATTGTTGCATATTTGAATTCCTGGGTCAATTCTGTTGTGACTTTATGTATCATACATGGTATCTAAAATAATAGCCGCAATTCGTCATTTTAACAAAAAGTAAACGTCCGGTAAAAATTGAATATCGCAGCTAACATAAAATTTAGAAGGCCGTGACTCTGCTGTTATTAATCATGAAATATACTAACAAAGGCCGGACGGTCAAAGCTAAACCTTATGGTGTTAAAAGAAATCGCTACGCCAATTTACAAAATTTCAATCATATGTAACTTGATTTTTTTATGGAAACACCAACTTTTTTTTTTGGTTCAAGAAGTTTACATTTTGGGCAATTTTTAAATTGTTTTTTTTTTAGCAATTTCTCTCTTACATTTCTAATTCTTTTAAGATTCTAAAATTTTCCAGCAGTTACTCCTCCAAATTGTAAGAAATTATAATATACCTCAGTGGTTCTATGATTTTCCAGTAGTCTTTTAGGCTATTCTAGAACCTTCTGACATTTTTTTTATAAGATTTTTTTTCCAAATTATCAAAGTTTTCTTCGAAGGATCTAAATTTTTCAGCAAATTCTCATTCAGTCTTTTAGATTTTTTTTTAGTAATTTTTAAAGTTTTCTTCAGTGAATTTAAAATTTACTATAATTTTATTGTTTAATACGAACGTAATACTATAAAAATGTTTTGAAAATTAAAGCTATGGCAATTAAAATAACTTAAATAATCTTCGAAGGTTTTAAAATTTTTCAGCACTTCCTCTTTCAGATGTCCAGAATTTTTTTAGTCATTTTCCTTAAGCTTTTTAAAATTTTATTCGATTTTAGAATTTTCTTCTAGTTTCTATAATCTTCTACAAACTTCCAAAATTTTTCGTCCAGATTTCTTGAAGGGGTTCAAATTTTGCAGCAGTTTCCCTTTCCGATAGATTTTCAGATTTTTTTAGTAATTTCTTTTTTATTAGATTACTAATATTTTTCTAGAATTTTCCAGGAGTTTCTTATCCGAATTGTAAGTCATTTTTATTTCCAAAATTCATTTTGGTGATTCTAGAATATTCTAGAAGTTTCCCTGACTTTTTTTAAGAGTTCTAGAATCCTGTAACAATTTTTATTCCAGCTTTCTAAAGTTTTACAGAAATTACATTTTCAAATTATGAAAATTATCATCGAGGGGTCCAAATTTTCATGTTCATCAATTAAAGTTGGGACAAACACAACGCACTCTAAACCTAAATGCTGTTAAAATTAAAAATAAAGCTATGGCAGGGTTAAAAGTAGATGCGTGTATATTTTGATAATTATGTAAATAGTAGTAGTGGCTATCGACCACGTGGTTCTTCCGCCGTGTGATTTATGTATTTGTGTGTGGGTGTAAATTTATGTAAATATTTTTGTTTTCATTCAATTTCTGTAGCAGTGATTTTAGTTTTAAATCTTGAATTTTGGAGGCGTTCACTTCGTAGTACATTTTTAATGAATAACAGAAAAACGTTTAAACTTTTTTCTGTTATTAGTTTTAAATATTTATATTTTAATAATTATGTAAATTTTCGTTCTCTGAAGGGTTGTTTGTAACATATAAATTGAAGGAATTGTGCTTCTTTTAGTTTTGTCTGGATAATAAACTAGAGATAACAGGTATTAGACGATAAATCACAATTGACATCTAAAAATTGTCAGGTGACAATATTTATGCGAGTGATGTATGAAATATTACAAGTAATATATTAATGAATATAAGACTGGTGTCAAATGACAGGTGTCAGATGACACGTTTCAGTTGATACTTCACATAAATTTTATCTTGTAACTATTCAACACTATCTTTATAAATTCAATTTTTTAGGTTTATCTAGATAAAAAATATTAATAGACGACAAAAAATACAAATACAAATATCAAAACCAAATGATGACACATGTCAAATGGCATATGACAAATGATAAATATCAGATGAAAATGACAAATAACAGATGATGAGATGATGATTGATGGATGACAATTGATAGATGACAATTGACAGATGACAAACAAAAACAAATGACAGATTGCAAAGAACAAGTGATAGATGATAAATAACAAGTGACAGATCAAAATGACAATTGACAGATAACAAATGAGAGATGATGAAACTTATTGATAGATGACAAATGTCAAATTACATATGACAAATAACAAATGGCAAATATCAGATGATAAATGCCAAGTGATATAAGGCAAACAACATTTACAGGTATAAGTATTGACTGTCATCTAAGAAATAATTATCAACTTTCTAGTGACATGTTTTATACATAAATAGTGACAGATTGAAATGTTAGATATTGACAGATGACAAGATGATGTGAGTTGTTAACTTGTAAGTAATATTTGTCATCTGTCATTATCTAACATCTTAATCTGTCATAATTTGTTATATGTTATTTGGGATGGAATCGGATAGTTTTGGAGGCTAAATCCCTATGAAGGACGTAAAGGCTACTAAAGACAGATATGTTATTTGTCATCAGCCATCTATTGCCTGTCATCTATCAGCCATCATTTGTGAACCATGTAATGTCATCTATTTTGTATCACCTGTCAACTATTACCAATCCTTTTTTATCTATTCTATTAATTTATAACTTGTTATCGAATGATGTAATTATAAAATGAATGACAATTTTTGTAAAGTATCAAAAATGTGCAATGTTCTGTATTATAATAGCAATTCGTTAAACACCGGCAAGTTGGTGTTTAGGGGTGGTGTTTTCGTGTAGCCGAAAGGTGAGAAAGGTGAACATCTTGTTATACAAAGCGTTATGCGTTTAAAACCGTACAAATTATTGGAGAGTTCACGACGTGTTAACATTTAATGGATGATACCTGTGCGGGCGCCCGTTTCTGAATTCGAAATGCGCGGGGCGGGCGCGGCACGGAAAGGGGGACCGCTTTATCGACACCCCCCGCTGCTGCGGGCCACGAGGGGGCCGAGAGTCGGAGGCGCCAGCGATCGCGCCGATCGAGACTCAAAGGGCCCCGCAAGTGTCGACTAAATAATTTCAACGTGAGGCCATAAAGAAGAAGGGCGATTGTTTCGCCTCCTCTCTCCTCTTCTACTCCTTCTTCTTCTTCTTCTTCTCGTTCCTCGCCTCGAGGTCCGACCATCAACTCCGCGCCGTTCGTGTCAAAAAATCTAGATACACTATAAACACCGCCGCATTCCACCGCCATCCCCCGCGCCTCCTGCTCTCCTTGCACACGAATTCTTCTTGCTCGCCGACGGAATTTTCCCATTTTCCCCCTCGCCCGGACCTCCTGCCCCTTCTGCCGTCCTGATCGCGGAACGTTTCCTTTCCACCAAACTACACTTTTTAGCGGTACTCTTCCTGCAAAAAGTTTAGTTCTAGTGCTAGTTCGCACCTGAAGGAAACCGGATCAATACTGACTGGCTTGAGCCTCCTCCACACCCTGCGCTCCTGGTGAGGAACTTCCTGTTTGTTTCTAGGTGAATTTCCCACAGCTTCCGGCTTGAAAAAAAAAATCAACAGCTTAGTACGAAATACTATCGTCGTGCGGAAATTGTAGGAATGCTTTGTTTTTAGGGAAACTCGTAACGGAGGAACAGGAGGTCGTGGAGGTGGTTGGAATTCACGGTTTCTGCGTGAAAAGGGAATGCAATAGTTTACGAATTGATTTCCTCGCAACAAGTTAAATACCTTTTAAAAGGCTGAAAACTTAACGATCAAAAAACGCTTTAGACAGTAGGTGTTACCTTAATAGTATCTATCAAGTAAAATTGACAAAATTGTTAACAAAGGAATATACGTTTAGATGATTGAAAAAGGATTAAAATCTTTTCCTTAGATGATTCTACAAATTATTTCTGTTTGTAATACCAATACATATTTGATAAGCTTTATTTACCTAAAGCATTGAGCTAATCAAAAAGTTAAGCTCATTGGAAGCAAATTCCTATTTATATTATATTCTTGGAGTATAATAATTTTAAAGTTATGATCATAAAGCTTCTAGAATCAATTCTGTTTTTTTTTGTTATTGGAACTCTGGCTTTAAATATACTAACGAAGGATGATCTTAGATAATCTAGTCACGAACTTCATCTGTTATCATTGGTATTTATGATTTGAAGCAAAATTTATATGTAGGGTAGATAAAAATAAGAAGAAGAAGGACAATTAGGCAAAACATTAAAGATTTCTAAAACTTATATATTATTTATAGTGGAAGAAATTACTTTGTGATACATCTTAAAGATTAGGAAATTTAAATATACTACAATTTGTTGAAATCACATTGAGAATTTTTTCATGACTATTTTTTTATCTTTACAAGGCTATTATCAATCTTACAATAATAATAATTAATAATTATTACTGTACGTCTTGTGATGGACAAAATTATAGACAATTATAGTTTCTATAAAATGTATGATTTTGTTGTCTGCTCCATCTTGTTAGAACTACATCATAAGTCATTGTTTAAGTTGAAATTCAGTCTTAAACTACATAAAAATCATGTTGTAGGAAAATTAAAGCATTTAATTGGGCAATAATACGTGGGAAACTCGAGATATAAACACGACTTTACGGACCTGTTGCTGTATCTCGACTACCTGTGGAGGCGGAGCGCGTGGAAAATCAATGGAACTCCGTCGTCGGCGCACACACAGGCCTCTAGCAACTCCTGCTTCCCTGGTGCGAATTTCCGTGGTAGCTGAATTTTCTTGAATTTCCGACCGGATTGCCCATAAATTATATTTTACGACTCTAACTTCGTTAAAACTTCCCAACTCCGAATCGAATAATCACATCACGTCCCCACCGGGAGCACCAAATTGAATTCCGTTTATTGGCGGAATAACTCGTACAGCTATAGCATCCACCGCATTCTCATCGCG
Organism: Ontholestes murinus; assembly: GCA_963969525.1. NCBI lineage: Eukaryota > Metazoa > Arthropoda > Insecta > Coleoptera > Staphylinidae > Ontholestes > Ontholestes murinus. Next base: position 75,503,215 of record OZ018390.1, on the reverse strand, counting down.
CCCTATTCTAATATCAAGCACTGGTGATTACTCTTAATTGTTCGTATATATTACAAAAAATGCATTCGTTTGGATAGTTGAAAGAATTGATTCATAGTGTTGTGGATTTCTAGAAAATCAAGTAACTGTCAACTGCCATCTGTAAGTTATCATCAGTTGTCAATTGTCATCTATCATCTATGATATTCTAATTATCATCAATTAGCATCCGTTATCTATTGTCAATTGTAATCTGTCGATTATTATTTGCCAATTGTCATCTGTCGACTGTTATCTATCAATTATTATATATCATTTGTTAATTGTTTACTGTCAATTATTATCTGCAAATTGTCAACTGTTATATATCAATTGCAAACTATCATCTGTTTTTTTTAAGTCAACGAAAACTATTTTATTTTCATCGGGGCGCTGCCATTTTGTTTCTAGCTACGATTAGGCAATTGTTTTTATAGGAAGTTAAAAACTATTCAATTGAGGACAAATCCTGAAAATTTTAAGCTAATTCCTTCAGTGGTTACATTTCTACAATTAATTATTTCAGCGAAAACAATTTTATTTTCCACCATTCGAATTTTGTGCGTTACCATTTTGTTTCTAGCCACGATTAGGCAATTGTTTTTACAAGAAGCTAAAAACTATTCAATTGAGGATAAATCCTGAAAATTGCAAGCTAATTCCTTCAGTAGTTACATGTTTACAATTAATTATTTCAGCGAAAACAATTTTATTTTCCACCATTCAAATTTTAGGCGCTGCCATTTTGTTTCTAGCTACGATTAGGCAATTGTTTTTACGGAAAGTTAAAAACTATTCAATTGAGGATAAATCCTGAAAATTTAAAGCTAATTCCTTTAGTAGTTACATTTTTACAATTAATTATTTCAACGAAAACAATTTTATTTTCCATCATTCAAATTTTGGGCGCTGCCACTTTGTTTCTAGCCACGATTTAGCAATTGTTTTTACAGGAAGTTAAAAACTATTAAATCAACAACAAATCCTGAAAATTTTAAGCTAATTCCTTCAGTAGTTACATTTTTACAATTAATTATTTCAGCGAAAACAATTTTATTTTCCATCATTAAAATTTTGGGCGCTGCCATTTTGTTTCTAGCTACGATTAGGCAATTGTTTTTACAGGAAGCTAAAAACTATTCAATTAAGGAAAAATCCTGAAAATTGAAAGATAATTCCTTCAGTAGTTACATTTTTACAATTAATTATTTCAGCGAAAACAATTTTATTTTTCATCATTCAAATTTTTAGCGCTGCTATTTTGTTTCTAGCCACGATTAGGCAATTGTTTTTATAGGAAGCTAAAAACTATTCAATTGAGGATAAATCCTGAAAATTTAAAGCTAATTCCTTCAGTAGTTAGATTTTTACAATTAATTATTTCAGCGAAAACAATTTTATTTTCTACCATTCAAATTTATGATGCTGACATTTTTTTTCAAGCCACGATTAGGCATTTGGTTTTACTGGAAGTTAAAAACTATTCAATTTAGAACAAATCTTGAAAATTTTAAGCTAATTCCTTCAGTAGTTACGTTTTTACAATTAATTATTTCAGCGAAAACAATTTTATTCCATTCAAATTTTGGAGCTGCCATTTTGTTTCTAGTCACGATTAGGCAATTGTTTTTGTAGGAAGTTAAAAACTATGCAATTGAGGACAAATCCTGAAAATTTAAAGCTAATTTCTTCAGTAGTTACATTTTTAGAATTAATTATTTCAGCGAAAACAATTTTATTTCCCACCATTCAAATTTTGGGCGCTGCCATTTTGTTTCTAGCTACGATTAGGTAATTGTTTTTACAGAAAGTAAAAAACTGTTCAATTAAGAACAAATCTTGAAAATTTTAAGCTAATTCCTTCAGTAGTTACATTTTTTACAATTAATTATTTCAACGAAAACAATTTTATTTTCCATCATTAAAATTTTGGGCGCTGCCATTTTGTTTCTAGCCACGATTAGGCAATTGTTTTTACGGAAAGTTAAAAACCATTCAATTGAGGATAAATCCTGAAAATTTAAAGCTAATTTCTTCAGTAGTTTCATTTTTACAATTAATTATTTCAGCGAAAACAATTTTATTTTCCATCATTCAAATTTTTGGTGCTGACATTTTGTTTTTAGCCACGATTATGCATTTGGTTTTACGGGAAGTTAAAAACTATTCAATTAAGAACAAATCTTGAAAATTTAAAATTCCTTCAGTAGTTACATTTTTACAATTAATTATTTGAGCGAAAACAATTTTATTTTCCATCATTCAAATTTTGGGAGCTGCCATTTTGTTTCTAGCCACGATTAGGCAATTGTTTTTACAAGAAGCTAAAAACTATTCAATTGAGAACAAATCTTGAAAATTTTAAGCTAATTACTTCAGTAGTTACATTTTTACAATTAATTATTTCAGCGAAAACAATTTTATTTTTCATCATTCAAATTTTTAGCGCTGCTATTTTGTTTCTAGCCACGATTAGGCAATTGTTTTTACAGGAAGCTAAAAACTATTCAATTGAGGATAAATCCTGAAAATTTAAAGCTAATTCCTTCAGTAGTTACATTTTTACAATTAATTATTTCAGTGAAAACAATTTTATTTTGGACCATTCAAATTTTAGGCGCTGCCATTTTGTTTCTAGCTACGATTAAGCAATTGTTTTTACAGGAAGCTAAAAACTATTCAATTGAGGATAAATCCTGAAAATTTAAAGCTAATTTCTTCAGTAGTTTCATTTTTACAATTAATTATTTCATCGGAAACAATTTTATTTCCCACCATTCAAATTTTGGGAGCTGCCATTTTGTTTATAGCCACGATTAGGCAATTGTTTTTACAGAAAGTTAAAAACTATTCAATGAAGGACAAATCCTGAAAATTGAAAGATAATTCCTTCAGTAGTTACATTTTTACAATTAATTATTTCAGCGAAAACAATTTTATTTTCCATCATTCAAATTTTGGGAGCTGCCATTTTGTTTCTAGCCACGATTTAGCAATTGTTTTTACAGGAAGTTAAAAACTATTAAATTAAGAACAAATCCTGAAAATTGCAAGCTAATTCCTTCAGTTGTTACATTTTTACAATTAATTATTTCAGCGAAAACAATTTTATTTTCCATCATTCAAATTTTGGGCGCTGCCATTTTGTTTCTAGCTACGATTTAGTAATTGTTTTTACAGGAAGTTAAAAATTATTAAATTAAGAACAAATCCTGAAAATTGCAAGCTAATTCCTTCAGTTGTTACATTTTTACAATTAATTATTTCAGCGAAAACAATTTTATTTTCCATCATTCAAATTTTGGGAGCTGCCATTTTGTTTCTAGCCACGATTTAGCAATTGTTTTTACAGGAAGTTAAAAACTATTAAATTAAGAACAAATCCTGAAAATTGCAAGCTAATTCTCTCAGTTGTTACATTTTTACAATTAATTATTTCAGCGAAAACAATTTTATTTTCCATCAGTCAAATTTTGGGCGCTGCCATTTTGTTTTTAGCCACGATTAGGCAATTGTTTTTACGGGAAGTTAAAAACTATTTAATTGAGGACAAATTCTGAAAATTTAAAGCTAATTCCTTCAGTTGTTACATTTTTACAATTAATTATTTCAGCGAAGACAATTTTATTTTCCACCATTCAAATTTTTTGCGCTGCCATTTTGTTTCTAGCCACGATTAGGCAATTGTTTTACAGGAAGCTAAAAACTATTCAATTGAGGATAAATTCTGAAAATTTAAAGCTAATTCCTTCAGCAGTTACATTTTTACAATTAATTATTTCAGCGAAAACAATTTTATTTTCCATCATTCAAATTTTGGGAGCTGCCATTTTGTTTCTAGCCACGATTTAGCAATTGTTTTTACAGGAAGTTAAAAACTATTAAATTAAGAACAAATCCTGAAAATTGCAAGCTAATTCCTTCAGTTGTTACATTTTTACAATTAATTATTTCAGGGAAAACAATTTTATTTTCCACCATTCAAATTTTGGGAGCTGCCATTTTGTTTCTAGCCACGATTAGGCAATTGTTTTTATAGGAAGTTAAAAACTATTCAATTGAGAACAAATCTTGAAAATTTTAAGCTAATTCCTTCAGTAGTTACATTTTTACAATTAATTATTTCAGCGAAAACAATTTTATTTTCCATCATTCAAATTTTGGGAGCTGCCATTTTTTTCTAGTCACGATTAGGCAATTGTTTTTACAGGAAGTTAAAAACTATTCAATGAAGGACAAATCCTGAAAATTGAAAGATAATTCCTTCAGTAGTTACATTTTTACAATTAATTATTTCAGGGAAAACAATTTTATTTTGGACCATTCAAATTTTAGGCGCTGCCATTTTGTTTCTAGCCACGATTAGGCAATTGTTTTTACAGAAAGTTAAAAACTGTTCAATTGAGGACAAATCCTGAAAATTTTAAGCTAATTCCTTCAGTAGTTACATTTTTGCAATTCATTATTTCAGCGAAAACAATTTTATTTTCCATCATTCAAATTTTGGGCGCTGCCATTTTGTTTCTAGACACGATTAGGCAATTGTTTTTACAGGAAGTTAAGAACGATTTAATTGAGGATAAATCCTGAAAACTTAAAGCTAATTCCTTCAGTAGTTACATTTTTATAATTAATTATTTCAGCGAAAACAATTTTATTTTCCATCATTCAAATTTTGTGCGCTGCCATTTTGTTTCTAGCTACGATTAGGCGACTGTTTTTACGGAAAGTTAAAAACTATGCAATTAAGAACAAATCGTGAAAATTTTAAGCTAATTCCTTCAGTAGTTACATTTTTACAATTAATTATTTCATCGAAATCAATTTTATTTCCCACCATTCAAATTTTGTGCGCTGCCATTTTGTTTCTAGACACGATTAGGAAATTGTTTTTACAGGAAGTTAAAAACTATTCAATTAAGGACAAATTCTGAAAATTTAAAGCTAATTCCTTCACTAGTTACATTTTTACAATTAATTATTTCAGCGAAAACAATTTTATTTTGGACCATTCAAATTTTAGGCGCTGCCATTTTGTTTCTAGCTACGATTAAGCAATTGTTTTTGCAGGAAGTTAAAAACTATTCAATGGAGGACAAATCCTGAAAATTGCAAGCTAATTCCTTCAGTTGTTACATTTTTACAATTAATTATTTCAGCGAAAACAATTTTATTTTCCACCATTCAAATTTTGGGAGCTGCCATTTTGTTTCTAGCCACGATTAGGCAATTGTTTTTATAGGAAGTTAAAAACTATTCAATTAAGGACAAATTCTGAAAATTTAAAGCTAATTCCTTCAGTAGTTACATTTTTATAATTAATTATTTCAGCGAAAACAATTTTATTTTCCACCATTCAAATTTTGGGAGCTGCCATTTTTTTCTAGTCACGATTAGGCAATTGTTTTTACAGGAAGTTAAAAACTATTCAATGAAGGACAAATCCTGAAAATTGAAAGATAATTCCTTCAGTAGTTACATTTTTACAATTAATTATTTCAGGGAAAACAATTTTATTTTGGACCATTCAAATTTTAGGCGCTGCCATTTTGTTTCTAGCCACGATTAGGCAATTGTTTTTACAGAAAGTTAAAAACTGTTCAATTGAGGACAAATCCTGAAAATTTTAAGCTAATTCCTTCAGTAGTTACATTTTTGCAATTCATTATTTCAGCGAAAACAATTTTATTTTCCATCATTCAAATTTTGGGCGCTGCCATTTTGTTTCTAGACACGATTAGGCAATTGTTTTTACAGGAAGTTAAGAACGATTTAATTGAGGATAAATCCTGAAAACTTAAAGCTAATTCCTTCAGTAGTTACATTTTTATAATTAATTATTTCAGCGAAAACAATTTTATTTTCCATCATTCAAATTTTGTGCGCTGCCATTTTGTTTCTAGCTACGATTAGGCGACTGTTTTTACGGAAAGTTAAAAACTATGCAATTAAGAACAAATCGTGAAAATTTTAAGCTAATTCCTTCAGTAGTTACATTTTTACAATTAATTATTTCATCGAAATCAATTTTATTTCCCACCATTCAAATTTTGTGCGCTGCCATTTTGTTTCTAGACACGATTAGGAAATTGTTTTTACAGGAAGTTAAAAACTATTCAATTAAGGACAAATTCTGAAAATTTAAAGCTAATTCCTTCACTAGTTACATTTTTACAATTAATTATTTCAGCGAAAACAATTTTATTTTGGACCATTCAAATTTTAGGCGCTGCCATTTTGTTTCTAGCTACGATTAAGCAATTGTTTTTGCAGGAAGTTAAAAACTATTCAATGGAGGACAAATCCTGAAAATTGCAAGCTAATTCCTTCAGTTGTTACATTTTTACAATTAATTATTTCAGCGAAAACAATTTTATTTTCCACCATTCAAATTTTGGGAGCTGCCATTTTGTTTCTAGCCACGATTAGGCAATTGTTTTTATAGGAAGTTAAAAACTATTCAATTAAGGACAAATTCTGAAAATTTAAAGCTAATTCCTTCAGTAGTTACATTTTTATAATTAATTATTTCAGCGAAAACAATTTTATTTTCCACCATTCAAATTTTGGGAGCTGCCATTTTGTGTCTAGCCACTATTAGGCAATTGTTTTTACAGGAAGTTAAAAACTATTCAATCTTGAAAATTTAAAGCTAATTCCTTCAGTAGCTGCATTTTTACAATTAATTATTTCAGCGAAAACAATTTTATTTTCCATCATTAAAATTTTGGGCGCTGCCATTTTGCTTCTAGAAACGATTAGGCAATTGTTTTTACAGGAAGTTAAAAACTATTCAATTGAGGACAAATCTTGAAAATTTTAAGCTAATTCCTTCAGTAGTTACATTTTTACAATTAATTATTTCAGCGAAAACAATTTTATTCTCCATCATTCAAATTTTGGTCGCTGCCATTTTGTTTCTAGCCACGATTAAGTAATCGTTTTTACAGGAAGTTAAAAACTATTAAATTAAGAACAAATCCTGAAAATTGCAAGCTAATTCCTTTAGTTGTTACATTTTTACAATTAATTATTTCAGCGAAAACAATTTTATTTTCCACCATTCAAATTTTGGGCGCTGCCATTTTGTTTCTAGCCACGATTAGATAATTGTTTTTACAGGAAGTTAAGAACGATTCAATTGAGGACAAATCCTGAAAATTTAAAACTGATTCTTTTAGTAGTTACATTTTTACAATTAATTATTTCAGCGAAAACAATTTTATTTTCCATCATTCAAATTTTGGGCGCTGCCATTTTGTTTCTAGCCACGATTAGGCAATTGTTTTTACAGGAAAATAAAAATTATTCAATTGAGGATAACTCCTGAAAATTTAAAGCTAACTCCTTCAGTAGTTACATTTTTACAATTAATTATTTCAGCGAAAACAATTTTATTTTCCACCATTCAAATTTTATGCGCTGCCATTTTGTTCCTAGCTACGATTAGGCAATTGTTTTTACAGAAAGTTAAAAACTGTTCAATTAAGAACAAATCTTGAAAATTTTAAGCTAATTCCTTCAGTTGTTACATTTTTACAATTAATTATTTCAGCGAAAACAATTTTATTTTCCACCATTCTAATTTTGGGCGCTGCAACTTTGTTTCTAGCTACGATTAGGCAATTGTTTTTACAGGAAGCTAAAAACTATTCAATTGAGGACAAATCCTGAAAATTTAAAGCTAATTTCTTCAGCAGTTTCATTTTTACAATTAATTATTTCAGCGTAAACAATTTTATTTTCCATCGTTCAAATTTTGGGAGCTGTCATTTTATTTCTAGTCATGATTAGGCAATTGTTTTTACAGGAAGTTAAGAACGATTCAATTGAGGATAAATCCTGAAAATTTAAAGCTAATTCCTTCAGTAGTTACATTTTTACAATTAATTATTTTATCGAAAACAATTTTATTTTCCACCATTCAAATTTTTGGAGCTGCCATTTTGTTTCTAGTCACGATTAGGCAATTGTTTTTACAGAAAGTTAAAAACTGTTCAATTGTGGATAAATCCTGAAGATTTTAAGCTAATTCCTTCAGTAGTTACATTTTTACAATTAATTATTTCAGCGAAAACAATTTTATTTTCCACCATTCGAATTTTGGGCTCTGCCATTTTGTTTCTAGCCACGATTAGGCAATTGTTTTTACAGGAAGTTAAAAACTATTCAATTGAGGATAAATCCTGAAAATTTAAAGCTAATTCCTTCAGTAGTTACATTTTTACAATTAATTATTTCAGCGAAAACAATTTTATTTTCCATCATTCAAATTTTGGGCGCTGCCATTTTGTTTTTAGCCACGATTAAGCAATTGTTTTTACAGAAAGTTAAAAACTATTCAATTGAGGACAAATCTTGAACATCTAAAGCTAATTCTTTCAGTAGTTGCAATAACGAGCTCTGTCTTGTTGGAACTAACATACATATTCAATTGATGTGCTAGTGGAAAATCATACCTCAAAGTTATTAATACTGACCTTAGTATAATTACATATTAAAATATTTTTGTAATAATACAATAATATAATCAATCTTTAATCATTAAATATGCAAGAATTGATTACAACCTCGCATTTTTTTGCCAATCGAAAGAAACGAAATTTTGTGAGTTGGTCATTCGCGTATTTATGTGTGTATGTGTGTGTGTGTAAGGAAGGCGTGTTCACTCATCTCCGAATATGGTCATCAGCATCGGAACCGGTACGTTTGATCGTGCCATTGGTAGTTTTGTAGTAATTCCGATTCCGATATTAGAATCGATATTGGTTTTATTGGCTGGTGGAATTCACACGCGTCGTCCGTTCCACTGGGGGCCTTTTTCGGGGACAATAATTTACATGGGACGGGACAAGCCTGGCCTGTACGTGCATAATGAGGAGGAGGATGAAGTAATTAGAAGCAATTATGATAATTGACACGCGCATGTCGGATGTCGTAGAGGTGTGAGAGATTTTCTATGCGTGTTTTTGTTTCCCTCCTACGTTACGTACACAGGAAAAAGGTAAACGGTTTGAATAACAGCAATTTTTATCTGTAGCTGCTTAAATTAATGTTATGACTTATTGCAGTCTTATTATCTTTAAGTAAAATGAAATCCCAATTACGAAACATTACTTAAGTAACATATCTCATTTACCGAAGGCGATGGCAGAAGGAAAAATACGCGCACGTTACGTAATTGTTAATTAAAACCGGCGAGGGTTGATCGGCCGGTATCGTTATTAATTAATTACGCGTCAGATGTAACTTGCACTTAAGTTATCAGTTGTCGGATAAAATAATTACCGGAACGTGTAATGGGTGTAAATTAAATAAGAGAAATTCGAACCAATCCACACCAATCATCGCATTACGTAATTGCCGTCAATAATCAATTTTGATGCTGTTTGATTAATAAAGTGCTAAAAACCTTCCTTCATACTTTTTCACTAAAATTTTCTCAAAATGTTCGTCAAAATATCTGAAACCTAGTTTTTTAAACTACAGTTTCCTTTTGATTTGATGTAAAAAGCTTTTTCTTTACATTTTCCAAGTATTGTTTTTCAATATTTTCATGCAGTTATCATGTGAATCTTAGGTGCTTCTAAGAATATTCCTCTGGATCTGTATGTGTAGTTCATGCGAAGTTCTTAAGGAACTTTAATATTTTATCTAAATTTTTCAAGTGATTTATTCCTTTATTTTATTCTTACATGTATAATTTAATTTTTTTAAAGTTTGTATGCAGTTTTCAGATTAATCTAAGAAATTTCTAAGGCTTTGAAGCTTTTATGAAGTTATCACTTATGTCGAGGGTGTTTTTACTAATGTTCTTTTCGTTTTTCCCTAGATTGTTATTTGTAGTTTGTTGAAAGTTTTTAAGGACCTTCTTTAATTGATTTCAAGTTTTTAATTACGTTCATTCTTTTTATATATTAGCGATTTTTTTTTTTAGAATTTTTTTTGAGAGTTCTAAAATTTTTCGGCACTCACTTTTTCATGTTTCTATAATTTTCCAGCAATTTTCTTTCATTTCCTACAGTTTTTTCGAAAATTCAAAATTGTTTTTTTTAGAGAAACTTAAATTTTTCTTCCAGAATTCTAAAATTTTGTACATTTTCTCAGCATTTCTAGATTTATTTGCCTGATTTTTTTCAGTAATTTCTTTTTCAGGTTTTTAGAAGTTTAAACTACTGGAAACATTTAAAAAGATAAATTGCTGAAAACTCGAGGCAAATAAACTTTGAGATGCTAAGAAAATGTTCATAATTTAAGAATTCTGAAAGAGAAATTGCTAAGTTTTTAGAAGTGTTTCTACAACAAACATTTTGTTGAAAAAAAATCGAGAATTCTATAGTTTTCTAGGGTATTTTTCTAACAATTTCTAGAATTTGCCAGCATTTTTTGGTTCATTTTATACACATTTTTTAGAAATTTCTTTCTAGTATTTTTCATCGTTCTTTTTTTAATTTTCTGCATTTTGGTTTTATAAAGATTAATTTTTAGTTTCTTGAATTTTCATTCCACAAACGATGACAAGTTTTGAATGACAAAAACATATGACTAATGATTGATGACAGTTCATAAATGTCTGATGGCATATAACAAATGATATGTGATGAATAATAAATCTAATATTTTTCTTGAATTTGTCTTTAGAATTCTCGCATTTCTTGATTTATTTTATTCATTTTATCAATAAGTTCGTTTTAAGGTCTTCCAGAAATTGTTTTAACATTTCTAGAAATTCCTCTTTATTTATTTTATTTTTATTCAATTCATCTGTAATTTCCCTTTAGGGTCTTTTTAGAAATTTTGTATATTTTTCTGTTTATTTTTTTCTGATTTTTTTTCAGTAATTCCTTTCCTGATTAGAAAAAAATACTGCCAAATTCCTAACATTGTTTGTAAGTTATAGAATGTTTCAGCATTTTTTTTAGGTTTTTAGTATTTTCGAACAATTCAACTTAGAATTTCTTAAATTTTATTTCTAGAATTTCAGAACTTTCAAGCATTTTCTCTTCTAAATTTCTGTAATTTTCCAAAATTTCTTCGTTTAATATAGCCGAACTTTATATTTTCTAGAAGTTTTTAATGTCAGAATTTCCAGCATTTTCTTTTTTCTTTTGAAATTTTCTTTGATCATTCTAAAATAACTATTCCAGATTTCTAGATTTTTTCAGCAACTTCTGTTTCAGGTTTATGAATTTTTCTAGCATTCTTTTTTTAAGCTCTATTCTTTTTATATTTTAGCGATTGTTAAGTTTTCAAAAAATCGAGAATTCTAGAGTTTTCTAGCGTAGTTTCCTAATAATTTGTAGAATTTTCTATTCCAATATTTTTTTTTACTGCCAGGTTCTAGAACTTTTCAGCGGACACGTTTTCGGGTTTCGAGAATTTATGAGCATTTTTCTTTCATTTCCTACAATTTCTTTCGAAAAATCTAAAATGTTTGCAAAAAACTTAACAATTTCTCTTCCAGAATTTTGAAAATTTCCTCAGCATTTCTAGGTTTATTAGATTTTTTCAGCAATTTCTTTTTCACGTTTTTAGAAGTTTCCAGTAGTTTATACTTCTAAAATCCTGAAAAAGAAATTGCTGAAAATTGGAGCAAATAAACCTAGAAATGCTGTGAAAATGTAAATATAATTTTAGAATTTTAGAAAAGAAAGTGCTTAAAACATCAAGGCAAATAAACATAGGAATCCTGAGAAAATGTTCAAGAATTCTGGAAGAGAAATCGCCAAGTTTTCAGCAGTGTTTCTACACAAAAATATTTTGTTGAAAAAAATCGAGAATTCTAGAGTTTTCTAACGTAGTTTCCTAATCATTTGTAGAATTTTCTTTTCAATATTTTTTTTACTACCAGATTCCTAGAATTTTCTTTGGGAGTTCTAGAATTTTTCAGCACACACTTTTTCGGGTTTTGAGAATTTATTAACATTTTTCTTTCATTTCCTACAATTTTTTTCGAAAAATCTAAAATGTTTGCTGAAAACTTAACAATTTCTCTTCTTGAATTATTGAACATTTTCTCAGGATAACTAGGTTTATTTGACCCGATTTTTTTAGCAATTTCTTTCGCAGGTTTTTACAAGTTTCCAGTAATTTAAACTAAAAAAAGAAACTGAGAAAGAAATTGCTGAAAAATCGGGGCAAATAAACCTAGATAATTTTAGAATTTTTGAAAAGAAATTGCTTAAAAAATCAAGGAAAATAAACCTAGGAATCCTGAGAAGATGTTCAAGAATTCTGGAAGAGAAATCGCCAAGTTTTCAGCAGTGTTTCTTCAACAAAAAATTGAGAATTCTAGCCTATTTTCCTAATCATTTCTAGAATTTTCTTTTCCAATATTTTGTTTACTCCTAGGTTCCTAGGATTTTTTTGGGAGTTCTAGAATTTTTCAGCACACACTTTTTCGGGTTTCAACAATTTTTAGCATATTTCTTTCATTTCCTATAATTTCTTTCGAAAAATCTAAAAGTTAACAATTCCTCTTCCAGAATTTTGAACATTTTCTAAGCTTTTCTAGGTTTATTTGCCACGATTTTGTCAGCAATTTCTTTTTCCGGTTTTTAGAAGAAGAAAATGCTGAAAATCTGGGCAAATAAACCTAGAAATGCTCAGAAAATGTTCTTAATTTTGGAATTCTGGAAGAGAAATTGCTAAATTTTCAGCAGTATTAGGTACAAAAATTTATTGAAAAGCAATCGAGAATGCTCGAGTTTTCTAGCGTATTTTCCTAATAATTTCTAGAATTTACCAGTATGTTTTGGTTTATTTTATACACATTTTTTAGAAATTTCTTTTCTAGTATTTTCTATCATTTTTTTTCAATTCTCTGCAATATTTCTAATTTTGGTTTTATAAAGATTAATTTTCAATTTCCTGAATTTTCATTTCACAAACGATGACAAGTTTTGAATAACAAAAACATATGACCAATGATTGATGACAGATGACAGTTCATAAATGTCTGATGGTATATGACAAATGATATGTGATAAATAATAAATCTAAGATTTTTCTTAAATTTGACTTGAGAATTTTAGCATTTCTTGATTTGTTTTATTCAATTTAACAGTAATAAGATCTAAAATAAGAATTTTTTTTTCAGTAATTCCTTTGCAGATTAGAAAAGAAATGCCAGATTCCTAACATTGTTTGTAGGTTTTAAAGTGTTTCAGCATTTTTTAAGGTTTTTAAAATTTTGTTAAATTGTTCGAGTACAATTTATCAATTTTTTATTTTTAGAAAATCAGAACTTTTAAACCTTTTCTCTTTAAACTTCTGTAAATTTCCAACATTTCTTCATTTAATATACGAACTTTTTAAATATTTTCTAGCAATTTTTAATGTCATAATTTCCTGCATTTATTTTTCTTTGGATTGATCATTCTAGAATTACTATTATAGATTTCTAGTTTTTTCAGCAACTTCGGTTGCAGGTTTCTGCAATTTTCTAGCATTCTTTTTTAACCTCTTTTCTTTTTATATTTTAGCCATTTCTTTTCTAATATTTTTGTTACTACCAGATTCCTAGAATTTTCTTTGGGAGTTCTCTACAATTCTTCAGTACACACTTTTTCGGGTTTCGAGAATTTTTGAGCATTTTTCTTTAATTTCCTATAATTTCTGTTGAAAAATCCAAAATGTTTGCTGAAAACTTAACAATTTCTCTTCTTGAATTCTTGAACATTATCTTGGGATTCCCAGGTTTATTTGGTCTGATAATTTCAGCAATTTCTTTTTCGGGTGTTTAGAAGTTTCCAGTAGTTTAAACTTCTAAAATCCTGAAAAAGAAATTGCTGTAAAATCTATACTTATATCTTTCAGCAATTTTTCAGCATGCTTTTTAAAATTCTGTAGAATTTTTGCTACCAAATTTCCTTCAATGATTCTAGAATATTTTGCAAATTTGTGGAGTAAAATTTCCAAAAATAATCTACAATCATTAAAGGAAATTCTAAAATTTTGGTAGCAAAAATATTTTTATATATAAAGATTTTCCAACATTTTCTCTTCTATATTTTTAGAATTTTCTAAAAATATATAAGGGTTTTTCGGCACTTGTTTTATTTTACTTTATTGAATTACATCTTCGCTCTTCTTTCTAATCAAATATCACAAAAAGTATCAAATCCAAGTATCAAATTTTGTATGAAAAAATACTTCACAATCTTCCACTAAAACTCACGAATAGACTAGACTTCATCAATACTGCTTCTATTTATGTTTTTTCAGTTTTGCAGAGAGAATATTTTATGTTTATCTTTTTTTTTAAATCAATTTATCTTGCAGATTTCTAGAATTTTCTCGAATTTTCTTCGGGAGTTTTTGAATTTTCAAGTAAGAATAGTTTATAGAATCTTCTAAAATTTCTTAGTTTATTTTATTCGAATTTTGCAGCTATTTGTTTTTCCAAATTTACTAGATTTTTTCTGTCAGATATACTAGAATTTTCTTCGAGGTTTCTAGGAGTTTTCAGCTATTTTTTTTCAAGATTTTTAGGATTTTTTATCATTTTTTGGTTAATTTTATCCAATTTTATCAGCAATAACTCTCCCAGATTTTTTTAAAATAAATTTCCCCAAAATTTTGAAAGAAAATTAATTTTTTAAATTTATATTTTTTGAAATTTTATGCAAGATTCCTAAAATTTTCGTTAATTTTAATTTTCTTCAATTTCTCTTCGGGGTTTTCTAGATTTTCCAGTAGTTTTTCCCTTAATTTGCAAGCATTTTTTAGGTTATCAGAAATTTCACTTTCTTGTTTTGTTACAAGAAGTTATCCAGCATTATTTTTTTTAAATTACCTAAAAATTTGTAGATATTTCCAGCAATTTTTCTTTAATATTTAAAAAGTTTAAAGTTAAACTTCTTGTTTTACTTCAACCAAATTTTTGAATAAATTCTATTCCAGAATTTTCCAGTATTTGCTTTGTTAGATTCTTAGAGTTTTCATTTTTCAGCAATTTCTTCTCGAGGTTTTAAGAATTTTCCAGTATATATTATTCATTCGATATTTACGCAATTTCTCCTCCAGAAATTTATAAAACTTTTTCAGTCAGATTCTAACATTAAACTTTGAGCATTCTAAAATTTCCTGCAATTTCTCATTCAGATCTAGAATATTCAGGAATTTCACTCTTCCCTTACAAGAACTGTCCAAGATTCTATTTTTCAATTTTCAATATTTTTGTTTAAGTTCTATGATTTTTCTTGAACATTTTTCAGTACTTTCTCTACACTAAACTAAATGTTTTGAGAAAATTCTTTTTCAATATTTTCTAGAATTTTTTGATACATTACTATCGTTTTCGTTTTCCTGTAAATTCTAGGAAACTAAATGAAATTTTAAAATCTTCAAAGAAAATTTTAAGAATCTTAGTGAAAAGAATCAATAAATTTCTGACTTAAATACTGAAAAAATCTTGAAACCTGGAAAACAATTATTGAACTTCAATAATTTTTCAGCAATTTTTTCTCCAGAGCGCACGAATTTTCGAATATTTAAACCAGAATTAATAGATTCTTCAGGAACTTTATCAAATGACAAATAAAACTTACTTTGTTAATATCACACACGGAATTTATTTCGTAACTATAGTATCAACCTTACAAGGCCATTATCAAACTGTACGTTTGATAAAGTTCCTGATTCAATATGTATCATAAAGTTATGGCTTCAAGCATCCAACATAATAGATTCTTGTCAGTCACTTTCCTAGAATTTTCTTTGAGGATTCTAAAAATTACTGAAATTTTTCATTTAGATTTCTAGAAGGTTCAGGAATTTCACTTTTTTCTCGCAAGAATTATCTTTTAATTTTACACTAAAATTGTGTACAAATTTGTCTGGGTCAAATCTGTTTGAATACTATAACACCCAGGAATGTTTGATCTACACCACAGCACAAGTTGAAGCAAACATTAATGTATGGTATTATCTTAACAACTTCATGTTAAACAAACCAAGCGTAAATTGTGTTATTTCTTTACTACAAAATGTTTCACCACGAGTTACATGTGAAACTAATTCAAAAAACTTCACATGCGTTAAACAAATCAAAATTCACCAATCGAGTTTAATCTGTGCACAAATTTTTCCAGGTGAGCGATAATTTTTTCCGTACATGTTTTCATATCTAACACATTTATTAAACAATTACATTTACAGAAATTGTAGGGTGTTCCTCTGGGTTCTCGTATAGGACCTTTTGCAAATAAGTACTATTTTCTAAAAATTTTGAATTAGCGTTTCAATCTTAAAATTGTTATGAAAGACTATTTTTTGTTCCAACATTATTGTGATAAATTGTGAATTAAAAAAAATGTGATCCGTTTGGGTGCGGCCAGTCAGTGGTTTCACCGCGGTCCATTCACTCCGACCGGCAACGTTTTCATTCAGAATAAATGATACTTCATAAAAATCTAGCGCCAATAGCGACTCGAAAAAAGGACCATAAAAGGCCCCACGTGTAGTGGTGTGTGTGTGTGTGTGTGTGTGTGTGTGTGTGTGTGAGTATATAATAATGAGTAGAAAATGCATTGGCACCGTTAACAGTTAACAGCAAGCGACCGAGCAGCATTCTTCTTTTAGTAAAGCCTCAAGTCCGGCCAGGCAAGTCCGGCCCTGTCAATTAACGTTATCAGATCCAATATCGTCTATAATCGGTCGCCTTTGCGCCGCTTTTAATTTACTACAAGCCGTCCTTTCATAAATATAAAACACCCATCCATCCGTCCGTCCGTCTGCACCATCTTCGGTAGTACTATCATCAAATCCGCATTGTCGAAATTTGATACACACACACACACATGCACATCTCCTCGGATCGGCTCCGGTACGATTTGCATATAAATACAGCACTCCGGCTCCGGTCCAGTACCGCGCTGCCGGGATGAATAAATATTTGGCGAAACAAAGCGAATTGTTCGGGTGTAAGTAGTTCGGAAGGGGGCATTAATATATGGGAGAATGAGAGAATGGGAATGTGCCGCGCATGGGAGCACGGGTCGTTGCTGGGGCCCCGAGAGTGGTGGCCACTTTTAGTGAAGGTATGCGGCCGCTTTGACGCCTTCCAAGAATCACCCAGCCCAAATCTACATTCAATGCCAGGAGCAACCAAACAACCAACTGCATTCTTTTCAATTCTCACATTTACTTATCCATGGGATGCGTTATTTTCACTTTGCCTTCACTACTCTCTTCACTTATCACCAATTACAACGATTAAGTTTTAGTACTAATGAAACTACAATTTCGGATCAAGGATTAAGTTATGCAATATTAGTTCAAAGGTCACAGTTCTTCGAGTAATTGCTGCCATTTGCTCAAAACAATGAAGGATTTCTTGCTCCATCTTGTTGGAATCGTATTATCATATCATTCTTTTGTATACTAGCGTTCTTGCTCCTATTTAAGTGTTTCTTCCCCTATCACAATAAATTTAGCGTATTGTCGACTTAACGCAGTAACAATTGTTACCGTTGCTGGGCACAAGATTTAATTATTCTGTATAACTTTGTTTTTCTGGCTTATACATAAATTAATTAAACATCTAGATGAATTTAGATAGCAACAATCACGGGGGGAATTCACTGGTTTTCAATGATCTTCCATTCATATAAGGTAAATAAAACACTTACTTACCTTATATTTTACGGAATTTCACCAAGTAACAGCCTCGCCAATTCAATATCTTCCATTCAGACCCACATCCATGCAATGTTCAGACAAGACAAGAGCTTCTGAATCCTTCCTTTGTTATAGATTTAAGCCAATATGCTATTTTCTCCCTTTTTTGGAAGATGTGGCATTAGTCTATCATTATGAATCATAATTAAAATGTTTGAGGTTGTAGCCCTGAGGTGAAAATAAAACGTGCAGTTTCTGATTCTGTAATAAATGCAATTTCAGATGTACCCCAAGGTTCTCACATTAGGTCATTTATTTTTCTTATTTTTGTTAACGACGTTGGTATTAATATTTTTTTAATGCAGATGGAATGAAGCTGTATACTAAATCACTATTACAGTTTGTCGAATCTAGCTCAATAATTATTAACTTTTGTGTTGATAATTAGCATTTAATCACAATTACAGACAATCAACTTTTCAACACATTTCAGCAATTTCATAAATTACTCTGATCATTTTATTTTTGATGCTAACAAGCGAAACTCGTCAAAATTAAAAATGAATATTCGCCACAAATAAATTACATATTTCTCTTGTTTTTATCTGGTAATGTTAACATTTTTAGATTTCACGAGTTTTCACCACTTTTGTCTTACAATGACAATTAAAATAAAAACAGTTGAAAGGCATAACCATTCCTTTTTTATTGTTTTTCTCTTGCAAATAATCAAAAACAATTTAAACATTTAAAGTAATATTACTTTTATTTTCATCGATATTGCACCTGTAAATCAATATTTAATTACACAATTAAATAATTCTTAACGTGTATCTGAAATTGTTTCCTCATCAATTTGACAAAAGTAAACATTTTTGAGTTTCTGATTAAATAAATAAAAAAAAGGTGAAGAAAGGATATTTTTAACTACTATTAATTTTTGAGTTTGTTGAGTTTCTTAGTTCGCCACAATACAATTTAAAAAATATTTTTTTTTTTCAACTGTTTTTTTTTTCTTATAGCCATTTAAAGAACACACATGAAATTCATCAAAACTTGAATCATTAGCATCACCAGAAAAATAGCTGAAAAGAAGAAAACAATAACAGTTTGGGATTTTCACAATTTTTTTTGTCATTGTAAGAAAAGAAAACTGAAACTCGGTAAAACACAAAATCAGTTGAAAGAAATGACGTTGCTCTTTCAACTGTTTTGTTTTGTTGTCGTTGTCAGAAAATAAGTAAAACTCATTAAAATCATAAAATTGGCAGAAATATTAACACTAGATGTCATTTTCTTGAAAGCAATTGAACATCAACAATAATAATTTTATGATTTTTTCAACTGGGTTTCTACAACTCTCGTTTTTATGTTTTTTTTTATACAAAACAAGAAACACAGTTGAAACTCAACAAGATTTAGAGTCAACACAAACACAATTGCAAAAAATTTGTCATGGCTTTTCAATTGATTTTTCTCGTTGTCGCTTTAAGAAATGGAGCAAAACTCGTCAAAACCTTTACTATCACCAGACAAACAATTAGGTACTTTGTGTTTTATTTTATATTTAAAAATGTATGACGAAGTAGAAGCCACAAGTATCAAAAATTGAAAAGAAATTGAGAAGAAAACAATTGTATATCATCAATTGAACATTACGGAAACAATTTTGCGATTTTTTTTACTGGTTTTCAACAACTTTCACATCTTCACACGTTTTTGTATTTTTTTTGTTGTTGTAAGGAAAGATCGACACTCTTCAAAACTAAAAATAGAGTCACAAAGAAAACAATTGAAAAAAGTAGTAGGCTTTGCTCTACAATTGTTTTTTTATTTCTATTGTAAGAAAAAAAGTGAAAGACGAAATTAAATTGTCAGCATCACGGGAAAAAACAATTCTAAAGAAAATGGCAAAACATGTTGATAGTAGATGTGACTTATTGAATAAACAATTGAACATCGACAAAGAAATTTTGAGATTTTTCATATGGCTTTTGTTTTGTTGTTATTGTAAAATAACAAAAATCGAAACGCGGTAAAACGAAGTGCAGAGGCACCACAATAATAATTGGAAAAATTGGTTTCTTTTTGTTGTCATTATCAAAGAAAATCTCGCCATAACTAAAATAAAAAAATAAACAATTAAAAAAAGTGGTAAGATTTCTTCTTCAATTGTTTTTTAAACTAAAATTGTTAGCTTCATGAGAAAAACAACTCTAAAGAAAGTGGCAAAAAATGTTGACAGTAGATGTTGAAATAATATTTCATAATAAGGAACTGATTTATACAACGTTTATATTCATTGAAACTTAAATGTCTGATACGTGTTGGAAGATAGTTGAAAACAATTGAACATCGACAAAGCAATTTTAGGATTATCAACACGTTTTTTGTTGTGGTCATTTTAAGATAAGCAGGAACGAAACTCGGTAAAAACTAAAAATGGAGAGGAAGCACCACAATAACAATTGAAAAAAATTGGTGATGTCTTTTCAACTGTTTCCTTTTTGTTGCCATTGTCAGAAAAAAGTTAATCAAGTCAAAACTAAAACTAAAAATGGCGCTTTTAAATAATTGTAAACATCTCTTTTCTTTCTGTTAGAATACAAAAGAAAATTGTTAAATTATCGAAAAAGTATTGAAATTGTAGAAAATTTTAACTGCGAAAAACAAGTTTCAAACAATTGAATATTGGTGATAAATAAAACACTTGGGTTTTGAGAATTTACACAATTTAATGTCGATGCACTGCGCCAATTGTTTCGCCACACAGTGGCTTCATCAGGCAGATGAAAAATCAAAACCCAAGTGTTTTATTTATCACCTATATAATGGAATTTCACCAAGTAAAAGCCTCATCAATCCAATTGAATATTGTTAAATACTGTTTTTTTATCATTTTCAGGTGTATTAGCATATTTTCAATTGTTTTTTTAATTAAAATTTTCAATCGTTTTTGCTTTTTAAGATTCATAGAAAAAGTGACCAATAATAATAATATCATAAAAAAAATAGAATTGATGGAAAGTAGCAATAGTTACAAAATACAGAAAATAAAAAAAAACAATTGAAAAACGCCAATAACGAATAAAACAAAATCTCTTTGATATTTTGTCAGAGATTTACAATTGAAGAAAAAAATCAACCTATAATAATAAATAATAATAATATAATTGATAATTATTAGGAAATATAGTTGAAAACAAAACAATTGTAATTTATCGGAAAACAATTGATCGCAATTAATGAAACAGTTGAAATTTGTTAAATACTTTTAAAGAGTTATTATCGTTTTGCAATTTTTTCATTTTTTGGCGACATTAATCGATTTTCAATTTCTTATTCGATATTTTTTACGATACAAAAATTGTAAATATTCAAAGCAAAGTTGAAAAAATTAAAAAACAAACGATTAATATCGCCAGGAAACAATTGAAATTGCGTGTTTAACATAACAATTTAGTTAATTTTCGGTGGTGTTTTCTGTTTTTGACTGTCAATATCCAATTTTTTTTGACAACAATTGTCAGAATATATAAACAGTAAAAATTAGAAAACAATAGAAAATGGATAAAAAATCGTTATTGAATTCTGGAAGAAAATTGACTCAATTGTTTTTTGACGATAATAAACAGCCAATCTAAAAAAATCAGAAACAATCAAAAACAATTGTTTTTCTGGTGGTACATGTTGCTAGAAAACAATGGAAAATTGCGACCTATGTTTAAAAACAATTTAGTAAATTTTCAGTTGTTTTCTGTTTTTGACTGTCATTATTCAATTGTTTTTTTGACAACAATTGTTAGAATATTTAAACAGTAAAAAAAAAAATAGAAAACAATAGAAAACCGACAAAAAATATTACTTTGACTGTCAATATTTCTTTTGTTTTTGACGATAATTAAAGAGCCAAACTGAAAAAGAAATCAAAGCCAATCAAATGTTAGAAAACAATTGTTTTTCTGGTGATACATGTCGATAGAAAATAATTAAAAATTGCGTCGTGTAGATAACAATTTAATCGATTTCCTGTTGTTTTCTATTATTCAATTGTTTTTTTTTTTGACAATTGCCAGAATATATAAACAGTACAACATTAGAACACGAGAGAATATCGACAAAAAAATGTTATTGAATTCCGGAAAAATGTTGACTGTCAAGATTCAATTGTTTTTTTTTTGACGATAATTAAACAGCCAAGCTGTCTGTCATTATTCAAGTTTTTTTGTATGACAATTGTCAGAATATATAAATATTTAAAAATAGAAGACAATGGAAAATCGACAAAAAAATGTTATTGAATTCGGGAAAAATGTTGACTGTCAAGACTCAATTGTTTTTTTGACTATAATTAAACAACCAAGCTGAAACAAAATCAAAATCAATCAAATGTTCGAAAACAATTGAAAATTGCATCGTGTAGATAACAATTTAATCGATTTCCTGTTGTTTTCTATTATTCAATTGTTTTTTTTTTTTGACAATTGCCAGAATATATAAACAGTACAACATTAGAACACGAGAGAATATCGACAAAAAAATGTTATTGAATTCCGGAAAAATGTTGACTGTCAAGATTCAATTGTTGTTTTTTTGACGATAATTAAACAGCCAAGCTGTCTGTCATTATTCAAGTTTTTTTTTGTTTGACAATTGTCAGAATATATAAATTTTTAAAAATAGAAGACAATAGAAAATTAACAAAAAATGTTATTGAAGTAGGGAAAAATGTTGACTGTCAAGACTCAATTGGCGATAATTAAACAGCTCGGCTGAAAAATAATTAGAAACAATCATAGAAAACAATTGTTTTACTGGTGATACATGTTGATAGAAAACTAATTGAAAATTGCGTCGTGTGTTTAACAATTTAGTCGATTTTCAGTTGTTTTCTGTTTTTGACTGTTATTATTCCATTGTTTTTTCATTTGACAACAATTGTCGAAATATATAACAAGTAAAATTAAAAAAAAAACAATAGAACATCGACAAATAATGTTAATGTGTTGAAATCTGGAAAAAATTTGACTGTCAAGACACAATTATTTTTTGACGATAATTGAACAGCTAAGCTGACAAAAAAAAACAAACAGAAATAATTGCCAAGGGAATTATTTTATATTTCAGTTGTTCTTGTTTTTTTACCGTTTTGTTACAAATCTTCTTCGTGTGCCTATTTGTTCCAAATATTGGCAACCTTCCTGAATATGATTACTTTTTTATTAACAGCTGTTTTGAATAGTTCGATGGTAGTTTTTGAAAACTATGTTCTGAAGTTCTTAAGCCATGATATTCTTCTTCTCTCTGGTCCTTTTTCCCTTGGAAAACAAATTTTAGAATTTGGTCTCGTTCCTCAACATGTGTCCTAAGTATTCTGTTTTCTTCTCTTGATGTTTTTTTTTCATTACTTCCAAGTCCTTCTTCATTCGTTCCATCACTTCATTGTTGGTCACTATGTCTACCCAAGATATCCTCAATATTCTCCTCTATAGCTATATTTCGAAAACTTCGATTCTTCTTTGTGTTGCTTCGGTTATTGTATTCTATAGAAACGTATCGAGAAAATATAGCATCGAAGAAATTTGTTTTTGATATCGTTGTTGAGGCTGTGACTTTGAACAGTTTATCTATAAGAAAACAATAGAAATCGACGTAAAACATTATTAAAAAACCGAGAAAATTTTGACTGCCAAGAGTCCATTGTTTTTTTGACGATAATTAAACAGCCAAGCTGAAAAAAAAATCAAAACCAGTCAAATGTTGTTGGAAAACAATTGTTTTTCTGGTGATACGTATCGATAGAAAACATTTGAAAATCGCGTCGTAAGTTCAATAATTTAGTCGATTTTCTGTTGTTTTCATGTCTTTAACTGTCATTATTCAATTGTTTATTGATAACAATTGTCAGAATATATAAATAGTAAAAATTTGAAAACGATAGAAAATCGACAAAAAAAACAACTGACAAACACTGGCAGAAAGACCATGGGTCGATAGCCGTAAAATCAATTACAATTAATATTGTAAATCCCTCTGTAACAAATAATAATAAATAAAGATGTTTGTCTCTCTCTCGGCAAAAAGGATTTATTGGTTGACTCAAATGTTTTTTGGCCAAGCTGAAAAAAAAAATTGGAAACGAATCAAATATTGATAGAAAAATTCTGGTGATACATGCCGACAGAAAACAATTGAAAATTACGCCGTGTGTTTAACAATTTAGCCGTTTTTTTTTTATTTTCAGTTAAATTACCAAAGGAATTATTTTATATAATTTTTCAAATTTCTGTTTTTTGTTTTTAGGTGTTTTTTTACAA
Organism: Ontholestes murinus; assembly: GCA_963969525.1. Taxonomy (NCBI): domain Eukaryota; kingdom Metazoa; phylum Arthropoda; class Insecta; order Coleoptera; family Staphylinidae; genus Ontholestes; species Ontholestes murinus. Next base: position 75,479,258 of record OZ018390.1, on the reverse strand, counting down.
ATTGCTTTAATACATAAGCTGTAATAAATTAAAACACAAGAAAAAATTGACGTAAAACTTAAAAAAAAAACGAGAAAACCAATTTAATCGTTTTTGACGATAATTTCCAGAATATATAAAGAAAGTAAATGAACAAACGAAACGTGTTTTTTTAGAAAACAATAGATAATCGACTTAATATAATTATTAAAAACCGATAAATTTTATATGAAATATTTCAGTGACTCTTAACACGTATTTTTCATTTATTTTTAACAACTTTGGTCTTCTTTTGTTGTTATTACTAGAAAACAAGTAAGAAGTTAATAATCATGAAAATCTTTAGTTCAGATTTATCAGAAAACAATTGATAATCAAGAAAAATAGCTTCTGACAATCAACGTTTCGTGTTACAGATTAAAAAAAAATGATTTTCAACTGTTTTATTTTTGTTTGTCATTGTAAGAAAATTCGTCAAAATTACAAATGATAAAATTATATTTTTCGCAATCGGCTTTTCAACGGTTTCAGGTTTGGTTGCCTTTGTAAGAAAACAATGAAAAATGTTAGTATCATCAGAAAAAATAAATGCAAAGATCGACAGGAAATGTTAACAGTAAAAGGAATGGTATGTAACTTATTAGAACAGAATTGGACGTCGCCAGGAACTATTATTAATAAACAGAACAATTTCTCTGACAGTTTCAAATAATTCTTTATTATTAAAACAAAGTTGAGTTATGAATAGTTTATTGAAAAATTACAAGTAAGCCAGCTCAATGTACAACTTATTAATTAATATCTGTTAATGGCATATCATTGGTCTTTATTGTTCTAACTTATGCATAAACTTTAAATAAATGAAGAGATCGTGATGAATGTGTCTACCATGCTCCATAAAACTTTTGAGCTTTGGACTTAAATTTAGCCGTGGATACTTTTTAAATAAATATTGTTGGTGTCGATATCCAATCCGTCCTGAAATGTCGAACGTCATTAAAGGTGTTTTTATCGACCCTTTTGGGACATATGGGGGTAAATTCACTGGAAACTGTTGCAGCCAAAACTAAAGTTAAGCTAGAGTTGGTCTATACGATAGTTGTAGGAAATGTTTTATAAAGGACCCGAGCTGATGGAATGTATTTGGTTAGGCGTGTAGCTCTTAAATCTGGAAAACCCCAGAAAAAACTTGCACTGATGGTTAATAGATTGTGCGGATCTGGTTTTCAATCTGTTGTCAATGGATATTTATATATTGAGACCGGTGGTATCCAAATTGCACTGACAGGTGGAGCAGGTAACATGTCTTAAAATCCATACGAGATTAGCAATATTAGATTTTGAAGTCAATTGGATGTCTCCCCTGTATTGCAGGATACATTGTGGTTAGGTCTTACTGACAGCTACTATAAGCTTCTTATTGCTTTGACTGCAGAAAAATTAGGAGCACAAATGAACCCTCAAGAGAATGAGTCGATAATTTTTGCATTTAAATCCCAACAGTCATAGAAGAATTCTCATGACCAAGGAATATTCAAGGCTGAATTAGAATTAGTACCTGTTAGAGTTAAAAATTTTGAAGTCGCTCCAAAATCAGTTAAAAATAATTTGTACTTTAATCTGCCACTTTTCTACTAGTCTTTTTATTTCTCAACACTTTAAACAATTTTTTCATTAATCTTATACAATTTGAAAGAGTTAATTATTAAAACTACACCTACGCAATAATTATTGTTAAAATGGCGAACGAATTTGTTGGCGAGAAGCCAACAAACGAAACACGCCTAGCGCCAGAAACCACACCTTTCAACAAATAAATTTGTTGTTAAATCCAAACCAGGCGATTGGTCGGCGCGATTTTTACGACACGCTCACGTGTACACATATTATATTCGGAGGAAAAAAAATGACGGATCGAAATGAAAATGTCCGCAATGGACGAATTGTCCGTGGCGGCGTTGTCGGCAAGGCCGTTCGTTCCAATCGAAATGTCACCTGTGTCTCACAAACATGCATATGCACCTTTTTTTCTGCATTATTCTTATTAAATAATTATGCATAGTTGCATAGTTGCGCACACGCACCAGCGGCAAAATAACACATTTATAAATAGCTCACAATAATTTCATTATTTTTAATGTTGAGCGTAGGCGGCGACGGCGGCGGCGGCCGTAATGCAACGCTTCGCGGAAAATTCGTACTACTTCATCGCTTCGCTATTTATTCAAATCGGTTTCAGGAATTTATTAAAGCAAGCGTTTATCATTTCTGCAAATTAAACGTGCGCATGTTTTCCTTAATACTCAAATTGTACACAATAAGAATGTCAATATGTTTCTTGAGCAATTTTAAATTTTTTGATTTTTCTAAATGGAATATTTTAATTATTGATTTTTTTTTACATATAATATACATTAAAAGTCTCTCATCATGTAATATTATTATACAGTTTTCCCTCTAATAGATCCTGCTAGGTAAGAATCAGACAAACTCTTGCCAATTCCTTTCCAATCTTACAAGGTATCCCTCAAGGTTCTCCCTTAGTCCCTCTCATATATAACATATTTTGCAATAAATAATCTATTCCTTGATTTGCGCCTATAAAAATACCCTTATTGTCCATTTCAAATTGCTTAGCGATCCATTCAAACCTCCTTCGACCCAATCCAAACCTGGTGCTCCAAACAGCCAATTAACATGCAAACTACAATCAACTTCTTTATATCAAATCCTGTATCCTCAGAAACGCAAATACCAACATCCATCCTTCACAATTCTTGAATTCATTTGTGCTAATCTTTAGAACAGTCAAGCTAGCTAAATACATTTTTTTACTTCCATCGTTAAGTTCAGGTCTGTGTAGAAGGACCACAGTTTTATAGGCCAAATTATCGCATGTAAACAATTCATTTAGTGGATCTCCTAATTATATACTTCTGTATTTCTAATTTTGTCTTCATAAAGACTAATTCAAAAAATTTCATCTTGTAAAGAAAAAAAACTGAAAAGTTTAGATCGATCAAACCACACATAACAAAAACTATTGATGTAAAGGTGAGAATAAATTCTTCTTAACTTTAATAGAAAACTTTTTGATTTTACCAGTAAAATCCTTCGCCTTCGTCACAATTCGCGCGTTTCGGTCGTAGTTTCATAATTGGCCATTAAAGTGTGTCTGTGCGCGGAATGAGGAGAGACCCCTCGCTTTGGCAGCCGAGGCCGGCGCGGCGCAATTACACCAAGAGGAAGCGTTTCAGTCGGTTTGAAGCGCGTTTAATTATATTAGTTCCTTCTTGTGGTAAACGCGAGCACGTGAGGAGCGGACCAGGCGGGCAGAAGCCGGCGAAGAAGGGCGCTAGGAGCGAGTCTGCTGACCGTCTCCGACCCGTCTTAGTTCCCGGAATTCTGTTGACCAGGTATGCCGTGTGCGTACCGTGCCATCGCCGCCGATAGGAGGAGAGAGAGAACGGCCGCACCGATGAAAACTGGGCTTATTTTAACGAGCACCGCCTAATTATGTATTGTATTAATTACATTTGAATTAAAATGTCCACCTCAAGAGCCGGCGCAATTTTCACCTGTCTTTCAGAGATTCTTTATACCCTCCATCAAATCATTCTTGAAGATTTTGATGATATTTTTTAGAAAAGAAATTTGAAATCAAAAAATAATTGAAAATTCTTTGAAATATTAACAGTGAACAACAAAACTGCATATAATAGAAAATCGAAATTGTTTTTTTTTTTTAATTTCGAACATTATTTTCTATTCTGGTTGTTACAAAACAAGTTTATTTAAAAAAAAAATGGTAATGTCATCATGTGTTTTCAAAATAAAACTTGTTCTTCATAAACTGCTTATTTTATTTTTTATTTATACTTATCTCATCGTGTCTTGATGAATTATTAAATATATTTCCGTAATCTTAACCTATCTCAATACTTTTTCACTGCCCTAATAATGTATTCTTGATCTATCCCAATGAAATTTTCAATACCTTAAATTGCTCTAAAGAATCCCAATAAATAAATCATTCACAGTACGCTACTGTTGACCTAGGTTAATACACTATTCATTGCTCTAGCGTAATCTTGACCTATCACAACTAAATAATTAATGTCCTAGCGTACTCTTGACCTACCCCAATTAATTATGTACTGTCCAAGCGTAGTCTTGACCCTTCCCAACAAATTTTATACTAACCTAACGTACAATGAATCTATTCATTATCCAAGCGTATTATTGATCTTTCCCAGCAAATTATACACTCACTTTGATATGAAATGCACAACACAGAAAGAATAATACGACTGATGCGAAACTTGGCGAAAATATTTGTTTATTCGTTGGTATAAAGTGATTAAACTTTCAATAAAAAAAAGTTGGGCCGCTGAGGTTTTTCTATCATGATGGTTATCTTAAAATTTTACAATTTTTTAGATGGGCATTGAAGAATATTTACTTAGAATTTATCAGCAGTTTTATTTTGAAGTCGTCAGAGTGATAGTTCATAATGTTTAGAGTAAAACAACCCACAATTTTTTCCCAAACTTCGGAGTTTGTTAGGAGTCGAATTATCGGCATGAAAGAAGCAGGTTTATCGTCCCGTGAAATTGGCAGAAGAATGAATCGAGATCACACAACTGTGGCGAGAATATTATGGTCAAAAGAAGGTATAGTGCAACATCGTCTGGTTGGAAAACCTCTCCGACGTAGTAACACCCGTGAAGGTAGGCTTCTGAGATGAATTGCTACACAAACGATTTCAAACTATTGGGTCTTTTGCCATAGATTGAGTAAGGGTTGTAAGTTGCTAGATTTATCTAGCGACCATTTATCGACGAATTGCGTCCTTTGGCCTCCATTCTTATCATCAATTTAGACGTCTTCCATTAACCCCACCTCAGAAAGCTGCTCGTCTGGCTTGGTTTCAAAAGCGGCAGGGTTGAATTAAAGAATGAAACATCATCGCGTTTAGAGATGAATCCAGGTTTTGTTTATGGAAGAATGTTGGACGTAAAAGACGAGGAGAACGAAGAAATTTGGAACGATAATTAAAAATGAGACATTAATTATCGTTATTAAAACTGCACTACAAATTTAAATTTAAATATTTAATTTGCATAAGAAATTTAGAGTTTGTTAAAAGACACCATTTAGCTTATGTTACCTGCGGACTACCATATGGCAACTATTATCTGTCTTTTGCCATGTTACTTGCCAATTACTTACTGTTTAATGTATTTATCACATGTCGATTGCTATATGGCAACTGTCATTTGTCAATTTATGATAATTGTCAAGTGTCCACTGTCACCTTTTAATTGTTACTTGGCAACTACATGTCAAGTGTATTTGCCATATGTCGATTTCTATATGGCAACTGTCATTTGTCAACTGTTATTCGTTAATTTTTATATATCAACTGTCATCTGTTATTTGTTACTTTTCAACTGTATTTTCTACGTATCTACATTGTATGATAATTGTAAAGTGTCAACTGTCATCTGTTACCTGTTACTTGGCAACTATATAAGTTACCTGTTGACTGCCATATGGCAACTGTCACTTGTCAATTGTTATTCGTTTATTTTTACGTATCAACTGTTATCTGTTAATTGTTACTTTTCAACTGTATATGCTTCGTATCGACATTTTATGATAATTGTCAAGTGCCTACTGTCATCTCTTAATTGTTACTTGGCAACTACATATGTTATCTGTTGATTGTCATATGGCAACTGTCACCTGACAACTGCCATGGGTCAGTTGTTACTGTTAAGTGTATTTGCCATATGGCCATTGTCACCTGCCAACTGCCGTGTGTCAATTGTTACTGTCAAGTGTATTTGTCACATACCGATTTCATTTTTCAATTGTTATTTGTTAATTTTTACTTATTTACTGTCATCTGTTATTTGATTCTTGTCAATTGTATTTGACATTATATGATACTTGTCACGTGTCAACTGTCATCTGTCAATTGTTGTTTGTCAACTACATATGTTACTTGCCGACTGCCATATGACAACTTCTAGTTATCATCAGTGTTCCTAAATTGGTCAAACTGTTCACGATCATATTATTAGTTAACTGTCATTTGTTATTTGCTTTTATTTGCTAACTGCTGCTTGTTTACTGCATTTGTGGTATGTCATCTGTCATATGATAAGTGTCGTTTGTAAAAAAACATCTTTTAATTATCAACTGATATCATCAATTGTTATTTGTCACACGTATTTACTATGTGTCCACTGTCACTAATTACTCATCAACTGTCATTTGTTAATCGTTAGTACTTGTCAACTACACCCGTTTCCAATTTACTGCCATATGACAATAATCAATTGTCAACTGTGTTTCGTAATTGGCCAACCTGCTACTTCTAATTATTTTCATTAATTAACTGTCATCTGTTATTTGTTAACTATTATTTATCAATTATTGTTTGATAAAATTAAACACAATAATCATTTTCAAACCGAAAGTTTCGGTTTGAAAATGATACGCTGATGTATTGAAACCATTGGTCCCCATACGAATAAATAACGGTTATACAAAACAAAGTGATTATTGTGTTTAATTTTATCATTAAATATGTATAACGAAGTAGAAGCCTCCATCGTCAATGAATTTTTGTTTGTTAACTACTTTTGTTATTTGTCGACTGTCAGATGACAAGTGTCATTTGTCAACAATCACCTGTCAATTACTTGTTAACTGCATTTGTTACTTGACTACTACCATACAATTGTCATTTGTCAACTGCATTTGCCAACATGTCACTGCCATATGGCAACTGTCATTTGACAAGTGTTAATTGTTACTTGTAACACCGGGTGTCATGGTGTGGGGTGAAATCAGTTTGGGACGAAAATCCCATTTGTTGTTCATTTCAGATACATTAAACGCTCGTCGATAAATTGATAATGTCTTGGATCCCGTCACAGTGCCATTTATGCAGACGCTGCATAATATGATTTTCCAGCAAGATAACGCTAGACCCCAAACGGCAAACATTACAAAGGTGTTCTTTGAAATTTGAAAATGTTGCCTTGGCCAGCAAGGGCTCCCAACTTAAACCCCATCGAGTCTGGTTAAAAAAGATCTCCTGACAACTTAGATGCTCTGAGACTTCAGTTAGAAATTGCTTGGAATGAGATACCTCAAGCAGATATAGACCATTTGAATCTAAGTATGCCTATAAGGGTACATTCTTACATTTCTGGGCGAGGCGTTGTAACTCATTATTATTATTTTTTCTTTCTTGGTTAAATTAAAAATTTCTTTTTTATAGTTTAATTATTTTGTACCAACGAATAAACGATTATTTTCACCAAGTTTCGCATCAATTGTATTATTCTTTTCTGGGTGGTGCATTTCATATGAAATCGAGTGTATAATGACCTAGGCTGATAACTTATTCACTGCCCTAGTGTACTTTTGACCTATCCTAATAGGTTATTAATTTACCTAACACTTCATTGAGTAGATGACAACTAAGCAACGTATCTAAATGCTAAAAAGTTGTTCAAAAACAGTAACCTACGGCAACCGTTCGTGATTTGCATGTGACACTCGGACCTAACGCTGCTGCAACCGAATCCTCGGTTCGGAAGTTTATCAGGAATATGTTCAATGCTTGAAGCCATCACTTTGTGATACATCTTGAATCAGAAACTTTACACACACACCCGTATGTGATATCAACAAAGTGTATTTTCATTTAAAGTTCCTGTTTATACGGAAGTTTGAGATCACGGGTTCAGTTGCAATTGTTAGAAAACAGGACGCCCGCGTTCTGTTCAAACATAAAAAAGCTGATAATTTGACTGCAAGCCCTAGAAAATCGGTTCACCGACGAGCCCAACAACTAAATTTATCAACAAGTTCATTGCATGCAATCCTTTCAAAAGATCTGAAAATGCATGCGTACAAGATTCAACTTGCATAAGAGTTGAAGGCTGCAGACATCGGTTTGCTCAGTGAGTGTTAGCTCAACAAACGGAGAACAATAACTTCACAAAAAGAATAATTTTCTCAGATGAGGCGCACTTCCACCTCAGTGGGTACGTCAATAAACAGAACTTCAGAATTTAGGATACTGAAAATCCGCGAGTGATTGTGGAAGATGTGGTGTGAGTTCTGGGCAGGAGAAGTGATCGGTCCATCCTTTTTTAAAAATCATGAAGGAGCTGCCATCACTGTGAATGGCGACCATTACAGAACCTATGCTTTCTGATTGCTTTTTCGCAGTTTTGGATGAAAATGACGATCTTTGGTTTCAACAAGATGATGCGACATGTCACACATCCCATGAAACGATTGCTCTGCTGAATGAAAAGTTTCCTCAAAGAATTATCTCTTTGCCTGGTAACCTGGAATGGCCTGTCAAATCATAGGATCTTACGCCTTGTGACTTTTTGTGGGGATTTGTTAAGTCAAAAGTGTACGTGAACAAACCACAAAAGACACACCAATTGAAGAATGCTATCGAAAGGGTAATTAACGGCATTCCACTAGAAGTTTGTAAACGCGTCATCGAGAATTTGAATGAACGAACGCGCGGCCTTGGGTGTTCATCTTTATCTTTATTTAAGCTTTATCAAAACATGGTTACAATATAGATATTTAGAAAATTGATGAAAAAAAACATACATATAATTTTAACACCATGCTGACGGGCGGAGTTCACGCTTGTAGGTGTTCTTCCACTCAAACCCAAATCCTCTCTTCCGCTGTTCATACAATACCAGCTTCAGATACATATATTATATTGAGGATATAATTTTTTAAACATAAATGGAGATGTTACTGAAAAAAATACATTTTTAATAAATTGTGTATGTTCTATAGAACTTTAATATTCGTTCCTACTTTCCGAACATCCTTTATTATAATGACTGGAGAGTGTGCTGGTGTCTACCCATTTATCCTCTAATACGTGTTATAATAAACCACAATTTTACGTTTATCTGCAACTCATTTCTCACATATATGAATTAACTTGTGAATATCTTCATAAAAATTGATTTATCCTTCTTTGAAAAATACTCTGAAATTGCATCCTTCACTTCTTCATCGGTAGAAAATATCTTTCCTCGAAGCTCTTTTTTCAGATTTGGAAAGATATAGTAGTGGCTAGGAGTCAAATCTGGGCTATAAGGTGGGTGATCCATGATATCAAAGCTCACCTTATGCAAAGCAACCAACGCAACTCGAGACTTGTGAACAGAAGCATTGTCGTGCAAGAGCAAGACATGTTTGAATAATTTTCCTCTTCTTTTCCTTTTGATAGGCTTTTTTAACTACTCTAAAATTGAAACGTAGTATTCTTCGGTTATAGAAACACCTTTTTCCTTATAATCAATCAACGAAATTTCTTCTAGTTTCCCATAAAATTGTCGCCATGAGTTTTTCTCTGACTGCGACTCCTTGAATTTCTTAAGCGGTTATGTACTCTTTTTATGGCATTGCATGGAATCTTGCTTAGACGCAGGTTCATTGTGATGAACCTAAGTTTCATCCTCAGTAACAATTCCCTCCAAAAAAACATCCTCGTCTTCATTACACTGGTTCAAAAACGCACGCTCTACTGTTTTTATGACAGTGTGATCAAACTAGGCACCCATCTTGCACTGACTTTTGACATGCTGAGATAATTATGGAGGATGGTTGTTTCATATACTCCAACCATTTCTGCGAGTTTTTTTTTAAACGTGCAGCCTCCAATATTATTTTTTTAAATTTATCATGAGACCTGAAGAGGTGACTTCAGCACACCGCCCAGGTTTGGAATCGTCTTCAATTGATTCGCTGCCTTGCTTAAAGAGGTTGTACCACTTTTCAATATGGTTTAAACACTTTTTCTCCATACTTCACAATTTCTTCTGAATTTAGTTGCTTGATCGAAGATAGTTCAAAGACTACCGATATGCATTTTTTTATTTTGTTTTTGTGAAAGTGGAGAGATCTTGCATAAGACACCTAGAGGCCGATCCTTTAGGTAGTGTCAGATTCTTACTGACTAAAACTACACTCCCTTGCTTTACAAATTTCATTTAATAAATTTTCTTAGCAGGTTATTGATTTGGGTAGTTTAATGACTGTGGATTGACTGAGTAAATGCACTAGTGTGAGTTTTATATCGTGATGGGGAGTAATAGTTTTAAAATTTTGTTGAATTTACCAAAAATTTTTGAAAAAAGTGTATTGCCGTGATTGGTGATTAATCGTCCAGTTGTAAAGGACGTTTTCTTTTGCCTGATGGGTATCGTGATTCAATGTGATCTTGCAGAAGGCAGAGGTCAAATTTGGTAGAGTGGCTGAGGGCCAGCTGAAGGATGAAGTCCTGGACTCTAGGGATGTTTAATTCCGAGTGCAGTTGATTGTTGTGCGTTAACAATCCTACGGATCATCTTGCTCTGTGTGGCCTCCAACATATTCATCTGCATTTTGGAGAGGGTAATCCATGCAGGGCAACCATATGTCATTTTTGACCGTATGATTGCCTTGTATAGATGGACCTTACTGGAGAGGAAAAGCTGACTTTTATCGAGCAGTAGTGATTTTAGTTGTCCGAACGCTTGTTTGGCTTTCGAGATGTTCATTTGGACGTGTTTATTCCAATTTAATCTTTTGTCCATGTGTAGACCGAGGTATTTAACCTGATCGACCCATGGAATGGCTGTGTCCTTGAAAGTAAGGTTGTCAATGGGTATCGAGCGACCCTGGGAGAAATAGATGGCTTGGCTTTTCTCTGGATTCATTGAGATTTGCCATTCGAATGTCCACTCCTCGAGTTCATCGAGGGCGGTTTGGATTTTACGCATCATGTGCGGAATAGCTTTACCACGATACAAGTATGCGATGTCATCCGCATATTGGGCCGTTAGTACGTGTTCAGGGGCTGGAATGTCGTGTAGATAGATGTTGTACAGGGTGGGAGAGAGCACCGATCCCTGAGGGACGACGGCTGTCATTCTCTCGGTTCGGAAGTAGTACTTTCGTAACGTGCTGAGAAGGTGATAAACTGTTGGAGGATTTTCACCAGATATGTAGGGCAGTTTAGGGTTAGCAGTTTGAAAATCATTCCATCATGCCAGACGCGGTCAAAAGCTTTAGCAACATCTAGAAATATAGCTAGAGTGCTTTGTTTACGATTAAAACCTTCGATTATGTAATCGCTGGTTCGTACAACCTTGTTGTTTGTAGATAGACCTTTTATAAAGCCGAATTGTGTGTTTGGGACGACTTTGTGATCATTGACCAATCGCACTTGTATTGTTTTTTCGAGTAGTTTACCCAGTGTACAGAGTAAACTGATGGGACGATGATTTTGTGGAAACTTTGTATCTTTACTCGGTTTGGGTATAAGGAAAACAGTGGCATGCTTCTTCGTTTTTGGGAAATATCCTGTTCTTAGGCAGGCATTGAAAATACTTGCTAGAAATACAATTGCCTTAAGTGAGAGATTCTTGAGGCAGTTGTAGTTGATTTTATCGTGTCCGGGCGCTTTTTGATGAGGACTTTAATTTCTCTGACCGTTGTCGGAGTTTGGAGATCGTTCAAAACGATGAAGCGCCTCTTCGATTTCATCCAGGAGTTCATCACTCGTGGTTTCGTCGTTCGGCGAGAATTGCCATTCGAGGCTATCCGCAAAGGCTTCGGCTTTGTCTTCCGCAAGGTAGATGAGACCGTTTCGCCTATGGATAGCAGGAGTGGTGAAGTTCTTCGTGAGCTTCCATAATTGGGGTTTGTGTTGGGCGGCGTCGTCGATACGCCTTGCCCAACGGGCATTTCGGATTTCTTTAAGCTCTTTCTGAACTTCATTTTGCAATCTGTTCAGATCCTGCTTTGTTTGGCGACAGCGTGTGCATTGCCAACTACGTCGGACACGATTTTTTTCCCTAATTTTATTAAGGAGATGTCTTGGAATATTGAGCGGATCTTCTTCACTGATGTGGATTCTTCAATGGCTCTATGAATGGCCGCTGTGAGGATATTAATACCCTCATCTATTCCTTCACGATTACGCAACGCCGGAATCGACGGTACGTGTTTCGAGACGGAGTTATTGAAGAGTTTCCAGTCAGTAATTCTGGTTGTTCTCTCAAGTCTGGATATTTCTGTGTGTATATCCATTATTACTGGATTGTGATCTGATTGTAATTCTGATGTGGTTCAAATATCTGTGTCTTTCTCAAGTTTATTTATTGACTATGAAAAAGTCTAGAATATCAGGACAGTATCCAGCATTGTGAAAAAATGTTGGTAAATTTTGGCTTAGTGTTTGGATGGGCAGTCTGTGTTGAGTAATATATTCAAACAGTTTCTTCCTCTTTGATTTGTGACTCGACTGTGCCAGCTTGGATGCTTGGCATTGAAGTCGTCCCCGAGTATTGTGGGAATGTCCTCAGTGAGGATTTTGTCATAGTCCGCAGGGAGAAATGGCTTTGATGGAGATTGATAAACGCTAGTTATTTGACTTTTTCGCCGTTTATGCCGAGGATGATAGATGTTGCTTCCAGATTTTCCGTGTCTGGACTTTCAAGGACGGTATGATTAAGCCCATGCCTTACGTAAATCGCTGTGTAGCCTCCTGCACCAAGGTACGCATAAACTGTTCCAGTTCCGAAGTTTTACCTGCAGATTCTGCACGCACTGACATTTGTTACTATTGCATCGACGAGTTCTTTAATGGTTATTGAGGGAGAAAGAGGATAGGGATACTAAAGTTGGTTTGATTCCCTCCATCCTTTGCAATAGGGCTAGGAAATCAGGGCTTCAGAGCATTTCCAGCGTGGTCTTTATGTTAGCGTTATTTTCGCTAGGTGTCTGTTGATTTTGGGGAGCACTGCTTTTGTTTTTCTGCTGGTAATTCATTTTAGGGAACCTATGGCATCCCTTATAGTTGACTGTGTGCTGGTCATTGCAGTTGCAGCACTTGGGGACACCGTCGGTCTCTGGATTGCGTTTGCATTCCGATGTGATGTGATCTCCTGCGCATTTTACGCAGCTAGGGGCGAGTTTGCAGCGCTCAGCACCGTGTCCAAAACTTTGGCAGCGGTGGCATTTGAGGAATTTTTGGAGCTTGGTTAGATTTTAAGCTGGGTTTGGATTGTTTGGGTAGAGGTTGACACTCCCAGTTTTTGTTTTTTCTGGATTTTTCACCAGAATTAGATGAAGTGGGTTTGGTTATGGAGGTGGTGGGTGCATTATTTTTGCATTCGTTCTTCTAGTTATCGACTGGCAAGTCGATTGGCTTAGGAGGAAATTGGGGACCGGTCCATTTTACATGAAACAATTTTAATTACAATTACTCTATTTCACCTCAAACTTCAAATAATCAATATTAAATCGTATTTATTTTTAATTATAAATTATTTATCTACAACCAAATATTTTTTATTTTGTTTAGATTCAATAAGCGATTGTTTACAAGTGATTAAAATCTAAAGAAAAGTACTGTAACACGCTGTAAAATAAATTTCAAGATGCGTATCATTGTTTATGCAATGAGTTTATAATGACGGCTATTAATACACGCGCATAAAAATTATTATGGCCGCGATCCGTTAGGCTGGTATATTAATTAATGGCTATCGTTACTCGCATATTTATACCTGCGACTCGTTATCACTATCGGATACTACCGTATTAAGGTAACTTACGGACTTGTCCGCTTGTAAAAGTGTCGAAAAAATTAATACCTATTATTGATTAATAATCTGTATCTTAATGCGGACGATTAAACTATAGATTATGTTGATTTTCGTGTTTTAAATATGTTAATAATTAAAATACTCGTAAAAGTTTGGAATGTATGTATTGGGGTGAGAGGCAGGGTAATATTTCAGCACCTGATAATTATCCAAACGTCACGGTTTAATTGTTATTAAGTTAATAAATACATATCAACTATGAAAATAGTTTTATTTTATTTCAATCATTTAGATCTTTTGCATATTAATTAATTACAAATTAATTGTTGAGGCTTATCTGCAGAAGAAAGCGTGGATTTTTTCTCTGGATTCGAAGGTGAAATAAAATATTTGATCGATCAGGCTGTTATCTGTTAAAACTCCATGTAATCGTGCGAAGGTGAAAGATTTTTTAATCTTATATCTAAGTAAAACTTACAGCCATACTAATAGACAGAGATCAATTCTCGGATTAATCTCTGATTCTAGAATCATAGATTAATCGCTATTATTGCCGTATCTAAGATTATTTGTGGAATTAATCCGTGATTATGCCGACAATTGGACGCGTTATGGCCCGATCCCAAGATTAATCCTCAATCTCGCGACTATTAGTACACTGATGGAGTGTAAGGTTTCAAAAACTTGTTTCTATTGTTCCTTACACTCTATCAGTGTTTTACTAAGAGATCCTTAGATAAAAAGAACATGGAGTTTTAACAGATAACAGCCTGAGTCGATCAAATATTTAATTTTTTGGTGTACAAATTCTAATTTCATTAAATATAGAGAAACTATTAGGGCGACATCTATTGTCTAAATCACTAAGTTTCCGCAATTAAGTTGATAATCGCTCAATTACAGGGAAATACAATTAAAATATTCAAACCTAATTTTATTATTTACTTTCCTTCACATACATACGTATAAGCGCATCAACTATGATTTTCCATAGTGGATTTTTTTTTAGTATGAAATAAAATTGTAAATTTGAATGGAATGCGATGATTGACACTTACAGATTACTCGGATGTGTAATTTCCATGAGTGATTAGTCGACGAAGGAGTTGAAAAAGTTGTCAATGCAATGCGAATGATTGTTGTTATTATTATTATGGATTTAACCTAGAATGCAGCAGGAGGCAATGGGCAGAGGCGGTCGCCCGTCTCTCTCTTTCTCCCTCTCTCTCTCTCTCTCTTTCTCTCTCTCGCTCCATCGCATTTAGTAATAACAAATAATTTCACTTCTTTTTAATCAAGTAATAACTGTGTGAAGTTGTGCACGTCGCATTTCTCAGACGGAGTGAAACTAAAACTGCATGTTCTATTATAATAGATAACGATAGAAGGAGGAGCGACCACGGAACGGTATATTTCTCCTTCATCCATCTCCGGTATTCGATTCACATGGATTTGTTTGTTCCGAGGTGGTTTTGTTTAAATCCATTATGTTACTGTAATCTCTTACAATTTAAATACGAAGTGCGGAAAGTATTATTGGCGTGAAAATTAAAAACCAAAAAGAAAAATCATTTTCAACGGAAACGTGAGCTTTGAGTTCGTCAAATCCATTAATAAAACATTAAGATAATTGAATTTACGCCAAATTGATTATAATAATTTACTAGAAAAGTATTTAAATTATGTAACAATTAAATTTATAAACATCTGCAGACACGTGTTTCGATCTATCAATCTCATCAATACATACTTAATTTTTTTGGTTTGTTTTTAAAGGGTTTTCATTTTGAATAGCCCGCTATTTAGGCAGCTGCCATCTTTTAACACTTGACAAGTAAAAACTACGCTATTAGTAAAAATGCAACGATACACGCTTCAACAACGCATTGGAATTGTTAAAATTCACTACAGAAGTGGTAAAAATTTTGCAGTCACAGTTCGCCAAACTAAAGCACTTTTGGGTCGTCGTGAAGCACCTTCTCGGTTAGCAATAGTAAAACTGGTTAAAAAATATGAGCTGTTGGGGCAACTTAGTGATGTGAAGAATCGAAACTGTGAGCAGCGCTCAAGAACAATTGAAAATATTACTGCTGTAGCCAATTGTGTTAAGTATAACCCAGGTTTGTCAATTCCTCGCCGATCTTTGGAAATAGACATTCCAAAAATGATATTACACCGTATTTTGCATAAAGACTTAGGTTTGAAGGCTTTTAAGGTCAGTTAACACAAGAACTCAAGACGGTCGATCACCAGCAATATCGTATCTCTCCTTAAAATGCAACAAAATGATCCGGATTTTCATCGAAAAATCATCTTCACTGATGAGGCCTATTTTCACCTCGGAGGCTACATGAATAAGCAGAATTGCCGCATTTAAGGCTCGAAAAATGCAAGAATGTTTATTGAATGTTTATCTCCATCCTCAACGTTTCACTGTTTGGTGAGGTTTTTGGTCTGGCGGTGTGATTGGACCTTATTTATTCGAAAATGAGGCTGGTGCAACTGTTACGGTGGATGGATTGCGCTATCGAACTATGATTAATGATTGTTTATGGCCGGAATTGGAAGATATTGATGTGGACGACGTTTATTTTCAACAAGCCGGCGCTACGTGCCACACAACCAACGAAAAGTTTCCTGGCCGTGTTATTTCGCAAAGAGGTGATCACAATTGGCCCCCGAAATCTTGTGACTTAACACCTTTAGACTTTTTTCTTTGGGGCCACGTGAAAGATAAGGTTTATGCCAATGCTCCACAATCGATTCAAGACCTTAAAGATGGAATTCGTGAAGTTATCGAGGACATACAGTCGCAAATGTGCGAATTGGTCATGGAAAATTTCATGAAAACGATATGGTGCTGTAAACGTAGTTGTGGCGGTAATATCGCTGATATCATTTTCCATCGTTAATGGCATACCTTTCTCTTTACAATGAAATAAACATCCATTGATTTCCCTTAAAATATACTCCTTTTTTTAAACATCCAAATGAAACCTCTTATTGGAAAACCCATTATTTGAATTTAAAATCAAGAATATATAAAGCTGTACTGATGAGATCGAGAGATTGAAACACGTGTCTGCAGGTGTTTATAAATTCAATTGTAATTGTAATTGTGAAGTTTATAACGAAAAGAAAACGAGACACTTTATCCAATGATAAATCCAAGATGTATCACAAAGTTATGGCTTCAAGCAATATTTTCCTACTAAATTACCTTTATTTTTTATGTAAAAAGATTCAACTGATTTTAGTCAAGTGTAAAATTGATTCTAGCAAACTTTCAACTGTTTTTAAACAAACTATTAATTGTTTTTTGAGTAAACTTTTAAAATTCTTTTGTATTTTTATATTTTCAATTGTTTTTTTTTCGTATTTTTTTAATTCAATTGTTTTTTTTCGTATTTTTTTAATTCAATTGTTTCTTAGATTTTTTAAATTTTTTTCTCTTAAAGCATTTTTTTTCGAAGGAAGTTTAAATCTTTTCTTTTTTTGTTAAAATTTCAACTGTTTTTAAACAAATATATTATTTTAATTTAACTTGTTTCTTAGTAAATATAATTTGTTTCACCTTTGAGATACTTTTTAACATAACAACTTTTCAATGTTTTGTTGTTGTTAAATTCCAATTAAATTGTAATAATCTTCACGTAACTTAAAAAAATATATTTCTAAATTCCAATTATTTGAAAGAATGTTTTAATAAATTGTTCTCTTCTACCAAAAGTTCTTTTTGTTTTAATTTAAACTGTTGTGTTTAACTATTTTTTTAACCAATTTTTTTTTCTGAATGAATTTAAAAATAAATTTTTTAGTAAAAAAATCCTTTTAATAAAGAGAATGGTTGCGACCGTTACTACGTGGTAATCCATACTTACAATCAATTGAAAAGTTAACTATTTTTTAACCACAAATAATTTGTGATTGAAACAAAGTGAATTTTTCAATTTAGTGTAAAGTGTTCTTTTTGAAAATGTTTAACTTTTTTTGATTTTTTTTTTGTAATTTTTTCCAATGAATTGTTTCTTAGACGAATTTTCTACACTTTTAAAAAATCTTATAGTT
This sequence comes from Ontholestes murinus, assembly GCA_963969525.1. Taxonomy (NCBI): domain Eukaryota; kingdom Metazoa; phylum Arthropoda; class Insecta; order Coleoptera; family Staphylinidae; genus Ontholestes; species Ontholestes murinus. The sequence continues at coordinate 75,461,547 of OZ018390.1, read as the reverse complement.
TTCAAGTGATTTTCAAATTTTAATTGTTTTTTTTCCCATTTTTTTTTACATACATAATTTAGTTTTTTTTTTCTCTTTTATTTTAGTAATAAGTTGTTTTCTGAAAGTTTTCAAGTGTTTTAATTACTTCTTGTGTGTTAAAAGATTTAGAAATGTATATGGATAGAATTTTTAATTGTTTTTTTTTTCATTTTTTTTTACATACATAATTTAATTATTTTTTTCTCTTTTATTTTAGTAATAAGTTGTTTTCTGAAAGTTTTCAAGTGTTTTAATTACTTCTTGTGTGTTAAAAGATTTAGAAATGTATTTGGAAAGAATATTTAATTGTTTTTTTGTAATTAAACTTGTTTCTTAATAAGTGTCAATTGTTTTTCCTTTGAAAAACTTTTCAGCTTTCCTTTGTTAATAAAGTTTTAATTTTTTGTTGTTGTAAAATTACAATAATTGTAAAGCAAATTTTGCAGTGTTTTTTAGCAAATTTCTTTTTCTTTTTGATATATTATTCTTATTTTTTAAATTTATTTAAACTTTACAATGTCCTGTAAGTACTTTACGTACAACCAGAATATAACTATACAATGTAATCACAAATATTATTAATATTTATACTAGAGTTAAATTCTCATTACTATTATTATATCTGACGTTCACATCTACTACAATCTTATAACTATATATAACTATGTATTGTTATTCGTTGTAACATAGTAGCAAAAGTGTATATATGAAATAAATAAAAATAAATAAATAAATATTTAGTTTAACTCGTTTTGTTTCCTATTTTTTTACATTTTAATCGTTTAAAATTTAAAAACATTACCTTTTAAGTGATTTTTAAAAAATATTTTTGTTTTTCGGTTGTATTTTTTTGCAGTTTTCATTTTTTATTATAAATTTTAATTATTATTTTTAATCAAATTTTGAACAGATTTTGCTTTCTTTGTATATTTTTTTTGTTGTTTTTAGGCAAATTTAAAAATCAATTTTTAAAGTTTTTCTTTCGTTAGTTTTTTTTTTAATTTTGAACTGTTTTAAAGAAGTTAAAGATTTTACAAGAAAAATCAATTAAAATTTTTTTAGAAAAGTTTCTAAACAAATTATCTACTGTTGTAAAAAATGTTATTTTATTCAAATGTTTATTTTTAATTAATTGTTTTTTTGGGCATTTAATTTTTCTTGTTTAAAAAAACAATACGTTTTCTGAAAGAAAAAAAAAAAGAATCTTTTTACTTGAAGTTTTCTCTAGATTCAACATTGTTTAAGCAAATCAAAAATATGTTTACAATATTTACAAATGATTAATTTTAATAAAATTGTATTGGCTTTTTCTTAAGAAACAAAAGATTTTAACTATTATAATTTTTAAGTGTCAATTTTTTCACCATTCATTTGTTAATGAACTTTTCAATTGTTTTTTTGTTTTAGTTTTAAAATCCCAACTATTTAAATGGAAATTATAATGTCTTCTTCTTTTTATAATTATAAACATATTTATATCTTGAATTTTGGAGGCGTTCACTTCGTAGTACATTTTTAATGAATAACAGAAAAACGTTTAACTTTTTTATACTACTTTTTATTTTTATACAACACTTTGTGAATAAAATAAAAAATAAATAAAAAGTAGTATAAAAAAGTTAAACGATTTTCTGTTATTCATAAACATATTTAAGAATGTTTTAAAATGATTTTTTAGACAGTTTTAAACCTTATTTTTTGTCTTCGTTGATAAAATATCAAAAGTTTTTTATGTTAGTTTTAAATATGTGTTTCAAAAAGCAATTATCATTTTTTTTGCAAATTTTATTTTACTTTAAGTTGAATAATAATAATATTTATAATTTTTGCTTTATTTGTGAACGGGCTGTCGACCATTGGTCTTTCGTCCCTTTTTAGTTGATTATCTTAGAAATTTTCAATTATTTTTGAGGAACTTTGTTTGAAGTTAAAAAAAAAGATTATCAATTGTTTTTTGCTATTTTTTAAATCAATTGTATCTTGTTTGGTTTAAATTCAACTATATTTAAACAAGATTTTAAATGTTTTTTGACTCAGTTAAATTAACCCTGTTTTCATAGATTAAATTTTAACAGTTATTTTTTCATTCCAATTAAAACATGTTTTTTTTAGAAAGAGTATGACAATTGTTTCTAATATTTTGTAACAAGTTTTCAGTTGTTTTTTTTGCAATTTTTTTTGAAAATTCAATTATTTAAATAAACTGTTTCAAATGTTTAAAAAATTAGATTTAAGTGGAACAGATTTTCAAACGTTTTTTTTTTTTTAAATTAATAGAATCTTCTTTGGTATAATTTCAACTATATTTAAGTAACTTTTCAAATGTTTTTTAAAATTTATTTTGTTTTCACTGATGTGTGTTTTTAGATGCTTAGTTGTTAACAAGTTTTAAGTTGTTTTTTTTTTTCATTTTTTTGAAAATTCAATTATTTAAACTGTTTCAAATGTTAAAAAAAAATAGATTTAAGTTCTTCTTATTGATTGGCCATGGTCTTTCAGTCGTTTTTTTTTTATTTTCTTGAAAAAAATTCATTTTTATAGGAACTGCTGCAAAGGGTTTTTAAAAATATTTTTATCTACGATCGTACAGAAAGTAGACGCTTTTTGCATCATTTTTCATTGTAAAAGTGGCTTTTTAAAGCACTAGTGCTTTTTTACGTGTTTATTGCACGGTAATGTTAAACTGTTTTTATTGCACAGAATTGTCAAATTTGACAGATGAATATATTTCGGCGAAAAACTTAATTTTTTATTAATTGATACAAATAACTAATAAACTATAAATAAAATACATAATACAAACCAAATGGCAGATTTAAGAACTCTGAAGATTTCATTTAATGCAAGTGGAAGCGATTACAATAAAGCGAACATTTTTTCCATAAATAATAATGGCGGCCGACACTTGTGCAACTTGTTTACTGGTTGCTAAGTAACGCTTTCATTAGTGCACTGCGGGTAAAATATGTTTTCATTAATTGAATTATTGAAATGACATTAAAGTATTACTCATAAGAATATATTCTTTGAAATCCTTTACGAACGAAGATAAAATTTTGTAAGGCACACGTGTAAAAAGTTTCTTTAATGCACTCCTGGCTTTAAAAAAACTCGCTCGTTCCTCGCTCGTGTTTTTAAACGCCAGTTCGTGCAATAAAGCATCACTTTTTACACTTGTACCTTAAATAACTATAAATGAAGTAACAATCAAGTTTATAAACATCTGCAGACACGGGTTTCGATCTATCGATCTCATCAGTATATCTTTAATGTCAATTAATTTTGTTTGTTTTGTTTTTATTTGAATTTAAAATCAAGTATATATTAAAGCTATACTGTCGTTATAATTATTAACTATTTTATTTATTCATTTATAAAAAAATAGAACATTTTCTTTTTTGATTTTCATACATTAAAATTAAATAATAAATAAATAATTTGTAGAGAATAATTAAATGTGTAAAAGCCAAGATTAATTTAAGTTAATTTTTAACTGGAAAGTTTTTCATTCGTTTTCCTATTAAATTACTTTTGTTTTCTTTATGTAAACTTTTAACTCTTTTTTGGCAAGCGTAAAAATGAATTTTTTAACCATTTTCATATAAAATATCAATTGTTTCTTTGTAAAATTCCTAAATTCTTCTGGTAAAGTTTGCAAGAAAGATATTACTATAAAGGTGCCATCTATTGTCTAAGCCTTGCACTAGATCCCTGTTTGAGTGGATAACCACCAACATATCAAAGGAACTGTCAACAGCATCAATTATAACAATAACTTAAGTGTAATGTGTTTTAATGCCATCTCTACCATTATTATAGCTTGGGTTATAATTATATAATGCGGCTTTCAAATAAAACTTTGAATTTAAACTCTTATTTATATTGTTTAGGAAAATTTTAACAATTAATTAACATAGGGTAGGGTATCCCGTAAATAAAGTTATTATTATTATTATTATTATAAATTTTCTACTGTTCTTATTAATTGTTTCTTCTTTGAATTTTTTGTTTTGTTTTAATGCTAAGAAATTTCGAATCGGTTTTTTTGTTGTTGTAGAATTTTAAGGCAAAAAAACGGTTTTTGTTAGGAACTTTATGAAATGATAAATTCAAGATGTATTACAAAGTTATTATTTCACGCGTTTTCGTTTTCCTACTAAAAATTTCCTAAAAAATTTCAAATGTGTAAAATTGATTCTACAAAATTTTCAACTGTTTTTAAACAAAATATTAATTCTTAAAATAAAGAAAACATAACTCTTAATACCACTTTTTATTACTCCTTTCGTAACCAGTCTCGATTACGCGAATGATTATCAAACAATTAGTCACGAAGAGTATAATAAAAAGTGGTATAGAAAAGTTATGTTTTCTTTATTTTAAAAATTGAAAATGTACCACAATCACAAAGTAAACGGCCTGAAGATTCAAGAAAATATTAATTGTTTTTTGAGTAAATATTTATTAAATTATGTTTTCTAAGATCGTTTTTTGCATTTTTTTAAAATCAATTGTTTCTTATTGTTTTATTTTCTTTTATAAAAAAAATGTTTATTTTTTCTCCTAAAGTGTTTTTATTTTCGAAGGAAGTTTTAAGTATTTATTTTTCTGGTAAAATATTTACTGTTTTGTGCAGATTTTGGGCTGAAGACATTAGATTTTTTTGAAAATGTTTCTGTTCAAGTAGTGACTGTTACTTCTGCTCGATATAACGCAGTTCATTCTGCCGAAATTTGATGATATTAATGTGGCCAATATGTGGCTTTAACAAGACGGCGCCGCATGCCATACAACCCGTGAAACAATTCAATTACTGCATGAGACATTTCCTATTCTAAATTCTGTGCAACAGTACAAAAATCAAGAATATACATTTTAAAATAATCATTTACAAACTCTCTGCGTTTTAGCTTTATTAAGTCTATGAAAAATTTAGAAAAACGATTGCCACAAACGTCAAACGTTCTGAATGTATTTTAGATAACCTTAAGAACTAATTAAAAACCACTTATAACTATAAAGAGTTCAACTTAGTGTTTGTAAAATTTTTATATCTTCAAAAAAATAGCCAAACAATTTCCAGAACCTTTGAACTTTCTAAATTGGTTTTTAACTTCAAATTTTGTACAAAATTTCAAGGTTTAAAAAGATTAACAACTTTAACTCGAATGTACAATTCCAAAAATTAAAAACTCTTAATTTTATGCAAAATTAGAAAAGTCAAAAAAATAGAAAAATAAGAGCCAAAAAACAATAAACTTTCTAAATTTATTTCAAACAACTTTAGCTCTTAATTCGATGTAAAATTAAAAACGCAGGAAACTAAATTTTAATATAATAAGCTACAAAAGCTCTAGATTGTAACTATAAGTCTTTAAATTTTTGAAATCATTAAATAAAATAGAAAAACAATTTCCAAAAACGTCAAACTTTTTAAATTTGTTTTATACAAAATTTCTTCATAATTCTGAACAAATTTACAAAAATTAAAAATCTACATTTTAAAATAATCACTTACAAACCCTCTATGTTTCAACTGTAAGGCTGTAAATTTCTAAAATCGATAAAAAAATAGAAAAACAATCGTCAAACTTTATGAATGTATTTTAGATAAGCCTAACTTATAATTCTGTGCAAATTTAGAAAAATCAGGAGTCTATATTTAAAAACAATCACTTACAAACGCTCTAAAAAGTTACATTTTAGAGCGTTTGTAAGTCTATAAACTTTTAAAAACGCTAAAAATTATAAAATAAGTGCCACGGACGTCAAACTTTCTAAAATTATTCAAGACAACCTGAATTTATAATTCTGTGTAAAATTAGAAATGTTGTACTCTTAATTTAAAAATAATCACTTTAAAACGCTCTAGATTTAAAAAAAAATAGAAAAACAATTGCCACAAACGCCAAACTTTCTAAATGTATTTTAAACAATTTCTACAAACATCAACATTTTTACGCAAACTTTACTCATAATTCTGTGCAAAATTTTAAAAATGTAGACATTATAATTTTAAAAACACCTAAACACTTAAAGTCGTAAAAAATTACGACAACTGTCAAAATTTCTAAATTTCTGTACAAAATTTCTGATTTTAGTCATCAAAATATTAGAAAAACTTACATTCTGACTATGTCTGTAAATTTTTATAATCGTGAATAAAGTAGAAAAACATTTTTCACAAATTACAAACTTTCTAAAATTATGTTGTTGTAAAATTACAATAGTTTTAAATCAAATTTTGCAGTTATTTTTTTGCAAATTTGTTTTTTATTTTTTGATAAAATATAAATTATTTAGTTTAACTCATTTTGGTTTTCTAGTTGTTACAATTTTAAAAATCATTATTTTAGCTTCAGTTTTATTATAAACGTAGGTAGGGTGGGTGGTTGGATACTCTCCCACCCTTCAATTATTATAACATCCGTTAGGCAAATTTAAAAATATTGCCTTTAAAGTTGTTAACTGATTTGTAAAGAAAAAATTTGTTTTTGTTTGTAATTCTCAATTATTCGGTTTTGCAGCTTTATTTTTTTTTAAATTTTTAATTTGTTATAGTTTTTGTTAGAAATTTTAATTATAATTTTTATTCAAATTTTGAACTGCTCTTTTTTTTTCTATAAAGAATATAGGGAAAGTATTGTTTTGGTTTATTTTTTTGTTGTTTTTAGGCAAATTTAGAAATCAATTTAAAAGTTTTACTCTTTTGTTAAAAAAAAAATCCGTTATTTTTTTTATTGAATTGTTTATTTTTTTTAATTTTTAACTAACTTTCTAACAATTTTTTAATTGATATCTCTAGTTAAATCTTTAATTTCTTAAAAAGTTTTAACACAAATTTTCTACTCTTGTAAAAAAGTGTTATTTTTTCAAATGTTTATTTTTAATCAATTGTTTTTGGACATTTTATTTCTCTTTCTTAAACAAAATAGCTGTTTTTTTCAACTGTTTCAAGTTTCCAACTGTTTCCAATTTGTAATTGTTTGTTCTATGCATCTTAATTTTTTTTTTTAATTAAACTTGTTTTTTAATAAATGTCAATTGTTTGAGAAACTTTTTAGCCTTCTTTTTAATTTTTTGATGTAAATTTCTAGTTATGTTTAAGTTAAATTCGAACTATTATTTTGTAGCAAATTTCTTTTCTTTTGTCAATTGTTAGAGAAACTTTTTAGCGTTCTTTTTAATTTTGTGTTGTAATTTTTTAGTTATGTTTAAGTTAAATTCGAACTATTGTTTTTAAGCAAATTTATATTAGTTTTTTAGACAATTTTAAAATCTTTTTTTAAAAACTAAATCCGTTGATTTTTTTGTAACTTTTTGTTCTTCAGTAAATTAATTCCGTTTTGGCAAATTTATAAAGTTAAAACATGTTTTGCTTTGCAAATTTTTATCTGTTTTGTAAAAGAGTTTTTGTTTCTTTCAACTTTTTTAATCCATTATTTCTTAGACAAATTTTCTACTTTCTACTTTTACTATATAAAAGTGATTTTTTATTCAAATTTTAATTATTTTTAATTTTTAACTATTCTCAAGCATATTATGTTTAAGAAAGTTTAAAACTTTCTATGAATAAATTTCAATTGCTCCTTAAAATATTGTTTTTTTTTTTAAACATTCTTAGACTGTGCAATTTAAAAGAAATTAAGATGGCAACACTGTTAACTTAAACGTTAAATGATTGAAAATGCTTTCTTTCATATGAAACATTGTAAAAACATAATTAGTGCAGGAAAATTTAAAAACGCCTACCATTATTGGAAAAATCTATGAATCTCTCCTCAAAAACAAAATCCTCTTTTTAATTTCAAACCACATCCCCAAGTACCAATTTGAATTTTTAATTTTCTACCAGAATAACTGCCATAATTTGAATGGAAACAAAATGGCAACACTGTGAACTTTAACGCTAGAAGATTTAAAATGCTTTTTTGATTTGAAAAATAAAATTATAAAAATATAATTAACGCAAGAATTACATTTAAAACTTACCTAATAGGAACGTACTTTTGATTTTAGACCAAAACAATTATTGTAATTTAAAAAAAAAAAACAAATTGGGTACACTGTAAACTTGATCTTTAAAAGATTGAAAATGCTGTCTGTGATTTGAAACATTGTAAAAATTATCAGACAAGAAATTGCCTTTAAAACGTACTCAAAATGAACGCATTTTTGATTTAGCACCAAAACCATTGCCGTAATTTAAATGAAAACAAAATGGCGACACTGTTAGCATAAACTTTAGAAGATTAAAAGTGTTTTCTGTGATTCAAAGCATTTTAAATAACAATCAGCGCTGGAATATACTTGAAAATTTTCAAACGTATTAAAATTTAATGAATTAATAATTTTTTACCAAAACAATTGCCATAATTTTCAAGGAAACAAAATGGCAACACTCTAAACTTTAATTTTGAAAGATTGATGGTGGTTTCTGTAATTTGAAACCTTATTAAAAATAATCCGCGCAGGAATTACCTTTAAAATTTAAAAACGTTCTCAAAATGAACGCATTTTTGATTGTTCGCCCAAATAATTGCCATAATTTTAAAGAAGATAAAATGGCAACACTGTAGACTTGATTTTTAAAGGATTGAAAATGCTTTCTGTGAATTTAATGATTTATAAAAAATAAATAGCACTGGAATTACTTTCAAAGCTTTAGAATGTGCTCGAGTTTTCAAAAAAATAATTGCTGCAATTTGAAAGAATACAAAATAGCAACACTGTAAACCTGAATTTTAAGAGATTATAAATGATTTTTGTGATTTTAAACATTGTGAAAAATAAGTGTTGAAATTACCTTCAAAACTTTAAAACATCAATGTATTTTTGATTTTACAAGAAAACAATTGCCGTAATTTAAAAGTAAACAAAGTGACAACATTGTAAACTTAAAATCTAAATTTCTAAATGATCCTAGATTTGTTGCTTCTTCAATTACCAGTCATCTTATTTTAGGTGTACCACTAGTATAAATGCATGATGGGACAGTTATATGTGGTTTTCCAGCTTCTTAGTCAGAGATGATTTTATATAGATATTTGCAGGTAATAATTTCCAATAAACGCCCATTTTACCTGCGTTATACATTTGCTCCTCCATATTGATTTTCTTCATAACTTTTCCTTAAATGGTTGCAACAGTTGTGATGGTACTGATGTGTTTTCATCCACATATTGACAACAGTTGAATTTCCTACCTCATTTTAAATCTTTCTGCTGGCCATCACTAAGTTTTGTTTTTGTATAATTGAGAGAAATTTGTTTATTATCTCTGTATAAATGATTAAAAATATGATGGTTGTCATCTGTTTGTATGATAGCGTAGTATTTGCGTTGATGGTGTAACGTCGCAACGATTTAAATTAGAATTCGTGTAGGAATAAATGAATGTTTAACATCGGTGAACTGTTTGGTCATTGACAGATAATTAACGCCCTGCATAACTAGCAGGCGGCAGCGCGCCATTCTTTAACTTTTAAATGACCCCCATGGGAACGAGACCGCGCGCGATTCCATGGGCCTTCCAGATATCGGCCGCCCATGAATAATTCAACGAATTATTTTCCAGGCGCCCATATTCCATCCTGCCGCTACCTTCATCCATCCGACGTCGATAAGAGCGCGCCCAGCTGCCGGTCGCGAACCCCTCGCGCATTTTTCGGTAGGAAGTGAATTGAATTACGTGCACACGGTGTTTTCTGCCGGTGCAAAGAGAGCTCGTAGTTTGGTGAAGAGGTTAGTCCCGCAGGTGCGAGAGGAGAGCGCATTCCTAAGCGGTGTGAGATCACGACCGTCTGGTCAAGGTACGAGGTACGAGTGGCCAGCCACATTCCTCACCCAAGTTGACCCTTCTGCTTCACAGGCTCCGCACGAGCTCCTGCTGCTACTCAAACTAGTTGCATTATTTCTTACAAGATAACTCTTATTTGGTTACCGAACGGACCGGGGAGCGCACACATACACGCATACACGTACACACACACGAGCGCGCTCTTGTTGAAATTAAACGTTCGCAAAATTCTATCGGTAATAATAAAAAAAAATCCTGATATTGTCCTCATAATACTTTCTATATATGTATTAATATTATTATTTTATTCTCAATGTTTAAGTGATTAAAGCTATTTCGCTTTTGAATTCACTTTTTAACAATAACGATTGTAATGGATTGCAAAGTATAAAACAAAATGCATTTCGATGTTATTATTAGCTCTATAACTAAGTAATAAGTAAGAACAATTGAAATATTTAAAAAAAAATGAAAAAATAATTAAATTTTGTTTAAACAATTGAAATAAACAGTTGCAGCTTTATTCAAGTTTCTTTAAACATAAAAATCAACCTTAAAATTACATAGAATCGTAGAAAAACTTATCCAGTTGTATATTTCTAAATAATAATCAAAAAGGAAACTTTTAATACTTTAAAGGCAGTTGAAAAAACAATTGAAATTTTGATATAAACAATTGAAAAAAAGTTACTTTATAAAGTTTAAAAATCACAAAAAAAAACAATATAAAATTCTTAAAAAAAAATAATTCAAAAAAAAGAAACTACTTATTTTAGTATTTTAAAACAGTTGAAATTTCGCTATAAAAATTGAAGAGATACTCTGAAAATACAAATTTAACATGAACATTACATAGATTATTACAAAAATACAAAAAAAAACATTTCTAAAAAAGCATTCAAAAAACAAAATTACGCAGAATTCTAGAGAAAAAAAAAAAGATTAAGAAAATTAAAAAATAAACTTTTGAAAAGTTGAAAAACAATTGAAATGCTATAATGGATAATTGAAAAGTTCTCAAAAATGTTTAAAATTTACATAGAATTTAAAAAAAGAATTGAATATTTCTAAAAAATAAAATTAAAAACTCACAGCGAAACTCCTTCACGTTTTTCAAAAGTTGGAAAAAGTAAAATCATAGTAAAAATTATATAGAATTTTGCAAGAAAAAAAACAAAATTAAATGAGAAAGTTTTGGAATTGAAAATAAAAATAAAATTTTTACAATGCAATTAAAACAATTGTGTTTATTAATACAGAAAACAATTGAAAAACAACAACTGAAAACAAAAATACAAATCAAAATCGATGGCATTAATACCAAAATTACTTCCTTTTAATATTTTTCAGACCGTTGAAAAAACAATTGAAATTTTTCATAAAATTTAATAAAAAGGATTCGATTTTTTTATATAAAAAAATCAAAAAAAAAACTTTCCGTTTTTTTATTCATAAGTTAAAAGCAATAATTGAAATCCTGTTACAAACAATTGAAAAGTTTAAAAATCAACATAAAAACATAACAATTTACCAAAAAAAACAATTGTATATTTCTATATAAAAAAACAAAAATATATTGTTTAAACAGTTGACAAATATTATTGAATTTTTGCAATGAACAAATGAAAGGTTTTAAAAATGTTTACAAAAAAGAAAAATAAATTCCAAATAGAAATTTTCAATTTTTTAATGAAGCAGTTAAAAATAATAATTTACATTTTACTATAAACAATTGAACAGAAAGAAATTCATAACAATTTACAAAAGAAAACAATTGGATATTTAAAAAAAATTAAGCAGTTGAAATATTTCTACAAACAATTGAAAGTTTTTTCAAATCAACATAAAAATTTATACAATTAAATAAAAAGAATTTGTAAATTTCTATAAAAACCACAAAGAAATATCAAAAATGAAAGATTTAATTTTTCATTAAGCAGTTAAAACAATAATTGAAATTTTGATATAAACAATTAAACGTTTCGTTTAAACAGTTTAAAAATAACAATTTTCAAAAAAAAAACAATTGAATATTTCTAAAAACAATATATATTTTTTTAAACAGTTGAAATTTTGCAATAAATAATTGAAAACTTTCTCAAAGTAGTTTAACATAGAAATTACATAAATTATTACATAAAAAAGAATATTTCTAAAGAACTAAAAATTCAAAGAGATTTTAAACATAAAAAAAACAATTGAAACTTTCTTTAAAATTTCTAAAAATAAAAGAATATTTCTAAAGAACTAAAAATTCAAAGAGACTTTAAACATTAAAAAAATAATTGAAATTTTTCTACAGACAATTGAAACTTTCTAAAAATCAATATAAAAATTACATAGATTTTGAAAAAATGAAAATTTCTATAAAAAAAAAAACAAGAAAGCAAAACAGAAACTTACTCAATTAAAAGTTTATACTATAAACAACTGAAGTTTTTACAAGTATAAAAATCAAACATAAAATACTTCAAATTTTACTAATGGGAACAATTTAATCTTATTAAAAAGAAAAAAAAATTCAAAACGAAACTTTTTATATTTTTTAAACTGTTGAAAAAAATAATTGAAATTTTTAAAAATCAACATAAAAATGAATACCATTTTACAAAAAAAAAAAAAAAAACAATTGGACATTGTTAAATAAAAAAGAAAACAAAAAATTTAAAAGTAAAACAAAAGAATTGTTTTTTCAAGGGTTAAAAACATTTTGTAATATATAATTAATAAGTTTTGTTTTAGATACATAAAATTGAATATAAAAAAAAAAACTAAAAATTCAAAAATGGAATTTAAACATTTGAAAAAAAAGCAATTAAGAATTCAAAATTTTCTACCACTGAAACTTTCTTAAAAAGATACACCCTTTTTAAGAAAGTTTCAATGGTAGAAAATTTTGAATTCTCCATTGCTTTTTTTTCAAATTTTTAAATTCCTTTTTTGAATTTTTAGTTTTTTTTTTAAATCAATATAAAAATTACTATAATAATAATAATAATAATAATAATGTTTATTTCATGCAAGGAACATAAAGCTTTACACAAGTCAAGAAAACAATATAATAAATACACTTTACTATATATATTGCGGACATATAAATTGCATGCATTTTGTTACACATAAGAAAATTTGAATATATCACTTAAGAGAAAAACATTGGAAAGTACCTTATACATACATTTTATTAATAGCAGTATCCACTTTAATTCGAGAATGAGATGTATCGATATACATATAACGTCTGACGTACGAGATATACTTGAATATATAAATAAATACTTGAAACAATTAAATAATAAACTATTTTTAAATTAAATTATTATAGAAATAAAATAAAACAGAATACAAAGAGAAATTAAAAACTTAAAATCTACGTAGATAAATAAAAATTGATTAAAAACCTAACTAAAGACTACTGAGAATTTAAACAAAATAAAATTTCTTTAAAATAAGAAGAAACATTCATTTTCTAGTACTTTAATACAATAATTTAAAATTTTACTATAAACAATTAAAAAGTTTTTTTTTTATAAAAAGTTAAAAAAACCGATATGAAAGTAAATCAAAGCAATTGAAATTTTGAAAATCAACATTAAAAACATTACATTTTACAAAAACATTCTTAAAAAAGTATTTTTTAAACAATTAAAAAAAAACAATTGTAATTTTGTAGTAAATAATTGAATTCAAAAAGAGACAAAGCTAAATATTTAAAAAAAACACAATTAAAATTGTATACAATTGAAACCTTACAAAAAGTTTAAAATTCAATATAAAAATTATATAGAAATTAAAAAGAATAAAAATATCTATAAAAATGTAATAGTTTTAAGTAGTTTGAAACAATAATTAAAAATTTTAGTATAAACAATTGATAAGTTTTTCAAATTTAAAATTGAACATAAAAATGAATCAAACTTCAAAAAAAAGAAACTATTAAAAACTCACAGCGAAACTCCTTCACATTTTTCAAAAGTTGGAAAAAGTAAAAATTATATAGAATTTGGAAAGAAAAAAATAATTAAAACGGTTTTAAAAAAATAAAATTAAATGAGAAAGTTTTGGAATTGAAAATAAAAATAAAAATTTTACAATGTATTTAAAACAATTGTGTTTATTAATACAGAAAACAATTGAAAAACAACAACTGAAAACAAAAATACAAATCAAAATCGATGGCATTAATACCAAAATTACATCCCTTGATTTAAATATTTGTAAAAAATTATGTATTCAAAGAATTATCTTAAAAATTTCATAGTACATTTAAAACGAACGTGTTTTTGTAAAAAAAAAAAAATACAAATGGCATTCGACAATTGAAAACAAAAATACAGGGCTTGAAACCTGACGATAGAAAAATTAAAATTACATTGGGCTATTTAAAAATTTGTAAAAACTGAATTCCTCAATGAATCAAATTGAAAATTTCAAAACATATTTAAAATAAATTGGTTTTATTAAATACCAGAAAACAATTAACACAGGTTAACTGAGAAAAAAACTAGAGTGCTTGAATCTTGATGATAAAAATTCAAAAGTACATTGAACAATTAAAAAATTTGTAATAAATTAATTCCTCAATAAATTCACTTAAAAATTCTAGTTTACATTTAAAACTTACGTATTTTTATAAATACTAAAAAATAAATGACATTCGTCAACTGAAAACGAAAATGCAACGCTTGAAATTTGATGATAGAAAACCGAAAGTTACATAAGGAGATTTAAAAGATGGTAAAAACATAATTTTTCAAAGAATCAACATCAAAATTTTACAATACATTAAAAACAATTTTGTTTCAATTAATACAGAAAACAATTGAAAAACGACAACAGAAAACAAAAATACAACGCTTCAAAATCGATGGCATTAATACCAAAATTACATTCGATGATTTAAAAATTTGTAAAAATTATTTACTCAAAGAACTAACTTAAACATTTCATAATAATAATAATAATAATAATAATAATAAGTTTATTTGTGTTAAGAAATAATATTTACACACGTCACAGAAACAGAAATAGCGAAATACAAAACAAGCAGGAGATGCATTGCTTAATAATAAAAAGATAAATATGGTAAATTTCGTATATGCTATATATATATATGCCTTGCCATGAATACATATACATATATATATATATATATATATATATATATATATATATATATATATATATATACATACACACATACATATATACAAGAATATAATATTTAAACCTACTATAGCTACATTTAGTACACTCATATTGGGAGAAGATTCAATTTGTGGGTTATACTGCTATCATATGAAACAAAAACAAATGCAACATTTAATACTGACTAGATTATAAAAGTAGTAAAATAACAATAGATGAATGATTTATATGAATAAATTAGAATAAATACATTTAAAACTAACGTATTTTTGTAAATATAAAAAACAAATGATATTCGACAACTGAAAACAAAAATACAGCGCTTAAAACTTGACGATATAAGATTTTTGCAATTGAAATAAATGAAATTTAAAAAACAGACAAAACTAGGTTAGATTTTACTATAATGAGAATAGGTTAGTAGTTTGGTATTCTAATCTATCATTCGTCGAGATTAGTGAAGAAAAAAAGGTGTTGAGGTAGGTCGGAAGTACGCTAAGTCAATTTATGTCTGATATTTAGGTTAATCGATAATTTATTGTGGTAGGCCCAATGGATTATTGATTGAGGTGGAACAATTGAGGAAGGTAGATGAAATAAAAAATTCTCAAAAAGAAAAAAAAGGTTTGGAAAGGTTTTTTTTAGTAATTGAAATAAATAGTAACGAAAATGTAAATTTTACACAATTTCCTGAACGGATTGAGTAATGCACTCAGCGTTTTCAGACTTAAAGCTTGCGCAGGCAAATTAAAGCACGTATAGCTGTTAAATCCAATTTGGGTTAGTTAGTTATATTTAATTACGTTTTACGGATCTTGGCTTTAATACGAATATAATTAATTTCATTAGCACAACGACGGAGTGTTGTAAAATATATTTAGCCACATCCCTAATTAGCATGCACTCAAACACACACACACACACACACATACTTGGTTATTTCCAATATCGGTATAAATTCATCATTTATTCGAATCGGTAGATGTAAACGCAATTGCGATTGGATGAATCACCGCCGACGTGTGCCTGTGCAAAGTATGAAGTCCGTTACGTAATGTTGATGCATATTTCCCAGCGCGGGGGCAGGGAGAAGAGAGTGTTTTGAATGTTAATCCAATCAGGAAATTCCAATTGGTTATTTTTTTATTATTATTATTATTATTAATCCAGGAACTGGCGAATTCTGTATGAGTAATGATAATGGTTATGTGTTTTACGATCACTCGACCGAAACTTTATGACTTTTATGAAATAAAAAGGTTTCACCTATTAATGCAATACAAAAAAAAAAAACAAATGTACTCTGATGGAGAATGGTACTAAAAGTGATTTCATTTCAAGAGAAACACTTGTATATTTTTATTAGGTGTAATAAAAATCAAATAATTTTCTCTAAATAACGCTACGTTTAATAATCATCTTGATGATCATCATCTTGATCGAAAAGTTCTTGTTTTATATTGCAAATACATTCAGGGTTATCACAGGTGGAATTGTTCATCACACAATTGTTACATTGATTTTCTTCCATGGAATTGTCTATATTATTAATAGCTTCTTTTATTTGATTTTGTGGTAAATTGACACTACGATTTGAAGGAAGACCTTTTGCTTTCCATGGAGATATCATCATTAACGTTGTCATCGTTGAATTTTTCTATAGATCTTCTACATGGTGTAAGTTTTCATCGTTTCACTTGTTTTCTCTTCCTTCCGGTATGCTTCTTCTTTTTGCCCCTCCTTTTCCGTCACTTTCTTCACATATGGCATTTTGGCTTTATACTTTATATATTATATATTATACATGTTCTTATTTCTCGCCAGTCTTCTCTTACTCCATGAAGATATTCTTTGAGATCTTGGTTAACTCCTTCTATTGGACAAAAAAACTAGAACAACAGACCTATACAAACAAACACAGAACTAAATTTCGAGAACATGATAAAACTGAGTAACTTACTACTGAAAGAAATGAAAAATTACCTAATAAAACAAATATTCCACTAAAAATTAACAAACAAGTCCATGAATACAAAACAAGAAGAAAATCTGACATACGAACAGCAAAATTCCAGACATCTAAATTCCAGACATCTAAATTTTCACAAACTTACCAACAGAATCCATAAAACTAAAACTTAAAAATATAATCCTAAACAAAAAAATATAAAACAGACATCACACTACAATGAACAAAAAAATCACACGATCCCTTAATACCATCCCCCAATCTCGGGGTGAAGAACAAGGGAAGAAGCCAGAGATATTTTTATTTACAATGTACTAACGGAAAGGAAGAAAATTCTAAAGTGTCTTGGAACTCTAGAATTATTCAAAATCATACAGAACTCTTTAAAGGATAATTTTGAAAATTTAAAGGAATCTTTTGGAACTCCAGAATTGTTTAAGATAATAAAGAGATTTATTGGATTTAAAAAATCTTTTTCAGCGCTCAAATTACATAGGATTAATTTCTCTAAGCAATTTTAAACCCCTAGAGTTAAAAAAATCAAAAGGAAGAACTCGTTTAAAACTTAAGAGGAAGACTTCTGCAAGAATCATTTTTTTTTTTAACTCTAGAATTATTCAGTATTTTAAATTTTCTGTAACCCTAAAATATTTAACATTATATACAAAAACAAAATTTTATTTTCGGAAATCTTTTGGGAACTCGAGGGAATTCCATTCTTTTAGGCTCTAGAATTATTTACAATTGTAAATTTTCATGAATTTGAAAGTCTGTTTAGCTTTTAAAATTATTCAACATTATAAAAAAAAAATTAGGTGAAATTCCAAAATTAATTGAACCTCTAGAATTATTCAGCATGATTAAAAATGGAAATAATTCTTATTTTAGAAGAAATATTTAAAATTATTAAGAAATTTGAGAGCCTTTTTGAACTTTAGAATTATTCAGGATTATAAAGGAATTCAAGAAAATTCTAAGGTGTCTTGGAACTCCAGAATAGTTTAAGATTATAAAGAGATTTAACGGATATTGAAAAACTCTTTGAACGCTAGAATTATGTTGAATGTTTCTTCCTGAAGTCTTCCCTTTAAATTTCCATTTAAATTATTTTTAAATTCTGAATAATTCTAGGGGTTTAAAAGACATATCGGGATTAAAGAAAAATTCAAAGCAATTCCGATATGTCTTTTAAACCCCTAGAATAATTCAGAATTTAAAAATAATTTAAAAGGAAATTTAAAGGGAAGACTTCAGGAAGAGACATTCAATATTATAAAATAATTTAAGGGAATATAACATTCTTTTTGAACACCAGAATGATTCAGGATGATAAAGAAATTAAAATAAATTCGAAAGTGAATTGAATATACGCGACTATAAAAAATTTAATTTTTCGAAATTTTATAAGAACTCAAGGGGATTCCAATTTTTTTAAACTCTTGAATTACTTTTGATTAGAAATTATGAGGAATTTAAAGTTTTTTTATCTTCTAAAATTATTCAAGATTATAAAAATGGGGGAAATTTCATTGAATCTCTAGAATTATTCAGAATTGTAAAATAGAACAAATTCAAAAGAAATATTTATGATTATAAAGATATTTGAAACAATTTAGGAGTCTTTTTAAACTTTATAATAATACAGGATTAATTCCTTTATAATTTATAATTTTTATAATCTTGAAAAAAGAAAATCTCTAAAGTGTCTATTCAGAATCATAATGAATCAAAACGAACTCCTTTAAAAACAATTTTAGAAATTTAATAAACGCTTTTGGAACTCCAGAATTGTTTAAGATTATAAAGGTATAAATTTTTTAAATTTTAAATTTTCTTTTTCAACTCTGGAATTATGTATTATAGGAGAAATTCAAAGCGATTCCGATGTCTTTTAAACCCCTAGAATTAATCAGAGTTAAACAAATCAAAAAGAACACTTTTAAAACTTTAAGAGGAAAACTTCTGGAAAAAAATTTAAATCAAATGTTTATTTTCGGAAATCTTCTGGAAATTCATGGGGATTTCAACTCTAGAATTATTTATCATTATAAATTTTATGAAATTTAAAAGTCTCTTTAGCTTATAAAATTATTTAAAATTATATGAAAAAATTAAAGCAAATTCCAAATTCGATTGAATCTCTAGATTTATTCAAAATTCTAGAAAGTAGAAATAATTCTTTTGGAATTATAAGGTGAAGTATTTACGAAGAAATAATTAAGATTATAAAGAAATTTGAAAAAAATTAGAAGTCTCTTTGAACCTATTAGAATTATTCAGAATTATAGATTAATTCAAGAAATTTTAACAAACAACAAAAACTAAAGTGTGATATCAGCAAAGTAAACGTTTTTGTTTAAATTTGCATGATGTATCACGAAGTTGATATCAAATATCAACTCTACGCCTCAACTATTAATCAATGAATTTAAGACAATTCTAGTATCTTGGATTATGAAGAATCAAGAGAAAAGAAAGAATCGAAACTATAGTCGTAGATATTTTATTAATGTTGTAATATCATTATTATGCAGTGGTAAAAACATAAAAAATAGTGTTTTATTTCATCTTACATTTGAAAATGAAATACCACATAGTAACGGTCACCACAATCCTGTTTCTCAAAAGAAAGGGTTTTGGGATAACTTTGGAAATTTAAGGGAATACTTTGGAAATCTAGAATTGTTGAAGATTATAAAGAGGTTTAAGTGAATTTGAAAGTTCTTTTGAATTATTTTGGAAATTCAATAGAATTCCGTTGTCTTTTGAATCTGAAAGAATTATTCAGAATTTAAAATAAATGTCCAAAAGAAGATTTTGGTTACTCATTTGGAAATTTAAGAGTGGAGAATTCCGAAAGAATCATTCAATATTATAAAGATATTCAATTAATTTCAAGTGTTTTGAAAATTTGGAATATTTAAGATTATATTAAAAAATATTTTGGAAAATATTTAAAGAAATATTATTATTATTATTATTTATATAATAGAAAGGGATTGCAAAGGGATTTTAGAGAATTTAAAAGCAATTTTGAACTATTTTGGATATTCAAAGAAATTGCTATGTCTTTTGAATCTCTAGAATTATTCAGAATTTAATATAAAACTCAAAAGGAAGATTTTTAGAACTCATATGGAAATTTGATGGTGGAGAATTCTGAAAGAATCATTTAATATGATAAAAAAATTCAATAAATTTCCAAAGTGTTTTGGCCACTTGGAATATTTAAGATTATATAAAACTATATATTTTTGGAAATCTTCAAGGAACTCAAAGAAATTTTAGATTTAAGAGAAT
Source organism: Ontholestes murinus (assembly GCA_963969525.1). Lineage (NCBI taxonomy): Eukaryota > Metazoa > Arthropoda > Insecta > Coleoptera > Staphylinidae > Ontholestes > Ontholestes murinus. The sequence goes on along the minus strand of OZ018390.1, from coordinate 75,441,311 downwards.
TTGAAAGCTCTTTTGAATTATTTCAGGAAATTCAAAGAAAATTTGATGTCTTTTTAACATCTAGAATTATTCAGATTAAAAAAATCAATACGTAGAATTTTGAAACTCATTTGGAAATTTAAGCGGAAGAATTTTGAATTTTGAATCATTCAATATTATAAACATATTCAATACTTTGGAAATTAGTGTTTTGGAAACTTGGAATATTTAAGATTGTATAAAAAAATCGGAAATCTTTATGGAACTCAAAGGGATTATAAAGAGGTTTAAGAGAATTTTAGAAATTCAAAGAAATTACTATGTTTTTTGAACCTCTAGAATTATTTAGAATTTAAAAAAGTCAAATGAAAATTTTTTGGAAATTTATGTACGAAGACTTTTGGAAGAATCGTTTAACATTATAAAGTAATTTAAGTGAATTTAAAATTCTTTTTGAACCCTCCAGAATTATTCAGGATTATAAAGAAATTCAATTAAATTTCAAAGTGTCTTGCAAGCTTAGAATATTCAGGATTATAAAAAAATTAAATCTTTTGAAAACTTCAGGAGATTTCAATCTTTTGGAATTCTTATAAAAAAATCAAAATCTTTTGCAACTCTAGAATTAATGAAGGAAACGGTTGAGACCATTACTACTTGATAATCCGTACGTACACTTAATTAAAAAAAACTTAAATATTATTTGATGAATTTTTCAATTCAGAGAATTATTTAAGATTATAAATTTTAGGGAATTTGAAGATCTTTTTAACTACAAAAATGATTCAATATTCCAATGAAATGTATGGCCTTGGAACTCTAGAATCATTCAGGATTATAAAAAAAATCGAGAGGAAGTCATTTGGAAGTCTTTACAAATTTAAGTCTTTTGGAAGAATTATACAAGAATTTATAAAAAAATAAATTAATTTAAAAGTTCTTTTTTAGAATTATAAAGAATTTAAACGAAATTCCAGACTGGCTCTAGAATTATTTAAGATCATTCATTTAGAAACACCCGGTATTATGTTTTAGAATTTTGAGCATATTAAAACAAAGCATTAGTTTTTAGAATTATGAATCTTTGGCGTTTCAAAAATTACAAATTTTGTTTTTTTTATTTGTTTAGGGCTTTTATATTGGGTTTTAGAAGTTATGGTGTTTTTTGAGCATTGAATTTTGAAGTTAGTAACTCTTATGTAGTTTTCAAGCTGAGATGTTTTGAAACATTTAATATTTTCAAATTGAAAACTTTATTTTTCAATCAATGTAATGAGTTTTCTAATATAGACATATTTAATACTACCCCTTCTGCAATTATCTGTAGTTCAATCTTTATTTTCAAAATGTTCATCATTTTGAAGTTAAGAACTTTTTTGACTTTTTAGAATTTTAAATCTTCGATTTTAGAATCTGATAGTTTTTTGATGTTTTGATGTTTCAGAAATTTGAAGGTTCTAAATTTTAATAATAATAATAAATATTTAGACGGACAATTTAGAGTCTTAAGAAGAAATGTTCATAGAAAGAAAATAAAATAACATACATAAGCAATTGAAATTTTTAAATTCTTAAAGTCCTCAATTTTAAAATTATTAAAATGTTAAATTCTTAAATTCTTTTATAGATTGAATTTTTTTGTTGGCGATTTAGAGGATTTGAAGTTTTGGTGTTTTTAAACATTGATCATGATGATGGTTGCGACCGTTACTACATGGTAATTCATGATATAAACACTTAAAACGCTTACTATGTTTTTTACCACTAAAAAACAAGTAAGTGTTTTATTAAAGTAAAGAGAATGGTTGCGACCGTTACTACGTGGTAATCCATACTTACACTGAATTGAAAAATTCACTATGTTTTAAACACAAATAATGTTTTTTTGGATTATTTCTGGTTAAAAAATAGCGAAGTTTTATTTAAGTGTTTAAACATTGAATTTGTAGCAATTTTAAGTTAAAAAATATATTTAATTTTTTAATCTTTAGAAAAATTTGAGAAATTTTGGTTCTTTTTTAGTTTACACTTTAGTTGTTAATATTTTATTATTTGCATATTCATGTTAAGAATTCTTAGTTTTTAGAAGTTTAAACATTGAATTTGTAGCAATTTTAAGTTAAAAAATATATTTAATTTTTTAATCTTTAGAAACATTTGAGAAATTTTGGTTCTTTTTTAGTTTACACTTTAGTTGTTAATATTTTATTATTTGCATATTCATGTTAAGAATTCTTAGTTTTTAGAAGTTTTGAATTTTGGATATGAAAATGAAAATGACACTTAATTTATTCCTTACTTCATTTGTTATTTTTTTTAAACAAGTGAAGTACGGAATAAACTGAGTGTTATTTTCATTTTTATTTTCAAAACACTTCACGTAAACTCAAACCATCAAAACATTTAATATTTTGGAGTTAAAAACTTTATTTTTTAATCTTTAGAATCTCAAACTTTAGTGTTTCAAAATGTTACAGTTTGAAGTTTTGGTTCATTAAGAGTTTATAGCTTAGTTGTTAGTATTTTAGAGGTTGTGAAGCTTTGGAATTTTGAAACATTGCATTTTTAGTATATTGAAGATGAAAATATTTTTTTCAATTTTTAAAATTTTGAAATTTAAATTTTTTGGTGTTGCAGAAATGTAAGAGTTTTGAATTTAAATTTTTCTATAGTTTCTCAGTTGGTATTTTAAGTTTTTTCAAATTTACTAACTTTAAAGTTATCAAAAAACTCCACAATTTCAAAACTCTTAAAATAATGGCCAAAATTTGTAATTATTAAGTTGTGAATGTTTGTTTTTATACATTGAGTTTTTAGCATTTTTAAGGTTTTAAGTTTTTTAGAATTTTGAAATTGAAAATTTTTGATGTTGCAGAAATGTGAAAGTTTTTTGTGTTTTAAAGCTAAATTGTGGTTATTTAAAACAATTTTAATTTAAGTTTACTTTTCCTATCTTTAAAACTAACAATAAACTACATAATTTTAAAACCGTAAAACTAAAAAAATGTAATTATTAATTATGAAGCTTATCATTTTTATGGCAATGAGCTTTGAAGCTTTAAATATTCTCTTTCTTAAGTCAAGACAATTCGAACCTATGAAATTCTAAGGCTTCAAATTCTCCACAAAAAGATTTCAAGAAACTAAAATTTACTCTATGTTCTACAAATATTTAGAATTTTGAATCTTTGGTATTTCTGAAATTTGAGAGTTTGAAACTTTGGTTTTTTGATTGTTGAAGCTCAGTCATTGGCGTTTGAAAGGTCAAAAAAACAAAACTGGAGAGTTAACTCTACTTTGTAGAGTCAAAATTTTTGCGAATATACAACTTTTTGTAACTGTAAATTTTGAGACGTTGCTACTCAAATTTAATTTTTCTAAAACTATTTGGAATTTTCAATCTTTGGTGTTTGTGAAGTTTGAGAGTTTTAAACTTTGGTTCTTTGATTGTGGAAGCTCAGTCGTTGGCGTTTAAAAAGTCAAGAAACGAAAAGTATAAAATTTACTATATTTTGAATTTGTAACATTGCGAAACTAAAATTTCTTGTAACTGTAAATTTTTAGACGTTGCTTCTCAAATTCAATGTTCCTACAAATATTTGGAATTTTCAAGCTTTGGGGTTTCTGAAAATCGAGAGTTCGAAACTTTTGTTCTTTGATTTTTGAAGCTCAGTTGTTAGCGTTTTATAAGCCAAACAACTAAAACTAACTAACAATTATTGCAGTCCCGGGTGGCGTTGGAATCAAAAACGTAGGTCAAATCTTTCATGTGCCAAATAAATTAACTGACATGTTAATTGTCAAACATAACCTAAATGTACATTAAAAATGTCAGTTCATTTATTTGCAACATGTAAGAATCGACCTACGTTTTTTATTCCAACGCCACCCGGGATTGCAATAATTGTTGGACACCCGTTAGAAAATTTACTTTAGTTTGAATTTGTAACATTGCGAAGGTAATTTTTTTTGTAACTGTAAATTTTAAACGTTTCTATTAAATTTTATTTTTCTAAAAAAATTTAGAATTTTTAATCTTTCGGGTTTCTAAAAATTGAGAGCTTGAAATTTTGGTTCTTTGATTGTTGAAGCTTAAAAGTCAAGAAACTTAAACTAGAAAATTACCTAAACTTTGTAATTGTAGAATTCCTAGACAAAGATTTTTTGTAACCGTGAACATTACTGTTAAGATTTTTTCTATGTTTAGTATTTTGAATCTCTCGTGTTTCCAAAATTTGCGGTTTTGATATTTTTGCTCTGTGATGGTCTAAAATTTAGTTGTTGGAATTTTGAAAGTTTTGAAGCTTTGGTGTTCCGAAATAATAAAAGAGAAAAACAACTTTATTGAAGATAGTATATAATTATAACAATAACAATACTTTTTATGATTCTTCGTCTTCTTCTTCTTCATGACTATCGACCCTAGGCCTTTCAGCCTAAGAAACAATATTTTTTTAGCAGTTTGAAGATAGATTTGAAGACCTAATCTCACTGATTTAATCGTTGCAAAATCCAAATAGTATTTGTTATTTAATCAAAGATACATTATTTATCACTTTAATTAATAATAACACCCTTTTTTAACCTAACTGATTCAAATATGATGTTGCAAAATTCACAGATTTCTTATTTTGTTATAATTAAGATACACCAGCAATTTATTATTAATTTATTAAAAGCTATGTTTTATTAATCAATTTTTAAAATTTTCAGCCAATTTCTTCAGGGTTTTTAATTCAGGAAACGTTTTAATCTCACTGATTTAATTTTTGCAAAATCGTAATGAAGTTGACCAAATTTATTTCGAGTAGATTACTTTAAATTAAAGCTAAATTATTTGCGAATCAATTCACGTCTTTTGAGAAACTTTTAAATTTTATTGATTCAATTTTTGTAAAAACCATAACTATTATTAAAGGTGTCCTTTCTCTGAACCTAAAAAGTTATGTAGTTTCTAAACAAGTTAAAAATATTGGTGGTCTCATAATATATATTTTTTTTTGTAATGGTAGGTGTGAAAGACATATCACGAAAGAAAGTCGAGTGGAAAGAATGCAGGAATTGTATTAGAGCGTGTTTGTTTAACAATTAGCTAGGAAATGGACATTGTTTCTGTCGCCGGGCAGAGAACGGAGGAGAGAAGATAGTAACAACCGAGGCAGTGGAGAGAAGTGGAGTGGCACTCCCGCTGTCCTGGAATGACAGTATGGTCAGCAGCAGGATTGGAATCCTGCGAGGGTCGACGACCGTTGCACATGTCATTCTAACTGTCCGCGCTTCTGGGAACCAAACCCCACACCTCGCCATAACGCATTCCACGCACTCTCATCATCCTGCTGCGGCCGCCGCATCATTGCTCACTCTTGCTCGCTACATCGACCATTTTCTCAAATAATGGACCGTGGAATGTGGGCCTTTAATTACTTATCCACACATACATACGTCTATCCATACGGACGTTTACTTGCTATTCGAAATTAATCAGCTGGTATGTCCCAGTTCCAGTTTCCGAAGGGATATTCGCTCACTCTCTATGCGTGTGTGTGTGTGTATGTGTGTGTTGTAGGAGGTCGTCTGCGTGGGGAGTCTGCTGCGTTTCAATGAGGAAAGGCGCTTCCCGTGGAAGTGGCCGTTAACCACTACATCCTCTAATGAGACCTTCTGTCCGTACCATTACATAACGAATATTTAAATCCCATCTTATTTAATTCACTTAAAATTTTAAAAAAATCCAAACATTTCTTATTACAATATGGCAGTATGTGCAAGGTACACCGTCGCTCTTTTCTCTTTTGGAAAATACGAGATCGTACGGAGATACAGCGGCCGTAAAATTTTATTAGGAATGCGACCTTGATGCCATTCAAAATATGTAGGTTATGTTACAAATGGGACGCGCAACTATCAAATATTACAGTCGTCTCATTCCACGGATGCCGGCGACGGCGTTTATATTTCGGTAACGTTGTTCTTCATAAATATCATCAATCAAGCAACAAAATTGTAAAACATAGGAAAAATATAAATTATGAGATTCTAAAATCTAAAAGTGTTTGCTGGGGTAGACTATTTATTTAAATTATAAAAAGCAAAGGTCGTAGAGTAGACCCTTGAGGTACTTCTTATCTAAAAAGTCTTACTTGATAACTTCCTGCTGAAGTAAACCGATTGCTTTTTATTAGATAAATAAGGATTTATCATCAACTGAAATTGTATTAAAATTGATATTTTCTAATATATATTAGCAGAAATTTTGAATTAGTAAGAACAACAAAAATGTAATACTTCGGCCTTAATTGACAAGTTTTGATGGTAGAGACGTTTACTTCGTGGTACATGTTAAATGAGTTTTAATTAAAACACGATAACTTTGTTTTATCAATATATTTGTTAGAATAACACGGTGACTATAGTTTCGACTTTGATAATGACTAGCTTATATCAACAAAATATGATAATACATAAATCATTTATTTACACTTTACAAACATACATAAATCAGACATTTGTACATGTAAACGTCACAGAGATAATAATACATTTGTTTAATCTTAATTTTGCTGTTTTTACTAATTAACAATTAATATTTTATACTTGTTAAAATGAATAATTTGTCGTTAACTAAAACCGATGGAATATTAAATGTTAAACAGTTGTATTTCCAAATCCCCCCCATCTGTAACGCAAATGAGGATAATAAATAATGCAGATTATATTTTTTTCACATGATGGAATTCCTTTCTCGTTTCAGAAATCTGGCGATCGGAATCGGCATCCAGAATTTCCCTGAAGGACTGGCCGTCAGTTTACCGCTGCAGGCAGCTGGTTTCTCGACGTGGAGGAGCTTATGGTATGCACAAATTTTAATTTTTATTACATAAACTGAATACACAAACACGTTTCTCTATATATAAATAATAATAATAATAATGAAAAAACAAGAAACGACAAGAAATAAAGAATGCATACGTTATTACACTTTGAAATAAAGAATGTATTATTATTACACAAAGTGCTGTGTGTGTATAAGTGTGCAGAACATACCAGTAAAGTAAGTAAGAACTATCAAAAAGCGTATAGACACTTTATTTTTAAAGAGTTATTGGCTATGATTAAAAAATTAAATGAAAAATACATAATACAATAATTGTACATGAAGCGTAATTAGGGAATTCTTTATCTTTAACTGCACTAACGAGACCAGAATAATACGAAACCCGTCAGTTAACCTAATACTGAACAATTACACAAACAGTTTTTGTGTGGATATTGTGTGAGAAAATCCGAATTAATTTGAAAAAAATAATAATAATCAGCATGTATAACGAAGTAGATGCTTTCAAAATAAATAATAAAAAAATAAAATTTACTCCACCATATTCTCTCAAAAATTGAAGAATTGCTTTAATTATTAGTTTCGTCTAAATCAATTAAGAGTTTATCAAGAAAACAATTGAAATTTTTATGCGAAGAATTGTTGATTTGGAAGAATAGTTTAAAACGTCCTTAAAATATAAAAAAAAAACAGTAAAACATAATACTTTCCCACAGAAAGAAAAATTTTCAAAAAGCTAACTCAAAGTATTATTTATTACTGCATTGTTTAAACAGTTGGAATTTCAATTGCTTACAGTTAACAGTTAGTAGTTGACAGTTGACAATACTAGATGATAGCTGATAGATGAATGATGACAAATAATAATTAATGATTGATGATTTTCCGTTGATAGTTAATAACAATAAAAGAAGAACAATTGATAGTTTGCAAATTAACCGATGACAAATATCAGTTGATTATTGACAGCCTCCAGTTATTATTTAACTGATGGCAGATGGCAGATGAGAATTAATTGTTAGTAGTTGACTGTTAATAGTTGATATTTTCCATATTGCAGCTAATAGATGGCAGATGATAGATTACACTTGATAATTGATAGATTACAATTAATAATTGGCCGTAGACAGAAATCAGATGATTGTTAATTATTAGGATTTGACACTGAGCTGTTATTTGAATATTGAAAATTTAAATATGATAAATGATGTTTAATTCTTCAATTTTGACAGTGAACTGTCATACATATAAATAATAGTTACTAAATTTTTGATAGTTGATCAATGACAGTTAATTTTAAGCATTTGACACTTGCAATTATTAAATAAAAACAAGACTGTTTAGAGTTTTGCTTTATTTGTAGATACACTGCTACAATTGTTTCACCACACTGTGGCTTCATCAGGCAGACGAGTAATGACTCATCTGTATCAGCCTCATCAATCCAACATTTGACACTTAATAATCAACAAATTATATACATTTCCAAAGGCGAATGGACAAATAGAAGTTGATTACACATTGGCTTATTGTTGATAGTTGACAATTAATTGTTTATTTATATATTTATTTTATACTTTGTTTCTCTTCTAAAATACATACTATTATGAAAACTATTAGCTGACAGTTATTAATTGACAGATAACAGATGACAATCTATAAATGTTAGATTAATAGATAGTGGTTGACCGAAAGCACACGGAATATAACAGTAAAGTGTTGCTAGTTGACATTTAGTTGGTAGTTAACAGATTGTATATTACAGATGGAAATCTAAGATGGTAGGTACATAGAGTTGTTTTTTTTAAATTAATTTACAGTTGATAATTCACTGATGACAAACTTACAGATAGTTAATTATTGACATTTGACAGATTGAAGATTACAAATAACACACGATAGATGGCGTATGACAGATGATAGATGCCAAATGGTAAATATCAGTTGGTTATTGATGGTTTAAAATTGATAATTAACCGAAGAAAGAGATTAGATGACATTTAATTGTTGGTAGTTGATAGTTAGCATTTAATAGATTGCAAATAATGACATCTGTCACATATGACAAGTGATATCAGAGAGATTCAGGTTAGGTTAGTGTTTTGATTGTAAGTTTAACCGATTACAGATGTCATATAAGAGCTAATTGTTATTTATGAGTGTTAACAGCTCATAGATTTCAAATAATAACTGACAGTTGAAAAATTATTGAGGACATATAACAATTTATTGTTAATTTTTTACATCTGAATTACAGTTTATAGTTGAGTTAATGTAATACTACAGATAACAGTGAATTGTAGTTTTTTATATACAGTTAATAGATTGCGAAAGCATATATAGATGACGAATGACAAGATGATAGATGATAGATAATAGTTAAAAGTTGCGCAATGGCAAATGATAATAATTTATTCAAAACTGACAGTAACAGTTGACAAATTATAACTAATACATTTCATAGAAATAGATGGCAATTGATCCCTGATAGAATAGAGTTGATAATTGGCTGAAGATCAGATGGCAGTTAATTGTTAGCATTTAATTCTTGATAGTTAATAGTCAACAGTTGACAGATTGAACAGAAAAATAACAAGAGGATATTTACAATTACAATTTAGTGATTCATGGAAAATTACTACTACTACTGATAAGTATTATTAAATCATCAACTACAGACTGGTTTCCACATATCCTAATCCCATCAGCGCAGTGCAGTTACATACAATGAACAAATTTTTAAAATTCCAGTTCTGGTTGAGGATAACATGTGATGGAATTTAGACATTTTAGATATTTAGACATAAATTTGCATTTTGACATTTTTTATTAACAGTTGATAATTAACATTCTGACGATTGTTAATATATATTTCAACAGATACCATCACATATTTGACTGTTGATATTTTGACACAGTTTATATTTTTGACAATTCATATTTCTGTTTTACTTTAAACTGTAGAATTTAACAGCAGTTTGAAATTTAAACATTGTGAATTTAGTTTTATCAAATGGTGTTTCAAGCATTTGACAGTTGACATTTTGACACTCCGCTTAATTAATATTTCAACAATGTACCTTTGATATGTTTCTATATGTTTCATTATTTACATTAATTAAAATTTTAACGTTGTAAATGTTAGCATTTCAAATATTTGACAGTTGACATCTTGACATTAAGCGGGGCTATTTACAGTTAATATTTTAACTTGTGCACTTTTGATAGATCTTAATATTTTATTATTTAATAATAATTTTTTTAACATTCTGAAAAGTCAATTGATAAAAAGAAAACAGCTGTCAAATTAGACATTTAATATTTTGTAGACTTTGACAGCTTTTATTTTACATTTTAATACTTTAAAATTCCTACATCCTCGATTCAACCTACTCCTGATGAACTAGACATAGAAGAAATCTATTTTAATAAACTCAGAGCGGGAAGAAATTCTGCACGTGGTTATGACCAAATCCCTCGCATTGTCCTTAAAAGCCTCACTCTAGACATCTATCATCACATCATTAAAATGTTTGAATTTATAATTAGGCATCAATATTTCCCACCCAGATGGAAAAGAGGGATAATCGCATGTATTCATAAAAATGGTTCTAATCCAAGCAAAGTCTCCAGCTATCGCCCCATCACTCTTCTTCCAGTCCTAAGCAAACTCCTTGAATCTATTCTAAAAGAAAAAATTATCCAATTCCTTGACAACTCCATCCCTGAATGCCAATTTGGCTTTAAATCCCAACGATCAACCATACTACCCCTATCCATTTTAACCTCTAGTTGTCAGGTAGCAAGAATAGAAAAGACCATACTCTTTCTAGATATACAGAAGGCTTTCGACTCAGTTTGACACAAAGGCTTACTATATAAATCAATGCATCTAAACTTTCCACCTCACCTAATTACTTCAAATCAAAATAAATAATTGTTTCTCATTCATATTTTATCCCAACCAAAGTCTCCCTCAAGTCTCTCCCCTATCTCCTCTGCTTTACAACATCAATTGCCATGATCTCTATAATTTCAATCTCAATTTTTTCGATCCCTCAAAATACGTTCTTCAGTTTGCGGACGACACCGCATTAATAGTCCACTCCTACTCTCTTAATTGCTATGTATGCCCTTCAACAACTCCTAGTCTCCATTTTAAATTTTAAAATTTGCCCTTTCCTATTATTAACAGTTAATAATTTACATTCTGACAGTTGTAGATGTTGGAATATACAATTTTACATTTAACTTTTGATATTTTTACAGAAATTTCTTATTATTGTTTTACTGCTGATTTTAGATTTTGACAGCAGTATAAAATTTAAATATAGTAAATGCTCCACTTTTATTAAGTGACGTATTAAACATTTGACATTTACCTTTTTGCACTTTATTTTGCAGCACACATTTTATTAAATTTTAGACACAAATTCCACTTGATATAAAAGTAAAACTTTTGTAACTTTTTCACAGCTCGTCATTTACAATATCTTAGACTTTAACAGCTTCTAATGGTTTTAAAGTTTTGCATGTGTCACATATGACTGTCCATGGCATTTAACCACTTAAAATTTACGAATATACATTTTTTTACTGTTGAAAGTTAAACAGTTTGTTGTTTTTTTTTTTTGATAATTTTGAAAGTCGATAATAAATATTTTTAATACCTGTCATTTTATATTTTAGCATTTGTTATTTTCTAATGTTGACATTTGATAGTTTAGATTAGATTGTTATTGTATATTTTAAAAGTTGTCATTTCACATATTTGATTTTTGACAGATAATTTTCTTGACATTTTATAATTTGACTATTTGTATTATTAACAATTATAGTTTTAGTAAATTCCAGCTCTTGTCATTTGAAGTATTTTACTCTTTATGTTTCTTGTTGATTGTTTGAAAATTTAAAAAAAAAACTTTAATAAATTGTCATTTCAAATGTTTGACGGTTGATATTTTGATTATTTATAGTAAATATTTTGACATTATATTTTTATGCTTCATTTTTTAAATTTTAAACCGAGATTGACTTTTTTACATTTCCTTATAGTTGGACAGGTTCCATTTTATCTTTCAAGAGTTTGACATTTTATAGTTCATGATTTGAATACATTCATTTAAAGATTTAAAAGTTACTATTATATTTTTTGACATTATTTCACATTTTTTGACAGCTCTCAATTGATACTTAAGCATTAAAATATTCTACCATTAACAGTTGAATTTTAGATTCTTATAATTTTGCAGTATATTAACTAAGTGCTGTAAATATGTTTACTAAATGTGCATTTATTTATAACGACCAATTTTTTCGTGTTTTTTTTTCTAATTATTAGTCCAACTTTTACAACATAAAGGACTTTAATATATTTTATTACGTGCAAATAGTTTACTCTTGATTACAGCTGATTTTTTCCTGCTTTTTCAATCTTCCTTTTGCGGTTCTTTATCATTTTCTTATTCCGCGTTGTACTATTATGTATTACTTCGTCACACTCTATCGATTTTATCGATATGAATTGTATTTTCTCAACGACCGGAGCAACGTAAATCCCATTTTATTGGCGCACAATACAAAGGGCGTAATTAATAAATACGACATTTTAGTACACACGTCCGGGGATTTGTGATCGTTTAATTAAATACACAATGGCGCGCGCGTGGGCGCCACCCGACAAATATCAATGAGCAAAAGATTACGTAATTCACACGGGAATATTTCATAGAAAATATCGCAATGGCCAACGCGGCCAATCTGCGAAGTACCATCATTACACTCAAGTATGTGCGGTGGACTTTAAAAGAGGGGTCTTCTCTAATAGTGTGGGAACGGCCTTGCAGGGTCGCGAAAGTGCTGCAAGACCCTCGCAGCGAGCGGCGCGCGGGCGGCAGCAGGAGGCCAATCTCCGCTCCGGATTCGATTAATAACTGAATTCGACGTAATTTTCCATTCAGCGGCTATATGTCACACACGGGCTGCGCGCACAATACGCACGCACAACATCCTCCTCGCATTCCATAGATAATTCGAAAATCAAACATGTTTTTTTCTTCTACTTCTTCTTCTGTGTGTGCGTGTCAAACACGAACGCAAATAAGCCGTTTTTTTTTCGGTTGCATAATGGTAAATACATCTTACAAAATTCATTCATAATAAGATAATCTTCAAAACGCTGATTAAAGCGCACACACACATACATATATATTTATGTGTATACATATATACTCGAGCACTCATGTCGTTGACCTGAATTCCAGGGGCAGGAATATATAATACTCGTCGGCCTTATCTCGTACATGTAATGTGAATGCGCAAAAGGAACTGAGTTATTTTATTCTGTAAAATATTCCTGCGGATTTTATTGAATAATAAGGTACCTGCAGGAAGATCCATAAAGTAATTATTAAATAACTATTTTATTATGTAATTATGGGATATAAATTATTATTTATGCCACCCTTCAATATGTAAAACGTGCCAGTCAACTTTATGAAATGACTATTTAACTATAAAAAGACTCAAGTTAAATTATAACTATTATAACTATTCTATTACTAAAATTATTTCCAGCGTACTCCTGACCTAGGACAGTAAATTATAAATTGACCTAGCGTACTCCTGACCTACCTCAAATAACTATGCATTAACCTAGCCCAAACCGGTCCTATCATATAAAACCATTACACCATCTAGCGTACTCTTGACCTACCACAACACATAGTTTCCTGAGAGAGATCAAGGCTACGCTAGGTTAATGTATAACGCATTGAGATAGGTCAAGAGTACGCTGTAATATATAAAAACAAAACGAAAAGAAAAATTTATTTACATAATGAGGTTAAAAATTTAAATTGTGATTTGAGCCCTGATATTTTATTTCGAAAACTATTTAAAGTATCATTTTTACACTGAATTGAAAAATTCAGTATGATTTTTTGTTTTGATCGTTTAATCTAAATTTTTACTTGAACTCTGTAATTTTTGTTTATTACTTATAATATAATTCATGCGTTTTTTCGAAAATTAAGGCCTTATTGTGAAAAAATGGTTATACACTCAATGATCAAAGTATTGTCCATCGGAAGCTACAAAATTTGCCCATCTTTCTGGCAGTTTGTAGATTTCATCCCGAAAGAACTTCTCCGGCTTGGTGGTGAAGAATGAATCGAGCCAATTTTTGATACCTTGTTCTGAAGTGAAGCGTATTCCGGTGAAGGCATTCTGCATTGATCTGAACAAGTAGTAATCAGAAGGGGCTATGTCTGGGCTATAAGGCGGGTGAGGTAGAACTTCCCACCCACTGTTTTCCAAATAGTTTTGAACTTGTCTTGAAACATGTGGCCGAGCGTTGTCATGATGGAAAATTATGGATTCGTGTCTGGTTGCATATTCTGGTCGTTTTTCCGCAATCGCTCTCTTCAATCGAATTAATTGTGTCCCCTTTGATCGTCTGACCCGATTTCAACATCTCATAATACAACACACCCTTCTGATCCCACCAAATACAGAACATTACCTTGTCGCCACGGCTTTGCGTGGATGTTGATGGCTGGCCAAGCTTCACATACGATTTCTTGCGCTTGGGGTTATCGTAATGAATCCATTTTTCATCACCAGTGACAATCCGATGCAAAAATGACTTCTTTTTGTGGCGTTGAAGCAACTTTTCCGACATGCAGAATCGGCGTTCGATGTCTCTTGGCTTTAATTCATACGGCACCCAATTTCCAAGCTTTTGGTTGAATCCCGATGCTTTTAAACGTCTGGAAATGGTTGCTTGATCAACTCCCAATGATTTTGCAAGATCTTTTTGCGTTTGGCACGCATCTTCATCAAGCAATGCCTCCAATTCTTCATCTTCAAACCTTTTTGGTTGTCCGGGTCATTCATCGTCTTCTAAGTTGACATTTTTAAACCGTGCAAACCACTTTTGGCACGTTCTTTCTCTACTAAAATACGATATGACTTTCGGTAGCACTTTTCTTTATGTTAAAGTAATGAAGAAGAACTCACCGCAAAAACACTTTTTCTGGCACAAAGTTCGACATGTTCAAATGAATAGAAAAAAAATGTTGTTTACGCTTCAATAAAATTACATATATTGAAAAAGACGAGCAATGACAGTAGCTTTCAAATGAATATAGTCACGGATGTACACGACGCGAAATAATACTAGTAGCGCCCTCTCTTAGAAAACCGCATGAATTAATGCATATTTATAGCTTTGACAGATTAAGGTTAGAACTTTAAATTGTATCTTTTGTTTCTTTTCAATTTTGATGATTTGTTTGTAAATTTCGGTCACAGTTTTTACAGATTTAGGATAGAATTCCAAATTCCGATGAAAGCTCAATGTTTTTTTTTTAATTTCGATAGCTTTTTAAATATTATTTATAAGGAAGGAAACACGATGACTTTGTTTTAGCACTTTATTTTTAGATTTACCAAAAAGTAAACGCCTTCACAATTCTGAAAGATTACATAAAGAGAATGGTTGCGACATTACCAGGTAGTAAATCCATCCATACTTACACTAAATTGTTGAATAAAACTTTTGTAGCAGTTATGCTTTATGTCATCAGTTAAGTGACAGCCGAACTACTAATATCTGTCAACTGTCATTTATAATATCCTTTAAAATTCATTATTCTTATTGCTGAATAAAGTATTATGTTTTGAAATTTTTGAAACTGCCAAGCTGAAAACAATTCATCTTCCAATCACTTTGGTAAATTTTCGTAAATTAAATACGATAACACTTTCAAATATTTATTTTGCTAATAAAATATATAAGTCCTTTACGTTGTAGAAAATTAACTAATAAAATTTACAACAATTGTTGTAGATTTTACGAAATATTTTCGTGTTTTTTTAATTATTATCTATTTTGCTGTTCGTGACAATTGTTTCGACACACTGTGTCTTCTTCAGGGGAAACATTTTTACATTTAAAACTATTTATACTAAGTGTGCGGCCCAATTCAGTTATTAATTTATCTTCCATTATCATTTATTACATATTATTTGTTATCTCGTTAAATTCTAATTGCTGAATAAACCTTTTATGCCTTATATCACATCAATTTAACTGTTAGCTGAAAATAGTTATCGTCTATGTGCCATTTGTCATTTACCTTAATATTTTTTTATTGCTGAATAAACAATTTTATTTGAAATTTCTTGAAGCTGTTATGCAATATGCCATCAGTTAACCAGCTAAAAATAGTTACCTTTCATTCACTATGTTTTAATCACAAAAACCACTGGACGATCGAGGTTTGAATTCTAAATTTTAACAGCACATCTGTTTTTTTTTACTTTCCTTAATTACAGTTTTTTACAGATAAAGATTAGTTTTTTGTTCCCTTTTGATTTTAATAGTTTTGTTTTAGTTTTAATTGCGGTTTTGAGGGATTGAGATTAGTAATCTAAACGTGAGCTGTGTTTTATTTTAATTTGTTTCAATGCATGTTCAAGTTTTATTTTTAGTTGTGATAGATTGAGGTTAGAACTCTAAATTATCTGTTTTGGTTTTAACTTTTATAATAGTGGCCACACTTTTAGAAGAAGATTAAGATTAGAATTCTAGATTCTGAGGTCAACGCCGTTTCCTTTTTTAACCTAAATTGAATAGCCTTTCTTTTCTAATTTCTAACCACAATCTGCCAAAACTAAAAATAACACTTTTGGCAGATTGAGGTTAGAAATCTAAATTAGCGAAATAGATAATTTTGATTTCTGACCTCAATCTGTCAAAACTGAAAATTCTTTCTGTTTTTTTCTTTTGATTTTGATGATTTCTAAAATATTGACCTCAATTTTCTGTTTTGCCAGCTTGAAATTAGAAATCTAAATTCTAACTTATATATACAGGATGTCTCTTGTTAATATGGGGAAACTGCTGGACCAAAGATTCTTGATGCCAAAATAATTTGAATTTGTCTTCAAGGTTTCAAAATAAATTATTTCTTTAGTTTATAATTGAACGTTTTATTCGATTTGAAATTTATTATTAATAACTACCATAATATAATAAATCATTTCAGTTATTACAGCTATTATTATTATTATTATTATTGATTGATAAGAAGTATAAAAAAAACAGTAGTACCACCACTTAAAAACTAAAATATTTTTCATTGGTGCATCCAATAAAAACTTCAAAGACCATTTAATTTAAAAACTTTTTTGTCTCTTAATAATAGTTGATAGATAGATATATAGATATTATATGGGTGGCATCAGCGCCTGTTCCACCTATTGTGGATCCCTATTTATCTCAGATGACCAGCTTTAGCTTTGCCTCCTTGATTAGTCCTATTAGCCCTGCCAGAGGGGCTTGGGTATAGATCTCCGCGCTTGGGTTTGTAGTGCCCAGCTTTTGATATCTAATCCTTGCTAGACCCTCGCAGTGGCATAGGATGTGGAACGAGTCCTCTAGGCAAAATCTGCATGGTGCTTCTTCCACCAGGCCTATTTTGCTCATATGTTTGTTGAGCTTGTCCTGTTATCAGACCTACTATTGTTTTGACCATTTTTCTGTCTTGGTTCAGAAGTTCGGACGTGAATTTTGGCGATTGTTTCTTAAGGAACTGTTTCGCCTGTCTCTGTCCTGGTGAGTTCGTCCACCAGGTATGGGCCTGTGTCTTCACCCATTTTTTATGGATCGTTTGACTGCGGTTTTGGAGATTTTTGCTTTTGGCCAGCCTTGTTTGGCCAGTTCGTCTGCTTTGTCATTCCCCGGATGTCCTCCGTGTCCTGGAACCCATGTGATTGTTACTTTTTTGTGCACGTATACAGTCCCACACTAGCTTAGATTTGACCTGTGTGAAGCTTAGTGCTCTTAGCAGCGCCTGAGTGTCGGAGAATATAGCAATTGACCTACTTTTGGTGTCTTGTCTTGCTATTTCTCCTGTGCAGTGGTGAAGAGCTATCGTCTCTGCTCGGAACACCGTGGTGTTCTTGGTGAGACTGACAGAAATCTTTGTCTTGGGTTTTGTGTCGTATATACCTGCGCCTACCCCTAATAGTTGATATCTTGTACTTTCAAAAATTATAGTTTTTACTGATTGAGGTTAGAATTTCAGTTTTGATGTGAGATCTGTTTTGTCCCCATTTAATTTTGTTATATTTTTTAGTTTAATTTTCCGCTTTGTTTTATTTCATTGTATTTATCTTATTTTTTGTCTCATACTGCCAAATATGACATAACAAATCTAATTAAAGTCCTATTCTCAAAGGAAAATAAGCCAAACTTGGCAAGATAATGATGGAATAACATCCAACAAAGATACCTTATGTGGCAGCAGTTTCATTGAAGACTATATTTTTATGAACTCGAGCCTTTCCATGTACAATCAAAATTTTTGTAAGTAATTATTAGTAATTGAGGTTAGATATCAAAATTTTCGAAACAAGCGACGTAAGGAATAAACTGTGTGCTATTTTCATTTTCAAAATACTTCACATAAACTCAAACCATCGATAGTGAAAATTTTCAATATTCTTTTGATATGATATTAAGAACGATTTAAAAAAATTGAGGTTAGAACTTCGGGTGATTTATTTTTTGTTTTGTTTCGGTTTCTTTTTGATAATTAATTACAGTTTGTACAATTTTAGATTAAGTATTAAAATTTTTGTAAGGTTGAAGTCAGGTATCCAAATTTTGACATAAACTTAATTTCTTTTTGGTATTGATGGTTTGAAAAAAATCAAAATCAAAAATTTAAGGGCAATGGTTTACCTCAAGATTTTATTTATATGTAGAGTAGGTGGTTAGCCTCTATACCACCCTCCAATTATCACATCACAAAAGACTATTCTTCAAAAAATATTTATGTGTAAATTATGCACATATTTTGGTCAAATTATTATTATTAAAAAAAGATTTCATTCTGTAAAATCCTTGAGTATGTTTAATACATTGGAAGGTGGGATAGTAGCCACCCACCAACCCTACATGTACATTTTTACTACAATTACATTCACTCTATTAGTTTCATGTAAATGATAAAAGTGTTAGAGCTAAAGATCAGAAATTTAAAAGCAGTGTTTTACTTTTAGATAGTATTTATATGCAGGATGGGAAGCTGTACTCATCCCCACCTTCTAATTACTACATTACAATAATTGTACATCGGATAATATTATTACAACAATTAATAATCGTTTTATTCTAATAATTTAGTTTCTCTAATGTAAGATAGTCGTGTATGTTTTGTAAATTGGAGGGTGGGATAGAGGCTACCCACCCACCCTACATATACATTTTTACTTCCATCACTCCTTGATTAGTTTCTTGTAAACGGCAAGATTGTCTGTGATGATGTTCAGAAACTTATAAGCAACGTTTTACTTTAAGATTTTATTTATATGTAGGGTGGGTGGGTGGCCTCTATCACACCCTCCAATTATTTCAGTGAGCATACAGATAAGAAATTTGTTAAACATTTGAGTTTTATTTAGTTAATGCGTTTTCTTTGATGTTAGTGATCATCAATTCGAAAGTACTATTCATGGATGAATGTTATATGATTTGTCAAATATATTATTGATTGTAATTGAACGTAATCACCTGATGATCAACGGTTATTACTTTATAATATAGACGAAAGCCGGCGTAAACCAAATGAAAAATGCTGTCCGCTGTGACGTTAATTGATAACTGATGTTAATCTGCGTTAATATTTATCGAATTCCTTCGGTAATTCGATGAAAATAAAAGGAATTCGTCGATGGTCGTAAAAATGCGAGCCGTACACACACACAAACACACACACAAGCCAGGTGAATGGAAAAACGCACGTGCACGACCAATGAACGCGCGGTCGACGAGGAACACATATTTGGCCGCATTCCAGCACTTTGTTTAAACAACACACACACAGACACACAAATATACACATACACAGAGAAAGTAAAAAAAAAATTAAATTCCAGGTACGGACAGCTCAGCGGAATGGTGGAGCCCATCTTCGGCGTGCTGGGCGCCGTCGCCGTGGCCCTGGCCACACCGGCGCTGCCCTACGCCCTCGCCTTCGCCGCCGGTGCCATGATCTACGTCGTCTTCGATGACATTATTCCGGAGGCTAATACAAAGTAAGTGCATCGGCCGGTTTTATTCCTTTTAACGAAAGTAATTTGCGTTTTCGTAATTTATTACAAAGTAAGTGACTTTATTATCTGCGGCCATAAAGAGCGTTTTGTCGGGACAAAGCGCTGGCCGTAAAGTACGTCCTCGAGTGGTTTTCTGCTATTACGGCTCTGTCCGCGAAAGAGACGGGCGTGGGCGCCCGCCCGGCCACCCTCCACCACCGTCATACCATCTCCTCCACATGCAAATTATGCAACTCATAACAATAACAACTCGTGTGTAAAGGCCTCTCCGGCATATAAAACCAATCAACTTTTTTGTCCTCCTCGATGCGATAACGATTATATATATATATATATATATATATATATATATATATATATATATATATATATATATATATATATATGTGAACAGCGTGAGAACCGTATTCGCCTGACCTCGTTACCATTCCAGGAGTCGGCGGAGTCGATTCGATTCACGAAATGTTGTCGAAGAACTGGAGAGATTATCGTTTCCGTTGGTATTTGTTTTAATCATGACCTGGGATTGAAATCTATTGTATGTCGAAACGCGAATGAATAAACGTCGGATTATGAATTACTATTGAAAGTATTCTCTAGTAATATTAGACTGGTTAATAAGCACATTAAATGAATGGACGCCTAGCCAATATGTCCCAAAATGAAAAGAAAATAATTTTGAAAACTGCAGAGGTATACTAGCCTCTGGAATAATAAAATGTATTAAAATCCTTTAGTTCGTTGTAGAAAATCCACCTTTGAAATGTTTAGATGTAGAGAGTTTTGGATGAATATGTTAAGAGACCACGAATTATTGGAGAGCCAATTTCCAAATCCACGATAACAGTGATATTATCGAGAGTATTGATGAGGAAATTCCTGATAAAGACAATATAGATCAGTCAAGCGAAAATATTCCAAACGAACCTACAAGATGATTCACGCGATTTCCTTCCAGTTCTGTAAACGAAGTTGGAAGTAACGTATCAAATTAGCAAACTGAAATTGCTTCAAACGGAACTATTTCGAAAAGAATTGAAGAAGGAAGTATTGCCTTTAAACAACCAGTTTTTTCAAAGACGTACACGGGCTAACAGAAACACTATGAAGGATAATCTAAGTAGTACATTACTATTACTGATTAACAACCATATACCAGGTGTATGCATACGTGTTTACTGGTTTGACTAAGAGATGGCGCCAGCGAAAAGTACGCAACGTATTAATTTGATACATCATTTTGTTCGTCTGACATTAAACTACAAACATACACAAGTTGAGTCCTCCAAAAATTAGCGTCTTTATTTTATCGTTCAGTGATCATGTCGAGTTTTGTGCTAGAAAAAGAAGTATTTGCGGCACGTATTGCTTTTTTTATTTAATCAAAAGAAAAAGAAAACATATACGAGGGGCGTTTGAAAAGTCCGTGCAAAAATAAAAACTACGAACGTGTTTCAACATTGTCTCCTTTTAGGCTTCGTCGTTTTAGACTTCATCCAACGATGTTCTAGTTAGTTTAGTTAGTTGATCCCTTCCGAATAATAGGATTTGTCCATGTCTGCCAAATATCCATTAGTGTCTGCAATCGCCTCCTCGTTTGAATAACATCTTTGTCCCGCCAGCCATTTCTTCAAATTGGGGAACAAATAGTAGTCCGAGGGAGCCAAGTCTGGATAATAAGGAGGATGTGAAACGAGTTGGAATCCTATTTCCAATTAATTTTGCGACCACAACTGTTGAGGTGTGTGATGGTGCGTTGTCGTGATTGAAAAGGACTTGTGGGCCAATCGCGGGCGTTTTTTTCTTGCAGCTCTGTTTTCAAACGGTCCAATAACGATAAATAATATTTACCTGTAATAGTTTTACCCTTTTCTAGTTAGTGGACTAACCCTTATGAATCCCAAAAGACTCGTTATAACCTTTCCGGTCTTCGCATTTTTTGGTGCAGATTCCCCTTGGTAACCCGTTGTTTAGATTGGTGTTTGGTCTCAGGAGTATAGTAATGTATCATGTTTCATCCACACTGACGAAACGACGCTTAAAGTCCTCCGGATTCTTCTGGAACAGCTGCAAACCATCCTTGCAACACTTTACACGATTCCGTTTTTGATCAAGCGTGAGCATCCATCTTCCGGATAGCTTTCTCATGTCCAAATGTTTATGCAAAATATTATGTACCCGTTCAGTCGAGATACCCACAGCACTAGCAATCTCACGTATCTTAACTCTTCTGTCATCCATCACCATATCATGGATTTGATCAATGATTTCTGGAGTCGTAACCTCCACAGGCCGTCCAGAACGTTTAGCGTTACTTTTGGCCAGTCCGAAAATTTTGAAACCACTTATAAACTGTTCTAATTGAAGGTGCAGAGTCACCATAATGTTTATCAATCTTCTCTTTTGTCTTTCATATAGTAATGTTTAATCACCACACGAAATTCTTTTTCGTCCATTTCTTGAAAATCACTCGACTTCCTTGATTCACACGAATGCCCGACACAATGAAATAGACCAATATAGTTGAAACTTGGTGTGCGTTCATTCAAAAGATGCTACTAACTAAACATGACCTCGATGCATGCCGGTAGTGCCATCTCTCGGACTTTGCACGGACTTTTCAAACCACCCTCGTATGATGAACACGCTCCATCGATTGTGTGAGACACGGTTTCGACAATTTAAAAGTGGTGATTTTAATGTAAAGGGTCCGCCAATAGGGACGCGCGAAGTTTGCCGGAAGGGTGCGGCCATGTTGTTCGAGGTAGAGCTGTCAAAGTTGCTGTCATTTGTTCAGTATATAACCCCAAATCACCATGACAAGTTTGAGTGTCGAGCAGCACGTGCAAATTATTAAATTGTTTTACGAAAATGGGTCATCAGTTCGAGCAACGTTCCGCGCACTTTGCCCATTTTACGGTCGCGATGATCGGCCTGTAGAGTCGACTATCCGTCGATTGGTGGGCAAATTCGAGTCGACTGGTTCAGTAAACCACCAGCCAACACTGACACGTCGACGAAACGCCCGATCGAACGAAAATATCGCTGCTGTCCGTGAGAGTGTGCGCGAGAACCCGAGGCAGTTCATTTTTTGTCGTGCACAGGAACTTGGCCTTTCGGAGACATCAACTCGCAGAATTTTGCATCTGGATTTGGGTCTGCACCCGTACAAAATCCAATTGACCCAGGAGCTCAAGATAAACGACCACAGACAGCGTCGGGCGTTCCCTGACTGGGCTCTGGAGCAGTTGGAAGCAGACCCCCATTTTGGCCGAAAAATCATCTTCAGCAACGAGGCTCATTTCTGGATGAACGAGTATGTGAACAAGCAAAATTGCCGCATTTGGAGTGAGAACAACCCACACGAGGTCCACCAAGTGGCAATGCATTCCCAGAAAGTCACTGTTTGGTGTGGATTTTGGGCCGGCGGCATCATCGGTCCGTACTTTTTCGAGAACGAAGCTGGGGCGGCCATAACCGTCAATGGGGAGCACTACAGGTCGATGATAACCAACTTCTTTTGGCCTAAACTGGATGATATGGACACGGACGACATGTGGTTCCAGCAGGACGGCGCCACGTGCCACACAGCCCATGCCACAATGGACATTCTGCACGAGCGATTTCCGGACATGGTCATCTCGCGCGGAGGCGATATCAACTGGCCACCGAGATCGTGCGATTTAACGCCTTTAGACTTTTTTCTCTGGGGCTATCTCAAGTCGCTGGTCTACGCCAACAAGCCTCTAAACACCGATGACCTCAAAGTCAACATACGCAACGCCATCGCTCAAATTGAGGTCGATATATGCTCCAGAGTCATCGAAAATTGGACCTCCCGGATCCGGGCTACCAAACGGAGCCGCGGTGGTCATTTGAACGATGTTATCTTCCATACTTAATGGGGTCGAATACCCTTTCGAATGAAAAATAAATTTCGTTTCTACCTCACACACAACTTGTTTTATTCAATTTTAAAGTTCACGCGCCCTTATTGGCGGACCCTTTAAAAGACAGTGAGCGCTCTGGTATATCACAAGCATGCGTAAACCTTCAATTGCAGGAGTTATTGGTTGATGACCCAACTCAAAATCAACGGCAATTAGCAAAAGCATTACACGTGTCTGAGAATGTCACAAGAAACAATCAGCAGACGTTGACGAGCAATGGGAAAGGTCAATAAACTTGGATGGAAAATCGCAAAGCCACTTGTTAAGTGTTGCTCCAAAGCCACGAAAGGAAATCATTTTAGCATCGAATTGTGACGAGTGACGAAAAATGGAGAAGATGAAAGACACAAAGCATGGTCTTCAAAGCGATTTGGCCTTGGTGTTGAAATACGGGCTTCGCCAGATGAAAGCCACAATTTTTTCTGCTTTGGGTTTTCAGAATATTTATTCTTCTCTTTGGGTTTTCAGAATAAATATTCTGAAAACCCAAAGCGGAAAATATGGTGGCTTTTATCTGGCGAAGCCCGTTCTTTCAACACCAAGGACAAATCGCTTTGAAGACCATGCTCTGTGTCTCTGGAACCAGAACGGTATTTTGTATTATGAACTCTTGAAGCCTGGCGAAACCGTTAATAGACAACACTATCGCCAAAAAATAATTAATTTAAACCATGCATTAATCGAAGGCATGACAAAGTAATTTTGTTATATGACAATGCGCCGTTTCACACAGCAAAACCAGTGTAATAAACCTTTAAACCGCTTGGATGAGACATTCTTCCCCACCCGCCGCATTCGTCAGACCTGACGACATCTGACTCTCACCTCTTTGCATCAATGGGGCACTTCCGCAACTTTAAGGAAGTTGGAAAATGGCTCGACAAAAAACAAGCAGTTTTTCTGGCATGGTATTCATAAGTTACTTGAAAGATGGGCGAAATGTGTAGAAACATTGGACTATACCACAGCCAAAGCATAGCGACCAATAAGCCTCACATTCTTCCTACCAAAGATACTGGAGAGGCTAACAGTTTTAGTGAAACACCCTTTACATCCCAATCAACACACATACTGTGAAGGCACGGACTCGGCCCTACACACCGTGGTGAGTAGAATTGGTCGATCCTTCGAGCACAAAGCCCTCCCCCTTGCGACTTTCATGAACATTGAAGGAGCCTTTGATGAGACCTTTTTCCCAAAGATAACAGCGGCACTTCGACGCAGGGGAGTTCCGGTGGCTTTAGGCCAGTGGATATCCAATAAGTGCATAAGCTTCGACACGGCAGGTTACGCCGACGATATCACGATCCTATTTTGCGGCAACTCAAAAGGTATGCTAGTAAAATGTATGTCGAATTCTCTCGACATAGTAAACAAATAGTCCACATAACAGGGTTCATCCGTAAATCCGAAAAAACGAAACTGGTGCTTGGCCCTGAAAGATGGAGTCAAATACTTGGGCATTCTTTTAGACAAAAAACTAAACTGAAATGCCCACCTGACGGAGAGATCTTTGGCAATACAGACGAGCTATGGGAAAAACATGAGAACTATCTCCAAAGGTAGCTCTATGGGTCTCGGGGGGTACGGAAATTCCCTTCGTAGGGGAGGCAAAGTACCTGGGAGTAACCTTTGACGCCAAAATGACGTGGAGACCACACATCACAAAAGCCACCAAAAAAACAACAATATCATTGGGCAGGTGTCGCAGAATGTGCGGGAAAAATTGGGGACTAAACCCTAAATTGACTCTGTGGCTTTACACCAGGGTGATAAGACTCATGATAGCATATGGGGCAGTGGTGTGGTGGACTAGGACAAAGCAAAAGGGAGCCATAGGATTCCTGAGCAGTACACAAAGACTGGCATGTCTCAGTACAACAGGAGCCCTAAGCACCATCCCAACAGCAGCCCTAGAAGCCATCTTGGACATACCACCACTACACATCTTCATTCAAGGAGAAGCCAGGTCCGTATCATACAGACTGGTGCAAGGACAGGCGCCCATAATCCGATCACACGGAAAAACGCACCAATGGCTAGAAGACGAGCTGAAGACTAACGCGAAAACAGCAATGCCTAGCGATGCCATGGTGAAAAAATACAATTTCGAAAAGAAATACAAGGTTCTAATCCCACAAAGAGAGGACTGGGTCGAACCAACCAAAGCAGAATCATGCTGGTTTACGGACGGCTCAAAGACCGACAAAGGGGTAGGAGCAGGTATATACGGCACAAAACCCGAGACAAAGATTTCTGTCAGTCTCACCAAGGACACCACGGTGTTCCAAGCAGAGGCGATAGCTCTTCACCACTACACAAGAGAAATAACAAGACAAGACACCAAAAGTAGGTCAATTGCTATATTCTCCGACAGCCAGGCGCTACTAAGAGCACTAAGCTCCACACAGGTCGAATCTAAGCTAGTGTGGGACTGTATACGCGCTCTTAACCAACTTGGCTGTCACAAAAAAGTAATAATAACATGGGTCCCAGGACACGGAGGACATCCGGGGAATGACATAGCAGACGAATTGGCCAAACAAGGCTCGTCAAAAGCAGTAATTGGCCCGTAACCCTCTTGCGGAATCTCCAAAACCGCAGTCAAACGATCCATAAAAAAATGGGTGGAGACACAGGCCCATACCTGGTGGACGAACTCACCAGGACAGAGACAGGCGAAACAGTTCCTTAAGAAACAATCGCCAAAATCCACGACCGAACTCCTGAACCAAGACAGGAAAATGGTCAAAACAATAGTAGGCCTGATAACAGGACACTGCAAGCTCAACAAACATATGAGCAAAATAGGCCTGATGGAAGAAGCACCATGCAGATTCTGCCTAGAGGAAGAAGAGGACTCGTTCCACATCCTATGCCACTGCGAGGGTCTATCAAGGATTAGATATCAAAAGCTAGGCACTACAAACCCAAGCGCGAAGACTTATACCCAAGCCCCTCTAGCAGGGCTAATAGGACTAATCAAAGAGGCAAAGCTAGAGCTGGTCATCTGAGATAAACAGGGATCCACAATAGACTTGGAAAGGTTCCTACGCCACGTTCAACGAAACGCTCTTTTGAACACGACAGGAGCCATGAGAACAACATCAAAAGCGGCTATGGAAGCCCTGCTGCACCTGTCACCGTTGGACATATTTATCAGAGAACAGCCAGCAGCGGCTTCGAGCAACAAAGACATGGCTTGTAAGCAACGAAGGAGGTAAACACCACACAATCTAAGAGGATCCAAGGAAAAGAAATCCCGAGATTCTGATGCCGGTGGACAATATTCCTCGAAAATACACTTTCACCAAAAAGCTTCAATTAGACCTGAGGTTTGAAGACTCAGGAGTAGGAAACAAGCAGAAAGACAGCCACATATACACTGATGGGTCGTCAACGAAAGAAGGAGCTGGTATATGAATTTTCTACAAAAACCTGTCCCGAAAAAAAGTATTGCTATAGGTAAGATAATGAGCACACCAACAACGGTGCAATATATGCAGCAAAAGTAATCTCTGACAAGAAGATTAAGGGAAAAACATCTTGTCCATTGCCAGCTGGAAAATTACCTCAGCATTAACGCTGTAATGCTGCGAAGCCTTGGAAGAAGTGGCACGTGACAACGAGGTAACTTTATACTGGGTAAAAGGTCACAACAGCATCTGGTTTGGCGAGGAAGGCATCAGGACGAACGGTATGCGGACCGAACCCCTCTTTATTGCCCTCCCTGCTAGATCTGAGTCCCCTACTGAAAACGATGGGACATCACACCTGGCTGTAGAGTTTAAAAAAACTTCATCGCAATGAACACCAAAACGGCCAGATAACTATATGCGATTGTCCAGAGAAGACCTACGAAAGTCGGTAGTGCTTCTAACAGAACACTGTAATTTACGATCACACCTGAACAAACTGGGACTACAATCTATCCCTATCTGCAGAGGTTGTGAAGCGGAAGAGGAAACCGAAGAGCATGTACTTCTAGACTGCTCCGTATTATCCAACCTACGTAAATCCACAATGGAATGTCTAAAGCCATCAGACATCCTCAGAGTTCCTTTTGCTACAGTCCTGGTGTTTGCGAATGCCTTCTGGATCTGGATTGAGTTTGCCAAGGGTGATCAAATCATTGACCAGAGCACTTAGGCCTCACTAGGCCCATTGTGCCCCCCTGACTGGGACAGCCCTGCGTTGTTCTATCACTCATTTAGCCACCCAAGGTGGCGAGCAAAGGACAGCACAACGCTTGGAGGGTTATCCCTTATGTTGGCCATGTTCGGCCATGTTGCCAATGCCTTGGGTTGGCTTGACCGTAGCAAAGAATAAGGACTCAGATGGGTAGACGCACAAATTGCCCTTTGGAGCTTACGTGCGGCAGAACTCTCTGCCCTCCCATCGATTTAAACCAGAACCAGACTGGAAGCCTCAATAAGCATTTTTTCTTATACACCAGTCATTTTGACTACATTAATGTTTCATCTTCATTTAGAATTGTTTTGCTCCTTTTTCTTTTAACCTGTCTTTATTAGCGCCGAAAAATTTTCTTCAAAGTTTCGGCAAATCAATTTGGATTTAGAAACGACTTTAACATCCCTTATAGGAAATATTAGTAAGAGTGTCATTTTGACAAGCTGGTATATTATTAGTAAATCCTTATAATTGTGCGATATTATTTACAAATAAAATATTTCAGCTACAGCGACGTTTATCACGAACGCACTTTTATTTACGTTTACTTAAGTTCGTCAAATTGGGTCGGTCTTATCGCCCGACTTTCAGATAATTCCTCTCTCCGAACGAGAATCCATTCATCCAGTCCATTCATTCGCTTCCACAAATTATTATTCACGCACAACGATTTTTCAAAATTCTGTCATCCTTGTCGATTAATGGTTGGCGTTGAATAGCGGACAGGATGAAAGAGCGTACTTTTATCTATTAGAATCCAACGTGTAATGTGTCCAACAAAACACACCCATTCGAAAAAGATCAAAAAAATATCGAGAGAGAGCAAGTGATAAGAGTTAAGCACCTTCCTACATTATTTTTTTCGGCTTATGGAAAACAGTTAGATCATCAGACTCTGTCAGTGGTGACAATATTGACATTTTCGCAGTTTAATTAGAAAAAAAAATCAAATCAAAGTGTTAAGTAGAAGCCTCCATAGAGGCCAAAAAAGAATCAAAAGCTCATGAAAATGATGAAAAGGTTTACATATTGTAGAAGCTAATTACCCATGATTTTACAATATACCGGGTGTCTCAGACCACCCGTACCAGCCTTTTATTTCGACAACGCTTAGTCGAATGTGACTGGGACAAAAAATTTATTACCAAAGTGTACCCAAGGAATCCACTGATGAATTTATTTTTTACCTGAATAATCCGGAAGTACCCGGAACCGGAAGTAACTGTAAAATTTCAAATGGCAACATAGGTCGAGTATGGTATTAATTGATAGGTCTTTTTAAAAGAAACAACTTTTATAAAAAAATTTGTTAATATTTTGCATATTTATAAAAATAAACGAAAAAAACTAAATTGAAAATTGGTTACCCATTCAACATTCAATTTCCTCAAGTAAGCTTTGCTTTTTTGTTATGTCAAAATAATTGACGTTCGTGAATATTTGAAGTAAAATAAATTATTATTATCAAAGTATTGAATGTGTCAACAAGGTTTTTACAAACCTCAAAGGTTTGGTGAATGCGGCCAAAACTATCATGCTGCTGAGTGAATTTATGCTGAGCGATACCCTCAAAGAGCAAATCAGTCAAAAAATGTTTTTCGGCGCCTTGCAGAACGAAAATAAAGTAAATGATAATTAAAACAACTATTCAATTATTTATGGTATGTTCAAATTGCCATCTTTCTTGATCAATGCATCTTTGTAGCCGATTTCGAACGTCGTACGGCCCGTAGAATCTCATCTTCACTAAGTGAACGGCAGACGTTCCGTATCCTCTCCTTCATATTATCTCTCGTGATTGGAACATCTCTATAGACTAGGTCTTTGATACGTCCCCTCAAGGAGAAGTCAAGAGGCGTTATGTTAGGAGAACAAGGATACAAATTATTTATATGTTAAATTTAGTGTTCTAGTTTGTTATACATCTAATAATATTCCGTGTAATAATTTTAATATGTTATAGATATATTTTAATAAATATCACCTGACTTGTGTAAAACAAATGTTCTAGCACCAATAAAGGATTTGAATTTGAATTTGAGAACGAGGTGGCCATGGAAATGGTCCTAGCCTTCCAATCCATCGATCAGGGAAAAGACGATCAACGGTTTGACGAGAAACGCTTGCTTAATGAAGGTCAATAAGATTATTGTCTAAAAATTCAGCGTATTTAGCTCCGTTTAATGAACCATCGAAAAAATGCGGACCAATTATTTGGTTTCCTAAAATACCACACCAAACATTAAGGGTCCACACGTGTTTATTATCAACTTCTCTTAACCAATGAGGGTTTTCATTACTCCAGTAGTGAGTATTATGTAAATTAACAACTTCGTTGCTTTTGAATGTCGCCTCATCTGTCCATAAATTTTGTGATGGAAATTATAATTTTTTTGAGACAACCATTCACAAAAATTCAATCTCTCTTGAAAATCCCGCTCTTCAAATTTCTGGTGTAGAGAGATATGATATGGATGGAATTTGTTTGTTTTTAAAACTCTCCAAGTAGTGGAGCGAGTTATTCCAGCATCAATTTCAATTCTTCTAGTCGAGATGTTCAAGTCCAAAGCAATTGCTGCAAGAATATCTGGTGTTCTTTAATCCTTTGTTGTGGATGGGCTGTAGCTTACCAGTTGTCTTAACTCGTTCTGCAGGGCGCCAAAAAACATTGACTGATTGGCCCGTTGAGGGTATCCCTTAGCATAAATTCACTCAGCAGGATGATAGTTTTGACCGCATTCACCAAACCTTTGAGGTTTGTAAAAACCATGTTGACACATTCAATACTTTGATAATAATAATTTATTTTACTTCAAATATTCACGAACGTCAATTATTTTGACATAACAAAAAAGGAAATTGAGTGTTGAATGGGTAACTAATTTTCAATTTAGTTTTTATCGTTTATTTTTGTAAATATGCAAAATATTAAAAAAACATTTTAATAAAAGTTGTTTCTTTTAAAAGGACCTATCAACTAATACCATACTCGACCTATGTTGCCATTTGAAATTTTAAAGTTACTTCCGGTTCCGGGTACTTCCGGATTATTCCGGTAAAAAATAAACTCATCAGTGGATTCCTTGGGTTCACTTTGGTAATAAAGAATTTTGTCCCAGTCACATTCGACCAAGCGTTGTCGAAATAAAAGGCTGGTACGGGTGGTCTGAGACACCCGGTATAAGTGTTAACATCTTTATCAGGAGCTTGTGTTCTATTATTTTCAAATTGAAGAAATGTTAAAATAACATGACCCAGAAAACGAACGATATTACATAGTATGTAGGGAAGCTAGTTGAGATCCTTAGGGTATACCATGTTCAAATAAAGAAATGTTGATTCTATTTGGAAGAAATTGTTTGATGATACAATATTTGAAAACTACGAAACAATTCGTAAATCTACAATACAAAATAATACATACACTTCACAATTTGTGATGATTAAAACAGAAAAACTGGCCGTTTTCAACCATCTCATCAGGTTTTCACTATTTTAATTTTATTCGCTCGATTGACGATGATGAATCTAACAATGCACAATCGTTATTCATTTGTTTTTTTTATAAATTCTGAATGAATCACAGCCTCCTCGTTATCGCTGTATCCAAGACTATCTATCAATGATGACTCTACGGTGTTTATAATTAAAAGACTCGCGTCATCGGCGCGCGTCTATTTTGAATCATTTTCGCGGAATTATCGGTGATACGTTTTCTCCGCGTATGACATTACTGGCGAAAAATGCAGTTCACAATGGACGATGCATAATGAACACATTCCTAGGAAACACCGCATGCGCACTCGTCCGGAGGGAGCTACTTAATATTCTCAAAGTCGTCGCGAGATTTCTTCGTGAATGACACCGCGGTATTTGCATAGAAGGAGGAGGAGGAACAGGAAAGGAATTCGTATTTTATATAGTGATCCACTTACGGGACCACTTACCGACGTTAAATATTATGAATGCCTGTCGCGGCAAAAACATAACGAGAGAAGAGAGAAAAAAACTAGGTAGGAATTTAGGAAAGCTCGTGACGCGCAGATATGTTAATGACGCGAAAATTTCTTGATGATGATGATGATGACGGCGCGACGCGTGAATGAGCAAAGTATTCCGCATTCCGGGTTTGTCGAGAAAAGTTTTCGGTGGAGTACGGGTGGGCCAATTGTTGCAAGAGTCGGAATAACGACGCGCACAAAAAACTTTCTGCTTCTCTTCTCTCTTCTCTTTTCTCGTTCCATTGCCTAACTGAGACAGGCACGCATCGGAATGCGTGTTCCTACTACTACTACTACGGACTTCGGGTTGTGCAATCTCCAAACATTCACGCACGCCCATGCACACACAACATCTGATTACTAAAGACGTTAACAAAAATTCTAAACTTGATACATCAAATATGAAGAATTAGATTACCAAGTTTTGATAATTTACTATTGAGTTTGATGTGAAAAGGAAATATTTTTGTAACTGTACTTTCATTGAGGATTTATTCCAGTCGGGAATGTGTATATATATAAACATTTTAAGTTTTGCGGTATTAAGATTTCCAGGCACGATCCGCTTTGTTGGGTAACGACGCTATTGTGATATCATCGGCGTAACCTTTCACGGACATTTTTGTGTAAAACGTCTCAATTCTCCGCATATTCCCTCCGCCCGAGTTGTGGGAAAATCGCTAATAACAGTTTCGTGATTTTGTTCGATCATTTTTTTTTTTTGTACTCCTCTAGATTTTTAGATAAATGGATCGGCTCCGATCCACACATACCTCTCACAAACGAGTATTACACGCCGTAATCTTCATCAAAATGCAAGAAACGTCTTTGAGTAAATACCATAAAAAAAACTTGTGATTAAAAACAATACTTTTTCGAATTCTAAAATCCTGTAAAAGGCAGAAAAATCCAAAAGAACACCAGGAAGAATTTTAAGAGATTGAAATTAATGTACCAATACCTAAACACCTTAATTATGAAAATGGCCAAAAAATAGAAATTCAGAAAGACTATTATAGGAATAAAATAAAATATCTGTAAAATAGACAACTCTAAAAATATCTAGGAATCTTGAATTTGTCAATCCAAAAATTATCTTTCAGGATTTTAAAATATTCAATCAATAAATTAAAAAGTCATCCCCAATTTTTTTTTTTAAATTTTGCCAATCCAAAAAAATTCTAAAAGTTTTAAAGGAAAATCTTCCCTTCTAGAAATCTAAAATATTGTGAAAACACAAAAAATAACCAGAAATTCTTAAGTTGTTACGGAATGTAAAAGAAAATGAAAACTACAAAAAAGTAAAAAAGTAAAAACTATTCGAAATTTAAAATCAATAAATAACAAAACTAAAAGTATTGATGAAAGTCACAATCATCTTAAAAAATGTCAAAACTATTCTAGGAATCTAATAATTCTGAAAATAAATTAGAAATAAAAACAACCTAGAAATTATAAATATGTGATTCTAAAAAAAATTGTGAAAGTTATAATGAAAGCCCAAAAAAAAAATCATTTCAAATCTTTGAGCAAAGGTTCTAAATCATTGTGAAAACCTTTAAATTGGAAAACTATATAACTAGAAATTCTGAAGTTACCAACCAAAAAAATCTAAATTGTGTACAAAAGAAAAAGGAATCAAAATAATAATTAGTAGACTTTTTGTAGTAACAGTAATTTAAATTTTGTATTCATATATTGAAAGTCAATTAAATATAAAACTCCAAAAAATACTTCTAAAAGCGAAGAAACAAAACTATCTTAAGAATTGTAAAATATTTTTCAGGACTCTAGAATATTAATATTTAATTAATTGCTCACTTAACTAATTAAAAAACACTTGGTTTGTTTCATAGAATATTTTAATTTCTAATCAAGATAGAATATTAATAATTAGAAAAACACGAAAATAACAATATTATATATTATAATATTGTAAAAATCAATAAATTAAGAAAAGCCAAAAAAACTAAGAATTTTGTCAACAAAATAAATTTAAAAGAATAAACTCTAAAGAATTTCCAGCAATTTTTTTTATCATTTTTCATTTTTTTACGGTTTTGTTATTCAATTTAATCCATATTTATACAATGCCATAGAAGATTCTTTTCATCTTAAAAAATTAACAACATTTTATGCTTAATCTTATTGAAATTATTAAGAAAATTTAGGTTAAACTGGGAGAAATTTTTGGAGAGTTCTCAAAATCTCCAACATTTTGTTCATGGGTTCTAAATATTCAATATCAACTATGATATTATTTGGAGATTGTAAATTATCAATATTTTCTGTTTCAAGTTGTTTTATATATTTTTTTTCCCATTTTTTATATATTGTGTGACTAGTTTCGACAAATTTAGCTTGTCATTATCAAACACATGTGTCACAATAAAAAAGTTTTCAAGTTATACAAACAAAGTTATCGTGTTTTATTCAATTTACAAAAATGTATAACGAAGTAGAAGCCTCCAACATATATAACATTTTCAAAGATTTAAGTTTCTAGAAATTCAGAATTTTCCAGCATAGTCTTTTCCAAACTGTAATAATTCTTTCTCGAGGTTTAAAAAACTTTGCAGCAATTTCTCTTTGAAGTTGTTATGAGGGTTCTGAAATAATTCTGAAACTTACCTTTCAAACTGTGACAATTTTTTGAAGAAATTTAGGTTTTTAGACTGTTCTATCAAATTTTTAAGAGTACTAGAAATTTCTAGAAACTTATCTTTTTTCAGCGTTCAAATATTCTCTAGAAATTTTTCTTTCAATATGGCAGAAATATTTTCAATGGTTCTCGTTAATATTATTTTTCAGCAACGTCTTTTACAATTTTCTTAAAAGTATTTCGAGGAACTTCTTTTTTTCGTTGCACACTCAAAAACTGTAATAATTGTTTTCCATTGTTCAAACAATTTATCAACAGCAATTTCAAGCTGCGAAATGTTCTTAGGATTTTTACATTTTTTAGTTATTTCTTTTTCAAATTGTAAGCATTTGTTTTCCAGTGTTTAAAATTTTCCAAATTGTTTATAATTGAGGAAAATTTAAAAGTTCTACGTGAGTTTTAACATATTTTAGCAATTATTCTATCAAGTTCTAAAAGTTTATTAGAGGGTACTAAAATGTTTGCGAAAACCATAAAAAGAAAACTACAGATTCGCAAAGGAAAAAGAAATTAAAAAATCAAAATCGTCTCAATAATGTAAAAATATTATGAAAACCAATAAATTTAAACACTCTAATAAAAAAAACTAGAAATACTTAATTGGCGACTTCAAAAAATCAAATAATTTTCAGGAATTTAGAATATTGCAAAAATCAATAAATTTAAAAAATATCTAAAAAACTAGGAATTTTGTCAACCCAAAAGAAATCTAAAAAAAATAAACTCTAAAGTATTGGGACAACCATAAAATGAAAACTAGAAATCCGCAAATTGTCAATGAAAAAAGAAAAAAAAATAAACATAAAAATCAAAATCTTCGCAAAATAAAAACAACAGGCAGAAAGACCGATGGTCGATAGCCCAAACGGACAGACTAACCATTATATTCCATTTGTCAATGTTTTTAATTGTATATATAGTTGTCTGAATAAAGATGTTATTCTCTCTCTAAAAACAACTACTATTACCTTAAAATTTTACGGAAATTAATGTTTCAAATCTCTCTAAAAAAAAACTAGAAATACGGAATTAGCGAGTCCAAAAAGTTCATCATAAAATGTGTAAAAACTGTCTTTAAAATATAAAATGTTTTAAATATGATCAAATTGTAAATCTAAATATGCCAATGATAAAAAATAACTGAAAGTTATAAAAACAAAGGTAAAAATTATCTTAGGAATCTAAATTGTACATTGTAAAATTAAAAAAAAAACTAAAAACTATCAAAGCTTTAAAATTTTACAATCCCAAAAATTCTAAAACTATTGTAAAATCATTTTTATGATTACAGGAAGAGTTTTTACAGTTTGTACTGTACAGTTTGTACTGTAGAGACTCTTCTAATAATACAGTTTTTACTGTTAAAACTCTTCTAATAATCTACTCTATTGTGAAGATCAATTAATTCAAATACTTGTGAAAAAACCAGAAATCCTGAATTTACCGAAAACTAAAAAAAAGGTAAAAAAACATCGTAAAAATTGTAAACTATTCTTTAGGAATCTAAACTATTGCAAAAATCCTATAAAAAAATCTAGCAATTTTATCAACCCAAAAACATTCTAAAAGTACAAAGAGAATAAAAAAGTATTTTAAAAATCGTTGAAAAAACTAAAAATTCTTAACTTCTCTCTGTGATAAAAAATAAATCTAAAATTAAAAAAAAATCAAAATCATCGAGGCTGAAAGACCGCGGGTCGATAACCGCTGATCAGAAGAAATCTCAAGTCTGTACACTTCACTTCACAAAACTTGTAAAAATATTTACTTCTAATAATAAAGATGTTTTCTTTTCTCTCTCAAAATCATCGTAAAAATGTATAACTTGGATAGATTTTTGGAATATTTTGAAAATCCGTAGTCTAGCAAACTGTAAAAAATACAAATACTGAATTATCGAATCAAAAATTGTGAAAATCATCGTAATAAATTCATAAATTCAGAATATTTTAGACATAGTCTAAAATATTCTGAAAATTAATAAATTTGAAATCTTAAAAAAATAGAAACTAGAAATCATAAATAGTCTATATTTGGATTAGAAGAATTGTGAAATTTATAAAAACCAACAAAAGAAAACAAGTCTTTGTAAAAGTTCTAAAACATTTGAAAACCATTAAATGAGAAAATTGTACAATAACTAGAAATTCTGAATTTGCCAATGCGATAGAGAATTCTAAAAATTTTCAAAACGAAATTAAAAGTAACAAACTATCGCAGAAATTTAAATTACCTAATTATCAAAAACAATCAATTAGATAACTCAAAAAATACTAGAAGTCTTGAATTTAACACTCAAAAAAATTCTAAAACTATCGTAAAATCTGTTAAATAAATATTCTTCTAAGAATCTAAAATATTGTAAAGATTAATTAATTTATAAATTTAAAAAAAATGGGCTGAAAAACCATTGGTTACAAATACTCTGTAATATCATTAAAAATAAATGTATTATTATTATTATTAATAATAATTGTTATGTCGTATCACCAATAAAGATATTTATCTCTCTTAAAAAAATAGAAATCCTAAATGTTCCCAAAGAGAAAAGAAGAATACAACTTTTCGTAAAAAAAATGTAAAATATATTTCAGGAATTATAAATATTATGAAAATCAATAAAGTCACAAATTCTTAAAAAATCTACGAGTTTTGTCAATTCAAAAAAGGCTAAAGCTTTAATTAAATTAAAAATTAACAATAATTTTAAAAATCAAGAAATCTCAAATATTTAGAAAGCCCTAAAAAATTAGAAATCCTGAATTTTCCAATGAACACAAAAATTAAAATCTAAACTCAAAAATTAAAATCTAAACCCAAAAATATTTTAAAATCTTGGCAAAAATGTAAAAAGTTTACTAGAAATTTAAAATATTATTAGAAGTTATAAAACTAGAAATATTGAATTAACTAATCCATCTTAAAAAATGTAACAACCGAAATTTAAATGAATAAACTAAAAAAACTGTAAAAAAAAACTAGAAACCCAAAATATGCCAATCAAAATTTAAAAAAATATAAGAAATCAAAATTCAGGAATCAAAAGTTTTATGAAAATGGATAAATTAAAAAAAATCTAAAAGTATAAAAACTGTGTAAAAACTCAAATGTAAACGAATAAACTAGAAATCTGTAAAAAAAAAAACGAGAAATCCAAAATATGCCAATCCAAAAAAATATACATGAAAAATCAAAATTTTGGAATCTAAAGTATTGTGAAAATTGATAAATTAAAAAAAATCTAGAAGTATAAACAAATAAAAAAATAACAATAATATTAAACATTATAAGAAACCTTCCAGAAATCTAGAATATTTGAAGAGCCTTAAAAAAACTAAAAATCCTGAATTTTCTAATGAAAAAAAAAACATAGAAATCCAAAACTAGAAATACTGAATTAACTAATACAAAAAATCATTTTAAAAAACTGTAAAAACTGTCCCAAATGTAAATGAATAATCTGGAAATCTGTAAAAGAAAAAACTAGAAATCCAAAATATACTAATCTAACAAAAGTATGAAAAATCAAAATTCACTAATCTAAAATATTGTGAAAATCAATGAATTAAAACCTTTAGTAATTTTGGTCAATTCAAAAAAATTCTAAAAGTATTAATAAATTTAAAAAAATACAATAATATTAAACATTATAAGAACCAAAAAACTCGAAATCCTGAATTTTCTAATGAAAAAAACAATAGAAATCTAAAACTACAAATGCTGAATTAACTAATCCAAAAGATCATCTTAAAAAAATGTAAAAACTATCCCAAATGTAAATGAATAGTCTAGAAATCTAGAAACTAGAAATTCAAAATTGTGCTGATCCAAAAAAGTATAAAAAATCAAAATTTCGAAATCTAAAATATTATAAAAATCGAGAAATTGAAGAATGAACCTAAAAAAAACTAGAAATTTAGTCAATACTATTTTTTTTCAACAATTATAAAAGTGAGTAAAAATTTCACAGTCACTTTAAGCATTAGAATATTTCTAGAAATCTAAACTATTTGCCAATTTAGAAATTATAAAAAAGAATTAAAATCATCATTATCATTATGTATTGTAAAAATCGAATAAACAGAAAACTCTTTAAAAAAAAAAAACGCTAGAAATTCTGAATTTTTCAATAGCAAAAGCGAAAAAGAAAAATTAGAAAAATATGTTGAAAACTAAAGAAAAAAAAAAGAGAAATCAATGTCGTCGTAAAAATTTTATTTTTCAGGAATCTAAAATTTCGTAATAAAATAGAATTAAAAACTCTAAAACTCCTGAATTTTTTAATGAAAAGAAAAATGAAATCTATAACTATAAAAGTTAAAATCTTTGTTTATTGTTTAGAATTGTTTATTTATTATACATCTTTCTTAAAAAACACAATCATGTTAGACTTGTTTATTAATTCTCTTAGTATAATCTAATCCACACCATTCTTAAAAACTCTCCTTAATCCTTAGAAATCTTAGACGTTCCCAATTCAAAGAGCTTTAAAACTGTCTATCGTATCAATATTTAATCCCAATCCAAACTCTTCATGAAAACAACCATTCGTCATTATAATTATTTAATACTTATAATTCTACCGTCATTAGATTTTTTTTTCAAAGACTTATATAATTCTAAAATCTATCAGAATCTTAAAGTTCAAAACTTTCAAAGATTGAAACTTGAAGATCACCCGTCACTATGGTAACTTACTGATTTAAATTGTGGAAAATAAAAAAGTGGATAGTGTTTGAAGTGAAAATGTATACGTAGGGTGCGCGGGTGGCCTCTAACCCACCCTCCAATCAGTAAAATACTGAACCAAGTTTTACTAGATGACTTCAAAATGAGAAAACTTTTAACCTTAAAACTTTACTTAAACACATGATAAAATACAAAATATACAAAAATACTTTGCATAGAATAAGTGAAAATCCTAAATGGATATAGTAGAAATTTGTGGAAATTATTTTGAACATTCTAGAGTCGTATAAATTTATTAAAACAACTGAAATCAATTTATAATCATAAAAATTTATTTTATTTCTTAGTGTAATAATTGGTGTGGGAATTGGAGGCTACTCACCCACCCTAGATGTAACGGAAACACTAAGTTAAAACATTGTTTTTTTATTATTTAATAGTCCAAAGAGTATTACAATTGTAAATTATGAAACATAAAAAAAGAGATAGTATTTAAGGTAAACATATATATGTAGGGTGGGTGGGTGGCCTCTATCCTACCCTCCAATCACTAAAACACACTTGTAAGTTTTACTGAATGTTTTTAAAATAATAAGAAAAGATCATGCTTAATTTATCATTCGAATATTCGTTTATGTAATTTTTTCTTGAGAAATCATCGTTTATGATGTTAATAAAAATTGATGGAAGGATAGAGGCCACCCTACATATTTATTTAAACTTTAAGCTAAACCACTGTTTTAAAAAAATAATCATCATCAAAATCTCATGATTTAAATTATGAAAAATTTTAAAAAGAGATTCTGTTTGAAGTTTGTCAATGTTATTTTAAGCAAAAATGTTTTAACGCTCTTCAGCTTTAGTTCAACTTTTATAATCAAATGTTGAAATGTTTTTTGGTAAAATGTCATCTGTTTTAAGCAATTTTTATACTAATTTTTTATTCTGTTGGGATTTTTAATGTTTCAATTGATTTGATTTTAATAGATGTGTTCTTCATAAATCACAATAAATTGTTAATTGGCGTAGCATAATTCTGACCTATCTCAATAAATAACGTACTTACTAAATTTTGTTTGAAAATTTTTGTAAAATCGTCTGCAATTATAATATAAAATCGGGAAAAAAAAATTCCTATATTTCCTGTGTCTTTTTAGTCAGTTTTTGTTTGAGCAAGTTACTTATTTAAGTAAATTTTTAATTGTTTGTAGTTAAAAGGTCAACAAAATTATAACTAATTTTTCAATTAAATATTAATGTTTCTTATCGTAATTTCAACTGTTTTAAGGAAATTTTCAATTAATTTTACTAATATTTTAACCACTTTTTAAAATATTTTTAGAGAGTTTTAATTTTTAGCAACAACAAATAGTGAAATGATTGAAAGAGCAATTAGTTTTTGTTCAAATAATTTTTTTTTAATTTTCAGTAATTATAAAGAAAAATAACAAAAACTGGCCCCGAGTTTTATTGGGAGAAATTACAATTTTTTTTAAATTTATCTTTGTTTTTATTTTTCTTAAAAAGTGTCTCTATTTTAGCAAATTTTCAATTATTTGTTAATCAAATTTTAGCTATTTTTAGAAGAGTTTATACCTTTTTGAAGTAAATTTTCAAAATTCCATTAGTAAAATTTTTGGGGTTTTCTTGTTTCAAGCTAATTTTTAATAAATTTTCAACCAGTAATTGTGGAGGTTTTCTCTTTGTGATACATTTTAATAATTCAAAAAAAGTTAAACAACTAACTTTGTTGGTATCACTTTTTATTTACATTTGTAACTATAGTTTCAACAATTATTTGATAATGACTAGCTGAAGTTGTCGAAACTATAGTTACAATTGTAAATAAAAAGTGATACCAACAAAGTTACTAGTTTTACTTCTTTTGATTTTAAGATAATTTTGCAATTTTTAATTCACGATATATTATTAATATATAATGAATTGAGGTAGGTTGGAAATACGCTCTTACATTTATGTATTTGTTTATTTTAGCTTATTCGGTTCTTTTTATGAGGATTTTTCTATTCTTCATGTCAGCATGACAGTTATGTTAAAAAAAAACTTTCAAATGGTCAAATTGTGAATGTTAATGCATACTTTACACTGTCTAGATGAGAAGAATCCTAAGGGTGATATGAAGATGTCTGCATGTCAGATACCTTAAAGAAAACTTTTAAATGATCAAATTGTATATTGGGACAAGTAATACACTTGCTATGTTCCATTTGTTTATTATCAGGTAACTGATACGTGTTTCGGTCCTTACGGATCATTCTCAAAGTTAAAACTCAAAGATCAAGAATGTAGCAAAACAAGTATCGAACTGATCAAATTGTAAATGTTATACTTTACACTGTCTATATGAGAAGAATCCTAAAGGTGCCAGTGATCAAAAAACAGTTATTAATTGAATATATAGTTTTTATTGAAATCCTTCGATAGGCACGAGCATTACAACATCATTACGTTTCACGCACCACGGCCTCTTATTATCAGTCGACAATGGCCAGACGCGTCCGTGTGTCTTTCTCATGTTAATGCCACAAATTGTTTTTACGTAATCGACCGTGGTTGTTGGCCACATCACGCCAAATCGTTCTTGACGCAGCGGCCATCTGAATTCCATATTGTCCTGCCCGGCAAGGAACCAATAATCGTTACTCTTGGCTAACAAATTGCTCATTGTGCGCGATTAGGATATTAATTCGGTCATCGCGAGTAGGAGAGCTTAGATTGGGAGTTAATGTAGATACCTATGGAGGTGTGGAAGAATTTTTGATATTATTAAACAATATTAATTAACTTCGCCCTGAAGGATCTTTTTCAAAGCAAATTGGCACCTACGCCATTTTTCGATACAGATTCATTCATTTAGTAATAGAATTAGAACGTGTATCGTGCCAATTTGTATGGGAAAAATCTTTCAGGACGAAGGTAGTTAATATTGTTTAAAAACATTAAACATTCTTCCATTTGTATGGGACAAATCCTTCAGGGCGAAGTTGCCAAAATTTTTGTACACATAAGGTCTTCTTAGAATGTGTTGCATGTACAAAAATGAAACGTTGTTTCTTTCTTTTGTCAAAAAATTTTTTGGTTCTTAATTTCCTCTTTTTGGAAATGCCAAAAAATATATATTTTCAATTAGTAATTGCTCTAACCAAATATTGATTGATGTTTTTAGAAGAATTTTCTATGACTCAGCCCATAATAAAACACGTTAAAATCATTAGATTTTCTTTCACAGTGCAAATATAACAATTCCAAAGAATCGAAATAATTATTAGAAAACAATCGTTATACCCAAGAATGTACGTAAACATTTAAGTTCAAAATCAACAACAGATGTACCACAGGAGTCTCTTATTAGACAAGAATTCCCGTTGTCGAGAGCAGTACAGAATCGGCGAGAGAGTGGCGGTGAGGACGGGAGGAAGAGGGGGGGCGACGCGGAGGTATGGTAATAATTAGAATGCCTTGTGCTCTCCGCGGTAATAACCAGAAATTAATCGAACCTTCTAAGAAAACGCACGACCATTTTATAATATTAGCGTGCGGCCTTGAAGGACCTTCTTGAGATGAATGCCTGCAATGAATCATCAGGAAACGGAGCGGCTGTAAGCAAGTCAAAAAAATATATATACCTATACACATCTCTCCGACTCCTCCATCGGATTTAAATCATTAAATTATTAGCATTTTT
The DNA here is from genome assembly GCA_963969525.1 of Ontholestes murinus. Taxonomy (NCBI): domain Eukaryota; kingdom Metazoa; phylum Arthropoda; class Insecta; order Coleoptera; family Staphylinidae; genus Ontholestes; species Ontholestes murinus. The sequence continues at coordinate 75,398,173 of OZ018390.1, read as the reverse complement.
CAAGATGTCATTAAGAGATTTACTCGGTAGTGGATTGGATGTTTACGTGACGTGTGAACTCTCGACGGAGATTATGGTCAGTGTGGTTTACTCGGAAATTAATCAATCTTCTTGTTTACATGATAATCAGTCATGGGATGTGTGAGTAATACTGAAGAAAATAATTGTACAAGTTTAAACAATTAATTTACATTACATCTACTGTACACGTTCTATTTACAGTCACCAGAACCCGATTTGATATATTTATTATTCCTTCTTCCTTAAAAAATCTTCTAAATAAAACAAAATGTTGAAATTGTTTTTAAATTTCAGGTCGCTATTACATTTTAGAAATTTCGAAAACAAAATCTACGAATTTCCCTTGCTATTTAAAAATTTGAGAAAACAATTCAAACGATTTCACTGTTAGGTGTTGTAACTAAAACACACAACTTTCAAAGAGTATGCTTTTATGGTTCTTCGCCTGAAGAAGCCACAGTGTGGCGAAACAATTGTTGCGGAAAATAAAAGCATACTCTTTGAAAGTTTGTGTTTTAGTTACAACACCTAACAGTGAATTCAAAATGGACTTTCAACAATTAAAAGCCAATACAATCAAATTAATTCAAACGATTTATAAGCTATGATATAGAAAAAAAAACTGGTTGCTATTTAGTTTCAGATTAAGTTTTCCTGTTTAGAAGTTAGCTACAGTTTTCTTTCGATGATATTAACCGCTTTCTGTTTCTTGGCGATGTTCAAATGATTTCTAAAATATTAGTATCAAAAGATTTCAATGATTTAATTGGATTATTCAGTCATTAAAATAATCCATTGTTGGAGAATTGGCTGCCTTGTACTTTAAACTAAATATAAACTCAATGATTTAAAGTAAACAAAGTTAAACGAGAGTGAAAAATACATATTTTCACTCTTGACGCCCAATAAATTCTATATTAATCCTAGCATGCGTTCCTAAATAATAGATTGGCCCAGCGTACTCTTGACCTACCACAATATAAGGTGTAATGACCTAGCGTTACCCTGACCTACCTTAATAAACCGTAAATTACCTTCGGTCAGTTGTAAATAAATAGGTTGTTGCGGTAGGTCAAGAGTACGCTAGATAAATGCAGAAATGTGAAAAATTTTAAAGAAAAGAATCTTTAAGAAATCAATATTTGAAAATTGACTGAAAAAAAAACATAAAATTAATTATTTATTTATTTTTAAGGGAACTACAAACATTCTCAAAAATTGCAATACGAAAAATTCGGATATTTTATATTTAAAAAATAAAAAAGAAGTGGAGATTTTAAAAACGATTCAAAGATTTGAAAGAGATTATAAAATTCTAATGACGATAGAATTTTTTTTTAAGATTATAAAAATGTTCGGAAGAGAAATTATGTGATTTTAAGAACCTGAAAGACTGGGAATTTTGAGGATTATTAGAATTCCGGAGACAACGGAAAGTTCTGAAAACAAAATTTGTAATTATATGAATACCAAAGGCAATAAAAAGTTTTAAAGAGAAGATTTTAAATTGGAGATTCTTAATTTTGATGTCTTTGGTATACATAATTAAAATGGATGACTTTTTATAAACGAGCTTCAAATTTGAAGATTCTAAGAATTCTACAGATAAAAAAATTTATTTTTCAAAAACGTAAATTTAAATAACTGACATTTAATAATAAAAAATAGATATATTTGAAAATTATTTATATGAATGGATCGCCGATGTCGGATTACATGGATAGCGTAAAAATGAAAATTTAGATATTCAATTGTTTTTACATTTTTGATAATAACTCTTAAACGGATGCTCGGATTTGCATAATTTTTGCATTAATGTATTCCTATTGTTAAATTTATACAGATGGTGTAAAAATTAGAAAATCGACATTCAATTGTTTTTTAGTTTTTTTATGATAACTCTTGAACGGATGCTCAGATTTGAAATATTTTTGCATGAATAGATTGCCGATGTCGAATTTACGCGGATAGTCTAAACATCAAAATTTTGATACTCGATTGTTTTCTAGTTTTTTGATGATAACCCTTTACTGAATGCTCGGATTTGAATAATTTTTGCATCAATTGATTGTTCTTGTCCTATTTATGTGGATAGAGTAAAATTCGGAAAATCGTAATTCGATTGTTTTTAGCTTTTTGGCAATAACTCTTGAACGAACGACCGGATTCAAATAATTTATGGAGATGGTGTAAATATTAGAAAATTGATATTCGACTGTTTTTTAGTTTTTTGATGATAACTCTTGAACGGATGGTCGGAATTGAAATATTTTTGCATGAATAGATTGCTGATGTCGAATTTACGCCGATAGTGTAAAAATCAAAATTTTAAATTTTGATATTCAATTGTTTTTTAGTTTTTTTAATGATAACTCTTGAAAAAATGCTCCGAATTGGAATATTTTTGCATGAATAGATTGCTGATGTTGAATTTACGCGGATAATGTAAAAATCAAAATTTTGATATTCAATTGTTTTTTAGTTTTTTGATGGTAACTTTTGGACAGATGCTCAGATTTGAAATATTTTTGCATGGATAGATTGCCGTTGTCGAATTTAAGCGGATAGTGTAAAAATAAAAATTTCGATATTCAATTGTTTTTTTAGTTTTTGGATGATAACTCTTGAAAGGATGTCCGGAATTGAAATATTTTTGCATGAATAGATTGCTGATGTTGAATTTACGCGGATAGTGTCAAAATCAATATTTTGATACTTGATTGTTTTCTAGTTTTTTGATGATAAGTCTTTACCGAACCCTCGGATTTGAAAATTTTTTGCATCAATGGATTGTTCTTGTCCTGTTTATGTGGATAGAGTAAATTTCAGAAAATCGTAATTCAATTGTTTTTAGCTTTTTGGCAATAACTCTTGAACGGACTGCCGGATTCAAATAACTTTTGCATTAATGTATTTCTATTGTTAAGTTTATGGAGATGGTATAAAAATTAGAAAATAGATATTCGATTGTTTCTTGGTTTTTTGATGATAACTCTTGAACGGATGATCGGAATTGAACTATTTTTGCATGACTAGATTGCTGATGTCGAATTTATGCGGATAGTGTAAAAATCAAAATTTTGATATTCAATTGTTTTTTAGTTTTTTGATAATAACTCTTTACCTAATGGATGCTCGGATTTTAATAATTTTTACATAAGTGTATTCCTTTTGTTAAGTTTATGTTTGGATTTGAAAATTGTTAGCATGGATGGATTGATGATATCGGATGTATGTGAATAACGTGAAAACAAAATTTCGATATTCAATTGGTTTTTAGTTTTTTCATGATAACTCTTGAACGGATGCTCAGATTTGAAATATTTTTGCATGAATAGATTGCTGATGTCTAATTTACGTGGATAGTATAAAAATCAAAATTTTGATATTCAATTGTTTTTTAGTTTTTTGATGATAACTCTGGAACGGATGCTCGGATTTGTATAATTTTTGCATTGATGTATTCCTATTGTTAATTTTATGGATATGGTGTAAAAATAGAAAATTGATATTCGATTGTTTCTTAGTTTTTTGATGATAACTCTTGAACGGATGCTCGGAATTGAAATATTTTTGCATGAATAGTTTACTGATGTCGAATTTTTGTGGATGCTGTAAAAATCAAAAATTTGATATTCAATTGTTTTTTAGTTTTTTAATGATACCCCTTGAACAGATACTCGGATTTGTATAATTTTTGCATTAATGTATTTCTATTGTTAAGTTTATGGAAATGGTGTAAAAATTAGGAAATTGTTATTTGATTGTTTCTTAGTTTTTTGATGATAACTCTTTAACGGATGCTCGGGTTTGAATAATTTTTACACAAATGTATTCCTTTTGTTAAGTTTATGGAGATGGTATAAAAATTAGAAAATTGATATTCGATTGTTTCTTAGTTTTTTTATCATAACTCTTGAACAGGTGCTCGAAATTGAAAATTGTTTGCATGGATGGATTGATGATATCGGATTTATGTGAATAGAGTGAAAATCAAAATTTTGATATTCAATTGTTTTTTAGTTTTTCATGATAACTCTTGAACGGATGATCGGAATTGAACAATTTTTGCATGAATAGATTGCTGATGTCCAATTTTCGTGGACAAAATCAAAATTTTGATATTCAATTGTTTTTTAGTTTTTTGATGATAACTCTTGAACTGATGCTTGGATTTGAAAATTGTTTGCATGGATGGATTTATGATATCGGATTTATGTGAATAAAGTAAAAATCAAAATTTCGATATTCAATTGTTTTTTAGTTTTTCATGATAACTCTTTAATGGAGGCTCGGATTTGTATAATTTTTACATTGATGTATTCGTATTGCTAAGTTTTTTATGATGGTATAAAAATTAGAAAGTTATATATATATTTTCTTCGAACAAATAAAGACGTTTATTATTATTATTGTTATATATTCGATTGTTTTTTAGTTTTTTTATGATAACAATTGAATAATATTCACATTCCGAGCATCTGGAATGTGAATATTTTTGCATAAATAGATTGGCAACGTCGAATTTTTGTGTAAAAATCGAAATTTCGATATTCGATTGTTTTTTTTTTTAGTTTTTTGGCAATAACTTTTGCTTGGATTTAAATAATTTTTACATTAATATATTCCTATTGTTAAGATTTTGAAAATTGTCAGTTCAACAGGTAACAAATGACATTTGACAGATATCAATATCAAAAATCAAAATTTTGAAATTCAATTGTTTTCTAGTTTTTTGACGATAACTCTTGAACGGATGCTTGGATTTGAAAATTGTTTGCATGGATGGATTAATGATATCGAATTTATGTGAATAAAGTGAAAATCAAAATTTCGATATTCAATTGTTTTTTAGTTTTTCATGAAAACTCTTTAACGGAGGCTCGGATTTGAATAATTTTTGCATTGATGTATTTCTATTGTTAAGTTTATGGAGATGGTGTATAAATTAGAAAATTGATATTCGATTGTTTTTTAGTTTTTTGATGATAACTCTTAAACGGATGCTCGGATTTGAAATATTTTTGCATGAACGGATTGCCTGCCAATGTCGAATTTTCGTGGATGGAGTAAAAATCAAAATTTCGATATTCATTTGTTTTTTAGATTTTCGATGATAACTCTTTACTGGAGGCTCGGATTTGAATAATTTTTGCATCAATGTATTTCTATTGTTAAGTTTATAGAAATGGTGTAAAAATTAGAAAATTGACATTCGATTGTTTTTTAGTTTTTTTCGTGATAACTCTTGAACGGATAGTCGGATTTGTATAATTTTTGCATTGATGTATTCGTATTGTTAAGTTTTTTATGATGGTGTAAAAATTAGAAAGTTATATATATATATTTATTTTGAACAAATAATTTATTATTATTATTGTTATATATTCGATTGTTTTTTGTTTTTTAGTTTTTTTTTTATGATAACAATTGAACAGATGCTTGGAATGTGAATATTTTTGCATGAATAGATTGCCAACGTCGATTTTTTGTAAATGGTGTAAAAATCGAAATTTCAATATTCGATGGTTTTTTTTTTTTTTTAGTTTTTTGGCAATAACTTTTGAACGAATGCTTGGATTTAAATAATTTTTGCATTAATGTATTCCTATTGTTAAGATTTTGAAATGGTTTAAAATTGTCAGTTCAACATGTAACAAATGACATTTGACAGATGTCAATATCAAAATATAATATCAAATGAGCAATCATCAGGACTGAGAATATATGACAAGTGGCATTTGGTAAATGACATTTAGGTATTATGATAAATCCTTTTCGTATGTCATTTGATGGCCTGTTTTATGTCACTTATCAAATATCATGTGGCAGCAGTGTCATCAAGGCAACAGTAGGCAAAAGTGGAAGATCATATTTTTATGAACTCGAGGCTTTCCATGTGCAATCAAAATTTGATAGACAGTATTGTTATATGTGTATTTTTAATTTTATTTTAGTACAATGGATAAATAAATACTATCTATCTATCGAATGTCATCCGGTATTTTGGTATTTTCGTTAAAATCTGTTTATTGCCATCTGTCATTTATATTTTATTAAATATCAAATGCCATACGACACTTTTTTTAAAGATTTTTGTCTGGTGGGGTCTTTACATCGACAGTCATCTAAAAAAACACATGCGAATAATGACGTATGAAAAAAGATAAACATTTGACAGGTTATAACTGACAGATACCAGATTGGTGAGGTAATAAGTGATAGAAGCCAGATAACGAAAGACAAATGATAAATGACAGTTGAATCAGTCAATAAGTAATAAATGGCAAATTACAGATAGACAGTAGACCGTTGACATATGGCAAGTAGTTGACATATAAAATATGACAATTGACAGATGACAGATGGCAATTGTCAGATGACATATAATTAGGGAATCCGAGGTGGTACAGGTAAAAACCTCTTGAATGATATTGCCAATCATTCATGGATGGAGTTTTTGAGCGTATGAATCAGAATGCAAATCTTAAAATACAGATATATCCTCAGATGACAGATAATTGACATGACACGTAACAGATTGTGGTAATGCAAGGTACGTGACAATTGGCAATTAACAATTAATACAATATATGTACTAGAAATGTCAAAATATAAAAACAAAGTGAAAATAAATACATTTAATGACATATAGCATATTACAAATGACAGTTGACATTTGACAGACTTGTTGAATTTCCAATGTCATCTGGTGACCGGCATTTTCGTTTAAATCTGTTTATTTGCCATTTGTTTCTCTACTATATCTATTCATATGTATTATTTATCTAATGTCAAATTGGAATTCGATATTGTTTGAGTTTTCTTGTTGGAAACTTACATCAACCTTCGTCTAAAAGAAGAAACAAATGACGTATGACAAAATAATCTATTGACAGAGGTCAACTAATCGTTGAGAGATGGCAAGTAAAATATATTAATTAATAGAACACTGATGACATGTGAGTAATGATGTGGCAGGATTATTTCATCTATCATCTGATTATGTCATCTATTGAATGTCATATGGCACTTTTATGTTTGTTTTCATCTGTCATATAAACTCTAATATACATTTTTGTATTCCTGTTATATCTGAAATATTAATCTATCAACTGTCATCTGTCACCTATCATATGTCATTTATTAAGTGACAAATGTCATTTGGCATTTGTTGGTGGGCTATTAATTGTTCATTAAGAAATTAAATATTACATATGATAAACCATAATCCACGGATGTATTTATTAAATGTCATTTGGCACTTATTATTTAGCTCAAATGTCATTTGGCACTTATTTTTTAGCTCAAATGTCATTTGGCACTTATTATTTAGCTCTATACATCAACTAAAAATAATATATATATATATATATATATATATATATATATATATATATATATATATATATATATATATATATATATGACAAATGATAAACAATAGTTAACAAATAACAACTGCCAACGGACATAATAGGTGAAGGAAGGTGTCTCAAAGAGCAGTTGACAGATGGTGGCTAATAGATGATAGTTATTTTATATAGATTATGTCCGATAATGCATAATTTATAAGAACTTTGGACGATAGTCGATAATTGGTAAATGACTGGCTAACAAACGACAGATAACAGATGATATTAGCAGATGACAAATGACAGTTGACAGATGACCCGTCACAGATTATAAGTAATGAAAAGTAGATGACAAATGAAAATTATTAAATAATACAATATATATATATCAGATATATCAAAAATAAATAGTTTAAAATGACAAATGGCATATTACATATGACAAATGACATTTGACAGTCTCCTGTTTTATAACATTTGTCGAATTTCAAATACCATCTAGCGTCCGGCATTTTCGTTTAAAAATATGCATTCATCATTTGTTTATCTACAACACATGATATAAGAATTTTTCTATTGTCATCCGTCATTTGTCATTTATCTTATTATTATCTAATGTCAAATTGCAATTCGATATTATTTGAGTTTTCTTGACGGGACCTATACATCAGCTTTCGTTCATGCAGATAATGACGTAACAGACAGAATAATCTTTTTGACAGATGACAGCTAATGATTGAATGATAGATAACATAATAGGTGACCAATGACAGATAATGAAAGATAGATGATAAATGATAGTAGACAGATGGCAGTAGGTGATGAAAAATAGAAAATAAATGACGATTGTTAAATAACCAGTAATCGATTTAATATATATCAGATATGTCAGATCAGATGATAATAACTAGGGAAAATTGACAATAGATTAAACATGATAATAACAGGATTAAGATTATGAATATATAACAAATATGTTAGAAAATAAGTTAAATTGGACATATTATAGACGAAATATGATAAGTGACATATGACAAATGGCTAATGACAGTTGACATATTATTAGTAATAGATGAACGGACTGAACACATGTGACAAATGATGAATTACAAATTCCAGATGACAGTTAATAGATGAGAAACACTAACGTATAACGAATAATGTGACAGTTGCTAATTTTTCTCATCTCTCATCTGATTATGTCATTTTTTTAAATAATATTTTAGTCTAGTAAGTATCGAAAGCCTTTCGAAAATCTGTAAAGATACGTCAACTTGTTTCTTTTGATCTAAATATATCTAATGTCATATGACATTTTTTGATTAATTCCATCTAGCATCTAAACTCTGTTATATAAAATTTTGTTTTCCTGTTATATTTAAGATATTAATTTATCATCTTCTGTTATCTATCACATGTTATTTATTTAGTGTCAAATGTCATTCGACACTTTGTTCCAATTTGTTGGTGGGATCTACACATTAACTGTCGTTTTATTTGTTTCCATCTGTCATCTAAATTTTGTTATAGAATTTTTTTTTCCATGTTAGATCTGAGATAATAAACTGTCATCTGTCATCTATCACATGTCATTTATTAAGTGTCAAATGTCATTCGGCATTTTTTTCAATTTGTTGGTGGGATCTACTCATCTAGTGTCATTTAAAAACAAGTATATGATAAACGAAAATTGACAGAAATATTTATTAAATGTCAAAAGTCATTGGATTTTAGAGAAAATCGAAATACAAATTTTTACAATTTTTATTCAAATGTAAAAATGTAATTATTTACTATATTATTATTATAATACCTATTATGTATACTATTGATGTTATTGTTATTATTATTATTATTATTTGTTGGAATGTGCAATTATAAAGCTAATAACCGTTCGGCCATTTAATTTCACACCCGGAAATTAAACCACCATTTACGTTGCGTCCTCTTAATTGCTTCGAGTAAAAGAAATTAATTGCGAAAACTAATGTGCCTAATTTTTTTTTTATTCGTTCGTTTTGTTTCAGCGGAAACGGAAAACTGGCGACCTGGGGAGCCATCTTGGGATTCCTGGTGATGATGACCCTCGACGTCGGACTCGGGTAGTAACTTCCTCATTCTATCACGTGGGCATTACTTTTTTAGTGCAATCAATAGGGTCCTAAAAAAATTATAGTAAATAATTACTCGAGATTTTTTTCTTAATCGATCGAACGATTTTTTTTTAATAATACTTTTACGTTCCAGACTATAGTTGTAAGTCTTGACAATTTTTACTTGATCATTGTTTTTCTTTTTCTGGAGTTAAGGAATCACCAAAAGAAATAATAGTTTTCGAGTTTTGTTAGAAATAAATCAAATAATTTGTTATTATTAAATTATTAATATATGACTTTAAATTAAGAACAAATTTTTAATAAATTAACTATTTAAAAATGATTTTAATTATAAATGATAAGTGGCAAATATTTTTGTGATTCCTTAACTACATTAGAGTAAATAAAAACAACTCAATGACTTAAATGTTAGCTAGTACTTACACCATAGCGAAATTTTATGGTAAATTTTCATTTTTTTCCCACTGTACAGACCAATCATATTTTTATAAGGTAATATCAATTTCATCTGTGATATTTAGATGTCTAATAAACAAATAAGTAAATAAAACGAGTGAGTGCGGGCGGCCAGTTCAAGAAAACAACGTGAACTGTGATAAATAAATGATTTTGTTCATTATTTACCCTATTAAATAAATACTTATTGAAGTAGTGTTTAAATTTCATCAAAAACTGTTTATTGTTTATTTTATATTTAAAAAATGATAGTATTAAAATTATATCTAGAAATGATTTCATTCCGCACTATCAGACAATAAATTTAAACATTCGCATGAACAATATATAAAACTCTTGCGGACTCGACCCTGTTCCACAATTCACATTATTAATTATAGGTAATAACTGCAATGATTGTAACTGCCACTGTATTCTAATAAAAAGAAGTATACATATAGATTTATACACTTGTTTCGTTTTATTTCGTTCACAATTCCCGACAGCCTTCTAGATGATGGTGAAAGGGTAAGTGAGTATTCTAACGCGGGATGGATGGAAAGGTGAGGTGAGTCATTTTCAGAATTAATTGCGCGTTTAATTACAACGTTTTTTTATTTTATTTTCTATGTATCTGTACGTGTTTTCGGGAGCAATAAAATACGCACGGCCTTGCAAGAGTGGAGAGGTAAATTACTCAATGAATTAAGTTTCATTCAGTATTAAAAGCGTTGTGTGTATGTGTGTGTGTTCGTATATAATAAACACAATCGCGGATTTAATATGCCTTAGCGCGGAGTCAATGGTGATTGGCATGAATGAACATGCGGAAGTCGCCAGGAAACACGTCAGCCGGAACCGGAACTTGCTCGATAAAAATTGCACCCAAACCAAGGACGACCGCTTCATTTCTATATATGTATATATTACATAGTATACGTAAGCGGTCCCGCATATTTTTTACCTTATTCATAATCATAACATAAATTTTCCATCATTATATTGATTTACAGAAGTTGAGGAAGGAGGACTTGATCACTGAAAAGATATACTTTGCATAATCTACTATACCGGATGTGAAATTTGATAAAACATGTAAAATTATATTTATTCAAATTCCGACTCTTCAAAACTCAAAAAATAATCAAAATTGTTTGTTGTGGTTATGAAAGATATGCATTTTTAATTAAGATTGTATTAAATGTAGAATAGTTAAGTGAAATTCGTAGTAATTCAAAACTACATTTATAGCCAAAGCTGATTTTAAAAAGTAACTTGAAAAAGAGAAGCATTAAAAAAATGTTTCAATACCAAAAGAAGAATGAAAATTTCAATTATTACTTTCCCTATATGAAATATATTTGGAGGATTCTAGAAGTTAACAGTAATTTCTGCTTCATATTTCCACAATTTTTATTTTTATTCGAGAGTTCTAGATTTTTCAGAAAGTTCGTTTCAATATTTTTAGAATTTTCTTTAAGGCTGTTTTCAGTAATTTCTCTTCCAGATTTTAATATTGTCTTATAAATTGCAAAGATTTTCTTCAGGGCTCAAAAATTAAAAAAAAAACTTTTCCAGAATTTTACACTTTTTTTCAGTTCAGAAATTTCCAATAACTCATATTCAGATTTGGAGATTTTTCTAGAAAATCTGTTTCTAGAAATCTAGACTCATTTCAGTCATTTCTCCTCTAGATATCAAGATTGTTTTTATCAAGCTATCTTTTAAATTGCGAAGTTTTTAGAATATTCAAGAAATGTAGATTTTTTAAAGGTTTCTAGAAATTTCCAACAATTTCTTTCGAATTTCTCCAAGGAGTCTACTATTTTTTCTTTCTTAAATGTTATTATTTGTTGTATATTTAGGTTGTAGCATTTCATTAATGATTTTAGAATTTGCTATAAATATCTTTTCAACAATTTTAGTATCTTCCGTTAATTATTTAGATTTATTTCCTTATTTTGTTGGGTTTTTTCTCAGAAAGGTCTGTAAATTCTAGTATTTTTGAGCAATTTTTCGAGAGTTGTTATTTAGAATGTTTTAGAATATTTCTGGAAATTTTAGGAATTTCTTATCTAAATTGCGAAAAAATAAATTCAAAATTATTAGTCCATCAACTTGTATTTGGTGTTAAGAATCATTTCGTAAAAGAATTTTTTTAAACCGTCATTGCTATGAAAAGTTATTTTAAAAATACTGAAAAACAATTGAAAATCGAATTTTTAATTTTTAGCATTTTTACTTCTCTTCGTTGCTGGTAATTTATTAGTGAAAGAATTTTCGTAACTTCATTATTATTTAAAGAATTGTAGCTAAAATAGTGAAAAATTTGATTTTTATTGTATCAATTTGAATTTGATGTCTAATTTCTAGTAAATTGCAAAGTTTTAAATGAAGACTTTTTAGAAAATTTGTTTTTAAAAATCTAGACTCAGGAAATTTCTAGTAATTTCTTCTCCACATTTCAAGATTTTTTCAACTTGTCTTCTAAATCGCAAAGATTTTCTTTAAGGCTCTAGAATTTTTAGAATTTACTTCTAGAAATCTAGATTATTTTCTCGAGGGTTCAGGAAATTTCTAGCAATTTATTCTACAGAGTTCAAGATTTTTTTTTTTTGAAGTCGTCTTTTAAAATGCAGATAAGATTATCCTTGAGGCATTCTAGATTTTTTTTCTAAAAGTTTAGAGTTTAGAAAATGGCCAATAACTTCTTCCCCAAATTAATTTTTTTTTCAACTTTTCTTATAAATTGCGAAGATTTTTTTTCAGCCTCTAAATTTTTTTTATTCTCTTTTCGAGAACTTATGTGAATTTCAGTAATTGTTTCTCTAGAATTCAACATTTTGTTTCAACTAGAGGCTATAAAATTATTTAGAAAGTTCTAAATTGCGGAATTTTTCTTGGAGGGTCTAGAATTTTTTAGCAAATTTTCCCCTACAAATCTTTTCTTATTTTCGCTTCCCGATTTCAAGATATTTTTCCAACTGGTCTTTTAAATTTCTAGGAGGCTCTAGAATTTTTTAGAAAATTTCCAGAAATTTCTCCTCCAGATTTCAAGGTTACCTTCTTATCTTATAAATTGCAAAGATTTTCTTGGAGGCTCTAGAATTAAAAAAAATTGTTTGTAGAAATCTAGATTTTTTAGAATTATTTTTTTCTAAAATCTAGACTTTCAAGAATTCAACAAATTTCCACTAATTTATTTTCTAAGTTTCACGTTTTTTTTTTTAATTCAACCCGCTTTCTAAATTGTGAAGATTTTATTGGAAGCTCTAAAATTTTAATAATTTGTATGGATTAACACGTAGTAACGGTCGCAACCATTTTCTTTATCAAAAATTTTACTTCTGACAATTTTTTTTATTGCAAACCGCGAGGCGATCAGTAATTAAAGTTAATATGTATATGTAGGGTGGGTGGGTGGCCTCTAACCCACCCTCCAATCAGTAAATCATAAGCGAGGGTTTTAATTAATTAAAAGTTGTAAAACGTAAATAAACTTAACATTTTTGCAAAATTTAATAGATTTATTCAAACAAATTTTAAAAATTTAAGAAATTTTGAGAAATAAGACATAACTTTTCAAACAAAAGTTAAATAGAATGAAAAACTTAAAACGTTATATTGAAACATTTTTTTTCAAACATTTTCAAACAAAAGTTAAAGAGAATGAAAAACTGAAAAAGTTACATTGAAACATTTTTTTGTAAAGTTCTTAATTTAAATTTTTTTACATTTTTTTTTTGCTTATTGCTAATAAACTATAGGAAGTAAATGAAATTTATATGACACGTTTCAAAATTGAGCAAATTATTAAGAATAACCTCATGGTTTTCGAGAAAAATGTAGGAAAAGTATTATGATGGCCACATCACCATTTTTTTTAAGTTTTCATTGCAGTTTTTTTGTAAAATTGTGATATATATATATATATATATATATATATATATATATATATATATATATATATTTTTCAATTGTTAATTTTTCAACTTTTGTAACATCAATCGTTTTTTTTTTAAGTTGTCAACTGAATTAGGAAAATGTTCAAATGTTTTATTTGGGTTTGCTGTTGCATTTCAAGAATTGGTAGTTTCCATTTTTTTACAAATTTACAACTGCTTATTTTAAAAGATATTTAATTGTCAATTTAAGTTTTCATTTATTTTTTAAAATCATTTTCATTGTTTTTTTACTTACAAGAGGGTTTTTAATAAAATATTAATTATTTAAAAAAAACGATTGTTTTTTTTAAATTTTTTAAATAAAATTGTTTTTTTAACTTCTTTTTTTTTAACCTGGGAAGCAAGTCTATATGACCAGCTCAGGTTTTTTTTTATGAGTTATCAACTGCATTTTAAAAACATAATCAATTATTTTTTTTTAGTTTCAGACGATTTTCAAGAAACTTACTTTTTTGAAAAAAAAATATCAACAAATTATTTCAGAAATGTAGAAGTCATTTTTTCAGTTTACAAGTGTACAACTATTCTTAAAGACACTTTTCTTTCGTTTCTGCAAGTTGCCAATTGTTCTTATAGAAATTTTGAACTGGTTTTAAAGAACACTTTCAATTGTTTTTTTTAAGTAGCCAACTTTTTTTTTTTTTAATGAACATGTTCCAATTTTTTTTTGAAAATTAATTATTCTAAGTTGTCAAGTAAATACTGTTTTCTGTTGTATTTTAAGAATTTCTTTCCTAGTTTAAAAATTTTAACTGTGTACTTCTTCAATAGTTTTTAATTTTAGGTATTTTTAAAGAAAATCTTCATTTTTAAAAGTTTCTTTAAACTTTATTTTACGGAAGTTTTGAATAGGTTTTTTTGTATTCAACAATTTTCTTTATTATTGTTTTTAATCTTTAAGAGTTAAAAGAATCCTGTTTTTCATTGGTAACAAATTTCATTTATTTTTTTTAATTGTCAACTGAATTTTAGGAATAGTTTCAATTATTTCTTCTAATATATTTCAAGGAAGTTTTCTTAAATTTCAATTTTGGGAAAAAAGTTTTAAAAAAAAACTTTTTCATTTGTAACAAATTTCATTTATTTTTTGAATTGTCAACTGAATTTTAGGAATATTTTCAACTATTTTTTCTAATATATTTCAGGAAAGTTTACTTAAATTTTAGAAAAATTTCAAATGTTTTAAAGTATTTTTTTAAGAAAATGTTTCTTAATTTTCAGTTTTAAATATTTTAAAGTATTATTTTTTTGCAAGAAAAAGTTCATTAATTTTTTTCTCAACTCAAATTCTCAACTTTACTTAAAAGAATATAATTATATATTCTCAACTCTTAAAAAAATTTAAACTAAAGAAACGATTTGAAATATCATTAAGAACATCAAGAAAAGTTTAAAAGAACAAACGAATCAAAAAAAAGTTACAAATTTCTTTAAGAACAGTTGAAAAAAATAGTTTTTTAATTAGTTGAATAATAATAAAGAAACTTTTTTAAATGGGCCGTTCAAATTTACAAAAATGGGGAAACTTTTCTGAAAATACCGTTGAAATTTAATTGCAAATGTTCTTAGAAAACAATTGAAAATTGTTAACAATTTAAAAATAATAAAGATTGTCATAAAATCATTAGAATTTTGCTGAAAAAAACACTTAAGACTAACTAGAAAAATAGTTGAAAACTTTAAAAATTTTACACTGAATTGAAAAATTCACTATGTTTTAACCACAAATAATTATTTGTAACGGTCGCAATCATTCTCTTTTTTAAAAATTTTAAAATAAGAACTGAAAAGATAAAAATTCAAAAAATAATTCTTTTTTATCAAAAAAAAAAAAAACAAAGAAAACTTATAACTTTTTTATTTCACTTTTTGCGACTAGTTGTATAAAAAAGTTATAAGTTTTCTTTATTTTAAAAAAATTGAAAATGTACTACGAAGTTAACACCGAGAAGATTCAAGAATTAAAAAAAAAAACAGAATTGAAATTATATTTAACTATTAAAATATTTAAAAAAAAACATTTGCAAATTTTCTTAGAAAATAGCAATTGAAACTAATAACAATTGAATAAAAACAATTGAAAATTTTCTTAAAAATCAGTTTAACTAAAAACCAAACAATCCAAAATTTCCTTAAAAAAAATTTGAAAACTAAATAAAACAATGACAATTTTCTTACAAAATAATTGGAAACTTAATAAAACAATTGAAGGTTTTCTAAAATAGTGTTTAAAAATTAAACATTTTTTTTGGATACAGAAAAAATAATTGAAAATGTTAAAATTCAGTGTACAAATAAAAAAATCATGTTTTCTTAAAAAAAAACAAGTGATTGTAAGATAACGATTCAAAATGTTTTTGAAATTGAGTTAACAACTTGAACAAACAATTGTAAACAATTTAAATGGTCAAAAAAATAAAAATACTTAATCACAGTTGAAAAATCTTTAATTGTTTTTTAAAATATCAATTCAATTTTAAAACGATTTTCACTTGTTTTTAAGTTTTTGAGTTAAAAAAAACTTAAGAACAAGTGAAAAATGGTTTTAAAAATCAATTGATGTTTTTTAAACAACAATTAAAGATTTTTCAACTGTCGAAAATTTCAAAAAAAAAAACAATTAAAGGTTTTCTTGAAAACAAGTTGAACACAAAATAATAATTTCCTTAAGAACAGTTAAAAATTAAAAAAAACCTAAATAATATTTGAAATCTTAAAGTTTTCTGAAATAAAGATAAAAAATTTAGGATAAAATTTCTTAAAGTACAGATGAAAACTTTAAATCTTTTTTAAATGTTCTTAAAATTAAAAAATATATTACTGCTAAAAAAATTAAAAAGAACAGTTATAAATTTTCTTTAAAAATACCCAAAAAAACAAATGAGTCAAAATTTTCTTAAAAACAGTTGAAACCCCAAAAACCAAATGAAAATTACCTTAAAAAATAGTTGAATTAAAAAAATAGTAAAATAAGTTTTCAAAAATAAACAATTGGCAATTATTTAAAAACTAGGGGAAAGTTTCTTGAAGAACAGATAAAAACTTCAGCAAATCCTAAAATTCGGTCGATAATTTAAAAAAGAAACAATTGTTAAAAAATAAAAGAAAAACAATTGAAATTTTTTTTAAAAATCAGTTGATCAAAAAAAAACTATTCAAAATCTCAAAACCAAATGAAAAGTACTTTAAAAAATAGTTGAATTTTAAAAAAATAGTAAAATAAGTTTTCTAAAATAAACAATTGGCAATTATTTAAAAACTAGGGCAAAGTTTCTTGAAGAACAGATAAAAACTTTAGCAAATCCTAAAATTCGGTCGATAATTTAAAAAAGAAACAATTGAATTTGTTAAAAAATAAAAGAAAAACAATTGAAAATTTTCTTAAAAATCAGTTGATCAAAAAAACGATTCAAAATCTCTTTAAGAACAATTGAAAACTTTCAATAAAACTAATGGAAATTTTCTTTAAAAAGTACTTGAAAAAAATATGAATGTTTTCTAAAATAAATTAATAGAGATAAGAAGATAACCTTGAAATCTGAAGCAGAAATTTCTGGAAATTTCCTGAGCCCTTGGAAAAAAGGTCTAGATTTCTAAATGAAAATTTTCTAAAAATTCTAGAACCTCCTAGAAATTTAGAAGACCAGTTGAAAAAATAACTTGAAATCGCGAAGAGAAATTACTGAAAATTCCTTAAACTTTTTCGAAAATAAGAAAAGATTCCTAGGGGAAAATTTTCTAAAAAATTCTAGACCCTTCAAGAAAAATTCCGCAGATTAGAACTATCTAAATAATTTTACATATATTCTATATAAGGAAAGTAAAAATACTGTTTATCAACTGTATCGATTATCAAATTAAAACTACACTAAAAAAACTATGAATACAAATCATTACAATTATTATTACACAATACAACTTAATTAACATGTTACATAACCCATTTATTTTTTTTTATTACCTCACTTAAGTTACGAATTTTCGGTGTGAAATCTTTTTTCCCAGAACGCATATTCATTACACGTAGTTATTAGTCGTTCATTCTTTTTTTTTTATTTTCGTGAAGTGAATAATAGAGGTGGTGATGATATGCTTTTGTGGCCGGTTAATT
The DNA here is from genome assembly GCA_963969525.1 of Ontholestes murinus. Taxonomy (NCBI): domain Eukaryota; kingdom Metazoa; phylum Arthropoda; class Insecta; order Coleoptera; family Staphylinidae; genus Ontholestes; species Ontholestes murinus. The sequence continues at coordinate 75,380,169 of OZ018390.1, read as the reverse complement.
TTCGATAATTAAACGTGTTTTAATACTGTTCCAATGAGTTATTATTATAATAATATGTTAATGGGAAATTTTAATTTTTATATGCTCATTACGAAAGTTACTCAAGCGGCCGTTTTCTTTTTTTTTACACTTAATTGTCCCTATTTTACTACGATTTTTTTTTTGCCCTCGGATAGGAAGGACGGTTGACGGGATTTTTGGGTTAAGGTGGTTTATAGGAAATTTATGTAAAGTTTTTTTAAATTTTATTTTCACATTAAAATACAGTTAATGATTGTTTTAGGTGGAGAAGGATGGAGCGAGGAAGTGGAGGGAAGCGCCGCGGCGCCGAGCGTCTTTCTAAATATCACGCCGCGAGAAATAAACTCGACCTTTTACACAACAGCCGTCTGCATTTTTTGCTAAAATTAGACGCACTATTTATTTAGCGCGTTATTACGGACTAGCACTGTGCTAAATATAATAATTAATAAGCCGATTAATTAACCGACGTTCTAAATATAACACACACACACACCAACATTGTAGTTTTACATCACACCATCATTCGACTTTATTACTCGCAATTAAGAAGACACACTGTCCATTTGTATATCTAAAGATGTTCACACACTCATCACAATTATGTTCCTTTAAACACGATGTTATAATACAAATAATATTAAAACAAATTCATTACGGAAACAACTACTTCCCGTACTAATAGGTTCATTTAAGTAAATAATTAAAAAAATAAAATGTACTTACTTTTAAATAATTTTACATTAAGCAATGATGTAGTTTATCCTCGAATTATCACTAAAGTTTAATAAATTATTACATCTATCAGCCCTAATCTCGATAATTTCGAACGTGGCGTATCTGTAACGTTATTTATTGGTGTAGTTTCTGAATGTGTATTATTCTAGTGACGCTATGCGACATAAACGCCTAATCGCATAATGAATTCCATTTTATTGAAATATCTATTCCACCATTTCTATTTCCTTATCTTGACTGATGTCTTCCGTATCCGTTTGTTTACACAGAAAGCTACTTTATTATTATGGTGTTATAATGGGGAGAACAACCACCTTATCGACGCACACGACGCAACAACGGCGCGAACTTATTTGTAAACCAAGAAATTAACGGTAAATTTTCAGCACAATAAAATTTTTAAAGGTAAAAATTGCATAGGAATAAATAAAGAACCTTAATTTAATAAATTAAATTTTCCTGTTTGTAAAAGCAATTTGCTACACATTTTTTACGGATAGAAGTTATACCGGACGTTTCTAAATGAATATCGGGGTTTTAATGCTTTGCAATATTTATTGCGTAAAATTTAAAATCATGATTAATTCTTGAAATGAATAAGCAACTCAAACGGTTATTCGTACAAGCTTCAAAGCAAAATTAATAATAATAATCTTTATTTAACGGGTAACATCATACAAAATACAATGGAGAAATAAACTAATAACTAATATTTAAATACAAATTAATGAACGCAAAATAATACACATGGTTGATAATAAGCGCAAGCTAACTAAGATACTTAATCATATCATATTTGAATTTATTGAAATTGGTATCAAAAATATTTAATTTCTTGTGTTTCAAATTTTTTAAACATAAAAATTTCTTCATATTAAATTGATCGAAATAAAATTTAATATAGAAATTTCAATTGAATTTATCACATCACATTTAATAAATGACACATACGTGATCACAGTTGACAATCAAAAGTTGACAGATGAAATTTAACATTTAATAATATATAAAATATTTTGCTGTTAAACGCTTGAACTAATGGATATTTCTATTTTTAGCTTCTGAATGATTACATTTTTAACCTTTAGATGTTTCTAAATCCCCTCTTGCGATAAATTTCTAGCTATTTTTAAAATAATTTATTGATTATTCTATTTTCTTTCAGTTTTCATTTTTCTATTGTTTGATTATTTGATCTTTAGATGTTTAGAACTCAGAATAAGAGTTTAGTGATTTTATATCTACTTTATCTAAATGTTTCAGTTTAAGCAGTGGAAAATTTTATAATCTTAATGGTTGAAATATTTTTGATGTTGGGCCCTCTAAATTTATTAGATACTTAGACTTTCTAAATTTTTAATCAAACAAAAACCTTGAAATTTATACATCACAATGATTGATTTCCATTTTTTATGTTACTTTAAGCTGTTAATATATATTTAAAAATTTCATATTTGTTACTTCTATTAGATTGTTCCTTCTTACATTTGATCTATTTAAATCTTTTTTTTCACATCCTGAACAACTCAATGTGAAACTTTCTAGATTATTCCTTTCGAAAGTTTCATGTTTACGAATTTCGAAATTTTAAGATTTTCGATTTCTTAAGCTTTTTGGTTCTTTAACTTGAAAATTTTAGAATTTGTATGGCTTAAACTAAAAATTCTAAATTTGTTTGAAGGAATATTAGTTGTAGTAACGTACAGAAGGGCCGTATCAGGCAATCCTAGTAACAATTAATACGGAACTCGTGACTGACAGCGCTAAATAGTAAGTTTAAAGTAGGTACCCACTGTCAGTCATCGGTGACTGACGTGGCCCCATTGTAACACTTTAGTGTCAGTCACCGGTGACTGACACTAAAGGGGTCAACGTGTTAGGCTTTTTAGCTATTCAACTTGAAAATTAGATTAGACTAAAACGACTTTTGATATTTTTCGAATTTTAAATTCTTGAACTTTATACTTTATTAAAAAACACGAGTATCACAAAGTAGAAGCCTCTACAATTAATTATTTACTTTACACTTTAGATTTAGAAACTGTTAGACGACTAATTTTCTGCACATAGAAATTTCTATAGTTTGAAAATATATTTTTACACAATTACGTATTTTATACGCGTATCGTTATCATTCTTTTTTAATAATTTTTTCAGTCGACATTATTTTTAGTAAAATTAATTTTCTATATTTTAAACAATACAATTTTTGCCCTATGAATGTTTTAAGGATTAGAATTATAAAATTATTAGACAAATTTTAATCGTGTTTCTTTTTTAAATTCCGGAAAACAAAATAAAATTAATTAAAAGATTATTTTTGAGAGTTTGTGGTAAACGAATTTTGAATGTTTTAGATTTACTAAGTTTTTAGATTTTCATTTCCTTAAGATCTTTAACTCTTCAACTTGAAAATTTTAGATTAGTGTAAAAGGAGGTTTGATAACTTTCGAATTTTGAATTCTTGGACTTTACACTTTTTGATTGATTCTTGATTTTCTTCACCTGAAGAAGCAACAGTGTAGCGAAATATATGTAGTGTTTAAAATAAACCAAATTTGAAAATCTAAATTTCTTATCTCGATATTATTTATTTACACTTTTTATTCTACAATTAATTTTTATGTAGTGCATGTAGAAGTGTTATGTATTGCTCCACATTTTGTGGATTTTATTGCGTTAATGCAATTAGAGCAAAGGTGAGTAACAGAGAGCGAAAGCGAGAAAGAGTGCAAGCAAGCAAGGGAGAGCAATTGAGAGCGAAAGAGAGCGCACGAGAACAAGTGAGAATGAGAGTAAGCAAGGAAAATATATCAATAGCAAAGGAGAGCGAAAAACCCAGAGCGAAAAAGAACGAAAGTGAGCAAGAGAGAGCCAAAGTGAGCAAAAGAGACAAAGGGATACCGAAATAGTCCGAAGGTTAACAAGAGAGAGCGACAAAGAGAAAGCAAGAGTTTGTGAGAAAGAGAAACTAAGTGAAAATGTCAGAGCAATAGAGAGCAAAAGCGAGCAAGAGGGCGAAATAGAGCAAAAGTGGTGAAGGGGAAAGCATAACAGAGCAAGGAAGAACAAAAGAGAACTTGAGAGAACGAAAGATAGCAAGGGAGAGTAAGAGAGAGTAAAGGAGAACAAACGTGCGCAAAGGATTGCCAAAGCGAACAACGAACAGCGAATGTGAGCAAAGAAGGCTGAAGAGAGTAAAGAAGAGCGAAAGTGAGTAAGAAAAAGCCAGAGTGAGCAAGAGAACGCAAAAGATAGCAATGGAGAGCAAAAAAGAAAGAAAAAGGTCAAGAAATCAATGGTGAGCAAGAGAAAGCGAAAGAGAGCAAATGAGAAAGAAAAGAGAAAAAGAGCAAGGGTTGCGAAAAAGAGCAAGGAAAAGTGAAAGAGAGTAAGAGCGAGCGAGAGGGATAATTAGAGAGCATATTAGATCGATGCAGAGAAAGCAAGCAAGAGAGAGCGAAATCGAGCAAGAGAGAACATAAGAGAATAAGGAAGAGCGAGAGAGATCAAAAGAGAGCGAAGAGATTAATGTATTAATTTATTGTAGTTTTAAGATTTTTTTTAATGTTATTATTATGTATTTATATGTAAAATGAGATTTCCTGTAAATAATAATTATATTATTATTAAAAAGTATATTCACAAATACACGAAACTATTTTACAAGTAATTTTTAGCACACAGAAATTTCTAAGGATGGAAGTTATGTATACAAAATAATTATATATTTTTTAATAAATCGAATTTTGAAGTTGACTCTTCCGCAATTTTATTTTTTCCGTGATTCGAATTTTCTAAACATTGTTTTCTCATAAATAGAATTTTTAAGTTGTATGTTTTTTTTTTTGCAAAATTGATATTTTTATGTTTCTAACATTCTAAGCAAATAATTTCTTTGCACCAAAAAAAAGTCTTAAGGATTAAATCACTATTTTTTGTTATAAATAAAAATTTTGTGTTAGCCAGAGAAATTATCTTTATTAAAGATAGTAGTTACATAAAATTAATATAATTATAATAATTTTTCTTATTCTTCGTCTTCTTCTTTGTGTTTTTCTTCATGGCTATCTATCGTAAGTCTTTTAGCCCAACTCCTTTTGACATTGGTTGTCGCTGCTTTTAGCCTTGTGTTGTATGGAAAGATGAGATGAATTCGTGGATTGTGGTTTCTAGATGTTTGAATTTAGGAGTTATGTTATGATTGTGTTGAAGTGGTTTAGGATGTGCAGTTTGTGGGTGTTAGTGGCAAATTTTGTGGATGAATATATGACGCGTTGGTTAATTGGGGTAATTTGGGATTTTTTTATAGTGTTAAAAGGATTATGGAGGGGATTGTTAGGATGCCTGATCTTTGTTAATATTCTGAGGGTTGATCTTTCACCGACTTGTAAATTCCTTATAGGGAAAGGGGACTATGAAAAAGGATTGCAGCGTAATCGAGCAAGGGACGACAAATCATTTTGTAAATATGGACCGTGGATTTTATAGAGATTCCTTGACTTTTATCGGTGAAAGGTCTGAAATGCCGTACCTTGTTTGTGATTTTTAATTTTTTAAGTTTTTTTCTATAGGTTTTGAAGGAAAGTTTAGTATCAAAAGTTATCCCCAGATATTTACAAGGAATATCAGTGTTGGTTAGGGATATATGGAAGGGAGAAGTGCCAGTTCGGTGGAATGGAATAAGTAGATGGGATTTATTAGAGTTGATGGATATATTCTCAATTTAGAAAACCATTTTTGTATTGTGTCTGAAGAGTGTTAAGAGATTTTAATATAGTTTTCTCATGTGTTATCAATTCTGTATCATCAGCAAAGAGCAGGCAGTAGGCGGAAGGATTGAAGTATTGCGGGTTCGGGTTATAAATGTCGTTGACGTAGATGTTGTAGAAGAGTGGTGACAGTGGGGAACCATGCAGAACACCTTGTTGGGGGGTTAAGGATCTGGAAATTGTATTTCGGATTCAGACATTGAAGAATCTAGCATTTAGAAAGCTGTCTTTTAGATAGAGAAGACGTGGGGGAATATTTAGTGTTTTTAGTGTGTAATATTTATTACACTTGAACAGCAGACCTCGATTTTTTTTGTGGTATTAATTTGCTTTTGCAGAAATTGAATCTTTCTGTGTTTTCCAAATATTAAAGTTAAAACAGTAGAATTAATACAGAGCATTTAATTTATGAGTAAAATTTTATAAACATTACATTTGCTTTACATCGAGTTATCTAGACATTGAATTTTCTATTCATTAAAATTTTGTACAGGATTTTTAGATAAAGTTTTTTTATTTGAAATTTATATTTCTATTAAAGTTTTGAAACATTATTTGCGTATTTCTACAATAAAGAGTAAAATTTGATAATAATCTCAAAAAGTAATTGACTTTTAAAATAAATTCAACTGAAAATGAATTATTTAAACAGTTAAATTTTTTTTGGAATTCTTGAAGGTTTTAAACGTGCAAAGGCATCAGATATATATTTAATTAATTGCTCACTTAACTTGTGGTGAAACACTTTTGAAATATTAGAAATTAAAAACACTTGGTTAGTTTCACAGAAAATTTATTACTTCTTCTCCGACTAGTTTCAACAAGTGTTTTTAATTTCTAATCAAGATATCAGAGTTCGCTGAACGTTGTCTCTGGGTATATTTCTTTTTTAAGAACCCTAAGATTTTCCTAAGCTTTAACTACCGAAAATAAATTAGTTAAAAAGTATTCATGTTTCATGTTTCATACATGGTCATACCAACCCAAGAAATCCTTTTAGTTTCTCTTAAAGCGCTCACTTCGAAAGCATCTTGCGCATGCCCAAACTTTCATGTAAAATTGTAAAGACTTTACCTTTTGATATCTTCAAGATGTCAGCTATCTCACACAACTTCATTTTACGGTTTTTAAAAAAAAATTGAAAACATTTTTTATGTTTTTCGGAACAACTACCGATTTTGTACGAACAGAGCATTCATCACCCTCGATTCTTGTACGACAACGTTTCAATTTAGTATAGCGGTTAATAATAGTTGATTTCCCTGGTGCATAGTCCCCATAAGCCACTGTTTGGCTCTAACAGTATTTTATCCCATCAAGAAACAGTGTTTAATCAACACACGAAATTCCTTTCTATCTATTGTCTTGAAAATTACAATACTGGGGTAACTAAAACGACTGTAACTTCTAAACTAATGGTCAGAATTCTATAAAATTTTGATACGTACTATATGACGGTTAGTAGAACCCGAAAATCACGTGAGTGTGTCAACAATATTTCCATATATGTGTTAGACCGGGGACTTAGTGAGTGACGTATATATGTTTTATTACTGACTTTCTATGTCTGCGTTTATTTTTTTAGTGAGGTGTATCTTCATGTTTGGGATTCTCTCAAAAGAGAGAGCGAAAATGAATAAGGCAGAGTAAATTAGAGTGAATCTGAACAAAAAGAGCAGGCAAGGAAGAGTTAAAACGAGCAAAATAGAATGAAAATGAGCAAAAAATAGCGAAAAAAGAATGAGGGAGAGCGAATGTGAGTAAGGGATAGCAAAAGAGACCGAGAAAAAGCAAAAAGGAACCACAGAGAGCAAGAGCGAGCAAACGAGAGTGCAACTGAACCAAAGAGCAAGTAAGGATGAGCGAAAACAAGCAAGAGACAACGAAATTGAGCAAGAGAAAGCGAAATTGCGCAATGGAGAGCGAACGTGAGCAAGAGAGAGCGAAATAGAGTAAGGGAGGGCGAAAAAGAGCAAGAGAGAGCAAAAGGGAATGAGGGAGAGCGAGAAAGAGCAAAAAGGAACGATAGAGAGTAAGAGAGAACAAAGGAGAGCGAATGTGAGGAAGAGAGAGTTAAAGAGGGCCAAATTAAATATATTAAATGTGTTTGACTTAATAAAGTATCAAAATTTCTAAAGATATAATTTATATTTATTTATTTAGGTTAGGTTAGGTTAGGTTAGGTTAGGTTAGGTTATGTTAGGTTAGGTTGATTAATAAAATTTTCAAATCGTTTATTTAAGCAAAATTTTCTACATTTCGACAAATTTTTCGAAACGACATATTTTCTGCACATTGAAATAAGTTAGCAGTAGAAAATTAATGGAGGAATTTTAATTGTAAATTTTTTATTCTGCAAAAATAAATATATTAATTTTTCTCGACATAAAAAATATTACACAAGTAATTTTCCATATACCGAAATATCTGGAGATAGAAGTTATGTATATGAATCATTATAGTTTTTTTAAACATAGAATTTTGAAGATATTTTTTCGCTGTATTTATTTTTTTATGATTCGAGTTTTCTAAACAATTAATTTTTCGTGCAACGACATTTCTAAAAATTAAAGTTATGTATATAAAACCATTATTGTGTCATAAATAGAATTTTCAAGTTTCAATTAATTTTTCTGTATTAATTTTTTTTACGTTGTAGAAAATTAACTAATAATTGGAAAACACGAAAACATTACGTGAATCTACAAATCTGTTTTAGTTTTGCGAAATGTTTTCGTGTTTTTCTAATTTCTGTATTTCGTACATTTTCAACAAGAAATTTTCTTCACTTTGAATTTTCTGAAGGATTGAAGTTCGAGGCATAAAATGAATATAGAAACTTTAATCTTTGATTTTTCTATTTTGCAAAATCAAATATACATATTAAATGTTCTCGACATTGAAATTGTTATTCAAATAATTCAACCGAAAATCCCCTTGTCAAAATATTTGGAATTCTTGATGGCCTTAAACGTGCAACAGTATCAGAATTCTCTGAAGGTTTGTTTTTTATTTTCTTTTAAGAAATTCTAAATTCTGAAGTTACAAACGAATACAATAAAATTTATTATAATCCTAAAAATTTTTAGACCTACAGAAGCTTTTGTAATTCCCTAAAATTTATAATTATTAATTAAACGACTGGAATTTTTTTCGTTTTCTTTATAACCTTAAATAATTCTGGAGTTCTAAGACACTTTGGAATTCTCCTAAACTTCTTAACAAATCCTGAAGTATTTTAAAATCCCTGATTTTTTTTTATCATCTTGATTAATTCTATAAATTCGGAATTCTCTTTAAGTTTCGAAAATGATTCCAAAAGTTCCAAGGCAGTCTCAAATTTTAATTGATTTCTTCATAAATTTAAATAACGTAAGAGAATATAACCTTGTAATGTATATGTTTTGTTACTGACTTTTCATGTCTGCGTTCTTTTTTAGTAAGGTGTATCTTCATATTTGGGATTCTCTCGAAAGAGAGAACGAAAAAAGAGTAAGGGAGAGCAAATGAGAGAGAAATTGAACGACAGAGAGCAAGAGAGAGCAAAAGCGAGCGAAGCTGAACCAAAGAGCAAGTAAGGATGAGCGAAAACGAGCAAGAGGCAGCAAATGTGAGCAAGGGAGAACAAAAAAGAGCAATAGAGGGCAAAAGAGAGCGAGGAAAAGCGTGAGAGAGCAAAACAGAACGATAGAGAGCAAGGAAGAGATAGAGAAAACATAGGAGAGCGAAAGTGAGCAAGGGACAGCGAAATAGACCAAGAGAGAGCAAAAAAGAGCAAGGGAGAGCGAGAGAGAACAAAGGAGAGCGAAAGTGAGCAAGGGAGAGCGAAAAAGAGCAAGAGAGAGTGAAAGAGATCCAAATTGAATATATTCAATTTTCTTGACTTAATAAAGCATCAAAATCATTCAAAAAATCTATCAAAAAAGATAGAATTTTTATTTATTTATTATTTTCTTTATTAATAAAATGTTCAAATCGTTAATTTAAGCAAATTGAATTTTCTACATTTCGATAAATTTTTCTAAACGCTACATTTTCCGCGCATTTAAAGTTATAAAGAAATAAGTTAGCCGCAGAAAATTAATGGAGACATTTTAATTGTAAAATTTTTTATACTGCAAAATTTATTATATATTAATTTTTCTCGACATCGAAACTGTTATACAAATAATTTTCTACATACATAAGTATCTGTAGATAGAATTTAAGTATATGAATCATTATTTTTTAAATAGAATTTTAAAGACACTTTTTCGCCATATATATGATTCGAATTTTCTAAAAAATTAATTTTCCGGACAACGCAACTTCTAAGGATTGAAGTTATGTATATAAAACCATTATCGTTTTTTTTTTTATAAATAGAATTTTCAAGTCGTCTATTTGCAAAATTGATTTTGTATTTCGTACATTTTCAACAAGAAATTTTCTGCACTTTGAATTTTCTAAGGATTGAAGTTTTCGAGGCAAAAAATTAATATAGAAACTTTAAACCTTGATTTTTCTATTCTGCAAAATGAATCTATGAATTGAGTTTTCTAGACAAATATTTAAATAATTTTCTGTGCAACGACATTTCTAATGATTAAAGTTATGTATATAAAATTAATATTGTTTTTTTGTTTCTATAAACAGAATATTCAAGTCGCAAAATTGATTTTTTTGTCAGGAACTTTATCAAATGATAAATAAAAATAAACACACGTGTGTGATATTAACAAATTAAGTTTTATTTATCATTTGATAAAGTTCCTGATTCAATATGTATCACAAAGTTATGGCTTCAAGCATCCAACATATGATTTTTTTGTATTTCGTACACTTTCAAAAAGAATTGTCTGCACTTTGAATTTTCTAAAGCATTCGAGGAAAAAAAATGAATATAGAAACCTTAATCCTTGATTTTTCTTTGCAAAATATATTTAATTTTCTCGACATCGAAACTGTTATTCAAGTAATTCAACCGAAAAGCAATTAGTCAAAATGTTCTTTAAATTTTTAGAATTCCTATAACAATATTAATGAGTATGGCAAATGGAATTTAATTATATTTTAATGTATATTAAGTTTATATTAATTATTGGGATTTTCCGTTTAATCAAACGGAAAATCCCGTTTGATAATCATCTCGTTTGATAATCATTAATAAAAAAAAAACTTGAAGCTAAACGTGCTACAGCATCACAGTTCTTTGGAAGTTTGATTTTTATTATTTCTTTAAGAAATTCTAAATTCTAAAGTTACAAGAAAATACAATGAAATTTATTTATAATCCTAAAAAAAATTAAGACCTACAGAAGCTTTTGTAATTCACTAAAATGTATAATCATCAATTAATCTGGCATTCTAAAAGACTGGAATTTTCTTCGTTTTCTTTATAACCTTAAATAATTTGAGAGTTCTAAGACACTTTGAAATTCCCTTAAACTTCTTAACAAATCCTGAAGTATTTTAAAATCCCTGAATTATTTTTATCATCTTGATTATTTCTACAAATTTGGAAATTCCATTAAATTTTGAAAATGGTTTCAAAAGTCCTTTTTTATATAATCTTAAATAATTCTAAAAATTCCAAATTAATCACAAATTTTACTTGATTTCTTCATAAATTTGAATAAGGGACTTTCAAATTCCGTTAAATTCTGTTAAAGTCTTGACTAATTATTTCAAAAGACTTAATTTTTCAAAGAGTTTACAAAAAAACTTCCTCATGATTTAAAAAAATATAATCTTAAATAATTCTTGGAACTCGAGAATTATTTAAGATTATATTTTAGTAAAACCCAGAGGAAGTCTTTTGAAACTCTTTGTAAAATTTAAGGGAATTCCTAAATGTCTTGGAATTGTCGAATTGTTCACGATTATTTAAAAAAAAAATCAAGAGGAAATCTTATGAAACTCTTTAAAAATCTTTTGGAGAAATTATTTGAAATTATAAAACAAATTAGGGGAATTTGAAAGTCTCTGTGAACTCATAAATTATTTGGGATTATAATGAAATTAAACGAAATTTTACAAAGAGTTTTCAAAGGGTTCATCTTGATTTTATTTTAAATTTAATCTTAAATTGGAACTCTAGAAAGTATAAAAAAAATTCCTTTTGATTTTTTTAATAATCCTAAACAATTCAACAATTCCAAGACATTTAGGAATTTCAAAAGACTTTCATTTGATTTTTTTAAATATAACTTTAAATAATTCTAGAGTTCCAAGAATTATTTAAGATTACATTTAGAAAAATCAAGAGGAAGTCTTTCGAAATTTCTAAATGCCTTGGAATTGTAGAATTGTTCAGAATTATTCAAAAAAAATCAAGAGGAAATCTTTTGAAACTCTTCAAAAATCTTTTGGAAAAATTATTCAAAATTATAAAATTAATTAGGGGAATTTAAAAGTCTCTGTGAACTCATAAATTATTTGGGATTATAAAGAAATTAAACGAAATTTTACAAAGAGTTTCCAAAGGGTTTCTTCTTGTTTTTTTTAAATATAATCTTAAATAATTCTTGAAACTCTAGAAAGTATCAAAAAACTTCCTCTTGATTTTTTTAATAATCCTGAACAATTCGACAATTCCAAGACATTTAGGAATTTCAAAAGACTTTCTTTTGATTTTTTTTAATATATTTTTAAATAATTCTAAAGTTCCAAGAATTATTTAAGATTATATTTAGAAAAATCAAGAGGAAGTCTTTCGAAATTTCTAAATGTCTTGGAATTGTAGAATTGTTCAGGATTATTAAAAAAAATCAAGAGGAAATCTTTTGAAACTCTTTAGAAATCTTTGGGAGAAATTATTCAAAATTATAAAACAAATTAGGGGAATTTAAAAATCTCTTTGAACTCATAAATTATTTGGGATTATAAAGAAATTAAACGAAATTTTACAAAGAGTTTTCAAAGGGTTCATCTTGATTTTATTTTAAATTTAATCTTAAATTGGAACTCTAGAAAGTATAAAAAAATTTCCTCTTGATTTTTTTAATAATCCTAAACAATTCAACAATTACAAGACATTTAGGAATTTCAAAAGACTTTCTTTTGATTTTTTTAATATAGTTTTAAATAATTCTAGAGTTCCAAGAATTATTTAAGACTATATTTAGAAAAATCAAGAGGAAGTCTTTTGAAATTTCTAAATGTCTTGGAATTGTAGAATTGTTCAGAATTATTAAAGAAAATCAAGAGGAAATCTTTTGAAACTCTTTAAAAATCTTTTGGAGCAATTATTCAAAATTATAAAACAAATTAGGGGAATTGAAAAGTCTCTGTGAACTAATAAATTATTTGGGATTATAAAGAAATTAAACGAAATTTTACAAAGAGTTTCCAAAGGGTTTCTTCTTGTTTTTTTTTTTAAATATAATTTTAAATAATTCTTGGAACTATTTAGTATTATTTAAGTTTATATTTTAGAAAAATCAAGAAGAAACCCTTTGAAACTCTTTATAAAATTTCGTTATAATCCCGAATAATTTATGAGTTTACAGATACTTTTAAATTCCCTCAATTTGTTTTATAATTTTTAATAATCCTTCCAATAAATTTGTAAAGAGTTTCAATAAATTTCCTCTTGATTTTGTTGAATAATCCTGAAAAATTCCAAGACATTTAAGAATTTAAGAGACTTCCTCTTGATTTTTTTAAATGTAGAGTTCCAAGAATTATTAAATTATATTTAAAAAAAAATCAAGAAGTCTTTTAAAACTCTTTGTAAAATTAAATCTTTTAAAATAATTATTAAAGACTTTAACGGAATTTAATGGAATTTAAAAGTCTCTTATTTAAATTTATGAAGAAATCAAGACAAAATTTTGACTGCATTGGAACAATTATTTAAAATTATATAAAAAAGGTTTTTGTAAGTATTTTTAAAGGCATTTCCAAATTTGTAGAATAACTCAAGATAATAAAAAAAAATAGTAAATATGAGGATCTTGGAGTTTTGGAGGATCATAAAGAATCAAAAGAAAGTCTCCAAGACACTTTAGAATTTTCTTGAATTCATTTGTAGTCCTTAATGATTCTAAAGTTCAAAAATACTCTTAAATTGTCTCAAATTTCTTTATAATCTTGAATATTTCTTCCAAAATACTTCATCTTAAATTTCCAAAAGAATTCTTTTTATTTTTACAATTCTGAATAATTCTAGAGGTTCAATAGATTTTCCTCAATTTTTTTTTTAATAATTTTGAATAATTTTGGAAGTTACAGAAGACTTTCAAATGTCTTAATTAATTATAGAGTTTAAAAAATCAAGGATTTTAAAATTCCTCTTAATTTTTTTATAATTTTGAATAATTCCTCCAAAATTTTTTTAAAGAGTTTCAAAAGATTTCCTCTTGATTTTTTGAACAATCCTGAATAATTCTACAATTCCAAGACACTTAGGATTTCCCGTAAATTTCAATATAATCTTGCAATCATTCTAGAAGCTAAAAAGATTTTTTAATTTTTCTTAAATTTATATTCTTAAATAATTCTCTGAATTTAGAAACTCACAATTTTTTAACAACAAATACTATTTGAGTATTTTAATTTAGTGTAAGTATGGGTTACCACACAGTAACGGTCGCAACTATCCTGTACATTCATTCTAAGTTCCAAAAGACTAAAATTTCCTCGAGTTTGATGAAAATAATTTTTTTATAATCCTGAATATTTTAAGTCTGAATTTAATTAAAATTTACAATCCTGAATTAAAAGGGAGTTTTAAATCCCCTTAATTTTTTTGTATAATATTAAATTCTTCACCCTTAAATTTTCAAATTAGTTCCAAAAACCTTTTTTGTGATTTTTGTTTTTAATTTAGAATAATTTTAGAACTTCAAAAGACGTTTCATTGAATTTTCTAAATAATCCAAGAGAGCTTTCAAATCTCTTTATAATCTTGAAAAATCCTAAATTTCCCTTAAATTAAGTATTTTAGAAGAAATATTCAAGATTATAAAGAAATTTGTGACAATTTATGAGACTTTTTGAACTTTAGAAGAATTAAAAGGAATTTTCAATCCCCTTATTTATAATTTTCAAATTAGTTCTAAAAATCATTTTTGCGATGTATTTTTTTTAAATTCAGAATAATTTTAGAACTTCAAAAGACGTTTCATTGAATTTCCTAAATAATCCAAGAGAGCTTTCAAATTCTCTCAAATCTCTTTACGATCTTGAAAAATCTAAAATTTCCAAAGTATTCCCTTCAATTGTATTTAATTTTAGAACCTCAAGGGACATTTCTTTCCTAAATAATCCAAGAAAACTTTCAAATTCTCTCAAATCTCTTTATTATCTTAAAAATTCTAAATTTCCAAAGTATTTTAGAAAAAAATATTCAAGATTTTAAAGAAATTTGAGACAATTTAGAAGACTTTTTAAACTTTAGAATCGTTCAGGATTACAAATGAAGTCAAAAAAATTCTAAAGTGTCTTGGAGCTTTGGAGTTATTCAGGATCATAAAGAATCAAAAGAAAGTCTCCAAGATACTTTAGAATTTTGTTGAATTCATTTGTAGTCCTGAATGATTCTAAAGTTCAAAAAGTCTCCTAAATTGTCTCAAATTTCTTTATAATCTTGAATCTAAAAAACTTTGGAAATTTAGGGGAATACTTTGAATATTTAGGATTTTTTTTTAAGATTATAAAGATATTTGAGAGACTTTGAAAGCTCTCTTGGATTACGTTAAATTTTCAAAAAAAAATCTTTCAATGTTTTACAACTCTGAATAATTCTGGAGGTTCAATAGATTTTCCTTATTTTTTTATAATTTTGACTAATTTTAGACTTACAAATTTCCTAAATAATTCTAGACTGGATTCCCCTTGAGTTTCCAAAATATTTCAGTAAATGAAATTTTATTTTTGTTATATTCAGATCTAAAAAAAAAATAAATAGCAAAAAAATTTGATCAATATTTTCAAAATTCAATATTTGAAAGAGCAGATTTAAAATTTTAAAAATAGTTTATAACAAACTAAATGTTAAAATACTAATATTTTCTGTACAAAAATTCTAAAAATTAAATTACACCGTCCTGCCTTAAAATTTTCTCCCATTAGTCATCACAACAACAAAAAATCACTCCTTAATTGCACATTACACATTAGAGTATCCGACCGTTCTATTTTTAGTCATTTTGACGTTTTCGGAACGGAATGCCGGCCGATGTAGGAGGAATTAATTAATTTCAATTCTGTCACACGTCCGCGTTGCGAACGCCCACGCTCACGATCGCGTTATGAATTTTACGATTTCAATTTTGCACACCAGAAAAGAAACTAGAGAATACAACCGAGAACACAAAGGCGCGAGTATCGCGTTACGTTTTTTTTTAAACGGTCGTAATTTATATGTGATTTATAGCGACGGTCTGGAGAACAAGATTTCTTTCTTGTGGTTAATTTTTAATTAGTTTTATGCGTTGGGATATATTGATTTTAATTAAATGAGGATGTAGAAAGTAAAAAATTATGAAGAATACATTTTTGAAATCTTGAATCCAACAAGATGGCGCAATCAAAATAATTAATCTTTATATCTGCAGGTTATGAGTTAGTCATAAGGTTTTTGAAGAAATTATAAAAATTGATTTAATACAGTCATATTTTTTTGTTTATCTTTGACCTAATAGGTAATATTTTACTGTACTAAATCAATTCTAGTAATCATGATTTTTTTTAAATGTGTTTAATAGTAAAATAATTAAAGAAATATTATAAATCTTAATTTTTACCAGATAGTGCAACACATAAATTTTTTGTAATTTTAACATATTTTTTTACCAGTTATTGTAAAATTACAACTAGGGATTATTGATTACAACAAGATGGTGCTGTAGTCAATTCACGTCTTAAATGAATGTACTCATCATCAAGCTAATTAAATATATTTTAGTGATCGTATAAGTGCGCAATTTATTAAACGAAGTGAAATCCATACCGAAAAGAAGCAAAAAAAAACAATAAACCGAATGTCTTGACCTTTCACACAGTTCGCCTCGCATTCCAGCTTAAATATCATTTTTTTTTTCTTGTTAAGATTCTTGAAATTTAATAATCAACCTAATTGCATGAAAATAAAATAACTAGAACACGTGTTGTTTAAAAAAAGTTATTATTATTATTATTAACAAAATTCTACGTATGTTTTACATTCACATTCAGCTCGAAGAATTTCTTCGCCGCCGAGGTGAATGACTAATGTATAATTTAATAGATTTCAGGTATTCCATAAATAGATTTACTGCTGGTTTTCCAAGAGGTAATAATAGTTTTCTTGCAAAAAAATTAATTATTATATTATTTGGAAAAGATGACTTAATTATGCAAATAACGTTCTACTTACCTTTTCCTGTCCGTAATATCTTAATTAAAAATTGAAACTGACCAACACTTAAACCATGAAAATTAATTTTTTGTATTTTCCCAAACATTAGAAATAAAACAAATGACTTTCTCGGTGTGAATTAACTTTGATTCAATTGTGTCTAAACGAAGGATTTGTACACGTTTTCCAAATAAATGAAACCGTTGTGCATTATGTGAGGAATATAAAGCGTTTTGTATGTTTTGAGCGTGGCATTTAGGTCACCCATTACTGCATGCACATCCTGTATAAACATTTACAAAACGCCGTTTATATTATTAGAAAATGTATGAATGCAATTTTTTTTCTTCTGTCGTTTCTCTCGAGGTTGAGACAGTGGAGTTTCTCTTTGCATTGAAACTTAAAGCCCATTTACACGATCGTGTGGAAAATATTTAATTTAATTAAAATTTTCTTTTAAGGTCAAAACATTTCTTCAATTTTAAAATTTTCAAACGCTTATAACATAAAAACCATACAACCGATTTATAAACGTTATATACATTTTTATTTCGTTTTATGGATGTTTACAAAATGGTTCAATTAAAAAATCATTTTGGAGCGAAAAAAATTTTGATCAAAATTTTCAAAATTTTAAATTAAAATAAAACGAAAACTACTGTTACGATTAAAAATGTTGTATAGCTTTTTTCTTAGTATTAATAAGATCTATTAAATGGGCTAATTTGATTTTAAGTTTTTAAAAATTCCAATATTTTTCTTCATTTTCTTCCAATTTTCAAACGCTCGTAACATAAAAATCATACAACCGATTTATAAACGTTATTTACATTTTTACTTCATTTTAAGGATGTTTATAAAATGGTTCCATTAAAAATTTATTTTTGTGTGAAAAAAATTTTAACCGAAATTTTCAAAATTTTAAATTAAAATAAAACGAAATCTAATGTTGCGATTTAAAAATGTTATATAGATTTTTACATAGCATTTATAAGGTCTATTAAATGGGCTAATTGGATTTTAAGTTTTTAAAAATTCTAATAATCATTTTCTTCCAATTTTCAAACGCCCATAACATAAAAACCATACAACCGATTTGTAAACGTTATTTACATTTTTACTTCATTTTAAGGATGTTTACAAAATGGTTCGATTAGAAATTCTTTTTGAGATGAAAAAAAATTTGACCAAAATTTTCAAAATTTTAAATTCAAATAAAACGAAAACTAATGTTGCGATTTAAAAATGTCGTATAGATTTTTACATAGTATTTATAAGATCTATTAAAATGACTAATTAGATTTTAAGGTTTAAAAAATTCCATTATTTTTCTTCATTTTCTTCCAATTTTCAAACGCTCATAACATAAAAACCATACAACCGATTTGTAAACGTTATTTACATTTTTACTTCATTTTAAGGATGTTTATAAAATGGTTCAATTAAAAATTCATTTTGGAGTGAAAAAAATTTTGACCAAAATTTTCAAAATTTTAAATTAAAATAAAACGAAAACTAATGTTACGATTTAAAAATGTTATATAGATTTTTTCTTAGTTTTTATAAGATCTATTAAATTGTCTGATTGGATTTTGAGTTTTTAAAAATTTTAATATTTTTCTTCATTTTCTTCCCATCTTCAAAAGCTCGTAACGTAAAACCCATACAACCTATTTATAAACGTTATATACATTTTTATTTCATTTTAAGGATGTTTATAAAATGGTTCAATTAAAAATTTAATTTTGAATGAAAAAAATTTTGACCAAAATTTTCAAAATAAAATAAAACAAAAACTAATGTTGCGATTTAAAAATGTTATATAGATTTTTTCTTAGTATTAATAAGATATATTACATAAGCTAATTGGATTTTGAGTTTTAAAAGAATTCCAATATGTTTCTTCATTTTCTTCCCATTTTCAAAAGCTCATAACATAAAAACCATACAACCGACTTGTAAACGTTATCTACATTTTTACTTCATTTTAAGGATGTTTATAAAATGGTTCAATTAAAAATTCATTTTGGAGTGAAAAAAAATTTTAAACAAAAATTTCAAAAATTTAAATTAAAATTAGACGAAAACTAATGTTGCCATTTAAAAATGTTATATAGATTTTTTCTTTGTTTTTATAAGGTCTATTAAATTGGCTAATTAAATTTTGAATTTTTAAAAAATTTAATATATTTCTTCATTTTCTTCCCATCTTTAAAAGCTCGTAACATAAAAACCATACAACCGATTTATAAACGTTATACACATTTTTATTTCATTTCAAGGATGTTAACAAAATTATTCAATTAAAAATTCATTTTGGAGTGAAAACAATTTTGACCAAAATTTTCAAAATTTTAAATTTAAATAAAACGAAAACTAATGTTACGATTTAAAAATGTCATATAGATTTTTACATAGTATTTATAAGATCTATTAAATGCGCTAGTTTTATTTTAAGTTTTTAAAAATTCCAATATTTTTCTTCATTTTCTTCCAATTTTCAAACGCTCGTAACATAAAAACCATACAACCGATTTGTAAACGTTATCTACATTTTTACTTCATTTTAAGGATGTTTATAAAATTATTTCATTAAAAATTTATTTTTGTGTGAAAAAAATTTCGACCAAAATTTTCAAAATTTTAATTAAAATAAAACGAAAACTAATGATGCGAATGAAAAATGTTATATAGACTTTTACTTAGTATTTATAAGATCTATTAAATGAGCTGATTAGATTTTAAGTTTTTAAAAATTCCAATATTTTTCTTCATTTTCTTCCAATTTTCAAACGTTCATAACATAAAAACCATACAACCGCTTTGTAAATGTTATTTACATTTTTACTTAATTTTAAGGATATTTATAAAATAGTTCAGATAAAAATTCATTTT
The DNA here is from genome assembly GCA_963969525.1 of Ontholestes murinus. NCBI lineage: Eukaryota > Metazoa > Arthropoda > Insecta > Coleoptera > Staphylinidae > Ontholestes > Ontholestes murinus. The sequence goes on along the minus strand of OZ018390.1, from coordinate 75,360,420 downwards.
GGAGTGAAAAAAATTTTGACCTAAATTTTCAAAATTTTAATTAAAATAAAACGAAAACTAATGATGCGAATGAAAAATGTGATATAGATTTTTTCTTAGTATTTATAAGATCTATTAAATGGGCTAATTGAATTTTGAGTTTTTTCAAAATTCCAATATTTTTCTTCATTTTCTTCCAATTTTCAAACGCTCATAACATAAAAACCATACAACCGATTTGTAATCGTTATTTACATTTTTATTTTATTTTAAGGATGTTTATAAAATGGTTCAATTAAAAATTCATTTTGAAGTGAAAAAAAATTTGACCAAAATTTTCAAAATTTTAAATTAAAATAAAACGAAAACTAAATTTACGATTTAAAAATGTTATATAGTTTTTTACTTTGTATTTATAAGATCTATTATTTGCGCTAATTGAATTTTAAGTTTTTTAAAATTCCATTATTTTTCTTCATTTTCTTCCCATCTTCAAAAGCTCGTAACATAAGAAACATACAACCGATTTGTAAACGTTATCTACATTTTTACTTCATTTTAAGGATGTTTACAAAAAGGTTCAATTAAAAATTAAATTTATTTTTGTGTGAAAAAAATTTTGACCAAAATTTTCAAAATTTTAAATTACAATAAAACGAAAACTAATATTGCGATTTAAAAATGTTATATAGATTTTTTCTTAGTATTTATAAGATCAATTAAATGGGCTAATTGGATTTTAAGTTTTTAAAAATTAAAATATTTTTCTTCATTTTCTTCCAATTTTCAAACGCTCATAACACAAAAACCATACAACCGATTTGTAAACGTTATTTACAATTTTACTTCATTTTAAGGATGTTTATAAAATGGTTCAATTAAAAATTCATTTTGGAGTGAAAAAAAATTTGGACCAAAATTTTCAAAATTTTAAATTAAAATAAAACGAAAACTAATGTCGCGATTTAAAAATGTTATATAAATGTATTCTTACTTTTAATAAGGCCTATTAAATGGTGCAATTAGATTTCATTTTTAAAAATATATCCAGATTTCTTCATTTTCTTCCCATCTTAAAACGTTTATAATACGAAAACTATGCAAGTGAATGAAAATAGTTATTTACATTTTTTGTTACTTTTAAATATGTCTAAAAGAATGTGTTATTAAGAATTGGTTTTGTTATAAAAAATAAAATTAAGAAAATTTTCGAAATTTTAAATATTGATAAAACGAAAACTAGCGTTTAGATTTTGAAATTTTATATACAAAATTTCTTTATTTTCATAATCTCTAACACACGGTGTAATTGAATTATAATTCAAAAAAAAAAATTGTTTACCATCTTTATAATTTTCTTATTTTTTATCCAATATTAAAATAACAAGAACAATTGTTTTTACAATCATTTAAAATCACTTATGATAAGACGATTAATTTTTTGTAATCATTAGTTTTATGTGGTATAAAAATTTCTAGAAATTTACATCAAATAGGCATTGGAAAAAACTTGATTAAAATATAAATTGCGTGATTATTTTTTTCGTTACAAAGTATTTAATTAGAACATTAATTCGTTAATGAAAATGAAATTCCGTGCGGACGTTTCGGGCCGCGCCGCCGTCCATTACGCAAGGCAGTAAAAAAGTGAGGTCTTAATGCAGTAACGAAAATTACAACCCGTAGGAGTGCATTTGTGTAATTAAAGACGTGTACGCCTTAATCTGAATGCTAATTAAAAAAATGTTTACACTCGATAATGGCGGACGGGGGAATTGGTGGCGGCAGAGCCGCCGCCGCTCGTTCCTCGTGCGCGCTTCCACACATTACGTTATTTCTTTTTTAATTCCCATCGACGACGCAGACATGAATAAAATTAATATTAATCATTAATTACCCACTCCGGTCACTGTAATTAGTGTTATTAGTGCGGAAACTTGGCATTTAATAGAAATACATGTTTGGATTTGCACGTCTTAATAAGTTCAGTATTGTTGAGTTATTAATGTAAGGTCTTCGGAAACCACCACGTATTGGTAATTTACTACATGCCAGAAAATTCACTTCTAATATTAAAAGATCCCAATTAGAATACAAGAAAATTTGAAGATATCATTCATAACCCAGTTTAGGTAGTATAAATTCATATAAGTTAAGCTTAAGTAAGATCTGATTTACCTACAAAACTCTCGCTGAAAAAATGCCATCAGCCATTTGGATGCTTTTTAGCCCAATAAAAAAACTGATTTTTTTTTATGTTGTAACAAATAATATTTTCCTAGCGTTTATTCTTTTCAACTTTTTCCTCTTCATTTGTTTGAGCGACAGTTTAGGAATATTTGGGGCCACAAAATAAGCTGTTATTGTTTCTTTTTAATTCCAGAATTTATTTTCTTAATAGAATTTGTATGCCTTTCCTTCCATTATCTCTACAAATCTCTCCTTTTCTGTTTTTAATTTTCTTCTGTCACAACTTCTCATTTCTTCCCTTTTTGTCGTTGTCAACTGTTTCTGTCATATCTTAGAAGTCGTTTGTCATTCATGCATTATCTTTATCAATCAAGTTTGCAGGTGTTTATCTGTGATTCGTCATTAATAATTTATTATTAATATTGATTCTCAAATAACAGCTGTCAGATAACGACATCTGTAATATAATAGATTACAGATGACAAATGACAGATGATTGAAATTTATCATACACTATCAGTTTTTAGTCGCTTGTCATTTATAATTTGTTTATATCATTCATTTTTTGAGTATATAACAAATATCAATCATCATTATCATTTGACATTTATCATTTGCCATGATTACCATTTAATTTTGAGTGACAGATAACAGAAAATAGACAGCAAATGACAAATGACATAAAAGAAGTTTCATCTGTCATTTGTTACAAGTTATCTGTCATTAGTTATTTGTCATATATAATTTATCATTACCATTCACAATCATTCAAAAAATTGATGACAGATCACCGATATACGTTTTCTATCATCGATTCTCGAATGGTACACATTTGTCTTTTGTTATTTGTTATTTGTCATGATTAGTATTCATTTTTAAGTAACAGATATCATTTAACAGATGATAAGTATCCAATGACAAAGAACATTATTCATCTGACATTTGTAACAAGTTTGTCATTAGTTATCATTATTAGACAGAATGTGACAAATGATATATAACAGACATTAATCATTAGCTATTTGTCATATATTCCTTGGCAATTTTTATCTGTTATTAAGCAATTATCATCTGACATTAAACGCTTGTCATCTGACATAAAGCATTCGTCATTTGAAACTAAACATTTGTCATCTGACATTAAGCAATCTATTCCTTGGCAATTTTTATTTGATATTAAGCAATTGTTATCTGCTATTAACCGCTTGCCATCTGACATTAAGCATTTGTCATTTGACATTTGACATCTGTCATCTGATATAAAGCAATTTTTACCTGAGAGATTAAACATTTGTCATTTCACATTAAGCATTTGTCATTTTTCATTACATACTAAACACTTTTTATCTGAGATTAAGCATTTTTCCTTTGACATTAAGCATTTCTCATCTGACATTAGACATTTGTCATAGGATATTAAGCAATTTTTATCTGAGATTAAGTATTTGTCATTTGACACTAAGCATTTGTCATCTGATATTAAATTTTTGTAATCTGACATTAAGCAATCTATTCCTTGGCAATTTTTATCTGATATTAAGAAATTTTTATCTGACATTAAGCATTTGTCATCTGACAACCGCTTACTATGTGACATTAAGTAATTGTTATCTTACATCAGGCATTTGTCATCTGATATTAAGCATTCGTTACCTGATATTAAGGAATTTTTTTCTGAAATTAAGCATTTGTCATATGACACTAAGCATTTGTCAACTTACACTAGGCATTTGTCTGGCATTAACAATTTATCATCTCAAATTAAGCATTTGTCATCTGACTTTGGGCATTTGTCATCTGACATTAAGAGTTTGTCATCTGGCATTAGGCATTTGTCATCTGATATTTTTTTTAATCTGACGTTAAGCAATCTATTCCTTGGTAATTTTTATCTGATATTAAGAAATTTTTATCTGTTATTAACCGCTTGTCACCCGACATTAAGCATTTGTCATCTGACATTAGGCATTTTTCATCACATATTAAACACTTTTTATCTGATATTAAGCATTTTTCCTTTGAGATTATACATTTGTCATTTGACATTAAGCGTTTGTCATATGACATTAAGCATTTCTCATCTGATATTAGACATTTGTCATATGATATTTAGCAATTTTTATCTGAGATTAATCATTTGTCATTTGACAATAAGCATTTGTCATCTGACATTGGGCATTTGTCATCTGATATTAAGCAATTTTTATTTGAGATTAAGCATGTGTACTTTAACATTAAGCATTTATCATCTGACATTAAGCATTTGTCATCTGACATTAGGCATTTGTCATCTGACATTAGGTATTTGTCATCTATTTTTTATATCTGACATTAAGCAATCTATTCCTTGACAATTTTTTTTCGATATCAGGCAATTATCATCTGTCATTAACTACTTGTCATCTGACATTAAGTATTTGTCATCTGACATTAGACATTTGTCATATGATATTAAGCAATTTTTATCTGAGATTAAGCATTTATCATTTGACACTAAGCATTTGTCATCTCACATTAGGCATTTGTCATTTGATATTAAATTTTTGTAATCTGACATTAAGCAATATATTCCTTGGCAATTTTTATCTGATATTAAGAAACTTTTATCTGACATTAACCGCTTACCATCTGACATTAAGTAATTGTTATCTTACATTAGGCATTTGCCATCTGACATTAAGCATTCGTTACCTGATATTAAGCAATTTTATTTCTGAAATTAAACAATTGTCATCTGACATTAACCGCTTGTCATTTCACTTGAAGCATTTGTCATCTGATATTAGGCATTTGTCATATGACATTAAGCATTTGTCATCTTACATTAGGCATTTGTTTAGCATTAAAAATTTGTCATCTCAAATTAAGCATTTGTCATCTGACTTAGGGCATTTGTCATATGACAGTAAGCATTTGTCATTTGATATTAAGCATTTGTTATTTGATATTAAGCATGTGTCATTTGATATTAAGCATTTGTCATCTCTTATTAGGTATTTTTTTACTATCAAGTTATTTGTCATTTGTTATTTGTCATCTGTTATTTGCGATTTGCCATTTGCCATATGTCATTTATCATCTGTCACTTGTCATCTGTCAAATGTGATTTGTCATTTGTCATCTCTCATTTACCATCTGCATTTGCTATATTTCATTTGTCATTTGTCATCATTTGTCATATGACATTAAGCATTTGTTATCTCACATTTGACATTTGTTATCTGATATTAAGTAAATTTTATCTGGCTTTAAGCAATTGTCGTCTGACATTGTTTTGCCAGCTGATATTAAGCATTTGTCATTTGACTTAAGATATTTGTGTTTGTATTTGTTATCTGACATTAAGCATTAGTCATCTTACATTAAGCATTTGTAATTTGATAATAAGCATTTGTCGTCTGACATTAGGCATTTGTCATCTGATATTAAGCAATTTTTATCTGAGTTTAAGTATTTGTCGTTTGACATTAGGCATTTGTCACCTGACATTAAGCATTTGTCATTTGACATTAGGTATTTGCCATCTGACATTAAATTTGTTTATTAAGCAATCTATTCCTTGGCAATTTCTATTTGATATTAAGCAATTGTCATCTGACATAGGACATTTGTCATCTGATATAAAACAATTTTTATCTGAGAGATTAAACATTTGTCATCTGACATTAGGCATTTTTCATCACATATTAAGCACGCATTTGTCATCTGATATTAAGCGTTTGTCATATGACATTAAGCATTTGTTATCTGACATGAGACATTTGTCATCTGATATTAAAGAATTTTTATCTGAGATTAAGCATTTGTCACCTGACATTAGGCATTTGTCATCTGACATTATGCAATCTATTCCTTAGCAATTTTTATCTGATATTAACAAATTTTTATCTGACATTAAGCATTTGTCATATAACATAAGGCATTTGTCATCTGACATTAACTGCTGACCATATGGCATTACCTGATATTAGGCATTTGTAATCTGATATTAAGCAATTTTTATCTGAAATTAAGCAATTGTCATTTGACATTAAAAGCTTGTCATTTCACTTAAAGCATTTGTCATCTCATATTAGGCATTTGTTGTATGACATTAAGCATTTGAAATTTACATTAGGCATTTGTCATCTAACATTAAGAATTTGTCATCTCAAATTAAGCATTTGTCATCTGACTTTGGGCTTTTGTTATTTGACATTAAACATTTGTCATCTGGCATTAAGCATTTGTCATCTCAATTTAGGTATTTTTTACTACGAAGTTATCTGTCATTTATTATTTGTCATCTCTCATTTGTCATCTGTCATTTATGGTCTGTCATCTGTCATTTGCGATCTATTTTATGCCATATATCATTTATCATCTCTCATTTGCCATCTGTCAAATGTGATTTGTCATTTGTCATATGTCATATGTCAGTTATCATCTGTCATTTGACAATATGCATTTTTTATTTGACATTAGGCATTTGTCATCTCACATTAAGCATTTGTTATCTGATATTAAGCAATTTTCATCTGTCATTAAGCAATTGTCATCTGACATTAAGCTTTTGTCAGCTGACATTAAGCATTTGTCATTTGACTTAAGATATTTATCATTTTATATTAGGCATTTATCATCTGACATTAAGCATTTGTCATCTGAAATTAGACATTCGCAATTTCACATTACGTATTTGTCATCTGATAATAAAGTCAGACATCTGACATTATGTCTTTGTCATCTGACATTAAAAATTTGTCATCTGAAATTAGACATTTGCCATTTCACATTACGTATTTGCCATCTGATATTCAACATTTGACATCTGACATTAAATGTTTGTCATCTGACATTAAGCATTTATTATATGATATTAAGCATTTGTCATCTCGCATTAGGCATTTGTTATCTGATATTGAGAAAAAAATTTCTGACATTAAGCAAAAGTCATCTGACATTAAGCATTTGTCATTTGACTTTAGATATTTGTCATTTCACATTAGGAATTTGTCCTCTGAGATTAAGCATTTATCATCTTACATTAAGCATTAAACATTGTCACATTACGTATTTGTCATCTGATAGTAATCATTTGACATCTGACATTAAGTATTTGCCATCTGACATTAGACATTTGCCATTTCACATTACGTATATGCCATCTAATATTAAATATTTGACATCTGACATTATGTGTTTGTCATATGTTATTAAGCATTTGTCATCAAACATTAGGCATTTGTTATCTGATAAAAAGCAAATTTCATCTGACATTAAGCATTTGTCATTGATATAAGGCATTTGTCATCTGTCATGAAGCATTTGTTTCTGGCATTAAGCATTTGTGATCGGACATTAATTATGTCATCTGACATTAAGCATTTGTTATCTCACATTAGGCAATTGTCATCCGGCATTAAGCATTGTTCATTTTATCTATCATGGGTTGTTTGTTATTTATATTTTATTATTGTCATTCATTTTATTACCATTATTATCATTTTTCAAATTAAAAAAAAGTAATACAAACATCTATTTTTTTAAACAGAAGATATACAAGACAGGTGATAAATGACATATTGGAAATAACAGCTCGCAAAACATAGATGACAAATGACAGATGACAAATCATAAATGACAGATGACAGATACAAATATTATATTACTTGTCACCTATAGTTTTTAATTTATTACTTGTCATCACATAATGTACCAGGAAAACCCTGGTACGTCATGATACTATCAATTAATAAAAAGAATTGTACAACACAAATAATTAATTTCAAATAGTAGTTGATAGTTGTCATCTGACATTAAGCATTTATCATCTGACATTAGGCATTTGTCATATGACATTAATTGTGTATCATCTGACATTACGTATTTGTCATCTGATAGTAAGCAATTGTCAAATGACATTAATTGTGAAATCTGACATTAAGCATTAGTAATCTACTAACTTTAATCTATCATGAGTTGTTTGTTATTTATAGTTTATTATTGTCATTCATTTGAATATCATTTTTATCATTTGTCATTTGTTTTTTTTTGTTAATACTGTCACTTAAAAAAAAGTTTAAGTAACACAAACATCAATTATTTTTTAATAACAGAAGTCAGATGACAGATAAAAAATTATATATTACTTGTCACCTGTCATTTCTCATCTATTATTTGTCGTTTGTTTTTCTGGCACCTTATATGTTAGTATCAATTAATAAAAAGAGTTATACAACTCAAAAAATTAATTTCAAATGGCAGATAACATTTGTCATCTGTCATCAAGCATATCAAGCAATGTCTAATGTCAGATGACAATTGCTTAATGTCAGATGACAAACGGTTAATGTCAGATGATAATTGCTAAATGTCAGAGAAAAATTTCTTAATATTACATGACAAATGTCTAATATGACATGACATGACATTGCTTGACATTGCATTTGTCATGTAATATTAAGCAATTTTTATCTGGCATTTAGCAATTATCATCTGACATTAACCGTTTGTCATCTGACAATAAGCAATTGTCATCTGACATTAGACACACCTGGAATTAATTGTATGTCATCTGACATGAAGTATTTGTCATCTGATAGTAAGTGTTTCTCATATAACATTAATTCTGTGTTATCTGACAAGAAGTATTTGTCATCTGACATTAAGCATTTGTCATCTACATCCTTTTAACTGTCATTAGTCGTTTTTTATACTTTATTATTGTCTAAAATGAATGACAATATTAAACTACCGTTTATCATTTGTCATGTGTGTTTTGTCGTAATACTATCAATTTAAAAAAAGGTTTAAATAACACAAACATCTGTTTTTTTTTTAAATAACAGAAGGCAGACAAATCAGATGACATATGACAGATAAAACATATTATATTACTTGTTACCTGTCATTTCTCATGTATTATTTGTCATCTGCTTTTCTGGCACGTTTGTCATCTGTCAATTGCCATCTGTCACCTGTAATTTGCGATCTGTTATTTGCCATATGTCATTTATTATCTGTCATTTGTCACCTTCCATATGTGATTTGTCATTTGTCATCTGTCATTTGTTATACGTCATTTATCTTCCTGTCAATTGTCATCTGTCATTTTTCATCTGTCAATTGCGATCTGTCATTTGTCATCTAGCATCTGTCATATTGCTATGAAGCAATTCAAATAAATGAATATTTTCTAATGTTGACATTTTGAAATCATTTATACAAAAATATTTACTAAAATAAAAAAAAAACAATTGTCTATTGTAATTAATATGAACCTTTAGTTAGAAATATAAGAAAATGGGTTAAAATGTTGCAAAATTCTTAAAATTTTCTAAAATAACTTAAAATTACCAATATTTAATGTTTCAATGTTTTGCTCTTTGAAATTTGACAGAAAGGAGGATGTAATTTTTTTTTAAGTTAAAAATTTCCAACTGAAATTAAATGAGTTAAAACTGAGGAAATAATAAAGAGTAGAGAAGAGACAGTTACTACGTGGTATTCCATACTTACATTGAATTATTCAATTCAGTATACTGAAGAAACAGTTTAGATTTAATTCCTAGAAGGTTTAAAGTTGTTAAAAGTTGTAAAAGCAAGTTAATTTAATTATACTGCAAGAAGTTATTGTGGTAAGAATTTCAAACATTAACTTCGTCGCAGATTTTTATTGAAGGCTCGTTTTTAGTATAAATAAAGCACCATTTAATCTTCATTGTAGTAGAAATAAATTGTGCTTTTAATCTAACTTTATTTCTGTTATTTGCTTCTTTTATTTAGCAGAGAATTAATTTTATTTGGATAATACAAAAACTGTGTAATCCGAAGAGTAACAATAAATTACACTGGATCGTCGTTAATCTGTAACCCATGGCTGGTGGCCAAGCCTATTTGAAATCAGCATGAAATTTAAAGCCCTTAGATATAAATGTTTTTGTTTCTAACTCTGTTAACGGTGTTAATAATCAATTTTTTATCAGTATGATGAGATGAGTTTTTAGTTAAGTTTGTTCTAATGATTATTAATTTATGTTTTAAGAAACCGTTACTATGTGGTATTTCATTTTCAAAAGTTGGATGAAATAAAACACGATTTTCTATGTTTTTTATACTGTATATATAGTCATGTTTTAATAAAGAGAATGGTTGCGACCGTTACTACGTGGTAATCCATACTTAATTTTTCAATTCAGTGCAGTCATGTTTTATTTCAACAGTATTATGATTTTTTTTTGTTTTATTGTATGATAGTTTAATGAGACAGAATTTATTAGTTAAAGCAGACACCTGTTAGTTCATATAATGGTGTGGAATGTGCAAATGCAGATATTAGTCATAACGCGTTCCATAAAACTCATCCATCGCATTTGTATACAAGACGTTTCCCTTCCTGCTGAACAGCAGGGATTTCTAGGATCAGACGTGCCTCCCCCCTTGCACGTCTCCGCGCGCCGGCAATTAGACGACGACGGCGACGACGACGAGGACGCACTCCCGCTGATTACAATGTGTAATTTATTGTGCCGGCAGGAAAAATTAATGGCCGACGAGAGGTTCCCAAAGAATTTTCATAAGAATTCCGCCGCAGCACCGTTTTACTGTACACACACCAACATATATAATATGTTTAATATAACGCTTGGGACGTTCTGGCATCAGGAATGTCTATTGCATTTCTAGGATGCGATGCGAGGGCGATGGCAGCGGCTCTTGCAAGACGATCCTCTTCGCCTGCTGACTCTCGCTCGCTCGCACGAGTCAGCAGGAACGAAACGGCGAATTCTGTCACGTCCGCGACAGACGACTCGCGATCCGAGAAATGAATGCTCACATCTTTTACGTACATTTACTTCGTTCTATACGTCTATTTATATATTAAAAAAAAAAAAACCGTATCTAATTCGTATTGTATCAGCTAACTCATGCATAATGTTGCATCTATCATTTTCAACTGAAGTTCTAAAGCTGAAATTTAAATATCTTATGCTTAACTATTATTTAACCAAACTATCTCGACTATTAATTACACAATACGATGAATCGTTGAAAGTTTACTTAATAATAGAAGAAATCAATTTTTGAATCTGTTCAAACATTTTTACAACAGAACAGTTGATAAAGTTCTAAAAAAACAACAATGGATAATTATTTTTTAAGTTTAAAAAAGAATTAAATATTTGTTTACCAGTTAAATTTTAAAAAATATATATGTATTTTTGTTATTTAAAATTTTACTCGTATTTAAGCTCTTGAAAAAATATAAAACCAATTTTTAAGATGTGTGTAGGTGTGTAGCTTCTAGATCTTTCTTAAATTAAGACTTTTTAAAATTTACAATAAATTCTACTTCTTCAATTTTTTTGCTCACGTTAAAAATTTTGTTATTAATTTCTTTGCAAACGCTACAACGATCAGTAACTGAAGTTAAAGTACATATGTAGGGTGGGTAGGTGGCCACTATCCCACCCTTCCAATTACTTGAACATAAATCAAAACTTATTTTAGTTTAAATTAACGTTTTGCAGTATATTTTAGTAAGAATGTGTAAAATAATAATAAAATAATTGGAAGGTACATAAGTTATAGCCCACCCACCCTTTCTAATATACTTATTTAAATTTAAATCACCGGTTTTCTAAGACTCATATTTACTTGATTTTAAGTTACTTATAATTAACATACTTTATATGTAAGTGCAAAAAAATAAAATCTAAAAAGTAATGTAGATTTATAATAAAATCATTAGTAAACTAGATTATAATACACTTTTTGTAAATATATAGAGTGGGTGGATGGCCACTATCTCATAATTACTTGCATAAGCAAGAGTTTTCAATAAGAATGTTTATATAATATCCAATGTAAATCTCTCTTAATTGTAAAGCAAGTAAAGAGGGTAAGTTATAGGCCACCCACCCACCTTACCTATTTATTTTAATTGAAGTTATAAATTGACTTTATAATTTGCAAGAAAATAAAACTGAGAGATTTGATAATAATTTATAATAGTATATTTATGGGTGTGGGATATTTTTTTTCCGGGTAATGATGAAGGGTAGGTTTTCGTTCATCCACCCTACATATTTAATTTAATCAAATTTGAGTCACACACTTTTCAATGTATTGGAAATAAATCGAGGAAGAAATGTAGGTATGAAATTAATTAATTTAAAAACGGGGTTGTAATGAAAGTTTTGGTGTATATGTAGGGTGGGTGGGTGGCCACTATCCTACCCTCCAATTTAATGAACATTAATCAAACTTAAATGTATTATAAATTAATATTTTGTAAGACATTTCAATTAAAATGTTTGCTTTACTAAAGTTTTTTATGTAAATTTTCTGGAAATGATATTAAACTTGGAGGGGAGGTTTTAAGTCGTCCACCCACCCTACATACTAATTTAAATTTGACTTACACAGTTTGTAATGTGCTAGAAACAAATCGGAAAAGGAATGCTGATTTATAACTAAATAATTCATAAAGAGTGTATTAATGAAAGTTTCTGCGCATATGTAGGGTGGGTGGGTGGCCACTATCCCACCCTCCAATTCATTGAACATAAATCTAAGCTTAAATGTTTGTAAGTTGATATTTTGCTAGATTTTTCAATTTATCTATTTTTGTTATATCCATTATTTTAATACAAAATTTGTGTTAATGGTAAAGTAATTGGAGGGTAGGTTAGAGACCACCCACCCACCCTACATATATATTTGAATTTAAATTAAAAACAGACTTTTTTATATGCAAGGGTGGCCTCTAACCCAACCTCCAATTACTTTACCATTAGCAAAGGTTTTGTATTAAAATAATAAAAATAGACAAATTGAAAAATCTAGCAAAATATCAATTTGCAAACAATTAAGCTTAGATTTATATTCAAATAATTAGAGGGTGGAATAGGGGCCACCCACCAACCCTACATATTTATTTATTTATTCATTTATTTACGGTTTCATCTTTTACAATAGTATACACATATTAAGAATTTAAAAATAATAAGAAAACATACAAATTATAGCAAATAGGTGTGAATATTTAATTACAAATTAACATTTCCGATTTTATCAGAAAGCAGGAACAACTATTCGAGTTTCTTACTTTAAAATATTTGCGAACATCTGCGAGGAAAAGAGAACACAATCAAACTAAATTGAATATTTGTGAACATTTGCGACTTCAAGCGAAAAACGTCGAAATTAAATATTGGCTAACACTAACAAGCAGGAACGATTATTCATGTATCTTACTTGAAAAATATTTGCGAACATCAGCAAAGAGAACACAATCAATCTAAACCGAATATTCGTGAACATTTGCGATTTAAACCGAAAAGAGTAGATATAAATTGGATATTCGTTAACATCTAAAAGCAGGAACTACTATTGGATATTCTTACTTTAAATATTCGTGAACATCAGCGAGCAGTAGAGAACAGAATCAATCTAAACCGAATATTCGTGAAAATTAACGATTTAAAGCATTAATTAAATATTTGCCAACATCAGTAAAGAAGAAAAAGACATGAAGAATTAAAAAAAAATTAAAAGAAAAGTATTTATAAAACGAGCTGAATATGACGAAACGTGCCAAAACAGTTGAATGTCGTTTTAGATCACAATTAAAAATATTAGAAAAAATAGACAATCAATTAAAGCAGCAAAACTTAGTATTGAAAAAAACAATTAGGGATTATTCTTAAAAAAAAAAACAGTTGAAAGTGTCGAAACATCTAAAACAAATGTCACTCCAGAAAGGAAATAAAATTCTTGGAAATTTAAATAAAATTGGTTTGTCGAACAAAAACAATTAAAAATCATAAAATAGTTCCGATTGAAAAAATATTTTCTTGTCTAGATAAACGGAAACAATTGAATGTAATTTTAAAAACAGTTGAAATTTTTAAAATCACATAAATAATTGAATAATGATATAAAATGTTGTTTAAAATATTTAAAAGGAAGAACAATTGACAGTCGATAAAATTTGACATTGCGGAGAAACTAAACTGAGATTTAAAAAAATGTTCAAAGAGCTATAATATTTTGAAGCAATAAAAGCAATTTTCTCTGTCGTCTGTCATCTATCATTTATTTGTCATCTGACAATTGTCAACAGTGGTTTACATAATCTGTCATCTGTCATCCTTCATTTGTCATCTGTCAAGTGGCATCTATCATCTGTCAAGTGTCATCTATCATATGTCAATTGTCAACAGTTGTTTACAATAATCTGTCATCTGTTATTGATTATTTGTCATCTATCATTTCTCAAGTGTCAAGTGTCATATATCATCTGTCAAATGTCATTTATCATCTGTCAAGTGTCAGCTATCCTCTGTGAAGGGTCATCTATCATTTGTCAAGTGTGATCTATCGACTGTCAAGTGTTATCCATCATCTGTAAATTGTTAAATGTTGTATACACAAACTGCCATCAATCATCTTTTGTCATTTGTCACCCACACACCCTACATATGCGCAGAAACTATCATTTAAGCACTGCTTATGAATTATATAATTCCTAACCTAATTTCCTTTCTCAATTATATTCCTAGCAAATTGCAAATTTAAATAAGTATGTAGGGTGGGTGGATGTCCTAAAACCCCCCTCCAATTATTATATCATTACCAGAAAATTTACCTTGAAATCAAGCGTAGAGTAAACATTCTTATGGAAGAGTCTTACAACTACAATTTTTAATACATTTTTCTAGTGTAGTATACGAAAGTTTAACAAAACATTTTGGCACAAATATTTCAAGACATTGTACTGGTTGCATGGAATTTCCAAATACGTTCGTATTTCTTCCTGTAGATGCAAATGAAGTTAATTCAGCAATATTTAGATTAAAAAATAAAAAGAGCACAGGCCATGACGGACTTCCAGCTTTTCTTATAAAATCAATATCAAATGAGTTATTGGAGCCATTAACATATCTAATAAATAATTCAATTGAAAAAGGAATCTTTCCAGCATGTTTAAAAGTAACAGTCGTTATACCAATTTTCAAGAAAGAAGATAAAACTCTAAAAAAGAATTACAGGCCTGTTTCTTTGTTAAGTGTCGTGTCCAAAATAATTGAAATTGTTATAAGTGATCGTCTGTGGTGTTATTTAAACAAGTTCAAATTGTTATCAACAGCTCAACATGGATTCAGGCAGTCTCTATCAACAGAAACCGCATCGTATCAACTAATAGAAGATATCAGCGTGGAATTGGATGCGAAACATTGTGTAGCAGTGTTATTATTCGATCTAACTCGTGCATTTGATACGGTTAACATTGAATTTGTTAGATATAAATTAGAAAAACTTGGTATACGTGACAATGTTTTAAACTTTATAGTGTCATTTTTGAGTGATAGACAATTTTATGTAAAATGCAATAACACTAGTTCAAATGTACATAAAATACACACAGGGGTGGCGCAAGGGTCGGTTTTAGGCCCACTAATATTCTTGCTGTATATAAATGATATATCCAACCATATTACCTGTGGTAAATTAATTAACTTCGCAGATGATACATCAGTCATTGTATCATCCACTGACTCAACAGCACTAAAACGTAAAATTGATGTAACATTATCTGAAGTGAAATATTGGTGTGATAAGAACAGTCTTATTTTAAATCAAAATAAAACTGAATGTATATATTTTTATAATTCTAAGATACCGGAATATGTAACAAACAGTGACATTACAAATAACATTAAATTTTTGGGTATACATCTTGACTCCCAACTTTCATGGAATGCTCATATAGATTTCATTTGTAGCAAACTTAATAAGGCCTATTATGCAATTTTAAAATTAAAATGTACGATAGGTATACATAATTTGTTTGAAATATATTATGCGCTTGCATTCTCATATATGTCATATAATATAATTGTTTGGGGAAAATCTGCTATGACGAGTCGCATTTTTATACTACAAAAAAGAATATTACGTTTAATTGATGGTATTTCATCTAGAGAATCATGTAAACCAATATTTTCCAAATACAATGTACTTACATTTCCATGTATATACTTGTTTAGAATTAGTTTGTTTGTAAAAAAACACATACATTACTTTGAAACAAATTCTGATTTCCATAACTACGGTACCCGACATCGAAATAGTCTTAGTCTTGTAGGACATAGCACTGCGTTGTATGAGAGAGGACCGAAATATAATTGTATTACGATATATAAGAAACTACCAGGTTATCTTAAAGAAATTAAGGTTTATAATGAATTTAAAAAACAATTAAAAATGTATTTATTAAATAATGTATTCTATAGCATAGATGAATTTTTTTCGTAATGTTTTTGTAAAACAAAATGTTACACTGACTTGTCCAATATCGTTTGATTTATGTGGATTAATAAAGAATTATTATTATTATTATTATTAAGTTTGATTTATGTTCAATGAATTGAAGGGTGGTATAGTGACCACCCTCCAACCAGAAACTTTCATTAAAACTCTGTTTATGAATTATTTAATTCCAAATCAACATTCCTTTCCCGATTTGGTTTCTAGTACATTACAAAGTTTTTAACTCAAAATTAAATAAGATTCTCGGGTGGGTGGATAGCCGAAAAACTCCCCTACAATTGTTTTAGCATTAACAGAAAATTTACCTTAAAATAATGCTTAGAGTAAAAATTCTAATTAAAAACTCTTGTAAATTATCAATTTATAATACATTTTTAGTGCTTTATTTTATAATCAAGTTTATCTTCACGTAACTCATCTAATTAATTTACTATTATAATACATTGTAATTTGACTTATGTTTAAATAATTGGAGGGTGGGATTGTGGCCGCCCACCCGCCCTACATACATGCAGAAACTTTCATTAAAACACTTTGTAATGTGATAGAAACAAAATCAGTAAAGGTATGTAGATTTGAAATTAAATAATCCATAAACTGTGTTTTAATGAAATTTTCTCTGTATATGTAGGGTGGGTGGATGGCCACTATCCCACCCTCTAATTTATTGAACACAAATCAAACTTAAATATATTACCAATTAATATTTTACAAGAGTTGTCAATTAGAATTTTTACTCTTCGCATGATTTGAACGTAAATTGTCTGGAAATGATAAAATAATTAGAGGGTAGGTTTTCGTTCATTCACCCACCCTACATATTTAATTTAATCATATTTGAGTTACATAATTTTCAATATAAAGAAAATAAAATCGAGAAAGAAATATAGATTTAGAATTAATAAATTTAGAAATGGGATTGTAATGAAAGTTTCTGTGCATATGTAGGGTGGGTGGGTGGCACTATCCCACCCTCCAATTTAATGAACCTAAATCAAATTCACGTGTAATATAAATTGATAATTTACAAGAGTTTACAATTAGAATTTTTACTCCTGGCATGATTTTGAGGTAAATTTTCTTGTAACGATAGAATAATTGGAGGGTAGCTTTTTTTTCACACACACACACCCAACATACTAATTTAAAATTGAGCTTAACACTTTGTAATGTGCTAGAAACAAAATCAGTAAAGGAATGTAGATTTAAAATTAAATTATCAATAAACAGTGTTTTAATGATAGTTTCTGGGCATATGTAGAGTGGGTGGGACCATATGATAAAGATGATTGATGGATTGATTGATTTTTGTATATAACATTTGACAATTTACACATGATAGATGACACTTGACAGAGGATAGATGACAAATGATCGAAGACAGGTGACAGATTATGTAAACAATTGTTGATAATTGACAGATGATAGATGATACTGGCAGATGATAGATGACAGTTGACAGATGATAGATGATCCTTGACAGATGATAGATGGCACGTGACAGATGATAAATGAAATTTGACAGATGATAGATGACACTTGACAAATTGATAGATGACAGATGACCGATTATATAAACAATTGTTGTCAATTGACAGATGATAGATGATACTTGACAGATGATAGATGGCATTGGGCAGATGATAGATGATCCTGAATCCATAAATATTTATACTGTAATTGTTACTTTAATTAGAAATTGTATTTGAAATGGCATCCGTAAATAAACATTATTATTATTATTATTATTATCCTTGACAAATGATAGATGGCACCTGACAGAAAATAAATGACAGATGATAGATGACACTTGACATATGATGGATGGCACTTGACAAATAACAGATTGAAAATGATCGATGACAGATGACAGATTATTGTAAACAACTATTGAAAATTAATATATGATAGATGATACTTGGCAGATGATATATGCCACTTGACAGATGAAAAATGAGGGATGACAAATCAGAGATTATATAAACTACTGTTGACAGTTGTCAGATGTCAAATAAATGATAGTTGCCATGATTGGCATCAAAATATTATAGCTCAATTTATTTATAGAGCAATTTGATTTTTTTTAAATGACAAACGAGGGATGACAGATGACAGATTATGTAAACCACTGTTGATAATTGTCAGATGACAAATAAATGATAGATGACATGATTGGCATCAAAATATTATAGCACTTTGAGTAATTTGAACATTTTTTTTAATCTAAATTTAGTTTCTCGCCAATATCATATTTTATCGATTGCCAATTGTACTTTTAAAAATTGTGATTTTAAAAATTTTAATTGGTTTTAAAATTACATTCAATTGTTTTCGTTTATTTAGACGAGAAAATATTTTTTCAATCAGGACTATTTTATGATTTTTAATTGTTATTCTTCGACAAATCAATTGAATCTACAATCAATTTTATTTAAATTTCCAAGAATTTTATTTGCTTTCTGGAGTGACATTTATTTTAGAGGTTTCGACACTTTCAAATGTTTTTTTTTTATAATAATAATAATCTTTAATTGTTTTTATCAGTACTAAGTTTTGTAACTGCTTTAATTGATTTTCTATTTTTTCGAATATTTTTAATTGTGATCTAAAACGACATTCAGCTGTTCTGGCACTTTTCGTCATATTCTGCTCGTTTTATAAAGACTTTTCATTTAAAATTTTTTTCTTTCTTCTTAAATATTCAATGAATTTTGACTGTTTGACGCTTTAAATCGCAAATGTTCAAGAATATTCGGTTTAGATCGATTGTGTTCTCTTTTCCTCGCTTATGTTCGCAAATATTTTAAAGAGACTCGAATGGTTGTTTCTGCTTGCTAACAAAATCGGCAAAGGAACGTTGATTTATAATTGAATCATTCATCAACAGTGTCGTAATGAAAGTTTCTGCGTATATGTAGGGTGGGTGGGTGGCTACTATCCCACCCTCCAAGTTTTTAAACATTAATCAAATTACAATGTATTATAAATTGGTATCTTACAAGAGTTTTCAATTAGAATTTTTACTCTAAGCATTAGCTTTAGGCTATCCACCCACTCCCAATCTTATTTAATTTTGACTTACAAAAATTTGTAATGTGGTAGAAACCAAATCGGGAAGGGAATGTTGATTTGGAATTAAATCATTCATAAACAGTGTTGTAATGAAAGTTTCCGTGCATATGTAGAATGGGTGGGTGGCCACTATCCCACCCTCCAATTCATTAAACATAAATCTAAGCCTAATTATTTTCATGTTTATATTTTGCTAGAATCTTCAATTTATCTATTTTTATTATATCCATTATTTTAATACAAAACCTTTATTAATGGTAAAGTAATTGGAGGGTGGGTTAGAGGCCGCCCATCCACCCTGCATATGTATTTTGATTTAAATTATAAACAGTCTTTTTAATTTGAAAGAAAATAAAACTGAGGAAAGAATGTTGGTTTATAATTTATAATTTGAAAACACTGCTTTAATGAAAGTTTAAAAAAATATGTAGGGTGGGTGGGTAATTTCACCCACACACCCTGCATACTAATTTAAAATTGAGTTAAATACATTGTAATGTGCTAGAAACAAAATTAGTAAAGGAATGTAGATTTAAAATTAAATTATCAATAAACATTTAATGATAGTTTCTGTGCATATGTAGAGTGGACCATATGACAAAAGATGATTGATAGCAGTTTGTGTATACAACATTTGACAATTTACAGATGATAGATGACTCTTGACAGATGATAGATCACACTTAACAAATGATAGATGACACTTGACAGAGGATAGATGACAAATGATCGATGACAGGTGGCAGATTATGTAAACAATTGTTGATAATTGACAGATGATAGATGATCCTTAACAGATGATAGATGGCACGTGATAGATGATAAATGAAATTTGACAGATGATAGATGACACTTGACAGATTATAGAAGGCACTTGACAAATGATAGATGCCTCTTCATAGATGACAGATATTTGATGGCAGATGACAGATTATGTAATAGATAGATAGATAGAGATCCTAAATCCTTAAGTATTAATATTGTAGTTCTTACTTTAATCAGCAATTGTATTTAAAATGGCATCCGTAGACAAACATTATTATTATTATTATTCTTGACAGATAATATATGGCAATTGATAGATAATGAATGACATTTGACTGATGGTAGATGACACTTGACAGATGAGAGATGACACTTGACAAATGATCGATTACAGATGACAGATTATTGTAAAGAACTATTGACAATTGACATATGATAGATGACACTTGACAGATGATAGATAACACTTAACACATGATAGATGCCACTTGACAAATGACAAACGAGGGATGACAGATGACAGATTATGTAAACCACTGTTGATAATTGTCAGATGACAAATAAATGATAGACGACATGATTGGCATCAAAATATTATAGCACTTTGAGTAATTTGAACATTTTTTTAAATCTAAATTTAGTTTCTCGCCAATATCATATTTTATCGATTGTCAATTGTACTTTTAAAAATTGTGATTTTAAAAATTTTAATTGGTTTTAAAATTACATTCAATTGTTTTCGTTTATTTAGACGAGAAAATATTTTTTCAATCAGGACTATTTTATGATTTTTAATTGTTATTCTTCGACAAATCAATTGAATCTACAATCAATTTTATTTAAATTTCCAAGAATTTTATTTGCTTTCTGGAGTGACATCTATTTCAGAGGTTTCGACACTTTCAAATGTTTTTTTTAATAATAATAATAATCTTTAATTGTTTTTATCAGTACTAAGTTTTGAAACTGCTTTAATTGATTTTCTATTTTTTCCAATATTTTTAATTGTGATCTAAAACGACATTCAACTGTTCTGGCACTTTTCGTCATATTCTGCTCGTTTTATAAAGACTTTTCATTTAAAAATTTTTTCTTTCTTCTTAAATATTCAATGAATTTTGACTGTTTGACGATTTAAATCGCAAATGTTCACGAATATTCCGTTTAGATCGATTGTGTTCTCTTTTCCTCGCTTATGTTCGCAAATATTTTAAAGAGACTCGAATGGTTGTTTCTGCTTGCTGACAAAATCGGCAAAGGAATGTTGATTTATAATTGAATCATTCACCAACAGTGTCGTAATGAAAGTTTCTGCGTATATGTAGGGTGGGTGGGTGGCTACTATCCCACCCTCCAAGTTTTTAAACATTAATCAAATTACAATGTATTATAAATTGATATCTTACAAGAGTTTTCAATTAGAATTTTTACTCTAAGCATTAGCTTTAGGCTATCCACCCACTCCCAATCTTATTTAATTTTGACTTACAAAAATTTGTAATGTGGTAGAAACCAAATCGGGAAGGGAATGTTGATTTGGAATTAAATCATTCATAAATAGTGTTGTAATGAAAGTTTCCGTGCATATGTAGGGTGGGTGGGTGGCCACTATCCCACCCTCCAATTCATTAAACATAAATCTAAGCCTAATTATTTTCATGTTTATATTTTGCTAGAATCTTCAATTTATCTATTTTTATTATATCCATTATTTTAATACAAAACCTTTATTAATGGTAAAGTAATTGGAGGGTGGGTTAGAGGCCGCCCACCCACCCTGCATATGTATTTTGATTTAAATTATAAACAGTCTTTTTAATTTGAAAGAAAATAAAACTGAGGAAACAATGTTGGTTTATAATTTATAATTTGAAAACACTGCTTTAATGAAAGTTTTAAAAAATATGTAGGGTGGGTGGGTAATTTCACCCACACACCCTGCATACTAATTTAAAATTGAGTTAAATACATTGTAATGTGCTAGAAACAAAATTAGTAAAGGAATGTAGATTTAAAATTAAATTATCAATAAACATTTAATGATAGTTTCTGTGCATATGTAGAGTGGACCATATGACAAAAGATGATTGATAGCAGTTTGTGTATACAACATTTGACAATTTAAAGATGATAGATGACTCTTGACAGATGATAGATCACACTTAACAAATGATAGATGACACTTGACAGAGGATAGATGACAAATGATCGATGACAGGTGGCAGATTATGTAAACAATTGTTTATAATTGACAGATGATAGATGATACTGGCAGATGATAGATGGCAGTTGACAGATGATAGATGATCCTTAACAGATCATAGATGGCACGTGACAGATGATAAATGAAATTTGACAGATGATAGATGACACTTGACAGATTATAGAAGGCACTTGACAAATGATAGATGCCTCTTCATAGATGACAGATATTTGATGGCAGATGACAGATTATGTAATAGATAAATAGATAGAGATCCTAAATCCTTAAGTATTAATATTGTAGTTGTTACTTTAATCAGCAATTGTATTTAAAATGGCATCCGTAGACAAACATTATTATTATTATTATCCTTGACAGATGATAGATGGCAATTGATAGATAATCAATGACATTTGACAGATGGTAGATGACACTTGACAGATGATAGATAACACTTGACACATGATAGATGCCACTTGACAGATGACAAACGAGGGATGACAGATGACAGATTATGTAAACCACTGTTGATAATTGTCAGATGACAAATAAATGATAGATGACATGATTGGCATCAAAATATTATAGCACTTTGAGTAATTTGAACATTTTTTTAAATCTAAATTTAGTTTCTCGCCAATATCATATTTTATCGATTGTCAATTGTACTTTTAAAAATAGTGATTTTAAAAATTTTAATTGGTTTTAAAATTACATTCAATTGTTTTCGTTTATTTAGGCGAGAAAATATTTTTTCAATCAGGACTATTTTATGATTTTTAATTGTTATTCTTCGACAAATCAATTGAATCTACAATCAATTTTATTTAAATTTCCAAGAATTTTATTTGCTTTCTGGAGTGACATTTATTTTAGAGGTTTCGACACTTTCAAATGTTTTTTTTTTATAATAATAATAATCTTTAATTGTTTTTATCAGTACTAAGTTTTGTAACTGCTTTAATTGATTTTCTATTTTTTCCAATATTTTTAATTGTGATCTAAAACGACATTCAACTGTTCTGGCACTTTTCGTCATATTCTGCTCGTTTTATAAAGACTTTTCATTTAAAAATTTTTTCTTTCTTCTTAAATATTCAATGAATTTTGACTGTTTGACGCTTTAAATCGCAAATGTTCACGAATATTCCGTTTAGATCGATTGTGTTCTCTTTTCCTCGCTTATGTTCGCAAATATTTTAAAGAGACTCGAATGGTTGTTTCTGCTTGCTGACAAAATCGGCAAAGGAATGTTGATTTATAATTGAATCATTCATCAACAGTGTCGTAATGAAAGTTTCTGCGTATATGTAGGGTGGGTGGGTGGCTACTATCCCACCCTCCAAGTTTTTAAACATTAATCAAATTACAATGTATTATAAATTGATATCTTACAAGAGTTTTCAATTAGAATTTTTACTCTAAGCATTATTTTAAGGTAAATTTTCTATTAATGATAAAATAAATGGAGGAGAGGCTTTAGGCTATCCACCCACCCCACAATCTTATTTAATTTTGACTTACAAAAATTTGTAATGTGGTAGAAACCAAATCGGGAAGGGAATGTTAATTTGGAATTAAATCATTCATAAACAGTGTTGTAATGAAAGTTTCCGCGCATATGTAGGGTGGGTGGGTGGCCACTATCCCACCCTCTAATTATTTGAACATAAATCTTAGCTTCATTGTTTGCAAGTTGATATTTTACTTGATTTTTCAATGTGTCTATTTTTGTTATATGCATTATTTTAATACAAAATCTTTGTTAATAATAAAGTGATTGGAGCGTGGGTTAGAGGCCACCCACCCACCCTACATATGTATTTAAATTTAAGTTACAAACAGACTTTTTAATTTGCAAGAAACTAAAACTGTGGAAAGAATGTTGGTTTATAATTTATAATTCGAAAACACTGTTTTAATGATAGTTTTTAAACATATGTAGGGTGGGTGGGTGTCCACTATCCTACCCTGAAATTTAATTAACATGAATCAAGCTTAAATGTATTATAAAATTGATATTTTCTAAGGGTTTTCAATTAGAATTTTTACTCTACTTTTGATTTTGAAATAAAGTAATGGGGTGGTAGGTTTTAGGTCATCCACCCACCCTACATACTTATTTAAATTTGATTTATAGACTTTCTAATGTGTTAGAAACAAAATCGGAAAAGGAATGTCGATTTAGAATTAAATAATTCATCAACAGTGTTGTGATGTATGTTCCTGTGCATATGTAGGGTGGGTGGGTGGCCACTATCCCACCCTCCAATTCATTGAACATAAATCGAACTTGAATGTATTATAATTTGATATTTTGCAAGAGATTTCAATTAGAATGTTTTCTCTACGCATGATTTTAATGTAAATTTTCTGTTAAAGATAAAATAATTGGTGGGTAGTTTTTATGACATCCACCCACCCTACAAAACAATTAAATTTGTTAAATAAAGAAAACACTTAACTTTTTTATACCACTTATATTAAATATAAGTGGTATAAAAAAGTTAACACTTAACTTTTTTATACCACTTATTTTATGAAATTTATTTGTTTTTGATCGACAAATAAATCAATTGAATCTGCAAACAATTTTATTTAAATTTCCAAAAATTTTATTTCTATTTTAGAGGTTGTGACACTCAACTGTTTTTTATTAATAATGATCCTTAATTGTTTTTATCAGTACTAAGTTTTGTAACTACTTTAATTGATTTTCTATGTTTTCTAATATTTTTAATTGTGATCTAAAACGACATTCAACTGTTCTGGCACTTTCCGTCAAATTCTGCTCGTTTTATAAATACTTTTCTTTGAATTTGTTTTCTTTCTTCTTTGCTGATTTAATGAATTTTGACTGTTTGACGCTTTAAATCGCAAATGTTCACGAATATTCGGTGTAGATCGATTGTGTTCTCTTTTCCTCGCTGATGTTCGCAAATATTTTAAAGTAAGAGACTCGAATGATTGTTCCTGCTTGCTGACAAAATCGAGAATGAAATGTTGATTTATAGTTGAATAAGTCATAAACAGTGTTTTGATGAAAGTTTCTGCGTATATGTAGGGTGGGTCGGTGGTCACTATCCCACCCTCCAATTCATTGAACATAAATCAAACTTAAATGTATTATCAATTGATATTTTACAAGACTTTTCAGTTAGAACTTTTACTCTACGCATGATTTTAATGTACATTTTCTGGTAATGATAGAATAATTGGAGGGTAGGTTTTATTTCACCCACCCACCCTACAGACTAATTTAGATTTGAGTTACACAATTTGTAATGTGCTAGAAACAAAATCAGTAAAATAATGTAGATTTAAAATTAAATTATAAATAAACAGTGTTTTAATGATAGTTTCTGTGCTTATGTAGGGTGGGTGGGTGGCCACTATCTCACCCTCTAATTATTTAAACATAAATCTAAGTTTCATTCTTTGCAAGTTGATATTTTGCTGGATTTTTCAATGTGTCTCTTTTTGTTATATCCATTATTTTAATACAAAACTTTTGTTAATGGTAAAGTAATTGGAGGGTGGGTTAGAGGCCACCCACCCACCCTACATATGTATTTGAATTTAAATTACAAACAGACTTTTTAATTTACAAGAAAATAAGACTGAGGAAAGAATGTTGGTTTATAATTTATAATTCGAAAACACTGTTTTAATGAAAGTTTTTAAAAATATGTAGGGTGGGTGAGTGGCCACTATCCTATCCTCAAATTTATTTAACGTAAATCAAGTTTAAATGTATTATAAATTGATATTTTCTAAGGGTTTTCAATTAGAATTTTTACTCTACTTATAATTTTGAAATAAAATAATGGGGTGGTAGATTTTAGGTCCTCCACCCACCCTACATGCTTATTTAAATTTGAGTTACATACTTTCTAATGTGCTAGAAACAAAATCGGAAAAGGAATGTTGGTTTATAATTAAATAATTCATAAACAGTGTTGTGATGAATGTTCCTGTACATATGTAGGGTGGGTGGGTGGCCACTATCCCACCCTCCAATTCATTGAACATAAATCCAACTTGAATGTATTATAATTTAATATTTTGCAAGAGATTTCAATTAGAACTTTTTTCTCTACGCATGATTTTAATGTAAATTTTCTGTTAACGATAAAATAATTGGTGGGTAGTTTTTATGACATCCACCCACCCTACAAAAAAATTAAATTTGTGTTACGGATGTGTAATGTGCTAGAAACTAAATCGAGAAAGAAATGTTGGTTTAGAATTAAATAATTCATAAACAGTGTTGTAATGAAAGTTTCCGCGTATATGTAGGGTGGGTGGGTGGCCACTATCCCACCCTCTAATTATTTGAACATAAATCTTAGCTTAATTGTTTGCAAGTTGATATTTTGCTAGGTTCTTCAATTTATCTATTTTTATTAAACCCATTATTTTAATACAAAACTTTTGTTAATGGTATAGTAATTAGAGGGTGGGTTAGAGGCCACCCACCCACCCTACATATGTATTTTCATTTATATTACAAACATACCTTTTAATTTGCAAGAAAATAAAACGGAAGAAAAAATGTTGGTTTTTAATTTATAATTTGAAAACACTGTTTTAATGAAATTTTTTTTAAATATGTAGGGTGGGTGGGTGGCCACTATCCTATCCTCAAATTATTTAACATAAATCAAGCTTAAATGTATTATAAATTGATATTTTCTAAGGGTTTTCAATTAGAATTTTTACTCTACTTATGATTTTAAAATAATGGAGTGGTAGATTTTAGGTCATCCACCCACCCTACATACTTATTTAAATTTGTGTTACAGACTTTCTAATGTGCTAGAAACAAAATCGGAAAAGGAATGTTGGTTTAGAATTAAATAATTCATAAACAGTGGTGTGATGAATAGAGAGCGGATTTCTAGCATTATGCTTATCCATAATATTAATAGCATCGAAAAAATTTCTTAATATCTATACGAATCGTGAAGAATGTGATTACTTAGCGCTAAGTTTTTTTGGGCTTTTTTGCTTATTTTGACTTTTTGTGCTTATTTTGACTTTTTATGCTTATTTTCATGCTTTTTTTAGATTTTGATGCTTATTTGGAGCATTTTCTTAAACATTTAAAAAACATTTAATAATAATTTCACGCTGATATTAAATTAATGTGCTAATATAGAGAATTTTCGTAAAAATCTGTATCCCATCATTTATAGATTATATTTGTATTACATATTTTCTTCGTGTCTTTTGACAACATAATTGTTAAAAATCTTCATAATATGATACAATAATTATAATGAATTTTATTATTAATAAATATTAGTATAAATTACCAATTTACAATCGATTCGTTTATAAATAAGTAGATATAATAGACCGTCTCATTATTAAGATAATACAGATGAACGCTTCATAGGAATGACACCTATGATATTCCGGATGTAAACGTCGTTAAAAAATAAATAGGGGCCCCAGTAAGTATTAAATGTAAACAATTTTAAGTGATAGCTAATAATCAGGTGTTCTGCAACCGTATCAATTTCCTTCTCTCGGCAAAAGTACCGATGGGACGACTGGCGCATATTTACCGTTTTTGTTAATTTTCATATTCAAACTCGCATTCATAAACTATTGAATTGACATTCCAAAAACTTTGCTTATTTATCAAAAATTACTATATGCGTGAATCGTATTAACCTGAGGAATCACAGATAAATTATATTATATAATTCACATGTATATTTAACCCATAATGCAAAAGGTGAAAACCACAATACAAGAATTAATTAGAGGCTATCCAGAATTAATAAGTGAAAATTATACATTATTTTGTAAGGCATGTTTAAAAATAGTAAGTTTTATTTTAGTTCCCAACTGCATCCTAACTAGTCAAGACTTGTATGTAAAACATGTTATAACAACACTACGTCAAGAACTTTTGAAAAAGTTCAAAGCTGAACTAACAAAACAGCACAATTAGCACCATCTTCAATTAAATTCACATTTGTGCAAAATACTTTTACATTCTAATATCCCTTTAAGAAAATTACAAAATAATGCATTTAAATCTTTCTTGGGAAAATATTGTAAAATACGCATTCCCGAGAAAAAAATTATGTAGCTCTTAGATACTATGAAACCATACAAAAAATTAAAGATATTATTAACAATAATTATATGTGGTTTGCTGTGGATGAAACCACAGACTTTTTTAATTTAATAATATGAGTTTAACATCAAGACATCCGACCAACAGTATTTTGATATATACAAAAGAATTGAAGAAAACTCATAATAACATTATAGCAAAATTCATAAATGGTGGACTGACAAGCTTATTTTTGCCGTAGACAATACTAAGTTACAAAATTTTACTAATAATGCATTTTGTGCATTGTACAAGTTTAGCACATGAATAGAAACGAATTTCTGAAACTATAAGAATGAAATTTCCATTTGTAGATTTAATTAAATATGGAAAAATAGTTCTTATATTCTTCTGTGAGTACAATTATTCAAGAAGTCATTATCTGATATCTCACTGCCCCATAAACCAGTGCTAACAAAATGGAGAATTTGGCTATATGCTACAATGTACTATGCGAACAATTTTGAAGAATTTAATAAGGTTATATACAACTTTCCCGAAACGACAAGCAAATCAGTTAAAGACTGTTAAACAGTTCTTAAGAAACAAGAGCTTCCTTCAAAACAATTGAGTTACATAAAATCGCGTTTAAATTTTGTGAGCAACACAATCAAATCTTTATAAAAGCAGATTCATTTTAGAAAATACCTGCATGCATTGGCCAAGAAATCAAAATAATATCGAAAGAAGTATTCGTTGAAAATGAAGGATTTTTAATATTAAATAAATTAAACTTGATTTTGAATGGCAATTTTCAAATGGATCCAGCTATAATTTAAAATAAAGAGAAGCTTTTCTACTTCCAAAAATTTATTGAGCGTCAGAAGTAATAATTTTTACAATTAAACCCTTAGAACAACATTTAATGATCTACTGTTTTTATGAATAGATTTTAGTTATTTTGAAACGTATACAAAATTACAATTTAATTTTTAAATACTTACATGCTATTATATATTACGTAAAGAAAGTATGTTTATTTTAGTTTTAAGCCAAATTTCTTTGTAAAATATGTCGATAAACGTGTAACATATCAAGAAAATATAGTTTTCTTTAGTGCTTTTTTCGTGTTTTTATGCTTTTTTCCTGT
This sequence comes from Ontholestes murinus, assembly GCA_963969525.1. Lineage (NCBI taxonomy): Eukaryota > Metazoa > Arthropoda > Insecta > Coleoptera > Staphylinidae > Ontholestes > Ontholestes murinus. The sequence goes on along the minus strand of OZ018390.1, from coordinate 75,330,669 downwards.
TTTTATGCTTTTTTAATGCTTTTTTTCTCTAAATTTTGTACCTTTTAATGCTTTTTTAGTGCTTTTTTCGTGTTTTTATGCTTTTTTCCTGTTTTTATGCTTTTTTAATGCTTTTTTTCTCTAAATTTTGTGCCTTTTTAAGTGCTTTTTTTCACATTTTTTAAGCTTTTTTATCCGCTCTCTAGTGATGAATGTTCCTGTACATATGTAGGGTGGGTGGGTGGCCACTATGCCACCCTCTAATTATTTGAACATAAATCTTACCTTAATTGTTTGCAAGTTGATATTTTGCTAGATTTTTCAATTTATCTATTTTTATTATATCCATTATTTTAATACAAATCTTTTGATAATGGTATAGTAATTGGAGGGTGGGCTAGAGGCCACCCACCCACCCTACATATGTATTTGGATTTAAGTTACAAACAGACTTTTTAATTTGCAAGAAACTAAAACTGAGGAAAGATTGTTGGATTATAATTTATAATTCGAAAACACTGTTTTAATGAAAGTTTTTGAAAATATGTAGGATGGGTGGGTGGCCATTATCCCACCCTCAAATTTAATTAACGTAAATCTAGCTTCAATGTATTATAAATTGATGTTTTATAAGGGTTTTCAATTAGAATTTTTACTCTACTTATGATTTTGAAATAAAGTAATTGGGTGGTAGATTTTAGGTCCTCCACCCACCCTACATACTTATTTAAATTTGAGTTACAGACTTTCTAATGTGCTAGAAACAAAATCGGAAAAGGAATGTTGATTTATAATAAAATAATTCATCAACAGTGTTGTAATGAAAGTTCCTGTATTTATGTAGGGTGGGTGGGTGGCCACTATCCCACCCTCCAATTCATTGAACATAAATCAAACTTGAATGTATTATAATTTAATATTTTGCAAGAGATTTCAATTAGAATTTTTTCTCTACACATGATTTTAATGTAAATTTTCTGTTAAAGATAAAATAATTGGTGGGTAGTTTTTATGACATCCACCCACTCTACAAAACAATTAAATTTGTGTTACAGATTTGTAATGTGCTAGAAACAAAATCGAGAAAGGAATGTTGGTTTAGAATTAAATAATTCATAAACAGTGTTGTAATGAAAGTTTCTGCGTATATATAGGGTGGGTGGGTGGCCACTATCCCACCCTCTAATTATTTGAACATAAATCTTAGCTTAATTGTTTGCAAGTTGATATTTTTCTAGAATTTTCAATGTGTCTATTTTTGTTATATCCATTATTTTAATACAAAACCTTTGTTAATGGTATAGTAATTGGAGGGTGGGTTAGAGGCCACCCACCCACCCTACATATGTATTTGGATTTAAGTTACAAACAGACTTTTTATTTGCAAGAAACTAAAACTAAGGAAAGAATGTTGGTTTAGAATTTATATTCTGAAAACACTGTTTTAATGAAAGTTTTTGAAAATGTATAGGGCGGGTGGGTGTGCACTATCACACCCTTAATTTTAATTAACATAAATCAAGCTTAAATGTATTATAAATTGATATTTCGTAAGGGTTTTCAATTAGAATGTTTACGCATGATTTTAAAAGAAATTGTCTGGAAATGATAAAATAATTTGAGGGTAGGTTTCCGTTCATTCACCCACCCTTCATATTTAATTTAATCAATATTATTTCACCCACCCACCCTACGGACTAATTTAGATTTGATTTACACACTTTGTAATGTGCTAGAAACAAAATCGGAAAAGGAATGTTGGTTTATAATTAAATAATTTATAAACAGTGTTATGATGAATGTTCCTGTGCATATGTAGGGTGGGTGGGTGGCCACTATCCCACCCTCCAATTCATTGAACATAAATCCAACTTGAATGTATTATAATTGAATATTTTGCAAAAGATTTCAGTTAGATTTTTTTCTCTACGCATGATTTTAATGTAAATTTTCTGCTAAGATAAAATAATTGGTGGGTAGTTTTTACGACGTCCACCCACCCTATAAAAAAAATTAAATTTGTGTTACGGATTTGTAATGTGCTAGAAACAAAATCGAGAAAAGAATGTTGGTTTACTATTAAATAATTCATAAACAGTGTTGTAATGAAGGTTTCCGCGCATATGTAGGGTGGGTGGGTGGCCACTATCCCACCCTCTAATTATTTGAACTCAAATCTAAGCTTAATTGTTTACAAGTTGATATTTTGCTAGAATTTTCAATTTGTTTATTTTTGTTATATGCATTATTTTAATACAAAACTTTTGTTAATGGTATAGTAATTGGAGGGTGGGTTGGAGGCCACCCACCCACCCTACATATTTATTTGGATTTAAGTTACAGAATTTTTAAATTGCAAGAAACCAAAACTGAGGAAAGAATGTTGGTTTAGAATTTATATTTTCAAACACTGTTTTAATGAAAGTTTTTGAAAATCTGTAGGGTGGGTGGGTGGCCACTATTCTATCCTCAAATTTAATTAACGTAAATCAATTTTAAATGTATTATAAATTGATATTTTCTAAGGGTTTTCAATTAGAATTTTTACTCTACTTATGATTTTGAAATAAAGTAATGGCGTGGTAGATTTTACGTCATCCACCCACCCTACATACTTATTTAAATTTGAGTTACAGACTTTCTAATGTGCTAGAAACAAAATCTGAAAAGGAATGTCGATTTAGAATTAAATAATTCATCAACAGTGTTGTGATGTATGTTCCTGTGCATATGTAGGGTGGGTGGGTGGCCACTATCCCACCCTACAATTCTTTGAACATAAATCAATCTTGAATGTATTATAATTTGATATTTTGCAAGAGATTACAATTAGAATTTTTTCTTTTTCTCTACGCATGATTTTAAGGTAAATTTTCTGTTACAAATAAAATAATTGAACATACAAATTTAAACTTATGTTACGGATTTGTAATGTGCAAAAACAAAATCGAAAAAGGAATTTTGATTTAGAATTAAATTATTCATAAACGGTGTTTTAATGAAATTTTCTGAATATATGTAGGGTGGGTGGGTGGCCACTATCCCACCCTCCAATTTTTTAAACATAAATCAAATTACAATGTATTATAAATTGATATTTTACAAGAGTTTTCAATTAGAATTTTTACTGTAAGCATTATTTTAAGGTAAATTTTCTGTTAATGATAAAACAATTGGAGGGGATGTTTTAGGCTATCCACCCACCCCACAATCTTATTTAATTTTGTGTTACAAACTCTGTAATGTGCTAGAAACCGAATCGGGAAAGGGATGTTGATTTGGAATTAAATAATTCATAAACAGTGTTTTAATGAATGTTCCTGTGCATATGTAGGGTGGGTGGGTGGCCACTATCCCACCCTTCAACTTTTTGAACATCAACCAAAGTTTTTAATTTTTAATTTTACGTTTAGCAAGATTTTATAGGTAAGATTTGTAAATTTCTACAAGATAAATTATTTATTAATGGTTAAATATATGAAGGGTGGTGTATTTACAAGAACTAATTATTAAGTTATTACGTTGGAAAGTATTATATTGGATGGATTAGCATTAAGAATATCAAGGTGATACTTATTAGACTTTCTTGAATGAACTAGTCGGATCCTCGACGTTCTTTTTTTTCCTACCAAAGCGTTAATAACGATAACGGGGAAATGTCCACGCGATGATCGACCCAAAGCGTAGCGGCAAGAGAGGTGAAAGAGGCAAAAACGACGAGAGAGAGGAATTTCACTCTGGCATATTTCTCCTTTTTGTGGTGTGTGGACCGGACACAAAAAGAGCGCACCTATTGTTGGCCTTAGTGTACGTGTATAAATGTGTGTGTGTGTGCGAGTGTAGTGAGGCAGTTAGTTATCCATTGAAATATCTGCAAAACAAAATAAAATTCCACTTCTTATTTGCTCTTTCCCACTGTCCGTTGGAGAGGGAGTGCAACAACTTGCATTCTTCAATGGATTGCTGGATATTGCTCGCCTCCTCTCGACCAGTCGTCCAGTGACGTTAGGCTCGGCAACTACGTACCAGCACTGTGCAGTCTTGAAAAAATTAACACTTAAAATTTTCAACACTTGAATTTATAAATTAATTTAATTCAATTACAAACCGAGCCTATACTTACTGGATTCCGCGATTGATTTTTATTTTTATAACTTTTTACATTCTGGTACGAAATATTTCGTTTTAGTGTTTAGTATGGATTATAGTGATGATATAGTGGTTGATTGTGGTGATGTTAAAATGGAAATTCCGCAGAAACACAGTGAGTTTTTTTTTAAATTTTATTTAAGTATTTTTTTAATTTTTTAAAGATGCGTTCGGGCGTTTAAAGTTTAAAGAGCCGGATGTTGCAGGAACACGTGGGATTAATTTTTTTGTAAACTCTTGGCCGTTTCGAATTTTCGAAATTTCTAAACGCGACGTCCCTTCGGGGTCGTTACCGTGTCGGCGGTGCGCGCTTGAGCGGCCATCCATGTCTTCTGTCTGATACCCATCCGACCGTCTTCCTCGAGAACTGATGATTTTTTTATGCATATAATATTTTACCAGAATTATATAAGTTTAATTTATTTTTACCTTTAAAACCAATTAATTAATAAGTAAATGTAATCATTTTTATAGCCCCTTAATTAAAATTATTGAATACCACTTAACCATCATAATGATTTAATCATTTTAATTTAAAAATATCATAAATTGCAATTATATTATTGAATATAAGAAGTGAATTAATTTTCCAAAAGTATAAAAGAATATATTTATTTAATTGCTCACTTAACCAATGAAATATTTTTGAACTATCTTGATTAAAGTATTTTTAATTCTAATCAAGATAGAAATTTTGTCATTCTTAATTTAATATAGAGAAGTTTTCAAATACTATCTTTATTTACCTGATATTTTAAATAAAACCTTCATTTTTTTAATTTTTATATTTAATTTAATATTTTAAATACAATTAAAAAATGAAGATTGGATTTAAAATATTAAGCAAAGTGTTTGAGACCAAAACCTAATTTAATCCCTTCTTTCTTTATGCTATGCAATTATTTTCAAATTTAGCAACAAAATGTTTATAATTTTATATCGAATTAATAAATCAATCATTTTAAAACACATATTAAAAGTTTCAAGTTTATGGCAGTTGTTTTTCTATTCCTTTCCATGATTTAAAAAAAAATCGACCGAAACTTAATTCTCCAACGATTTTAGGCGATTATTATAAAATTCACAATCGAAATCTTTATAATTATACAAGTAACTAATAAATTAAATTATATTAAAATACATTTTATAACTGTAACGTTTTTGGCAATTGTTTTTCACATTTTTATTTTATGATTTCAAAAATGTTGAGCGAAATCAAATTTTTCACGTTTTCAGCCGATTATTTTAAAATTTGCGATCAAAATTTTTATAATTCAATATAGAACTAATAAATGAGGCTATTTTGAAACAAGTTTTAAACATTTGACGTTTGTATCAATTGTTTTTCGCCTTTGTTTTTCAATGATTCAAAAAATGTTGCGCGAAACTAAAATTTTTCACGGTTTTAGGCTATTATTTTAAAATTTACCATCGAAATTTTTATAATTATACAAGTAACTAATAAATTAAGTTATATTAAAATACATTTTATAACTTTAACGATTGTGGCAATTGTTTTTCTCATTTTTATTTTATGATTTCAAAAATGTTGAGCGAAAATTAAATTTTTCACGTTTTCAGCCGTTTATTTTAAAATTTACGATCAAAATTTTTATAATTTAATATTAAACTAATAAATAAAGTTATTTCGAAATAAATTTTGAACATTTAACGTTTGTATCAATTGTTTTTCGCTTTTTTTCAATGCTTTAAAAAATGTTGCGCGAAACCAAAAATTTTCACTGTTTTAGACGATTATTTTAAAATTTACCATCGAAATTTTTATAATTATACAAGTAACTAATAAATCAAGTTATATTAAAATACATTTTACAACTTTACGATTGTAGTTATTGTTTTTTCTTTTTTATTTTATGATTTCAAAAATGTTGAGCGAAAATTAAATTTTTCACGTTTTCAACCGATTATTTTAAAATTTGCGATCAAAATTTTTATAATTTAATATAAAACTAATAAATAAAGTTATTTTAAAATAAGTTTAGTACATTTGACGTTTGTATCAATTGTTTTTCGCTGTTTTTCAATGATTCAAAAAATATTGCGCGAAACCAAAATATTTCACGGTTTTAGGCGATTATTTTAAAATTTACCATCGAAATTTTTATAATTATACAAGTAACTAATTAATTAAGTTATTATAAAGTACATTTTGTAACTGTAACGTTTGTGCCAATTATTTTTCTCATTTTTATTTTATGATTTCAATAATGTTGAGCGAAAATCAAATTTTTCACGTTTTCAGCCGTTTATTTTAAAATTTACGATCAAAATTTTTATAATTTAATATTAAACTAATAAATAAGGTTATTTCGAAATACGTTTAGAACATTTGACGTTTGTATCAATTGTTTTTCGCTTTTTTTTCAATGATTAAAAAAAAGGTTGCGCGAAACTGAAATTTTTCACGGTTTTAAGCGATTATTTTAAAATTTACCATCGAAATTTTTATAATTATACATGTAACTAATAAATTAAGTTATATTAAAAAACATTTTATAACTTTAACGATTGTGGCAATTGTTTTCTCATTTTTATTTCATGATTTCAAAAATGTTGAGCGAAATTTAAATTTTTCACGTATTCAGCCAAATATTTTTAAATTTACGATCAAAATGTTTATAATTTAATATAGAACTAATAAATAATGTTATTTCGAAATAAGTTTAGAAAATTGTTTTTTGCTTTTTTCCAATGATTTAAAAAATGTTGCACGAAACCAAAAATTTTCACGATTTTAGGCGATTTACCATCAAAACTTTCATAATTTTATGTAGAACTAATAAACAGGGTTATTTTAAAATAAAATTTTAAAATTTGACGTTTGTAGCAATTGTTTTTTTTTTGGTTTGAACGAATACAAAATTTTGAGTTAAAATCTAATAATTGTTCGGTTTTAGGCAATTATTCAAAAAATTAGCAGAATTTGTTTTGGAATTATGTGTTTAATAAGATATTAAGGCTATTTTAAATTTGATTTAGAGAATTTGTCCCTCGTGGCAATTGTTTTTTTAAAAATATTTTCCGCGATTTTAAAATTTTGACCTAAAAACCAAAATCGTCGGTTTGGGGAAATTATTTCAAAATATACCTTAGAAATATTAATTATTATATATAAAATTAATATATAAGATTATGCTAAGACACATATTAAAAATTTGACGTTTGTGGCAATTGTTTTTCTACATTTGTTTGCAACGATTAAAAAAATATCATTAACGATTTTAGACAATTATTTCTAACTTTAGCATCGATTTTCAACAATTTTTTTAGAAATTAACAAAGTTTTGAATGTTTAACGTTTGTGAAAATTGTTTTTTTACTTATTATTTCAAAACTTTGAGCAGAAACTTAATGTTTCTCCAGTTTTAAGCGATTATTTCAAAATTTACCAAAGAAATGTTTGTAATTTTTTATATATTAAAGAAGTAAATGCATGGTGAAATAAATTTTCAAATAATAGGACTGAAATTTGTAGCAATGGTTTTTCTATCTTTTTTTTGAAGATTTAAAACAATTTTGAGCTTAATACTTAAATCTTCTTCTGTTTTTTGGCGATTTTTTCAAAATGTTGTATTGAAATTTTTAAATTGTTATATAAAATTAAAAAAATAGCGTATTTTGAATTAAATTTTGAAATTTTTTAGTTTGTGGCAATTGTTTTTCTTTATTTTTTTTCTTAAAAAATTTTGAGTTACACACATTTCTTACTTGTTTTTAGTCGCTTATTTCAAAATTTAGCCCAAAATGTTTTGCAATTTAAAATAGAATTAATAAATAAGGCTATTTTAAAATAAATTTTGGACAATTGACGTTTGTGGCATTTGTTTTTATAAATTTTTTCAAACGATTCAAAAATTTTTAACTGAAACCCAATTCTTCCTCGGTTTTAAGGCGATTATTTCAAAATTTGGTAACTAAATTTTGTAAACTTTCTTTAGAGATAATAAAGAACGTTAGTTTTAAATAATTTTTGCAAATTTGACGTTTGTGGCAATTGTTTTTATATTTTTTATTTTTTTCATCAGTTTTAAGCAATTATTTCAAAAATTAGGAACGATTTTTTTTAAATTTTATATAAAATTAATAAACAAACATATTTTTAAATAAATTTTATAATTTTTACGTTTGCGGCAATTGTTTTTCTATTTTTTTTTCAAACGATTCAATTTTTTTTAACTGAAGCCCAATTCTAGCTTGGTTTTAGGTGATTATTTCAAAATTTAGCAACGATTTTTTTTTAATTTTATATAAAATTAATAAAAAAAGTTATTTTCAAATAATTTTTGTAATTTCGACGTTTGCGTCAATTGTTTTTCAATTTTTTTTTCAATCGATTTAAAAAAATATGGACGAAACCTAAATCTTCCTTGGTTTTAGGCCATTATTTGAAAATTTAGGAACGAAATTTTCAAATTTCATATAATATTAATGAACAAAGTTATTTTTAAATAATTTTTGTAATTTCGACGTTTGCAGCAATTGTTTTTCAATTTTTTTCAATCGATTTAAAAAATTATGGACGAAACCTAAAATTTTCTCGGTTTTCGGCAAATATTTCGAAATTTAGCATGGTAATGTTTATAATTTTATATAGAACTAAAAAATAGGCGTGTTTTGAATTAAATCTTGTAAGTTTTAAGTTTGTAACAATTGTATTTTCTATTTTTTCAACGTTTTATTAAATTTTCAGGCGAATTCTAAATCTTCCTCTGTGTAAAGCGATTGTTTCCAAATTGAGCCTAAATTTTTTTATATTTTTTCATAGAACCAATCAACATGATTATTTTTAAATAATTTTTGATACTTTGAACTTTGTGAAAATTATTTTCTACTACTTTTTTCTAACATTTCAAAATTTTAAACTCAAAACTAATTCTTCCTCGGTTTTAAGCGATATTTTTCAAAATTTATAACAGAAATTTTTGTATAGAATTAATAAGTAAGATTACTTTGAAATAAATTTTGAACATTTTAAGTTTATGACAATTGTATTTTCTATTTTTTCAACGATTTAAATCAACCGAAATCTAAATATTTCTTTGTCTAAAGCGATTATTTCCAAATTGAGCCTAGAAATTTTTATAGTTTTTTATAGGACCAATCAACAAGATTATTTTACAATAATTTTTGATAATTTCATCTTTATGACAATTAATTTTTTACTATTTTTATCAAGAATTCCAATGTTTTAAACTCAAAACTAATTCTTCCTCGGTTTTAAGCGATTATTTCAAAATTTATAACAGATATTTTTGTAGTTTTATATAGAATTAATAAACAAGATTATTTTGAAATAAATTTTGAATATTTTAAGTTTTTGACAATTGATTTTCCACTTTTTTCAACGGTTTTAAAACTTTTGAGCGAAACCAAAATCTTTCATGGTTTTAGGCGATTATTTTGGAATTCAGCGTCAAAATGTTTATAATTTTATAAAAAATCAATAAATACGATTCTTTTAAAACGCATATTGAAAGTTTAAAATTTTGTGGCAATTGTTTTTCTATATTTTTTCAACTACTTCAAAAATTTTGATTGAAGCATAATTTGGCATTGCTTTAAGCCGATTATTTCAAAATTTAGCCCAAAATCTTTTGCAATTTTGAATAGATTTAATAAATAAGACTATTCAAAAATAAATTTTCAATATTTGACGTTTGTGGCATTTGTTTTTTTAAATTTTTTTAACGATTCCTGAATGTGTAACTGAAACCTAATTCTTCCTCAGTTTTAGGTGATTATTTCAAAATTTAGCAATGGGGCTTTTAAAATTTTATATAGAACTAACAAACAAAGTTATTTTTAATTAATTTTTATAATTTTGACGTTTGCGGCAATTGTTTTTCAATTTTTTTCAATCGATTTAAAAATTATGGGCGAAACTTAAATTTTCCTCGGTATTAAGCAAATATTTCAAAATTTAGCGTGGTAATGTTTATAATTTTATATAGAACTAAAAAATAGGCGTGTTTTAAATTAAATCTTGTAAGTTTTAAGTTTGTAACAATTGTATTTTCAATTTTTTCAACGATTTATAAAATTTTGAGGCGAAATCTAAATCTTCCTCTGTGTAAAACGATTATTTCCAAATTGAGCCAAAAATTTTTATATTTTTTCATAAGACCAATCAACATGATTATTTTTAAATAATTTTTGATACTTTGAACTTTGTGATAATTATTTTCTACTACTTTTTCCAAAGATTTCAATGTTTTAAACTCAAAACTAATCCATCCTCGGTTTTAAGCGATTATTTCAAAATTTATGAATTTTTTTTTTATATTTTTATATAGAATTAATAAAAGAGATTATTTTGAAATGAATTTTGAATATTTTAAGTTTATGACAATTGTTTTTCTATTTTTTTTCAACGGTTTTAAAATTTTTGAGCGAAACCCAAATCTTCGATGACTTTAGGCGATTGTTTTAGAGTTTAGCGTGGAAATGTTTATAATTTTATATAAAATCGATAAATTCGATTCTTTTAAAATGTATTTCGAAAGTTTAAAGTTTGTGGCAATTGTTTTTCTACATTTTTTTCGACTATTTCGAAAATTTTGTGTAAAACATAATTCTTCATTGCTTTTAGCCGATTATTTCAAAATTTAGACCAAAATTTTTTGCAATTTTATATAGAATTAATAAGTAAGGATATTTTAAAATAAATTTTGAACGTTTGACATTTGTGGCATTTGTTTTTCTAAAAAATTTTCAATGATTACAAAATTTTTAATTGAAACCCAATTCTAGCTCGGTTTTAAGTGATTATTTTAAAATTTAGCAATAAAAGTTTTTAAATTTTATATAGATCTAATAAATAAAGTCATTTTTAAATAATTTTTTAATTTTTTGCGTCTGTGGCAATTGTTTTTCTATTTTTTTCGAACGATTTAAAAAATTTTGAGCGAAACCTAAATCTTCCACGGTTTTAGGCAAATATTTCAAAATTTAGCATAGTAATTTTTAGATTTTTAAATAGAAGTAAAAAATAAGCGTATTTTGAATTAAATCTTGTAAGTTTTAAGTTTGTTACAATTGTATTATCTATTTTTTCAACGATTTAAAAAATTTCAGCTGAAATTAAAATCTTCCTCTGTCTAAAACAATTATTTCAAAATTGAGCCTAGATATTTATTTAATTTATATAAACAATTAATAAGATTATTTTTTAATAATTTTTCATTTTTTGATCTTTGTGACAATTATTTTTAAGGATTTCAAAAATTTAATCTCAAAACTAATTTTTCCTCGGTTTTAGGTAATTATTTCAAAATGTATTACAGTAATTTTTGTATTTTTATATAGAATTAATAAGCACGATTATTTTGAAATAAATTTTGAATATTTTAAGTTTATGGCAATTGTTTTTCCACTTTTTTCAACGGTTTTAAAACTTTTGAGCGAAACCCAAATCTTCGATGACTTTAGGCGATTGTTTTAGAGTTTAGCGTCGAAATGTTTATAATTTTATATGAAATCAATAAATACGATTCTTTTAAAATGCATTTCGGAAGATTAAAGTTTGTGGCAATTGTTTTGCTATATTTTCTTTCAACTACTTCGAAAATTTTGATTGAAACATAATTCTTCCTTGTTTTTAGCTGATTATTTCAAAATTTAACCTAAAATTGTTTGCAATTTTAAATAGAATTAATAAGTAAAGGTATTTTAAAATAAATTTTAAACGTTTGACGTTTGTGGCATTTGTTTTTTTAAACTTTTTTCAACGATTCCAAAATGTGTAACTGAAACCTTATTCTTCCTGATTTTAGGCATTTATTTCAAAATTTAACCCAAATTTATTTGCAATTTTAAATAGAATTAATAAATGAGGATATTTTAAAATAAATTTTGAACGTTTGACGTTTGTGGCATTTGTTTTTTTTAACTTCTTTCAACGATTCCAAAATGTTTAACTGAAACCTAATTCTTCCTGAGTTTTAGGCGATTATTTTAAAATTTAACATCGAAATTTTAATGTATGTATATTGATCTTTAAAAACAAGTTTATTTAGGAAAAAAAATATAACATTTGACTCTTGTCTCAATTGTTCAATTGTTTTTATTAACGCTTGAATTAATTTTGTACAATTGTTTGTGTAAGATTTAGAAATCTTACTTTTATATCTTTAAGTAATTTTAATGCGTTTAGATTTTTATAAATTCTTAAAATTTATAAATAAACCTCGTCTGTCGTCCAGTCCTAAGTAATCCTCCTAGTGTGTAGGATTATAAATTACACAGGAAGACTACTGTAGTCGCTATTATGACATTTGAGCGTCGGCCACCCATCTTTTAAAATTAGACACGCACACGCATTTACGGGATGACCCACAGATGCCCAGACACCAGACTCAGCAATGTTGACATTTCGCCAAGGCGTCTAAATTAACCGTCGCGGCGTTTCACACTTTTCCGTCTCTTGCTCCGCTAATTGCCCCTCTCGTTCCACAATTAATTGACTTATTAACTCACAACTGAAGATGATTAATGATACTTTTCATTACTTAAGGCGTAATCAGGCGTTGACAAGGGTGCTCAACCACCCTCCACCCCCAAATTGTTTATTACCATCACCCATGAATTGATAATTAACATTTTCTCCGGATATTTCTTTAATGCATTTAATTTATTACCTTTTAACTTTAATGAATGTGCATTTCTTGCTCGCACTAATTACCCATCCCCACACTTTAACATATTAAAAATATACATGGTCATGTGGAGTAATTTCTGGTATTAAGTACAGGAAATTAGGCATTGTTACTCTTTTTTTCTCTTTTCGGAGGGGGAGGTGCATAACCATAAAACTTTAATTCCATTCTCGTGTAGAAAAAGTGTTATTAAAGGAATCATCCTGTCGTTTTGTGGTTTTTTTTTCTGTGAAATCCTAGACCGTGTGAATTTACTTCTTGCTATTTATTATTACAGCTTAACGATATAATTAAAATCCGTGTAATAAAACACGAAATAAAAATTTACTATAAATTCACCAAAAACACAAATCATTTCAATTAGAACACATTTTATAGAAGTGATTTGTATTATCTTATCAGTAAACTTAGTATAGAGTTAATGGAAAATATTAAAGCAACTATATTCTGTCTAAACCACCCTCCAAATAATAAATCTCGCGAATATATTTATCTGTAAATATTAATTACTTTAAAAATCAACATTGCTCGATTCAATTGGGATTAAATTAAAATCTAAGTATGTGATTGTGCAAATCTTCACGTAATCATCTAGAAATATGTATTAGTGGCTTATTTGTAAAGTTCAATATCGATGGCAATTGTTTTTCCAATTTTTATCCGTTTTGTGAAAATCAACTGCTTACAAAATCAGATCTGCTCGACTTAATTGGGATTAAATCAAAATCTAAGAATCTGAGTGTGCAAATCTTTATTACATCATCTAGAAATATATAATAATGACTTATTTATAAAGCCTGGTAACGATGGCAATTGTTTTTCCATTAATAATCCGTCTGTGAAAATTAATTACTTTAAAAATCAACTATGCTCGATTAAAATGTGATTCAATCTAAATCTAAGCATGTGAATGTACAAATCTTTACGTAATCATCTAGAAATAGGTATTACAGATTTATCTATAGAGTTTAGACGCAATGGTAATTGTTTTTTATGTTGTATCTGTCTGTGAAAATTGATTACTTTAAGAATCAACTTTGCTTGATTAAATTGGGATTAAATCAAAATCTAAGCACGTGAGTGTGCATATTTTTACTTAATTATCTAGAAATATGTATTAGTGACTTATTTGTAAAATTCGGAATGGATGGCAATTGTTTTTCCACTTTTATCCGTCTGTGAGAATTAATTATTTACAATATCAACTCTGCTTGATTAAAATGGGATTAAATCAAAATCTAAGTACGTGAGTGTGTAAATCTTTACGTAATAATCCATAAATATGTATTATTGACTTATTTGTAAAGTTCAGAATCGATGGCAATTGTTTTTCCCCTTTTTATCCGTTCGTGAAAGTCAAATGCTTACAAAATCATCTCTGCTCGATTAAATTGGGATTAAATGAAAATCGAAGAATATGAGTGTGCATATCTTTATTTCATCATTTAGAAATATATAATAGTTACTTATTTGTATGGCCTGGTAAGGATGGAAATTGTTTTTCCATTTTTAATCCGCCTGTGAAAATTAATTACTTTAAAAATCAACTCTGCTCGATTAAAATAGGGATTAAATCAAAATCTAAGTGCATGTGTGCGTAAATATTTAGGTAATCATTTAGAAATATATATCAATGACTTATTTATAAAATTCGGAATGGATGGCAATTGTTTTTCCACTTTTATCCGTTTGTGAGAATTAATTATTTAGAATATTGACTCTGCTTGATTGAAATTGGATTAAATTAAAATCTAAACATGTGAATGTGCAAATCTTTATGTCATCATCTAGAAATAGGTAATAGAGATGTATCAACAAAGTTTAGACGCGATAGCGATTGTTTTTTCATGTTTTATCCGTCTGTGAAAATTAACCACTTTAAAAATCAACACTGCTTGATTAAATTGGGATTAAATCAAAATCTAAGCATGTGAGTGTACAAATCTTTACGTAATCATCTAGATATATGTATTAGTGATTTATTTTTAAAATTTAGAATGGATGGCAATTGTTTTTCTCCTTTTTATCCGTTTGTGAAAATCAACTGCTTACTAAATCATCTTTGCTCGATTCAATTGGGATTAAATCAAAATATAAGAATATGAATGTACAAATCTTTATATGTAATTGATATAATAGTGACGTATTTATAAAGCCTGATAACGATGGCAATTGTTTTTCCATTGTTAATCCGTTTGTGAAAATTAATCACTTTAAAAATCAACTCTGCTCGATTAAAATGGAATTAAATGAAAATATAAGCATGTGAGTGTGTAAATGTTTACGTAATCATCTAGGAATATGTATTAGTGACTTATTAATAAAGTATATGTTTGATGGCAATTGTTTTTCCATTTTTATTCGTCTGTCAAAACTAATTACTTTAAAAAATCAACTCTGCTGGATTAAGATGGGATTTAATCAAAATCTAAGCTTGTAATTGTGCAAATTTTTACGTAATCATATAGAAATATATATTAGTGACTTAATTATATAGTTAAAAATCGATGGCAATTGTTTTTTTCATTTTTAACAGACCTGTGAAAATTAATTACTTTAAAAACCAATCACAGCTCGATTAAAATGAGATTAAATAAAAATATAAGCATGTGAGTGTGTAAATGTTTACATAATTATCTAGAAATATGTATTAGTGAGTTATTTATAAAGTATAGAATTGATGGCAATTGTTTTTCCATTTTTATTCGTCTGTGAAAATTAATTACTTTAAAAACCAATCACAGCTCGATTAAAATGGGATTAAATGAAAATATAAGCATGTGAGTGTGTAAATGTTTACGTAATTATCTAGAAATATGTATTAGTGACTTACTTATATAGTTCAAATTCGAGGGCAATTGTTTTTCCATTTTTTATCCGTTTGTGAAAATCAACTGCTTACAAAATCATCTCTGCTCGATTTAATTGGGATTAAATCAAAATATAAGAATATGAATGTGCAAATATTTATTCAATCACCTATAAATATATAATAATAACGTATTTATGAAGCCTGATAACGATGGCAATTGTTTTTCCACTTTCATCCGTCTGTGAGAATTAATTATTTACAATATCGACTCTGCTTGATTAAAATTGGATTTAATCAAAATCTAAGCATGTGAATGTGCAATTTTTTATGTCGTCATCTAGAAATAGGTCTTAGAGATTTATCTATAACACGATAGCGATTGTTTTTTCATGTTTTATGCGTCTGTGAAATTTAATTACTTTAAAAATCAACATTGCTTGATTCAATTGGGATTAAATCAAAATCTAAGCATGTGAGTGTGCAAATCTTCACATAATCATCTAGAGATATGTATTAGTGGCTTATTTGTAAAGTTCCGAATCGATGGCAATTGTTCTTCCACTTTTTATCCGTTCGTAAAAACCAACGGCTTACAAAATCATCTCTGCTCGATTAAATTGGTATTAAATCAAAATCTAAGCTTGTGATTGGGTAAATCTTTACGTAATCACCTAGAAATATATATTATTGACTTATTTGGATAGTTCAATATGGATGGCAATTGTTTCTTCATTTTTTAATACGTCTGTGAAAATTAATTACTTTAAAATTCAATCACAGCTCGAATTAACTAGAAAAAAGACAAAATTTAAGCTTGCTAACTTACACATCTTAAAGTAATGACATAGAATGAGTTGTAGGGTGGGTGGTTGACCTCTAATCCAGCCTAAATTGCTCCAATATACCCACTAAATTCGAAATTAATTACATATAAACACACCTAATTGTAACATTAAATTTTAAAACTTTGAAAAGCGTTTGAAAAATTAAGAAAAACAATTGCTATAAACAAAAAATGTATACAGTTTTTCTTTAAGTAACATTATATTTTATTTCTGTGCTATTTTACAAAAATCCATACGCTGATTTTTTAAATATTTACCTTAAAATACACTAAATTGCAATTCTGAATTTCATAAGATTTAAAAATCGCGGGAAAACTATGACAGAAACAATTGCCACCGAAAATAAAAGCTTATATATTTCTTCTGTATATTATAATTATTTGTTTTCTATAGATTTATCAAAAGTTCTACTCTAAACTTTGAAATAATCACCTAAAACAGAAGATAAGGTTGTTTTCAAGTGAATATTTTTTGAAATCTGGAGAGCAACTAGAAAAACAATTGCCACAAATATCAAACTTGATAAATATATTTTAAATAATCTTGCTTTATAATCTTATCAAAAAAAATCAAAAGTATTGGTTCTGAATTTTGAAATAATCGACTGAAAATAATGAAATTAGTTTACAACTCGAATATTTTTAAAATCATCAAAAAAATAAAATAGAAAAACAATTGCCACAAACATCAAACTTTCCAAATATATTTTAAATAACACTATTAAATAACCTTGTGAAAAAAATTATAAAATATTGGCGCTGAATTTTGAAATAATCGCCTGAAATGTAAATTAAATTAGTTTTCAAGTCCAAAATTTTTAAAATCATCAAAGGAAGTAGAAAAACAATTGCCACAAACATGAAACTTTCTAAATATATTTTAAATAACCCTATTTTATTATCTTGTCAACAAAATAAAAATATATGTGCTTAATTTTGAAATAATCGCGTGAAGAGAGAATAAAATTAATCTTCAACTCGAAAATTTTAGAATCATTACAAAATAGAAAATCAATTGACACAAACATTAAACTTTCTAAATATATTTTAAATAATCCTATTTTATAATCATGCCAAAAAAAATATAATATTTGGTCCAAATTTTGAAATAATCGCGTGAAGAGAGAATAAAATTAATTTTTAGCTCTAAAATTTTTAAATCATCAAAAAAAAAAAATGGAAAAACAATTGCCACAAATCTAAAACTTTCTGAATATATTTTAAATAACCCCATTTTATAATCCTGGTAAAAAAATTAAAAATATTGGTGCTGAATTCTGAAATAATCGCCTGAAAAAATAATAAAATTAGTTTTAAACTCATTATTTTTAAATCACAATAAAAAAAATAGAAAAACAATTGCCACCAACAACAAACTTTCTAAATATATTTTAAATAATCTTACTTTATATTATAACCTTGTCAAACAAAAATAAAAGTATTGTTCCTGAATTTTGAAATAATCGCCTAGAAATTGAATAAAATTAGTTTCAAACTCGAAATTTTTTAAAATCATCACAAAAACTTGGAAAAACAATAGCCACAAACATCAAATTTTTTATATATGTTTCAAATAGCCCTATTTTATTATATTGTCGCAAAAATTAGAAATATTGTTGCGCAATTTTGAAATACTCGCTTAGAAAGGGAATAAAATTAGTTTTCAACTCAAACATTTTTAAAATCATCAAAAAAATGGAAAAACAATTGCCACAAACGTAAAATTTTCTAAATATGTTTTAAATGACCCTATTTTACAATCTTATTAAAAACTTAATAAAAATATTGGTGCTGAATTTTGAAATAAACGCTTCAAAAGAGAATAAAATTAATTTTCAACACGAAAATTTTAAAATCATCAATGCATAAAGAAAAACAATTGCCACAAACATCAAACTTTCTAAACATATTTTGTATAAGCCTATTTTATAATCTTGTTAAAAATATTAAAAATATTGGTACTGAATTTTGAAATAATCGCCTAAAAAGAGAATAAAATAAGTTTTCGACTCGAAAATTTTAAAATTAACAAAAAAAAAATAGAAAAACGATTGCCACAAACACTAAACTTTCTAGATATATTATAATCTTGGCTAAAAAATTGAAAATAGTGGTGCTGAATTTTGAAACAATCGCCTGAAAAGAGAATTAAATTAGTTTTCAAATCGAAAATTTCTAAAATCATCAAAAACAAAATAGAAAAATAATTGCCATAAACATCAAACATTCTAAATATATTTTATATAACACTATTTTATAATCTTGTCAAAAATATTAAAAATAATAGTGCTGAATTTGGAAATTATCGCCTGAAAAGAGAATAAAATTGTTTTCAACTCCAAAATTTTTAAACTCATTAAAAAACTAATAGAAAAACAATTGCCAAAAACTTCAAACCTTATAGATATATTTAAAATAACCCTGTTTTATAATCTTGTCAAAAAAATTAAAAACATCGGTGCTGAATTTTGAAATAATTGCCTAAAAAAGGAATAAAATTAGTTTTTAACTCGAAAATTTTTAAAATCATCAAAGAAAAAAATAGAAAAACAATTGCCACAAACATCAAACTTTCTAAATATATTTTAAATACCCCTATTTTATAACTTTGTCAAAAAAATTATGAAATATTGGCACTGAATTTTGAAACAATTGCCTGAAAAGAGAATAAAATTAGTTTTCAAATCAAAAATTTTAAAATCATCAAACAAATAATAGAAAAACAATTGCCACACGCATCAAACTTTCTAAATAAATTTCAATTAACACTTTTTTATAATCCTGTTAGGAAAGATTAAAAATATTGGTGCTGAATTTTGAAATAATCACAAAAAAGAGAATAAATAAAATTAGTTTTCAACTCGAAAATTTTAAAATCATCAAAAAAATAGAAAAACAATTGCCACCAACATCAAACTTTCTAAATATATTTTAAATAATCTTACTTTATAATCTTGTCAAACAAAAATAAAAGTATTGTTCCTGAATTTGGAAATAATAGCCTAGAAAGTGAATAAAATTAATTTCAAACTCGAAATTTTTAAAAATCATCACAAAAAATTGGAAAAACAATTGCCACAAACATCAATTTTTTTATATATGTTTCAAATAGCACTATTTTATTATATTGTCGAAAAAATTACAAATATTGGTGCTGAATTTTGAAATCATCGCTTAGAAAGGGAATAAAATTAGTTTTCAACTCGAAAATTTTTAAAATCATCAAAAAAATGGAAAAACAATTGCCACAAACTTAAAATTTTCTAAATATGTTTTAAATGACCCTATTTTACAATCTTATCGAAAAATTAATAAAAATATTGGTGCTGAATTTTGAAATAATTGCCTGAAAAGAGAATAAAATTGATTTTCAACTGGAAAATTTTAAAATCATGAAAAATTTCTTTTAAAAACCAATTGCCACAAACATGAAACTATCAAAATATGTTTTAGATAACTCTATTTTACAATCTTGTCAAAATTTGTTTTTAAATTGGTGCTTAATTTTGAAGTAATCGCTTAGAAAATGAATTTCAACTCGAATATTTTTAAAACCATAAAAAAATTATAGGAAAATAATAGCCAAAATCATTAAACTTTCGAAATATAGTCTAAATAACCCTATTTTATAATCTTGTCCAAAAAAATTAAACATATTAGTGCTGAATTTTGAAATAATCGCTTAGAAAGGGAAAAAAATTAGTTTACAACACAAAAATTTTAAAATCATAAAAAAAAATTGAAAAACAATTGCCTGAAACATCAAACTTTCTAGATATATTTTAAATAACCCTATTTCATAATCCTGTCAAAAAAATTAAAAATATTGGCGTTGAATTTTAAAATAATCGCTTGAAAGAATGAAATTAGTTTTCAACTCGAATATTTCATCAATGCATAGAGAAAAACAATTGCCACAAATATCAAACTTTCTAAACATATTTTATATAACCCTATTTTATAATCCTATTAAAAAAAATAAAAATATTGGTGCTGAATTTTGAAATAATCGCCTAAAAAGAGAATTAATTTAAATCGAAAATTTCTAAAATCATTAAAAAAAATAATAGAAAAACAATTGCCACAAACATCGAACTTTCTAAATATATTTTAAATAAACCTATTTTATAATCTTGTCAAAAAAAAATTAAAAATATTGGTGCTGAATTTTGAAATAATCGCCTGAATAGAGAATTAAATTAGTTTTCAAATCGAAAATTTCTAAAATCATCAAAAAAAAAATAGAAAAACAATTGCCACAAACATCAAACATTCTAAATATATTTTATATAACACTATTTTATCATCTTGTAAAAAGAGAATTAAATCAGTTTTCATCTAGAAAATTTTTAAAATCATAAAAAAATAATAGAAAAACAATTGCCATAAACATCAAACTTTCTAAATATATTTTAATTAACCCTATTTTATAATCTTGACAAAAAAGAATTGAAAACATTGGTGCTGAATGTTAAAATAATCGCCTGAAAAGAGAATATAATTAGTTTTCAATTCGAAATTTTTAAAATCATCAAAAAAAAGTTTTAAAAAAATTGCCAGAAACATGAAACTTTCTAAATATATTTTAAATAACCCTATTTTATAATCTTGTCGAAAAAATGAAAAAAAATTGATGCTAAATTTTGAAATAATCACCTGAAAAGGGAATAAAATTAGTTTTCAACTCAAAAATTTTTAAAATCATAAAAAAATAGAAAAACAATTGTCACAAACATCAAATTTTATAAACATATTTTAAATAACACTATTTTATAATCCCTGCAAAAAAATTAAAAATATTGGTATTGAATTATGAAATAATCGCTTAAAAAGAGAACATTAGTTTTTAACTCAAAAATTTTTTAAATGATCAAAAAAATTGAAAAACAATTGCCACAAACATCAAATTGTCTAAATATATTTTAAATGAGTTTATTCTATAATCTTGTAAAAAAATTTTTAAATATTTTCGTAGAATTTCGAAATAATCGCCTAAACAGAAAACATTAGTTTTCAACTCGAATATTTTTAAAACCATCAAAAAAAAAATAGAAAAACAATTGCCATAAACATCAAACTTTCTAGATATATTTAGAATAACCCTATTTCAAAATCTTGTCAAAAAAATTAAAAATATTGCTGCCGAATTTAAAAATAATCACCTGAAAAGTGAATAAAATTAATTGTCAACT
The DNA here is from genome assembly GCA_963969525.1 of Ontholestes murinus. Taxonomy (NCBI): domain Eukaryota; kingdom Metazoa; phylum Arthropoda; class Insecta; order Coleoptera; family Staphylinidae; genus Ontholestes; species Ontholestes murinus. Next base: position 75,309,018 of record OZ018390.1, on the reverse strand, counting down.
CGAAAATGTTTAAATCATTTAAAAAAAATGGAAAAACAATAGCCCCAAACATCAAATTTTCTTTATATGTTTCAAATAACCCTATTTTATTATATTGTCGAAAAAAATTAAAAATATTGGTGCTGAATTTTGAAATAATACCATCTTTAAATTTGGAGGTAATCTTATAGTTTAAACATCAACAAATTTAATGATAAGATAAAAATTGTAATGAATCCATTTAATTTTAAATTTCCACATCAACATCATTAGATTACTAATATAATTGCCTACATTTCCGCACTATATTAATAATAATTTATATAATAAAAGCGCCTGCCTGATATATTCCATATATGCATGATTTACTATTTTTTTATTTCGTTCACATAATTAAACTATTTCCGCTCCATTCTCATTGCGATATTGAAAAAAAAAAGAGAATCGCCGATGCGCTTTTGTGTTATTATTGTTGTTATGCGCAGTTGAGGTAATTGCGCCGTTTTATTTCACTTCTACGATGATATTTTTTTTTGTCGTACGTCGTCGTAATCACGAACTCGGTCGCCATTTTATGTAAGTGCGTATTTATATACGAACCTGCACAACAACAACAACAACAACATTATGTACACATGCGTACCCGTATGAACGTGTTGGTGTAGTATTGTAATGGGTTTTTGTATGTTATGTAGGTAATAAAATTAAGATTGATGTTTAGTGTACTAAATTTATTAATAATAATCAAATTTGTTTGTTTTGTATAAAAAACAAGAAAATATTAATATAGAATAAAGTCATTCTGTATTTACAAATTGAAAAAATCGCAAATTATAGTATATGGTGTACTATAAGTTAATTTCTAATGTGTGAATAAAGTATTACTTTAGTCACGTGTATTAATTTTTAGATCTTAATGATGTGTTAAGATAATCTTATCTATATATAAAGAAAAAGCACTAAAAACTTTTTTCAAATAATTTTTGATGATGTTTTACTGATTGCAGGGTGGGATAGAGGCCACCCGCCCACCCTACATATACATATAAATTTTAATTCCTTATCGTTTCGCGGTTTCCAATAAAATTCATTAATAAACTCTTTGAATGAAAAAAAGGTAAACTTTTTGAGAGAGTAAATTACTAAAAATTTGATACATGATGGGTGGGCAGACTTTTAATCTAAATTAGGTAAGATTAGCTATAGAAAGTCATTTATATTTAAACTTAAATTTTGATGTTGTTTAATTTTTTATTACATAAAGGGTTTGATTGTTTTTAGCAGCAAAATCATCAACGATTAGCAATCAAAATTTTGTATATGTAGGGTGGGTGGGTGGCCTCTATCCCACCCTCCAATCAGTAAAACATGAGCGAGGGTTTTAATTAAAAATGTTGTAAAATCTAAAAAAAAACATAAAAATGGTGATGTGGCCATCATAGTACTTTCCTTACATTTTTCTCGAAAAAAACTTAATGTATAAGCATTTTCGAAAGTTTCTCCAGAAATATCTTCGAAGGATCGTTTTTAGTGAGCGACATCAGGAAGAAACCCGTATTTCCGGACGTGTCGAGAATATTTCGGACAATTCTAATTTCGTAAGCGTTACACGCACAATTAGAAACAGCCGTTCCAGACACGACGGCTGAATTTTCCTCTCCGCTCGCCCCCCGTCACAGAAATAGATCCGCCAACTCGTCTTCCATTTATCCAATGAACATGTCAGGCCGCGGTACACAAGAAACGCCCACGATCTCCACCGTCCCAACAAACGGCGATGATTTATTCGGGAAAAATTTAATCGTCACCACAACGGGGAAACGAACGAAAAAACAAAACGATTCATCCCGTTTCTAAATTGGCGGATTCGCGTCCCACGATTCGGAGCTATAAATTTTTTTTAACGAGCCGAGATGTTAATGTTCAGATCTGTTGGGTTTGCTGTAAATCAGAAAATAATTTTTGGAAAAGTTTTCAGTAAATTTAGAATTTACTTACTGTTAGAAACATATTGATTGGTAAGGCTGGATCTGACTCAGTCTCAGAAGGTGTTTGAATTTTAGCCTTCTTTTTCTTCTTCTTTAATTTCACTAAAGTGAAATCATCGTCAGATTTAGGCTTATGGGGCTGCAATATTGCTGGACTAAGAACATCTATAGTATCATTCAGATTTTTGATGACGGTCTGTAATTCCTTAATGGTTTCTCGGAGTTGTTTGTTCTTCTCGCGGGCAACAACGATACCGACGATCTCCTTTAGCTTAGGAGAGAGAGAACATCTTTATTTGGACAACAGAAATACATTTAGAACAAATACATTTTAATTTAAAATAAGGGTTGGTTCGTCCGTTTGGGTTATCGACCTTCGGGTTTTCTGCCCTAGCTTAGGAGAATCGTCTTCTATGTCGATGTCACTCATTATTGATTCTGGGGTTTCATTCAGAGTGATAAAAATGGTCGCACTACTCTCAATCAGCTGTGTCAAGCAACGCCGTGCTTGATCAGAGATTGGATGGGTGGACCGGGAGATGGCTTCCACTTTTGGGGTTTTAGTTATCATGAAGAAAAATTAGAGGGCTAGCGGGGTTTCGTCTTACTGGCTGATAGTAGCCGTTAAATCGGATTTGTGAAGCATCAGGCTAGTGCAAATTAAGAATGTAATGGTAGTTAGGTAGTCTTGAGGGACGTGGCTCCTCTTGACTGACCGTCGTAAAGCGAAACCGACACTATCATCCTCTGAAGTGAGAGTGATACTCAAGCTGCAAACCCAAAGGTTTGAAGCTATAGCGGGCGCGCTGACGTCTCTCGATCTGGGCAGGTTTACCTGGACCGATAGAGAGACGTATCTTGTTCCGACTATCTCAGCCGACACTGTTTAATATACGTGCCAGCTTCTATAGCATTCACCAGAAGATCTAACTGGAAATATAAATGTAAATATATAAAAGACTGGTGATTAAATGGTGGCTCCTTGTCACTAGGCAGACTATTGCTCGAGTTGCGGGCAAATAGGAAGAATAATAGTGTTATTCAACTCTATCTATCACCGAACAAGGCTAAGAATGCGTCAGACAAGAGTGAAGACAATAATTACTGGTAGGCGCAACGTGCCAGTAGAAATTACGTCGAAGACGCGAATGACGGTGTAATTAGCCGAACTGTTAGGATCGAAAAACTGACGATATCCGAAGTCAGACAACATCGAGCTCGGACAGAAATATGATGGGTTTATGCGTTCATTTATAATCCTACAGGATTTTAGTAATAGTTGTAATCGATGCATTTGTAATTTTTCCATTTTCCTTTTAAATATAAAAAACATCTTTTAATATATTGAAATTCGTTCTTGAATTAAGTGAAGATTAACTTAATAAACTTAGAACAAAAACTCGAACACTTCTCATTTATCATTTATAATTCAATACGTACATTACTTTTTCTGTGGATTATAATATTTTTATTTTACTCAGCAATAAGATTGTCGAGAAAAAAGAGATGGGCAAGCCATCAGTATTAACTGATGATCTGTACTGACTGGATGGATGTCTCTGAATGACTGTCTGATGACTGACGATCGTAAGGGTGCATTATCTTTAAGTAGAGAGCGAAGATAACTGTGTTAGTAAGTAGGATGGAAGAGGAGGAACGTTGGCCCTTCGAGGTAGCGATACGACACGGTGATGCGCCTGCCTTGTCTACTCGCTTCACGCGGACTCTGGGTGGACATTACACTCTCCTCCTCTGATGTGTTACCGTCCCGATGAAGTAATAAAGTAACCAGTTTAGTCAGGTTCTTGCGTCGACATCATTTTCGTCGGATAGGAAGGATAGGCTACCGATTTGCAATATTTGCAACAAATGGCGTGAGGGCGACAGTGTGGAATATCCCTACGGGTGTTCTTAAGTCGACAAGGAAGGCAAATTTATAGATTATACGTATAACCCGTCACTTTTAGGAAACATTTTAAGTTGAAGTGATCCTTCGCTTGACTTTTGAGATGTATTTCAACCCAGACCTATTCTTCTGGTTGATACTATGGTGAATATTTTCGGGTTGCACCTGCAAACTTCTTGCGGTCATCCTGTTTCTCCTCTGTTAGCTGCTGGGCGGCGTCTAGGGTGTCAGCTAATTGGAGAAGGTATAGAGTTATCTTTTCTTTTTATCTCGGGGAAAATTGCTTTATACACCGTCTCTTCAAGAGAGATGTGTGTGACTGAACGGACCCTACGACATTAAACCTCCTCTCGTTTCTCTGGGGTAACCGGTGGTATCGCAAGGCATTTTTCACCCGGAACCCCCCATCGACTTTATCCGGCCAGGTCGGATAGTCTCGTGTCGTCCGTTTCTTTGAAGAGGGCCTCCTTGACGAGGATGATCTATTTCGCTGTTTCGGCCACCAGCTCTGCTCGCACTCAAAGAACGTGTGACGTCCACCATGTTCACAACCCAATACACATTTCGCAGTTCGATTTGCCAATCCTCCTTAGATACGTCCGGAAGCATCCGTGGCCGGTGAGGAACTAGGTGAGATAATAAGTCAGTTCCCCATTCTTCATTTCGATTCATGGTCCTACCTCTTCGATCAGGCCCCCGTGCTTGCCGCCTCCGTTTCTCCGGACTAGATCTCTCGCTACCGCCTTGTTATGTCCGCTCGCCAATCTTCTGGTTCCTTCTGACGGGCCGCCCGTGTTTGCCAACAGTCTCCTCAAGTACTTGGGAGCTGCATAGCTTTGCTACTATAATCTTCCGGCCCAGCAATTCCACACATTCGCCAGGGGTGCGCCCCACCCTCTCCTCGAGAATCACACCGCTATCGTCTTCTCAGCAGCCACCTCGAGGCTTGCTGCCACCAGCCACTTGGCAACCATTTCTTCCGCACGTTTTGCCACAGCTCGTAAATCACCCAATGTCTCTTTTGCTTATCACTATCATGAAATCGTCTGCGAATCTGATCGTCTCTGCTCCGTCCGGGAGCGGCAGCCGGAACACCACGTTGTACGCTGAGTTCCACATTAACGGCCCCATTACCGAATTCTGATGTACACCGCTGGTCGTCACTATGCTTTATTTTACGCCTAGATCCCTTGTTAATACCAGCTCCCTATTCCTCAGGTAGCTTCCAAACTTTTCATGAGATATGGCTGAATACCTTTCTTCCGCAGGGCCTTTAACAGTACATGCCGTGGTAGTGTGTTGAACGCATTCTTGATATCCAGTGCATTTGCATTGGAATGCAGTGCTTGCACTATCTGCGCGGCCCGCTGTTTGCTCGATACATTTTTCCCCTCACCCGGAGTATGGCGTCCGTATCCAATTTCGTCTGAAGCCAATATGACTATCGGCCAGGCCTCTCGCCCCATCGATTACAACGTTAGCTTTCTCTACCAGTAACCGCTCAAGTACCTTGCCTTCGGCGTCTAATATGCGGCAGATAGGCTTGTAAGCCTGGGGCGAGTCCTCATTTCTTCTTGGAGAGAATCACGAGTCGAGCACGCTTGTACCTTCGGGGAAAGATACTAGTAGTCAGGCATAGAGTTACCTCTGTAACAAAGTTCTCGGCTGAGATGATGGTTGTTAGATTCCTGCATACATCTTCGGCGGTTCGTAGGGTTCTTCCAAAGGTACGGTATGCAACGCTACGTCCAGTGGTGCTGTATACGTTCATAGTGAACCTGACTGCGGCTAATTTGTTAGACGAGGAATCGTGCTGTGTTCTCATCCATAATGTCCTACGGTCGGGTTATCATGGAATTCTTTCAACAGGACTGGAACTTTTTTCTTCACGATACATTTTTAAGGGTCATCGTTGTCAAAGATCGGGGTGTATCAACGCAGTACTAATTTTTCGAGGAACAAAGGGTGTTCCAATAAACGGAGTCTTCGGTTTTCAACTGAGCTGCGAGAACGTCGATAATTTTCTTCAAATCTTCGTCCTGATATTATGTTCTTCGGTTATTGTCGCCGCCTTGTAGTGGGCACTCCAGAGATCTCGGGATAAGGCAGTAGACAGCGACCCTTAGATCACTGCTCGAGGAGAATAAGGATGTACTGGCACAGATGCTGAAGAGAAGATTCTTGCAAATGGGGATGGGCCCGCGAATTCGCCGAGAGACAGCCAAGACATCAGCAATGCCAACGGTGCCGCGGTCGATCACAACAGAGCCAGGTGCTAAGAAAGAGACATTTCAAGCAGCTGCAGGCGCTGTTCGGTGCAAAGGCACAGCGTGGCTGACTGCCCTAACCCCGGAATACTACACGGGAGAACCCACTGGGCTGTGTTGCAAATAATAGAAAAAAATGAAATGTCACACTGACATAAGCACATAAAATAAGCTAAATATACCGGAAATGGTCAAAATATTGCCCTAATGGTTTAATGCGTGAAACGAAGATCTATAAACCAAATTTTAAAGTGATTTAATTTGTATGCATGTATGTTACTGTTGATTTTTTAATAGATCTTGTAAAGTTTATATATAAAATAAAACATAAATAAATAAATAAATAAATAAGTGACCACCCACGGCCACACCATGACTCTTGGAGCCAAGGAACCACACAAAAACTAGTACCAGGACACCGACATCATAACTGAGATTCCTACAGGCAAATTTGAATTGCCGTCATCATTACCATCGCGGAGTCGGTGGACAAATTCGACGTTATTCAGGTCAGTGAACCGAATGGTAGCAGACTGAACGACATATGGTACAAGGATGTGGAAGATCTAGCGTTCTCCCTACAACCAAATCAACGGGCCAGTCCTATAGGGGCATCGCTCGCCCCAATTCGTCTGATGAGGAATGGCAACGATGGCTCGACACCCTCATTCGGAGCCACCGACCTCCAATGGGGAGGAGAACGCAGACGCCAGGGGCCAGCAGTTGTTAGCCATGGCTACCTTGGACTTAGAGTTGGTAACGCGGCGGATCTTCAATTATAGATCTGACACTAGCCTCGCCACAAATTTTAGCGCGCATCAACAAGTTGAAGGTAGCGGTCGATGAGGAGAGTGATAGCGACCAGCGGCACATACGGTTTAATCTCACCATGTGCACCCCGGACCTTCCGCAACCCGCATAAAGCCTAAATGGGACACGGCTAGAATGGACGTGGGTAAACTTCTGTGTCATGAGATGCAGATAAAGTCTCCCGCAAACTGCCCCTAGCCTGTCAGATTGCGATTCCCCGGAAACCTATTCATTGCAGGAGGCCAGTGTATTGGTGTACCCCAGAAGTAACGACTCTAGGGACCAGAGCTATTACTGCACTCCATCTGGTCACGAGTGGCCGCAGCAGGAAGTACTCCAACCTGGATCAGCTCCTTCGAGAGGCCAAGGAGGTTAGAGTAGCTCAAGACAGCAATTAGGCGAAGCAGAGAACACGTGATCAGAGAAGTGGACGCCCTTACAAAAACGTCCACCGAAAGCTTACACTACCTAGCCCAAACCCGCTCCATAGTTCAGGGGGAGGTTAAAGACCAAGGTTAATACGCCACGCCCGAAGACGGCCTACCACGAATGCTACGCCGGTAATAGATTTTAATATACAAGAACTTTGAGAATCCATTAAGAGGCTTCGCAAGGCTCTGGGCCCAGAAAGCACCTTGCCGTTGGTGTTCAAGGTACTCGAAGGGGACATCCTAATACAATTTTTTGAGATTTATAACTCTTACCTGCGCAAAGGTTCGTTTCCGACACGATATAAAATCGCCAGATCATTGCTCCTGCCTAAGGCAGGGAAGGACTCTTTTAATTAAACTTAAGCAACTGCTAATAAATTCATCCAATAAAGAGGATAAATAAACCGATATGAAGAAATATAGAAATGGTGATGGATATAGAATATGATACCAGCATCATAACATGACGGTGCAACAAGGGTTTGAGTGGAAGAACTTATTTAAATATGAACTCCGCCCGTGCTTCTTTCGACCAAAATTGTATGTATGTTTTTTGTTCAATTTATTTGTCCAAATAATAAAATAAATACATACTACTAAAATAAGAGTAGTACTTATAAAATCATTATCAACATCTACATAATCTCTGTTTATGTTTTAAGAAAATAAAATAATCGCAGTGGTACCAAAATATTCTATCCACCATCCAATCTATAGACCATCGTAAGTGTTTTGTTGAAAAAAAATAATACAAGTCTACATAAACTAGATTATATGGTTATGGTTTTTTTTATTAAATGCTTTTTTATGCAGTCTCTTATAAATTAAAACTGGAGATCAGAACAGAGAAAGTAAAATTAGGTCACATCATCATTCCTTTGAGAGAGTCGAAAAATATTGTAATAAATATAAAAACCTGAGGACCAGGATCAATTTAATCACGACAGATAAATTTATTCAATCCGGTAATGCAGAGAATTAATAATTTATCGATGGCAATCGATATCGCACTATTCCGGCGCCAAGAAACGTCCTCACCTACCCTTTCCTTCTTCGCCACGCCAAAATTCTCTATCTGAAAGAAATTGATAAAATAGGCTGTACATGGATCCAGGCATATGTCGATCCGCACAGCCTAGTCTATTAATTTCTTTCAGCCGCCAATTCAGTTGTCAATAACACCTCAGTTCTGTCACTTTCTAATATTTTTCTCCACACTTGTGTGTGCTACTAAAATGTTAATTTTCCTAATAATTATAGTGAATTAAACACTGTGGAAGATAAACGCTGAATATTTTCATTGCCATAAACCAATAGTCAAAATATTATCTCGTATCCCAATAGGTATAGGCCTCTCTGCCTAATAGACTTTGAGGGAAAAATACTGAAGACACTAATCAAAGACAGGGTTCACCGATGGAACGACAGAATGACAACGAAGGTGGAATATCAGACAGGCAGTTCGGATTTGTACGGGGGCGTTCGACTGCCATCAGGGAAGTCCGGAGGACGTCGACACTATCTGGCCATGGCTCTTGACGTAAAGAAGATATTCAACACGTTACCCCTGGAGGTCCTAACCAGAATGGGCTCCCCGGACTACTTTTTCCGAATAATTGCTAGCTATCTTGGCACTCGTATGCTAATCATTGAGGACACATATGAAACTAAAGAGGTGATTGTCACTGAAGGTATCCTTAAAAACTCTATCCTGAGACCGTCCTTTTGAAACCTGGTATACTGGTATCAGCTTCGCGGATGACGTTATATTACTAAAAAGGCATTGAATCAGTGTGGAACATCGCGAGTGGTAAATACGTGAATGACAGAAAACGGGCTCACGATTTCCATGAAACCATTAATATCTTGGGTCACTCGGTATAAATAGCACAAACCATAACATATTTAGGAATCACCCTGGAGGCCAACCCTGCTTACAGCTCGAGGGAGGCCGCGAAGACAGAAGCTGTCAGCATGTCTTACTGGTCAGTGGATGGATGTGGGTCTAAGTGGAAACCAGTGAACTTCGTCTGTGCTTCTTGTTGTCTAAATTTGTATATGGGTTTCATTAATTTATGTATTCTTTTGTAATATATTTATGAGAGAAGAACAAAATTATAGAGAATAAAGAATAAACAATAACATAGTCATTCTCTTAGTTAACACTGGAAGCCCCACCGCGGCTAAATGGAGGCTGCTAATGGGAACGGCGCAGGCGAAGCTGCTGCATGCCGCCCCAGCGTGGAACACCTGCTTAACTTCACGGCGAAACGCGGATAGGTTGAGACTCTCCGAGGGCGGCAGTGACACCGAATAACTTTGTCTGCTCGATGATTGAGAGCGAGATGAAATGGTTGACCTTCGCGAAGATCACCGCAGAAGTGCTTATTATAGAAGACAAAACGAATTAGACAAGTAGACCGAAGGGATACTGGATGAAGTATTGCTACCAGTTTCACCAGTATCCCATTTCATGGGGGCCCTTCTTGGCCGAAAGGAAAATAGTCCAAAAGAGCGGGTTTCCTCATGCCTTCGGTTGCTTTCCTGTTTACCCATTTTGCAACAGATCGCCCATTCGTGGTAGCGAGTACCTATCGGTTACTGTCACGATATTCATTGCCTGTAATCAATGCAGAGGTATGAAGTGTACCATCTTTCTTGGGTAACTTGACGATAGCTGATGCCCACCACGATGATGTCGATTTAACAATGTCATTTTCAAGGAGTTGCTGAATTTGCTGTTCCAGCTCCTCTTTCTTGATAGGTGACATCCGGTACGACCTGATGCTCACAAGTACGCTTTTCTCAGCGTTAATGTGACGTCACTCCAATGTGGTAGGCGGTTTGGTGCTTCTAAACGCTTCCTCATTGCTCTCGAGCATTTGGTTTATTTTTCGATTTTAATTCGGATTTACGAATTCTTCTTCGTCGGGCCTCAATTGAAGAGAGATCTTAGCAATATCCATTAAAGAAGGTCTCTTTGTTGGGCCTGGATTTTCCTCGGCGGCTCTGGAGATAATCATTCCTCAGGTTCGCTTATACTTGAACTGACGACTGGCTTTTCTATTCTAAGTTTCAACAATGAGGAGGTGTATTCCCTGTAAATTTTCACGTTTTCTGTCCCACGTCTTTAAAAATGCTTGACTGCTCCATGAAAACGGTCCCTAAGATAGTTTCTTTAGTTTCGGTGTCCGGCAGTATACAAAATATTGTGAAAATGATTTTATTCTTCATTTGACATCGACATCGGACGAATCGCGTCCCTCATGCTATGGCCGTTGGCAAACGAAAAGTCTCCGCTTATTTTCGATAACAATGGCCGTTTCTCTTTCATATAATTTCAGGGAGGCGATGAATGATGAATGAATCCACCTTAATTCTTCAAGAGGTTTTAAATTTTCCAGCAATTTCTATTTCGAGGAATAAAAGAGAAATTTTACTGGAAAATTGCTAATTCCTCAAATAAGATAATTTTAAGGATCGCATAGAAACATTGCTCCACGAATTTTATGCGATGAAAATATAATAAAAGTTACATTCGATGGTTTAAAAGATTGTAAAAAAATAATCACACTAGTAATCATCCTAAATATTTCTGAATACACAGCTTTCTGAATTCGTAAAAATATTTGATAACTGATTCCAAAAAAAAAAAACTACAACTTTAGGAAAACCAAAAATTACATTCGATGGTTTAAAGCATTGTAAGTAAATAATTACAGCAGAAATTATCCTAAAATTTTTTTCATATTCATACAGAAATAACGTACTTTCACAAATAATTAAAAACAATTGACAACTCGAAAAACTATATACATATTTCTAACAATTTCTCTTTTATTTTTTCGAAAAATCTCCTTCTGTTTTCCTCGCCCGTTTTGTCTCTGACTCTCAGCGATGGCACCAATTCTCATCACCTCCAGGTTAGCGGGGTCTTCATGAAACAGATATTGAAGTGCAAGCTCCATACCCAGTTTTATTTGCTGGTCGGTCAGCTAAAAAAATTTCCCTTCTGCTTTCTTTTTCACATAACTCAGATTTTTAAATAACTCGTCTCACAATGATTGCGATCAAAGATTGATAGTTGGTCTTAATGTGTTGGAAGATGAAAAGAAGTTCTTGATGATGTAATCTTGGAAGGATCAACCTTGTCCAAATGTCCACGCACACCAGATTAAGTTGTTCCTCAATGGTCATGGGCACGTAATATCCTTATTTCAAGAGCTCAGTTAGATGGACACCCCTGTTTGTCAGTTGTTGGGTGGCAGCATCAATATGTGAACCGAATCGGGTAGTTGCATTTACCACACGATCTTGGGTTAACTTTAGTTTAATGGAACCAGCAACTTTTTTCGTGGCCTTGGAGCAGCAGATCCTACACGGGATACAGAAAGAGCTACGTTGATGGCTGAGTGGATACACACGGAAACTTGCCTAGTTCTAAGGGCTTGAGCGATGTTGAATGGTCGTTAGAGATCTCGACGGGATACCAGGCGTAGCGTAGTCACTGGTTGAAGTTCTTGGTGATGAGCAGCGTAGTTGTAGTCGTTTTAGCGTGCTGCGCAACGCAGAGCAATTCCTAAATCGAATAGACGAGTGTTACTAAAGATAGATGTTAAGCCGAAAAGACAAACGCTAGCAGACTCATGCGCGAAGTAGGCTGTGTGAGTAAGTAGGAGTTTAGAGGGATGTTGTCCCTCCGATGCAAACTCGGTGTTTGTTTATTTTTACACTTTTTAATATTAAATTTCCACCGTGTTGTTTATTACAAACCGACAAACAATCACTCGTATAATTTATGAATAACAACATTTACACGAGCGGCAATTAAAATTCTATTTATATTACGCGTGTGTCCTTCCCTTCACAAAAAATCGACATTGCCGCAGTGACGTTTCTTTACCTTTTCTTCTCGTCTTACCGATCAATGGACAAATTTTCCACCTCCGCCAAGAAGACGGTGACTAATCCATTCATAATGTAATCGAAGGTGTAATAAAATTCCAAGCGAAATGCCAATGCTTATCGCGCACATTTCACCTTCTCATATTACCCAGCAGGATGCAACATTGTATCTAAGTGCTCGTAATGGGATAAAAAGAGAGACGAGTTGATGAGGTTTTAAGTAAATGTTATGCGCAGGTCTGTAATTTCCTTTACAGGTTATTTCTTCATTTTAAAGCCGCTGTATTGAATGATGATGGGAATTAGTTACAGGATGTGATTTGCTTAATAGATATTATCAGGGTACTAAAAGTGATGTAATTAATTATTGTATCAAAATGATTTTCTTACATCGAAATAGATTATTAAATACTGGATTGATGAGACTATTACTTGTTGAAACTCCATAAATAGGTTATTAATTTATATACGCTGTTTAAGTCGTTAGTTTTTTGACGTTAATTATTTAACACTGGTGAGATCTAATATTAGAAACTGGTCTATCGAATAATAATTAATGTTCGGATGAATTATAGTTTAATTTCAGTATGAATTAGCACGTAGCAACAGTCGCGACCTTTCCATTCATTAACATCGTGTATCATTCAAGTGACAAAATATTGCGCAAGCTGTTTAAATACGTGAAATTCAATTCCCACAATGGCGGTGTTGCGGCTGTAGTTCAGATCCGTGTAACGTTGTGCAAGTTGTGGAAATTGTTATGCAGGAATTATCGCCTAATAATTTCAAGAATTTACGTTCTACAATAATTTTTTTTTTAAATATTTAGCATAAATAAAAAGTTTCGTACGAAAAAACAGTGTGGTAATTATGAGAAATAATATTTTTTAATTAATCAAATGCGATAAAGAGTAAAAATAAATAAATCAGTTTTACGAATGTATCAAAAAAAAAAATTGTTTGCAAGTATAAATTTTTATTGCGTACCCGTAATCAATTCAAATTGATTTAATTGCTTGATTGGAATACGTAAATAAAATTTTTATATCGTAAACTATCATAGTTTTTAACAGAAAGGATTTTTTTAAGCACATAAAAAAATTTATAACCTACGAGGTTTGTTTTTAAAAAAAGAACCTCAAAATTTAAATTTCTACAACAACGAACATTAATCGTGGAATAAACACACCCCTATAAAAAATAAGTCTAATTGTTGATCAATCAGGGATTTAGTGCAATTCTTAAACAATAGATGGCACCTTTATGGTAATATCTTGATTTTATATTCGACAACAATCTACAATACATACAATACCAATAACCAATTATTATTTCTCCTAAAGGCATAAATTACATCTTTTGTATATCCAATGAGATGGTAGTGATGTAGTCACCACTTTTAAACTAAAAACTGCTTGTGGAGGCGTTTACTTTTTGGTACATCTTAAATATGATGACTTAGTGTCTTCTTCTTCATTATAAAAACTGCATACTTGTATTCGTTCATTCAGTGATTTAGAAAATGAAGATGCATTGTCTGCACCGACGATACGTTTTCCTACCTTTAATAACAACACGTAATTATCCACCTTGCGCCTATTAACAAACGGATATGGCCTATTTGCAAAATTTCCATTACAAATCTTCGTTTGATTTTTTTCTTCTGTACTCGAAAGTAAGTAAATTAATCTCATTACACGTTTGCATCAACATCTACACCGCCTAACTAACAACGCAGACGTGTTCGTATTTATTTTTCCTACATTTATGAACCAGAAATATTCTGTATGTACGTGTATGGGGCAATTACACCAAATGATATCCGCTGAAAACAATTTTCCGTGCATTAGATGTGACGTCCTAAATACCGCCGCGGCGTTGCAGTTCCGGTTCTATTTAATGTGCGTTCGACCGTATAACGTATTAGTGACAGAGAAAATGTTTGATATTCTTAAAAGCAAAAATTAATCATGAACCAGTTGAAAACATTTGAAAATTCTTAAAAAAAACCTTTTCAAAATACCTTCCTAATAATTTGGTTGATTGAGTTACTTGAAGATAATAATAATTTTGATTAAAACACTTAGAACCTTTCTTCAATATTTTATTTTTATCCAGATGCACATTTCGGACACAAAGTGTCCATTATCAATGGTTTGATACAAAAAAAAATATTTTTTTAAGTGTCCATTATCAATGGTTTGATACAAAAAAAAATATATTTTTTTTTGTATCAAACTATTGATAATGGACACTTTGTGTCCGAAATGTGCATCTGGATAAAAATAAAATATTGAAGAAAGGTTCTTAGTGTTTTAATCAAACCTTCCTAATACCTAACGTATTCTGCAGCCTACTGTTTTTTTTTTAATGGGAAAAATTATAAAATTTTAGTTCTTTTAAGTAAATTTTTAAATATTTTTTAAAGGAAGCTGTTTGTTCTAACAATTTTTAGCTGTTTCAGTTGGTTTTTTTTAATTTTCATCAATTGTTTATTCTTTTTTTTCTAAACAAATTTTTTTTTTCGTTTTCAACTCCTTGAAGTAAATTGTGAGCTTTATTTTTTCCTAAAATTTTCAACCATTTATTCCAAAAAAAATTACAATAGTTTTTAGTACAAAATTCAATTATTTTAAGATTTTAACTATTTAAAAGAATATCAATTGTTTACAACTGTATTTTAAGAAAAAAAAAAGTTTTTTAAGAATATTTTCTGTTTTTTTTTTTCATTTTCTAGTTCTAGGATACGTTTATTTTGTTGTCGCTATAACTAACTTTATTTATTATTTCTGTATAATAGGTTTTCCCGTTAATAAAATTTAAATAAATAAATTGGTTTTTCTTTAGAAACAAACTGTTTTAATTTTAATTCAATTGTGTTTTCGTTGTAACTGTTTTTTTTAAAATAGTTTTAATTGTTTTTTTTTATTTTAAACTATTTTTAAGAAAAGAATCATTATTTTTTAGATTTTTTTTTAATTTTCACCCATTTTTTAGAAAAATTTTCATTCATTTTCTTCGATTCTTTTTGTTTTTTCAGTATAATTGCTTTTTTTAAAGTAAAATTTAAATTATTTTTAAGAACATTTTCATTGAGTTTTTTTATGATTTCAACTGTCATTTTTTAGAAAATGTTCATTTATTTTTCAGATTTTAACTGTTTTTAAAAATATCTTCAATTGATTTTTCATCATGTTAGGACATTTTTGATTGTTTCTTTTAAGCTGTCAACTGTTTTCGAAACTGTGATATATTTTGTTCTTAAAATTTGTCACTACTTATTCCTAGAAAATTGCATTGGTTTTTGACAAAACAAATTATGAAATTTTTATTTCAGACATGTTTTACAAAAAAATCCCTAATTTATAAAAATTAATTGTTTATTTTAGAAAAAAAGTCGTTTCTTTTGAAAGTTCAACTGTTTAATTGTTTTCTTGTTATAATTGTATTTTTATGATAATTTCAACTGTTTTTTTTAACATTTTCAAAAAGTGTTCAATTTATTTTTCTTGATTTTCAACTTGTTCAAAGAAATTTTGATTTTTTTTTATTTTGCAACTGTTTAAAAAGTATTATTGTTTCCTTTATAGAGTTTAGCTGTTTTTAAAAATATTTTCAATTGATTTTTCATCTTTTTTTAGGACATTTTTTATTGTTTTTTCAAACTGTCAGATGTTTTTTTCGATATTGTGATATATTTTGTTCTTAAAATTTTCCACTACTTATCCCTAGAAAATTGTAATAGTTTCTTGACAAAAAAATATTATGATTTTTTTTGTTCAGACTGTTTTCAAGAAATGTTTCCCTAATTTATACAAAATGACTGTTTATTTCTAGGAAAAAATTTAATCGTTTCTTTTGAAAGTTCAACTGTTTTAGAACAATTTTCAATTGTTTTTTTGTTATAATTGTATTTTTATGATTATTTTAACTGATTTTATTCAATTTTAATTGTTTTAAGAAAATGTTCAATTATTTTTTTCTCGTTTTCAACTTGTTTAATGAAAATTTTCATTTGTTTTCAATCGTTGAGCAAATTTTAAAACTCTTTTTCATGTTACAACTGTTTAAAAATACTATTGTTAAAAATCAATTATTTTTTTAAGAAAATTTTCACTTATCTTTTGTAGAATTTAACTGTTTTTTTAAAAGAATTTTTAATTGAATTTTAATTTTTCAACTGTTAAAATAAAATTTTAATTAATTTTCTTTATAACTGTTTTGTTTGTTATCAACTGTTTAAAATTTAATTGATTTTTTATAGTTTTTATCTGTTTTTTCAAGAAAATCAATATTTTTCGTGTTCAATTGTTTTTTTTAAGAAAATTTGACTTTTCATTTTTTTATTGTTTTCTCTTCTTTATAACTGCAGTAATTATTTTTACTTTTTGACTCTTTAAAGAAAATTTGAATTGATTTTCATTATAACTGTTTTTTAAATAATAATTTCAATGGTGTTTTAATATTTTCAATTTAAAAAAAAAATTCATTGAGTTTTTATAGTTTTCCACCGGTTTTTTTTCAGAAAATTAATTGTTGAAGAATTTTTTAAATATTTTTCATGTTCAATTGTGCTTTTTTAGGAAAATTTATTTTCTTTTTTTATTTTTATAACTGTTAAAAAAGGCAATTATTTTTAGTTTTTAACTGTTTTTTAAGGTAATGTTCACGTTTTTAATTGATTTTTAATTTTTCAACTGTTTAAAGAAAATTTCAATTGATTTTCGTTCAAACTCTTTTTTAATGATTTCAATTGTTTTTCTATGTTATCAATTGTTTCAAAAAAATTTAATTGATTTTTTATAGTTTTCAACTGTTTTTTTTTCAAGAAAATCAATTATTAAGGAAATTTTGAATACGTTTCGTGTTCAATTGTTTTTTTTTTTAAGAAAATTTGTCTTTTCTTTTTTTATTGATTTTTCTTTTGTATAACTGTTCAGAAAAGCAATTCTCTTTTTGTAGTTTTAAACTGTTTTTTTTAAAGATAATTTTCACTTGTTCTTTTAGAGTTTAACTGTTTAAAATTTTTAATTGATTTTGAATTTTTTAACTGTTTAAAGAAAACTTCAATTGTTTGTTGTTATCAACTGTTTAAAAAAAACTGTTAAAAAAATTTTAATTGATTTTTTATATTATAGTTTTTAACTGTTTTTTCAACAAAATTAAATTTTTCATGTTCAATTGTTTTTTTTTTAATAAAATTTGTCATTTCCTTTTTTATTTTATTTTTCTCTTCTTTATAACTGTTAAGAAAAAAAAATATTTTTGTAGTTTTTAACTGTTTGTTAAGATAAATTTCACTTGTGTTTTAAGGGTTTAACTGTTTTTAAAAGAATTTTTAATCTTTCAAATCTTTAAAGAAATTTTCAAATGATTTTCGTTATAGCTGTTTTTTTAAATAATAATATCAGTTGATTTTTTACGTCATTAACTGTTTTAAGAAAATTTTTAATTGTTTTTGTAAAGAAAATGAATTGTTGAAGAAATTTTGAATATTTTTGTGTTGAATCGTTTTTTTAAAGAAAATTTGTCTCTTCTTTATAATTTTTCTTTCAAGAAAATTTTCAGTTGAACTCTAAAAGAAAAATCTTATTCAAACACCACTACTACTACTAGCAACTTGGGAGCATTGTTTTTTTTTCTTAAAATTTTCCGTATCTTATCCAAAAAAAAATCCAATAGTTTTTTGGTAAAATAATTCAATTGTGTTATTGTCTGTTTAGAAAATTAACTTCTCTACGGAATACGAAGATTATTTTCAATTGTTTTTTTTAAGTTTTCCACTGTATTTCAAGAAAAAGTTCAATTTTTCCTAAAGATATTAAACTTTAGAATATTTTCAATTTTTTCTTCGTTATTACTGTTTTAATTAATCATGTTTTTTCAACTGTTATAGGAGTTTTGAATCTTTCTATTTGTTCTAATGTTTTTAAAGAGATTTTTACTTTACAACTTTTCAGTCGATTTTTTTAGAGTTCATCTGCTATTGTTTTTCTTTTGTTATAACAGTTTTTTAAATAATAATTACAGCAACACTAGTTTGAACGTATTTCTTTCTGTAAAATGAACTAAAAATGATTGAATGAACGTTAAAATAGTTTGTGAGTGAGTATACTATGGTAATTTGGAACAAGAAATGAATTTAGGTTGATGTAATTAAAAATAAATTAGCAAAAGCAATTAAATAATTCAATACTCAATTTTATAACCATCTGTAGACACGTGTTTCGATATTTCAATCTCTTCAGTACAGCTTTATTATAAAATTGATTCTAAACATAAATAAAATACGTTCAAACTAGTGTTGCTTTGATAGCCTTGCTATTTTGTAACACGCAAATTACTTTTGTATTATTCAATGTCTGTCGAAGTATTAGCTAGAGAAGTAGTTGTTTCAAAAGTGATTTGTTCTTGTAGTCTTAATAAGACTCATTTGTTGTAGATTTTACGAAAATATTTTCGTGTTTTTTCTATTTATTAGTGATTATATTTCAAGCTTTCACCTGTCTTTTTTGAAAGAATTTGCAATTATTTCTACTAAGTTTCCAACTGTTTAAAGAAAAAAAATTATTTTATTCATTCAAGGAAATTTTATATCTTTTATAGAAAAATACTATATATTCAAGAACAAAAATTTAAGCGTTTCTTTTGAAAGTTCAACTGGTTTAAAAATTCTTTTGATTTTTTTGTTATATATGTATTTTTATGATTTCAACTGTTTTTTCAATTGATTTTTCTTCTTTAACTTGTTCATTTATTTTCAATTGTTGAGTAAATTTTGAAACTTTCTTTATGTTGCAACAGTTTACAAAAAATATGTTTTTTCTTTCTTTATAAACTGTTTTTTTTTAATTTTAAAATTTAATTAATTTCTTATAGTTTTTATCTGTTTTTTCAAGAAAATTTAGAATATTTTACGTGTTCAATTGTTTTTTAAAGAAATTTGTCTTTTCGTTTATTTATTATTTTGTCTTCTTTATAACTGTTAAAAAAGCGATTATTTTTAGTTTTTAACGGTTTTTTTTTAAGCATCTTTTCACTTGTTTTTTTAGAGTTGAACTGTTTTTAAGAAAAATTTTAATTGATTTTCGTTATAACGGGTTTTTAAATTAATTCAATTGTTTTTTTTGTTATCAACTGTTTTAAAAAATAAAACATTTTTTATAGTTTTCAACTGTTCTTTATTTTCAGAAAATCAATTGTTGTGGAAATTTAGAATATTTTTAGTGTTCAATTGTTTTTTTTTAAAATAAAATTCGTCTTTTTTTATTGTTTTCTCTTCTTTACAACTGTTAAGAAAGCAATTATTTTTAGTTTTTAACTGTTATTTTAAATAATTTTCACTTGTTTTTTAAAGAGTTTAATTATTTTTAAGAGAATGTTTAATTGAACTTTATTTTTTCAACTGTTTAAAGAAAATTTCAATTGATTTTCGTAATAACTGTTTTTTAAATGATTTCAACTGTTTATGATAACAAATTGAATTGATCTTTTATAGTTTTCAACTGTTTTTTTTTTTCTTCAAGAAAATCAATTATTGAGGAAATTTTAAATACGTTTCGTGTTTAAATGTTTTTTTGAGAAAATTAGTATTTTCTCCTTTTTATTGATTTCTCTTCATCGTATCTGTTAAAAAAAGACAATTATTTTTAGTTTTTAACTGATTTTGAGATTATTTCCAGTTGTTTTTTTTTATAGTTTAACTGTTTTTAAGAGAATTTTAAATTGATTTTTATTTTTTCAACTGTTAAAAGAAAATTTGAATTGATTTTAATTATAACTTTTTTTTAAATAATAATTTCTATTGTTTTTTAATACTTTCAACTGTTTCAAAATTTTCATTGATTTTTTATAGTTTTAGAATATTATTCGTATTCAATTGTTTTTTTAAGCAAATTTGTCCTTTTTTATGTTTTCTCTTCTTTTCTCTATTTTTCACATGTTTCTTAAGAGTTTAACTATTTTTAAGAGAATTTTTAATTCATATTTCAACTGTTTAAAGAAATTTTCAAATGACTTTCGTTATAGCTGTTCTTTTAATAATAATATCAATTGTTTTTTTACGTCATTAACGGTTTTTAAGAAAATTTTTAATTGTTTTTCTAAAGAAAATTAATTGTTAAAGAAATTTTCAATATTTTTGTTGTTTTAAAGAAAATTTGTCTGTTCTTTATAATTTTTTTTTCAAGAAAATTTTCAGTTGAACTCTAAAAGAAAAATTTTATTCAACAAACAAACAAACTTTTAATCGATTGTTTTTTTAGATTTGTATTTTTTTGATTTGTTTGTTTAAAAAATTTCAGATAAATTTTAAGAATATTTTACCTAAATTTTGAGAAAAATTTCAACTGAAGTTTCTTTTGTTGAAAATTTTTTTATCAATTGTTTATTATTTGCAATTTTTTTCACTGGACAACAAATTTCCAATTGTTTTTCGTTTTCAACTCCCTTAGGAAAATAGGGGAGCTTAACACACACACACACACTCAAAAATACACAAATAACACGGCGGAAGGACCACCTGGTCAATAGCCAAACACTACTACCACTACTACTAACTTGGGAGCTTTGTTTTTTTTTTCTTAAAATTTTTCGTCATTTATTCTAAAAAAATTCCAATAGTTTTTTGGTAAAATAATTCAACTGTATTACTGTCTATTTAAAAATTCAATTTCTCAACGAAATACAAAGATTATTTTCAATTGTTTTGTTTTTTTTTAAGTTTTCCTCTGTATTTCAAGAAAAAGTTCAATTTTTTTTTTAAAGAGATTCAACTTTTTATTTTAGAATATTTTCTTTCTTTTTCTTCGTTATTACTGTTTTATTTAATCATGTGTTTTTTAATCTTATAAAGAATTTTCATTTGTCTTCATTTTGTTTCATTTTCTCTTTTTTTCAAGATTTCATTTGTTATAGGAGTTTTGAATCTTTCTATTTGTTTAACTGTCTTTAAAGAAATTTTTAAATGTTTTCTTTGTAACTGTTTTGAATAAAAATTTCATGTTTTAATCGTTTTTTTAGAGTTCATCTGCTATTAATTGTTATTCTTTTGTTATAACAGTTTTTCAAATAATAATTTCAATTGTTTTAAAATTACAGTCTATAGAATAATTTTTCTCACTATTTTTTTTTACGAAAATTTTCAATTGATTATATTTCAAGCTTTTTTTTTCTGTCAAACTGTTGATTATTTTAGGTTTTCAACTGTTTTTCTCTAGGAAAGATTTAATTAATTAATTTATTTATTTATTCTTTATTGGTGGAGCAGATCATAATTATATAATTTTCACAAGTCAATTACACAGATATAAGAAAATGTTCACTTGTTTTTTTCACTGTTTTTAAGAAAAATTTTAAATGACTTTGGATTTTTCAACTGTTTAAAGAAAATTTCAATTGTTTTTTTGTATCAATAAAAAAAAATTGAATTGTTTTTTTATAGTTTTCTACTGTTTTTTTCAAGAAAATCAATTGTTGAGGATATTTTGAATATTTCTCCTGTTCAATTGTTTTTTTTTAAATAAAATTCGTCTTTTCATAACCTATTGTTTTCTCTTCTTCATAACTATTAAGAAAAGCAATTATTTTTGTAGTTTTTAACTGTTCTTTAAGATGTAACTGTTTTTAAAAGAATTTTTAATCTTTCAACTGTTTAAAGATATTTTCAAATGATTTTTGTTATAGCTGCTTTTTTTAAATAATAATATCAATTGATTTTTTACGTCATTAACTGTTTTAAGAAAATTTTTAATTGTTTTTGTAAAGAAAATGAATTGTTGATGAAGAAATTTTGAATATTTTTGTGTTGAATCGTTTTTTAAAGAAAATTTGTCTCTTCTTCATAATTTTTCCTTCAAGAAATTTTCAGTTGAACTCTAAAAGAAAAATCTTATTCAAACACCACTACTACTACTACCAACTTGGGAGCATTGTTTTTTTTTCTTAAAATTTTCCGTGATTTATCAAAATAAAAAATCCAACAGTTTTTTGATAAAATAATTCAATTGTGTTATTGTCTGTTTAAAAAATTTATTTCTCAACGGAATACGAAGATTATTTTCAATTGTTTTTTAAAGTTTTCCACTGTATTTCAAGAAAAAGTTCAATTCTTCCTAAAGATATTCAACTTTAGAATATTTTAAATTTTTTCTTCGTTATTACTGTTTTAATTAATCATGTTTTTTCAACTGTTATAGGAGTTTTGAATCTTTCTATTTGTTCTAATGTTTTTAAAGAGATTTTTACTTTATAACTTTTCAATCGATTTTTTTAGAGTTCATCTGCTATTAATTGTTTTTCTTTTGTTATAACAGTTTTTTAAATAATAATTTCAATTGTTTTAAAGTTGCAGTCTATAGAATAATTATTTTCACTTATTTTTTTTCTAAGATTTAAACTGTTTTTTTAAAGGTTTCAATTGTTTTTACGAAAATTTTCAATTGATTATATTTCAAGCTTTCACAGGTCTTTTTTGAAAGAATTTGCAATTATTTCTACTGAGTTTCCGACTGTGTTTAAAGAAATGTTTTATTTTATTCATTTTTAGATTTAAACTTTATGAATTTGCTCCAATTTTCATTTGATTTTTTAAGTTTCAAACTGTTACGGTAATTTTGAATCTTCTTTATGTTGAACTGTTTTTTTTTTAAAGAAAATTGGCAATTGTTTTGTTATAACAGTTTTTTTTTTAAATAAAATTCCAATTTATTTTTTATGTTTTCAGCAGTTTTTAAGATTAATTGCAATTAATTTTTTATAGTTTTTAACTTTCTTTTTTATTAAGAAAATTACATTTTTAAGCTTTCACTTCTTGAGAAATTTTTAAATATTTTTTGTGGCCAACTGTTTTTTTTAAAGAAAATTTGTAGGTTTTTTTTTTTTTTTCTCTTTTTAAATGTCTTTTTAGTTTTTTTTTTTTTTAGTTTTCAACTGTTCTTTTAAAGAAATTTTCAAATTGTTTATTATTGTATGTTTTCAACTGTTTTTCTCGAGGAATGTTTTAATTGTGGCTTCTAAATGTTTTTAAAGAAAAAATTCAATTGTTTTTGATTTTAGCTCTTAACTAATTTTAAATTTTAAACTCTTACTAAATATATTGATATATATTGATATAAATTCCAAATATTTCATTTTTTATATTCACAATTATTTTTATAACTGTTTATTTTAGACAATTTTCAATTGATTTTTTTTAAGTTTACAACTATAAAAATTTTATCTACTTTCTAATTTTGAACAACAGTTCTTCGGGAAATGTTTTTTCTTAAACTGTTTTATTCTTATGTTTTTAAGATAATTTTCACTTGTTTTTTCTTATTAAATAAAATTTCAACTGTTTTTTTTTTTACAAAATTTTGTTTCCTAAAGTTTCCAACTGGTTTTAAGAAAATTGCCAATTAATTATTTGTTTAAATTTCAACTGTAACTTTCAATTGTTTCTGTTAAGTAGTCAACAGTTAAAAAAAATCAATTAGTATTCAACTCATTTTAAAAATATGTTTATATAAATTCTAATTATTTTCTTAATATTAACAATTATATTAATTACATAAATTAAATAAATAACTGTTTACTTCAGAAAATTCTCTGTTTTTTTTACTTTTCAACTATCTCAAAAAAATATTTTAAAGATTTAATTGGTTCCTAAGGAAATATTAATTCGTTTTTTTATGTTCAACTGATTTTTTTAAAGATTTGGAATGTTTTTTTTTCATATTAATAAAGATTTGAATTGTTTTTCAATTGAATGAAAAAAGAATTTAAAAAATCTTTTTTTTTTTAATTTTTCATAATTCTCGACGAAAAATATACTTAGGAATTATCAATATATAAAACAGTAAACCTTTATGAAGGGTGGCATAGTTGGTACCCACCTACATTAAATAATTATTGAAACTTTAAGTAAAAGTGTGTTTTTTGATTATTTCAACGTATTTTTTTTTTGCAAATTAAAAATTTTCTTTGAACATAAATTATATTTATTTAACCCACCCTACAATTTCTTGATCATAAAACGTAGATTTTCTGTATGAAAATTTCAACGTATAAAAATTTTTACTGAAAAATCTTGCATCTTACAAAGTTTATACTTTGCATAAAATTTATGTGAGACAGGATATTTACTGGATAATTAGGATGTATGTTTTGAAAAACTATGTAGAATCGGTGGGTGGCTGCTAACCCACCCTCCAATTTTGTTTGTCATTAACAGAACGTTTACTTTAAAAAAATACATATAATCAAAATTCTAATAGGAAAAGCTTGCAAAACGTTAATTATAAAACAGTAAGACTTGATTTATGTTATAATACTTGAAGGGTGTAATAGTGGCCACCCACCCACCCTACATATTTAGGAAAACTACCATCACAACTCTAATTTTAATTTAAATAATTTAATTAAAGGCACACTTTTTATGTAATTTGATTTTTTTGAAAACAACTAACTCTGTTTGTAATTGAAGTTGACAAAACTATGTAGGGTGGGAGGGTGGCGATATCCCACCCTCCAATTTAGTATAACATTAGCAGAACATTTACTTTAAAAAAATGCTTATAATTAAAATTCTAATTGAAAGCTTTTGCAAAACATTAGGTTATAAAAGAAGAAACACTTTGTTAATGTCGAAATAATTGGAGAGTGTTACAGTAGCCACCCACCCACCCTACATATTTACGAAAACTACAACTACAACTCTGTTTCTATTTAAATTAGTTAATTTAAAGTACACTTTTGCGTAAGTTGATTTCTTTGAAAATCTCTGTTTGTAATTGAAGTAAAAATAAATATGTAGGGTGGGTGGGTGGCCACTATCCCACCCTCCAATTTTGTTTATCATTAACAAAACGTTTACTTTAAATAAATTGCTTATAATCAAAATTCTAATTGAAAAACCTTGCAAAACGTTATATTATAAAACAAATAAGACTTGGTTGATGTTAAAATAATTGGAGGGTGTAATAGTGGATACCCACCCACCCTACATATTTACGAAAACTACCATCACAACCCTGTTTTTATTTAAATAATACTGGAACTACACTTTGTGAGTAACTTGATTTCTTTAAAAACAACAAACTCTGTTTGTAATTGAAGTTTCAGTAAATATGTAGGGTGGGTGGGTGGCCACTATCCCACCCTTCAATTTTGTTTATCATCAACAGAGTGTTTACTTTGAAGAAATTGCGTATAATCAAAATTCTAATTGAAAAATTTTGGCCAATCGTCAATTATTCTTTAAAAAAATGTTAAGAGTAAAATTTCTAGAGAATTGGTTTGTGTAGAAATTTATTGCGTATGTATTTATAAAATTGTAAGTCTTAGTTTATATTTATTTACACTTGAGAAAATTTTCGGATACTCATCCGCCATTTTGTGCGCGCTGTGCACGTCCCTCGTCCCCCCCTCTCCACTCTCCTCTTGGCGCAAAATGATTTAATTTTTCGATCTGGAGAAGAAAAAGCGAAGAAAATTTTCGCACCTCCGCGTAATCGGAAACGGCGCAGTCGATACGTATCCACGTGAACGTCTCGCGACCACCGCAACAGGGTGAAAACCCCCATTCGGGAAACGAACGCAGTCTGTCCCCCTGGGGTCCCCCCACCACCGCCGCACCGCTGCTCAATACGCTGCTCATTTGATTACATTTTCGCGCAGACGTAATTCCCTCTCCGTCGCTCGGCGCCCGCTAGAAAAGGACGGCGGAATAGTTGTTAGGTCGGCGGTACACTTCGCGAACTGATTAGTAGTTTTCGTACGTCGGTTTCTGTGAGAGTCGCGCCGGAATATTCGTTACGTTTCGGGTGTGATGAATTTTTCCAGAACGTCAACGTCGGGATCGCAGCGGCGCGCCAGGTAAATGCAATTGTTTCTAACGCTGTCATTCGTGGCGCAATGTTGATTTTCAATTTTGCACTATCATCACGTGTGCCGCGCAATTACAGCGCGCATTATTAAAAACAAATATATACCCAACTTATTAAAAAAAATGAAAAATTTGTTTTTAAAAAAATATTCGATTAGTGATTGTTTTAATTTTTATTTTTTTTTGTGAGTGTTGGTGTATCTATATATTATAAATATGTGTGTATGTGTGTGTGTGTGGTGAGGGGTCTAGGACCTCAATAGATTAGTTTATTCAATTAGATGTGGGAGCTCTAATACGAATGTGTCTAGCCTTAGACACGGGGGCTCGATTTAGGAGTTGTTTTTGGCTCTCTCTTTCTCTCTCTCCGTCTCGCTCTCTCGCTCCGTCTGGCCGTGTTCGTTTGTAAATGTGTGCCGTGTGTTCAAGAGAGAAACACGCATACGTTTCATTCGTGCCGAGTTTAGGGTCGAAAGTCTAAATGTTGGTAATGTAGGGAGAGAAGACGAAAAAAAAAAAACGTACACAGAGTGAGAGTGAGAAAAACAAATGAAAACAAAAAAACAAGTGAGTTTTTATTAGATTTATTCTAAGTTCTAAACTTATTTTAAGGTTTCTTAGTTAAAATAATAAAAATAGTTTTTGATTCATTTACAAAAACCAATTGAAAGATTGAAATTTTAGAAAGTCATCTCCAAAATGATCTAATTACCAAAAATTGTAATACTGATGTAAAAAATACTTCAACCCCCAATGTTAATGTTTTAACGATTAAAATTCATTAAAAATTCTAAAACTTCATAAACAAAAAATATATAAAACTTTTAATTCTCTCGTGTTCTAATAATGATCATCATTTAAAAATTGAAGAGTTTTAACTTCTCGTATAGAAATTCAATTGTTTCGTCTAGTAATTTTCCGTCTGGCACGCATACTTTTGCATATCGTTTGTTTAATTTTAGAAACTCCCGAAAACACGACTTGAACGTCCGCTAGACATGTTTCGTAATTGTTAAAATTTGCACATTGTTAACTCCTTGCTTAAAATTAATAAAACACAACATAAGAAAATTTTTAAATTGCAGAAATTTCCACACAAACGAAGAAAACGCATTAAATTTTCATTCACGTTACAATCAAATAAAAAAAATTGAAAAAACAGCTGCTATCGAAACGAAACTTCAAAAATTTATTCAAAACACATTAAGCTTTAATTTTTTATAAAAATCAAAAGCCAAAAACTCTTAAAATCGCGAAAATTTCCACGCAAACTCAGAAGATGCACAATATTTTCATTTACGTTTCGATCGAATAAAAATATTGGAAAAACAATTGCCATCGATACGCAACTTTACAAATTTATTCAAAACACATCAGTCTTTAAATTTTTGCAAAAATCAAAAACACAACACTTTCAAAATTGTGAAAATTTCCACGCTAACTCAGGAGATGCATAAAATTTTCATTTATATTTCAATTGAATAAAAAATTGGAAAAACAATTGCCATCGATACGTAACTTTACAAATTTATTAAAAAAACATGAGGCTTTAAATTTTTGTAAAAATCAAAAAACAACACTGTTAAAATTGTGGAAATTTCCACGCAAACTCAGGAGATACATAAAATTTTCATTTACGTTTCAATTGAATAAAACAATAGGAAAAACAATTGCCATCGAAACGAAACTTAATAAATTTATTCAAAACACATCAGTCTTTCATTTTTTGTAAAAATAAAAAACACAACACTTTCAAAATTGCGAAAATTTTCACGCAAACTCATCAGATGTATAAAATTTTCATTTACGTTTCAATTGAATAGTAAAATTAGAAAAACAATTGCCATCGATGCGAAACTTTACAAATATATTCAAAACACATCAGTCTTTAATTTTTTGTAAAAAACAAAAACACAACACTCTTTAAAATCGCGGAAATTTCCACGCAAACTCAGAAAATGCATAAAATTTTAATTTACGTTTCAATTGGATAAAAAAATTAGAAAAACAATTGGCATCGATACGCAACTTTACAAATTTATTAAAAACACATCAGTCTTTAAATTTTTGTAAAAATCAAAAACACAACACCCTGAAAATTGCTGAAATTTTCACGCAAACTCAGAAGATGCATAAAATTTTCATTTACGTTTCAATTGAATAAAAAAATTGGAAAAACAATTGCCATCGATACGAAACTTCACAAATTTATTCAAAACACATCAGGCTTTAAATTTTTGTAAAAATCAAAAACATAACACTCTTAAAATTGTGTAAATTTCCACGCAAACTCAGGAGATGGATTAAATTTTCATTTACGTTTCAATTGAATAAAAAAATTGGAAAAACAATTGCCATCGATACGCAACTTGGCAAATCTATTCAAAACACATCAGGATTTAAATTTATGCAAAAATTAAAAACAAAACCCTCTTAAAATCACGGAAATTTCCACGCAAACTCAGAAGATGAATTAAATTTTCATTTACGTTTCAATTGAATAAAAAAATTGGAAAAACAATTGCCATCGATACGCAACTTTACAAATTGATTCAAAAACACATCAAGCTTTAAATTTTTGTAAAAATCAAAAAAAACACCTTAAAAATTGCGGAAATTTCCATTCAAACTCAGAAAATGTATTAAATTTTCATTCACGTTCGATTAATAAAAAAAATTGGAAAAACAATTGCCATCGATACGCAACTTTACAAATGTATTCAAAACACATCAGTCTTTAAATTTTTGTAAAAATCAAAAACACAACACTTTCAAAATTGCGGAAATTTCCACGCAAACTCAGAACATGAATTAAATTTTCATTTACGTTTCAACTGAATAAAAAAATTAGAAAAACAATTGCCATCGATACGCAACTTTACAAATTTAATCAAAACACATCAGATTTTAAATTTTTATAAAAAGCAAAAACTAAAAACTCTTAAAATTGCGTAAATTTCCTCGCAAACTCAGAAGATGGATTAAATTTTAATTTACGTTTCAATTGAATAAAAAAATTGGAAAAACAATCGCAATCGATAAGAAACTTTACAAAATTATTCAAAAACACATCAGTCTTTAAATTTTAAAAAAATAAAAAAACAAAACACTCTTTAAAATTGCGGAAATTTCCACGCAAACTCTGGAAATTTAATAAATTTTCATTTACGTTTCAATTGAATAAAAAAAATTGAAAAACAATTGCCATCGAAACGAAACTTTACAAATTTATTCAAAACACATCAGTCTTTAAATTTTTGCAAAAATCAAAAACACAACACTTTCAAAATTGCGAAAATTTCCACGTTAACTCAGGAGATGCATAAAATTTTAATTTACATTTCAATTGAATAAATAAATTAGAAAAACAATTGCCATCGATACGCAACTTGACAAATTTATTCAAAACACATCAGTCTTTAAATTTTTGTATAAATCAAAAACACAACACTCTTAAAATCGCAGAAATTTTCACGCAAACTCAGGTGATGCATAAAATTTTCATTTACGTTTCGATTAAATAAAAAAACTGGAAAAACAATTGCCATCGATACGCAACTTTACAAATTTATTCAAAACACATCAGGCTTTAAATTTTTGTAAAAATCAAAAACATAACACTCTTAAAATTGTGTAAATTTCCACGCAAACTCAGGAGATGGATTAAATTTTCATTTACGTTTCAATTGAATAAAAAAATTGGAAAAACAATTGCCATCGATACGCAACTTGGCAAATCTATTCAAAACACATCAGGATTTAAATTTATGCAAAAATTAAAAACAAAACCCTCTTAAAATCACGGAAATTTCCACGCAAACTCAGAAGATGAATTAAATTTTCATTTACGTTTCAATTGAATAAAAAAATTGGAAAAACAATTGCCATCGATACGCAACTTTACAAATTGATTCAAAAACACATCAAGCTTTAAATTTTTGTAAAAATCAAAAAAAACACCTTAAAAATTGCGGAAATTTCCATTCAAACTCAGAAAATGTATTAAATTTTCATTCACGTTCGATTAATAAAAAAAATTGGAAAAACAATTGCCATCGATACGCAACTTTACAAATGTATTCAAAACACATCAGTCTTTAAATTTTTGTAAAAATCAAAAACACAACACTTTCAAAATTGCGGAAATTTCCACGCAAACTCAGAACATGAATTAAATTTTCATTTACGTTTCAACTGAATAAAAAAATTAGAAAAACAATTGCCATCGATACGCAACTTTACAAATTTAATCAAAACACATCAGATTTTAAATTTTTATAAAAAGCAAAAACTAAAAACTCTTAAAATTGCGTAAATTTCCTCGCAAACTCAGAAGATGGATTAAATTTTAATTTACGTTTCAATTGAATAAAAAAATTGGAAAAACAATCGCAATCGATACGAAACTTTACAAAATTATTCAAAAACACATCAGTCTTTAAATTTTAAAAAAATAAAAAACAAAACACTCTTTAAAATTGCGGAAATTTCCACGCAAACTCTGGAAATTTAATAAATTTTCATTTACGTTTCAATTGAATAAAAAAAATTGAAAAACAATTGCCATCGAAACGAAACTTTACAAATTTATTCAAAACACATCAGTCTTTAAATTTTTGCAAAAATCAAAAACACAACACTTTCAAAATTGCGAAAATTTCCACGTTAACTCAGGAGATGCATAAAATTTTAATTTACATTTCAATTGAATAAATAAATTAGAAAAACAATTGCCATCGATACGCAACTTGACAAATTTATTCAAAACACATCAGTCTTTAAATTTTTGTATAAATCAAAAACACAACACTCTTAAAATCGCAGAAATTTTCACGCAAACTCAGGTGATGCATAAAATTTTCATTTACGTTTCGATTAAATAAAAAAACTGGAAAAACAATTGCCATCGATACGCAACTTTACAAATTTATTCAAAACACATCAGGCTTTAAATTTTTGTGAAAATCAAAAACACAACACTCTTAAAATTGCTAAAATTTCCACGCAAACTCAGAAGATGCATACAATCTTCATTTACGTTTCAATTGAAAAAAAATTGAAAAAACAATTGCCATCGATACGCAACTTTACAAATTTATTAAAAACACGTCAGTCTTTAAATTTTTGTAAAAATCAAAATCCAAAAACTCTTAAAATTGCAGAAATTTCCATGCAAACTCATCAAATATATAAAATTTTCATTTATGTTTCGATTGAATAAAAAAATTGGAAAAACAATTGCCATCGATACGCAACTTTACAAATTTATTCAAAACACATCAGGCTTTAAATGTTTGTAAAAATCAAAAACACAACACTCTTAAAATCGCGGAAATTTCCACGCAAACTCAGGCGATTTATTAAATTTTCAATTACTTTTCAATTGATTAAAAAAAATGGAAAAACAATTGCCATCAATACGTAACTGTACAAATTTATTCAAAACACATCAGTCTTTAAATTTTTCCGAAAATCAAAAACACAATACTTTAAAAATTGTGGAAATTTCCACTCAAACTCACCAGATCTATAAAATTTTCATTTTCATCTTAATTACTTAAAAAAATCGAAAAAACAATTGCCATCATCAAGAAAATTTACAGATTTATTAGAAACACATCAAGCTTTAAATTTTTGTAAAAATAGAAAACACAACACTTTCAAAGTTGCGGAAATTTCCACGCAAACTCAGGCGATATATTAAATTTTCAATTACTTTTCAATTGATTAAAAAAATTGGAAAAACAATTGCCATCGATACGCAAGTTTACAAATTTATTCAAGACACATCAGTCTTTAATTTTTTGTAAAAATCAAAAACCAAATCTCTTAAAATTGCGGAAATTTCAACGCAAACTCAGGAGATGTATAAAATTTTTATTTACGTTTCGATTGAATAAAAAAATTGTAAAAACAATCGCAATCGATAAGAAACTTTACAAAATTATTCAAAAACACATCAGTCTTTAAATTTTTATAAAAATCAAAAACCAAAACTCTTAAAATTGCGGAAATTTCCACGCAAACTCATCAGATGTATAAAATTTTCATTTACGTTTCAATTAATTAAAAAAATTGGAAAAACAATTGCCATCGCTACTAAACTTTACAAATTTATTCAAAACACATCAGTCTTTACATTTTTGTAAAAATCAAAAACCAAAAACTCTTAAAGTTGCGGAAATTTCCACGCAAACTCAGGAGATACATAAAATTTTCATTTACTTTTCAATTGAATAAAAAATTGGAAAAACAATTGCCATCGATACGCAACTTGACAAATTTATTCAAAAACACATCAGTCTTTAAATTTTTGTACAAATCAAAAACACAACATTCTTAAAATCGCGAAATTTCCACGCAAGCTCAGAAGATGGGTTAAATTTTCATTTACATTTCAATTAAATAAAAAAAATTGAAAAAACAATTGCCATCGATACGAAACTTTACAAATTTATTCAAAACACATCAAGCTTTAAATTTTTGTTACAATCAAAAACACAACACTTTTAAAATTGCGGAAATTTTAACGCAATTTCAGGAGATGGATTAAATTTTCATTTACGTTTCAATTGAATACAAAAATTGGAAAAACAATTGCGATCGATAGCCAACTTTAAAAATTTATTCAAAACACATCAGTCTTTAAATTTTTGCAAAAATTAAAAACACAACACTTTAAAAATTGCGGAAATTTCCATTCAAACTCAGAAAATGTATTAAATTTTCATTCACGTTCGATTAATTAAAAAAATTGAAAAAACAATTGCCATCGATACGCAACTTTACAAATTTATTTAAAAACACATCAGGCTTTAAATTTTTGTAAAAATCAAAAACACACCACTCTTAAAATCTCGGAAATTTCCTCACAAAGTCAGAAGATTGATTATATTTTCATTTACGTTTTAATTGAATAAAAAAATTGGAAAAACAATTGCCATCAATACGTAACTTGAAAAATTTATTCAAAACACCTCAAGCTTTAAATTTTTGTAAAAATCAAAAACCAAAAACTCTTAATATCGCGGAAATTTCCACGCAAACTCAGGCGATGTATTAAATTTTCAATTACTTTTCAATTGAATAAAAAAATTGGAAGAACAATTGCCATCGAAACGAAACTTTACAAATTTATTCAAAACACATCAGGCTTTAAATTTTTGTAAAATTCAAAAACACAACACTCTTAAAATTGTGGAAATTTCGACACAAATTCAGAAGATGCATAAAATTTTCATTTACGTTTTAATTGAATAAAAAAATTGGAAAAACAATTGCCATCGATACGCAACTTTATAAATTGATTCAAAAACACATCAATCTTTAAATTTTTGTAAAAATCAAAAACACAACACTCTTAAAATTGTGGAATTTTCCACGCAAACTTAGGAGATGCATAAAATTTTCATTTACTCTTCAATTGAATAAAATAATTGGAAAAACAATTTCCATCGATACGAAACTTTAATTAAAACACATCAGTTTTTAAATTTTTGCACAAATCAGAAACACAACACTTTAAAAATTGTAGAAATTTCCACGCAAACTCAGAAGATGTATCAAATTTTCATTTACGTTTCAATTGAATAAAAAAATTGGAAAAACAATTGCCATCGAAACGCAACTTTACAAATTTATTCAAAACACATCAGGCTTTAAATTTTTGTGAAAATCAAAAACACAACACTTTCAAAATTGCGGAAATTTCCACGAAAACTTAGGCGATGTATTAAATTTTCAATTACTTTTCAATTGATTAAAAAAATTGGAAAAACAATTGCCATCGATACAAAACTTTACAAATTTATTCAAAACACATTAGTCTTCATTTTTTTGTAAAAATCAAAAACCAAAAACTCTTATAATTGCGGAAATTTCCATGCAAACTCAGGAACTATAGAAATTTTCATTTACGTTACAATTGAATAAAAAAAATTGGAAAAACAATTGCCATCGATACGTAACTTGAAAAATTTATTCAAAACACATCATTCTCTAAATTTTTGTAAAAATCAAAACCACAATACTCTTTAAAATTGCGGAAATTTCCACGCAAACTCAGAAGATGGATTAAATTTTCATTCACGTTTCAATTGAATAAAAAAATTGGAAAAACAATTGCCATCGATACGAAACTTTAGAAATTTAATCAAAACACATCAGTTTTTAAATTTTTGCAAAAATCAGAAACACAACACATTAAAAATGCGGAAATTTCCACGCAAACTCAGGAGATGTATAAAATTTTCATTTATATTTCAATTGAATAAAAAAATTGAAAAACAATTGCCATCGATACGAAACCTTACAAATTTACTCAAAACACATCAGTCTTTAAATTTTTGTAGAAATCAAAAACACAACACTCTTAAACTTGCTGAAATTTTCACGCAAACTCATCAGATGTATACAATTTTCATTTACGTTTCAATTGAGTAAAAAAATTTAAAAAACAATTGCAATCGATACGAAATTTTAAAAATTTATTCAGAAAACATTAGTCTTTAAATTTTTGTAAAAAACAAAAACACAACACTCTTTAAAATCGCGGAAATTTCCACGCAAACTCAGGAGATGTATAAAATTTTCATTTACGTTTCAATTAAATAAAAAACATTGGAAAAACAATTGCCATCGAAACGCCACTTTACAAACTTATTCAAAACACATCAGCCTTTAAATTTTTGTAAAAATCAAAAACACAACACTCTTAAACTTGCTGAAATTTCCACACAAACTCAAAAGATGGATTAAATTTTCATTTACGTTTCAATTGAATAAAAAAATTGGAAAAACAATTGCCATCGAAACGAAACTTCACAAATTTATTCAAAACACATCAGCCTTTAAATTTTTGTAAAAATCAAAAACACAACACTCTTAAACTTGCTGAAATTTCCACGCAAACTCGTCAGATGTATAAAATTTTCATTTACGTTTCAATTGAGTAAAAAAAATTAGAAAAACAATTGCCATCGGTACAAAACTTTCCAAACTTGTTCAAAACACGTCCTTCTTTGAATTTTTCTGGAAATCCGAACCGAAAACATTAGCCATCTTATAGGAAACTTTCCAAATTTATTCAAGACACAATATTCAAATAAACTCATTAATATTTCGCACTGGTGATAATTCGAAACGTGAAAACCTGTAGCCTCTGATTGGATTGGATCCGTCTACCGAGCTTATCTCGCCCAACTTGCACATAAATTAACCGCCGCCGTTGTAAACGACGGTTTATGCATCCAATTGTGTACAGACACAAATACATATACATACATAAATGTATTTATGTATGTAATGTGGAAAAGACGTCACTGAAAATGTGTACGTGTTGGAATTTTAACAGCCTCTGTGACGCAAGAACAACCGATTTCCACCGTACAATGCACCGCCGATAATAACTTCGATGGTAATTTCCCATATTTATACGCGGATTTAGATTAGAACAATATGTGTACATGTGGATTATGAAATTTAAAAAAAAAAGTGGTTTCGGAATTTTCGAAGATTATAAAAAACCTTATAATTATCACCGTAAAACAATTGATAAACTTGTGATGTGATTTTTGTGATGATAATATCTTTATTCTTTTGTTTTCAGATCAAATTCTACAAGAATTGGATATTGAATAAGGACGTACAAACTTAAAATTGGTAAGTACAATTTTTTTCCCTTTTAGTTTCTTGAAAATTATTTTCTTCCTTTCTATAGTGGTTAAAAACATAGTAAGTTTTTATTCAGTGTTTAAAAAACTTCAATATTCTTGAGGATTTGTAAAATTGGAACCATTGAGATAAGTACCAACTAGAAAGAAATGATAAAAATCGCTTTAGAATTTAAGATTTCTTTAAATTTCTTAAAAAGCTTTTTATAAATCTTCAAAATCGTAAAAGGTTTTTAAAATTAGAAGCAATGTAATAACTTTCAAGAATTTATAAAAGTCGTGGTTCCTAGAAATCTTCTACATTTGAATTTAGAAGCTTTGAAAATTTCTTAAAAAAATGATTTTCCTCTTTTTACGAATCTTTAATATCGTTAACTATTTTAAGCTTTGATGTCTCCGAAATAATTTTCAAGGCTTCATTTATGAACATACAAGGAAATGATAAAATCGCAATTTAAAAAATCTTCAAAATTTGAATCGAGAAGTTTTTTTAGTATTTTTGTTATTTCTTAAAAAAATACTTTCCTCGTTTATTTGGGAATCTATTATTAAAATTATTTTACGTACAATTAAATAGCTTCCAATTGAAGGCTTTTTTTGATTCACTTTTTCTTCTCTTTTTCGATGAATTTTGTAAGCAAGATTGAATTAGTATTGAAAACAAATGAAGTAGGAATGACCAGAGCGTGCGCAGGGTCAAAGTCTAAAAGGAGTACACTCACATGCACACATATATATTTTTTCCGCGAACCGGCGCTTACGCAACGCGTGTAATATTACCATATTGGTAACACTGCCGAGGATCGTGCATTCCCAAACACAGACAGTGTCCTCTTTCCACCACATTCCATCACGTACCGCGAAAGCATTTGCTACAGAAACGGCCGCTTCGAGCCGCTCTTCCACTCCAATCACACAGACAGGACATTCTCCATCCTCCAATATAATCCGTAAACTTAGAAAACGATGTTAGAAAAGCAGAAAATAATTGACTTAAAAGTTCAAACAAATTACAAAAAATTTTTCCAAAATTTCTAAAAAATCTTCCACCATTTCTTTATTTTTTTTATTTTTGTACAAAAAATATTTCAGAAATCTCTTGCACAAACTTTTCTCGATTTTTTTCACTTTTTTCTTCTTCTTTAATTAGATGTTTCCTGAAATTTTACTTTCACGTTTATGAAACTTTTCACGTTTTTTTGTTTTTTTTTTAATTTGTTATCTTTGTAGAAGAAAATTTTAGTATTTTCGGTATATTCAGAAATCTCTTGCATTTCCAAACAAATTTCTCTTCCTAATTTCCAAAAATTTTATTTATTACTTTTTCCTAATTTGAGATTTTTTATGTTTATGAAAAAATTGCTTCCGTGAGTTTGAAAATTTGTTAAAAATTAATTAACCATAGGATTTGTTTAAAAATTACAAAATACGTTCAGAATTGACGTATCTATCTTAACAACACTGTGAAACAATTGATGTATCATTTCCGGAAACAAAATGGCAACGCTGTAAATTTGGATTGAAGAAAAATCAAATTGCTTTCGTCAGTTTGAAAATTTGTAAAAAAATAATTAACTGTAGGATTAGTTTAAAAATTACTGAATACTTTCAGAATTGACGTATCTTTAACATCACTGTGAAACAATTAATGTTTCACTTCCAGAAACAAAATGGCGATGCTGTAAACTTGAATTGAAGAAAAATCAAATTGCTTTCGTAAGTTTGAAAATTTGTAAAAAATTAATTAATCGTAGGATTGGTTTAAAAATTACAAAATACGTTCAGAATTGACGTATCTTTAACATCACTGTGAACTAATTGATGTTTCACTTCCAGAAACAAAATGGCGATGCTGTAAACTTGAATTAAAGAAAAATCAAATTGCTTTCGTAAGTTTGAAAATTTGTAAAAAATTAATTAATCGTAGGATTGGTTTAAAAATTACAAAATACGTTCAGAATTGACGTATCTTTAACATCACTGTGAACTAATTGATGTTTCACTTCCAGAAACAAAATGGCGATGCTGTAAACTTGAATTAAAGAAAAATCAAATTGCTTTCGTAAGTTTGAAAATTTGTAAAAAATTAATTAATCGTAGGATTGGTTTAAAAATTACAAAATACGTTCAGAATTGACGTATCTTTAACATCACTGTGAACTAATTGATGTTTCACTTCCAGAAACAAAATGGCGATGCTGTAAACTTGAATTAAAGAAAAATCAAATTGCTTTCGTAAGTTTGAAAATTTGTAAAAAATTAATTAATCGTAGGATTGGTTTAAAAATTACAAAATACGTTCAGAATTGACGTATCTTTAACATCACTGTGAACTAATTGATGTTTCACTTCCAGAAACAAAATGGCGATGCTGTAAACTTGAATTAAAGAAAAATCAAATTGCTTTCGTAAGTTTGAAAATTTGTAAAAAATTAATTAATCGTAGGATTGGTTTAAAAATTACAAAATACGTTCAGAATTGACGTATCTTTAACATCACTGTGAAACAATTGATGTATCACTTCCGGAAACAAAACGGCAACGCTGTAAACTTGAATTGAAGAAAAATCAAATTGCTTTCGTCAGTTTGAAAATTTGTAAAAAATTAATTCATCGTAGGATTAGTTTAAAAATTACAAAACACGTTCAGAATTGACGTGTCTATAACAACACTGTGAAACAATTGATGTATCACTTCCGGAAATAAAATGGCAACGCTGTAAACTTGAATTGAAGATAAATCAAATTGTTTTCGTGTGTTTGAAAATTTGTAAAAAATTTATTAATCGTAGGATTAGTTTAAAAATTACAAACTACGTTCAGAATTGACGTATCTTTAACAAGACTGTGAAACAATTGATGTATCACTTCCGGAAACAAAATGGCAACGCTGTAAACTTGAATTGAAGAAAAATCAAATTGCTTTCGTGTGTTTGAATATTTGTAAAAAAATAATTAACCGTAGGATTAGTTTAAAAATTACAAAATACGTTCAGAATTGATGTATCTTTAACAACACTGTGAAACAATTGATGTATCAGTTCCGGAAACAAAATGGCAACGTTGTAAATTTAAATTGAAAAAAATCAAATTGCTTTCGTAAGTTTAAAAATTTGTAAAAAATTAATTAATCGTAGGATTGGTTTAAAAATTACAAAATACATTCATAATTGACGTATCTTTAACATCACTGTGAAACTATTGATGTATCACTTCCAGAAACAAAATGGCGATGCTGTAAATTTAAATCGAAAAAAATCAAATTGCTTTCGTAAGTTAAAAAATTTGTAAAAAAAAAATAACCGTAGGATTAGTTTAAAAATTAAAAAATATGTTCAGAATTAACGTATCTTTAACAACAATTGATGTTTCACTTCCGGAAACAAAATGGCAACGCTGTAAACTTGAATTAAAGAAAAATCAAATTGTTTTCGTGTGTTTGAAAATTTGTAAAAAAATTAATTAATCGCAGGATTAGTTTAAAAATACGCTCATAATTGACGTATCTTCAACATCATTGGAAAATGATTGATTCAAATTAAATCAATCATTTCTTTGAAGAAGGAAATTTTAATTTTTGTTTTTTTATATATATTATCTTGGAAAGAAACTGGTTTTTATTTG
Organism: Ontholestes murinus; assembly: GCA_963969525.1. Lineage (NCBI taxonomy): Eukaryota > Metazoa > Arthropoda > Insecta > Coleoptera > Staphylinidae > Ontholestes > Ontholestes murinus. The sequence goes on along the minus strand of OZ018390.1, from coordinate 75,269,573 downwards.
TTTCCTTGAAGAAAATAATTTTAGAGATTTGATTTTAAGTTTATAAAAATGTCTTTCTTTTGTTTTTTTATTTTTATTTATTTGTTCTCCATAAACAAGTTTCAGAAATTTGTTTTTACCTTCTCATTATTATGGTTTTGTATTTAATTTGTTATCTCTGAAGAAGAAAATTTCCTTCTTCTTATTTCGTTCTCATTTATTCATTCTTTCTTTATTGAAATGTTTCTAAAAATATCTTTCAATGTTTTCTTATTTTTATTTATTCTTCTTCTTTAAAGAAGAACGTTTCAGATTTTTTGTTTGTTTATTACTATTTATTATTTTTGAATAAGAAAAATTTAGAAATTTCCTTCCGTTTTTCTTCTTAATTTATGAAATTTTTATAGAAATTCTACTTCAAATTCAATGAAAATTTATAGAAATCTTTAGAAGATATTTCTAGTTTTCATTTTTTCAACTTTTTTTATTTTAATTCATTGATGTAGAAAATTTCTTGCATTTACAATTTTTCTTCTTATTTAGTTAAAAACTGTCTCGTTTCTTATTTTATCTGCACTTTTCGAAGAAGAAAATTTCTGAAATTTCTTGCGATTTCATTTTTTCTTCTTTCTTTATTTAAATGTTTTTTTTCCAAGTCTCCAATGTTTCCTTATTTTTATAGAAATAAACACTTTATTGGAGATTGTATTACATTAATACATTTTTTGACGACATAACAATTACTTCCTCTTTGCGTTTTCTTCATTACTTGTTTTTTAAAGAATAAATTTTTCAGAATGTTCTTTGTATTTTCTCATTATTTTTTAAAAGTTATTATTATTTGTTATCTTTGAAAGAAGAAATATTTAGAAATATCCCATTTTTATTCCCAATTTATTTAAAAAAATTTCATCGAAATTTCTTTAAGAATTTCTTCAATTAAAAAATATTGGTTATTGTCTAAAGTAGACAATTTTAGAAATTTCTTGCATTTTTTCATTTTAATTTTTCTTACAACTTTCTAAAAATATTTTCCAATATTATTTCAATGGTTATTCTTATTTATCTTTATTAGACTTTAACTTCCTTTCCAATTTCCAAATCCATGCACCTGCGATGATATTCCACTAACCCTAGCCATAATTTGTTGATCTTAAAACAATTTTAGATATTTTTGCATGTCTATTAGGCAGTGAGAGTCCCTCTTTATTTCAATTTACGATAATTATTTAAATATATTAATATTGGCCCTAATTTGTTATTCTTAAAACAATTTTAGATATTTTTTGCATTTCCATGTTTTATTCTCATTTAATTAGAAACGTACAGACTTTTATCTTCTAAGTTTCTAGAAAGTTCCCCATCGTTTCCATATTTTTCTTTAGTGATTTTTATTTGATTTTTTTGTAGAAGAAATACCTTGCAAATTGTCTTTGTCTTTGAACAAGATATTTCTGGAAATGTCTTGTATTTCATTTTCTTCTTATTATTTAGTTAATAATTTATTCAAATTTTTTTGTTTTAAAAAATCTGAAGGAGAAATTTTTACATTCCTATTTTTCTTTTCATTGAAATTTTTCTAATTTGTTTGTTTCATTTATTGGTTTTGAATAATGAAATTTTAAAATTTTCTCTTAATTTCATTTTTCTTCGTATTTAAATGAAAATTCATAGAAAATATTCTATTTATAAAATTTTCACAAATTTTACTTTAAATTTACTAAAAATTATTATCATTTCCTCACTTTTATTGTCGTTTTTTTTTATTTCAGATATTTCGGACATAATTTTCTCGAAATTTTTTCATTTCTAGCCATTTTTATTCAAAGTTTCTAGAAAATATTGCTTGTTCTTTTTAATGAAGCAAATTTTAGAAAAATCTTGTATTTCCGATAATTCTTCTTATTTTGTTAAACACATTTTTTTCCATTTTTCTGAAAATGATTTCCATATTTTATTTAAAATTAAATTTATTATTTTTTTAGTGAAATTTCAAAAATTTTCTGACCAATTTTCTCGTAATTTACCATTTCTTTTTGTTAGTTGTAATTTGTCAGAAATTTTCCCTTAAAGTTATTAGGAATTTGTTTTATTTCTCGTTTTCTTTTGAGAAGAGAAGAAAATTTTCCAAATTTCTTGTACAAGTTTTTTGATAATTACCATTTTCTCTTCTTATTTATTTTAAAATTTCAAAGTATCTGAAAATATCGTTCATTATTTTCTCATTACTTTCAATTTTGTCTTTTTTTTAAATTAAATTTTAGCACAATTTTCTAAAAATTATTTATTTACTTCTTATTGAGTTGAAAGAAAATTAGCAATTTTTCTTCTAAGTTCGTAAAAATTCTTTTGTTTCCTCATTTTTTGTTAATTTTAATAAAGTTGTTCTTTTTGAAGAAGAAAATTTCAGAAATTTTATGAACAATTCTCAATTTTTTTAATTTTTTTCTTGTTATTTATTAAAAAAATTCTAGTATTTTTATTTTCTAGATATTTTTCTTTCAACTTTCTAAAAAAAATCTACCATTATTAGCTCATAAATGTTGTTTTCTTCTTTTAAATTTGTAACCTTTGAAGTATTTGGTCTGTCTCTTAGAAGAAAAACTATTTCCTTTTTTTTTTTTTTATTTGGTACCCAAATCTTAAAATTTTCTTGCATTTCAGTGTTTGTTTTCATTTATTTAAACCTTTCTACAAATTTTTCATAAAAGTTTCTAAAGATTTCTTGCAAATTAAAAAACACTCCGTCTACCTGTCTAGAAATTTTTTCAGTTATTTTCTCATGATGTAAATTTGTTTGAAGAATTGTTGATTTCTTAAGAAAAGAAAATTTTATAGCCTTTTATTTTTATTCATTTTCAGAAAAGTCGTTCTAAAATAAAAAAAATGAGGATTTAGTCATATTTTATTTTGTCTTTTATTTGTTATCTCAGAGGAAGATTTTTTTTTTAGAAATATCTATTTTAATTCTCATTTTGTTAAAAATTTCTAGGAATTTTTCTGTTAATTCCTCAATTCTTTTGTTTTTTATTTTTAATTTTGTTCTCTTTTAAGATTTTAGAGAAACTTCTTGGATTTCAATTAATTTTTTTGATCAATTTATCTTTTAATTAAGTTTATGATTTTTTTAATATTTTGTTTGTTTCCTTTTAGTTCGTAATTATATGTAGTTTGTATTTATTGACAATTGTAATACATTGAATTATGTCTTTTTACAAAGCTTCTAAAATTTGATTTTTGTGAGTTACGTGAAGGTAAACTTGATTAATTAAAAAGCACTAAAAACCTTTCTTCACAATTTTATTTAAATTCACAGATATATATTTCGGACACAAAGTGACCATTATTAAGACATTGATAATGGTCACTTTGTGTCCGAAATATATATCTGTGAATTTAAATAAAATTGTGAAGAAAGGTTTTTAGTGCTTTTTAATTAATCTTCTAAAATTTCTTCAAATTCAAGAAAAAAAATTTAGAAATATCACGAATATCCCTTTTACTTCTCATTTAAATAAACGTTTGTGTAACAGTTTCTTCAAAGTATGTAAATAGATGTTTCCATTGTTTCCCCCATTTTCGTATTTTACCATTTGTTACTTTTAACTTTTAAAAATTCCTTGGGTATCCATCAATTTTTTCTCTTTAAAATTAAAATATTTTGACAAAACTTTCTAGAAATTGTTCCTCTAAGTTCCTAAGAATTTCTTTGATAATATATTGTGGTTTTTTTTAAATTTATTTTATTCGTTATCTCAGACAAAGAAAATTTTAGATCTCTTCGTTTTCATTTAGTTATAAATTTTTCTTTAAAAATTTATTTAATATTTTTTCTTGTATTTGTTATATTCGAAAAAGAAAACTTTTAAAATTTCCTTTTTATTTAATTACAAAAACTTAAAGGAAAAGTTTCTAAAAATTTCTTCCTCAAAATTCCTCATTTCTTTTGCTTTTTTTATTTGTTCTCGTTGAAGATGTTTGAAAATTCTAGAATTTTTATTGTTTCTTTTCTTTTCAATTGATATCTCTGAAGAAGAATATTTTAGAAATTTCAGGAATTTCATATTTTTTTGTTCATATAAAATTTTTAAGAATTTTTTCTTCGGAATTTCTACAAATGTTTTCCATTATTTCCTTTAATTTTTTATTTCTCCCGATATTATATGCATTTGAAGAAGTAAATGTCAAAAATTTCTTTCACAATTTCCTCAAAATTTTCAATTTTTTACTCTTACTTGGTAAACATTTTTGTTTTTTTTTTAACTTATCCCATTACTTTTTGCGTTCTTTTTAAAGAAGTACGTTTTACAAGTTGTTTACAAAAAATTTCTAGAGGCTTTTCAGGTTTTTTGTGTTAGTAAAAAATTCTAACATTTACATTTGCCAATTTCTTTTATTACTTCCTCATTTTTGTTTTTTCTTGTTGGAATTGAAATTTGGAATTTTCATGCACACTTTTTCTGAAAATTCCATTATTTTGAAACATTTCAATAATTTTTTTACTTTCTACTTTCTAAAAATGTCTCAATATTTCCGCGTTTTTTTTTAGTTGTTACCTTAGAAGACGAAGAAAGTTTTAGAAATTCCTTTCGTTTCCTTTTCATTTAATTAAAAATGTATAGACCTATGTAAAACACTCAAATGTTAATAATAATAACATCAATAAATTATTATTATTATAAATAATTTTGTATTATAATTTGTTTCCGCATTTTTTTGTTTAATTTTATTTGTTCTCTTCCAATAAGAAAATTTCTGCATTCTTGCATTTCTATTCTATCAAAAAAATTAACTTTTTCTTACAACTTTTCTACAAATTTCTTCCACTATCATTTTTTCTTCTCATTTAGTTTAAAATTTATAGAATTTTTCTTCCAAGTTTGTAAAAATGTCTTTGTTTATTTCCTCATTTTGGATTTTTCTTTTGTATTTTGGTTGTAAACTCTGAAGGAAGAAACAATGTTTAGAAATTTCTTGTATTTCCATTTTAATTCTCGTTTTGTAAAAAATTTCTAGAAATTTTTAAGTTTCAAAAAAAAAATTCTTTGACTAATTCAATTCTTTAGTTTTTTTTTTATATAGAAATTTCTTGTATTCTCAATTTTTTCTTCTAATTTTTTAAAAATTCCCAAGCTAAAAAAACTAAAATGTCTTCTCTTATTATTTATGTTTAAAAAAAATTACTTTGAATAAGATTTTAGTAATCTTTTGAATTTCTACTTTTTCCAAAATATATTTTCAATATTTCCTCCTTGTTTAATTTTATTGGTTCTCTTCGAAGAAGAAAATTTCAGAAACTTCTTGCAGTTGCATTTTTCTTCTCTTTAAAAAAAATTTCATTATTTTGAAACATTTCAATAATTTTTTTTCTTTCTACTTTCTAAAAATGTCTTAATATTTCCGCGTTTTTTTTAGTTGTTACCTTAGAAGACGAAGAAAGTTTTAGAAATTCCTTTCGTTTTCTTCTCATTTAATTCAAAATTTATAAATAATTTTTTATTGTTATTTGTTTCCGCATTTTGTTTTGTTTAATTTTAAACAAAAAAAATACTCTTCCAGTAAGAAAATTGCAGCATTCTTGCATTTCTTTTCTGTTTAAAATATTAAGTTTTTCTTACAAGCATCTACAAATTTCTTCCATTATGATTTTTTTTCTCATCTAGTTTAAAATTTGTAGAATTTTTCTTCCAAGTTTCTAAAAATGTCGTTTATTATTTCTTCATTTTGTATTTTGTGTGTAAACTCTGAAGGAAGAAACAATGTTTAGAAATTTCTTGCATTTCTATTTTAATTCTTATTTTGTAAAAATTTTCTAGATATTTTTAAGTTTCTAAAAAAATTCTTCCACTAATTCAATTCTTTAGTTTTTTTTATATAGAAATTTCTTGTATTCTTAATTGTTTTCTCATTTATTAAATTTTTTTACAGATTCTACTTCCAAGTTGCCAAACTAAAAATGTCTTCCATTATTTCTTTTTTTTTAAATTGTTCTTTGAAGAAGATTTTAGTTACCTTTGTATTTCTCCTCTTTCCAAAAAATTCTTTCATTATTTCCTCCTTGTTTAATTTTATTGTTTCTCTTCGAAGAAGAAAATTTCAGAAACTTCTTGCAGTTGCATTTTTCTTCTCTTTAAAAAAATAAGTTTCTACAAATTTCCTTCATTATTTCTTCATTTTTTTACTTGTTATATTTGAAGAAACATTTTTCTGATTTTGTTAAACATTTGTAGAAATTTTTCTTCCAAGTTTCTAAAAAATCTTGCATTGTTGCCTTATTTTCATTTGTTATTTATTTTTATTATCCTTAACGAAAAATTAATTTTATTATTGCATTTCCATTTTTTTTCTTTTCTTCTTAATAAGTTAAAAATTTCTGCAAATTGTTCTCTCGTTTCTACAAAATTTTCTTCAAGTTTCAAATTTCTTCCAATTGTTTCATCAATATTTTGTTTCTTATTTGTTTTCTTTGAAGACGAAAAAAACTTCAAAAGTTTCCTACAAAAAATGAAGAAATATTTCTTCCAATTTAATTCTTTCCCCCAAGTATTTCCTTATCTTTTTTATTTATTCTCTGAAGGATTTTTTAAATAATTCTCAAATTTCTTAACTTTCTAATTAGTTAAAAATTTATAGAAATCTCTTTTAAAAAAGAATTCTTTTTGTTATTTGTTCTACTTGAGGAAGAAATTATCTAAAATTTCTTAGACAGTTTTCTAAAAATATATTCCTTTATTACTTCAAGTGTTTTTGCTTATTATTTGATATGTATGAAGTAGAAAATTTCAGAAATGTTTTGAACAACCACTTTCACGTCATTTTCTATTTTTTCTTCATCGTTTAGTTAATTTTTTTTCCAAACATTTCTGAAAATATCTTCACTTTTTTATTTACAAATTTTTCAATTTGTTCTTTTCATTTAGTTAAAAAGCAATTTTTCTCCCAAGTTTATAAAAATGTCTTCCAGTATTTCCTCAATGTTTTGTTTTTTATTTATTTGTTCCTTTTAGAGGAGAAAATATCAGACATTTTTCTATTTCTAGCTGATAAAAACAATTTTATTTATTGGTATAAAAAAGTAAAAGTGTTTTCTTTATTCTTAATATTGAAATGTACCACGAAGATAAAAGAATTAATTTTAGAAAAATTTTCGTTTTTAAAACTTTCTTTCTATTATTAGGTTTTCAATAAATTATTTGTTCTTTTTGAAGAAGAAAATTTTAGAAATCATCGACTTTTTTTTTATTTTAGTCAAAAATTCTTTCTAAAATTTCTCTTTAAAGATTCTATAAATATTTCTTTTTACTTTCTTCTTAATTTCGCTACAAAATTTCTACAACTTTCTAAAATAGGTTTCATTAAATATTCTATTCTTTCTTACCTTCCTTTAACCTTTCCTCTGACCTTATCAAAACACTTCTAAGATCCTTTTTTTTTTATAGAAAAGCCAAAATTATACTTTTTTTCTAATTCAATTGAAGAACGATGGCAACGATGGAACACAATGAGATCGTGCGGAAAATGGGGAAGTGACGTCACCGCCACATTATTTTATGAATGACACATCCACACACTCACACACACATACACACACGCCGATGATGGAATGAATGTGTCGTTCTACTTACTTAAAAATAGCAACATTAGCTCAGTCTCTCTATTCGACAACAATGCTAACAGCATATGTATGATTTAAATTCTTCGATCGTATAACGTGCACGTACGTGATCGGACTCTTCCTTTTGACGGTTACCAAAATCAAAATCATGAATGAAACGAAATAATATTTCGTTTCATTCATAATCGAAAAATTGACCAAAATCTTTTTAATGACGAAAATACCTTTTACTTTCACAAACTCATAATTTTAAAACGCGTTGAGTAATTTTAATTATTTCTACATTAAAGCGTGCGTAATTGAGTTGGTTTTAAGAAAATCATTTGATAGAGTTTGTAAAAATTGGAGAAATTGATTAAATTTGAGTTTGTTTGGAGATAAAGTCATTGTGGCGAAATGATGATTTACTTTTACAAACTTATAATTTAAAAGTGCGCTGTGTTATTTTAATTATTTGTATGTTAAAAGATGCATAATTAAGGTGGTTTTAAGAAAATCATTTGGTAAAGTTTGTAAAATTTGGAGAAATTGATTAAATTTGAGTTTTTTTGGAGCTAAACTCATTGTGGCGAAAGTATGATTTACTTTTACAAACTCATAATTTAAAAGTGCGTTGTGTTATTTTAATTATTTGTACGTTAAAAGATGAATAATTAAGTTGGTTTTAAGAAAATCATTTGATAGAGTTTGTAAAATTTGGAGAAATTGATTAAATTTGAGTTTTTTTGGAGCTAAACTCATTGGGGCGAAATGATGATTTACTTTTACAAACTCATAATTTGAAAGTGCGTTGTGTTATTTTAATTATTTATACCTTAAAAGATGTATAATTAAGGTGCTTTTAAGAAAATCATTTGATACGAGTTTGTAAAAATTGGTGAAATTGATTAAATTTGAGATTTTTTGGAGCTAAAACTCATTGTGGCGAAAGGATGATTTACTTTTACAAACTCATAATTTAAAAGTGCGCTGTGTTATTTTAATTATTTGTATGTTAAAAGATGTATAATTAAGGTGGTTTTAAGAAAATCATTTGATAGAGTTTGTAAAAATTGGAGAAATTGATTAAATTTGAGTTTTTTTGGAGCTAAACTCATTCGGGCGAAATGATGGTTTACTTTTACAAACTCATAATTTGAAAGTGCGTTGTGTTATTTAAATTATTTATACGTTAAAAGATGTGTAATTAAGGTGGTTTTAAGAAAATCATTTGATGGAGTTTGTAAAAATTGGAGAAATTGATTAAATTTGAGTTTTTTTAGTGCTAAACTCATTGTGGCGAAATGATGATTTACTTTTACAAACTCATAATTTGAAATTGGGTTGTGTTATTTTAATTATTTATACGTTAAAAGATATATAATTAAGGTGGTTTTAAGAAAATCATTTGATAGAGTTTGTAAAATTTGGAGAAATTGATTAAATTTGAGTTTTTTTGGAGCTAAACTCATTCGGGCGAAATGATGGTTTACTTTTACAAACTCATAATTTGAAAGTGCGTTGTGTTATTTAAATTATTTATACGTTAAAAGATGTGTAATTAAGGTGGTTTTAAGAAAATCATTTGATGGAGTTTGTAAAAATTGGAGAAATTGATTAAATTTGAGTTTTTTTAGTGCTAAACTCATTGTGGCGAAATGATGATTTACTTTTACAAACTCATAATTTGAAATTGGGTTGTGTTATTTTAATTATTTATACGTTAAAAGATATATAATTAAGGTGGTTTTAAGAAAATCATTTGATAGAGTTTGTAAAATTTGGAGAAATTGATTAAATTTGAGTTTTTTTGGAGCTAAACTCATTCGGGCGAAATGATGGTTTACTTTTACAAACTCATAATTTGAAAGTGCGTTGTGTTATTTAAATTATTTATACGTTAAAAGATGCATAATTAAGGTGGTTTTAAGAAAATTGTTTGATGGTGTTTGTAAAAAATGGAGAAATTGAAGATTTTGGCAATTTTTTGACCTGACCTAAAAAGTTGATCAACATTTTTCAATCTAAAAGGATCGCCAAAATATTTTCCACAATTCTTAAAGGTATTTTACACTTGTAGGTGATCAAAAATGTTTTGCTAATTACTATTTTGCACTTGTAGGTGATCAAAAATGTTTTACTAATTACTCGATTACCTCTTCGCGTCTGACCAATTAAAGAGTTTTTCGTCACTGCTCTGTTACGGTTCTGCGTATACAAATATGGTCGCGGCAGGAAAACTGCAGAGTGGGACAGGTGTAGGGGTATCCTCCGTCGGTATAGGCGTAGACTGATCGTAGGATTGATGTGAGTAGGAGAACTCTTCTACGCGTGACTTCCTTTAAATCTTCGAACGGAAAAGATGGGCAAAAATTGGTGTAGGAACGTGTGAATTCGTTTCGATCACAAGCGGTAGGTTCGGTACCCACGTCGAGTATTGTGTCATCTAGCCTACTAGATGTAGGCTAGTTAGCGATGGTATGCGGCCTGTGGGTGCATTGACGGGTCTCGACCCCAAAGGCCGAATGAATCACACGCACTCACACACGTACACACACACACCAGCAACAACGTATCTCTCCTCTTCTGTATATGTCTGCATGTGCTCCTTATATGGTCTAGCGCCAGCTCTCCACAATTCCCGACTCTACTCTCACTTTAAACCGCCATATTAAGCACACGGGTAATATACATACAATAACACGTGTAGCTATCTCTATCTGAAAACTCTTTGTATTCGAGTAGTTGGTATTCATATTTTTCGTTCAATTCAAATTCACTTGTTGCGCAGAAAAAAAATAACGACTGAAGGCAAAATTTTAATTCCTTCACCACGCTAATGAGTTTCTAATAGATTAAAACCGGTCTGTAAAGTTACAAGCATATAAAAGCAATTTTTTGAAGGACTGAACAATTGCAGACACATAAAAGCATTTTTTTCGGCAGGATTGAACAATTTTAGACAAATTTTTTGCTACCTTGATGAGAATCATAATGGATCAAACCGGTCTATAATTTTTCTTGATAAATGATTTGATTGATTATTTATAATCGGATGTAATTTTAATATAACAAACTATTTTATGAAGAAGATTGGAAGAGAGGAAGACGAAAAGGATTTATAAAACAGCTGTCTGCACTCCATCCGGAATACCCCCCCTCCTCAACCGTTCTTTAATATGGGTCAGTCGTTCTCGCCTTCGCCGTCTTGCCAGTAGTGCCATTTCGCAGTTCTAATTATAAATTTTCTCTTTAATTCCAGATCCGGGTGCTCCGGCGAGCCATTCACCCACACCAGAAGTACCCACCCACCCACCACCGCTCGGAGGCGCGAGGCGGCCGATTATCGCATCGCACCGTTTTGTGTCGGGTGGGTTTTTATTGTTTTGGCATTCTTTCGCGGCGCTGTGACGTAACGACGACGTTCCGCCGCCGCCGGCGGCTCGTCTCGCCGCTTCTATTCTCGGCGTCGCGACGCCCCGGCCCGAAAGGCGAATAACTCCTACTGACCTCGTCTTTATTTCCTACATTTATTGTCTGTGATGATAATATAACGCGCTTAACATTTTTTTTCTTGCCAATAATTTTAAAAACGATTAAAGTTAAAATCTAGAAGGCCATGATGATTTTCTTGTAATTTCGACTGAAGATTTAAGCTTGTTTCAAATAAATTTAGAAAGCAATTGTTTTTTTATACGACTTTAAAAACTTATAATTACAATCTAGAGTTTACGAAAATTTGTAAACTCTAGATTGTAATTATAATTTTTAAATGATTACAATCTAGAGCCTTTGAAGTTTATTAATTTAAAATTTTTGTAATTTCCTACAACATCAAAATTTGAGCTTGTTTGGAAAGTTTGACGTTTCTAGCAATTGTTTTTCTATGTTTTATGCGACTTTAAAAATTTACAAACTTACAATTAAAACCTACAACCTTTGCAGTTGATTATTTTAAAAATTAAACTTCTGATTTTTACAATGTTCTACAAAATTAAGATTCTAGATTGTCTGGAATAATTTTAAAGCAATTTCCAACATTAAAATAATTTTAAAATTCCGATTTTTCTCCCATTACTTTCTGATGATTACGACACGAATGCATTAACTGCAATACACTTTAATTACTTCCTAGAAGCTAAAAGCGAAAAAAATTTATACAGCTAATCACCGATTACAGCAATCAGAAGGATTTTTTTTATATACATATATACGTAAATTTCCTAATGGCTTGCTATTAGTCCGCGTTAGTTTTTTTTTCTCTCTTCAATTTCGCAACACTTTCTAACGATTCGATCGAAGAAGTTGCGTCCTAACTGCAATTTTCTCGCCGGTAATTTTCGGCGCCGTCTAGCGACGCACAATTTCCATTTATCATTGCGCTTAATTGGCCGAGTGCATTAAAACCGCGAGAAAAAATTTTGCAATAAATAACTTGACGTCAAAAATAAAGAAAAAATAATTAATTGCGAGGTATAAATAAAGTATTTAATTTGACGTGTTAAAGATGAAGAAAATTGTAATTTACTAACAACAAGTACAAAAAAATTGTTGATGTCATCATAGTAGTTTTCTTCTTGTATTTTATTCAAAAATTATATAATTATATAATAATCTATCCCACCCTCCAATTAATAAAAACATACAACAGGGTTTATTTTGTATTTTTTTATGTATAATAAATAACTTATCTAATCAACGATTTTTATCTATTGATATTATCAATTAAAACCCTCGCGTATGTTTTACTGGTTGGAGGGTGGGATAGAGGCCACCCACCCACCCTACATATACAATAAAATTTTAATCACTGATCGTCGCTTAAGTTGTAGTTAAACAAAAAATATAACACTGGATGGTTACAAAAGTAATATAGAAAAGCTCTAGTTAGTATTTAAAAATAATACTATAGTTTAAGTAGTTTATAGCCTTCCCTAAAGTTAATAAAATCAACCTAATTTATATATTTTTTTGGCTTTAATTCCTCTTTTTTTGTTTGTATGCTCACATCAACATTTTTTTAAATTAATATCTCTGCAAACCTAACAGCGATCAGTACCTGTAGTTTAAGTGAATATGTAGGGTGGGTGGGTGGCCACTATCACACCCTCCAATTAATATAACATACTACAGAATGTATTTTAAATTTTACTATATAATCAGTAATTTATCTAATTAATTATATTTATTACGATTTAATTGAATAAATTTAATAATTAAAACCCTTGCGTATGTTTTACGGATTGGAGGGTGGGTTAGAGGCCACCCACCCACCCTACATATATACATTAACTATAAATACTGATCGTTGTTACTTTTTCAGTTAAATGAAAAATAAATCTCTTGTGTAGTTACAAAAATTATTAACAATATTCTAGTTTATAAAAAAAACACAAAAAGATGAGGTGGGTGGTTTATAGGTCTTCTTTTAATTCAAAGAAACCCAACTGATAATGTTTTAATTTACAATAAATTCTACTTTTTCAATGTTTTCGCTCACGCTAACAATTTTTTCATTAATTTCTTTATATACGCAACGACGATCAGTAACTGATGTTAAAGTACATATGTAGGGTGGGTGGGCGGCCACTATCCCACCCTCCAATTAATAGAATATACAACAGGGTTTATCTTGTAGTTTTTTATGTATAAGTAATTTTTCTGATTAATTATGTTTACAACGATTTAATGGAATTTAGTTAATAATTAAAACCCTCGCGTATGGGTTAGAGGCCACCCACCCACCCTATATATATATTTTAACTTAAATTACTGATCGCCGTTTATTTTTCAGTTAAATTAAAAGGTAAACCATTTGTATGATTATAAAAAAATTAACAATGACCTAATTTATATTAATATATTTATGGGTGCCTTGTATTTCGTTCAATTAAGAAATACCACCCATTCGTTTTTTTTTTTAATTTTTAACTTTAGATAAATTTCCCATTTGTGTATTCATGCTTACATTAACAATTTCGTCTTAATATTCTTCTGCAAACACAACAGTGTTCAGTAACTGAAATTAAAAATCATATGTAGGGTGGGTGGGTGGCCTCTATCCCACCCTCCAATGACCAAAAAACATAAAACAGGGTTTGATTTTCAATTTATGTGCATAATAAATTATTTATATGATGAATTATCATTACTACGATTTCATGTGTTTGAATTATTAATTAAAACCGTCGCGTATGTTTTACTGATTGAAGGGTGGGTTAGAGACCACCCACCCACCCTACATATGCATAATAACTTCAGTTACTGATCGTTGTTACGTTTTTAGTTACCTGAAAAATTAAATCTCTTGTGTAGTTACAAAAATTATTAACAATATTTTAGTTTAGGTTAGAAAAATACAAAAAGATTAGGTGGGTGGTTTCTAGCTCTTTCTTCAATTAAAGGAAACCAAACTGACATTTTTTTAATTTACGATAAATTCTACTTTTTCAATGTTTTAGCTCATGCTAACAATTTTGTAACAAATTTCTTTAAAAAACGTAACGGCGATCAGTAATTAAAATTAAAGTGCATGTGTAGGGTGGGTGGGTAGAACATACTACAAAGTTTGATTTATAATTTTTTATGTATAATAAGTAATTTTTCTGGTTGATTATGTTTACAACGATTTAATGGAATAAAATTAATAATTGAAACCCTCGCGTATGTTTTACTGATTGGAAGGTGGGTCAGTGGCCACCCACCCGCCCTACATATATACATTAACACAGTTACTGATCGTTGTTAATTTTGCAATTAAACAATAAATTAAATCATGTGTATAGTTTCAAAATTAATAAATGTCCTAGTTTAGATCAGAAAAAATATATATTATGGGTGGGTGGTTTGTAGACCTTTTTTCAAGTAAAGAAACCTATCAGATATATTTTTTTCAAGTTACCAAAAATTCTGCTTATTTATATTTACGCTCAAATTAACAATTTTGACTTTAATTTCTCTGCAAACGCAACACCGATCAATAATTGATGGTAAAGCGCATATGTAGGGTGGGTGGGTGGCCTCTATCCCACCCTCCAATTAATAGAACATACTACAGGGTTTGTTTTATATTTTTTTATGTGTAATAAGTAATTTTTCTGGTTAATTATGTTTACAATGATTTAATGCAATAAAATTAAAAATTAAAACCCTCGCGTATGTTTTACTGATTGGAGGGTGTGTCAGTGGCCACCCACCCACCCTACATATATACATTAACATCAGTTACTGATCGACGTTACTTTTTTAATTAAATGAACAATTAAATCTCTTATATATACTATTGTAAAAGGTGAAACCGTAAATAAATAAATAAATAAATGAACATTTATGTAGTTACAAAAATTATTAACAATGTTCAAGTTTAGATTATAAAAACACAATTAAATTAGGTGGGTGGTTTATAGATCTTTCTTTAGATGAAAGAAAGCCAACTAAAAAAAATTTAATTTATGATAAATTCTACTTTTTCAATGGTTTTTCTCAAGCTAACAATTTTGTCATTAATTTCTCTGAAAATGTAACGATGATCATTAACTGGAGTTAAAGTGCATATGTAGGGTGGGTGGGTGTCCTCTATCATACCCTCCAATTAATAGAACATACTAAAAGGTTTATTTTATATTTTTTATGTATAAAAAGTTATTTTTCTGATTAATTATGTTTAGAACGATTTAATGGTAGAAAATGTATAATTAAAACCCTCGCGTATGTTTTACTGATTAGAGGGTGTGTCAGTGGCCACCCACCCACCCTACATATATACATTAACATCAGTTACTGATCGACGTTACTTTTTTAATTGAATGAAAAATTAAATCTCTTATGTAGTTACAAAAATTATTAATAATGTTCTAGTTTAGGTTACAAAAAGACAATTAAATTAGGTGGGTGGTTTATAGATCTTTCTTTAGATAAAAGAAACTTAAGTTAAAATTTTTAATTTATGATAAATTCTACTTTTTCAATGTTTTTGCTTACGCTCACAATTTTGTCATTAATTTCTTTGAAAACGTAACGACGATCAGTAACTGAAGTTAAAGTACATATGTAGGGTGGGTGGGTGGCCTCTATACCACCTTCCAATTAATAGAACATTCTACAGGGTTTATCTTATTTTTTTAATGTATAATAAGTAATTTTTCTGGTTAATTACATTTTTAACGATTAAATCGAATAAAATTATTAATTAAAACCCTCGCGTATGTTTTACTGATTGGAGGGTGGGTTAGAGGCCACCCGCCCACCCTACATATATACTTTAACTTTAGTTACTGATCGTGGTTAATTTTGCAATTAAATAATAAATTATATCATGTGTGTAGTTTTAAAAATAATAATTGTCATAGTTTAGTAAAAAAAAAGTAAACAGTTTTGGTGAGTAGTTTGTAGTCCTTTCTTCAAATAAGAAAACCTATAGATAAATATTTTTTTCAAGTCACCAAAGATTCTGCTTTTTTATGTTTACGCTCAAATTAACAATTTTGACTTTAATTTCTCTGCAAACGCAACGCCGATCAATAATTGATGGTAAAGCGCATATGTAGGGTGGGTGGGTGGCCACTATCCCACCCTCCAATTAATAGAACACACTACAGGGTTTGTTGTATATTCTTTTATGTATAAGAAGTAATTTTTCTGGTTAATTATATTTACAAAGATTTAATGGAATAAAATTAATAATTAAAACCCTCGCGTATGTTTTACTGATTGGAGGGTGGGTCAGTGGACACCCACCCACCCTACATATATACATTAACATCAGTTACTGATCGACGTTACTTTTTTAATTGAATGAAAAATTAAATCTCTTATGTAGTTACAAAAATTATTAACAATTTAGTCAGTATTTTTTTTTGAAAACGTAACGACGATCAGTAAGTAAAATTAAGTGCATATGTAGGGTGGGTGGGTGGCCTCTATCCCACCTTCCAATTAATAAAACATTCTACAGGGTTTATTTTAAATTTGTTTTGTATATTAAGTAATTTTTCTGGTTAATTATATTTGCAACGATTTAATAAAATAAAATTCATAATTAATACCCTCGCGATGTTTTACTGATTGGAGGGTGGGTTAGAGGCCACCCACCCACCCTACATATGCACAATAACTTCAGTTACTGATCGTTGTTAATTTTGCAATTAAACAATAAATTAAATCATGTGTATAGTTTCAAAATTAATAAATGTCCTAGTTTAGATCAGAAAAAATATATATTATGGGTGGGTGGTTTGTAGACCTTTTTTCAAGTAAAGAAACCTATCAGATATATATTTTTTTAAGTTACCAAACATTCTGCTTTTTTATGTTTACGCTCAAATTAACAATTTTGACTTTAATTTCTCAGCAAACGCAACACCGATCAATAATTGATGGTAAAGCGCATATGTAGGGTGGGTGGGTGGCCTCTAAAAAAATTAGATGGGTGGTTCATATTTCTTTCTTCAATTCAAGGAAACTCAACTGTCAATTTTTAAATTTGCGATAAATTCTAGTTTTAAAATGTTTTCGCTCACGCTCACAATTTTGTCATTAAATTCTTTGAAAACGTAACGACGATCAGTAACTGAAGTTAAAGTGCATATGTAGGGTGGGTGAGTGGCCTCTATCCCACCCTCCAATCAATAAAACATACTACAGTGTTTATTTTGTTTATTTTATGTACAATCAATCATTTTTCTGATTAATTATATTTACAACGATTTATTGGAGTTAATTGTGCAATTAAATAATAAATTAAATAATGTGTGTAGTTTTAAAAAAAAGTAAATATCGTAGTTTTGTTCAAAAAAATTAATTACTATGGGTGGGCAGTTTGTAGCCCTTCCTTTAAATAAAAAAACCCTATCAGATAAATATTTTTTTCAAGTTACCAAAGATTCTCCTTTATTTATGTTTACGCTCAAATTAACAATTTTGACTTTAATTTCTCTGCAAACGCAACGCGTTGATGGTAAAGCGCATATGTAGGGTGGGTGGGTGGCCTCTATCCCACCTTCCAATTAATAGAACATACTACAGGGTTTGTTTTATAATTTTTTATGTATAATAAGTAATTTTTCTGATTAATTATGTTTACAACGATTTAAAGAAATAAAATTAATAATTAAAACCCTCGCGTATGTTTTACTGATTGGAGGGTGTGTCAGTGGCCACCCACCCACCCTACATATATACATTAACATCAGTTACTGATCGACGTTACTTTTTTAATTAAATGAACAATTAAATCTCTTATATATACTATTGTAAAAGGTGAAACCGTAAATAAATAAATAAATAAATAAACATTTATGTAGTTACAAAAATTATTAACAATGTTCAAGTTTAGATTATAAAAACACAATTAAATTAGGTGGGTGGTTTATAGATCTTTCTTTAGATGAAAGAAAGCCAACTAAAATATTTAATTTATGATAAATTATACTTTTTCAATGGTTTTTCTCAAGCTAACAATTTTGTCATTAATTTCTCAGAAAATGTAACGATGATCAGTAACTGGAGTTAAAGTGCATATGTAGGGTGGGTGGGTGTCCTCTATCATACCCTCCAATTAATAGAACATACTAAAAGGTTTATTTTATATTTTTTATGTATAAAAAGTTATTTTTCTGATTAATTATGTTTAGAACGATTTAATGGTAGAAAATTCATAATTAAAACCCTCGCGTATGTTTTACTGATTAGAGGGTGGGTTAGAGGCCATCCACCCACCCTACATATGCACTTTAACTTTAGTTACTGATCGTTGTTAATTTTGCAATTAAACAATAAATTAAATCATGTGTGTAGTTTAAAAAATAATAAATGTCCTAGTTTTGATCAGAAAAAATAAATACAATTTGTGGGTGGTTTGTAGCTCTTTGTTAAGTAAAGAAACCTATCAGATATATATTTTTCAAGTTACCAAAAATTCTGCTTTTTTATGTTTATGCTCACATTAAAAATTTAGTTAATATTTTCACTGCAAACGCAACGCCAATCAGTAATTGATGGTCAAGCGCATATGTAGGGTGGGTGGGTGTTCTCTATCCTACCCTTCAATTAATAGGACATACTACAGGGTTTATTTTGTAATTTTTAATGTATAAGTATTTTTCTGATTAATTATGTTTAAAGCGATTCAATGGAATAAAATTCATAATTAAAACCCTTGAGTAAGTTTTACTGATTGGAGGGTCGGTGAGAGGCCACCCACCCACCCTACATTTTCATATTAATTTCAGTTACTGATCGTTGTTATTTTTTAAGAAAGAAAAAAAAATATTAACAATCTTCTAGTTTAGGTTAGAAAAAGACAAATAGATTAGGTGGGTGGTTTATAGTGCTTTCTTGAGTTTAAGGAAATCCAATTGACAATTTTTGTAATTTACGACAAATTTTACTTTTTCAATTTTTCTGCACACGCTCACAATTTTGTCACTAATATCTTTGAAAACGTAACGACGATCGTTAACTGAAGTTAAAGTACATATGTAGGGTGGGTGGGTGGCCTCTATCCTACCTTCCAATCAATAGAACATACAACAGGGTTCTACATTTTTATTGTATACTAATAATCTATCTGATAAAAAATATAATCATTTTACAAAGATTTTATGTATTTAAATTAATAATTAAAACCCTCGCGTATGTTTTACTGATTGGAGGGTGGAATAGAGGCCACCCACCCACCCTACATATGCACTTTAACTTAAATTACTGATCGTCGTTACGTTTTCAAAGAAATTAAAGACTAAATTGTTATATACAAATTAACTATAATTATTGATCGTCGTTGATGTAACAAGCAAACAATATATTAAAACATATCTGTGTATGCAAAAACAATAAACATAGTCCTAGTATAGGTTAGAAAAAATAAGTATATGTATTGATTGGATAGTTTTTAGCCCTCCCTTGAAGAAAACTTATCAAACAAGTTTTTTTTTACCTAGAAAAAATTACCTTTTTATGTCGATGTACACACTAACAAATTTATTATTGATTTCTTTGTAAACTTAGCGACGATCAGTAACTGAAGTTTCAGGGCATATGTAGGGTGGGTGGGTGGCCTCTATCCCACCCTCCAATCAATATAACATACTACAGGGTTTGTTTTGTAATTTTTAATACATCATAAGTAAATTATTTGATTAATCATAATTACTACGATTTATTCCGAATGTTAGTTAAAATTACGGCATAAATTCAAAGGGTTATTCCCTGGATGATTCAAAAATATTTTGTCCTTTGATGATGTTTGAAAGCACTCTTTGTTTTAGAAATATTGTGCATACAGGAACAATATTTTATTATCAAGTTTCTTAATCTGAAGAACTGTGGAAAATGACATCCAGCTAGGATGCAATAATCCAATCTTCTTTTCATTGAGTTTAGAACTGTAAAAAAATACACGATGAAATATTATAGTTATCCGATTTCGCAAATCATTCACGTTTTCCACTGGAATAGTGTAAACTAAGGACTATTTTCCCTATAGAAAATAATCTAGGGGGTTTAAGTCTGTAGTTCGAGAAGGCCATGAGTGAAGTCCATCACGACCAATACAGCGACCTCCCTATCTTACTGTTAATAACTCACAAGCAACTACACTAAAATTGTCTGCATTAACAAACCACATTGCACTTCTTGTTGTTAATAATACATCCTCCAGATATTTAGGTAACATTTGTTCTAAAAATTTGCATTAAACCCGACAATAAATCTTCCTGGAGGAAATACAGGTCCTATTAGCCAATCATTCATAATTTGAACGCAAACGTTCAAGGAGAACTGATGTTAAAAACGATTTTAAGTATCTCATGTGGATTTTATTTGAGACTTCACATGGTTTTTATGAAAATCTCTTATTGCATTGCATTGAAAAATTGTCTTCATCGGTAAAAATAATCAGCGTTAATAATTGAGGAATACCAAGTTGTGTAAAGGCCATTGGTATAATGCAATACGTAAAGAAAAATGTTATATGTATGTTTTGAATTTTCCAAACAGTTCCTTTACTTACATCCAAAGTTTTTGCATTTGTCTAGTAGAAGAAGTACCTGGACCTTCCGCTAACACGTCCAGCAAAATCTCTTCCACATCTATCGTTGATTGGCCTTTCTGGTCCTTCACTTCGTCTCATTAAAAATGTAAAAAGAAACTACAGAAGGTTTTCTGGAGCAGTATTGATGCTACATAATCATAATCATAGGCTTGAGTAGAAGATTTTTCTTTGAAGTGAACTCCGTCCGTTCTCCTTTCGACTAAAATTTTGAGTATATTTACATTTTTTATATTATAAATTTTGTATTATTTTCTTAGAAAGTACAAAGATGTTAATAAATAAATAAATGTACCTGTTATCTTCAGGAAACAGGCACATTGAGAGGAAGTGAAGGACCAGGAAGACCAATCATAGTAAGATCGGTTGATGAATACTTTGGAATTCGAATTTCGAATTATATTCATCGATGTATCATGACTGTTGAGATAATAGATGAAAGTTGTAAAAATAAATGGCATGAAAATATTAACATTAAACTATTAGGTCATTAGGTGAACTCCTCCTAATCAGTATTCATTCAATTAATATTTTTTAGCAACACGAAACAGTAAAGTTTCTAATGTACACTAATCACAGTTAAAAGCCGCCAATTTAACTCGCCTTAATTACCTCGTTACAGTCTGCATTTTAATTTCGCCGTTTATTTTTTTTTTCCTTTCTCATTCACCATTTCAGAAACAGGATGTGAAGTATCAGCGTAACACATACACACACACACACGCGCGCATACATATTGTGGGATAAACTCCTCTTCCTCCATCCTTTTTGCATTATGACGAAATTTTCCCACCCAGCCTACTTAACAACAACAACAACTCCTCGGCCATTCATAAACTCTTCCTACCGTACACACACACATACAAACACATACAGAAAGACAGACACGAATGCGCTGGAGAAAAGGAGAGAGAAAAAAAAAGCGGAGATTCAACAATAACCGAAAACGAGTTTCGCACCAATTCGCCAAAAGGAATTATGTAAACAGGTTCACCCTAATCTAGTTAGTTAGTTTTTTTTTTGGCTCGGTTCAGTCATTTCGGAGGTGTGTGCGGTAAAGACCGACCCTCTCTGGGAAGGTGAAATTTCCTGAGGGAACTCTCGTGTGAGAAAGTTGGGACCGTGGGAAGGTGCGCTGTTTTCACGGTTCCACAATTGACGTCGAGGCGAATTTATTATAATGCGGAAGTGATTACGTAACGAGAACGAACACCGAAACGCGCGTGTTCTATCGGTGGAAAATGCGAGGACTAATTGTTGTACACTTTTTTTTTCGGTGATTTTTTTTTGTGGGCGAATGAATGAATATTGCGTGGACAATGGGACAGAGAACCGACGGTCCGTGCGGCGACAGTTATTTGGACGTTAACCTCGACCTAATCACATACACCACACACAATCATCAGTTTGTACCAACAAATAAAAAATCAAAAACTAAAATTTGAACACACTCTAATATTGTAAAGTTTTATTTATCATTTGATAATGTTCCTGATTCAAGATGTATCACAAACTTATGGCTTCAATCATCTACCATAAGTGATTTGATCTGCTAAATTTCGACTATATTAGTCCTTCAAAATACGCATCGTTTGAATAGTAATCTTCAGATTTTATTTGTTTGTATCTACAACACTTTTTGTACCTATTTAACAAAACGTACCTATATTTATTTAGAAGAAATCTTTAGATTTATTAACAACACGTCTTAATTAACTATGTATAGGGGTTCCACAAGGCACTTATTTAGGTCCTTTATTGTTTTTATTATTTATCAATGGTTAAAGTATTTTAAATAAATTATTTGAGTGTTGTTTATATTCAAACCGTAATTTTATTACTTTTAAAATGGAATCTCCCTATTAAAAGTATTTGTTGTGTAAGCGTGGCTTCGGATGTGGACGACTTATGAATGAAACACATCCACACACACACATAAACAGACGTTCGTGTAGTAGTGCACCAACACTAGTACACGTGTCCGCATTCTGATGGAAGGGTCGTTCAACCTAAAGCCATGCACTAGACTACCCACGGTGTACCTACTGTGGATTATCGGCCATAGACAAACTAGTTACTGTATATAAATGCACTTGCAATGAAAACGCCGCATAATTAGGTAAGTCAGCGCCATCTTTAATTGTCAAAATTACTTAATTATTTGGCATTTCACTGATTCGATTCTCCTATACTAAAATATGATGGATTTTTAAAATTAAAATATGTCTTATTAAGCCTACAACACGAATTGAAACATAAATATGAAGCCAATAACTTTTTGCGGAATCGTAATACAGGTTTTAATTCTTTTAGGGGTTGGGGTGGATTACACACTATCCCATCCTTCAATTATTCCAAGATCAAACAAAAGTTAATATTTTAAAATTTATGAATAGTATGCAATTTCTTTAAGTTACAAATTGGAGGGTGGGTTAGAGGCCACCCACCCACCCTACATATATATTTGATTTCAAATTACAAACAGTGTTACGTTTCCAAGAAAAAAACCAACTAATACAGAAACGTGTTTTTTATAATTAACTAATCAAAACAGAGTTTTAATGAAAGTTTTACTAAATATGTAGGGTGGGTGGGCGGCCACTATCCTACTTTCAATTCCTTGAAGATAAAACAAGAATTACTATTGAATAAATTGATTTTGATATAGAAAATGTTTCATTTAAAATTTGTTAAAATTCTACGTAATTATTTAAAACAATTCTTTTGCTTGTGTTCAAGTAATTGGAGGGTGGGTTTAAGGCAACCTACCCACCCTACATATTTATTTAATTTTAAGCTACAAACGTAAGTTCTGGTTTGCAAGAAAACCATACTCTCAAAGAATTGTCTATTTAAAAGTTCATTAATAAGAAAACAGAGTAGTAATGAAAGGTTTATAAATATATAGGATGGGTGGGTGGCAACTATCCCACCCTTCAATTCTTTTTGCATACATCAAGATTTACTATTAAATAAATTACATTTTTTATGTAAGAATTTTCATTTAGAATTTCTAATTCGTCGTAATTTTTTTTAAAACAAATAAACAAGGTTTATAATTATATAGAGTGGGTGGGTGACCACAATTTCACCCTTAAATTCCTTGAAGACATATCGAGACTTACTATTAAATAAATTGACACTTTAATGCAACATTTTTCATTTAAAATTTCTAATTCTGCGTACTTCTTAAAACAAATCTTTTGCTTTTCTTCAAGAAATTGGAGGGTGAATTAGAGGCCACCCACCCACCCTGCATATGTATTTGATTTTAAATTACAAACAGTGTTACGTTTGCAAAAAAACCAAACTAATACAGAAACGTGTTTTTATGATTAAACAATAGAAAAACAGTATTTTAATGAAAATTTTAATAAACATGTAGGATGGGCGGGTGGCCACTATCCCACCCTTCAATTCCTTGAACATAAATCAAGACTTACTATTAAATAAATTAACTTTTTTTGTGCACGATTTTTCATTAATAATTTCTAATTCTACGTAATTTTTTAAAACATATCTTCTGCTTATGTTCAAGTAATTGGAGGGTGAGTTAGAGGCCACCCACCCACCCTACATATACATTTGATTTAAATTACAAACAGTGTTACGTTTGCAAGAAAACTAAACTCATGCAGAAACGTGTTTTTATAATTAACTAATAGAAAAACATTGTTTTAATGAAAATTTTAACAAACATGTAGGGTGGGTGGGTGGCCACTATCCCACCCTCCAATTTCTTGAACATAAATCAAAACTTACTATTAAATAAAAAAAAATTATTCAAGATTTTTCATTTGAAATTTTAATTTTATGTAACTTCTTTAAAAAATTCATCTGCTTATGTTCAAGTAATTGGTGGGTGGGTTAAAGGAAACCCTACATATTTTAAACCAAAATCCTAGGTTTTAGTTTGCAAGAAAGGAAAATTGTCACAGAATTTATTTTTAAGTTCAATATTAAGAAAACAGAGTTGTAATGAGAGGTTTATGAATATGTAGGGTGGGTGGGTGGCCACTAACCAACCCTTTGATTTCTCGAACATAAATCAAGAGTTACTATTAAATAAATTGACTTTTTTATGCAAGATTTCTCATTAGGAATTTCTAATTCTATGTAAATTCTTTAAATCGAATCTTTTGCTTATATTCAAGTAATTGGAGGGTGGATTAGAGGCCACCCACCCACCCTACATATACATTTGAATTTAAATCATAAAAAGTGTTACGTTTGCAAGAAAACTGATGCATAAACGTGCTTTAATAATTAACCAATAAATAAACAGTGTTTTAATAAATATGTAGGGTGGGTGGGCGGTCACTATCCCACCCTTGAATTCCTAGAACATAAGTCAAGGCTTACTATTAAATAAGTTAATTTTTTTAAATAAAATTTTTCATTTTAAATTTCTGAGACTACGTAATTTCTTAAATCAAAACTTCTGCTTATATTCAAGAAATTGGAAGGTGGGTCAGAGGCCACCCACCCACCCTACATATGCATTTGATTTTGAATTACAAACAGTGTTACGTTTGCAAGAAAACTAAATTGATGCAAAAAAATGTTTTTATA
This sequence comes from Ontholestes murinus, assembly GCA_963969525.1. NCBI lineage: Eukaryota > Metazoa > Arthropoda > Insecta > Coleoptera > Staphylinidae > Ontholestes > Ontholestes murinus. The sequence goes on along the minus strand of OZ018390.1, from coordinate 75,244,380 downwards.
ATTAACTAATAGAAAAAACAGTGTTTTAATGAATATTTTAGTAAATATGTAGGGTGGGTGGCCACTATCCCACCCTTCAATTCTTTGAACATAAATCAAGACTTTCTATTAAATAAATTGACTTTTTGGTGCAACATTTTTCATTAAGAATTTCTAATTCTACGTAAATTCTTTAAAATAAATCATCTGCTTATGTTCAAGAAATTGGAGTGTGGGTTAGAGGCCTCCCACCCACCCTACATATACATTTGAATTTACATCACAAACAGTGTTACGTTTGCAAAAAAACTCGCCTGATGCAGAAACGTGTTCTTATAATTAACTAGTAGAAAAACAGTGTTATAATGAACATTTTAATAATAATATAAAAGGTTGGAAGGTGGTCACTATCCACCCTCCAATTTGACAAATCAAGACTTATTCATTAATTAAATAAATTAACTTTTTGGTACAAGATTTTTCACTTGAAATTTTTAATTTTATCTAACTTCTTTAAAACAAATCATCTGCTTATGTTCAACTAATTGGTGAGTTGGCTAGAAGCCACCCACCCACCCTACATATTTATTTAATTTTAATCTGCGAACGTGAGTTTTTGTTTCCAGAAGAAAAACAAAACTGTCACATAAATGTCTTTTTAAAGTTCTACAATAATAAAGCAGAGTTATAATTATTGGTTTGTGAATATTTAGGGTGGGGGTGGCCTCTATCCCACCCTTCAATTTCTTGACCATAAAACAAGTCTTACTATTAAATAAATAAGTTTTTTGCAAAATTTTTCATTTAGAATTTCTATTTCTACGTAATTTTTTAAAACAAATCTTTTGCTTATGTTCAAAAAATTGGAATGTGGGTTAGAGGAAACCCACCCACCCTACATATATATTTGATTTCAAATTGCCAAAGGTGTTACGTTTGCAAGAAAGTAAACTGATGAAATTAATCAAAAGAAAAACAGTGCTATAATGAAAATTTTAATAAATATGTAGGGTGGGTGGGTGTCCACTATCACACCCTTCAATTTCTTAAAGATAAATGAAAACTTACTATTAATATTAAATGAATTAATTTTTTTTAACAAGAATTTTGATTTTGAATTTCCAACTCCACGTAATTCTTTAAAGCAAATTTTCTTATGTTCAAGTAATTGTAGCGTGTGTTATAGGACACCCACCCACCCTACATATTTATTTATTATCAAGTTACAAGAGTAGGTTTTAATTTGCAATAAAATAAAATTAACACACAAATATGTTTTGTAAGTCAAATAATAATAAAACATAGTTGTAATGAAAGGTTTTTGAATATGTAGGGTGGGTGGGTGGCCTTTATCCCACCCTTGAATTCCTTGTATATAAATCAAGTCTTACTATTAATAATAAATAAATTGACTTTTTTGTGCAAGATTTTTCATTTGAAATTTTTAATTTTTTTGTTACTCCTTTAAAACAAATCATCTGCTTATGTTCATGAAATTGGAAGGTGGATTAAAGGCCACCCACCCACCCTACATATACATTTGATTTTAAATTACAAACAGTGTTACGTTTGCAAGAAAATAAACTCGCGCAGAAACGTGTTTTTATAATTAACCAATAGAAAAACAGTGTTTTAATGAAAATTTTAATAAACATGTAGGGTGGGTGGGTGGCCACTATCCCACCCTTCAATTCCTTGAACATAAATCAAGACCTATTAAATAAATTGATTTTCAATACAAGAGTTTTCATTTAGAATTTCTAATTCTACGTAACTTCTTTAAAACAGATTTTCTGCTTATGTTCAAAAATTTGGAGGGTGGATTATATGCCACCCATCTACCCTACATATTTATTTGTTAGTAAGTTACAAGAGTAGGTTTTCATTTGCTATAAAATAAAATTTAACACGTAAATATGTATTGTAAATCAAATGATAATAAAACAGAGTTGTAATGAAAAGTTTTTTAAATATGTAGGGTGGGTGGGTGGCCACTATCCCACCCTTCAATTCCATGTACATAAATTAAGTCTTACTATTAAATTAAATAAATTGCCTTTTTTGTGTAAGATTTTTCATTAAGAATTTCCATTTCTACATAATTTCTTTAAAACATATCTTGTGCGTATGTTCAAGAAATTGGAGGGTGGGTTAGTAGCCACCCACCCACCCTACATATACATTTAATTTTAAGCTACAAACTGAGTTTTAGTTTGCAAGTAAATAAAATTCACACAGAGAAGTGTATTTAAAATTAAACAATAACAAAAAAACTGAGTTTTAATTTAAAAAAATATATAAATGAATACGTTGGGTGGGTGTCCTTTAAAATGTTTAACTCTACTATTCCACCCTCCAATTAATGGAACAAATTAAAGTTTGCAGTTATATAAATTTTATTATTTTCACACAGTTTTTAATTTAGAATTTTTAATTCTGGGTAATTTGTTTAGGGCAAATAATCTGTTAATGTTCAAGTGTCTGGAGGGTGGGTTTGAGGCCACCCACTAACCCTGCATATTTCATCGATTTCAAGTTACAAACATAATTTTTTTTTCGACGTCTTGATGAAATCCATCGGACAACTTAACAATCCTCTAAATTAATAAATAAAATTACAATTATGTATAATGTATTATATTCCAGGAACTTTTAAAAATCATAATCTCAAAAATTTAAATTTTCTATTCCAATCAAAATGATTGACAAAAATATTCGACGCCTTAATGAAATTAGGCAACTCAACACACACAGTTGCAATTCTATTAATCATTTTGTACATTTTCTGCAGTTTTGTTCCAAATTATATTTTTAGTTCTGAATAAAACTGCTCAGAATCTGATAAATAATAATTTAAACCACAGCTAGGTATGTTGAGTTGCCTAATTTTATCACAGGAACTTTTTATTATATCTACAAAATACTGCTTGCGCAGTGATGTATGTCTGCATGTAAGAAGTACTGCGCGAGCAGTATTTTCTACATGATTTACATCAATAAGATACTTGCGAACTAGAAATTAATCACTGCGCAAGCAGTATTTTTTGAATGGTTTATCATCAAAAAATGGTTTATAAAAATAAAATCCATAAATCTCTTCAGTTGGGGGATGTAATAGTCAGTATGGAATTATGTGGACGTCCAATTTTGAAACAAAAGACTGGAAAATTTGATGCAAAGAGGTATTAAACTAAGAAAAATAAGTTTTAAGATTACATATAACCACCATCGACATCTGTAGAAGAAAGTGTAGTGTTTTATACACACTACACTACCCAAAGAGGGTTGTTGGAACTAAAATTACCTAGATATTTGCTGATTTGAAATCTAGAGGTGAAACAAAATTTTTAAATTCTTGAGAAGATAAAATAAGCTAACCAATAATTATTAAAATCATGTACATCAACAAAATACTGCTTGCGCAGTCGTTGATGCTTTTGGTTAAGAATATATATTGACTTAAATTAATTACAAAATACTGCTTGCGCAGTGATGTATGTCTGCATGTAAGAAGTACTGCGCGAGCAGTATTTTCTGGATGGTTTACATCAATAAGATACTTGTGGACTAGAAATTAATCACTGCGCAAGTAGTATTTTTTGAATGTCTTATCATCATTAAAATCATGTACATCAAGAAAATACTGCTTGCGCAGTCGTCGATGCTTGTGGTTAAGAATATATATTGGCTTAAATTATCTACCAAATACTGCTTGCGTAGTGATGTATGTCTGCATGTAAGAAGTTCTGCGCAAGCAGTATTTTCTAGATGATTTACATCAATAAGATACTTGCGGACTAGAAATTAATCACTGCGCAAGCAGTATTTTTTGAACCAGCAAAAATTTCCATTCGGAAATTTTGCCATCCGCAATTTCATAACTTCATAATTTTCTTGTGAGAGACATTCATTCACACATCCTCTAGAATTCCTCGAGCTAATTAAAATTCCCATTAAAAAAATAATTTAATAATAATCTGTTACCGAATGAAGGAGCAAAAAAAATACATATGTTAATTTTAAAATTGGTGTTAAGTCCAAATTATATTTTTAGTTCGGAATAAGACTGCTCAGAATCTAATAAATAATTATTTAAACCACAGCTAGGTATAATATGTTGGATGCTTGAAGCCATAACTTTGTGATACATATTGAATCAGGAACTTTATCAAATGATAAATAAAACTTACTTTGTTAATATCACACACGGAATTTATTTCGTAACTATAGTTTCAACCTTACAAGGCCACTGTACGTTTGATAATGGCCTTGTAAGGTTGAAACTATAGTTACGAAATAAATTCCGTGTGTGATATTAACAAAGTAAGTTTTATTTATCATTTGACAAAGTTCCTCACAGCTAGGTATGTTGAGTTGCACAATTTTATCAAAGGAACTTTTAATTATATCTACAAAATACTGCTTGCACAGTGATGTATGCCTGCAAATAAAAAGTACTGCGCGAGCAGTATTTTCTTGATGATTTACATCAATAAGATACTTGCGAACTAGAAATTAATCACTGCGCAAGCAGTATTTTTCGAATAGTTTATCATCAATGCGACTATAAAAATAATATTCATAAATCTATTCAGTTGGGAGGATTTAATAGTCAGTATGGAATTATGTGGATGTCCAATTTTGAAACAAAAGACTGGAAAATTTGATGCAAAGAGGTATTAAACTAAGAAAAATTAGTTTTAAGATTACATATAACCACCTTCGACATCTGGAGAAGAAACTGTAGTGTCTATAAAAGAGGGTTGTTGGAACTAAAATTACCTAGATATTTGCTGATTTGAAATCTAGAGGTGAAACAAAATTTTTAAATTCTTGAGAAGATAAAATAAGCTAACTAATAATTATTAAAATCATGTACATCAACAAAATACTGCTTGCGCAGTCGTGGATGCTTTTCGTTAAGAATCTATATTGACTTAAATTAATTACAAAATACTGCTTGCGCAGTGATGTATTGCTGCTTTAGGAAAGTACTGCGCGAGCAGTATTTTCTGGATGGTTTACATCAATAAGATACTTGCGGATTAGAAATTAATCACTGCGCAAGCAGTATTTTTTGAATGGTTTATCATCAATGCGATTATAAAAATAATATTCATAAATCTATTCAGTTGGGAGGATTTAATAGGCAGTATGGAATCCTATGGATGTCCAATTTTCAAACAAAATATTAGAAGCCTTTATGAAATTAATTATGCAACTTAACACACATCTAAATTAATAAATAAAATTACAAGTGCGTATAATGCGTTATATTCCAGGAACTTTTAAAAATCATAATCTCAAAAATTTAAATTTTCTATTCCAGTCAAAATGATTTACAAAAATATTCGACGCCTTAATGAAATTAGGCAGCTCAACACACACATAGTTGTAATTCTATTAATCATTTTGTAGATTTTCTGCAGTTTTGTTCCAAATTATATTTTTAGTTCGGAATAAAACTGCTCAGAAACTAATAAATAATAATTTAAACCACAGATAGGTATGTTGAGTTGCCTAATTTTATCAAAGGAACTTTTTATTATATCTACAAAATACTGTTTGCGCAGTGATGTATGTCTGCATGTAAGAAGTACTGCGCAAGCAGTATTTTCTAGATTGTTTACATTAATAAGATACTTTCGAACTAGAAACTAATCACTGCGCAAGCAGTATTTTTTGAATGGTTTATCATCAATGCGATTATAAAAATAAAATTCATAAATCTATTCAGTTGGGAGGATTTAATAGTCAGTATGGAATTATGTGGATGTCCAATTTTGAAACAAAAGACTGGAAAATTTGATGCAAAGAGGTATTAAACTAAGAAAAATAAGTTTTAAGATTACATATAACCACCATCGACATCTGTAGAAGAAAGTGTAGTGTTTTATACACACTACACTACCCAAAGAGGGTTGTTAGAACTAAAATTACCTAGATATTTGCTGATTTGAAATCTAGAGGTGAAACAAAACTTTTAAATTCTTGAGAAGATAAAATAAGCTAACTAATAATTATTAAAATCATGTACATCAACAAAATAATGCTTGCGCAGTCGTGGATGCTTTTGGTTAAGAATCTATATTGACTTAAATTAATTACAAAATACTGCTTGCGCAGTGATGTATGGCTGCTTATAAGAAGTACTGCGCGAGCAGTATTTTCTACGTGATTTACATCAATAAGATACTTGCGAACTAGAAATTAATCACTGCGCAAGCAGAATTTTTTGAATGGGTTATCATCAAAAAATGGTTTATAAAAATAAAATTCATAAATCTCTTCAGTTGGGAGGATGTAATAGTCAGTATGGAATTATGTGGACGTCCAATTTTGAAACAAAAGACTGGAAAATTTGATGCAAAGCGGTATTAAACTAATAAAAATAAGTTTTAAGATACATATAACCACCATCAACATCTGTAGAAGAAAGTGTAGTGTTTTATACACACTACACTACCCAAAGAGGGTTGTTGGAACTAAAATTACCTAGACATTTGCTGATTTGAAATCTAGAGGTGAAACAAAATTTTTAAATTCTTGAGAAGATAAAATAAGCTAACTAATAATTATTAAAATCATGTACATCAACAAAATACTGCTTGCGCAGTCGTGGATGCTTGTGGTTAAGAATATATATTGACTTAAATTATGTACAAAATACTGCTTGCGCAGTGATGTAACATATGTCTGCATGTAAGAAGTACTGCGCAAGCAGTATTTTGTAGATGATTTACATCAATAAGATACTTGTGGACTCGAAATTAATCACTGCGCAAGCAGTATTTTTTGAATGTCTTATCATCATTAAAATCATGTACATCAACAAAATACTGCTTGCCCAGTCGTCGATGCTTGTGGTTAAGAATATATATTGGCTTAAATTATCTACCAAATACTGCTTGCGCAGTGATGTATGTCTGCATGTAAGAAGTACTGCGCGAGCAGTATTTTCTAGATGATTTACATCAAAAAGATACTTACGAACTAGAAATTAATCACTGCGCAAGCAGTATTTTTTGAACCAGCAAAAATTTCCATTCGGAAATTTTGCCATCCGCAATTTCATAACTTCATAATTTTCTTGTGAGAGACATTCATTCACACATCCTCTAGAATTCCTCTAGCTAATTAAAATTCCCATTAAAAAAATAATTTAATAATAATCTGTTACCGAATGAAGGAGCGAAAAAAATACATATGTTAATTTTAAAATTGGTGTTAAGTCCGTAGAGCGAGCGCGAAATAGAGATGTTATTAATTATGGGAAAAACCGGAAGCAATAAGTGATTAAACGAGTCGGGCACGAGCTCCAATTTTAAAAGGATATCCTATAATTAGAGGGAATTAAAAGAGGAAAGAGGAAAAAAAAACGCAGCGGTAATTTCGTGTCGGACGTTGCGTAATCGCTCCTTTACACACACATATATATATATACCTATACATATACACACACACGCATATCTTCACCTTCATTGTCCATCCTTGTTCTTCTTCTTCTCTCGTTCTTGGCGACGGTGGAAAGTGTTTCTGAGAATCGAGGTCTAATAAGGTCGCCGATTCTGGGAAAAAAGGGCTCCGATTTTAAGGGTGGAAGGGAAAAAAAAAACCGGACGGCTTTCGCCCACCCAGGCATGGGAAAATGGGACGTTGAGGATTTATGTGCGCGTCTCGTCTTCTTCATTTTTTTTCCTTTTCTTTCTTTCTTTCTCGGATCCCACGCCATTCATCAAACCGACTAATCAATTCAAATGTGAAATTGTTGCTGACTGATTTACGGATTTTTTTTAATTCTTGGAGAAGTTTGTTTCAAAATTTATAGATAAATCGTATCTATTAAAATAAATTCATTAAAAGATTTGTAGGTGAAGCGTAAGGGAGTCTATAATCTACCATTCAATCAGTAAAATACATTTCCAAAAAAGGAATTGAAATAATTGTGGTAAAAAGCTTAGTAAATGGTTTTTAGAAATAAAAACAGTCATGAAATAAATATGTGTGAATAGAGTGTGTGGTGTGTGGCCATGAATTCCTCCTTAAAATATAACTAGATATTGTTTCTAGGAAGAAAATTGAGAAAAAATTAAAAATGGTGATGTGGCCATCATAGTACTTTCCCTATATTTTTCTCGAAAACTATGAGGTTTACGCAAAAAGGCTATTCTTAATGATTTGTTCACTTTTAAATTCTCTACAAGTATTTTTAATACAAGTTTCATGTAACTCTAATAGTTTATTAGCAATTGGCAAAAAATGTCAAAATTTTCAATTTTTATTTGTTTTCTCAAAAGTTAAGAATTTTATGAAAAATATGTTTTTACAAAACTTGTTCAGTTTTTCATTACCTTTAACATTTGTCTGAACCATTTTTTAATTTTTTTTATATTTAGAAAAATATTACGAAAAAAACATAAAAACGCCTCGAGTAAACATCCACTTCCGGTCTATAAATATTCACCAAAAGCTTTTCAGTATACTTCGTATATAGGGAAAGTAAAAAAGCAGTTTGGAAACATCCCAATTTAATTAAATTCGTTTAAATAAATCTGAAATTATCTCAATAACAATTGAAAATATGTCCAAAACAATTATGTGAGCAAACAGTTAAAATGTTTCTAAAAATTGCTTTAAAATATTTAATATTTTCTTGAAGAATGAATATAAAATCTTTTAAGAACAGATAAAAACTAAAACACTTTCATATTCGATAATAAAATAACTATTGTGATTCCCTTAAACAGTTTAAAGGTCTAATAAAAAAATAAATTTGTTAAATATAATTAATATTTTACAATAAATAAACCACAGACAATTTGTTAAACAAAATTGTTGAAAACTTTGAAGTAATTAAATTTTGGACAAAAAAATTGTCTGCCAACTAAAAAGCGGTTAAAAAATTAAAAAAAAAAAACACTGTACCCTGTGTTTAAAATAATTGAAATTTTATATATAGTAATTAAAATTGCGATATAAATAAGTTTTACATTTCAATCAATATATTTTTTAAATTTTTTTTAGAACCGGTTTAAATTAAAAAAAAAAACAAATTGCAATTTTTATTTATAGTTAATTTTAAACTTTCTTATAGTTGAAATTTTCAATTAAAAATAAGGAGAACTTTAAAATTCATCAACGGTCTAAAAAAAAACGGGTGTGAAGTTAGCAATAGATTCCAGCAATAGATTTAAAAAATTAATATTTTCAAAATGTGGTAATAAAAAATTAAAATATTTTAACAGTACGTTCTAGGGCATATAATCCGTATAATTACCACACAACCAACCCTAATTTTCAACCCCATTTTAAAAAGTTGGGACTTAGTCACATACAAAGAAATGATCATATTTCAAATTAAAATTAAACAATGCTCCCAACTTGCCATAACGAAAATAAATATACCGTTGGACAGTGCACACCCTTAACTATCAAATGCAAAAATAAAATTTGGGCCACCACCTTCGTAACTTAGAAAAAAAATAATTTGTACTTAGTCACATACAAAGAAATGCGTATATTTCAAATTAAAATTAAACAATGCTCCTAACTTGCCATAACGAAAATAAATACACCATTGGACAGTGCACACCCTTAGCTATCAAATGCAAAAATAAAATTTGGGCCACCACCTTTGGAACTTAGAAAAAGAAATAATTTTTACTTAGTCACATACAAAGAAATGCGTATATTTCAAATTAAAATTAAACAATGCTCCCAACTTGCCATAACGAAAATAAATATACGGTTGGACAGTGCACACCCTTAGCAATCTAATGCAAAAATAAAATTTGGGCCACCACCTTCGGAACTTAGAAAAAAAATAATTTGTACTTAGTCACATACAAAGAAATGCGTATATTTCAAATTAAAATTAAACAATGCTCCCAACTTGCCATAACGAAAATAAATATACCATTGGACAGTGTTTAATAAAAACTTTTGAAATTTTACCAAAAATAATTAAAAATCCTAAAAAAAATTAATTAGTTAAAAACTGTTGCTCTCTCCAAAAGAAAATAACAATTAGATTTCCTAAAAAAAAACAATTGAAAGATCTAAACAATTAAAGATTAAAATTTGCATGATTTTATTTTGACATTTAAAATCTACTAATAGCAGCTAAAAACTACAAAAGACAATTAAAATTCGTTCAAAACAACATTTGTAATGAAAAAAAAAAACAGTTGAAAGATCTGAGAAACAATAAGTTATAATTTGATTGACTATTTTACATAATAAAAAACAAAAATATATTTTTAAAACAGAAACAGAATTTAAAATTCGTCACAAAAAATTCATTGAAAAGCCTTTAAGAGTACTTACCTACTTACTTTTCAAAAGAAAATATATTACGAAGACACAAATTAAAAATCTGTTAAAAAATAGTTGAAAGCCTAAATATAGTTGATATTTTAACAAATACAATTGAAAACAAACTAAATGCAACATTTTAAAACTCTCTTGATATTTTTCCAGTAACAAGGCACTTGAGATTTGCTAAGAAAAAAAAAACAACAAACGGAAACGACTAAATTTAAATTTGTTTGTTAATAGTTGGAACTTTACAAAAATATAAATTTGTTGAAAGCAATTGAAAATCTTTTAAAAATACATGTTGATTTTATTTTCAAAAAAATTGACATTAAGAAAACAAGCTGAAAACTTTCGAAACCTAAACCCAAAATTTCAAGGTTCATTTCATATTTAAAAAATTGATATTTGCTATGAAAGAAAAAGTAGTTAAAAGCTGAAAATAAACATTGAAAATTGCTGGAAAATATACTTCGTATATAGGGAAAGTAAAAAAGTATTACATATAAACTGAAATTTGAATATAATTTTCAAATAGTAAAACAGAAGGATATTTGTTTGGATTGGATGGTAAGAACGAGACCACCCATCACCATTTACATCACCCTACCTATATATTTTTTTACACTCGAAAGTTCCTGTTAATCATTTTTTAACTATTATTAATTATTCTTAACAATAAACTAATTGTTGACCTACTTTAATAAACTATGCATTTACTTAGCGTACCTCTGACCTACCTCAATAGATTACGCATTGACCTAACGTACTCTTGACCTTCCTCAATAACCTATGCATTTTTGATCGATCTTCCTAATACACCAAGCAATAATCTAGCTCAAAATTAATCAAAAATGATTTAGGAGGTCAACGTTTTTAGACAGCTGAAGAAGCGTTGCATGGTTTGGAGGAAAAAGGGCTTCAAAAAAGTAAAGTGTGGTGATCTTCCTCTGTTCTTTCCCTATCTTTCTACTGACCCTTTTTTATCTTCTCTATATTAAACTGTGTTTTGCATTTTATCTCTTACTATCCATTTTATTTATACAATATCTACAATTTTCTACTGACCCTTTCTTTGTCTTCTCTATTTTAAACTGTTTTGTGCATTTTATCTCTTACTATCAATTTTATACAATCTCTATAATTTTCTGCATGTCAAATATTCTCTTCGTCTTCAAAATGTTTGCCTTGGACGGAAACAGTTGTAATGCATAATTCATGCCAGAGATTAATTGTGGAAGTGAGGAGAATGACTGGCGGCAGGTGGTTGTGATTGGAATCGTGGCCGAGGAGAGGAAGGAAGGAATCTCCCGCAATCTGGTGGAAGAAGAAGCGCAAGGTGTGCTGTTTTGAACGCGCGTGCCGCTTTGCTTGACCACCGCGGCAGATGTCCACGAAAAAGCAAAGAGAAGAAAAAAAAATTAAACAAAACGGACACGAAAAGGAAACGCGACGGCAGGTGGTTCAACAATCACTCCACCGATCTTTTAAAGAAAATAATAATAGCAATTAACTGGGAAGCATAACGGGATTTTGATTTATAATTTGATCGTTTTGGAAATATAAGTTATGAAGATAATAAAAAATATAGGAGTAATTAATAATGTCTTAAGGTGACGAGGCATATCTATAAAAAATGTTTATAAATTCTAAAACTCTCAAACAAATTTTCTAGTAATGTAGAATAAAACTTTACTAGAAAATTTTAGAACATTTAATAATTCCAACAAAAAAAAGCAAGCAAGAAAAATCCAAGAGTCTAAAAGAAAATATTTCTAGAAAAAAAATCTCGAAACAATTATGCAATTTCTAAGAAATTAAAAAGAAACCTTAACCACTTCAAATAATCTGGACTTATTTTAGTTGAAAATTGTAAATTTTAAATTTTTAGAAAAAGAAAAACCTTTTAAAACCTAATGAAAATCTCCGAAAGAAAAATTACTAAAAAAATCTAGAAATTTATATTAAAAAAACTGCTTCGCAATTTCACAACCTGCGAAAAAATTTCTTGGTATCTGGACAGAAAATTACTGGATATTTCTAGAATCCTTGAAGGAAAACCTGAAAAGTTAAAGTAATAAATGCGTGAGAAGACAAATTTCTGTAAAATTAATTGTCAAAGAAAATTCTTATAATTTGGGGGAAAAACCCTGAATTAAAAATTGTCTTGAAATAAAACTACAAATTTTGACAAATATTCCGTGAATCTGGACTTTAAATTACTCAAAAATTCGAGAACCCTTTAAGAAAATCATGGATTTATAAGATCTAGCAATTCTTCCTGAAAGGAGAGCCTACGACCGAATTTGGAAATTGAATATTTTTAATTACTGAAATCCCAAGAATCCTTGTATAAATCCTAGACAATTTCGATAGAATAAAGCAAGTAAAGCAAAAAAAGAAAACTCTTGAGGAATAATTACGATTTAAAGCGAAAATTCCTAAACGAAAAATTTCTAGAAATATAGCAAAATATGTTTGAAATTACCAGAAAAAAATTAAAAAATCGAAAGTAAAACCGTAAACCAAAAATTACTAACATATTCTAAAAATTTAGGGGACAAATGCTTCGCTCTGAACTCTGAACCAAATTTGGTTTCAAAATTATTTGAAAATTAATTTTTTATTTATTAATTAATGTAAAAAAATAATTAACTCTTGAACAATTACGATGAGATAAGAAATGCTGAAATGTCTCAAAAAAATATTTTTGGAAAAAAATTGTGAAAAAAAATGCCGAAAATTTTAAAACCCTTAGCAAAATTTCTACGAATTTGCACATTGATTCTGGAACCTATTTAGAATTTTACTAATTTCCAGAATTTTTAATTACAGACCCTTAATATTTTCCAGGATTTCTTGCTTTATTTGTTTATTGGAGATTTTCTAGAATTTATAATGGAAGAAATTCTGGAAAATTGCTAATATTTTTTAAACGAATTAAAATCTAAAAAAAAAAATAGTCTCGATAAAGTTTGTAAAAATAGGAACGCAAGATGAATTGAAATTTTCTAGAAATTTTCTAAAGAAAACAAGCAAATTTGAATAATATAATATTAGAAATGTTTGAAGTTTCTAAAAATTAAAAAAATACAGTGAATTATTGAAGAAAATTCTTCAATTAGGGTGAGAAGAAAATTTTCTAGTAAACTTTAAAAGCTGGAAAGAAAAACTGTGTAAAAAGTATAACGACACGATAATTTCTAAGAAACTTAATTAAAAAAAAAATTTTTTCACGAATTGCTAATTTTCTATAAAATTAAAATCTAAAAAAAAAAGAAATATTTGACTCTGGACAAAGTTTCTAAAAATAAGGACGTTAAATTACATGGAAGTTTCTAGAAGTTTTCTAAAAAATTAAGCAAATTTGAATAAAATAAAACAATTTAAACCGTAAAAATACAGAACTCTTGAAAAATGATGAAATATATGGGGGGAAAGAATTCCTGGAAATATTAAATGATATCATCAAGAATCACAAGATACTCGAGGAATGGAATTTTGTAAAAACGAAGCAATATTTCCAAAATATTCCGTTTAAATGATTAGAAAACATTAACTAATTAAATTGTCTAAAATGTTTTTCAGACAAGTAATATTTAACATCCTTTTCCGTTTTTATGTACAGAATAGAGTACACAAAAGTATTATTTGGTTTCCATTTACAAATTAGTAATTACCCAATTACCCCCCCGATTTACCGTTAATCTGGAAATTTCCTGAGCCCTTGGAAAAAAAATCTAGATTTCTAAATGAAAATTTTCTAAAAATTCTAGAACCTTCTAGAAGACCAGTTGAAAAAATAACTTGAAATCGGCAAGAGAAATTACTGAACATTCCTTAAACTTTCTCGAAAATAAGAAAACATTCCTAGGAGAAAATTTTCTAAAAAAATTCTATACCTTCCATGAAAAATTCCGCTATTTAGAACTATCTAAATAATTTTATAGCCTCTAGTTGAAACAAAATGTTGAGTTCTAGAAAAGCAATTACTAATATTTACCTGAATTCTCGAAAAGAAGACGAATTAAAAAATTTAGAGTCTGAAAGAAAATCTTTGCAATTTATAAAAAAATTAATTTGGGGAAGAAGTTATTTACCTTTAGAACACACTACAATCAATAATTTTAAAATAATAGACAATTTTGGTAAACAAAATCTACAAGACCATTCTTTTAGAAAAAAAAAAAAAAATTCTAGAAAATCCTAATGCCGCAATTTAAAAATCTTGAACTCTGGAGAATAAATTTTTAGAAATTTCCTGGACCCTCGAGAAAATAATCTAGATTTCCAGAAGAAAATTCTAAAAATTCAAGAGCCACAAAAAAAACTCTGCTATTTAAAAGTTGGAAAAAATTTTGAAGATGAGTTGGTGCCTTATCCAAAATTATCAACACTTGCTTTTTTAAAAAAAAACCTTTCACCTACATATTGAATATGTATCATAAAATACATCAGTTATTATTTATTACAGTTTCATTTCCATACCAAAGGTACAAAATACTTATGGCACCTTTCCAGAAATATACCTTTTGATCATCCAAGCCAATTTTGAACAGTCGTAATCAATTAGTCTTATAAATATGGATTTTTTTGATTTTTGATGACCCAATTTTGTTCGATTTCTTTCTCCTTCGCAATTACAATACTTTCCCGTATAATCCTTTTAGGGTATGTAGAAAATACGTTTATCAACTGTGAAATTCCGCCAATAAACAGATACGTCTTTGAATTATGGACCGTTAAATCGTATTTGGTGTAGTACTGTACGGTCGTCGTAAATAGACGTGTATCGAACAGTTCTAAATCCGTTTGAGCGCGGAATGCACTTAAACTCTTGACCTTATCATGCGAACAATTCCAGTGAATGTCTTTACATGTCTGTACACACACACACACACAAACGCACACGCATACCAACATCTAACGCACGGAACCACCGAAAGGACGGACGCAACAAAAGAATTGAAATCTACACTTTTGGTGTCGTTGTTATCACACCTCGAGACACCGAGACAAGACAATGCACTAATTAATTAACGGACTTGCACGGTACGACAAGCTTCTAATGTGAAAATGTACAAGCATTGTATTTTTTTCCTTCTAATGCCCTTAATTATCATAAAGCTGTTATATAATAATAATAATATGTCTTCATTTTCAAAGTGTTAGAAGAGTACAAAAAGAAAATTGCGTATAATGTTTATATAATATTAAATATTAATGAAAACACCCATTAAGTTAAGAGTATCTACAATTAGTACGAGGGTACCTTTTCATGGAACAAAAGAAAAACCCAATTGTTGGATTTGGCTCATATTGAAGATTCCAAAAAGTCAACAGCTGTTTACTTTCAAGCTCTTGCACATAACAGGTTATAGGTGCAAGAGCTTGAAAGTAAACACCTGTTGACTTTATGAAGCACCTTAATTGAATTTCTTAAGCATATCTTTCAACTAATCGTCACTAGCATTTTTTGAACGATTGGTAAATTATGTGGGAAACAACGCCAAAAAACATTTTTTCGACAACCATTAATATCCAAAAGATGTTTCAATCTCACGTTACAATTGTAGCAGTATCTATAAAATAAAGCTAAATTCAAAACAATCGTGTTTGTAATCGATCTTGTAATATTAACTTAATATTACAAGATCGATGTGACTATCTTGTAATATTAAGTTAATCGATTACAAACACGATTTTTTTGAGTTTAGCTTTATTTTATAGATACTGCTACAATTGTTGAAGCCACTGTGTGATGAAACAATTGTAGTAGTATCTACAAAATAAAACTATAGTCAAAACAATCGTGTTTTTTTTCCATTATAAGTCCAAAATGGAGTTTCGCTAAGTAACAGCCTTATCAATCCAATATTTGTAATTTCAGTTCAAAATTTTCTGAATCAACAAAATAATTTTTGAAGACCTTCACGTAATTCAGCACTAAACGAACTACAGCCACAACTGAAATCCGTATTTTAATCGAATAGCTTAGAAGAGAAGATTATATGAATAAATGCATATTTTAAAAATCTTGTTTTCGCTACGATAAAATTCTCACAATGTGTACAAAACGGACGATCACGAGGGGAAGCCAAGATAAAATTATTCAACAATTGATTAATTGTTGCTTATCGGTGCAGGTGGTGCAAAGATTAACAACTAAATAATTGTTGAAAAGATAACAAAAACGGTGATTATCCTGCAGTAAACTTATCAGAGTATAAATTTGGTGAACCAACTATTGTTTATTGTTTATTGTGATGCTTTGGATTACCTGTTAACAAAATACATTAATATACACATACATAAAAAAAATACACTAAATTTTGAGCAATTCATTCTTCAGAATGTTCTTCCAGTCAAACCCATATAGAATGTAATTCTGGACAATTTCTTCTACTTCTATCTACAACTGTAGCATTTATTTTATATTTCATGTTTTAAGCATTCTGCTTAAAATTTGATTATGGACACATAGTGTCCGAAATGTACATCTAGTACTTAAATAAAAATTGTGAAGAAAGGAATTTAACCGCATTTTTATTATGAATAAATAAATTTTCAAAATTTTTAATCGAGCTTTTAATCTAATAATAATTCCATTAAAACCCTCGTTTATAATCAATAAATTGAATTGTGGATAGAGGCCACCCACCCACCCTACATATATTAAAAACTTTATATCACTGACACTGTTTTTATTTAATCAATTAAAAGATTGAAACTTTTGAAGTATCCATAATAAAAATTAAAACCACTGTTTCAATTTAATTAAATTAATTTTAAATTGAATCAAGATTTATAATCAATAATAATTAATTATTAATACTTCAATTCAATACTACTTTTATGTATATCAAGGGTGGATGTGTGACCCACCCTCCAATTATTTTAACATAAGCAAACACATCTTCTTATATTACTTAAGAAGATTAATTACATTATAAAATACTGAATCTAGTTTACAAATTAATAATAATATTTGTAGAACCCTCGTTTATTATCAAGTGGTTGTAGGGTGGGATAGAGGCCACCCACCCACCCTAAATATGTTTATAACTTCAAATCACTGACACTGTTGTTAGTTTTTAATAAACAATCCAAAATGTTTAGATGTGTGTCACTAAACTAAATCGACTGTTTCAGCTTATGATCTTTTGTATATGTAGGGTGGGTGGGTGGCCACTATCCCACCCTCCAATCATTTCATCATCAGCAACGCATTTTCTATGAATATCCCTTGAATAAAAAAGTTAAATAATTTATAAAATACTGAACCCAGTTTACAAATTAATAATATTTGCAGAACCCTCGATTATTATCAAGTGATTGGAGGGTGGATTAGAGGCCACCCACCCACCCTACATATGTTTAATACTTCAAATCATTGACACTATTTTTAGATTTTAAAAAACAATAAAAAATGTTTAGATGTGTGCCACTAAACTAAATCGACTGTTTTAGCTTATGATCATTTGTATATGTAGGGTGGGTGGGTGGCCTCTATCCCACCCTCCAATAATTTCATCATCAACAACGTAATTTTTAATAATATCTATTGCATAAAAATTTAATTAATTTGTAAAGTATTGAACCGAGTTTAAAGATTAATAATAATTTTTGCAGAACCCTCGACTATTTTCTTGTAATTGGAGGGTGGGTTAGAGGCCACCCACCCACCCTACATATATCCAATCCTTTAAATCATTGACACTGCTTTTAGTTTAAAAAAAAAAAAACATCGAAAAACTTTAGACGTGTGTCAAAAATTTAACCCATTGTTTTAGCTTGAGTATTTAATTCTATATGTAGTGTGGGTGGGTGTTTACCGTCCTAATCATTTAATTAATTATTAATTAAATTAATTTGTATAATCTTGAAACTAGTTTGAAATTTAATAATAATTTTTGCAGAAGTCTCATTTATTATCAACTCATTGGAGGGTGGAATAGAGGCCACCCACCCACCCTACATATATCCTTTATTTTAAATCACTGACACTGTTTTTAGTTATTAATAAACGATCAAAATAATTTGGATGGGTGACAGAAATCTAAACCGACTCTTTTAGTTTAAGTATTTAATTGTATATGTAGGGTGGGTGGGTGGCCACTATCCCACCCTCTAATCAGTTTATCATCGACATCGCATTTTCTAATAATATCCTTTGCATTAAAAGTTAATTCAATTTGTAAAATATTGAACGGAGTTTTAAAATTTATAATAATTTTTTGCAGAACCCTCGTATATTATCTTGTAATTGGAGGGTGGATTAGACGCCATCCACACACCCTACATATATCGAATACATTAAAACACTGACACTGTTTTTGGTTTTTAATAAACCATCAAAAGGGTGTGGATTTGTGTCAAAAATATTAACCGACTCTTTTAGCTGAAGTATTTAATTATATATGTAGGGTGGGTGGGTGTCCACTATCCCACCCTCTAATCATTTCATCATCAGAAACGCATTATCTATTAATATCCTTTGTATAAAAAGATTAATTAATTTGTAAAACATTGTAACGAGTTACAGTTTAATAATAATTTTTACAGAACCCTCGTTTATAATCAATTGATTGGAGTGTGGGATAGAGGCCACCCACCCACCCTACATACATCCGATATTTTAAATCACGTTCTTATAAACGATCAAAAGAGTTTAAATGTGTCACAGAAATCCAAATCGACTCTTTTAGTTTAAGTATATAATTTTATATGTAGGGTGTGTGGGTGGCCACTATCCCACCCTTCAATCATTTCATCATCAGCAACGTATTGTCTAAGAATATCCATTGGATACAAAAGTTAATTAATTCGTTAAATTAAATCAAATTTAAATATTAATATTAATGTTTGTAGAACCCTCGCCTATTTTCTAGTTATTAGAGGGTGGGTTATAGGCCACCCACCCACCCTACATGTATCCAATACATTAAATCACTGACACTGTTTTTAAGTTTTTTTTAAAACCTCAAAAGACTTTAGATGTGTGACAAAAATCTAAACATATAGTTCTAAGTTCAGTATTTAATTTTATATGTAGGGTGGGTGGGTGGCCACTAACCTACCCTAAAATTATTTAACCATTAGCCACGCATTTACTAATGATTTTTTTTCTACAAAACGATTAATTTGTAAAATATTGAATCAAATATTATAATTAACAATAATTTTTGCAGAAACCTCGTTTATAATCAATTGATTGGAGGGTAGAATAGAGGTCACCCACCCACCCCACATACATCCAATACTTTAAATCACTGACACTGTTTTTAGTTCTTAATAAACAATCAAAAGTGTTTGGATGTGTGACAGAAAGCTAAACCTACTCTTAGGTTAAGTTTTTAATTCTATATGTAGGGTGGGTGGGTGGCCACTATCCCACCCTCCAATCATTCTATCATCAGCAACGCATTTTCTAATAATATCCTTTGCATAAAATCTTAATTAATTTGTAAAATATTGAAACGAGTTTGAAGTTTAATAATAATTTTTGCAGAACCCTCGTTTAAAATCAATTGATTGGAAGGTGGAATAGAGGACACCCACCCACCCTACATATATCCAATACATTAAATCACTGACACTGTTTTTAATTTTGACTAAAAAAACACTGATGAGTTTTAATGTTTGACTAAAATCTAAACCAACTGCTCTAGTTTCAGTATTTAATTTTATATGTAAGGTGGGTGGGTGTGCTCTATCCTACCCTTCAATAATTTTATCATTAACAACGCAATTTATAGAAATTTTCGTGAGATTAAAAAGAGATTAAAAATTAATTTATAAAATGTTGAATTACGTTTACAAATTAATAATATTTGCAAAAGCCTCGTTTATTATTAAGTGATTGGAGGGTGGGTTAGAGGACACCCACCCACCCTACATATGTTTAATACATCAAATTATTGACACTATTTTTAGGTTCTTAATAAACAATCAAAACTGTTTTGATGTGTACCACTAAACTAAATCGAGTGTTTCAGCTTATGATCATTTGTATATGTAGGGTGGGTGGGTGGCCTCTAATCCACCCTCCAATTATTTAATCATCAACAGCGCAATTTCTAATAATATCCTTTGCACAAAAAGATTAATTAATTTGTAAAATATTGAATCGAGTTTACAGATGAATAATAATCTGCAAAAATAGACCCTCGTCTATTATCTTGTAATTGGAGGGTGGGTTAGAGGCCACCCACCCACCCTACATATATCCAATACTTTAAATCATTGATACTGTTCTTAGTTTTTAATAAAATATCGAAAGACTTTAGAAGTGTAACAAAAATCTAAACCTATTGTTCTAGCTTGAGTATTTAATTTATTTGTAGGGTGGGTGGGTGACCACTATCCCACCCTATAATCATTTCATCATCAGCAACACATTTTCTAATAATATCCTTTGTATAACGAGATTAATTAATTTGTAAAACATTGAAATGAGTTTGAAGCTTAACAATAATTTTTGCAGAACCCTTTTTTATAATTAACTGATTCAAAGGTGAAATAGAGGCCACCCACCCACCCTACATATATCCTATACTTTAAATCATTGACACTGTTAATAGTTTTTTTTAAGATTCAATAAGTTTGTATGTGTGGCTAAAATCTGAACCAACTGTTTTAGTTTAAGAATTTAATTGTATATGTAGGGTGGGTGGGTGGCCTCTATCCCATCCTACAATTATTTCATCATCAGCAACGCATTTTCTAATAATATCTTTTGCATAAAAAGATTAATTAATTTGAAAAACCTTAAAACGAGTTTGAAGTTTAATAATATTTTTTTGCAGAACCCTCGTTTATAAACAACTAATTTGAAGGTGGAATAGAGGCCACCCACCCACCCTACATACATTCAATATTTACAATCACTGACACTGTTTTTAGTTTTTAATAAACGATGAAATTAGTTTATAATTGTGGTTAAAATTAAATGACTGTTTTAGTTTAAGTATTTAATTAAATATGTAGGGTGGGTGGGTGGCCACTATAAATAAATAATCATGTATAAGTAGGGTGGGTGGGTGGCCTCTATCCCACCCTCCAAAAATTTCATCATCAACAACGTATTTTATAAATTAATCGTGACAAAGAAAAGAATAATAAAAATAATTAAAACATTGAAACGAGTCTAAAATTTTTTAACAATTATTGCAAAACCTTGTTTATAATCAACTGTTTGGAAGGTTGATTATTGAACACCCACCCATCCTACATATGTTATAAATTTCAAATCAATTATAGTATTTTTTGTTATAATTAAAAGAACAAAATAATTTGGACGTGCGACAAAAATTTGAACCGATTGTCGTAACTTGAGTATTAATTCGATATATAGGGTGGGTGGGTGTCCTCTATTCTACCCTGCAATGATTTTACTATTAGTTAGACATTTATTAATAATAATCTTTTTATTAGAATGTAATTTGTAAAATATTGAATTAAGTTTAAAGTGTAGTAATAATTTTTGCAGAATCCTCTTTTAATATCAAGTGATTGAAGGGTGGAATCGAGTACACCCACCCACCCTACCAATACATTAAAACACTAGCACTGTTTTCGTTTTTATTAAACGATTTATGTTTGAATGTGTGATAGAAATCAAAACGACTGTTCTAGCTTATGTATTTAATTATTTATGTAGGGTGGGTGGGTGCCCACTATCCTACCCTCCAATAATTTCATCATCAGCAACGCATTTTTTAATATATCCTTTGCATAAAATGATTAATTAATTTATTAACATTCAAACGAGTTTTAAGTTTAATAATAATTTTTACATAACCCTCGTTTATAATTAACTGATTGGAGGGTGAAATAGAGGCCACCCACCCACCCTACATATATCCAATACTTTAAAACGTTGACACTGTTTTTAACTTTATGATGACCACGTCACCATTTTTTAGTTTAAGTTTTAATACATTTATGAATGATGGGTGGGTTCATAAGCAATAGTTTTCTCACTTGGTTTTGTTTCATTGCAAATTTAGCGACGATCAGTAATTTAAGTAATCATATAGATGTAGGGTGGGTGGGTGGCCTCTATGCCATCCTCCAATAAGTAAAACATACTCTAGATTTAGTTAAATTTTTTAGCATATAGTAAATAATTTCGTTTGTTAAATTATACAAAAAATTTTATCTTATCATCACGTATATGTTAGGTGTGTGGGTGTCGCTTTATTTTACCGTTTAATTTTTTAATTTTCTTGATGGTTCCTTTAAAAATTCTAAGTAATTTACTTATTAAATTTTACATTAGTTTTATTTTAATCAAAATTCAATCAGTAAAATCCACGCGTATGTTTTAGTGGCTGGAGGGTGAATTCGTGCTTATTACAAATATTTCTTAGGTAAATCTTTGAAGTATGATGTTGGGATTGGAGGGTGGGTTAGAGGCCACCCACCCACCATACATATACATGATTATTTCAATTACTAATCGCGTTTAAGTTTCCAACAAAACAAAACAAAGCCAGTAATGAATTTATCAAAAATCATCATCACTATTTTAGTTTAAACTTTTAATATTTTATGTAGGGTGGGTGGGTGGCCACTATCCTACCCTCCAATCCGTAAAACATACGCGTGGATTTTGCTGATTAACTTTTTATTAAAAAACATTAAGGTAGGATTTAATAATTGAATTACTTCTAATGTTCAAGAAATTTTAAATGAAAACTCATGAAAATTAAAATATGGAATGACAGAATAGTGGACCCACCCAACATATATACAATTTTATTATATAAAAATTAATAAATAACATAATAATCGAATTTTTTGACTATATGCAGAATAATTTTTTACCTAAAACTAGAGTATGTTTTACTCATTGGGTGGGATAGCAGCCACCCACCCACCCTACATATATTTCAATTACTGATCGTCGTTAAGTTTCCAATGAAACAAGATTTAGACAATGATGGATTTACAGAAAATAATCTTCACTGTTTTAATATAAACTAAAATATATATGTAGGGTGGGTGGGGGTTTACTATTCCACCCTCCAATCAGTAACACATATAGTAGTGTAAAGGTAAAGACATTAAAAAGTATAATTCGATCTTCAATTTTCTATAATTTATCTCGGTAAATTTTTTGAGTGTAGTATAGGGATTGGAGGGTAAGTTTTAAGGCCACCCACCAATAGGTTTTTTTTTTAAACTTTCATCGCTGTTATTGAATTCCATAATAATTGGCTTTAATATTTTCATCGATGTAAATGAATTAAAAATCAATATTTTAGGTGTAAGTTTAAAATATATGTAGGGTGGGTGGGTGGCCACTATCCCACCGTCCAATATCTATATGATAAACAAAAGTTTTATTAGAAAAAAATGTGTAGAAAAGATCAAATTTAAAATTGAAAATTTGCTTATTTAAATTTTTTTCTTGAAATTAAGCTTGAGTAAAAATACATATGTGGGGTGGGTGGGTGGCTTCTAACCCACCCAACAATCATTACATCATTGGATACGTATTTAATAATAATATTCTTTTCATAAAAATTAATTTGAAAAATATTACATCGAGTTTAAAGATTAATAATAATTTTTACAGAACTCTCGTTTATTATCAAGTAATTGGAGGGTGGGATAGAGGCCACCCACCCACCCTACATAAAACTAATATTTTAAATCACTGACACT
Source organism: Ontholestes murinus (assembly GCA_963969525.1). Taxonomy (NCBI): domain Eukaryota; kingdom Metazoa; phylum Arthropoda; class Insecta; order Coleoptera; family Staphylinidae; genus Ontholestes; species Ontholestes murinus. The sequence continues at coordinate 75,220,413 of OZ018390.1, read as the reverse complement.
GATTTAGGATTTTTAGAAACGATCAAAAAGTGTGGATTTGTGACTATAAAATAAACCGACTGTTTTAGCTTAAATATTTAAATATATATGCAGGGTGGGTGGGTGACCACTATCCCCCCCTCCAATCACTACATCATCAGCAACACATTTTCTAATAATTTCCTTTTCATAAAAAGATTAATTAATTTGTAAAATTTTAAATTCAGTTTAAAAATTAATAATAATATTTGCATAACCCTCGTTTGTTTTCAAATGTTTGGAAGGTGGATTTGAGGCCACCCACCCACCCTACATATATCCATTTCTTTAAATCATTGACACTGCTTTTAGTTTTTATTTAATAAAAGATCGAACAAATTTGAATGTGTGACAATAATTTAAACCTACTGTTTAAGCTCAAGTAAAAATGAATATGTAGGGTGGGTGGGTGATCTCTAACCCACCCAACAATCATTACATCATTGGATACGCATTTAATGACAATATTCTTTTCATAAAAATTAATTTGAAAAATATTACATCGAGTTTAAAGATTAATAATAATTTTTATTCTCGTTTATTATCAAGTAATTGGAGGGTGGGATAGAGGCCACCCACCCACCCTACATAAAACTAATATTTTAAATCACTGACACTGATTTAGGATTTTTAGAAACGATCAAAAAGTGTGGATTTGTGACTATAAAATAAACCGACTGTTTTAGCTTAAATATTTAAATATATATGCATAGTGGGTGGGTGGCCACTGTCCCACCCTCCAATCACTACATCATCAGCAACGCATTTTCCAAGAGACACATTTTCTAAAAAGATTAATTAATTTGTAAAATATTAAATTCAGTTTACAAGTTAATAATAATATTTCCAGAATCCTCATTTGTTATCAAGTGATTGGAGATTGGGTTAGAGGCCACCCACCCATCTTACATATGTTTAATACTTCAAATCATTGACACTATTTTTACATTAGAAAAAAACAATCTTAAAAATTTAGATGTGTGCCACTAAACTAAATCAACTGTTTCAGCTTATGTTAATAGGATGGGTGTGTGCTCTCTATCCCACCCTCCAATAATTTCATCATCAGCAACACATTTTCTAATATAATTTCCTTTGCATAAAAAGATTAATTATTTTGTTAAATATTGAAACAGGTTTTAAGTTTAATAATAATTGTTACATAACCCTCGATTATAATTAATTGATTGGTGAGTGAAATAGAGGCCACCCACCCACCCTACATATTTCCAATACTTTAAATCATTGACACTGCTTATAGTTTTTAATAAATGATCGAATGAATTTGAATGTGTGACAATAATTTAAACGTACTGTTTATGCTTAAGTAAAAATACATATGTAGGGTGGGTGGGTGCCTTCTAACCAACCCAACAATCATTACATCATTGGATACGCGTTTAATAACAATATTATTTTCATAAAAATTAATTTGAAAAATATTTAATCGAGTTTAAAGATTAATAGTAATTTTTACAGAACCCTCGTTTATTATCAAGTAATTGGAGGATGGGTTAGAGGCCACCCGCCCACCCTACATATGTTTAGTACTTCAAATCATTGACACTATTTTTAGGTTTTGATAAAAAATTAAAAATGTTTTGATGTGCGTCACTAAACTAAATCGACCGTTTCAGCTTATGATCATTTGTTTATGTAGGGTGGGTGGGTGGCCTCTATTCCACTCTCCAATCACTTCATCATTAGCAATGATTTTTTTGATAATGTCCTTTGCGTAAAAAGATTAATCCATTTGTAAAACCTTGAAATGAGTTTGAAGTTTAATAATAATTTTTGTAAAACCCTCGTTTATTGTCAAGTAATTGGAGGGTGGGTTAGAGGCCACCCACCCACCCTACAAATATCCAATACATTAAATCATTGACACCGTTTTTGGTTTTTAATAAACAATCAAAAATGTTTTGATGTTTACCACTAAACTAAATCGAGTGTTTCAGCTTATGATAATTTGTATATGTAGGGTAGGTGGGTGGCCTCTATCACACCCTTCAATCATTTCATCATCAGCAACGTAATTTTTATTAAAATCCTTTGCATAAAAAGTTAATTAATTTGTAAAGTATTGAACTGAGTTTAAAGATAAATAATAATATTTGCAGAACCCCCGTTGATAATCAATTGATTGGGGGGTGTAATGGAGGTCACCCACCCTCCCTATATATATAGAATATTTTAAATCACTGGCATTGGATTTGGTTTTTAATAAACGATCAAGAGTGGGTGGATTTGTGACAAAAATATTAACAGACTGTTTTAGCTTAAGTATTTAATTATGTATGTAGGGTGGGTGGGTGGCCACTATCCCACCCTCCAATTATTCAATCATCAACAACGCATTTTTTAAATGTTATATATGTCTATACCCACCCACCCTACATATATCTAATACATGAAATCACTGTTACACGTTATAATTCATAAAAGATCGAAACAGTTTAGATTTATGATAAAAATGATAAAAATCCAAATCTACTGTTTCAGTTTATATAAAATTACATATGTAGGGTGGGTGGGTGGCCTCTAGTCCACCTAATCATTACATCCTTAGATACGCATTTATTAACAATATTCTTTTCATAAATATTAATTTGAAAAATTTCAAATCGAGTTTAAAGTTTAATAATAATTTTTGTAAAACCCTCGTTTATTATCAAGTGATTGGAGGGTGGGTTAGAGGCCACCCACCCACCCTACATATATCCAATACAATAAATCCTTGACACCGTTTTTGGTTTTTAAAAAACAATCAAAAATGTTTTGATGTGTGCCACTAAACTAAATCGACAGTTTTGGCTTATGGTTATTTGTATATGTAGGGTGGGTGGGTGGCCTCTATTCCACCCTCCAATCATTTCATCATTAGCAATGCATTTTTTAATAATATCCTTTGCATAAAAAGTTTATCAACTTGTAAAGTTTTGAACCGAGTTTAAAGATTAATAATAACTTTTGCATGACCCTCGTCTATTATCTTGTAATTGGAGGGTGGGTTAGAGGCCACCCACCCACCCTACAAATATCCAATACTTTAAATCATTGACACTGTTTTTAGTTTTTAATAAAACATCGAAATACTTTAGAAGTGTGACAAAAATCTAAATCTAGTGTTATAGCTTGAGTATTTAATTTTATATGTAGGGTGGGTGGGTGGCCATTATCCCACCCTCCAATTATTTCATCATCAGCAATGCATTTTCGAATAATATTCTTTGCGTAAGAGGATTAATCAATTTGTATAATATTGAATTAAGATTCACTCTCTACATCAGTATGTTTAATTTCCATTAAAAGCTTAAATGTATAACAATAATTTAAAAATAATATTTTAATTTCATTAAAACAATATGTGTGTGGGTGTCCACCAATAAAATATAACATAATCGTTTATTTGTTTTATTCTCTCTGCAGTGTATTGTATATTTTCTCGCGCAGTTCATTGTAGATAAGAAAGATTTTATTATTTGTAACGCTATACGTGAATGTTATCGGTGGAATTCAATCGCATCAAGTAAAAAAAAAACTATAATCGACCAACGATAAGACCAACCCGAGCGTTCGGGTATCGCTTTCTCTAAGCATTTCTGATAAGGAACGTAATCTGTTTAATTTCAGGCGCCGAGTTGTCCCAGTCCCACTGCTGCCACTACAACGATAGCGAAGAAAGAAAAAAAAAATTGGAACTACACGAACCCACTTTATCAGCTCTCAAATGGAGAAATGCCATTAATCCACGCACACACACATATAAATGCAAATGCATATTAAACTGTGATACGACAATCTGGTAAGTTTGTACCAATTATTTCTTGCTTAACGTGATTAAAGTCAATGCTGTTTGACGTAAATGATCAGGAAATGAAATATTATTGATTAATTGTAGCGATTTAATATAGAATTTCTTAATTGATTATTTAATTCGATTCATTAAATTGGCTTTAAAATTATTATCCGTATTTACCTGTAATAATTAAATCTATGGCCGATAAATAATAACTGTGCGTTCTTGTTTATGGTCGCGCGTGAGATCTTCGAAAAATTTTCATTCATTAAATTTAATGATATTTCATTAGTTGTGAATTCGGCTGTTGAGGAATATGAGCCGTTAAATTTCGTCTAAAAACCTTTCTCTCTCTTCCTTTATATACGTACGTATATCTCCATCTTTCTCTGTGTGTGCGACTCGAGACACATTCACTAATGCATAGAAATATATAGAAGCGGTGGCGTACAAGTAGAGGAGTAACATTACCGTGTCACGCTGAAATAGCCACGTTAATTATCAATTAATTAGAGACTCTCGTAATTAGCCTGCATTTTCTACTGTCTGGTAATCACACGGTTTTATATTTTAATTATTAAATGGAATCGACCTACAACGGAGATGGATTTTTTTTTTCTACGCAAACATGTGTTTGTTCCACAAGGATCGATTATAGGACCTTCCGTACAATTATAATATAGTTTTAGCTAAACGCAGAAATCCTCCTATAGAATTTAAAACTTATCAATTTTTTTTTTTTTTGACGCAATCACTGATTATGGAAAGCATTATACCATCGGGTTTTTATGTTTGAAAGGATTGCAGGGAGAGAGGATTGTGGATTAATAATAATAGTATATAACGAAAGATCTGGTTTTCACCGTCCATTCCGTTCCGTTGCGCCGCCGTGGAATTCCGGGTTCGGAGCCGGTGAAGAGTTGCTCGAGTGCGCATGCGCCCATAGCGAACCGTGCGACTTTTTCAGCGCCGCCTGTCCCACGGTCAGCTGCTCTCGGCACCACCAACACCACCACCACCTCTCCACACTCTGCCTCCTGCAGCAGATTAAACGGATCCACTGTTAGCTCACATGTTATGATGCATCGCAATATTGCGTTTTAAATTATTACGCGATCAAAATGAATCATCACTAATTACTAATATGTAGTTTAATTCAAAGATACTCTTAAATTTCTTAATTTCTAGCTGTTAAAATGTTTGAATGCTTATTATATGACAATTGTTTTTATCCTACTATTTTAGAAATTTATCCCCTTCCCGCACAATTATTTTTGGAAGTGGTTAAAGGTAACGTAAATAATAATACTCTTAAAACAAATATATTATTTTTTAATAAAATGATTTAAATTAAAATTCATTCGTAAATTGTTTAATTTTCAATTAGTTTCAGCTTAATGCCATTATAAAATATGATAATTTTATTACTTACATTTTACTCATTGTTTCTAATTCTTTCTAATTGTTTATTTTATTGTTAATAAGTACTTTGTAACTACACTAACTAAAAAAGAATTAATTTTATCGTTTAGCGACGCTATAATCGCCTGTTGTTTAAAATTAATGGAGAACAATGTTAAAATTTTGGTGTTTCACTTTTGGTGGAGGCGCCGGTCTCATAATACAAAATCTATTAATTATGTGTTTCAACGCAAAATTTAATTTATTATAATAAAAATTGTGTTTTAATTCTCAACATTATTTACGAGTTTTGTACTTTTTTTAGGGATGATTAATCTACCCCCTCTATATACACATTTAATTTTAAACTCAAAATCTAGTTTAAAATTTATTAGGTGGGATTGATTTTTTATTGAAACGGAAACAGTAATAGTGGTTTAAATGCAATGTATATGTAGGGTGGGTGGGTGGCCACTATCCCACCCTCTAATTAATAAAATATAAGCGCTAATTTTACCTCGTAATTATAAAAGTATACAAATGATTTTACAAAATATACAATTAATAAATTCATTGTATATTTTCTTTTGAACATAATTTTAGATAGGCGTTTGCGATTCATTTTTTTTCTGAGAGTACGTTGTTAATGGTATAGTGATTGGAGGGTAGGATAGTGGCCACCCACCCACCCTACATATACATTGGTACTTAAGCTCAAACACTGTTTTAATTTCATTAAACTCTTCACCTCTAAGACTGTTGTTTCTTCAAGAAATGAAGTCAGTGATTGTGGTTTAAGTATAAATGTATATGTAGGGTAGGTGGGTGGCCTCTATCCCACCCTCCAACTAGTAAAACATAAACGTGAGTTTTGCTGATTAATTATTAAATTATATGAATGAATATACTGAATTTATTACAAAATCCTTCGCTTATGATGTAGCAATTGAACGGTGGGATAGTGGCCACCCACCCACCCTACATATACATTGATAGTTAAGGTAGAACAGTGTTTTAACGTCATTAAACTCTTAAACTGTAAACATGTGATCGTAACTTAAATTCAAAAACGAATTTAAAATTTATTGGATGAGAAAACTGAAAAACTGTTGAGTTTTTATGGAAACAAAAACAGTTATGGTGGTTTATATCTAATGTATATGTAGGGCGGGTGGGTGGCCACTATCCCACTCTCCAATTATTAGAATATAAGCGCTTATTTCACCTTATAAGTATTAAATCATAGGAATAATTTTACTGAATTAATTACTTGAATATTCTCAGTTTCACATATTTTAAAATCGGCGCTGCGTTTTAAATTTAGTTCTGAGAATATTTTGATTATGTTGTAGTAATTGGAGTGTAAGATAGTGGCCACCCACCCACCCTACATATATATTTATATTTAATATCTTAACACTGTTTTAATTCCATTAATCTCTTCATCTGTAAGACTGTTGTTATTTCTGAAAATGAAATCAGTGATTGTGGTTTAAATATAAATGTGTATGTAGGGTGGGTGGGCGGCCTCTATCCCACCCTTCAACTAGTAAAATATAAACGCGAATTTTGGTAATTAATTATTAAATTATGTAAATGAATGTACTGAATTTATTACAAAGTCCATCGCTTATGATATAGTAATTGGAGGGTGGGATAGTGGCCACCCACCCACCCTACATATACATTGCTACTTAAGCTCAAACACTGTTTTAATTCCATTAAACTCTTCAACTGTAAGACTGTTGTTTCTTCATGAAATTAAATCAGTGATTGTGGTTTAAGTATAAATGTATATGTAGGGTGGGTGGGTGGCCTCTATCCCACCCTTCAACTAGTAAAACATACGCGTGAGTTTTGCTGATTAATTATTAAAATATATGAATGAATGTACTACATTTATTACAAAGTCCATCGCTTATGATGTAGAAATTAGATGGTGGGATAGTGGACACCCACCCACCCTACAAATACATTGGTACTTAAGCTCGAACACTGCTTTATAATCATTAAACGTTTAAACTGTAAAAATGTGTTCGTTTTTTTGGAATTAAAAGCAGTAATAATGATTTTAATATAACGCATATATGCAGGGTGGGTGGGTGTTATTTATCCCACTCTTCAACTGATAAAATACTGCAGTTTTACTAATAAATCATTAAATTATTAGTTTGTAAAAAATGGAATACTTATCTACCCACCCTGCAAATATATTTAAACATAAATTAAAAAACGAATTTAAAATTTATTGGATGAGAAAACTGTAAAACTGTTGAGTTTTCATGAAAACAAAAACAGTTATAGTGATTTAAAGACAATGTATATGTAGGGTGGGTGGGTGTCCACTATCCTACCCTTTAATTATTATAACATAAGCGCTAATTTTACGTAGAAATTTTAAATTACACAAATAATTTTACCGAATTAATTACTTGAATATTTTTACTTTCACATTTTTTTTAAATCGGCGTTTAGCGTAAATTTTCTTCTGAAAATACTTTGATTATGTTATAGTAATTGAAGGGTGGGATAGTGGACACCCACCCACCCTACATATATTTTTTAAATTAAATCTCTTAACACTGTTTTAATCCCATTAAAGTCATAAATTGTAAGACTGTTGTTACCTCTGGAAATTAAATCAGTGATTGTGGTTTAAGTGTAAATATATATGTAGGGTGGGTGGGTGACCTCTATCCCACCCTCCAACTAGTAAAACATAAGCGTGAGTTTTGCTGATTAATTATTAAATTATATGAGTGAATGTGTACAGAGTTTATTTCAATTATTTCAAAATCCTTCGATTATGATATAGCGATTAGAGGGTGGGATAGTGGCCACCCACCCACCCTACATATACATTGGTACTTAAGCTCAAACAATGTTTTAATTCCATTAAACTCTTCAACTATAAGACTGTAGTTATTTCTGGAAATGAAATCAGTGATTGTGGTTTAAGTATAAATATATATGTAGGGTGGGTGGGTGGCTTCTGTCCCACCCTTAAACCAATAAAACATACTCGTGAGTTTTAACGATTAATTATTAAATTATATGAATGAATGTACTGAATTTGTTTCAAAATCCATCGCTTATGATATAAAAACTGGAGGGTGGGATAGTGGCCACCCACCCACCCTACATATACATTGATACTTAAGTTCGAAACTATTAAACTGTAAGAATTTGATTGTTTTTTTTGGAATTAAAAGCAGTAATGATGATTTAAATATATCACATATATTCAGGATGGGTGGGTGTGTTCTAGCCTACTCTTCAACTGATAAAACACTGTGGTTTTACTAATTTTAATTATTAAATTATTAGTTTAAACAAATAGGATACTTATCTACCACTCTGCATATATATTCAAACTTAAATTAAAAAACGAATTTAAAATTTATTGGATAAGAAAACTGTAAAACTGTTGAGTTTTCATAAAAACAAAAACATTTATAGTGGTTTAAAGACAATGTATATGTAGGGTAGGTGGGTGGCCACTATCCCACCCTCTAATTAATATAATATAAGCGCTAATTTTACCTCGTAATTATAAAAGTATACAAATAATTTTACTGAATTTATTTCTTGTATATTTTCTTTTCAACATAATTTTAAATAGGCGTTTGCAATTCTTTTTTTTTCTGAGAGTAAGTTGATTATGGTATAGTAATTGGAGGGTAGGATAGTGGCCACCCACCCACCCTACATATACATTAATATTTAAGCTCTTAACACTGTTTTAAATCCAATAAACTCTTCATCTGAAAGACTATTATTATTTCTGGAAATGAAATCAGTGATTGTGGTTTAAGTATGAATGTATATGTAGGGTGGGTGGGTGGCCTCCATCCCACCCTTTAATTAAGAAAACAAACGCGTGAGTTTTGCTAATTAATTATTAAATTATGTGAATGTGTACTGAATTTATTTCAAAATCCTTCGATTGTGATATAGCAATTGGAGGGTGGGATAGTGGCCACCCACCCACCCTACATATACATTGGTACTTAAGCTCGACTGTTTTAATGTCATTAGACTCTTAAACTGAAAAAATGTCGTCGTTTCTTTGGAATTAAAAGCAGTATTGATGATTTAAATATAACGCTAATATGCAGGATGGGTGGGTGTTCTTTATCCCACTCTTCAACTGATAAAATACTGTTGTTTTACTAATAAATCATTAAATTATTAGTTCAAAAAAAATTGGGTTACTTATCTACAGTCCCTGCATATATATTCAAACTTAAATTCAAAAACGAATTTAAAATTTATTGGATAAGAAAACTGAAAAACTGTTGATTTTTTATGGAAACAAAAACAGTAATAGTGGTTTTAATACAATTTATATGTAGGGTGGGTGGGTGGCCACTCTCCCACCCTTTAATTTTTATAACATAAACGCTAATTTTAGGTAGAAATGATTAAATTACAAAAATAATTTTACCGAATTAATTACTTGATTATTTTTACTTTCACATTTTTTTTTAAATGAGAGTTTAGCGTAAATTTTCTTCTGGGAATACTTTGGTGGAAACAAAATGGCGACGCTTCAAACATAAACTGGAGGAAGAAAAATACATTCAGAGGTTTGAATGATCGTAAAAAAGTAACCAAACGAGGAATTCACTTTAAAAGCTCAGGATTTATAGTAAAATAATGGTTTTATAATTAAAAACAAAAACAATCGCCATCGCTTTGTTTTAAACAAAATGGCAACGCTTCAAATATAAACTGGAGAAAGAAAAATGTTTTTAGAAGTTTGAATGATTGTAAAAAAATGACTAAAAGAGGATTTCATTTTAAAAGCTCAGGATTTATAGCAAAACAATGGTTTTATGATTATAAACAAAAACAATCGCTATCGCTTTGGTGGAATCAAAATGGCGACGCTTCAAATATAAACTGGAAGTCGGAAAATGCATTCGGAAATTTGAATGATTGTAAAAAAATAACCAAACGAGGAATTCACTCTAAAAGCTCAGGATTTATAGTTAAACAATGGTTTTATAATTATAAACAAAAACAATCGCCATCGCTTTCGTATAAACAAAATAGCGACGCTTCAAACATAAACTGGATGAAGAAAATTGCATTCGGAGGTTTGAATGTTTGTAAAAAAATAACCAAACGAGGAATTTACTTTAAACGCTCAGGATTAATAGTAAAACAATGGTTTTATAATTACAAATTAAAACAATCGCAATCGCTTTGGAGGAAACAAAATGGCAACGCCTCAAACGTAAACTGGAAGAAGAAATATACATTTGGAAGTTTGAATGATTATAAAAAAATAACCAAACGTGGAATTCACTTTAAAAGCTCAGGATTTATAGTGAAACAATGGTTTTATAAACATAAGTAAAAACAATCGCTATCGCTTTGGTGAAAATAAAATGGCGACACTTCAAACGTAAACTGAAAGAAGAAAAATGCATTCGGAGGTTTGAATGATTGTAAATAAACAAACAAACGAGGAATTCACTTTAAAAGCTCAGGATTTATATTAAAACGATGGTTTTATATTTATAAATAAAAACAATCGCCATCGCCTTGGTGGAAACAAAATGGCGACGCTTCAAACATAAACTGGAAGAAAAAAATGCATTCGGAGGTTTGAATTAATGTACAAAAATAACCAAACGAGGAATTTATTTTAAAAGCTCAGGATTTATAGTAAAATAATGGTTTTATAATTATAATTAAAAACAATCGCTATCGCTTTGGTGGAAACAAAATGGCGACGCTTTAAACATAAACTGGAAGAAAAGAAATGCATTCGGAGGTTTGAATGATTGCAAAAAAATAATTAAACGAGGAATTTACTTTAAAAACTCAGAATTAATAGTGAAATAATTACTGTTTTAATGCCATTAAACTTTTAAACTGTAAATGGGATACTTATATACCTACCCTGCAAATATATTTAAACATAAATTCAAAAACGAATTTAAAATTTATTGGATGGAAAAACTGTAAAACTGTTGATTTTTTATGGAAACAAAAACAGTAATGGTGGTTTATATCCAATGTATATGTAGGGTGGGTGGGTGGCCACTATCTCACCCTCCAATTATTAGAAAATAACCGCTTATTTCACCTTATAAGTATTAAACTATACGAATAATTTTACTGAATTAATTACTTGAACATTCTCACTTTTACGAATTTTAAAACCGGCGTTTAGCGTTTATGTTCTTCTGGGAATACTTTGATTATGGTATAGTAATTGGAGGATGGGATTGTAGCCACCCACCCACTCTACATATATATTTATATTTAAGCCCTTAACACTGTTTTAAATCCAAAATACTCTTCAACTGTAAATATGTTATTTCTGGAAATGAAATCAGTGATTGTGGTTTAAGTATCAATATATATGTAGGGTGGGTGGGTGGCCTCTATCCCACCCTCCAACCAGTAAAACATTCACGTGAGTTTTACTGATTAATTATTAAATTTTATCCCTAAATATGTTGAATGTATTATTATTTAAATATTGAACTAAACAACTGTTGTGAGATTAACTCGAAATATATATTTAAATTATGTTGTGAAAATATTTTTAAAATTCTCCAGCGAATAACGTACAATTTTTCCATTCTATCATTTGTATTCACACACAAACACACAATACGTAGACTCCTGATAACCACCTTCCATTATTATCATAGTAAAATCCTGGTAAACACGTTCCATTATTCCCATAGTCGTTAGTTCGTTTTCTACTAATTCCATATGGTTACCTAGTAAACAAGCACGTTCGTAACGAAGTGCAAATTTCGTAACACACGCATGTGCCCCTCAACATGTACTCACACACACACACACGCACATACACAGATCGAAACGTACAATATAATCCGGTTCGGTTTATGAATCGAGAATGAATCCATAAGTAATTTATAGGTCAAACCGCCGTATCAATGCCCGATACTGTAAACAATGGCCATCTTGCTAAATGCCATGTATATACTCTGTTGGAATGTTCGAGTTTGAGCTGGTGTGTGTGTGTGTGTGTGTGTGTGGGGTCCCTCTGGCATGAATATTTCAGATTAATACGGAGAGGACGGCGCTTCGGGAAATTTTAGACCTCCCATGAGTAGTATACCGTTCATTTGCATACCACGAATCGTTTTCCAAAAAAAAAAAAATTGCCATGTAATATACTGTAACTGTAATTTATCCAGGCCATGGGTATCCCACAAGGTTCCACACTGGTACCTTTTCTAGGATGGTTTGTAATCACAACATATACAAAGAATATAATTGAAACTTCACTACGATCAATAAATCTGCAATAAGAATTACCACGTTGATAAGTAAAAATAATTGATAGAAATAGGATATTAAATAATTGGCAAATGACAAACGATAAACGACAGATGACACTATAATAAATGATTAATGATAAATCTCTTTTATTGTAACATATAAGTAATTTGTTGTTTGTAATCTCTCTATTAGAGAATGAGAGAACGAATCTATGACAGAAAATTATAAACGACAGATAATATATGCTAGATTAATGACAAATGCCTTTTGCCTATAATTTGTCACTTGTTTGCAATGTTTATGTCATCCAATCAAAATTTTTCTATTAATAGTAAATATGACAGAAATCTACAAATGGCATTTTACAGATTAACTATAACAGATGATAAATGACAAAAGCGTTTTCTGTTACCTTTTATTTGTCATTTGAGAATCAAATTTTTGTGTTGCAAAATCATTTCTCTGATTGATAATAATACGGCAGTAAAGAATTAGGCAAATAATAAATCGAAAATGACAGGTGACGTGAATAGTGTAGATTTTCTATCACCTCTCATTGAAAAATTAATGATAATAACAAATGACATATAACAAACGGTCGAATACAGATGACAGGAAACAAAGGATAAATTGTTAATAACCGACGTCTGTTATAAGTCATTTGTCACATCCTACCTGTCATTTGTCATTCAAGAATTAATTATAATGACGGATGACATATAACAGATGGCAAATGGCTAATGCTATATGCCTATTATCTGTCATTTGTTATCTATTACAAAAAAAAAACGATTGTTAATTATAACAAATGAAAGATGACATATGATAGATGCTTGTCATTCATCATCATCGAAAATAAATGTTAATGTTATGATAAGCCAAAAAAAGTCATTCGTGATTATTCATTTATTATTTGAAATTGAATGGTAATGACAAATTATAAATCACAAATAACTAATGATTCATTGTAACAAATGACGTATATCAGTTAACTGTCATTTATTGTCTATTATCTGTCATTTGTCATAATTTGTGTGCATCTCTCACTCAAAAATAAATTGTAATCATGACATATAGCAGATGACAGTTGACGGATGTCAGATCACTCGAGAATAAATGATGATAAATTATGAATCGCAAAGTACTACAAAAAGATATCCATTAACTGCTTTTATCATATTTTGTCTATTTTATGTCATTCGGAAGTTAATGGTAATGACAAATTAAAAAAAAAACATTACGGATGAAAAGTGACACCGAATATCTGTCATTAGGGAATAAATATTAATGAAAAATTTTAAATGACAGATAAGATGCCATAAGTCTAATGATTATTATCTGTTATCTGTCATTTGTCATCTGACTTTTATAAATTGTTATTTTTCATCTGTCGTTTGTCATTTTTCATTTGTCGTTTTTTATCTGTCTTTTCTCAACTGTCATTTGTCATCTGTAATTTGTCAACTGTTATGTATCATCTGTCATTTCTCATCTGTCATTTGCAAGCGAAAGCGAATAACAAATACTAATATTAAGGGTTGTTTATAAAAAGGCACTTGGTTGGTTTCACGATTCACCAACCAAGTGCCTTTCTATAAACAACCCTTAATATTAAAAATGTTTCACCACGTGATAAACGAGAATCAAATTCAACAAATAAGAAACACTAATGATACGTTGTCACAAATGTCATTTGTCAACTGTCATTTTTCATTTGTCATTTGTTATCTGTCATTTCTCAACTGTCAATTCTCATCTATCATTTATCACCTGTCATTTGTCATCTGTCATTTGAAAGCGAATGGTAATAATAAATTATAAGTGACAAACACTGATGATACGTTGTCACAAATGGCATTTGTCACTGTCATTTTGCATTTGTCATTTGTTATCTGTCATTTCGGTTATTTTTCGTCTGTCATTTGTCATTTCTCATTTGAAAGTGAATGGTAATGAAACATTTTAAATGACAAATAACTAATGATACGTTGTCACAAATGACAGGCATTTCTCATATTTTATGTGTATCATTCAAAAATAAATTATAATTATGAGAAATGACAGGTGATAGATGCGTGTCATTCGGGAATGAATGATGATAAATTATAAATTACAAGAAACTACAGAACAAAAATCGCTTAACTGTCGCATATTATCTTTTGTCTATTATATGTCTTTGGGAAGTTAATGATAATCAGGGAATGCAGATTAATGATACATTTTAAATGACAGATGACATAAATCTAATGATTATTATTATCAGTCATTCGTTATCTGTCAATTGTCATCTGTCAATTGTCATCAGTCGTTTGTCATCTGTCACTTGTCAACAGTCATTTGTCAACTTTCATTTTCTATTTGTCATTTGAAAGTGAATGGTAATGATAAATTATAAATGACAAATAACTAATGATACGTTGTCACAAATGACAGGCATTACTCAAAAGATGTCAGTTACCACCATCATTTATATCCTTTTGTCAATTATATGTCATTCGGAAGTTAATGATAATAATAAATTATAAATGACATTACTGATGATAAGTGACAGATGTTGGATATCTGTCGTTAGGGAGTGAACATTAATGACAATTTTTTAATGACAGATGACATAAGTCTAATAATTATTATTATCAGTAATTTGTTATCTGTCAATTGTCATCTGTTCTTTGTCATCTGTCATTTGTCATCTGTCAATTATCATCTATCATTATTCATTTGTCATTTGTTATCCGTCATTTGTCATCTGACATTTGTCAACTGTCATTTTTCATCTGTCATTTGAACTTGATGCCGGTTTACTGTCATTAGGGAATGAACATTAACGATAAATTTTAAATGACAGGTGACATAAGTCTAATAATTATTATGAGTCAATGGTTATCTGTCATTTGTCATCTGTCATTTATCAACTGTCATTTGTCATCTTTCATTTGTCATCTGTCATTTTAAAGTGAATGCTAATGGTAAATTATAAATGACAAATAATTATTGATACGTTGTCACAAATGACAGGCATTACTCCAAAGATGTCAGTTACCTGTCATTTGTTTTCTATTATTTGTCATTTCTCATATTTTTTCTGTATCTTTCACTCAAAAATAAATTATAATCATAACAAATGACAGGTGACAGATGTCTGTCATTCAAGAATAAATGATGATAAATTATAAATTACAAGGTAGTGCAAAACAGATATCGATTAACTGTCATTTATCACCTTTTGTCAATTAAATGTAATTCGGAAGCTAGTGATAATGATAAATTATAAATGACATTATAGGTCATAAGTGACAGATGTTGGATATCTGTCGTTAGGGAATGAACATTAATGACAAATTTTAAATGACAGATGACATAAATCTAATAATTATTATCAGTTCATTGGCATCTGTTATTTGTCATCTGTCATTTATCAACTGTCATTTGTCATCTATCACTTATCATCTGCCATTTGTCAACTATCATTATTCATTTGTTATGCGTCATTTGTCATCTGACATTTACTGTCATTTTTCATCGGTCATTTGAAATTGATGCCGAATTACTGTCATCAAGGAATGAATGACAAATTTTAAATGACAGGTGACATAAGTCTAATAATTATTATCAGTCATTTGTTATCTGTCATTTATCAACTGTCATTTGTCATCTGTCATTTGTCATTTTTCATTTGTGTTCTGTCATTTATAACCTGTCACTTATCATCTGTATGTTCAAATGACGGATGACATAAGTCTAATAATTATTATTATCAGTCATTTGTATCTGTCAATTGGCATCTGTTATTTGTCATCTGTCATTTATCAACTGTCATTGTCATCTATCATCTTTCATTTGTCATTTGTTATCCGTCATTTGTCATATGCCAGATCCAGATTGTCATATGTCATTTGTCAACGGTAATTTTTCATCTGTCATTTGAAATTCAATGATAATAAATTATAAATGACTGGAGATATGTGGCAGATGAGACATGATCAATAATAAATGTTTGTTATCTCTTATTTGTCATTTGTTATCTACTGGTTGGATAACCCACGGTATTGTGATTACTTATAAATGACAAATAAACTAATAACACATGACAGGTAACATATGATAGATATGAGAGTTCGTAAGTGGCTAATGATAGACCAATGACACATGAGAAATGTCAGATGATAATTAAAAATTGATGTCTGTCACCTGCCAGTTGAAACAATTGATAATGCCAAAGTATAAATAACAGATGACAAAATAATCTTTTATTTATCATTTGCATCTGCTGTATTTCATCCGTCTTTCGATAATAAGTATTAATGACAAATTATAATCAAAAATTGTCTAATATTAAATAACAAGTAAGCGATGACAAATACTTAATCATAGCTTTGATAAATGACGAATGATGAATGTCAGATGAAAAATGTCTAATGATTGAACTTGTTTATCTCTCGATTTGTCAATTACCATCTCCTGCCTGTTAAATAAAGTTTAAATGACAGATGTTGGTCATCTGCATTCGTCATCTGTTGTCTGTTATAAATGGTAATGTCTAATGACATATGACAGAAAACAGATGCCACATAGCTATTTAACTAAATAATTGATGTTTGTCATTTGTCATTTGTTATTTCAGAAAGAATGCTAAAATTAATTATAAATGACAGATCATAGCTGTCAAATATCTATTATACACCATCTGTGATTAGAGAATGAATAATAATCTTAAATTATAAATAAGAAAAGTTTAATGTCGCATGTTTAGGAAGTCTATTATCTGTCATTTGTCAGTTGTTGTCCATCATATGCGTTTGAAGATTAAATGATAAATGTTAACTTATGAATGACAAATAACTAGTAACACATGATCACATAGGTCTATAACTTCCATTTGTCATCTTAAATCTGTCAACTGTCATTTAATAATGATAAACGACCAATGACATGATATATATCAGATAAAAATTGTATAGTGATTGAGCTTGCTTATCTGTTAAATATTTTTTTTGTCTGTTCAAAAAAGTTGCTTATCTGTCAATTAATTTTTTCTCTGTTAAGTTTAAAAGACAGATGATAAACGATGAACGACGGTTATCAGTCATTTGTCATCTGTAATTTTAGAATAAATAAATGATGAATTATGAATGACAAATAACTAATTTCAAATGACAGGTAACTGATGTCATGCGTCTAATGACATATAGCTAATGATTTTGTCTGTCAACTGTCATTAGAGAATAACTGATGATGATAACTTATGAATGACGAACGCCTAATGACAATTAACAGATAACTCTTGTCTTTCACTCGTTAATAAACACAAATAAAGATAATTTATTAATAACAAGTGACTAAAGACAAATGACAAATGATAGATGTCTGTACCTGTTATTGGTCATACGAGAATAAATTATAACGATAACTTATAAATGACAAACTATTGATGAGAGATCGCAAGTGGCTTATGATAGATGTGCCTAATGTCAAATGACAAATGTCAGATGATAAATGACTAATAATTGATGTATGTCACCTGTCATTTGAAAAAAGATTATGTCAAAAAGCATAAATAACAAATGACAAAATAATAATAAATGTCTTTCAACTGTATTTCATACATCATTCATCAATTAAAGATTATTTAATGAGAAATATCAGATGACAAATGACTTAATAATAATAATGTCACATGACAAATGTCCAATGATTGAACTTGCTTATCTGTCAATTACTATCTCTTATCTCTTAAATAAAGTTTAAATCACAGATGAGGACAAACGATAGTTATCTGTCATTTATCATCCGTTGTTTGTCATCTGTCATTTTAGAATTAATCGTGATGATAAATTATAAATGACAACTAACTAATGACGCATGACAGAGGACAAATAACATATGTCTAATGATAGTTTATCGTCATCTATCATTTGTCGTCTGTTATTTCAGAATGAATGATACAATTAATTATAAGATCTGACAGGTGACAGATAATTAATGATATGTAACAGTTATATACCATCTGTCATTAGAAAATGAATGACAATGTTAAGATATGGCTATGAAGTTTATTTTCTGTCATTTGTCATCATGTATTTTACATAATCATGACCGATAAAGCTTAAATAAATGAAATAAATGTTGTCGATAATATGCTATTCGAGAATAAATGATAATGATAACTTATAAATGACACATTACAGGTAACAGATGACATGTAGCTAATGATAGATGACCGTTGACTTTAATTTGTCATCTTCTGTCTGTCAACCGTCATTGGAGAATGATCGATGATGACTACAAACGATTAATGACAATGACGGTCAACTCTTGCCTTCCTTTTTACTAATGACACATGACATACTGCTAATGATAGATGATCGTTATCTTTTAATTGTCGTGTGTTATTTCCGAATGAATGATACAATTAATTATAAATGACAGATGAGTGTTGACAGATAATTAATGTTAGATGATCAGTTGTCTATTAGACACCGTATGACATTAGAGAATTAATGATAATGTTAAATCGTCGATGAGAGACGACAAATGTCAGATGACTGGGAAGTCTATTAGCTATCATTTATCATTTTTGTCAATTATATGATGCTATTTGAGAATAAATGATAATAATAACTTATAAATGACAAATAAATAATGACACATGACAGGTAACAGATGTCATTGGCTCATGATGATGATGATTTGTAACCTTCCTCTGTTAACTGTCATTTGAGAAAAATTGGATAAAAATAGCCACTAGTAATGGCTAAAATATTGCCTCAATGGTAAAAATGACCCCCTGATCGTCATCGAAAACAGGAAACAATGGTTTGAGTGGAAGAACACTGCCCTGTGAACTCCGCCTTCAAGTCCTGCGATCTAAATTCAAGTTATTGTAAATGTATCTTATCATCTTATTTTGTATATTTTTTTTGTAGGACTTGTAAAGTAAATAAACTAAACTAAACTAAACTAACTGATGATGACCACAATAAATGATAATTTATTTTTTTAAATAGATAATTTATTAATAACATGTGACTAAAAACGAAAAATGACAAATGTAAGATGACATAATGATTAATGTCTTTACCTGTTATTTTTCATACGAGAATAAATTGTAACGATAAAGATTTAAATGACAAACGATTAATAATAATAATAGCTGACAGTTAAAACAGATTACAGATGACATATAGCTAATGATTGTCATCTGTTGTCTGTCATTTGATATTTCAGAATGAATGATAATAATAAATTATATAAAAAATACGTGTGGTTGATGAATTTTAATGTCTCATATCTTTTATTTGTCATCTGTCATTCAAGATGGCAGATGACAACAGTTAATAAATAGTTAATGTCTGTTATCTGCCGTTTGTCATCTGTTGCCTTTCATCGCTCATTCAAAAATTAATGATAATGTCACTATGTAAGTGATAAAGTTGTCAATTACTTTCATTTGTCTGTTAAAGTTTAAATGGCAGATGACAAACAATATCTGTCGTCGATTATCTGTCACTTGTCATCTGTAGTCTACCATCTGTTATGAATGATAACTAATTAATGACACCTGACAAGTAACAGATGACATATGGCTAATTATAAATAATCTATGATCATTATCTTTCATTTGTCATCTTTTGCCTATTGGTGAAAACTTTTGAATGACAAAAGATTAATGACAAATGACGGTTAACTCTAGTCTTTCAGTCGAGAATAAATGCTAGAGATTTTATTAATAACAAGTGATTCAAGACAAATGTCAGATGACACAATGATAGATGTTTGTATCTGTTATTTGTCATACTAGAATAAATTCTGATAACAATAAGGATTTAAATCACAAACGATAATAATAGGTCACAGATAAATCAGATGGCAGATGGTTAATAATAGATATGACTACTTGTGCAATGTCATTTAAAAATAGATAGTATTGTTAAGGTTTAAATGACAGACGACAGATCACAGATGATTAATGATAGATGTGGGTTGTCATTTGTACTTTGTCATTCATTATAAGTGGGATATAACTGATGATAGGTAACAGATGACAAATAGTTAATGATGTCGTCTGTCATCTAATATATCAAAATGAATAATAATAATAGATTATGAAAGTCATGTTTATTTATTTAATTATTTTTTAACGGATAAATGATAATTTATGTTGGTTATTTGCCACATACTCACTGTTGTTTATCATCTGTCAATTTAGAGCAGATAATAGATCACTAATGACCATTACCTGTCATTTGTCACCTTTTGTCTGTTGTCTGTTTTTGCAAGAACGAATGACAAGTGACAGATGCCTAAATATGATAATCGATTCTATTTTTTATATGACATTAATTATCTGTCATCAATCATTCTAGAATTGATGATAATGACAAATAAAAAGTGGCATATCACTTATCATTCGAAAATGATTGTCAAAAGAAGTCTAATACTAAATGTCACTTATCTGTCATTTATTATCTGCTGATAATATATAACTGCCAAATGATATGATGTCTCTTATCTGTCATTCGATAATGAATGGCAATAAGAATACATAAATGACCACTGACAGATGTCCGGTATTAAGTGTCTGTTATCTGTCATTTGTCATCCGATGTCTCACGTCTGTTATTTAATAATGGATTTCGGTTGTCAATTATGATCTGTTGTATTCCATCTGTCTTTCGAGAATATATTTAATAATAATTTTAGAATTACTCTTTGACAGTTGAGAAATGACAGGTGACTAATACTATTGTCTGTTCTCTATTATTGTTCATTTGTTATTCGAGAATGAATTATCATCTAACGGTCAACAGATGTCATCGAAAATTATTGACAGTAATAATATATCAATTAGAATTGACAAAGGACAGATGATAGGTGACAGATAACAGATGTCATCTATAATTAATGACAGTAATAATATATTAATAATAATTGATTAATGACAGATGACAGATTTTAAATACTGCGGTCTGTTATATGTTAGTCAGGGAATGAAAAAGTAAGAAGCGACTAATGACAGATGATATTGCATGTCATCTGTCATTAGTCGCTTCATAGATGGCTGACGATAGATGTCGGCAATATGTCATCTGTCATTCAAGAACGAATAGTAAATGATAGTTGGCATGTGACAAATTTAAACGATTCATATTTAAACTCACCAGCTTAATAAACTTAGACAGATGATTTTTTTTTTACTGCTAGAAAAAGTGAACTCAAAAATTTCAACGCTACCTTTTTTCAACAACTCAAACCGTGTGTGTGTGTCCCGTTTTCGTTCAACTGTTTTTTTTTTCTGCCGACCTATTTTTAAACGTTCGCGATCAAGTTATCACCTCGTTTTTTCTTTCTGTTTTGTTTTTTTTTTTTTCGTGTAATTATTTTCTCACTCGTACACGTTTTTCGTCATCGATCGGCCGCCGGTTACGTAAGCGCGCGAACAGTTGAAATTCCAGGAAAGATAATGGAAAATAAAAGGTGTATTGTAACCCACTTAGATAACACACGAAAGCGAATTACGTAACGGACTGGCACGTTTCGTCCTAGCAACACTGAAACAAAAGAGGAACAATAATAAATAACAAACGCCGCTGTTGAAACACGTGCGGACATACATTAAAAACGAAACGAAAAATAATAATCATAATAATAATAATCGAAATGAAACGCAATCGCGAAAATTGAAAAAGAATTTAAATGCGAAATAAATAATAATAGATCATTATTTTGTTTTCTTTTGTACTATAATTTTAGAACTTCGAATTACTAAAGGTTACAAATTAAAATGTTTCGATTATCATTCGAAACATTTAAATTTGTAACCTTTAGTAATTTGAAAACAGAAGGAAGAAGGAAGCACTAAAATTAAAGTTCTAAAATTCTAGTACGAAAGATGTTAGATGTTTTCGAATTTTCCAGCCAAACACTTTTTTTTTAATTTTGTAAAAATAAAAGTTTCCAATGAGGAATAACTGAATAAAAAAATCTTGTACTCATTATCAATGCGTGTCTTTTAATAATCAATAATAAAATACGTATTAAAAGTAACTCTTCAACCCTTAACAAATAATTTCTCGAGTCATTTATTAACAAATATGAAATTTAAAAAAAAATTATAAATAAAAACTATCTAAAACTCATGAATTTAATAATAAAAAACTAAAAATCGCTTTACCTTTTAAAAAATAACCATTTTTACACTCACGAACTGCATTCTCTGAATGAACTGATTAATGATTTAAAAAAAAAACGTTTTCTATGTGATTATACCGAAAAATTCTCTATCATTACACCCACATTACACGATATTCTAAGAAAATCACGTACATTTTCTATTTTTAAATCGTTGGGTCGACGCTTATCGTGAATGCAAATGCACTTATCATCAATATTTCCACAGTGACGTCCGATTGGGTTTCCCTCGTGACGTAAGCGCTCGGTAATGTGCTTGTAATATATACTAATTGCTGGGTCATGTTCGAGTACAGTAAATGGATAGTGTCGTGTGAATTGTCATGGATTATCATCAACCAATGGTATTGTTAATTTATTTTTATATTCGTGTCGTTGCAGATGGATTTAAAATTTTCCATCAACTTAAACAGGTAAGATTTTTTGTAATAATTATTAAAAAATTAAATGAGTGAATCAAAAATTTTGTTTATATAACAAATTTCATTACATTGAATGCGTCACACACTTACACTTCCGCTTTGCAGAGGCCTTTTGCGTACATTAGAAAAAAATAAAATAATAAACATGTTTGTACGAATTACTGTGTCGCTATCAGCAACAGTTGGCTGGAAATAGACTGATGACTTCAGCACCGCTTGTAACCTTTGAATTTTTGATAATAACTCTCTCATTGAGGACCGTGTTCATTCATAACAACGGCGCACGCTCAAACGTTTGAGTCACGCAGAATCAAAATTCTGCGAATCGTCGTGCTGCTGCTGCTGCTGCTGCTACTGCTGTATGATTAGTGAACGGTGGTCGTGTTTGTGCTGTGATTTGTAAATGAAGGATTCTATTTGAAAAAAAAATCAGGTCAGAATGTTAATTATTACATTTATAGGTGGTCCAAATGTTATACCTTGGGGAACACCAGTTTTTATTATCGTTAAAATTACGAAAACTCAGTTTTAGTCATGATAAACTAAATTTATTGCTTGATTTAAATCATTTTCATTAATAATTAACCACAGTTTTACGAGATTCTTTCATTTCAAGTTCACAACTCTCATTGTTAATTTATTAATTTTCAATTTCACATTTTCGTAAATAGTTACCACTAAAATTGTTGATTCATCCAATGAATTTTATCAATAGCAGAGTGACAGTGTGATCAGCTTGTGATCGTGTGACCTTGAAGGAAATTTTAATATGTGTCATCTAATAAACATTAAAGATTAAAAAAATAATCGTAACTTTTCTCAAAATCAATACTTTTCCAAAAACTCTGATTCATTTTGAAGATACAATTATTACAAATACAACCTAATAATGTCGCCCTTAAAATTTTCAACATAAGATTTTATTTTTTTAATGTTTCTTTTCCAGTGATCAACACTCGAAGATGTTAAATTTTAAAAACTCATAACTTCTCTAAAAGCCGACACTTTTTCAAAAACTCAGTTTCAATTTAAAGATACAACTATAACAAATACGATTTAGTAATGTAGCCTTCATAAAATTCACCAGAAGATTTAATTTTTTAATTTTTCTTTTCCAGTCGTCAACACTCGAAGATGTTAAATTTTAAACATTCATAACTCTTCTAAAAATCGACAATTTTTCAAAAAATCAAATTCATTTTGAAGATACAATTATTACAAATACGATTTAATAATGTAGCCTTTAAAATTTTCACCAGAAGATTTTATTTTTTAACCTTTCTTTTCCAGTCATCAAAACTCGAAGATGTTAAATTTTAAAGCATTCACAACTTCTCTAAAAGCCGACACTTTTTCAAAAACTCTGTTTCATTTTGAAGATAAAACTATAACAAATACGACTTAATAATGTTGCCTTCAAAAAATATCACCAGAAGATTTAATTTTTTAATTTTTCTTTTCCAGTCGTCAACACTCGAAGATGTTAAATTTTAAACATTCATAACTCTTCTAAAAATCGACAATTTTTCAAAAAATCAAATTCATTTTGAAGATACAATTATTACGAATACGATTTAATAATGTAGCCTTTAAAATTTTCACTACAAGATTTTATTTTTTAATTTTAATTTTCAGGTCGTCAACACTCGAAGATGTTAAATTTAAAAAATTCATAACTTCTCTAAACGCTGACATTTTTTCAAAAACTCAGTTTCATTTTGAAGATAAAACTATAACAAATACGACTTAATAATGTAGCCTTCAAAAAATTCACCAGAAGATTTAATTTTTTAATTTTTCTTTTCCAGTCGTCAACACTGGAAAATGTTAAAATTTTAAAAACTCTTAACTCTTCTAAAAATCGACAATTTTTCAAAAACTTAAATTCATTTTGAAGATACAATTATTACAAATACGATTTAATAATGTAGCCTTTAAAATTTTCACCAGACGATTGTATTTTTTAACTTTTCTTTTCCAGTCATCAAAACTCGAAGATGTTAAATTTTAAACATTCATAACTTTTCTAAAAACCAACACTTTTTCAGAAACTCAGTTTCATTTTGAAGATACAACTATAACAAATACGACTTAATAATGTAGCTTTCAAAATCTTCACCAGACGATTTAATTTGTTAATTTTTCTTGAACACTTGAACATTTTAAACTTTCATAACTCTTCTAAAAATTGTGACTTTTTCAATAACTCAAATTCAGTTTGAAGATACAACCATTTACTATACTTTCATCTAAAATAGCATTTTAATCCTTTTTTTCTCTAATAGTTATCAGCGCTTATGTAAGGATGAAGTTGGATAAAGTTTGCACCTACTGTTTTTGGATCCTACAACAAGAAGAGAGAAAAGAACTTGGAGGATGTCGGCGGTTTGAAAGACGAAACTGGTTTTCACAGTGATTTGACAGATGTATTTAATTTCTGAGATCATTGTGAAAGCTGATTTTGTTTGTGAATACATCGATACGCACCGAGGATACAAATGAAGATGGAACAGCAAACTTTAAGTTTTGGGTTGAGTAATACGAAGTATTCTAAAATCATGAAACCAATAAAATTCACAAGTGAAACGAGGAATTTTATTGAGTTCATCAACACGCTTATACTTAATAAAATGTATTAAAATCCTTTAGTTCGTTGTAGAAAATTAAATAATAATTTAAAAATAGCTTACACTTGATTATAAATTTAAGATAGTAAAAGAAAACACTAATACTTTGTTTTTGTTTAGGACATACCAAACTGTAGTCGTTAAATGTATTGTTAAATAAAATACAATTTTAATTAGATATTAATCATATGTATTTACAGTTTTAATCCTTAATTTATTATTAATAGATGTTTGTATTATAATTGTTTGTTAATGTAAACACAGTGTTTTAGTTTAAATAAAAATGTATATGTAGGGTGGTTGGGTGGCCTTGGACACACCCTCCAATATGTTTTAAATAAGCATGATATTACCTGAAAAATTTATTTCTAATTGATAATTTAGATTGTAGAATATATGATTATAATTATTTTCACAGAATTATTGTTTATTTATGCAGTAAATTAAAGCATTTGTTGCTAATAGAGAAATTGAATTGTATTTATTTTTACAGTATTTTGGTTTATTTATTACCTACGTAGTGAATTATGGATTAAAGCACACTTACCCACACCAAAAATGTCACAAATATTACTTTCGATTTTCAATAAATCCCCAAAACATTTAAACTTTGTAAAATAAAAATTAAACCCAATGTTTTTAGCTAAAGCAAAACTGTATACGTATTTTTTATTCATTCACCCTCCAAATTTTTTATTTGATTTGATTTAATTCCATTAATAAATATTTTAGCAAAACCTTTGTTTATTATCCGAGGAATGGAATGTAAGTTGGAGGACACCACCCACCCACCAAACATACGGATTAAACTGTAAACTCTACAAACTATTTTTTTGAACTCATTTTTTTCTTGTAATATCTTCTTATTAAAAATCTATTGTGTCTGAATTATTATATTTTACATTGTTTTAAAACTTTTTAGGCGTTTTTACCAAAATTGTTTTTGGTAAGATAAAATAGCCGTTTAAAATCGTATTAATGAATTATTAGAAAGTTTTCAACAAATTTTTAATTTAAAAACAGGATTTTGTAAAGTAAAAATGATTAAATAAACGAATTTGGTATTTTTTTATTTGTTCGACTGTTTTATTATTATTATAACTCTTTTGGGAAATTTTTGTGTTGTTTTTTTTGTATTAATTTTCAGAAAGCTATTTTCCAACCAATTTTTAAATTGTTTTTTTTTTGTAATACATTTTTTCAAATTATTATTGCTCTAATTCATCATTTCAAAAGTTTCCATCCGCTTTCACTAAAATTCCAATTGTTTCTAAATGGATTATTAGAAAGTTTCCAACTGCTTCTTCAGACAAATATCAAAACAAAAACTAATAAACGCAAATATTGACTAATTTCAGGAAATTTTCCATTGATTTTCAGGTAAATATTTTTAATAACCCATTTTTTTAAACTTGATTAATTAATAAAACACTAAAAATCAAACTAGTTTTTCCGTGTAACATATTTTTATGTCTTAAAACATATATTTTTAAGTCTTCAGTTGCTCTTACTAAAAATTTCAATTGATTTTGATAAAATAAAATATCTATTTACTTTTTATATATATATATTTTTTTAATTTAAACCGTTTTTAAAATCGATTGTTATTATGTTTCGAGACTCTTCAAAATTTTCAATTGTTTTGTATAATAGAGTTGACTAAATATTAACCTATTTTAGATATGTATTTAATGTTTTACTAAATTTAAGCAAATTTTCAATAGTTTTTATTTTTCATTAAACGAACAAAATAGAGCAATGGAGAACAAAACGAGCAATGGAGAGCCAAAGTGAGCATTTGTTTTATATAGTAAAGTAACTACTTGACTAAATATTAACCTACTTTAGATATTTAGTGTTTTATTAGTTTAAGCAAATTTTCAATAGTTTTTTTCTCATAAAATTTATTTTTTAGTCTATAAAAATGTTTTTTTTAAATAAAATTTTCAATTAAATAAATTGCTTTCAATATTGGTGGTCTTTTATTATAAAATGCCTAAATGTTTAGCTCTTGTTATTAGATCTAGTATTTTTGAATCATTTTTTAAAAGAGCAAAAGCAGGAAACGGTGAGCGGAAGTGAGTAAGAGAGAACAAAGGAGAGCCAACGAAAGCAAAAGAGAACGAAAGATATCAAGGGAGAGTAAGATGCGAGAAAAGGAGAGCGAAAGTAAACAACAGAAGAGCAAAAGAAAAAGCAAGAGAGAGCGAACGAGAGCAAAAGTGTGCAACAGAGAGCGAGCAAGGGAGAGCGAAAGAGAGCACGGGGACTTCACGAAAGCAAGAAAGCGAATGTGGGCAATACAGAACGAGCAATGTAGAACCAAAGTGTAAGAGAGAGCGAAAGAGAACA
Source organism: Ontholestes murinus (assembly GCA_963969525.1). Taxonomy (NCBI): domain Eukaryota; kingdom Metazoa; phylum Arthropoda; class Insecta; order Coleoptera; family Staphylinidae; genus Ontholestes; species Ontholestes murinus. The sequence goes on along the minus strand of OZ018390.1, from coordinate 75,192,331 downwards.
AGAGAGAACGAAAGAGAATACGAGAGCAAGAGATAGTAGCGAAGACTGAAAGAGAGTTTGGGAGAACAATAACAAGCAAGGGAGAGAGAAATAGAGCAAAAGAGAGCTAAAGATAACGAAAGCGAGCAAGGAAGAGCGAAAGAGAGCACAGCATAGCGAACGACAGCAAGTAAAAGAAAATGGGAGCAACAGAGAGCGAAAGTGCGCAAGATAGGGCGAAGGTGAGCAAGAGAGAGCGAAAACGAGCATGAGAAATCGAAAGCGAAGAGATCAAGAGAAAGCGAAATTGAGCAACAAAGATAAAGCTGTCCTCTTCTCTTCTAAAGAGAACAAAGTAGTGCGAATCTGAGCAAGAGAGAGCGAAAGTAGGCAACAGGGAGCGAAAGAGAGCAAGGAAGAACTAAAGTGAGCAAGGGAGAGCATACGAGAGCAACAGGGAGTGAAAGTGAACAAGAGAGAGGAAAAGAGGACAACAGAGAGTGAAAGAGAGCAAGGGAGAGCAGAGAAGATAAAAATAAGGCAAGAGAGAACGTAAGGTAACAAGAGAGTATGAAAAGTAGCAAGGGTAAGCTAACGAGAGCATGATAGAACGAAAGTGAGCAACAGAGATCTAGGGAGAGCAAAGGAGAGCAAGGGAAAGCACACGAGAGGAACAGGGAGCAAAAGAGAGCAACAGGAAGCGAACGAGAGCAAGAGAGAATGAAAGCGAGCAACAGAGAGCGACAGAGAATAATTGAGATCGAAAGAGAATAAGAAAATGCCAAAGAGAAGCAAGGACGATCGTGGCCAAGACAGAGCGATAATGAACAAGGAAGAGAGAAATAAGCAAGAGGGAGAACGAAAGAGAGCAAGGGAGAACAAATTAGTGCAAGAGAGAGCGAAAGGAGAGCAACAGAAAACGAAATGGAGCAAGAGAGAACAAAAGCGAGTAATGAAGAGAGCAAGAAAGAGCAAAAATTAGCAACAGAAAGTGAAAAAGAGCCTGGTAGAGCATAAAAGAGAGAATATAAGCAAGAGAGAGTGAATGTGGGTAACAGGGAGCGAAAGAGAGCAAAAGCGAGCAAAAGAGAGTAGGGGACAGCAAAATAGGGCTAGAGAGAAGGAAAATAAGCACATGAGAACGAACGAAAGCATGATAGAACGAAAGTGAGCAAAAGAGAACTAGAGAGATTGAAAGTGAGTAACAGAGAACTATGGAGAGCGAAAATAGGCAACAGAGAGTGAAAGAGAGCAAGGGAGAGCAAACCCGAGCAAGAAAGAGCGACAGAGAACAAATGTGATGGAAGGAAGGGCCAAAGAGACCAAGGAAGAGCGAAAATGGGCTCGCCCTAGCTTTGGTCTAAACAATATGGCGACGCTTCAAACGTAAACTGGAAGAAGAAAAATGCATTCAGAGGTTTGAATGATCGTAAAAAAATAACCAAACGAGGAATTCACTTTAAAAACTCAGGATTAATAGTAAAACAATGGTTTTATAATTACAAATTAAAACAATCGCCATCGCTTTGTTTTAAACAAAATGGCGACGCATCAAACGTAAACTGGAAGAAGAAAAATGCATTCAGAAGTTTGAATAATTGTAAAAGAATAACCAAACGAGTAATTCACTTTAAAAGTTCAGGATTTATAGTAAAACAATGGTTTTATGATTATAAATAAAAACAATCGTCATCGCTTTGGTGGAAACAAAATGGCAACGCTTCAAACAGAAATTAGAAGAAAAAAATACATTCGGAAGTTTGAATGATTTTGTAAAAGAATAACCAAACGAGGAATTCACTTTAAAAGCTCAGGATTTATAGTTAAACAATGGTTTTATAATTATAAACAAAAACAATCGCCATCGCTTTCGTATAAACAAAATGGCGACGCTTCAAACATAAACTGGATGAAGAAAATTGCATTCGGAGGTTTGAATGTTTGTAAAAAATAACCAAACAAGGAATTTACTTTAAAAGCTCAGGATTAATAGTAAAACAATGGTTTTATAATTACAAATTAAAACAATCGCAATCGCTTTGGAGGAAACAAAATGGCAACGCCTCAAACGTAAACTGCAAGAAGAAATATACATTTGGAGGTTTGAATGATTATAAAAAAATAATCAAACGTGGAATTCACTTTAAAAGCTCAGGATTTATATTCATAAGTAAAAAACAATCGCTATCGCTTTGGTGAAAACAAAACGGCGACACTTCAAACGTAAACTGAAAGAAGAAAAATGCATTCGGAGGTTTGAATGATTGTAAATAAACAAACGAGGAATTCACTTTAAAAGCTCAGGATTTATATTAAAACAATGGTTTTATATTTATAAATAAAAACAATCGCCATCGCCTTGGTGGAAACAAAATGGCGACGCTTCAAACATAAACTGGAAGAAACAAATGCATTCGGAGGTTTGAATTAATGTACAAAAATAACCAAACGAGGAATTTATTTTAAAAGCTCAGGATTTATAGTAAAATTATGGTTTTATAATCATAAATAAAAACAATCGCTATCGCTTTGGTGGAAACAAAATGGCGACGCTTTAAACATAAACTGGAAGAAAAAAAATGCATTCGGAGGTTTGAATGATTGCAAAAAAATAATTAAACGAGGAATTTATTTTAAAAACTCAGAATTAATAGTAAAATAATTACTGTTTTAATGCCATTAAACTTTTAAACTGTAAAAATGTGATCGTTTCTTTGGAATTAGAAGATAGAATGATAATGAACAAGGGAGATAGAAATGAGCAATAGAGAGCGAAAAAGAGCAAATGACAGGAAACGAGAGCAACAGAGAGCGAAAGTGAACAACAGGGAGCAACTTAGAGCAAATAAGAGAAAGAGAACAAGGAATACAAACAGAGATCAAGGGAGAGTAAAATGGAGCAAAGGAGAGCGAAAGTGAGAAACAGAAAAAAAACGAGGAAGATGAGGCAAACATGTATATTTATTTATTTTGTTTAAATAAAAGCTGTTCAGTACAGGAAAAGTAATGTCTATTAAATTAAAGTCTTTACTACAACAGGATAAAAAGTCGTTTCGCCCTGCGTTAATTATTTATTATATAAGCAGATGAAGAATTCTTATAAATTTGTGTTCTCTTTATTAAATTATATTCATTGCATTGGCTTTAGTAATTATAGGGTGTGATAGAGTACACCCACCCAACCTACATATACGTTTTTGATCAAACTATTAACGGTGGAGGCTTCTACTTTGTTATACATTATTCTTCACAAATAAAAAACTTTGTAACTTTGTTTACTTATGGTTTCGAGCAACTACGGAACAAAACACAAAACATAATGAGCTACTTATTAAGGCCCCAAAATGATTACCATTTAAAATTGCTGCCTGCAATATTCCTATAAGCGACATCTATGTGTGCATTCTGATAATATATAAATATTAATAACAATTTCATTCGCTTGACGACATCTGTGAGTGTCTTATTGAAACCAAAAATATTCAATAAATGGGTAATTGCGGAGGCCTCTAGTTTGAAAATGACAGAAAATCTGTCGAAACTATAGTCAAGAATAAAGATAAAAAGTGTGATATATAAAAAGGTATTTACAATCATTTATTTAAAAATATTCAATTGTGAAGTGTATACATGTGTAAACTAATAAAATTAAATATTTTAATAAAAAAAATTGGGTCTCAATAAAGGTTATAAATGTGTGGAAATTATTTTCGTTGTATATTTAAAACTTTTAAACTAAAAATTAATTGTAGTGTTGTAGGGATGTGACGGTTATGTAAATAATTCACCCCGTACAAAAACTTAACACTTTATTGACTCCAATAAATAATAACTAACAACTTAACAATTTGAATTGTATGTTTCGAAATTAACGTCGCGTCGGCCAGCAGAAACATGTAACGAAGCAATAATGGCTGCCGTCAAGGAATGCCGCTACTCATTGTGGCGTGGCGTGACGTACTGCGCTGCGGTGGCAAAACGACTGCTCCCGTCAGGGCGCGATCTTACCGGCGCATTGCGGTTGGTACGGCAGTGCTCTACAGTGTCAATGAGAGGACGACATCTGTTAGCGTATACTGTAACTAACTGCTATGGTTATAAGAGAATAAAATTGCACGGATATATTAATTGATATATGTAAGTAAACTGTAGAACGAGAGAAAAATAATAAATTGTACTTTTGAGATTAAGTATGCTTTTCATGCTTGTATAGTGAGAAATTATATTGAAAATTAATTTGTTGGTATGATTGCGCCACCTATGAGCGAAATGCGGAAAGTTCATTGCTATAAACCATAGATAATAGATGCGTAGAGTTAAAATAAACTACAAATATTAAAAATTTCCGATGTAAAACCTAATTTTAAGAATATGAAATCTTATATGATTATATGTAAGAAGGATTTTAGTGAAAGTTCATGATTTGTAATTGTGAATTCCGCCTGTGCTTCTTTCGTTCAAAATTTTGGGTACGTTTTTGTAATTAATTTGTTCTATACAAAAAAAGTCCATGGATTTAAATGTTGTGTCGGCTGGAAGAAACTCGAAACGGAATAATAATGCAGGCCGTCAAAATACGCCACTGTATATTGTGGCGGGCGTTGTAAGCACAACCTTCTATCTATCTGTTATTATAGTAGTGTACTATGGTTTTAAGCTAAGCTACGGTACGGAAAACGGCAGTTCCAGTAAGGGCGCGTTTTTATCGGCGCATTACTGGTTAGTAAAGCAGGTCTCTACAAGTTTGAAACATGGAGAGACATCTTACCGAAAGTGCGTGTAGCACATCTAGTATTTAATTTTAATGTAAATAGATGGCACCTATAAATTCTTACGTGAAGAGAAAACTGGAAACAAACAATTGCAGGATGAAGTAGTTACGGTAAATTCCGGCAGATGACAGCTCTAATGTAATATTTCAGGCAGCACTTACATTTTATAATTAAAAGTAATTTTTACGAACGAAGGAATCCGAAATTTATTTTTGTAGTTCCGCCGCACAAATTCAACAATTTTTTCAAATGTGTTTGTGTTTGTGTGAGCGTTGTATCTTAAGAGTCTCTATTAAGATTTTGAACTATAAAGTTGTATGTTGGATGATTAATAAGCCAGAATTTAAAAAAAAATTTCAAAAAAAAAATGGAAAGAGTATTTCAAATAACTTAAGAAAGAAGACCAAAGATAAGTAAATAAATAAATAAATAAAGAATAGATTTAGAAATCAGTCAATATTTTTAAATTGATTTCTAAAAATTAAATCTAAGTTTTTTGTTACAGCATTTTGACAATCAACTGTTTTTTTCTTTTATTCATTTTTTTAACTCTCTATGAGCCCGTGTAAGGTCACATTTGAATTTAACGACATTTTTCATAAGATGGCGCATAAATCTTAATTCTATAACGTTGTCAGACAACTAATATCAATATTTATGACCGTTGCTAGGCTCACCAACCTGAAATAATAAAGTAAATGCTGTGCAAACTGTCTCCAGTAAAAATAAGCGAAACCATTCGATCGAATTCTTATTATTTGTACAAAAAAAAAGAAATATTCTACAGCCCTCTAAGAAAATTCTCATCAAATTTAATTAAAGATACGGAAAAATTTTAAAAACCTACAAAATAACTTGAGGAAATTTCTGGAATTCTTGAAAAATTGAATAAAAATTCTGGAATTTTAAAGAAATCTACAAAAAATTCTTTCTAAAAAATTTTAGAAATCTACAAAAAAAATTAGGAAAATTATTGAACTCATAAAATGTAATAAAAGTTGCCAAAAAGATCTAAAAATCTACAAAAAAATTAAGGAAAATTGTAGTGGCACATAAGTAAATTCTTAAAAAAAGGAATGATAGTTACTGAAAACTTCTAGAAAAAAAACTGAAGAAAATTATAGTACTTTCTAGGAAAATTTCTAAAAACTGATTGATTGACACTTTCTAAAAAAAAATCTAGATATCTACAAAATTTAAGTACCATTTAGAAAATTTCTTTAAAAATGTGATGAAAGTTCTTGAAGTATTGAAAAAAATTCTAGAGGCCGCTAAGAAAATTCTTGAAAAATGGAATGAAGAAAAGTTTTACAAACCTATTTGTTGAATTTGATTCTAGTTTATCACGTGGTGAAACATTTTTAATATTAAGGGTTGTTTATAGAAAGGCACTTGGTTGGTTTCACAATTTTTACGATTTATTCCTAGATAATGATGTAAAAATCGAAACTAGTCGGAATAAATCGTTAAAATGGTTTCATGAATGATTTTCTCATTTACCTCGTGGTGAAACATTGTGGAATAATAGGTAATTGATTAAAAACATTAATAAAAATTAATAATCACTCTTGAAAATGCTGTAAAAAGCGAAACTAGTCGAGTGAATATAAAATTTAGCGAAACCAACCAAGTGTTAAAATTGTTATTTACAAACCTACAAAATAACTGAAGCAAATTCTAGAAGTCTCTGAGAAAATTCTTGAAGAATTCTAGAAATCTACAAACATTTTTTAATTTAAAACAAAAACTCGGCCTATAGAAGGTTAATTTTGAATTTTCTCTATTGTCAATTGATTATTTTGTAAATATCTAACAATTTTAAGTGTGAATTATTTTGGTTATATGTTTTTTTTAAAACCTCACATACTTTTGTCAATAATTTTCTTAATGTTCAGATATTCTATCGATTGTCAAACAATTAATTTTTATTATTTGGATTAGAATAAAATTGTAGCGATTTTGACAATTTCAACTTTTTTTAAAATGATTTTAATTATTTTTGATTTTATGCAGTCTACTGTTTTTTATTTTTTTTACATTTTACAATTCTATGGAACAATTTTAATAATAATAATAATAATAATAATCTTTATTTCCTTAACAGGCAAATGCCTAATTACAAAGGAAAATATACAATATATAAATGAGGAAGTATTCTATACAGTACAGATTAATACAAAATTAATATTACCTATATAAACAAGACAATTATAATATAACTAAAAACAGAGCGACAAAAAATATTTAAATGTAAGTCCTTTATATACACATAATGATAGCTTACAATAGACAGGATTTTAAATTTTTTAGAAACTCAGTTTTATTACCATAGAAGAGATCAACTCCGTACTGTACTTCATGATATCTTTTCAACATCGCAAGCAAGGGTGAAAATGAATGGTGGGTGGTACGTGGAGTATAATATGAAAATGTTAAATTGTGACGACAGGATAACCGAGGTACAAGAAAATTAATAGTATTTAAATATTGACTGTTATCTATGTGGCCATGAATAATTTTATATAATTCATAAATTTGTATGAACCTGTGTCTGTTATAAATTGATAACATATTAAATTCTGCTAAAAGTGTATCATAAGAAACGGAGTAATCGGGATATACATGGTATTTAGAATAATATAAATATCTAATGAAGCGCTTTTGTACACGTTCCAAAGTCCACATAAAATGTTTATAGCCAGGTGACCACACGCATGCACAATAATTTAGTTTACTTATTACAAGAGAGTCATACAGTCTTAAAACAGTATTTATGTTTTTGAAATCCCTACAATTGCGAATGATAAATCCGATCATTTTATACGACTCACTGGCTACTTTCTGAATGTGATTGTTAAATGTCAATTTATGGTCAAACTCAACTCCTAAGTCTTTCACTCGATCTACTTTATTGATTTTTACATCATTCAGACTGTATTCATAATCATGAATGTCACGTGCTCTGGTAAATGTTATAGTGCAACATTTAGCTACATTAATTTTAAGACCATTGACAGTACACCAGTTAGACAAACGTATGAGGTTATTTTGTAGCTTTTGACAATGCTGCTCAGCTTTAATGGTGTCATACAGTTTAACATCGTCGGCGTACATTAAAAAGTTACAATTCAGGACTTCCGCAATTTCATTGAAAAATATATTAAATAAAAGCGGTCCAAGATTAGAGCCCTGAGGGACACCACTGTTTGTAATGAAATAATCCGAATTGCAAGCCATGTAACTAACGTACAGAAATCTATCTGCCAGAAAAGATCTTAAGACATCAATTATACATGGTGGAATGTCATATTGACTAAGTCGATGTAGAAGTTTATCATGTGGCATCGTATCAAACGCTTTGGTAATGTCTGTATAAATTACGTCAACTTGGCCGCCGCTATCAAGTACATTAGATATATATTGTGTTAAGCACATAAGATTAGTCTGCGTACTGCGTTTTTTGACAAAACCATGTTGATTTAAAGAAATTCGATGATCAACATAAGAATGAATACAGTCTGAAAGAATAGACTCAACCACTTTAGAAAAGTTTGAAATAATTGCAACAGGCCTATAATTTTTAATATTCGCTCGATCACCGGCTTTAAAAATTGGGCAAATACGTGTAATTTTCCAACATTCTGGAAACACACCTTTAGTAAGTATCACGTTAATAATATGAGTTAATGGATATGCGAGTGGCAAAGCGCAGTCTTTTAATAGAAAACTAGGAATTTGATCAAATCCCATTGTTAATTTAGGTTTTAGTTTTCTTAGATGGGAAGCCACAAGTTCTTCGTTAACCCTCCAGTCCCCCATACACTTAGTAACATTTTCACACGACTGCACAACACGAACACCATCACTATACACACTTTTAAAATGATCTGCAAATGATTGTAAAATTTTAACTATTTCAAGCAAATTTGACAAAATTAAATGTGTCAGGAACTTTATCAAATGATAAATAAAACTTACAAAGTAATGGTTATGGCTTCAAGCATCCAACATAAAATTAAATGTTTTATTTATTTTGAATTAAATTGAATCAATATTTCTTTAATATACAAATTAATTAATTAAAATTTATCATTAATTGTCAAATATCAATTTTTATTAATTTTAACTATTTTTTAGAGCAACTTTCAATTGTTTTTCTGCTTTTAACAGTTTCAAATGTTCTAATAATTGCTATTAACTATGTTTTTGAGTAGTAGCACTAAATTGTTTTACTGAGTTCGTCAAGTAATTTCTCACTTAACACGTGATTAAACATTTTTATATTAACTAGATTAATGAATTGTTTTATTATTATTAATATTAATAAATTAATCATTTTTTAACAAGATAACAACCGTATTCAATTGTTTTGCCTTTTATTATTTAACTGTTTAATAATAGTAAACATAATATTATTGCAAATTCTAATAGATTTATTCAAACAAATTTTTCAAATAATTTATGATGATGTTTTACTGATTGGAGAGTGGGATAGAGGCCACCCACCCACCCTACATATACATATAAACTTTAATTCCTTATCGTCTCGCGGTTTCCAATAAAATTAATTACAAATATTTTTGAATAAAAAAGAAATTAAAAAGGTAAAATTTTTGAGTGAGAAAATTAATGAAAATTTGTATGCGTGATGGATGGGCAGACTTTAAATCTAAATTAGATAAGATTAGCTATAGAAGGTCATTTATATTTAAACTTAAATTTTGATTTTGTTTTATTTTTTACATAAAGGCTTTTATTGTTTTTAGCAGCAAAATCATCAACGATTAGCAATGAAAGTTATCATGTATATGTAGGGTGGGTGGGTGGCCTCTATCCCACCCTTCAATCATTAAAACATAAGCGAGGGTTTTAATTAAAAATTGTAAAATATAAATAAACACTAAATAATTGCAATTTTTAGAGATTTACTCATACAATTTTTTCAAATAATTTTTGATGATGTTTTATTGATTGGGATAGAGGCCACCCACCCACCCTACATATACATATTAATTTCATTTACGGATAGTCTCGCGTTTTGGAATAAAATTAATTACAAAACTTTTTGAAATTAAGAAATTCAAAAAGTAAAATTTTTGACTGAGTAAATTAATAAAATTTTTATGTATGATGGGTGGGCAGACTTTAAAACTAAATTAGGTAAGATTAGCTATAGAAGGTCATTTATATTTAAACAAAAAATTAGATCATGCTTAATTTTTTATTACATACAAGGTTTCCTGTTTTTTGCATCAAAAACATCAACGAGTTATATATAAAGTTCCCATGTATATGTAGGGTGGGTGGGTGGCCTCTATCCCACCCTCCAATCAGTAAAACATAAGCGAGGGTTTTAATTAAAATTTGTAAAATATAAATAAACACAAAATAATTGCAATTTTTAGAGATTTATTCATACAATGTTTTCAAATAATTTTTGATGATGTTTTAGTGATTGGAGGGTGGGATAGAGGCCACCCACCTACCCTACATATACATATTAATTTTAATTGCTGATAGTCTCGCGGTTTGAAATAAAATTAATTACAAAACTTTTTGCATTAAAAAGAAATTCAAAAGGTAAAATTTTTGAGTGAGTAAATTAGTGACAATTTGATGCATGATGGGTGGGCGGACTTTAAATCTAAATTAGATAAAATTAGCTATAGAAAGTCATTTATATTTAAAGTTAAATTTTGATTTTGATTTATTTTTTATTATATAAAGGGTTTGATTGTTTTTAACAGCAAAATCATCAACGATTAGTATTTATAGTTTTCATGTATATGTAGGGTGGGTGGGTGGCCTCTATCCCACCCTATAATCAGTAAAACATTAGCGAGGGTTTTAAAAATAAAAAAAAATATGATGTGGCCATCATAGTACTTTTCTTACATTTACTCGAAAACTATGAGGTAATAGTATTGAGGTAGGTCGAGAATACGCACTGTAGTAGGTCAAAAATATTCGCTCAAATGTTTTTATATTCGTATTTACATTAAATTATCAAAATTAGGTTAATGAAATTCAACAATAACAAATTAGTGCACATTAATATAATAAAATTTTTAATTAATATTAAGCTTGACATAAATTTAATTTAATAGGTTGAGTCAATCCACAATATTTTTTTGAAATAGGTCAGAAGTACTCTAAATTTGCGTTCAATTTAATAGGCTCTAAAATCTAGCTGTTTATTTGTATAAATTAAATAAATGAGCTATTATTAACTCCACAACTTATTTTAATTTTAATAAAAGTACATTTCGTTTACGATGTAAACATTTTCAATAACTGTGCTCTTGTCTTAGAGAAAGTGATTGCAAGTTATTTTATATTGCATCATCTTCACGTAACTCATCAATCAACAATAAGCTATTAGCGCTTAAATTTTTGTAGTAGGTCAGAAATACACTACATATTCTTGTACTAATGCTGAATAAATGTATTTTTTATTACATACGAATAATAAACTTATATAAATCGTCTAGTTAAAGATACTGACAGCAAAAAATTGCAGTAGGTCAGTAATATGCTCCACAGTTAAATAATTAAATTTTATAACCGTCAATCTGTGTTAGTACACGATGAAATATTGGAAATTTGCATTTTATAGGTTTTTACGTACATTTGACAGTAACTTTTTTGGGGTATCATATTTTAGACAATTTTGATATTTTAGTTTTTTGATCATTAATTACACACAATGTTTTTGTACTTATTTCCGATTGCATATTTATCAAGCAATCTCAACGCTAAGTAAAAACAAACGAACGGACGCGTGATGGTCCCTAATGGTTTATTTGATCCTCCGGTGATGACGACGATATAAATAAACAGAGGCGACGCTCGGATTTTTGGCGGAATTAAATTGTCCACGAGGTTTTAATTGGTACCATTTCTGCGCCGATCCCGCTAATTAGCAATAAAACGCGAGTAAAAAGGATCGCGAGAGCACGCGACCAATCGTCGCACGGATAGGCGTCGTTTCATCTCAGTCAGCGCCGCCGCGATTGGCCGGCGTGTAAGTCGGACTAAGCGTGGACTTAACGAGCAAGCGCAACTTATTCCATCTCCCTCTGACGCAAGGCACTCGTCGCTGAGGGCAAAGGAGCGAGCGTTGTTGACGACGAAGAGGAATCTTGAGGTATATCACGCGGACGCAGCTTCTCAAAGCACTCTTTGATTTCTGTTTGCGGACGAAGGTGTCGTAGCGGATAATCTTGGGAGTATTGTTGAATATTTTTGGGTTTTCTTAAGATTACGCGCGCGTGAAAGAGCTTTTTTGTCCGTTTTTATTTTTGGTAATTGTAAAGTGACAATTTTTGGAGGAGGATGAATCCGAATCCATTGAGTCAGGTGGGTGGTGGCAGTGTGCAGAACGTCGTGGCGGCGGCGGCCGTCGCCTCGACGCACGCGGTCTCCTTGGCCCAGGCGTCTTCGATCAGCACCGGCTGCGATAAGAAGAATTTGGATAAAACCGAAATCAACGATGCCGTCACGAAAGTGCTCAAAGGATACGATTGGACTTTGGTGCCCATTGCCACAAAGTAAGTTTAAATTTTTTATCCAAAAATCATCGACAAACTTTTCAACCTTCTTAATTTTGAGGTCAAATCATCGATTGATCAATTTTTTTATAATTTTCCAAACCAACAAATGCAATTTTCATTCCCCAATTCATGTTTACACCGTTGGCGTTTTGTTTTCCTTAAATTTATAGCAATTGTTTTTATCAGGAATTAAAAATACGTTCATTTATGACGTAGCTTGAGATTTTGAGGCAAATCCCACGATTGAATAATTTTTTATAATGTTTCAAACCGACGAAAACAATTTTCATTCCCCAATTCATGTTTACACCATTGCCGTTTTGTTTTCCTTAAATATATAACAATTGTTTTTATAGGGAATTAAAAACACGTTCATTTATGACGTAGCTTGAGATTTTGAGGCAAATCCAGCGATTGAATAATTTTTTACAATATTTCAAACCGACGAAAGCAATTTTCATTTCCTAATTCATGTTTACACCGTTACCGTTTTGTTTTCCTTAAATATATAGTAATTGTTTTTATAGGGAATTAAAAACACGTTCATTTATGACGTAGCTTGAGATTCTGAGGCAAATCCAGCGATTGAATAATTTTTTACAATATTTCAAACCGAAGAACGCAATTTTCATTCCCCAATTCATGTTTACACCATTGCCGTTTTGTTTTCCTTAAATATATAGCAACTGTTTTTATAGGGAATTAAAAACACGTTCATTTATGACGTAGCTTGAGATTTTGAGGCAAATCCCGCGATTGAATAATTTTTTACAATTTTTCAAACCGACGAAATCAATTTTTATTCCCCAATTCATGTTTACACCGTTTCCGTTTTGTTTTTCTTAAATCTATAGCAATTGTTTTTATAAGGAATTAAAAATACGTTCATTTATAATCTAGCTTGAGCTTTTGAGGCATATTCCGCGATTGAATAATTTTTTTACAATTTTTCAAATCGACGAAAGCAATTTTCATTCTCCATTTCATGTTTACACCGTTACCGTTTTGTTTTCCTTAAATATATAGCAATTGTTTTTATAGGGAATTAAAAACACGTTCATTTACGACGTAGCTTGAGATTCTGAGGCAAATCCAGCGATTGAATAATTTTTTACAATTTTTCAAATCGACGAAAGCAATTTTCATTCTCCATTTCATATTTACACCGTTACCGTTTTGTTTTCCTTAAATCTATAGTGATTGTTTTTATAGGGAATTAAAAACACGTTCATTTATGACGTAGCTTGAGATTTTGAGGCAAATCCCGCGATTGAATAATTTTTTACAATTTTTCAAATCGACGAAATCAATTTTCATTCTCCATTTCATGTTTACACCGTTACCGTTTTGTTTTCCTTAAATATATAGCAATTGTTTTTATAGGGAATTAAAAACACGTTCATTTATGACGTAGCTTGAGATTTTGAGGCAAATCCCGCGATTGAATAATTTTTTACAATTTTTCAAACCGACGAAAGCAATTTTCATTCCCCATTTCATGTTTACACCGTTACCGTTTTGTTTTCCTTAAATCTATAGCAATTGTTTTTATAGAGAATTAAAAACACGTTCATTTATGACGAAGCTTGAGATTTTGAGGCAAATTCCGCGATTGAATAATTTTTTACAATTTTTCAAACCGACGAAAACAATTTTCATTCCCCAATTCATGTTTACACCGCTACTGTTTTGTTTTCCTTAAATATATAGTAATTGTTTTTATAGGGAATTAAAAACACGTTCATTTATGACGTAGCTTGAGATTTTGAGGCAAATCCCGCGATTGAATAATTTTTTACAATTTTTCAAACCGACGAAAACAATTTTCATTCCCCAATTTATGTTTAAACTATTGCCGTTTTGTTTTCTTTAAATTTATAGCAATTGTTTTTATGGGGAATTAAAAAGACGTTCATTTTTGACGTAGCTTGAGATTCTGAGGCAAATCCCGCGATTAAATAATTTTTTACAATTTTTCAAACCGACGAAAGCAATTTTCATTCCCCATTTCATGTTTACACCATTGCCGTTTTGTTTTCCTTAAATATATAGCAATTGTTTTTATAGGGAATTAAAATCACGTTCATTTACGACGTAGCTTGAGATTCTAAGGCAAATCCAGCGATTGAATATTTTTTTACAATTTTTCAAACCGACGAAAACAATTTTCATTCCCCAATTTATGTTTAAACTATTGCCGTTTTGTTTTCTTTAAATATATAGCAATTGTTTGTATAGGGAATTAAAAACACGTTCATTTATGACGTAGCTTGAGATTTTGAGGCAAATCCCGTGATTGAATAATTTTTTACAATTTTTAAAACCAACGAAAGCAATTTTCATTCCCCAATTCATGTTTACACCATTGCGGTTTTGTTTTCCTTAAATCTATAGCAATTGTTTTTATAGGGAATTAAAAACACGTTCATTTACGATGTAGATTGAGATTCTGAGGCAAATCCAGCGATTGAATAATTTTTTACAATTTTTCAAACCGGCGAAAGCAATTTTCATTCCCTATTTCATGTTTACACCGTTACCGTTTTGTTTTCCTTAAATCTATAGCAATTGTTTTTATAGGGAATTAAAAATGCGTTCTTTTATGACGTAGTTTGAGATTTTGAGGCAAATCCCGTGATTGAATAATTTTTTACAATTTTTAAAACCAACGAAAGCAATTTTCATTCCCCAATTCATGTTTACACCATTGCGGTTTTGTTTTCCTTAAATCTATAGCAATTGTTTTTATAGGGAATTAAAAACACGTTCATTTACGATGTAGATTGAGATTCTGAGGCAAATCCAGCGATTGAATAATTTTTTACAATTTTTCAAACCGGCGAAAGCAATTTTCATTCCCTATTTCATGTTTACACCGTTACCGTTTTGTTTTCCTTAAATCTATAGCAATTGTTTTTATAGGGAATTAAAAATGCGTTCTTTTATGACGTAGTTTGAGATTCTGAGGCAAATCCCACGAATGAATCAATTTTTAGAATTTTTCAAACCAACGAAAGCAATTTTCATTCCCTCATTCATGTTTTACACCGTTGCTGTTTTGTTTCCCTTAAATTTATAGCAATTGTTTTTATAGGGAATTAACAATACGTTCATTTATGACGTAGCTAAAGATTCTGAGGCATATCACTTGATTCAATAATAAAAATTCACAAGCCAAATTTTCTTTACGCTAAAAATTACTGCAAAATTAAATAGGAACGTTAAAATTGAAAAAAAAAATCATCGTTTAAGTAATTATTGAATTAACCAGAGTTTCGCTGGCATTTGTTTTATTTTTTTTTTTTTCGTTCGCGCTGTTTGCGCTGCGAAATATTATCTTCAATGAGTTCGAAATGAATAATGAATGGGAATTGTTTACGTTGTAGTAGAGAGTATCCGGTGCAAAAAAAAAAATGTGGAACGCATTGATGAGTGCCACGGCTTTGATCGAGATGAACAAAGGGTTTCTTTATTTGACGCGTGCCGCAGATACGCCTCGTCTATTTTAATGTGCATTTCATTATTTTCGTATCGAGAAATCACGAGCAATTTTCAATTCAATTGAAAACAATTCAACCAACATTTACCAAATTGTTTTTACTTCAAGAGACCTTATTTTTCTAAGGTCTTCACCAAAAAAAAAATCCAAACATTGAGCAACTTTTGCAAAACCATTCGACGCAGAGTGCGTAAATCCGAGCGTAAAAGATCAAAGGCGGCTATAATTAGTGCGCTAATTAACGCCGTCCGTCTAATTAAGTCTAAGCCGCATTTTTCCGTGGCGACTCACCGGCAAATAAAATCGCGCACTCTTCACGCACTTCTCTCGAAACAATTAGCCACCTGTATCTACCTGGTACTCTAATGCTCCAAAGTTGTGCAATCTGGATTTTCGCACCTCGCACCACGATTTTTTTTATTGGCGTGAAAACGTCGTAAAGAGGCGACGATAATTGGAACTGGTATTTCAATTAGCTTATAAATGCAAAGAAAAATAAAGGAACGCTCAATAAGGAAGCTTGAGACACAAATAATTATAAAAGCTATTGCTTAACAACAATCTTAGAATAATTTAGATTGTTGACCAAAAACTCCTCTTGTACTTTGTTGGTATCCAAAAACTTGTTTGAATATTAATTCAAACAAGTTTTTTGGATACCAACAAAGTACCAAAGTTTTTTGGTCAACAATCTAAAATATTAGAATTATCTTGGAGCTTAAAGGTATTCTGATTGAATGAATTCTTAACATATTTATTCTTGATTGAATGAGTTTCAGTTATTATTACTTTGATAATAATCTTGTAAGAGATTTTTTTATATTTGTATGTGATGTATAATTGTATTTTCTTTAATTTTATTTTCAGAGCTTCGTCAGATAAGAGAAAGCTTCACGTTAAAAGGCCGATGAACGCTTTTATGGTGTGGGCACAGGCTGCCAGAAGGAAATTGGCCGACCAATATCCGCAGCTGCACAACGCCGAATTGTCTAAGACATTGGGGAAATTGTGGAGGTGAGTTTTTACACCAACAGGATGTGCTATAAGTATGTTATGTACGTTATTATCTCTCCCCTTTTCGCGTTGCGCAAGATTAAAATTATGTGGGGCACTGCTGGAAGTGATAACGGTTTTCCTTTCCCCCTTTTTCTCACAGGAATTTCAAGCCAAACAAGGCTGTTTGCTCTTCTGCATGTGAATTTTTACCAACATCAATAATAACGGTGGATTTAACGATTTTATTCGTGTTGAATAAAGCTTCAAGAATTTATAATTACTGTCAAATTTTCGAATTTAATCTTGTTTAATAAAGTTTTAAGAAGGAAACAACTTCAAACTTCAATAAGATTCAATCAATTATTTATATTTTTTTAGTAATTCATTCACTTCTAGAAATAATTGTTATGTTTACAAAATTTCCATCACAAGAGAATTAAAAAAAATATATGATTTTGCTAAAGAATATTTGTTAATTATCGTGGTTTAGAAAAAAATACTCTTTTGTCACTGTTTTTGTGGCAATTTTATCATCACCAAAAATCATCGTAGTTTAGAAAGATTGGTACTTTCATCACCAAATATTTCACCACAAAAAATATATTTTATTAAGCCACTTTTATGTAAAGGATTTTGAAAAATAATATTTTAGAACTTGAGAAAAGTAGTTTTGAAACAGTACCTTTTTAGGTTTGAGTTTTCTTTTGGTACCGTCAGAAATACATACCCTTTCTTGGTCAAATTTATTAATTTTCATTATTTCATTATCATATTTTGATTCCGGTCTGATGAACGATCGCTACCATTTGCCATTATGATATATTGTCACTTTAGAAAGACTTGTACAATCTTTTAATTTAACTCGTTTGTTTACACACATATAAATATACAAATAACACGGCTGAAGGACTATGTGGTCGGTAGCCATTCACTACTACTACTTTTACTACTACTAAAACATTGTAAAGAAAATGATTTTCAAATTGAAACTATTTTTGAGGTTAGTGAATTTTGGTAAATCATATTTATTTAATAAGAAAGTAGTTTCTTCAATTGTTTCAAGATTTCAATTTTTGTAATAGTTTTGTATAACAGATGAAATTAAAAATAATCATTTTTTGCGAAAATTGTTATTGACATTAATATAAAAGAATTTTATCTTTAATAAATCATAAAATATTTAGTTTTATATTTTATTATCTGTCTGTATTGGTTTCCTCTTGTTTTCTGTCAGTTGTTTTCTTCTTTCATCCCTTATTGTTTATTCTTATCGCCTTATCTATAATATGTCATCTGGCATCTGTCATTTGTCATTGTCATTATTATCTATTCTTATCGGTTAACCGAAATGTTTTAGGTTCTTTATTATTTGGCACTTATCATTTATCATCTGTCTTTGTCATTTATCAACTATCATATGACATTTGCCATCTTTCATCTGTCGCTTGTTTTATTTATTTATCACCTGTAATGTAGCATTTGTGTAACTTTTTTATCTTTAGTACTCCATTATCCATTTTATGAACCGACTGAAATGTTTCAAGTTTTTTTATCATTTGTTATCTGTTATTTGACATCTGTCATCTGTTATCTATCATTTGTCAAATGTCATTTGTTCTTTTTCTTTGTCGTTTATCATGTATAATCCGTCAAAGATCATCTGAATTTTTTTTTGTCCGTCAGTTGTCTTTGTCATAAATTTTTGGTTTTATCTCCTGTCACAAATACTTTTTATACAATCTGTATATGCATTTTTATCTGTCACTTATCATTTTCAATATGTTTTTTTATAACCTGTCATTTGTCATCTGTCATTTTTTCAATCTTTGGTACACAATTTTCTATTCTTTTATAGCGGACTGATATATTTATAGTTTTTTACCATTTGATTGTTGTCATCTGTCATTTTCCATCTGTATTCTGACATTCTGATTTTTGTCACCCGTCATCTTATATTTGTCTTCTGGCATTTGACAATAGTACTCTTTCATCTGTCATCTTTTAGCTGACTGAAATGGTTAAGGTTTTTGATCATTTGACATTTGTTATCTGATATTTGTCATCTGACAGTTGTCATCTATCATCTGGCATTTGCCATCTGTCACCTGTCATTTGTACTTCGTCTTTGTCATTTATCATGTATAATCCGTTATATGTCATGTATAATTTTTCGTCTGTCGGTTGTTTTTGCCTTAAATTTTTAGTTTTATATCTGATACAAATATTTTTATACTATCTATTCAGATGTATTTCCATCTGTTACCTGTCATAAGCCATCTGTCTTGTCATCTGCCATTTGTCATTTGTTGTTTGTCTGTTTTGTATTATTTATCATATATCATCTGTTATTTTTCGTATGTGGATTGTTCTTGTCTTTTTTAAGTTTTATCTTTTTATTATTATCTGTATATTTATTTTTATGTCACTTGCCTTCTGTGTTTCATCATCTGTCATTTGTTATGTGACATTAGCACAGTTGCCAAGTGTCATTTGTTGTTTGTATCTGTCATTTATCATGTATAATTCGTCATATGTCATCTGTCATTTTTCTTATATTTAGTACACGATTATTTTTTTTTTCGATTTAACAGCTGATTGTAATGTTTAAGGTTTTTTATAATTTGATATTTGTCATCTGTTATTGCCATCTGTCTTCTGACATTCTGCTCATCTAATATTGCCACCTATCATCCGACATTTGTCATCTAGCATTTGACAATAGTTATTCTTCATCTATCATTGGTTGTTTCCTCTTGTCATTTATCATATATAATTCGTCTAACATCATCTGACAATTTTCTGTCTGCCTTTTGTCGTTTTTGTCTATATTTAGTTTCATTACTGACACAAATACTGTATACACTATCTGTATATGTATTTTCAACTATCACCTGTCATTTGCCATCCGTTTTCTGTCATCTGTCATCTGTCATTTATTGTTTGTCTTTTTCATTTGTCACGTATAATTTATCAAATGCCATCTGTCATTTTTCGTCTGTCATTTTAGTTTTATTTCTGATACAAATAAGTCTATTTGTATATGCATTTTTTATCTGACATTTATCATTTGTCATCTGTCATCTGATATTTGTCACCTGTAATCTGACATTTGTCATCTGTCATTTGATGTTTATCTTTGTCATTTATTATGTATAATTTGTCATATGTCTTATCAGTTTTTTTTTCTTTACTACGTTATTATCTACTTTTATCAGCTGAAATGTTTTAAGGTTTTTTTTTAAATCATTTAATATGTATCATCTGCCATCTGTCTTCTGACATTCTGATGTTTAACATCTGTCATCTAATATTTGACATATGTCATCTACACTCGCCACCTGTCATCTAATATTTGTCATCTGGCATTTGACAATAATTATTTTTCATTTGTCACTTGTTGTTTGCCTTTGTCATTTATCACATATATAATTCGTCATATGTCGTCTGTCAATTTTCAGTCTTTCTGTAAGTTTTATTTGTCTATTTTTATTTTTATTTTTATTTTTGATACAAATACTTTTTTACTATCTGTATATGTATTTTTTATCTGTCATCTGTCACTTATCATTTGTCAACTGTCATTTGCCATTTCTTATCTGACATTTGCCACCTGTGATCTAACATTTGTGATGTATCATATGGCATTTGCCATCTGTCATTTAGCATTAGTTATTTGTCATCTGTGATTTCTTGTTTATCTTTGCCATTTATAATATAATTCGTCATATTTCTTATCTTTGTTATCAATTTTTATAAGCTGACTGAAACGTTTAAGTTTTTTTATAATTTGACATTTGTCATCTGCAATATATCATTAGTCATTTGCAATTTGTCATTTGTCATTTGCAATTTGTCATTTGTCATCTGTAATTTGCCATCAGTCATCTGACATTTGCCATTTGCCATCTGACATTTTGACATTTGCCATCCGTCAACTCACATTTGCCATGTCATTTGTAATTGGTCATTTAGCATCTGTAATTTGCCATCAGACGTCTGATATTTGCCAAATGTCATTTGGCATTTGCCATCCGCCATCTGACAATTGCCATCTGTCATCAGACATTTGCCAACTGCCATATGTCATTTGATATTTTCTTTTGATATTAATTATTTGTCATTTGTTATTTATCATGTATATTTTCGTCTGTAGATTAGTTTTTGTTCTTTTAGTTTTATCTCTGATATACAAATACTGTTTATATGTATATGTATTTTAATCTGCCATTTGTCATCTGTCATTTATTGATTCATCATATGACACTGTCATTTGACATTATCCATCTGCAATCTGTCATTTGAAATTGTGATTTGTCATTTGTCATC
The DNA here is from genome assembly GCA_963969525.1 of Ontholestes murinus. NCBI lineage: Eukaryota > Metazoa > Arthropoda > Insecta > Coleoptera > Staphylinidae > Ontholestes > Ontholestes murinus. The sequence goes on along the minus strand of OZ018390.1, from coordinate 75,171,206 downwards.
TGTCACGTGACATTTGCAATCTTACATCTAACAGTTGCCATCTGTCAAATGACATTTGGCATCTGTCATTTGTCATCTGTTACCTGTCATTTGTATTTGTTATCGGTTATTTCTCATGTGTCAAACTGTATGTCATATAAATATGTTTTAAATCTCTTATCTGTTATACCATCTGTCATTTGTTATCAGTCATTTATTGTTTGTCTTTGACTGAAATATTTAAGGTTCTCTATGATTTGATATTTGTCATCCGTCATTTGCCATCAGTCATTTATCATCTGTCATATGACGTTTGTTATCTTTCATCTAAACAGTTGCTAACATCTAACATTCGTCAAATGTAATTTGACATCTGTCATTTCACATTTGTTACCTGTAATTTGTATTTGTGATTTGTTATCTGTCATGTGTCAAATTGTATGCCATATAAATTTGTTTTAAATCTCTTATCTATAATCTGTGACATATATCATTTGTCACCTGTTATCTATCATTTATTGTTTGTCTTTATCATTTATCATGAATCATTCGTCTTATGTCATCCGTCATTATTCCTATCTTTTGTCTATTTTAATCAGCAGACTGAAATATTTAAGGTTATTTATTATTTGTCATCTGTCATTTGCCATCAGTCATTTGTCATCTGTCATGTGACAATTGTCATCTGTCATCTAACATTTACCAAATGTCATTTAACATTTGCAATCTGACATTTGACATTTGTTATCTGTCATTTGTATTTGTGATCTGTTATCTGTCATGTGTCAAATTGTATGCTATATAAATTTGTTTTAAATCTCTTATCTGTGAACTGTGATCTATAATCTATGACATATGTCATTTGTCATCTGTTATCTGTCATTTATTGTTTGTCTTTGTCATTTATCATGAATGATTCGTCTTATGTCATCTGTCATTATTCTTATTTTTGATAACCGATTGTCTACTTTTATCAGCTGATATATTATAGGTTTTTAATCATTTAGCATTTATCTTCTGTCATTTGCCATCAGTCATTTGTCATCTGTCATGTGACAATTGTAATCTGTCATCTAACATTAGCCAAATATCATTTAACATTTGCAATCTGTCATTTGATATTTGTTATCTGTCATTTGTATTTGTGATCTGTTACCTGTCATGTGTCAAATTGTATACCATATAAATTTGTTTTAAATCTCTTATCTGTGAACTGTTATCTATAATCTATGACATATGTCATTTGTCATCTGTTATCTCTCATTTATTATCTGTCTTTGTCACTTATCATGAATGATTCGTCTTTTGTCATCCGTCATTATTATTATCTTTTGTACCGGATTGTCTATTTTTATCAGCAGACTGAAATATTTAAAGTTATTTATTATTTAAAATTTGTCATCTGTCATTTGCCATAAGTCATTTGTCATTCGACATTTGCTTCTTTCATCGAACAGTTGCCATCTGTCATCTAACATGTGCCAAATGTTATTTGCCATCTGTCATTTGACATTTGTTACTTGTCATTTGTATTTGTGATTTGTTATGTCATGTGTCAAAATGTAGGCCATATAAATATATTTTAAACATCTTATCTGTGAACTGTTATCTGTCATTTGTGTCAACTGTCATTTGTTATCTGTCTTTAACACTTATCATGAATGATTCGTCATATGTCATCCGTCATTATTCTTATTTTAGAAACCCGATTGTCTACTTTTATCAGCTGATTGCAATATTTTAAGTTTTTAATCATTTGACATTTGTCTTCTGTCATGTGATAATTGCCATCTGTCATCTAACATTTGCCAAATGTCATTTAACATTTGTGATCTGTCATTTAAGATTTGCGATCTGTCATTTGACATTTGTTATCTGTCATTTATATTTGTGATCAGTTATCTGTCATGTGTCAAAATGTATGCCATATAAATATGTTTTAAATCTCTTATCTGTGAACTATTACACCATCTGTAATTTGTCATTTGTTATCTATCATTTATTGTTTGTCTTTGTCACTTATTATCCGTCATTTCTAACCTTTGGTACCCGATTGTCTATTTTTATCAGTTGACTGATAATATTTAAGGCTTTCTGTCATTTGACATTTGTCATCTGTCATTTGCCGTCAGACATTTGCCATCAGTCATTTGTCATCTGTCATATGAAATTTGCCACCTGCCATCTGTCATTTGACATTTGTTACCTGTTATTTGTATTTGTGATCTGTTATCTGTCATTTTGTCAAAATGTTATCTGTCATCTGCGCCATTTGTCATTTGTCATTTGTCATCCGTCAGCATTTTTATCTTTGTCATCTGTCATCTGGTCATCTGTCGTTTGTTATCTGTGATTTGTCATCTGTCATTTGTTATGTCATTTGTCATTTATCATCTGCCATTTCAACAATCATTCAGCTATCATTGTCAATTGTTATAATAACAAATGACAAATAACAATTGACAATATCAGAGAATAAGCTAATGATAGTTGAAATGGCAGATGATAGATGGCAAATGACTAGATGGCAAAAAACAGTTGACAAATGACATTCTCTCATATTGTCAATTGTCATTTGTTATTAGTTATTTGTACACTCTCATTTTTAATTTGTTGTTTTTCACCTGTTATTTGTTTTAAATCTCTTATCTGTGAACATCTGTGTCGTCTGCCATTTGCTATTAGTCATTTGTCATCACCTATCGTTTTTCATCTGTCATATATCATCTTCTATTTCAACTATCATGGAATTATTCAGTTATTGTCAATTGTCATCTGTTATCAATTATTTTACATGTAACGTTTGTTATTTGTCATTTGTTATTTGTCATGTATCATTTGTCAATTTTCATCTGTCACTATAATTTGTCATCTGCAAGTTGTCTTCCATAATCTGTCATGTGAAATTATTTATTTTCTATCTCTTACATATTTTTAAATTTCTTTTGTCTTCAATATTTTTATTTTATGTAGTTTATGTATCTTTGTATGCGCACTTGTCTTTTTTGTGATTTATTACCACTATTATATTCTGGTTTGTCCGTTGTTTCTTTTTTGTTTTTTTTTGCATATTAGATATTAATAACAGTATTCAGTGTTCTCAAGGTTTTTAATTTTTCTAATATTTTGTCATTTGTCTTTCGTCATTTGTTTCACAAACAATTTTTAAGCTTGTAATTTTAATAGTCCTTTCATTTGTCATCTGTCATTTGTGACCTATCATTTGTCATCTGTCATCTATCATTCCGATATCAAATAATTAGGATTATTTGTCATTTGTTATTGTCATAAGTCATCTCCAACTTGTCATTTGTAATCTGTATTTTGTCATTCAAATATGTTATTAATTATCTGTTAACTGTCATCTCTCATCTGTCATTTGTCATTTATAATCTGTCATCTGTTCTTTGTCATATGTTATCTGTCATTTGTCATTTGCCATTTGTTACCTGTCATCTGTATTTTTCATCTGTTATTTGTCATGTGTCAAAATCAATGCCATACAAATAATTCTTAATAAATCTCTTGTCTGTAATTATTTTGTCTTTCAATGTAAATTATCTACCATTAACGACAGTCAGAATTTTTAAGCTTGAAATTTTAATAATCTATCATTTGTCATCTGTCATATGTCACCTATCATTTTTCATCTGTCATTTATCATCAATCATCTATCATTTGATATTGGTTATTTGTCATCTGTCATTGTCATGTGTTACCTCACACTTGTCATTTGTAATCTGCCATTTGTCATAAATCATCTGTATTTGTCATACAAATATGTTATTATTATTATTAATTTGTTAACTGTTATTTGTCATATGTCGCTTGTCATTTATCATCTGTTCTTTGTCATATTTCATCTGCCATTTGCCATTTGTTACCTGCCATCTGTATTTGTCATCTGTTATCTGTCAAGTGTCATACAAATATGTTTTAAATCTCTTATTTGTGAACATCTGTGTCATTTGCTATTTATCATTTGTCATCTATCGTTTCTCATCTGTCATATATCATCTTCTATTTCAACTTTCATCGAATTATTCTTATTTATTGTCAATTGTCATCTGTCATCAATTATTTTCATGTATCGTTTGTCATTTATGAACTGTCACATATAATTTGTCATCTGCCTTTTGTTTTCTACAATCTGAAACAATTATGTCTTCTCTGGCAATTGATAATTTGTTGTTTTTTCAAATATTATTATACAACGTGTCCACGTAAGTATGCAACAAATGGGAAACTTTTTTATTATTAATTTCTCAGAAAATTTTACTCTTTATAAAAGTTGGTGCTTGATCTTAAACCTACATGGGGGTGGTTAAAAATCAGAGTTTATTCTGAGAGAAGAACAAATTTATGTGTTGAGAGGGAAGGGGATCATATCGAGTTATTAAAGGAATAATATCGTTAAGGTTGTTAATTTTAAAGAAATTACATTTTTTGTTGATTAAAACCGCATGTCATTTGTTTTGTCTTTTTTGTATGTTTAAGATGAAGCACCAACTTTTATAAAGAATAAAATTTTCTGAGAAATTAATAATAAAAAAGTTTTCCATTTGTTGCATACTTACGTGGACACGTTGTATTTAATAATAGTTTCAATTATCTTCTGGATTTTTTTTGTTTTTATATTAATTATTTGTTTTGTACGATACAGTTTTGTCTCGCTATGATCTGTGATTTGTCATCTATCAGTTATCATTTGACATATGTCATTTGTCATCTGTCAGTTATTATCAATCACTTAATAGGTATCATTTGTCATCTGTTAAATGAGATAGACCTAAACAGATTTTTATTCGTTGTCATTTGTCTGTAATAATTTATTATATGGCATTTGTCGTCTGTTTTATGTTTTTTTTTTTGTATTTTTGTATTTATCCTCTATATTTGTGAACATGTCATTTGATTTTTGATATGTCATCTTTCTTTGGTTTCTTATTCTTTGCATGATGACTATTTTCATCTTTCCTTGCGCTCTTATCTTCTCTCTTCTACTGTTGTTTCATTTGTTTGTAGTTTTACTCTTATATCTCACATAACCTTCATCTGAGTTCATTTGTCATCTGCTTATTATTTTCTTTTTGTATGAAGTTTTTTCTTCTTTTCATCTTCTATTTTTGCTTTCTGAAATATCTGTCTTGTATTATGCCTTGTGTCTTAACAACCTTTCACATCGATATTCTATGTCATTTAAATCACGAGTATTATTCTTATCTCTTTTGTCTTTTATTTTCTCTCCTCCATTTTTTCCTAGTTTTTTATCTTCGGTTTTGATTTCCTTATCTCTTAAAAACTTTCCAGACAATTATGTTATCAAAAGTAGATGATGATTGTTATTGGAATCACAGTAGTTAGTTAGTTTTCCCAAGGTTTTAATTATATTCTCTACAATGATGCAATTTGTAGAATATTCAATTAAATTTATATGATGTATAACAGAGTGGAAAAATTAAACCGTCTTATCAAAAACATTCGACATTATCTAACAAATTGGCAGTTACGACCATTGTTATGACTGGCCTCGGAAATTCTCATTTTCTTTACGATTATTACGTTTATAAATTGCATTTTTTTGGTCGTCTCAGTGTTCTTAACGATTAAAACAGTAGACTATCAAGATGCAAGGCGCCGTCGCATGCGCGATTAGCTTTATATAAATAAACATTTAAATGCCATACGCGGACGATTTTAATTGCTGATATTTAGTTATTACAATCACGTAATAATAATATTAATAATAATAAAAAAAGTACCGACTGGAAATATATTTTTCGTGTAGTATGTGACAATGTCTTCGATGACATTTTCAGAATCGAGTTCTATGCATTTATGCTTATAAGTTCTTTCAAGTTTAATTGCTTTCATTATTTTATCTATGTCTTGGCTTTGTTTGTTTTTATTTTAAATGGCGTTTATTTTTAAAAATCCTACTTTAGGAATTGATTGATCAACGAAGTATTCTTAAGGTAATTAATTATGGATGCTTTCGAAAGGATCGTCATGCAGTGACTTGACTGTTAAGGAATCTTTAGAAAATCGAATTAGTCACACATTGCGTCTACATGTTCTTCCTCTCATTCCTGTCACCGCGTTACTAAGCAAATCGTTGATATTTCCTATTTTAAAATACCAAAAGAAATAGTATTTGTAATTATAATAATAACGTCGTTTCTTTATTTCTTGAAGATTATAAACACTCACATAAAAATACAGTCAATACCAGATAGACATAACTTTGCACACAACAAGGTGCACACACACATTAATTCCTATTGTATATGTATACAAATTCAAATTAAAAAAATTTCATTGTAATTTGTAAATTTGATACGGTGCAATTAGACAAGTACTACTTTCCTACGATCCCTCGTATAATGTGGACAAGCCCCTTACATCATTCACACATTTAAATCCTCTATTTTCCTTTTATGGAAATTTATAAACATTTTGCGCAATTACTGGAAATCGACAATGTGTTTTACATTGCAGTTTTGCAATGCGCGTTTCGATTTCCCATGGCTTTTAATTAAGTCCACATCCACAACGGAAGATTTAATCTCAATGACTGACAGATGATCATCCTTGAGTTGATTATTTTCTCTTCCAATAAGTACGAGAGAAAAAAAAGCAATTTCATTTCACGATAATATTATGCATTTTTTATATTTAATTTGAGTCGAAATTAGTTATTTCGGTTTTACCATAAAGCATTTTCCAAAGTTCTAGGATTATTTAATAGCAGCCAAGATATACGGTCCCGAGGAGTGCCTACTATCAATCTATAAACGCCATCTTTAGAACAAACGGAAGTTGCAAGATTTATATTGGTCTAAAATTAGTCCGGTAAACAACAAACAAACAAAAAAGATTTTATTGGCGTCGTAAAATTTTAGATAAGGGACCCCGCCACACACATACACACGCACACGCACGCACACACAGCCGCAGAAAACACTAAAAGTTCAAATTGGTTTCATCTGCGTAACGAAGCGAAGAGAAGAAATGGGAGCGTTTAAAATATTAACATTATTAATGCGTGGGTTCCGAGTAAATATAATTAAATATTTATTTTGTAAAAGAAAACATACTTAAAAACTATAGAAAATGTATTATTTGTTAAAAAAAACGAATTTAAAATGTAAACTGAAAAATTCGACAATCTTTAAAAATATTGTTTATTAAAACACTTGGTATTATTATACTTGTTTACAATATACAATCAAATTAATACAAAATGTTTCACCACGATTTAAGTGAGAAATTAAATTATCTTTACTTTAAAGAGAATTTTGATTTAATTATAATAATGATAATAATAAATTTTATTTAAAATCTTACACAATTCTAATTATTTAGGAGTTTTAATTTGCTAAGAGAAATATTTCCATTGCTTATGTAGGATTTATTTACGTCCTCTTCATCTTTATCTTTATCATCTGATCATGAACATGCTTATTATTAAAAATGTCAATGCGAAGGAAGAAATGAGTTGATAAAACGATTTTGTAACATTTTCTATTCTAATTAAAATAATTTTCTTCGAGGGCTATAGAATTTGCAAGCAATTAAAAAAAAAAAGTATCTACCATGATTTCCTCTTCAAAATTACGAGTTAAAGATTTTTTAGTTATTTCTCATTCAGATTTAAAAAAAAATTAAGCCATTTTCTCGTAATTTTTACAAATTTATAGAATTTTTCAAACACTTCTCTAGATTTTTTTCTAATAAGAGGAATATTCTTAAAGGATTATAGAATTTTGTAAGAATTTCCTTTTTAGATTCTCAGAATTTTCCAAAATGCTGTGATCCAAATTGCGATTTAACAATTTTCTTCAATATATTTAGTTTAGAGTTTTCAGCATTTTCTGATTTTTCAAAATGGTGGAAAGTACCTTCGAAAGTTATAAATATTTTCAGCAATTCCTTTTCTAATATTCTACAATATTAAACTTTTTCTGCCTAAATTTTAAAGATTTTTCTTTGAGGGTTCTAAAATTTTACAGCAACTGTTTTTCTTGAGTTTATTAAAAAAATATCTTCCAAATGAAAAAAAGAGTGATATTTTTCAGTAATTCCTCTTCTAGACTTCTACAATTTTCTCTTTCAACTAGACAGAATAATTTATTTTTGAACATTCTAAAATATTGTTGAAGTTTCTTCGAGATTTTTTAATATTTAAAATATTAATTTTTAATATTAATTTTTATTTCCCAACTTGACAGAATTTTCTTTTGCGGTTCTAATTTCTTTCAGCAATTTTATTTCTAAAAAATCTAGGCTTTTCAAAATTTTCTCTTCCAAACGGCCCAAAGTATTTTATAGAGTTCTAAAATGTTTCGTCAATTCTTCTCAAGAGTTCTACAATATTGAACATTTTCTATCTCAACTTGAGGTTTCTATAATTTTCGAGAGTTCTAAGAATTTGAAGCAATTCCTCTTCGAGCGTTCTAAAATTTTGAACATATTCTCTCAGAACTTGAGGGAAATATTTTTGAAGTTTTTAGAATTTTCCAGAAATTTCTAAACATCGAGAATTCCAAGATTTTCCATTAATTAATTCTATTTGGGGAGTTCTACAATGTTTATTAACATTTTCTTTCTTAGCTTGAGAGGATTTTCTTCAAGTGTTCTAGAAGTTTTCAGCAACAGAAATTTTTAGAAATTCAGAGAAAAAAAAATGTATGGGGAAATGTGTCTTTAAGAGTTCTTAAGAAACAATTAGAATTTCTTTTGAAGTTTAAAGATTTTTCAGTAATATTTCATAGAGCGTTCTACAGTATTAGTATTTATCATTTTCTTTTTAAACCTAAATTATTTTTTTAAATCCAAAAATCTACAGAAAAAAATAATGCTGATTATACCTAGAACATTTTTTTTGTTGACTTATAGATTTTTTTAAATTTCTCTCTCAAATGGCGAAAAGTATCTTCAAGATTCTTAAAATTTTCCAGCAATTCTTCTTTCAGTGTTGTGCAATATTAAATATTGTGTCTCAACTAGAATTTTCTATAAATTTCTCAACAATGACAATTTTTTTCTAGAGCTTTAAGATTTTCCAGTAATTCTTCTTGTACAATATTAATGTTTAATCATGTTTAAATAATGTTTAATGTTTTATTGATGTTTAATCTACAGTATTAAATATTTTCTTTCTTGACTTCTAGAATTTTTGAAAAATTTCTTTAATTTTTTTTTCAGATGGGTAGAATAATATTCTTAGAAGGTTATACAATTTTGCAGATTTTTCCAGATTTTCCAATAATTCTTCTTGTAGAATTCTACTATATTAAACATTTTCTTTCTTGACTTGAGATTTTTTCATCCACATTTCAAGAATTTTTCAAAAATTTCTTGAATTTTTTTTTTCAGATGGGTAGAATTTTCTTAGAAGGTTATAGAATTTTGAACCAATTTTCCCTTCAGATTTTTGCAATATTCCATAATGCTTTCTTCAAATTGCGATTAAGCAAAATTCTTTAAGATTTTTTGTTTTCAGCATTTCCTCAGTTATTTCTTCCACATTTCTAGAACTTTTCAAAAATGTATTCTACAAATGGCGAAAAGTATCTTTGAGAGATTTAAAATTTTCGAGTAATGCCTTTTCCAGAATTCTACAATATTAAATATTTTCTCTCTAAAAACTAAAAATGTTTTTCAGCGACTTTTTTTTCTAGATTTCTAGAATTTAAAAAAAAATCTCTTTCAAATGGCAAAAAGAATTCTAAAATTTTACAGTAATTCTCCTTCTAGAGTTCTACAAAATTGAACATTTTCTCTTTCAACTTGAGAGAATAAATTATTTTTGAAGATTTTGAAATATTCTAGAAATTTCCAATTTTGAAGATTTTGAAATATTCTAGAAATTTCCAAAAAAATACGAGAATTTACTTCGAGTTCTAATATTTTTCAATAATTCTTCTTGGAGTGTTCTACAATATTTAACATTTTCTTTCTCAACTTGAGAGAATTTTCTTTTGGGATTCTAATTAGTTTTAGTAATTTTGTTTCTACAATTTCAAGAATATTTTTAAAATTTTCTCGTCCAAATGGGGAAAAGTATTTTAGAGAGTTCTAACATTTTTCGTCAATTCCTCTCAGAGTTCTACAATGTTGAACATTTAATATCTCAAGTTGAGGATTCTAGAATTTTCCAGAATGGCCACGCTTTTCGAGAGTTCTAAGAATTTCCAGCAAATCCTCTTCGAGCGTTCTAAAATATTGAACATTTTCTCTCACAACTTAAGCGATTTTTTTTAAAAGTTTTTAGAACTTTCCAGAAATTTCTAAACATTGAGAATTCCAGGATTTTCCAGTCATTCCTTTTGGAGAGTTCTACAATATTTATTTTATTAACATTATCTTTCTTAGCTTGAAAGAAATTTCTTTAAGTGTTCTAGAAGTTTTTAGCAAAGTTTCTAGATGTTTAGAATTTCTCAAAAAAAAATTAATGGGGATACATCTTTAAGAACTCTTAAGGAACATTGAGAATTGTTTCCAAAGGGAAATATTTTTGAAGTTTTTAGAATTTTCCAGAAATTTCTTAACATCGAGAATTCCAAGATATTCCATTAATTAATTCTATTTGGGGAGTTCTACATTGTTTATTAACATTTTCTTGCTTAGCTTGAGAGAGGATTTTCTTCAAGTGTTCTAGAAGTTTTCAGCAACTTTTCTAGATTTTAAGAATTTCAGAAAAAAAAATTAATGGGGAAATGTGTCTTTAAGAGTTCTTAAGAAACAACTCTAAAGTTTAAAAACTTTTCAGTAATATTTCTTAGGGCGTTCTACAGTATTTATTATTTTCTTTTTAAACCTAAATTATTTTTTTAAATCTAAAAATCTACAGAAAAAAAATAATGCTGATTATACCTAGAACATTTTTTTTGTTGACTTATAGGTTTTTTAAATTTCTCTCTCAAATGGCGAAAAGTATCTTCAAGATTCTTAAAATTTTCCAGCAAATCCTCTTTCAGTGTTCTGCAATATTAAATATTGTCTCGCAACTAGAATATTCTATAAATTTCTCAACAATAAGAATTTTTTTCTAGAGCTCTAAGATTTTCCAGTAATTTTTCTTCTACAATATTAATGTTTAATCATGTTTAAATAATGTTTAATGTTTTATTGATGTTTAATCTACAGTATTAAATATTTTCTTTCTTGACTTCTAGAATTTTTGAAAAATTTCTTTAATTTTTTTTTTTTCAGATGGATAGAATATTCTTAGAAGATTATACAATTTTGCAGATTTTTCCAGATTTTCCAATAATTCTTCTTGTAGAGTTCTACAATATTAAACATTTTCTTTCTTGACTTAGATTTTTTGCTTCCACATTTCTAGAATTTTTGAAAAATGTCTTTAATTTTTTTCAGATAGATAGAATATTCTTAGGTTATACAATTTTGAAGATTTTTCCAGATTTTCCAGTAATTCTTCTTGTAGAGTTCTACAATATTAAACATTTTCTTTCTTGACTCGAGATTTTTACTTCTCTAGATTTTTTCAGATGGGTAGAAATCTGAAAGGAAAATTGGTTTAAAATTGTATAATCTTCTAAATACAATTTTAAACCAATTTTCCTTTCAGATTTTTTCAATATTCCATAATGCTTTCATTTAAATTGCGATTAAACAAAATTCTTTAAGATTTTTTGTTTTCAGCATTTTATTATTTTTCTTCCAGATTATTAGAACTTTTCAAAAATGTATTCTACAAATGGCGAAAACTATCTTTGAGAGATTTAAAATTTTCGAGTAATGCCTTTTCCAGAATTCTACAAAATTAAATATTTTCTCTCTAAAAACTAAAAATGTTTTTCAGCGACTTTTTTTCTAGATTTCTAGAATTTTAAAAAAAATCTCTTTCAAATGGCAAAAAGAATTCTAAAATTTTACAGTAATTCTCCTTCTAGAGTTCTACAAAATTGAACATTTTCTCTTTCAACTTGAGAGAATAAATTATTTTTGAAGAATTTGAAATATTCTAGAAATTTCCAATTTTGAAGATTTTGAAATATTCTAGAAATTTCCAAAAAAATACGAGAATTTACTTCTAGAGTTCTAAGATTTTTCAATAATTCTTCTTGGAGAGTTTTACAATATTTAACATTTTCTTTCTCAACTTGAGAGAATTTTTTTTTGGGATTCTAATTAGTTTTAGCAATTTTGTTTCTACAATTTCAAGAATATTTTTAAAATTTTCTCGTCCAAATGGGGAAAAGTATTTTAGAGAGTTCTAACATTTTTCGTCAATTCCTCTCAGAGTTCTACAATGTTGAACATTTAATATCTCAAGTTGAGGATTCTAGAATTTTCCAGAATGGCCACGCTTTTCGAGAGTTCTAAGAATTTCCAGCAATTCCTCATCCAGCGTTCTAAAATATTGAACATTTTCTCTCACAACTTGAGGGATTTTTTTAAGTTTCTAGAATTTTCCAGAAATTTCTAAACTTCGAAAATTCCAAGATTTTCCAGTAATTCCTTTTGGAGAGTTCTACAATATTAATTTTATTAACATTATTTTTCTTAGCTTGAGAGAAATTTCTTGAAGTGTTGTAGACATTTTTAGCAAAGTATCTAGATGTTTAGAATTTCTCAAAAAAAAAAATGAATGGGGAAATATATCTTTGAGAACTCTTAAGAAACAATGAGAAATTGTTTCACAGTTCTAAGATTTTTCAGTAATTTTTCTTAAGAGCGTTCTACAGTATTTATCATTTTCTATTTAAACTTGAGATTATTTTCTTAGCGGTTCTAGGTTTATTTTTTAGTAGATTTTTAGATTCTTTTCTAAATTTCTCTATCAAATTTCAAGAAGTATTTTCGAGATTCTTAAAATTTTCCAGCAATTCCTCTTTCAGTGTTCTACAATATTAAATATTTTCTCTCTCAACTTTAGAGTTTTTTTTTTGTGGATTATAAAATTTTCTAAAAATTTCTCAACAATGACAATTTTTTTCGGGAGCTCTTAAGATTTTCCAGTAGTTTCAACCTTTATAAGGCCACTATCAAACTTCCAGTAATTCTTCTTGTAGAGTTCTACAATTTATATTTTTTTTTCTTGATTTGAGATTTTTCTTCCACATTACTAGAATTTTTGAAAAACTTCTCTGGACTTTTTCAGAAGGGTAGAATTTTCTTAAAAGTTTATAGAATTTGGTACCAGTTTTCCTTTTAGAGGTTTGCAATATTCCATAATGCTTTCATTCAAATTTCGATTAAGCAAAATTCTTCAAGATTTTGAAAAGTTCCAAAAATCTTAAACGAAAATGAGAAAATGCTAAAAACTTTAAAATTCTTTTGCTTAATCGAAATTTGAATGGCGAAAAGTATCTTTGAAAGATTTAAAATTTTCAAGGTTTCTTTTCCAGAATTCTAAAATATTAAGTATTTTCTCTGTAAACTAAAGAGGATTTTCAGCAACTTTTTTTCTAGATTTCAAAAAAATTCTCTTTGAAATGGAAAAAAGAGTTTCTAGAATTTTTGTAAAACTTCTCTAGATTCTTTCAGATAGATAGAATTTTCTTAGGAGGTTATAAAATTTTCCTTTCAGAATTTTGCAATATTCCATAATGTTTTCTTTCAAATTGCGATTAAGGAAAATTTTTCAAGATTTTATAAAGTTCTAGAAATCTGAAAGTAAAATAAGAAAATGCTAAAAACTCTAAAAAACTTTTTGCTTAATCGGAATTTGAATGGCGAAAAATATCTTCGAGAGATTAAACATTTTCAAAAAATTCCTTTTCCAAAATTCAATTTGATACAATATTAAATATTTTTCTCTAAACACTTTCAGCAACTTTTTTTTCTAGATTTCTAGAATTAAAAAAAGTCTCTTTCAAATAGCAAAAATAGTTCTAAAATTTTTCAGTAATTCTTCTTCTAGAGTTCTCTAGAGCTCTACAAAATTGAACATTTTCCCTCTCAACTTGGGAAAATATTTTTTTTAATATTCTAAAATTTTCCAGAAACTTCCAAAAGACGAGAATTTTCTTCGAGAATTCTAAGATTTGTCAATAATTCTTCCTCAAGAGTTCTACAATTTTTAACATTTTCTTTCTCAACTTGAGAGAATTTTCTTTTGGGGTTCTAATTTCTTTTAACAATTTTGTTTTCCATAATTTCTAAAATTTTTCGAAAATTTCTCTTTCAAATGGGGAAAAGTATTTTAGAAATTTAATTGTAAACCATCAGCAGTGTTTATGATTTAAAGCAAAGTACATATGTAGGGTGGGTGGGTGGCCACTATCCACCCTCAAATCATTTTACTCTATTAAACGGTTTATTAAATTCATTTCTCCTTTCGCATTAAAATTTTTAGTAACCAATTTGTTTGTGGTAAAATGATTGGTGGAGAGTGGGTTATAGGCCAACCACCCACCCTTCATATTCAATGTTATACAACATAAAATAATGTGTTTTAATTATTTTTCACACAAACTAAAACTCTTTGGAATTTAATTGATAACCATCACCACTGTTTATGATTTAAAGCCAAATATATATGTAGGGTGGGTGGGTGGCCTCTAAACCACCCTCCAATCCTTTGATAATAAACGAGAGTTGTATTATTATTTTTTTTGTATTACAAGTGTTCAGCAAAAAATATGTTAATCATTTTATTCTCTTCAGACGATTTATAAATTTATTTCTCCTTTCGCATTAAAATTTTTAATAATTAGTTTATAAGTGGTTAAATGTATGGAGGGTGTGTTAGAGGCCACCCATTCATCCTACAAATACAACGTTTCACAACCTAAAATAATGAGTTTAAATTTTTTCTTCTACAAACTAAAACTCTTTCGAATAAAATTAATAAACATCATCACTGATTATGACCTAAAGTCAAATATATATGTAGGGTGGTTGGGTGGCCTCTAACCTACCCTCCAATCCTTTATTAATAAACGAGAACTTTGCGATTTTTTTTTTCGCTTTTTATAAATTGTGAAAATCTTTTGATCGAAATTCAGGATTTCTATTTTCTTTACAATTTTCTAAATATGTGATTTTTATAATATGTATTTTAGATTACAAGGATAGTAGCTATAATATTTACGATGATTTTGTTTTTTTTTTCATTTCTATTATTTTTTTGATTGACAAATTCAGGATTTGTATTTATTTAGTTTTCTAATTTTTTTTTTTAATTTTAATTTTAAACCATCACGTTGTTCATGATCTAAAATGAAGTACATATGTAGGGTGGGTGGGTGTCCACTATCCACCTCCCAATCACTTGATAATAAACGAATGTTCAGTTAAAAAAAATGTTAATCAGTCTATTCTCTTAGATTATTTATAAATTCATTTCTCCTTTCGTATTAAAATTTTTAGTAACTAGTTTGTTTGTGGATAAATGATTGGAGGGTGGGTTAGAGGCCACCCACCCACCCTACATATACAAAGTTGCACAAACTAAAATAATGAGTTTAAATTATTTCTCTTACAAACTAAAACTCTTTGGAGTTTAATTGATAAACATCATCACTGTTTATGATTTAAAGCCAAATATATATGTAGGGTGGGTGGGTGGCCTCTAACCTACCCTTCAATCCTTTAATAATAAACGAGGGTTTTAATTTTAATTTTTTTTTTTCGCTTTTTATAAAGTGTGGATTATTTTTGGATAGACAAATTCGAGATTTGTAATTTATTTAGATTTCATTAAAAATATTTTAAATTTAATTCATCAGTAGTATTTTTAACTTAAAGCAAAATACATATGTATGGTGGGTGGGTGTCTACTATCTACCCTCAAAATTACTTCATTATAAATGAGTGTCCTGCAAAAATATATGTTTCTCATTTTATTTATTCAATTATAGGATTTATAACTTAATTTCTCTTTTCGCATTAAATTATTGGTAACAAGTTTGTTTGTGATTAAATGATTGGAGGGTGGGTTAGAGGCCATCCACCCACCCTACATATACAATGTTACACAAACTAAAATAACGTGTTTAAATTAGTTTTCTCGCAAAACTAAAAATCTTGGAGGTTTAATTGTAAATGTAAACCCTCAGCAGTGTTTATAATTTGAAGCAAAATACATATGTAGGGTGGGTGGGTGGCCACTATTCACCCTCCGATCAGTGAATAATAAACGAATGTTCTGCAGGAAATTTTTAATATTCGTTTTATTCTACTGAACGATTTATACATTAATTTCGTCCCTCGTATTATAATTTTGAGTAACAAGTTTGTTCGTTGTTAAATGATTGGAGGGTGAGTTAGAGACCACCCACCCACCCTACATATGCAACGTTACACAAATTAAAATAATTTGTTTAAATTATTTCTTTTAAAAACTTAAATACTCTTTAGAAATTAATTTAAAACCATCATCACTGTTAATGATTCAAAGCCAAATATATATGTAGGGGGGGTGGGTGGCATCTAACCCACCCTCCAATCTTTTGATAAAGAACAAGGGTTGTGTGATTTTAATTGTGGAATATTTTGAATCGAAAAATTCTTCTCTAAAGATCTTTTAAATTTAATTGCAAACCGTCAGCAATGTTTAAAGCGAAGTACACATGTAGGGTGTGTGGGTGTCCACTATATACCCTCCAATCTCTATATAATAAATTCACGAAAAATTGTTAATCACTTTATTGTCTTAAACGATTTATACATTAATTTCTCCGTTCGCATTAAAATTTGAAGTTAAAAGCTTGTTTGTGGTTAAATGATTGGATGGTTGGTTAGAGGCCACCCACCCACCCTATATGCAAGGTTACACAAACTAAAATAATGTATTTAAATTGTTTCTCTTGCAAACTAAAACTCTTTGGGGTGGAATTGTTAAACATCAACACTGTTTATTATTAAAGACAAAAAATATATGTAGGGTGGGTGGGTGGCCTCTAACCCACCCTCCAATCCTTTAATAATAAACGAGAGTTGTGTGATTTTAATTTTTTTAACGCTTTTTTATAAATTGTGGAATCCAAAAAAAAACACAATTTATAAAACAGTGAAAAACAAATTCAAATTTCTAATTTTTTAAGAAATTTCTAAATAATTGATTTCCACAATACATATTTTAAATTTTAAGGACCGTAGGTTCAATGTTTACGATGATTTTGATTTTTGTTTGTGATTTTTATAATTTTTTAAATTGACAAGTTCAGGATGTATAATGAATAATTTTATTTAGTTTTCTATAAATGTTTAAAATTTAATTGTAAATAAACCATCAGCAATGTTTATGATTTAAAGCAAAGTACATATGTAGGATGGGTGGATGGCCACTATCCACCTTTCAATCACTTGAAAATAAACGATTGTTTTGCAATAAAATTCTATTAAACGATTTATGAATTAATTTATTCCTTTCTACTTTCGTATTAAACAACAACAAGTATGTTCGTGGTTTAATGATTGGAGGGTGGGTTAGAGGCCACCCACCCACCTTACATATACAATGATACACAACGTAAAAATATTTTCTTAAATTATTATTTTTACAAACTAAAACTCTTTGGAAATTAATTGATAACCATCATCACTGTTAAAGATTCAAAGCCAAATGTATATGTAGGGTGGGTGGGTGGCCACTAGCTTACCCTCCAATCCTTTGAAAATAAACGAGGGTTGTATGATTTTAATTTTTTTTTCGATTTTTATAAATTGTATAATTATTTGTATAGACAAATTTAGGATTTCTTATTTCTTCAGAATTTTCTAATTGACTTAATTTCACAATAAAAATTTTAGGTTCCTAGGATGGTAGGCGCAATATTTAATATGATTTTGTTATTTTTTTAAATTTTCATAAACTTTTGGATTGACAAATTCAATATTTATAAGAGTTTAGGACAATTTAAAAAAAAAATTAAAATTTAATTGTAAACCATCAGCAGTGAATATGATTTGTAGCAAAACATTTATGTAGGGTGGGTGGGTGTTTGGCCACTATCCACCCTCAAATCACTTGATAATAAACGCGTGTTCAGTAAAAAATCAGTTAAATCATTTTATTCTATTAAACGATTTATAAATTAATTTCTCCTTTTGTATTAAAATTTTTAGTAACAAGTCTGTTTATGGTTAAATGATTGGAGGGTGGGTTAGAGGCCACCCACCCACCCTACATATAAAATATTGTACAACTTAAAATAGTGAGTTAAGTTATTTCTTTTACAAACTAAAACTCTTTGGAGTTTTATTGAAAACCATCATCACTGTTTATGATTTAAAGCCAAATATTTATGTAGGGTGGGTGGGTGGCCTCTAACCCACCTTCCAATTCTTTGGTAATAAACGAGGGTTGTGTGAATGTTTTTTTTTTTTCGGTGTTTATAAATTGTGGAATTTTTTGGATGGACAAATTGGGGATTTCGAATTTCTGTAGAATTTTCTAATTAATTGATTTTTACAATACATATTTTAGATTCTAAGGGTAGTAGGTACAATATTTATGATGATTTTGATTTTTTTAAATTTTTATAATTTTTTAAATTGTCAAATTCAGGATGTATAGTTTATTTAGTTTGTTAAAAATGTTTAAAATTTAATTGTAAATAAACCATCAGTAGTGTTTATGATTTAAAGCAAAGTACATATGTAGGGTGGGTGGGTGGCCACTGTCCACCCTCCAATCACTTGATAATAAACGAGTGTTTACCAAAAAAATTTTGTTAATTTTGATTTTTCATTTCGCTTGAAAATTTTTAGTAACAAGTTAGTTTGTGATTAAATGATTGGAGGGTGGGTTAGAGGCCACCCACCCACCCTACATATACAATGTTACACAACCTAAAATAATGTGGTTAAATTACTTTTCTCACAAACTAAAAGTTTTGGAAGTTTTATTGTAAACCATCAGCAGTGTTTATGATTTAAAGCCAAATATATATGTAGGGTGGGTGGGTGGCCTCTAACCCACCTTCCAATCCTTTAATAATAAACGAGGGTTGTGTGATTTTATTTATTTTTTTTCGGTGTTTATAAATTGTGGAATTTTTTGGATGGACAAATTGGGGATTTCGAATTTCTGTAGAATTTTCTAATTAATTGATTATTACAATACATATTTTAGATTCTAAGGGTAGTAGGTATAATATTTATGATGATTTTGATGTTTTTTAATTTTTATATTTTTTTAAATTGTTAAATTCAGGATGTATAGTTTATTTAGTTTGTTAAAAGTGTTTAAAATTTAATTGTAAATAAACCATCAGCAGTGTTTATGATTTAAAGCAAAGTACATATGTACGGTGGGTGGGTGGCCAGTATCCACTCTCCAATTACTCGATAATAAACGAGTGTTCAGCAAATAAAATTGTTAATCATATTTTTTTTCTATTAAACGATTTATAAATTGATTTCTCATTTCGCTTGAAAATTTTTAGTAACAAGTTTGTTTGTGATTAAATGATTGGAGGGTGGGTTAGAGGCCACCCGCCCACCCTACATATACAATGTTACACAACGTAAAATAATGTGTTTAAATTATTTTTTTCACAAACTATAATTGTTGGAAGTTTAATTGTAAATCATCAGCAGTGTTTATGATTTGAAGTAAAATACATATGTAGGGTGGGTGGGTGGCCTCTATCTACCCTCCAATCCTTTAATAATAAAAGAGGGTTGTGCTATTTCATTTTATTTTTTCGATTTTTATAAATTGTAGAATTTTGGGATGAGCAAATTCAAGATTTTTGGTTTATTTGGAATTTTCTAAAAATCTTTCAAATTTAATTATAAACCATCAACAGTTTTTAGGATTTAAAGTGAAGCACATATGTAGGGTGGGTGGGTGGCCTCTATTCACCCTCCAATCACTTGAAAATAAACAAGTGTTCTGCAAAAAAAAATTATTCCATTAAACGATTTACAAATTAATTTCTCCTTTAGCATTAAAATTTTTAGTAACTAATTTGTTTGTCGTTAAATGATTGGAGGGTGGTTTACAGGACACCCGCGAACCGAATATATAATGTTTTGACATTTTTGAATCTCTCAATCATTAAAAATATTACTTTTACGAATATCTCCATTGTACGGCCATTAAAATGTATTCATCATATGCGAAACACTTTAGAACATCTGCTCGAAAAGACAAGAAAAAAACAAGAAGAGAAATATTACGATTACGCAACCAACTTCATGAGCACATCCGAATTTACTGCAGCTGAAATATTCTCGGTAAACGCGTCCGTCCCACTTTTTCTTGGCACAATTTCACGTTTCATTAGCCACATCCAGAAACCACGTAATTGTTTCGGAAGACTTAACCAACGGCGCACATTTTTCTTCACTTGTTTCTGCTCCCGGCTAATTTGCACAGTAGAGAAATTAAGAGTTATTATTTGTTTCATCATGATTAAAAGAAGTACGACCTAGGAAATAGTTTATTCTCTCTTAAATTAACAGAAACTTAATACATAAGGAAGAATGTGCGTAAGAAAAACAAATGATAGATAAGTGATTGGATATTGATCACGGGGTCCTTCCAACTTACGTATGTGTTTATGAATAAGGTTGTGTGCTGAAAAATATTGCCTCGTCATTGTATATAAACTATTGTTGAAATGTACCTATTAAATTGTCCTGGACTAAAAATATACATTTTTGTAATATTTGTTATATAAAAAATTGCTCTAAACGAATATACAATTGAGATAACGAATGGTAATAACTGTCTTTGAGGGAGACAAACATCTTTATTTATTATTTGTTACATTGGGTATTTACAATAATAATTGATTTACTTTACGGCTATCGACTTAATGTAGAAAGTGTACGCAAATGTTTCATTATCAAAAATTGTACTGTTATAATAATTTTACATAATTTTTGTTAAAAGTTATGTGAAGATTTAAACTATTAATATATTATCTAGTTGGCGAAAACGTAAAGGTGTTTAAATAAACGGTCGGAATATTTTGACGACGTCGAGAAGAGAAACGAGACGAGAGGAGGACAGTCATGGTCCGTAATGACAGGGAATGCGCTTATATCAGCGACGATCGGCCAAATTAATATCAATCCGCGCCACATTACGCAGCAGAGGCGGCGGCGTTTTTGAGCCGGGGCCCCACGCTGGGCGCCACAAATGCGCTCGAGTCGTCGGGCTGATTGCGCGGACGGCCCAACACGATCCAAGCGGGGGACTGTCACTGCCCATGCCTCCTTCCTCTCCCCTACCTTCGACCTCTCTATATCTCCCTGATTCTTGCCAATCATTCCATATCTAATGTCTCGTATTACCACTAATTAAATCTTTATTTATTTTTTCCGCACAATCAACGCTGATTGATCGAATCGATTCCTAATATATAAAAATATCAAATTAATACAAATAAATAAATAATAATTAAACCACATCAATATTTTAAAATCTCGACGTTGAGTTGCATTACTCTTTGCAATTGATGACTTGCTATAATCTGTATGCACGTTTAGATATTTCCCAACAATGTAAAAACACGAGACGAGTGAGATTTATTATGATTATTTATTAATAATAATAATAATTTCTGGTTGACGCTCGATTGATAGTGTGAAATCATTATTTGTTGCCAAGTGTTGATAGTTGGATCATTAATTTTAATTGCACGAGGAAGTATTTATGTGTTTATCAGAAGTATGGAGGATTATTTATTATATTTTTAACGTGATTATTATTTTGATCGATTAATCTCTAGAAGAGTTTTTGAACTTTTTGAACGTCGTAAGGTGGTTTCTTGATGTATTTGTGATTTATTTTGTTGTCAGTGGAAAACAAACCCGCTGGTTTCGTCTAGATCGTGTGTCGTACACATAAATGTTAAAAAAAGAATGAGTGGTTGCTATCAGTGAAGGGGTCACGGTACAGTCGAAGGGTCCATCGCTGTCTCATTTGCGGTCAACGATCGGCTTTTTGACATCTAGCTCCCGTTATCGTTTACAATATCCGCTGCACACACACACACACATCTCCGAACGTGATAACGCGTTTCATTCACTCGAATCAGTTTTAAGAAGCCACCGTTTCCTTAATTCCGATAACGAATTAACTAATTAATTATGGAAATTAACGTTAATAATAATAATAATAAACATCAAAACGACTTTTAACAATTATCTTAATCTTATAATTTCTTTATATTGATTTAAAAATACAATCATTTAATATTGTTGGAGTTGCTTGAGCACGAACAATATCGGTAGATACATTTTGTGTATAATAACCTCTATCGACTAGGCCTAAATGGTTTGGATGGTAGAGCAAATATTTTGCCTTTTGACTTTCCTTTTTATTCAAAAGTTTTGTAATTAATTTTACTCTAAACAGCGAGACGATCAGTAATTGAAATTTATATGTATATGTAGGGTGGGTGGGTGGCCTCTATCCCACCCTCCAATCACTAAAACATCATCAAAAATTATTTGAAAAATTTATATGAATAAATCTCTAAAAATTACAATTATTTTGTGTTTATTTATATTTTACAATTTTAATTAAAACCCTCGCTTATGTTTTACTGATTGGAGGGTGGGATAGAGGCCACCCACCCACCCTACATATGTTTTGGACTTTAAACCACAAACACCGCTTTCAATTTAAAACACAAAATCAAAAATGGTGTGCGACCACCAATAATTAAAACACAATCTTTACGTTTAATTAACGTTGAAAATTTACATTTTTAGAAGGTTTTAAAAAGTAGAAAAACAATTGCCACATACACTAAACTCATCAAAATTATTAAAAATGTATTCGTCTTTATCATCAAGAAAAAATTGAAACGATTTCATCACTAGATTTAATAAAAACCATTACAGAAGAGCATTTGGTTTAATTTTAAATTTTCATTATTTACAAAGCGGAAACAAGTAGAAAAACAATTGCCACACACACACAAAACTTATCACAATGATTAAAAATGCATTATACTTTATTATCCAGTAGAACTTGAAAATATTACATGACTAGATTTCATAAAAACCGTTACAGAAGAGCATTTGGTTTAATTTTAAATTGTCATTATTTACAAGGCGGAAAAAAGTAGAAAAACAATTGCCACACACACAAAACTTGTCACAATGATTAAAAATGCATTATTCTTTATTATCTAGTAGAATTTGAAAATACTACATCACTAGATTTCATAAAAACCGTTACAGAAGAGCATTTGGTTTAATTTTAAATTTTCATCCTTTACAAGACGGAAAAAAGTAGAAAAACAATTGCCACACACACAAAACTTATCACAATGATTTAAAAATGCATTATTCTTTATTATCCAGTAGAAATTGAAACTATTTCATCACTAGATTTCATTAAAAAACATTACATAAGAGCGTTTAGTTTAATTTTAGAATTACAAGAAAAAAATATAGAAAAACAATTGCAATGAATTTCTACGATTTTCTTTATTAAGATTACACGAAAAAACAGAGACTCGTATTTCAATTGTTTTTCCCTTCTTTTGTGATTAACTTTTGAAATAATATTCAGATTTGAAAAATTCTAGCAGCAATGAGTTCCCACGATTGAATTTATTCGGATTATGTCAAAAACAGAAATTCGTGCTTCAATTGTTTTTTCATTGTTTTGCCATAACTTTTGAAATAATGTTCGGATTTGAAAAATTTTGCCAGCAATGAATTTCTACGATCTTATTTATTAAGATTGCACAAAAAACAGAAATTCGTATTTCAATTGTTTTTTTCATTTCTTTCAATAACTCTTGAAATAATGATCGGATTTCAAAAATTCTTGCCGCAATGAATTTCCACGAAAACATTTATCCTGACCTCACAAAAATTGAAAAATGGTAGTTCAATTGTTTTTCATTTTATTGCGATAATTTTTGAAATTATGTTCGGATTTGAAAAATTTTAACAGCAATGAATTTCTACGATCTTATTTATTAAGATTACACAAAAAAACGAATTTCGTATTTCAATTGTTTTCTTCATTTCTTTCAATAACTTTTGGAATAATGGTCGGATTTCAAAAATTCTTGCCGCAATGAATTTCCACGAATACATTTATCCCGACCTCACAAAAATCGAAAAATCGTAGTTCAATTGTTTTTCATTTTATTGCGATAACTTTTGAAATAATGTTCGGATTTGAAAAATTTTGACAGCAATGAATTTCTACGATCTTATTTATTAAGATTACGCAAAAAACAGACATTCGTATTTCAATTGTTTTTTTAATTTTTTTTCAATAACTTTTGAAGTAATGGTCGGATTTCAAAAATTCTCGTAGCAATGAATTTCCACGAAGACATTTATTCCGACCTCACAAAAATCGAAAAATCGTACTTTAATTGTTTTTCTTTTTATTGTGATAACTTTTGAAATAATGTTCGGATTTGAACATTTTTAACAGCAATGAATTTCTACGATCTTATTTATTAAGATTACACAAAAAACAGAATTTCGTATTTCAATTGTTTTCTTCATTTCTCTCAATAACTTGTGAAATAATGGTCGGATTTCAAAAATTCTTGCCGCAATGAATTTCCACGAAGACATTTATGTCGACCTCATAAAAATCGAAAAATCGTAGTTCAATTGTTTTTCATTTTATTGCGATAACTTTTAAAATAATGTTCGGATTTGAAAACTTTTAACAGCAATGAATTTCTACGATCTTATTTATTAAGATTACACAAAAAACAGAATTTCGTATTTCAATTGTTTTCTTCATTTCTTTCAATAACTTTTGAAATAATGGTCGGATTTCAAAAATTCTTGCCGCAATGAATTTCCACGAAGACATTTATGCCGACCTTACAAAAATCGAAAAATCGTAGTTCAATTGTTTTTCATTTTATTGTGATAACTTTTGAAATAATGTTCGGATTTGAAAAATTTTGACAGCAATGAATTTCTACGATCTTATTTATTAAGATTACACAAAAAACAGAATTTCGTATTTCAATTGTTTTCTTCATTTCTTTCAATAACTTTTGAAATAATGGTCGGATTTCAAAAATTCTCGCAGCAATGAATTTCCACGAAGACATTTATGCCGACCTCATAAAAATCGAAAAATCGTAGTTCAATTGTTTTTCATTTTATTGCGCTAACTTTTGAAATAATGTTCGGATTTGAAAATTTTTAACAGCAATGAATTTCTACGATCTTATTTATTAAGATTACACAAAAAACAGAAATTCGTATTTCAATTGTTTTTTTTTCATTTCTTTCAATAACTTTTGAAATAATGGTCGGATTTCAAAAATTCTTGCCGCAATGAATTTCCACGAAGTCATTTATGCCGACCTTACAAAAATCGAAAAATCGTACTTCAATTGTTTTTCATTTTATTGTGATAACTTTTGAAATAATGTTCGGATTTGAAAATTTTTGATAGTAATGAATTTCTACGATCTTATTTATTAAGATTACACAAAAAACAGAATTTCGTATTTCAATTGTTTTCTTCATTTCTTTCAATAACTTTTGAAATAATGGTCGGATTTTAAAAATTCTTGCCGCAATGAATTTCCACGAAGACATTTATCCCCACCTCACAAAAATCGAAAATTCGTAGTTCAATTGTTTTTAATTTTATTGCGATAACTTTTGAAATAATGTTCGGATTTGAAAAATTTTGACAGCAATGAATTTCTACGGTCTTATTTATTAAGATTACACAAAAAAACAGAATTTCGTATTTCAATTGTTTTTTTCATTTCTTTCAATAACTTTTGAAATAATGGTCCGATTATAAAAATTTTTGCCGCAATGAATTTCCACGAAGTCATTTATGCCGACCTCACAAAAATCGAAAAATCGTAGTTCAATTGTTTTTCTTATTATTGCGATAACTTTTGAAATAATGTTCGGATTTGAAAATTTTTGATAGTAATGAATTTCTACGATCTTATTTATTAAGATTACGCAAAAAACAGAAATTCGTATTTCAATTGTTTTTTTCATTTCTTTCAATAACTCTTGAAATAATGGTCGGATTTTAAAAATTCTTGCAGCAATGAATTTCCACGAAGACATTTAACCCCACCTTACAAAAATCGAAAATTCGTAGTTCAATTGTTTTTCATTTTATTGCGATAACTTTTTGAAATAATGTTCGGATTTGAAAAATTCGTATTTCAATTGTTTTTTTCATTTCTTTCAATAACTTTTGAAATAATGCTCGGATTTCAAATATTCTTGCAGCAATGAATTTCCACGAAGACATTTATGCCGACCTTACAAAAATTGAAAAATCGTAGTTCAATTGTTTTTCATTTTAATGTGATAACTTTTTGAAATAATGTTCGGATTTGAAAAATTCGTATTTCAATTGTTTTTTTCTTTTCTTTCAATAACTTTTGAAATAATGGTCGGATTTCAAAAATTCTAGCAGCAATGAATTTCCACGAAGACATTTATGCCCACCTCACAAAAATCGAAAAATCGTAGTTCAATTGTTTTTCATTTTATTGTGATAACTTTTGGAATAATGTTCGGATTTGAAAAATTTTAAGAGCAATGACTTTCTATGATTGATATTAATCAGATTATGTAAAAAACAGAAATTCGTATTTCAGTTGTTTTTTAAACTTTTGCGATAACTTTTGAAGTAACGTTCGGATTTTGAAAATGTTTACAGCAATGAATTTCTACGATCTTATTTATTAAGATTACACAATAAACAAAAATTCGTATTTCAATTGTTTTTCTCTTTTTTATGATAACTTTTGAAATAATATTCAGTTTTGAAAATTTCTAGCAGGAATGAGTTCCCATGATTGAATTTATTCGGATTATGTTAAAAACAGAAATTCGTGCTTCAATTGTTTTTTCCTTTTAATTGCCATAACTTTTGAAATAATGCTTGGATTTGAAAATTTTTTCCAGCAAAGAATTTCTACGATCTTATTTATTAAGATTACACAAAAAACAGAATTTCGTATTTCAATTGTTTTCTTCATTTCTTTCAATAACTTTTGAAATAATGTTCGGATTTAAAAAATTTTAGCAGCAATAAATATTTATGGCCAAATATAATTTCATTACGTGAAAATCAGAAATTCGAATTTCAATTGTTTTTCTTATTTTTGCGATAACTCTTGAAATAATGGTCGGATTTGGAAAATTTTAGCAATAATGAATTTCTAGAATCAATTTTATTAAGATTGCACAATAAACAGAAATTCGTGCTTCAATTGTTTTTTTGTTTCATTGCGATAACTTTGGAAATAATGTTTGGACTTGAAAATTTCAGCAGCAATAAATATCTATGGCCAAATATAATTAAATTACGTGAAAATCAGAATTTCGGATTTCAATTGTTTTTCTTATTTTTGCGATAACTTTTGAAATAACGGTCGGATTTGGAATTTTTTTAGCAATAATGAATTTCTATAATCAATTGCACAAAAAACAGAAATTCGTGCTTCAATTGTTTTTTTGTTTCATTGTGATAACTTTTGAAATAATGTTCGGAATTGAAAAATTTTGACAGCAAAAAATTTCTATGACCAAATACAATTAAATTACGTGAAAAACAGTAATTCGGATTTCAATTGTTTTTCTTATTTTTGCGATAACTCTTGAAATAATGGTCGGATTTGGAAAATTTTAACGGTAATGAATTTCTTGAATTAACTTTATTAAGATTGTACGAAAAATTGAAATTCGTGCTTCAATTGTTTTTTTGTTTCATTGCGTTAACTTTTGGAATAATGTTCGGATTTGAAAAATTTTAGCAGCAATATATTTCTATGGTCAAATGAAATTAAATTACGTGAAATTTTGGAAATTCGGATTTCAATTGTTTTTCTTATTATTGCGATAACTCTTGAAATAATGGTCGGATTTGAAAAATTTTAGCACTAATGTATTTCTAGAATCAATTTTATTAAGAAGGGAGAAAAAATAGAAATTCTTGCTTTAATTGTTTTTTTGTTTCATTGCGATAAGTTTTGAAATAATGTTCGGATTTTAAAAATTTTAGCAGCAATAAATTTCTATGACCAAATATAATTAAATTACGTCAAAATCAGAAATTCGGATTTCAATTGTTTTTCTTATTTTTGCGATAACTCTTGAAATAATGGTCGGATTTGGAAAATTTTGGCAGTAATGAATTTCCGGAATCAATTTTATTAAGATTGCACAAAAAACAGAAATTCTTGCTTCAATTGTTTTTCTGTTTCATTGCGATAACTTTTGAAATAATGTTCGGATTTGAAAAATTTTAGCAGCAATAAATATCGATGGCCAGATATAATTTAATTACGTGAAAATCAGAAATTTGGATTTCAATTGTTTTTCTTATTTTTGCGATAACTTTTGAAATAATGGTCGGATTTGGAAAATTTTAGCAGCAATGAATTTCTAGAATCAATTTTATTAAGATTGCACAAAAAGCAGAAATTCTTGCTTCAATTGTTTTTTTGTTTCATTGCGATAACTTTTGAAATAATGTTCGGAATTGAAACATTTCGACAGCAATATATTTCTATGGTCAAATGTAATTAAATTACGTGAAATTTTGGAAATTCGGATTTCAATTGTTTTTCTTATTTTTGCGATAACTCTTGAAATAATGGTCGGATTTGGAAAATTTTAGCTGTAATGAATTTCAAGAATAAATTTTATTACGATTGCACAAACAACAGAAATTCGTGCTTCAATTGTTTTTTTGTTTCATTGCGATAACTTTTGAAATAATGTTCGGATTTGAAAAATCTCAGCAGCAATAAATATCTATGGCCAAATATAATTAAATTACGTGAAAATCAGAAATTCGGATTTCAATTGTTTTTCTTATTTTTGCGATAACTCTTGAAATAATGGTCGGATTTGGAAAATTTTAGCAGTAATGAATTTCTAGAATCAATTTTATTGAGATTGCACAAAAAACAGAAATTCTTGCTTCAATTGTTTTTTTGTTTCATTGCGATAACTTTTGAAATAATGTTCGGATTTGAAAAATTTTAGCAGCAATAAATATCTATGGCCAAATATGATTAAATTACGTGAAAATCATAAAAATCATAAAAACCGTTACAGAGCATTTGTTTGCCACACACACAAAACTCATCAGAATGATTAATAATACGTTTTTTGGGCACAATGGCCCTAGTGAGGCCTAAGTGATCTGGTCAATGATTTGATCACCCTTGGCAAACTCAGTCCAGATCCAGAATACGTTATTTTTTTATTATTTTGTAGAAATTGGAAATATTTCATTACTAGATTACATAAAAATCTTTTTATTTAAAGTTTGCATTTATCTTCCATCCATTTTTTTAATACCTACGGTATCTAGATTTGTACAGCTGTAATATACATTACTAATATGTTTGCATACATAGGAATTAAAGACGCCATGTCCTAATATTTACCATGAATATCTTCGCGGGTTTCAAAGGGGGAGATAATATCCGTGTTGTGCATATGCTTATCAGAGCAGATTGTTACAAGTCCATTATAATTTTTTCACTTTATTTATTTGATTCCAGGGTATTGAGCGACAACGATAAGAAACCCTTCATCGCAGAAGCGGAACGATTGAGGGTGATCCATAAAAGAGAGTATCCTGATTACAAGTACCAACCGAGGAGGCGGAAACAGATGAAGACCACTGATGCGCAGCAGCAGCAGACGAGGAATATTTCGTTCAGCAGGATGAAGCAGGAGGAGTCTCCTTGTAGTCCAAGGAGCAACTCGACGTCGCCCAGCTCCTGCGATCCGCAAAGTCCGCAGACGCAAAATCTTAGAACGATGGACCACAGTATTCCCGACATTCGCTTACCTGAAATCGATCAGACTTACATGCCTGAGGATTGTATAGACAGTAGTGATTTCGATCAGTATTTACCGGGGGAAAGTGTTACGTATCAAAATTTCTATCAGAACTACCAGAAGTGCCATTCCGAGGAGGACGATGAAAGCAATAACAATCATAAAGTGAAGCCCACCACTGAGTACGGACCGTACGCGCGGTACCACGAACTCCAACCCAGCTCTTCAGTGGTGAAGAACGAAAGATACCCATCACCGAACGCACTGTATTCCTACCAGAGCGGTATGGGGATCAACGCGCCCGGTTATTACTCGACCACCGGCCACCAGTATTTACCCTCTTATCAGTATTTACCTCAGCGTTCACCTGTCTTCACGAATTCCGTTAGTCCGTACAGTGTCGATTCGTCGACTTCAGGTGAAACCTGGAACAACTACAGTATGTAATGTGTAAAATAGTGTTGAATTTATAGAATGTATTTATTTCCTCGATTAAACCAAAATCTAGGATTTAGTTTATAGTATAATGCTTTTTATACCTTTCCATATTTAGATTAGAGTTTTCTTTTTTTTTTTATTACTCGTATTACGTATTGTTAAAGATAAATATAAGTATAAATTGTATAGTTATATATTTTTATTATGAATAAATATTATTGATGATTTCATTTGTTTTTATTCACCTAGAAAAATATGTTATTTGGAATAAAAATAATATTTTGTCTAGGAATTACGACAGTCCAATCGGCTCAGCAAAAAGAAACAAGTTTCCCATTTTTTAGACTATTAAATCACAAAGAATGAATGAACCCAATTAATAATGTTGATTGATGAGTTACGTGAAGATGATGTCCATCCAATTGCCAAAAGTTCTGGCCCTGCAACTGTAAACAACTAATTTCATTTCTCTAAATATAGTCGTAGTATCTATCCAAGGTTTATATTACAGCTGATTCGTATTTCCCAGCCTCGTATCATATATCTAAGAGGAACATCTGTTGAAAATGGAGCAAGGAAAGAGACACAGTATTAAAGTTTTTCTGAGTGAAGAATCACTCTTCTATAACACAGTTTTCCATTTTCGACTCAACCTACGTTTGATCTAGTTTAATAATTGTTATAATAAACTTAATGAATTATATAAAGTACTTGCATAAACTCCACTTACTTTAATAAATTAGTTATTATTCTAGCGTACTCTTGACCTACCCCAATAAATTATATATTATACTAGCGTACTCCTGACCTACCATAATGAATTATATATTGACCCAGGTCAAGAGTACGCTAGGCTAAAATATATTTTAGTTTACATGTTAAGGGTATTTTTAGTTGAGGTATTTTTTATTGGGATAGGTCAAGATTACGCTAATTAATAATTTATTAACATAAGTCAAAGATATGCTAGGTTATTGTACTGTTGAGTAGTAGGCCATGATTACGTTATATTAATTTAAAAAAATATATATTAATTCACATCATTCAGTTCAAATTAGAAACAACAATAGGAATTTAATTTAAAAAAAAACTATTTAAGTCATTCTTATATACCTAGTTATAAAAATAATATTATATAAAATATTCTTAGGAGCAGCTAAAAAGTGTAAATTAAAAAAAAACTTCATTTGTAAACTAATTTTTTAAAACAAAAACAAATTGAAATTTACTTAAACAAAAACTATTGATAATAAAATATATAAGTCCTTAACGTTGTAGAAAATTAACTAATAATTAGAATAAACACGAAATATGTTCGTGTTTTTTCTAATTATTAATCAAAAACTATTGACCTTTCAGGGGAAAAATTAATTAAAATTTGTTTAAAAATACATCAAGAAAACACAATTAAGATTTGCTAAGTAAACACTAAAAAATGATTAAATATACTAAGAAAAAAAACTTCCAATCTCCAAACAAAGTACCTCGAAAAACTTTTTAAAAAGTATTTAAACAGTTTGAATTTTAGAAATATATTTTTTAGTTGGAATTTTACAAAAAAACCATTAAGAACTTAAAAACCTCAAAATTCTTGATATTCATAAAATTAGTTGCAATAAAAATCGAAAAACAGTTTCAATATTTGAGACAATTGAACAAAAATGCAATATAGATTTACTAAGAAAAGAACAATTGAAAACTCATATAAGAAAAATTTAAAAAATAAATAACCTACACGGTTGGGATTTCCGAAAAAGGAAAAATCCATTGAGATTTGCCAAGTTGAAACTTAAAAGAAATAAACCTACTAAGAAAAAGAAACAAAACATCTTGAAATTATCAATCTCCAAATAATGTTTTCACTATAAAACTGATTTAACTGATTTTAACTATTTATTTGCTAAAATTGAACGACAAAACAATTAAGATTTAATTTAAAAATTGAAAGTTTAAAGCGAAAAATTAAAATTAAAAAAAAACCGACTAAATAGCTGGAATTTACAAAAAGATAAACAATTGGAATTTACTGACTTAAAACAAAAATTGAACACAACAACGAAATATCTTGGTATTAATAAAAATAATTGAAATAAAAATTCCAAAAATATTTATGTATTTATTTATTTACTTATCTTTGGTCTTCTTTCTTAGAAAATACACTTTAAAACAAATTATTTAAAAAAACTATACATAAAATTTTGGCCGAAAAAATATCAAACTTTAAACTTACTTAAATAGTTGAAATTAAATGCATTTACATTTTTCTAAGAAAAAATACACAAATTAAAAGTTAAAGCAGAAAAATAATTAATAAACCAGTTTAAAATAATTAAGAAAATCTTCTACAGTTTGAATTTTTCAAAAATGAGATTTGCTAATATAGTAAAAATGTAAAAAATCGGTGGTGGCAGATGACCATGCAGTCGACGCCAAAAAAAAAGAGATTTGCTAAGTTGAAACCAAAAATGTACTAAAAATAAAAACAAAAAATTTCGAAATTGAAAACTTTTAAAAAACAATTTTAATATTTAAAATTAATTTAGACTAATTAATTTTTAAAATTAGTCAAAAACATAAACAAATTTACAACAAAAAAAAACAATGGAAATATAAAATTAAAACAAAAGAACTAAACATTTTTATTATTTAAAAAAAATCAATTTTAAACTTGCTTAAATAAATAAAATTAAACAAAAAGCAAGATTTACAATGAAAAAACAATTGAAAACATTAAGGAGAATAATCAATTAAAAATTTTCAAAACTAATAACAATGAAACTATAAGGAGAAAAAACATTGAACTTTAAAAAAAAAATGGTGAAAACTTTTTGAAAAGCTTTATTTTTACAATTGAAATTTTACAAAAAACACAATTAAGCAAAAAAAAATTGTTATAAAAATAGGTAAAATAAAACACCACACAAAAATTAAACAAATTAGACAATTAAAAATAAAGAAAAACAATTGAATTTTAATGAAACAGATGAAAAATAATAAATACTTTTACTTAGTTAATATCACATTGTGATATTAAATAAGTAAATGTATTTTTATTTTTCATCTAATTAAAATGTATCACGAAGTAAGTGCCTACAACCTCAATCAGTTGTTTAATGAAACAGTTTAAAATATTTAAAAAAAAAAGTATTTTTGAAACTACTGAGAAAAAACATTAAAAATATTATTAATATTTGAAAAATTTAATTTTAGACGGTTGAGGAAAACGATTGAGATTAAATTACAAAAAAAAAAAACAATTGAAAAATTAAAGGGCGAAACCGATATTAGAAGCAGTTAGAATTTATTAAAAAAACAATTGAGATTGAAAACTGAAAATTAAAAGCAAAACAAAAAATCTTGATATTCTTAAAATTGTTGAAATAAAAGAAACAAGAATATTTAAAAAATTAAATGTTAAACTTACATTTGACTAAGAAAAAAATACAATTGCAAACTTTAAGGAGATAAAACAATTTGAAATTTTGAAAAACAAACAATTGGAATAAAAAAAAACAATTAAATATATTTTTAAACAGTTGGAATTTATTACAAAAATCAATTGTAATTTTGCAAAATTGAAACTTAAAAATATCTTTTAAATCTACTTAAAATGAACAAAAGTCTTAAATATCTTAAAATTAAAAACTTAAAATTTTTTTAATAATACATACTTAAAATGAAATCAAATTTAAACTAATTAAAACTCAGTACTTAAACGAAAAATCAATTGATATTTACTTTAGAAAAAAAGAACAATTGAAACTTTAAGCAGAAAAAAAAAACAAATGAATTTTAAAACCTTTTTAAAAAGAACTTAAACAGTTTACAAAAGATCTTGATATTCATAAATAAATTAAAAGTTAAAAGACAAAAATTTTAGTGGTAAAAGTATCTTTCAGTAATTTTATCAGCTCTGGAAATATTTTATATTAGGTTAACTGAATTTTGTTAGCCAATTTACGTACTATTTTAAAAACAAATTAAAATACGAAAACATTTCGTGAATCTACAACAGTGAGTTTTACTAAGACTATAAAACAAATTAATTTGAAACAACTACTTCTCTGGCTAAAACCTCGACCGACATTTAATAAAACAAAATTAATTTGCGTGTTACGAATAGTACAACTATCAAAGCAACAATAATTTGAATAAAATTATTTCTGTTGAATAAACTAATAAATAATTTTCTGCAACTAACTAAAGGATTTTAATACATTTTATTATTCAGCTATAAGACAAAGTCACAATTTTTCAACCTTTGGAAGAGCATAGAATCAGAGCTGCATCTTATATCGTCTACTGAATGGAACTTTAGATTCACCATATCTTTTGGAGCAGTTACCAGTTCAAATACTATAGAGGCAAACTCGTTCAATGAAGATTTTCCACAGTGACATATACAGGACAACTGTCGACACCCATAACTCTATAATACGCTTAATAAATCTTGCTAATAAATATTGGAATAATCATTGGTTTCACTTATTTAGAGAATCGATTACTTCTTTTAAAATTAAGCTGAATAATATTCAATTAGGTTTATTGTAAGTCACTCGAACATGTAGCACACGCACACGAAAAATTTTTACATGTAGATTGTATTTTAATTTTAGTTCTATAATTTTTTTAATTGTTTTATTTTCCACATTATTTCTGTAAAAAGTTAATACCGTTAATAAAGTATTATTAGTAATATTATTACATATACATAATAACTTTAATTGCTAATCGTTGATGGTTTTGCTGCTTACAAAACAATAAAACCTTATATGTAATAAAAAAAAAGAACTTATTCCAAATTTAAGTTTCAATATAAATTACCTTCTACAGCTAATTTTATTTAAGCTTGATTTAAAGTCTTTCCACGTATCATGTATATATTTTTTATTAATTTATACACTCAAAATATTCCTTTATTCAAATTTTGGAATTAAAGTTATTGCAAACCGCGAGGCGATCAGTAATTAAAGTTAATATGTATATCTAGGGTGGGTTTTCAATTTGTTTAAAAACTTTTGACAAAAGGAAACTAATAAAAGTCGATGGGATAAAACAATTGAAGTAGAAAAATAGTTGTTCCGAAAACAAAGCAGCACAATTCTCTTTACAGCAGTTTAAATTTCCTAAAAGAAATTTATTTAAAAAAATGCAGCTTTGTCGAAAATAAAACAATTGTTTTTTTTTTTAAATCAGTTGAATTCTTTCTATAAGAATATTAAATATCAATAACACTTGGTAGATGACAGATGATATATGACAAATGAAACATGACAGATGGTAAATGATAGATGACAGATGACATATGACATATGACAGGTGATAGATCGATGACAAATGACAAATGACTAGTGACAGATGACAGGTGACAGATGGCAGATGACAGTTGACAGATCACAGTTGACAGATAACTTTTGATTTTTTTTCTGAAATCGTTTTATTTTTTCAAGAAAAATATTTTCAATTTGTTTAAAACCTTTTGACGAAAGGAAAATAATAAAAATCATTAGGATAAAAGAATTGAAGCAGAAAATTTAAATTTCCTTAAAGAAATTTAATTTAAAAAATGCAGTTTTGTCCAAAACAAATCAGTTGAAATCTTCCTGTAAAAATATTATAGATCTTTAAAGAACAATGGCAGTTGGCAAACGATAGACGATATATGACAAATGACAGCAGATGACAGATGATAGATAATAGATGGATGACAGATGACAAATGACAGATGATAGGTGACATTTGACAGGGGACAGATGACAGGCGACTTATGACAGAAGACTGATGACAGATGATAGATGATAGATTATAGATGACAGTTGACAGATGACAGATGACAGTCTCAAGATTAAGGTTGACTGGAAATTTGACGATATATAAAAGATGGTAGAAATGTTAGGAGAGAACAGAGATACAGAAGAAAAAGTAAAAGAAAGAAAACAGAAAAGACAAAGAGCTAAGAGTGAGATACAAAAAGATATAAGACAATATATGGAAAATAATAGATGATGACCGATGGCAGATATCAAATGACAAAAAACAGATGACATTTAAGAGATGACACATAATAGACGACAGATTACTGATGACATACGGCAAATGACAGACGACAGATGATAAATGACAGTTGACATATCACAGATTACAGATAGCAATTTGCAAATGGAAGATATTAGATGATAGGTAACAGATGACAGATGACACATGACAGATTAATTAAATCATCTGTGTGGTTAAGAAATGAATAAATTTTCAATTTAGGTTAAAAAAAATTAAATAGTTTGCATAGGTTACTTTATTTTTTTTTAAACCAACACACATAATTTTTAAGCTACAAAAGGATCTGCCTTCTTTATTTCCCACCCCCCAATCAATAGAACATACTCTAGCATTTGTTTTGTACTTTTTTTATGTTTAAAGTTGGCAATCCATCTGATTAAATTTTTCTTTCAAATTTTTGCAACAATTTCTCTTCAAAATAGTGAAAATATTCTTCTATTCAAAGTTTTAATCTGAAAAAATTACTATTTTGAAGACAAACTGTTAAAAATAATCTAGAAGACAAATTGTCTTGGAATTTAAAAACCGTAGAAAAATATAGAAAAAAATTTTTTTAATGAATTCTAAAACCTTTAAAGAAAATTTTGACAAACATTTAAAAAGGCCAATTATAGAGTAAAGTTACCATTAAAACTTAAAGAAATAATTAAAATTTGAAATATTATAGAAATCTAGAAGAAAATTTACTTAAAAATTTTTTAATAGAAATTGCTGAAAAGTTTTAAAAAGGAAAATTGCTACAAAATTTTAAAATCTTTAAAGAAACTTTTCACAATATTAAAGATAAATTATTTAAATATTGTAAAAATCTAGGAGAAAAATTGCTATACAATTTTAAATCCTTCGAAGAGAAATTCTATTGAAAAATTTTTAAAATCTAAAAGAAAATTGCTAATGACTTTTATAACATTTTTACAATTTTTGAAGAGAAATTATTGGAATAAATATAAAAGAAATTTTCTACTTTGAAGAAAAGCTTTTCAATTCTAAAAAGAAATTATTGAAATATTATAGAAATGGAGAAAAAAATTGCTAAAAATTCTCAAACCTTTAGATAAACATTAAATAAACTTCAGTGAATAGTTTCTCAATTTTAAAGAGAATTTATTTAAATATTATTTTATATTATATATTTATTATATTATTTTGTTTTTACTATGTTGTTTTCTGTTATGTCTCTTGATTTTACCAATTTTGCTGTTTGTTTTTTTTTAAATAACGTTTTCCGTCCTGCTGTTTATCCTTGATTTTCGTCTTTAATATTTTATTTTTTGGCTTCTGATTTCTTCCCTTTTATTGTGTTCTGTTTTCTTTACTGTAGATTGTTTTTTATTTTGTTTTCTGGATTCTTTTAGATCTTTTTTTCTATACTTTGGCTATTTGAACTTTATCTTCTATTTTTATTGCTTCTGTTTTTACTTTGTTTCATTTCTCTTGTATTCCGTATTTTTTTTTTCTATTTTTTCTTTATTTTTTTTGTCGTTTGTTGTTTGTCTGTTTTAATCTTTCTTTATTTTGTTTTCGTTTTTATTTATATTTCAAATTCTTACTTTTGTTTTTTATGTTTTATTATTTTCTGCATTTTTTTTTTCTTTCTCTTTTTCCATCTTCTATGGCTTCTACTTTACTTTCTGACTTTTGGTTTTTTCTCTTAATTCTTTTATCCCCTTTTTCTTTTCTTTTGAGTGTTAATTTTCCTTTCTAGCTTTTTTTCTGTAATTTATATTTTGTTTTCTATTTCATATCTTCATTTATTTTCTTTTGATTGTTTATTTTCCTTTGTTGCGTTTTTTTTGTAATTTATATTTTGTTTTCTGTCATATTTTCATTATATTTCATGATATTTTCTTTTCTATCCTTCGCCTTATAAATTTTATCTTTTCAATCAATATCTTCTGCCTTTTCTTTACTTTTTGAGTTTTTCATTCTTTTGTTTTGTATCTGTCATTTGACAACTGACATCTGACGATTGTAGTGTGTGTAAATTTCAATTTGATATATTCGTCATCTGTTAGTTGTAATCTGCCTTTTGCGTTCGCAATACTATTTTTCGATTAGATATCTATCACATGTAATTTCTGGTCCTATTCTTATGTTTCAATTAGATTATTATTTATCATCTGTCAACTGTTGTGGTCCAATGACTATTTCTTCAATTAATTATCTGTCAATCAAGATATTACCATAATGGTGCCATCTGTTGTCTAAGCGTTGCACTATAATTGTCTGGGTTAACAGTTCACTTGATTTGTCGGTGTTTATCCACTCAAATGAGGTTATAGGGCAATAGAGTTGCTCATCTTCAAAATTCTAAAATTTCTTTGTTTCAAAATACCAAAGGTTCCCAACTATTAAAATATCAAAGTTAAGCTTTAAACTCAAAATGCTAAAAATTTAACTTTTAAAAACACCATGGCTCTGAAACATCTAATATTCCAATAACTAGGCTTTAAACTGTCACAGAACCAAAAATTCAAAACTTCTTTTTTGAAAAAGCAATGTCTTTAAAATAAAGTTTAATTGAAATTTCTTCATTATCAAAGACGAGCAAAAGAAAAACGAGACCGTTTTAATTGCAACCGTCCCGACACATGTTCACTATCACGCTCGAATTAAGTATTTAAAGTTAAGTAAGACGTGCGCAATATGCATGACTGATTACGCATTATTTTATTCTTATTCAAACAAATTTTGAAATTTAAGAAAAAACTTTTCATACAAAAAAAATCAAAGAGAATGAAAAACTGAACAAGTCTTATTAAACTTTTTTTACCTAATAATTTTGAAATTTTTTGCTTATTCACCAATTTTAATATATGTGATGAATGACATCTGACAGGTGATGCGACAGAATAAAAAATGATACAAAAAAGTAATACTTTCTATGAACTTAAAGCTTTCATTTCACTTGACCTTGAGAAAATTATAATATGTAGTTCTAACACCCATAAGGGGCAAAAAAATGGAACATTTTTACAAATTAAGGTCTCTTATTAGAAAACTGGAAGAGTGGTTTAAAGTCATTTTTAAATCATAGAACCGACTAGAAAAGACCTTTTGGTCCTGGGCTAGTCATAACAATGGCAAGGGAGTGGTTTTAGTCGGTAGGAGTGTGACTCTTACTCTAACAACCGTACTAATAGTCAGAGATTAATTCTCGGATTGTAGAATCCTAGATTAATTGTCAGAACGTGAAATGTTTGTTTGCAAAGTTAGTTTTTGTGATAAGACACAAGGAATAAACATTGTTTTTATTTAATCAAGATTAAAGTAAGTACAGTCGATAATTATTTTCAATGAAAATTGCAGAATTATTTTCATTTAATGTTTTTGCAAACAAACTTTGCACATGCTCCTCAACTGACAATCACGGGTTATATTGACAATACCAACAGTTGTTCCGTGATACCAACATAAACCAGTGATATTAAAATGTAACTAAAAAAATACGACAATTAATTTAGGATTGTACAATCCGAGAATTAATCTCGGTCTATTAGTACGGCTGTAAAGGTGTCCATGATGAATGTCCTCTCCTCTTATCAAAAAAGTAGTTTCATTTTGCTTATTGGTTAAATAAGAATGAATACGTTTTAGGATTGTAATTAAATATTATAAATGTTCTGAATAATTAAGTTAATTTTTGAATATTATTTTACTTATTCAACTCGATTAAAAATCAATCGTGCGTAAAAAATCTAAATCGATATTTACACCAGTCTGTTGATTCGTCAGCTCCCTTGTTTGTCTTCTGATCATGGGAAAACTCTACAATCTCACACACACACACACACACAGAGTGGAAACGCACATATTTGCAGAAGTGACACTTTTCAAACTAAACGCATAGGATGTGCACTCGATTAAAATAATTAAATCGAAATCGTGACTAAAAGGAGCAAATGGCGGAGACGCGAGTTTCGTGTCTATAAAAATAATGTGGCAGGAAAGCGTCTGTATCAGCGTCCGTCCCTCGGCGAACAGCCGACGCTTGTTCGCAGTCAATGCTCCATGCAAATTGCACTTCTTTGATGATAACTCCCTAATTACTCTGCCTCTTCATTTTTATTTATTCCTTTTTACTCGCATTCGGTAAACATTTTAATTACGTTTATATTAATTTAAAACGTACGTAAATTAGCTAACAAAATTCAGTTAACCTAATATAAAATATTTCCAGAGCTGATAAAATTACTGAAAGATACTTTTACCACTACCAAAGTTATAAATTGTCTTATTTTAAAAAAATACTGAAAAACTTGTTATTTAAGTCTTGGTAATATATTTTGTATGTAATAGTAGTAGTAGTGTTTGGCTATCGACCACATAGTCCTTCCGCCCTGCTATTTGTGTGTGTAAATGAGTTTTGTATATATTTTCTAATATTAAAATATTTTCCATTCGCTTTGTTTAGAATTTTAATTGAGTCAACTGCGTTCCCTGAAAAAAAAAAAAAAGAGTAAAATATTTGGTAACATTTAACTGGCCTATAAAATTTGTAACGTTAACCCTGTACGCAGCGTGGACTGTTTCACTTTTATGTCATACTTAAAAACTTTATGGTAATTTGAATGCTCCGGGATGAAATTTATGACTCACTTGAAATTTTTTTTCCTTATCGACTCCGAGTAATTACCTTCGTTCGGCATTCTGTTGCGCGAGTAATTACGATTAGATAAAACAAACGACTTTAATTCCGTCCAGTAGCCACTTTTAAATTAATTTGTGAAAAAAAATTATTAAACATCGAGGCGAATAGAAATAAACGATTGACACGATCGAGTCATTTTATTTTATTTAGTTACGTTCTTCTCCTCTCGTGGATGAGATTCGAATTCGATTCGATTCGCCGGCCGAGTGTAAACAATCCTAGAATATCGAGACAGCACTTGACCCTAAGCACGGCACGTCACTTCATCAAAACGGTGAATACTTAATCAAAAGACATTGGGGTGGCCTGGAGGATGCAGCATTCCTTTTTGGCATAATTAATCCTTATTCATGGGGATACTGCTTATTCATAGCCAACTCTTTCTTTATTATATCAGCGTGATCTATATAATAATTAATTAATACGTAAAGATTATATATTTTTTTAATAGAAATAGAAGAGGCGAGAGAAGCACACACACACAGAAAACACGTCGATGGCGAAGAGGGCGTACTTGAGATGAGATATCTCGAGGACCGCTGACGTACCATACCCAGGTCACTCCTTCAGCGAGAGAGGTTTTCACAACACCGAAACACCCACCATCGGCCGCCACCACCGATTTCTCGTTGCATGACTTTTTAAAGTGCACTCAATACGCATTTTATCAAATGCGTAATCAGTCATGCATATTGCGCACGCCTTACTTAACTTTAAATACTTAATTCGAGCGTGATAGTGAACATGTGTCGGGACGGTTGCAATTAAAACGGTCTCGGTTTTTCTTTTGCTCGTCTTTGATAATGAAGAAATTTCAATTAAACTTTATTTTAAGGACATTGCTGTTTCAAAAAAGTAGCTTTGAATTTTTGGTTCTGTGACAGTCTAGTTGTTGGAATGGTGTTTTTAAAAGTTAAATTTTTAGCATTTTGAGTTTAAAGCTTAATTTTGATATTTTAATGGTTGTGAACCTTTGGTATTTTGAAACAAAGAAATTTTAGAAACTCTATTGTCTAAGTGTTGCCCTAGAACCTCGTTTGAGTGGATAAACACCGACAAATCAAGTGAATTGTTAACACAGACTATTATAGTGCAACGCTTAGACAACGAATGGTACCATTATGGTAATATCTTGATTGTCAGATAATTAATTGAAGAAATAGTCATGTGACCACAACAGTTGACAGATGATAAATAATAATCTAATTGAAACAAAGGAATAGGATCAGAAATTACATGTGATAGATATCTAATCGAAAAATAGTATTGCGAACCCAAAGGGCAGTTTACAACTAACAGATGACGAATATCAAATTGAAATTTACATACACTACAAACGCCAGATGTCATTTGTCAAATGAAAGATGACAGATGACAGATACAAAACAAAAGACTGAAGAACTCAAAAAGTAAAGAAAGGGCAGAAGATTAAAAAGATATATGTTTTAAGACAAATGGTAGAAAAGAAAATATCATGAAAAATAATGAAAATATAACAGAAAACAAAATGTAAATTACAAAAAAAAACGCAACAAAGGAAAATAAACATTCAAAAGAAAAGAAAAGAAGATATGAAACAAAAGAAAAGAAATGTAAATTACAGAAAAAAAGCAACAAAGAAAAATTAATTCAAAAGAAAAGAAAAGACGACAAAAGAATAAAGAGAAAAAAAACAAATGTCAGATAATAAAGTAGAAGTCATAGAAGATAAAAGAAAAAGAAACAATTCAGAAAATAATAAAACCTTAAACATAAAAGTAAAAATTCGAAATACAAATAAAAACGAAAACGAAATTAAGAAAGATTAAAACAGGAAACCAAAAGACAAACAACAAACGACGGAAAAAATAAAGAGAGAAAACAACAATAAAATAGAAAACAAAATACGGAAAACAAGAAAAAAGAAACAAAATATAAAAGGAAACAAAGTAAAAACATAAGCAATAAAAATAGAAGACAAAGTTCAAATAGACAAAGTATAGAAAAAAAGATCTACAAAAATCCAGAAAACAAAATAAAAAACAACCTACAGTAAAGAAAACAGAACACAATAAAAGGGAAGAAATCAAAAAAATTAAATATTAAAGACGAAAATCAAGGATAAACAGAAGGACGGAAAACGTTAATTAAAAAAAAAAACAAACAGCAGAATTGATAAAATTCAAGAGACATAATAGAAAACAACATAGTAAAAACAAAATAATATTGTCGCGAGACGCGTGGGGAGAAGGGATGCGTCATGGACGTGCCGACTGGATCGAAATAAAAAAAAATAAGTGTCAGATATAAATACGTGCTGGTAATATTAATTGACTTCAATAAATCATTTGCAATTATTTACACACCCGTATAACGTGCAAAAACGTTACAATATAATAAATATATAATATAAAATAATATTTCAATAAATTCTCTTTAAAATTGAGAAACTATTCACTGAAGTTTTTTTAATTTCTTAGCAATGTTTTTCTCTAAAGGTTTGAGAGTTTTTAGCAATTTTTTCTAGATTTCTATAATATTTCAATAATTTCTTTTCAGCTTTTCTTCAAAATAGAAAATTTCTTTTATATTTATTCCAATAATTTCTCTTTAAAAATTGTAAAAATTTTAAAGGTCATTAGCAATTTTCTTTTAGATTTCTAAAATTTTTCAATAGAATTTCTCTTCGAAGGATTTAAAATTGTATAGCAATTTTTCTCCTAGATTTTTACAATATTTAAATAATTTATCTTTAATATTGTGAAAATTTTCTTTAAAGATTTTAAATTTTTGTAGCAATTTTCCTTTTTAAAACTTTTCAGCAATTTCTCTTAAAAAATTTTAAGTAATTTTCTTCTAGATTTCTATAACATTTCAAATTTCAATTATTACTTTAAGTTTTAATGGTAACTTTACTCTATAATTGGCCTTTTTAAAT
Organism: Ontholestes murinus; assembly: GCA_963969525.1. Taxonomy (NCBI): domain Eukaryota; kingdom Metazoa; phylum Arthropoda; class Insecta; order Coleoptera; family Staphylinidae; genus Ontholestes; species Ontholestes murinus. The sequence continues at coordinate 75,127,440 of OZ018390.1, read as the reverse complement.
GTTTGCGAAAATTTTCTTTAAAGGTTATAGAATTCATTTAATTTTGTTTTTTTTTCTATATTTCTAATCAATTTTTTTCTAGGGTTTTTAAATTCCAAGGCAATTTTTCTCCTAGATTATTTTTAACAGTTTCTCTTCAAAATAGTATTTTTTCAGATTAGAACTCTGATTAGAAGAATATTTTCACTATTTTGAAGAGAAATTGTTGCAAAAATTTGAAAGAAAAATTTAAACAGATGGATTGACTAATATAAATATATAAAAAGTACAAAACAAATGCTAGCGTATGTTCTATTGATTGGGGGGTGGGAAATAAAGAAGGCAGATCCTTTTGCAGCTTAAAAATTATGTCTGTTGTTTTTTAAAAATTAAAGTAACCTATGCAAACTATTTAATTTTTTTTTAACCTAAACTGATAATTTATTCATTTTTTAACCACACAGATGATTTAATTAATCTGTCATGTGTCATCTGTCATCTGTTACCTATCATCTAATATCTTCCATTTGCAAATTGCTATCTGTAATCTGTGATATGTCAACTGTCATTTATCGTCTGTCGTCTGTCATTTGCCGTATGTCATCAGTAATCTGTCATCTATTATGTGTCATCTCTTAAATGTCATCTGTTTTTTGTCATTTAATATCTGCCATCGGTCATCATCTATTATTTTCCATATATTGTCTTATATCTTTTTGTATCTCACTCTTAGCTCTTTGTCTATTCTGTTTCCTTTCTTTTACTTTTTCTTCTGTATCTCTGTTCTCTCCTAACACTTCTATCATCTTTTATCTATCGTCAAATTTCCAGTCAACCTTAATCTTAAGACTGTCATTTGTCATCTGTCAATTGTCATCTATAATCTATCATCTGTCATCAGTCTTCTGTCATCTGTCATCTGTCATCTGTCATCTATCCCCTGTCACCTGTCACCTATGTGTCATTTGTCATCTTTCATTAATTTATCATCTATCATCTGTCATTTGTCATATATCGCCATTGTTCTTTAAAGATCTATAATATGTTTACAGGAAGATTTCAACTGATTTGTTTTCGACAAAACTGCATTTTTTTAATTAAATTTCTTTAAGGAAATTAAAATTTTCTGCTTCAATTGTTTTATCCTATTGATTTTTATTATTTTACTTTTGTCAATGGTTTTTAAACAAATTGAAAATGTTTTTCTTGAAAAAATAAAACGATTTCAGGAAAAAATCAAAAGTTATCTGTCAACTGTGATCTGTCACCTGTCGTCTGTCATCTGTCATCTGCCACCTGTCATCTGTCATCGGTCATTTGTCATTTGTCATTGATCTATCACCTCTCATATGTCATATGTCATCTGTCATCTGTCATCTATCATTTACCATCTGTCATGTTTCATTTGTCATACATCATCTGTCATCTGCCATATTCTTATAGAAAGAATTCAACTGATTAAAAAAATTCAATTGTTTTATTTTCGACAAAACTGCATTTTTTAAATAAATTTCTTTTAGGAAATTTAAACTGCTATAAAGAGAATTGAGCTGCATTGTTTTCGAAACAACTATTTTTCTACATCAATTGTTTTTATCCTATCCTATCGTATTTGATTAGTTTACTTTTGTCAAAAGTTTTTAAACAAATTGAAAATATTTTTCTTGTAGGTATAAATAAAACGATTGCAGGCAAAAATGAAAAGTCAATCTGACATCTGTGATCTGTCACCTGTCATCTGTCACCTATCACCTGTCATCTGTCAGCGATCTATCATTTGTCATCTATCATTTACCATCTATCATCTTTCATTTTTCATATATCATCTGTCATCTACCAATTGTTATTAATATGTAAAGATCTATAATACTTTTACAGAAAGATTTCAACTGATTAAAAAAAAATCAATTGTTTTCTTTTCGACAAAACTGCATTTTTTTTAAATTAAATTTCTCCAAGGAAATTTAAAACTGCTCTAAAGAGAATTGAGCTACTTTGTTTTCGAAACAACTATTTTTCTACCTCAATTGTTTTATCCCATCGACTTTTATTAGTTTCCTTTTGTCAAAAGTGTTTAAACAAATTGAAAATATTTGTTTCTTGCAAAAATAACAATTTCAGGCAAAAGTCATCGGTCATCTGTGATCTGTCATCCGTGATCTGTCATTTGTTATATTTCAGCAGTCATATGTCAACTGCAATCTGTCATCAGTCATGTGTCATCTGTCATCTGTCATCTGCTATCTGTCATCATAAAAGACAGAGAACAGCAAAACAACAAGAGCAAAATACTGCAATCTGTCATCATTCATGTGTCATCTGTCATATGTCATCTGTCATCTGTCATCTGTCCTCTGTCATCTGTCATCTGTCATCTGTCATCTGTCATCTGTCATCTATCATTTACCATCTGTCATCTTTCATTTTTCATATATCATCTGTCATCTACCAATTGTTATTAATATTTAAAGATCTATAATATTTTACAGAAAGATTTCAACTGATTTTAAAAAAAATCAATTGTTTTCTTTTCGACAAAACTGCATTTTTTTAAATTAAATTTCTCCAAGGAAATTTAAAACTGCTTTAAAGAGAATTGAACTGCTTTGTTTTCGAAACAACTATTTTTCTACTTCAATTGTTTTATCCCATCGACTTTTATTAGTTTCCTTTTGTCAAAAGTGTTTAAACAAATTGAAAATATTTTTTTCTTGCAAAAATAAAACGATTTCAGGCAAAAATCAAAAAGTCATCTGTCATCCGTCATCTGTCATTTGTTATATTTCAGCAGTCATATGTCAACTACAATCTGTCATCAGTCATGTGTCATCTGTCATCTGTCATCTGTCATCTGTCATCTGTCATGTGTCATGTGTCATCTGTCATCTGTCATCTGTCGTCTGTCATCTGTCATCTGTCATCTGTTATCTGTCATCTGTCATCTGTCATCTGTCATCTGTCATCTGTCATCATAAAAGACAGAGAACAGTAAAAAAACAAGAGCAAAATACAGGAATGAAAAAACAAAATACGAAATACAAAATAACCATGAACAAATAAAACAGAAAGACAGTTTAAAAGGCAAAAAGAGAAAATTTAAAAATGAAAAGTGCAAATGATAAATAAAAGAAAAAAAGGGAAAAGGCAAAAATTTGTAAATACAGTAGACGCCGCTTATTAGAATCACGGATAATGTTATCAATCGGATATTGTTATCACTTTTGCGAAGAACGGGCCGAACGTGTAATACTACATACAAACATTTTCGTTTATAGTAATCATGATTTCGGTTTATGTTATCATTTTTACTTTCCCTATATACGAATACGAAGTATATATAGGGGAAGTATTGTGATCGTGATTTTTTTTGCGGAAATATACGTTTTGAGGTCCCCTGAGTCCATTAAACTAATTTCTGGAAAAAAAAATTGTCTGTGTGTGTGTCTGTCTGTCTGTCTGTCTGTCCGTGGGTGCTATCTCAAAAACGACTGATCCGATTGAGATGAAACTTTAAACTTAAGGTTTTATCGTTAAAAACTGAAACTGAAAAGCTTTTGGTAAACATTCATAAACCGGAAGTGGGTGTTTTCTCGAGGCGTTTTTTTGTTTTTTTCCGATATTTTTTTTAATATGAAAAATATTACAAAACTTTTTGAACAAAAGTTAAAGAGAATGAGACTGAACAAATTTTGTTAAAATATATTTTTCATAAAATTCTTAACTTTCGAGAAAAAAAATAAAAATTGAAATTTTTGACATTTTTTCCCAATTGCTAATAAACTATTGAAGCAACATGAAAGTTATATAACAAATAATTATAGAGAATTCAAAATGTTACGTTATTATAGTTTGTTACGTTATATATTTTTATTTAAAATAAAGTTTTGTTTTTCGGCTATTATTATCAATCGGTTATTGTTATCAAAAACCCCGAGTCCCGTTGTGATCACATTAAGCGGCGTGCACTGTATAATGTAAAGGGCAAAGAACAAAAAAAGTAAACCAAAGAAAGTAAACATCAAATAAAAACAAATGAACAGTCACCGAAAGATATAAAATAAAAATCAAAAGACAAATGGCAGAAAACTTTTTTGTATAATCTTTTGTTTTCCTTCATTTACCTTTTCGTTCTTTTTTGTTTGTATTTTGTTTTCTGTTTTTTTTATTGTGTATTTTGTTTTACTCATATGTTTCTATCTTTTCTTTTTTAGTTATTGGTTTTTGCCTTTAATATTTTCAGTTTTGTCTTTTAAAAATTATCTTTCTTCTTTATTCTTTTATTTTATCGTTCTGTTCTTTTTTTACATTCAGTTTTTTGTTTATTTTTTTAAATATTTAATTTAAATTCTCTTATTTTCAACTTTTGTTTGTTTTTTTGTAGTTGGTCTTCTGTATTTTTGTTTTTTGTTTTATATTTTATTTTATTTTTATTACCCTTTATTGCTTTTGTATTTTTTTACGTTTTTTTTTTTTCAATTTTATCTTTCACTTTTTATTATTTTATTTTATTTCCCTATATTTTGTTTTCTCTACCTATTTTTTAAAAATTTATTTATTATTTATTTAATTCCTTGATTCTTTCGTTTTCCTTTAGTGTTTTGTATTTTATTTTTGAATTTTATCTTTTCACTTCCATTTTATATTTTGTTTCTTGGTATTTTGTATTTCGTATTTTATTTTCTTTCCTTCGTTGCACGTCTTTTGTTTTTTTCATTTCTACCCTTAGTTTGTGTTTTTTTATTTACTATTTTATGTACAATTTCGAGATCTTTTATATTTTTGCATTTTGTTCTCTAATTTTCTTCATTGTCTTCCAAATTTTATTTTTCCGTCTTTTAATCCCTTTCTCATATTTTTAGTCTTTAATCTTTTCTCTATTGTATTTTATTGTTTTTTGTCTTTTTTATTTTATTGTCCACCTTATATTTTTCGATTTTTTAAATTTTAGTTTTCATTAACTATTGCGTCTCTTTTTCTCTTTCGTGTTTTGTTTCTATTTTTTTGTATCTTGTTTTCTGTTTTTTCTCTTTTCAACTTATTTCTTAATCCTATACCTTTAAATATATTACTTTGTCTTTTGTCTTGTGTTTTTGTATATTGTTTTCTGTCCTTTAATCTTTTCTCTATTGTATTTTAAATTGGGTCTTCTAAATGTTATCTTCTTTCTCTTATTTGCTTTTTGAGTTTTCTGGCTTCGATCTCTTTTTTTTTGTATTTTGGAATCTTTCTCTTGTCTCTTGTATTATGCTTACTTGTTTTGTTTTTTCAATATTATTTATCTGCTTTCTGTTTTTTATTTCCTGTCTTTAAAATTTTATCTTTAATTGTTTTATTTTTCTTTGATTTAAATTTTTGTTTTTCTTCTATTATTTGAAATCATTTGTTTGGTCCTTAGCATTTACTGTTGTTTTTTTTTTCGTATTTTACATTTACAATATTTTTCATTTCTAATTTCTTCTCTTTAGTTTTGTTTCTTTGTCTTTTGAATTTAATTTAATTTTTGCCGATTTAATTTCTGTCTTGATATTTTCTTTCGCTTTTTTTTTATTTACCTTCCTTTGTTTTTATTATCATCGTACTGTTGTTTTATTTTTATTGTTTCTTATTTTTTTTAATTAAATTTTCTCTCTTTTGTCTTTTCAATTTCGTTTTTTTTCCTTTACCTTTTCAAAGATATTTTTAAATATTGAATACTTAACTTAACTTTGTCGTTTCAATTTGATGCTTTATCTTTTATTTCTTCTGGTTGAAACGTTTGAAAAATATCTTTAAAAGCAAAATATTATTTGTTTCAAAATATCGATATATCAAGTTCAAATATTTTAATATTTTAAACTATCAAAGAATTAAAATTTCAAACTTCTAAATTGCAGAAAGACCAAAGTATGAAATCTGCAAATATTTAAAAAAAATCTTATTTTCAAAATGCTGAAAACAACATGGCTCTGAAATATCTAAAATCCCAACAAATAAAAAAAGTTTAAAGTGTCAAAGAACCAAAATTCTAAACTCTCTTTCTGAATCAGCAATGTTTCATTGTACCAACAATGAACAGACCAATAAAATTCTATTCTATTCAAAAATCTAAAAATTGAAAAAGAAGTTCCTATCTGTAAAATCCGAAAAATTAAATAATTAAAAATACCGAAGCTTGAAAACTTCTAACACTCTAACAACTAAGCGTTAAACTATCAAAGAACCAAAACTTTAAATTTTAATTTTGAAAATTCTAAAGACTATAATAAAATCCTTAACTGAAAATGATAAAAAAAAGTTCTAAACTAAGCTTTAAATTATTAAAGATCTAAAATTTTAAACTCTCAATTTTCTTTTATTCAAATTTTGCAATTAAGGTTATTGCAAACCGGGAGGCGATCAATAATTAAAGTTAATATGTATATGTAGGGTGGGTGGGTGGCCTCTATCCCACCCTCCAATCAGTAAAACATAAGCTAGGGTTTTAAAAGTTATAAAACGTAAATAAACATAACATTATTGCAAAATTAATAGATTTATTCAAACAAATTTTGAAATTTAATAAATTTTCAAAGTTAAAAAGTTCAAAGTTAAAGTGAATGAAAAACTGAATAAATTTTATTGAAACATGTTTTTCATAATAAGAATTTTATGAAAAATATGTTTCAATAAAATTTATTAATAATATTGACAATTTTTTGCTTAATAAACTATAGGAGTTAAATAACAAGTATTTGTAAAGAATTCAAAATTGAGCAAATTATTTAGAATAGCCATAGTTTTCGAGAAAATTATAGGGAAAGTATTATCACCTTTTTCTTTTGATTTCTTTTGTTACGTAAGTCATTATTGATTGCGTGTTGTTGACACATTTTCGATAAGGAAGGAAATGGCCGGCGTCCTCATAATAAAAGTAAAGCTGAGCAAAGAATCGTCTTGTTGGCTTGATAAGTCTTGTTTGCCTTGTGTGCACGTGCGCCGCTGCCGCCGCCACCACTACCACCACCTGCTGTAAAAAAAAAATTGGTCGAGGTGTTGGATTTCATCGTGCCGTCACTTAGGTCACTAATAAACGTCGAAAAGTTATGCGCCAGACATAAAATACACCCAATGACCCAACGGGTTCGAACCTGGTAAATGGCCCAAAATTAATTCCTCTGTAATAGGCGTTAGGTTTCACCTGTGTAAATCAACTTTTACGTCCAGTAAATTGAAATAAATTAATATAGCCTATATTTTGGATTAATGTATAAAAAAACCTTTCTATAAAATATTGGTATTAAACCATTGATGATAATTACTTTGTGTTAAAAATAACTATTTGGATTTTAATAAAATCTATACGAAACAAAAGTTTTGATTGTTTTAATTAATCAATCAAGATAATCCAAAAAATGTTTCATGTTAATCAACCACACAATTTTATTTATTTTGATCATTATTTTTGTTTCGTTGAGTTACGTGAAGATAATCTTCAAAATTTTATTTAAATCCAGATATATACAATATCAAAACACACATGTTTCAAAAAATATCAAACTGTCGAATATTGTATCGAATTGCTTCTACTTTTAAAACGTCATCATTTCCAAAAATTTTATTTTCGGGTGATTGACTGCAGATATTTGTAAACCGATCCATCCGAAAAATATAACCTTACTGTAATTAATATATTTGTGCGACTGTGTTGTCGGTGTTGGGTGGGGAACGTAAAGGGTCAAGTCGAAAGAGCATCGGGATCTTAATTAAGATTGCAGCGTAACGCAATACGAAATCCGATGCGGCGCAATTTCTCAGAACTCGGTGGCTTATCGTCGACGCACTTCCGGTCAGAGAAATGTTAGCGCGCCGGAATACGCTGATTGTCCTTTCGGTTTTAATTACTCGAACCGACACGGACTCCGCTATTTTTAATCATCGAAGAAAAAAAAAATTAATCGTAGAAAAATACGCCGGTTAAGATCATGTGTAAACCAGTTGTCCATACACACAAAAATTTTACGAGTCTAAAAACGTTTTTACGATGTTTACAAGGGCGCTCCCAATAAAAATCCCTTATTCAATGTGGAATCCAGATATGATCATTAAAGTCCCACTTGCCAATGATGAATTTTACTGCATAAACATCCTAAAAAGATAATTTATTACGGTTTACCTAAGTACGACGGTTTTCCAGACGTTAAACAGAAATATATAAAAAATGTTTAATTAACCACTAGTTGGAAAGATTTTTTTTTTTTAAATTGAAGTCTTGATATCTTAACCTCGCGAATTTGCAACGTTCATGTAACACTGTAATAACACACAGATTAGATTTGATGGAATCGAACCTCTGCAAAGCCAAATAGGCAGTTATCCACGTAGGCGAGTGGTTATTTATTTAATTGAGAGAGAACTAAAACATCAGCACTTTGAGTATTATGCTTATATAAGATATCTGTGAGTGTGTGATGGATGGAAAGGGAGATGGAGCGAGAGAGAGTGCATTTCCTCTGAGAATGACACATTTTAATAGCCTTCACTAACATCTGCAACTTTTCAACACGCCCGAACGAATCATAAAATTGTTATTAATAAAAAATTTATAATAAATACAACTACTTCAAATAATTTATAGTGAAATAAAATATAATCTAAAAAAAAAATAATAATAATCTAAAAAATTTAATAATTATTATTTTTAGGTTTTCCATACTTATACTTGGTAGATTTGATTGTTTTATTTCTTCAACTCAGTCTTTTTGGTAAATCCCAATTGTTTTATTTAAATTTAATTTGGAATTTTTTTCTCCCGAAAGTTTTAAATTGTTTCTTTTTTCTTCTTGGTAAATCTAAATTGCTTTATTTCATTTCAACAATTTACGAGAGTTTAAAATTGATTATTTTAAACAATAAAAATATGTTTTTAATGTTTTTAATTTCAAGATTTTCTGTTTTTTCTTTCTTAGTAAATTTAATATTTTTTTTTTAGTTTTTACTTGGCAAGTCTCAATTGTTTTTTTAAATTCAATTGTTTAAGCACTATTTTTAAATATTTAAAACTATTTGTTTTAATCGATTGCCATTAAGGTGCCTCTATTGTCTAAACGCTCCAACTGCGCTACGCGGATGAGATTTAAAATGGATCGAAACTGGTCCGTGGCTGTTGTTGATAGGGGACAATAATTAATGTTTTTTAAAAATTTTAATCTATTGCTCCCTAAAGATATTTGTTTTTTCTTTTCTTAATAAATCTTAATTGCTTTTTGTTTAATTTTAAGTATTTCAGTTTTAAAATTTGCCTTCTTTTATTGATTTTTTTAAAATCAATTTTAAATTAATTTCTCTTATTTTTATTTTTTGATACCTCAGACTGTATATTCAAAAATGTGTATAGTTTTTATTTAAATATATTGATGCATCTAAGGTCAATTGTTAAAGAGTAACAAAATTTAAATAGTGTTAGCGAGAATGCAGCAACGTTAGTTCGGGTTAGTTTAAAGTAACAAGCTCATTTACACACACACAAACAACACGGCGGAAGGACCACGTGGTCGATAGCCAAATACTACTACTACTGTCCAACTCTTTCATTAATTTAAATTGAACACTTTACAATTTATTGTTTGACTTTGTTAAATGTTCTAAATTTATTTTAGTGAAATTCTCAAATTCTTTGATAATATATTTTTATACATTTACTGTCAACTGTAATAAGAATTGTTTGTCATCTGTGATCTTTCATCTGTCATTTGTCATCTCTCGTCTCTGTTGTTATCTGTCATCTATCATCTGTAATGCGTAATCTGTAATATGTTATCTGTCATTTGTCATTTCTCATCTGTCATTTGTCATCCATAATCTATCATCTGTTATCTGTAATCTATAAACTCTCATATATCATCTGTCATCTGTAAACTGTCACCTATTATTTTAACCTAAAAGATTCATTAAGAATTATACGTATAATTATTTTTTATATTATGTTGTGTTTTTTCATATGTTATTATATTTTACACTATATTCTATTTTTATAGAACGTGATAAATAAAACAATTATCACTATTATATTAAATGCCTTCTGTTATCTGTCATCTGTCGTTGGTCATTTTTCATCTATCATCTGTTATCTAGAATCTGTCATGAGTAACTTGTAATCTGCAGTCTGTAAATTGTAATCTATAAACTGTCATCCGTCATCTATCACCTGTCGTCTGTAATCTATCATCTGCTATTTATGATCTGTCATCTGTAAATCGTATTATATAATCTGTGATTTCTAATCTGAAATCTGTAATCTTTAAACTGTCATCTGTCATGTATCATCTGTAATCCGTAATCTGTAATCTATAATTTGTAATCTGTAATGTGTAACCTATAGTCAATAATCTATAAACTGTCATCATCATTTGTTATCTGACATCTGCCTATCATATATCATCTGTAATCCATAACCTGTAATCTGTAAACTGTCATCTGTCATTTGTAATCTATGATCTTACATCTGAAATCCATAATCTGTAATCTGTTTTTTTTTGTAATCTGTAATATGTAACCTGCAGTCTAAAATCTGTCATCTATCATCTGCCATCTGTCATATGTCATCTGTAATCCGTAATCTGTTATCTATAAGCTGGTATCTGTTATCTGTTATCTATCATCTGTTATCTATCATCTGTCATCTGTCATCTGTAATTCGTAATCTATAATCTATTATTTGTAATTTGTTATCTGTAACCTATAGTTTATAATCTATAAACTGTCACCTATAATCTATCATCTATTATGCCATCTGCTCTTTGTTATCTATTATCTGTAATTCGTAATCTATCATCTGTAATTTATAATTTGTAATATTAATTATGTAATCTATAAACTGTCATCTGTCATTCGTAATCTGTCATCTGTCTTATGACATCTCTAATCCATAATCTATAATCTATAATTTGTAATCTATGGTTTGTAATCTATAATCTGTTGTCTGCCAATTGTTATCTGTCATCTATAATCCATAACCTGTAGTCTATAATCTGTAAACAGTCATCTGCCATCTGTCATCTATCTGTTATCTATGGCATTTGTAATTTGTAAACTGTAATCTGTAATTTCTAATCTGTAATTTGAAAACTATAAACTATGTCAGTTTTCATCTGTCATTTATAATCTGTACTCTGTTATCTGCCATCTGTCATCTATAATCTGTAACCTGTAAACTCTGTCATCTACTATCTATGATCTGTCATCTGTAATTCGTATTTTTATAGAAAGTGCTAAATAAAGTAATTATTATTATTATTATTATTATATTAACTGCCTTCTGTCATCTGTCATCTGTCGTCAGTCATTTGTCTTCTATCATCTGTTCTCTAGGATCTGTCATCTGTAACTTATAATCAGCAGTCTGTCAATTGTAATCTATAAATTATTATCTATCATCTATCACCTGTCTTCTGTCATCTGTTATTTATGATCTGTCGTCTGTAAATCATAATATATAATTTGTAATTTGTAATCTAAAATCTGTAATCTATAAACCGTTATCTGTCATATGTCATCTGCAATCCATAATCTGTAATCTGTAATCTATAATTTGTAATCTATAGTCTGTAAAAATGATAATGACAGTTTATACATCATCATTTGTTATCTGACATCTGCCATCTGTCGTCTGCCGCCTGTCATCTATCATCTGCAATCCATAACCTGTAAACTGTCATCTGTCATCTGCCATCCGTTATCTATAATCCCACATCTATAATCCATAATATGTAATTTGCAATCTGTAATCAGTAATTTGGAATCTTTAATCTGTAACCTGCAATCTATAAACTGTCATCTATAATCTATCATTTGTCGTCTGTCATCTGTCATCTGTCATATATAATCTGTAATCTGCCATCTGTCATCTATGACCTTACATTTGTAATCTGTAGTATGTAATTTATGAACTGTAATTTGTAATTTCTAATCTGTGATCTGAAAACTATAAACTGGCATATATCATATATCATTTGCCGTCTGTAATCTTTCATATGTCATCTGTAATCCGTAATCTGTAATCTATAATCTATAATCTCTAATTTATAAAGTGTAATTTGTCATCTACCATCTGTTATCTAATATCTATGATCTGTGATCTGTAATTCGTAATCTTGTAATCTACAAACTGTCATCTGTGGTCTAACATCTGACGTCTGTCATCTGCCTTTTATAATTGTAATCCCCAATCTATCACCTGTAATTTATAATTTGTAAAATGAATTCTATAATCTATAAATTGTCATCTGTCATCCGTCATCTTTTACCTGTCATCTGTAATCCATAATTTATAATCTGCAAATTGTAATCTATTGTCTGTAATTTCTAAACTATCATCTATCATTTGTTATGTGTCGTCTGCCATTTGCAATCTATCATCTGTAATCCATAACCTCTAATCTATAATCTGTAAATAGTCATCTGCCATCTGCCATTTGTCATCTGTCATATGCCATCTGTAATTCGCAATCTTTAATCTATAAACTGTCATCTGTCATCTATCATCTCTTATCTATCATCTGTTATCATTGATCTGTCATCTGTAATTCGTAATCTTTAATCTATTACTTGTAATTTGTAATCTATAACCTGTAATCTGTAAACTGTCATCTATCATCTGTGGTCTAATATCTGTCGCCTGTCACCTGAGATCTGTCTTTTCTGATCTGTCATCTGTCATTCGTAATTTATCATCTGTAATTTATATTTTGTAATATTAATTCTGTAATTTATAAACGGTCATCTGTCATCTGCCATATGTCATCTGTCATCAGTTGTCATCTATTATCAATGATCTGACACCTGTAATCCATAATCTGTAATTTGTAATCTGAAATCTCTAATCTGTAATCTGAAAACTATGAACTGTCACATGTCAGTCTCATCTGTCATCTATAATCTGTAGTCTGTCATCTGCCATCTGTCATCTGTCATCTGCTATCTATGATTTGTCATCTGTAATTCGTAATCTGTAATCTATAATCTGTTATCTATAAAGTGATTTCTGGTCATCTACTATCTATGATGTGTCATAAGTAATTCGTAATCTGTAATTTGTAATCTGTAATCTGCAATCTATAACTGTCATCTGTAATCTGTCATTTGTTATTTGTAATCCGTAATCTGCAATCTATAATTGGTAATCTATAATCTGTAATCTAGAAATTATCATCTATCATTTGATATCTGCCATTTGCCATCTGTCACCTGTCATCTGCAATTCATAACATGTAATCTATAAATTTTCATTTACCATCTGTCATATGTCGCCTGTCATCTGTTGTCTGACACTTGTCAGCTGTTATCTATGATCTGTCATCTGTAATGCGTAATCTGTAATTTGTAATCTGCAATCTGCAAGATGTAATCTGTAATGTTGAAACTGACACCTATCATCTTATCTGCCGTTTGTCATCTGTCATCTGTTATCTTTGCTTTGTAATCTGTAATTTGTAATCTGTAACCTGTATTCTATTATCCAATTTTTATTGGTCAATTGTCATCTGACATCTATAATGTGTCATCTGTAATCTGCAGACTATAATCTATAATCTGTTATATGTCATTTGTCATTCATCATATGTCATGTATTTGCTACCATTCGTTATTTATCGTTTATCATTTGTCGTCTGATTTCTATAATCTGACATCTTTAATTTGTAATCTATAAAGTGTCATCTACAGATTACAATCTGTCATCTGCCGTTTGTTATTTATCATCATTTATCATCTGTCATTTATGATCTATCATCTGTAATCCGTAATCTGTAGGTTGTAGTTTGTAATCTATAAACTGTACATTGTAATTTATCAATTTTCATCTGTCATGTGTCATTTGTAATCTGTAATCTGTCATATGTCATTTGTTATTAGCCATATATCATGTATCTACGACCATTCGTTATGTATCGTTTATCATCTGTTATTTATGATTTGACATCTGTAATCTGTAATCTGTTATCGGCAATCTAAGTTGTAAACTGTAATACAGTATATAGTCATCTGTCGTTTGTTGTTTGTCATATGTTATCTTTGATCTGTAATATGAAATTTGTAATCTGTATTCTATAATCTGTAAGTTGTAATGTGTAATCCATAAACTGTGTATAATCATCTGTCAATTTTCATTTGTCAATTGTCATCTGAGATCTATCATGTGTCATCTGTAATCCGAAAACTATAATCTATAATCTGTAATCTGTCATATGTCATTTGTCATTCGTCATATGACATGTATCTGCTACCATTCGTATATCGTTTGTCATCTGTCATCTGCTATCTTTGATCTGGAATCTGTCATTTGTCATCTGTAATCTGCAATCTATAATCTTTAATCTGTCATTTGTTATTCGTCATATGTCACGTACCTACTAGCAGTCGTTTTTATCGTTTATTATTTATCATCTCTCTGTAAAAAAGTTACAAATTTCAATTACAGATTACGGATTACAGATGACAGATGGCAGATGACATATGACAGTTTATGGTTTTCAGATTACAGATTAGAGATTACAATTTACAGATTACAGTTTGAAAATTACAGATTACATATTATTACAGATGTTATATCATAGATAACAGATGACAGATAACAGAAGACGGATGACAGATGGCAGATGACTGTTTACAGATGATAGACTACAGGTTATGGATGATTGATGACAGATGACAGATGGCAGACAATAGATAACAAATGATAGATGACAGTTTATAAATTAAAGACTAAAAATTACAAATTTTAGTTTAAAAAACTGCAGATTACAAAATATAGATTATAGATTATGGATTACAGATGACAGATGATAGATGAAAGATGAAAGAAGACGGATGGCAGATGACAGTTTATAGATTACAGAATTCATATTACAAATTAGAAATTACAGATGATAGATTACGATTTACAGATGGCAGGTGACAGACAACAGACTACAGTAGATAGATAAGAGATGACAGTTGACAGTTTATAGATTACAGATTACAAATTACAAATAATAGATTATAGATTACGAATTGAAGATGACAGATCCTAGATAGCAGATGACAGATGGCAGATGGCAGATTATAGATTACGGATCACAGATGACAGAGAGCAGATGACAGATGACAGACAAATGATGGTTGACATATGCCAGTTTATAGTTTTCAGATTACAGATTACAAATTACAGTTTACAAATTACTGACCAAAGATAACAGATGACAGATAACAGACGACAGATGACAGATGGCAGATGACTGTTTACAGTTTATAGACTACAAGTCATGGATTACAGATGTTAGATGACAATTAGCAGACAACAGATAACAGATGATAGATGGCAGTTTATAGATTACAGATTATAGGTTATGGATTACAGATGATAGATGACAGGTGTCAGATAACAAATGATGATGACAGTTTATAGATTACAGACTATAGATTACAAATTACAGATTACAAATTATAGATTACAGAAGAAATATGACAGATGACAGTTTATAGATTACAGATCTCAGATTACAAATTACAGATTATATATTACGATTTACAGATCATATTGAGCAGATGACAGATGACTGAGATAGCTGATAGATGATAGATTACAGTTTATAGATTACAGATTACAATTTACAGATTGCAGATTACAAGTTATAGATGACAGATTCTAGATAACAGATGACAGATGACAGAAGGCAGTTAATATATTGATTTATTATCTGTAATTTGTAAACTGTAATCTGCAATATGTAATCTGAAAACTATGTCATATGTCAGTTCTCATCTGTCATCTATAATCTGTCATCTGCCATCTGTCATCTGTAATCTTCAATCTATGATCTGTCAACTGTAATTTGTAATCTATAATTTGTAATCTACAATCTGTAATCTATAAAGTGACTTCTGTCATCTGTCATGTGTCATTTGCTATCTAGAATTTGTCATCTGTAAATCGACTCTGTAATTTGTAATTTGCAATCTATAATTTGTAATCTGAAATCCATAAACTATTATCGATCATTTGTTTTCTGTCATTTGCCATCTGCCACCTGTCATCTGCAATCCATAACAGGTAATAATATTTATTATTATTATTATCTATGATCTGTCATCTCCAATCCGTAATCTATATATTGTCATCTGTTATCTCTAATCTATAATCTGTCATTTATCACCTGTTATCGTTTATTTTGTATCTGTAATATGTAATTCATAAACTGTAATTTGTAATCTATAATAATAGTAATAATAAATTAATCTGTAATCTTTAATCTGCAATCTGTAATCTATAATATGTAATCTGTCATATGTCATTTGTCATTCGTCATATATGTATCATGTATTTACTACAATACCTTATTTATTGTTTATTATCTATCATCTCTTATCTATGATCTGGTATCTGTAATCCGTAATCGGTAAGTTGTAATTTGTTATCTGTAATTTGTAAACTCTAATCAGTAATCTGTAATCTGCAATCTATAAGCTCTCATCTGCCATCTCTCGTCTGTCATCTGCCAACTTTGATATGTCATCTGTTATCTATGATCTGTCATCTGTAATGCGTAATCTGTAATTTATAATCTGTAATTTGTGATCTGCAATTTGCAAGATGTAATCTGTAATATCTGTAACCTGTATTCTATTATCTGTAATCTACAAACTGTCATCTGTCATCTATCATCTGCCGTTTGTCATCTGTTATCTGTAATTTGTAATCTGTATTCTATAATCTGGAAGTTGTAATTTGTAATCAACACACTGTGTATTATCATCTGTCAATTTTGTTATCATCTGTTATCTTTGCTTTGTAATCTGTAATTTATAATCTGTAACCTGTATTCTATTATCTGTAATCTACAAACTGTCATCTGCCATCTATCTGCAGTTTGTCATCTGTTATCTGTAATTTGTAATCTGTATTCTATAATCTGGAAGTTGTAATTTGTAATCCATACACTGGGTATTATCATCTGTCAATTTTCATTTGTCAATTGTCATCTGACATCTACGATGTGTCATCTCTAATCTGCAAACTAAAATCTATAATCTGTAATCTGTCATATGTCATTTGTCATTCTTCATATGTCATGTATTTGCTACCATTCGTTATTTATCGTTTATCATTTGTCGTCTGATTTCTATAATCTGACATCTTTAATTTGTAATCTATAAAGTGTCATCTACAGATTACAATCTGTCATCTGTCGTTTTTCATTTATCATCACCAATTATCATCTATCATCTGTCATTTATAATCTATCATCTGTAATCTGTAGGTTGTAGTTTGTAATCTATAAACTGTACATTGTCATTTATCAATTTTCATCTGTCATGTGTCATTTGTAATCTGTAAACTATAATCTATAATCTGTCATATGTCATTTGTTATTAGCCATATGTCATGTATCTACTACCATTCGTTATGTATCGTTTATCATCTGTTATTTATGATTTGACATTTGTAATCTGTAATCTGTTATCGGCAATCTAAGTTGTAAACTGTAATACAGTATATAGTCATCTGTCGTTTGTTGTTTGTCATATGTTGATCTGTAATATGAAATTTGTAATCTGTATTCTATAATCTGTAAGTTGTAATGTGTAATCCATAAACTGTGTATAATCATCTGTCAATTTTCATTTGTCAATTGTCATCTGAGATCTATCATGTGTCATCTGTAATCCGAAAACTTTAATCTATAATCTGTAATCTGTCATATGTCATTTGTCATTCGTCATATGTCATGTATCTGCTACTATTCGTTATTTAGCGTTTATCATTTGTCATCTGATTTCTATGATCTGACATCTAATCCGTAATCTATAATCTTTAAAGTTTCATCTGAAAGCTGCCATCTATCATCTGTTGTTTGTCATTTATCATCATTATTTATCATCTATCATCTGGCATTTATGTTCTATCATTTATAATATGTAGGTTGTACTTTGTAATCTATAAACTGTACATTGTCATCTCTCAATTGTCATCTGTCATGTGTCATGTGTAATCTGCAAATCATAATCTATAATCTGTAATATGTCATTTGTTATTAGCCATATGTCATGTATCCATTACCTTTCGTTATGTATCGTTTATCATCTGTCATCTGTCATCTAAGATTTGACATCTGTAATCTGTAATCTGCAATCTCTAAACCGTCATCTGTCATCTCTTGTCTGTTATCTGCCATCTGTAATCTGTCATCTGAAATCCGTAATCTGTAATCTATAATTTGTATTATATAATCTGTAATCTATAAACTGTCATCTATTATTTGTTTTATGTCATCTGACATATGTCGACTGTCATCTATAATCCATCACCTCTAATCTGTCATCTATAAACTGACATCTGAAATCTGTCATCTGACATCAGTCACCTGTCATCTGTTTGAAACTTGTCAATTTTTATATCACTATTGTTAATTCTATTATTTATAAATAACATTACATATATTATTACTAAGACAATATGACGTGTGTAAAACTTGTAGTTACTAGCACTAATAAATATTATTATTATTATTATTATTATTATCACTCATCTGTTATCTATGATCTTTTATCTGTAATCCGTAATCTGTAATTTGTAAGTTGTAATCAGTAATCTGTAAACTGTCATCTGTCATATATCGTTTGTCATCTGTCATCTGCTATCTTTGATCTGGAATCTGTCATTTGTCATCTGTAATCTGCAATCTATAATCTTTAATCTGTCATTTGTCACTTGTTATTCGTCATATGTCACGTACCTACTAGCAGTCGTTTTTATCGTTTATTATTTATCATCTCTCTGTAAAAAAATTACAAATTTCAATCTATTATTTATCACATATCAACTGAAATATGTCATAGTTTATCTGCAATTTGTCATCTGTCATTTCTCTTGTATGATCCGTCATTTACTTATCCATCATTTAGTAATATTTTTAAATTAATAAATTTAATTGAAAATAATAATAATAATAAATAATAGCAAATATTTTATAAATTTCAATTCACGGTCTTTCATCTGTCAACTGTTAGATATCTGTTAGTAATTATTCGTCATCTGTCATTTTTCATACATTATCTGTATGTCTGTTGTATATCATTTTTGAAATATTTAAATATATTTTCAAACGTTGATTGTTAACTGTAATAAAAATCATCCGTAATTTGTTAATAACCTAACATCTGGCATCTATCATTTGCCATCTGCCAACTGTTATTTGCCATGTGTCATTTGTCTTTTTCCATTTCTGTTGTATCACCAGCTGTCATCTGTTATCTGATAATAATCTGATAATTTAAAACTTAAAAATTAAATTAAAAATAATAACAAATTAGAAATTATTAATTAATATTAAATGTCGCCTGACCTCAGACATATATAATCTTTTATCAGTCATATCTTATGTGTAATCTATTATTTTTCATTTGTTATTTGTATTTGTTATTAAATAATAATAGAATAATACATTAACAAACAAATTAATTCTAAATTCTAAAAAACACCAAAATATTACCTATTCAAACGCCATAAGTTTGTAAGTATGTTTAGATATAAAAAAAATATTTGACACAATATAATATAGAATCAAGATTTCGTATTTAAACGTAATTCCTTAAATGTGTAAATTAAATATTGATTTTTGTATACAGTATTAATAATAATAGAATTAATAACGAGAAAAATTAATATCTTTGAGGATTTTTGCACCAAGCTTTTACATTATATATATTGGTTGGTAGTTTTTGCAATATAGTTTAGTTTAGTTTATTATATTTTAGCTTCTTTCCAACAGAATACATAAGAAAATACAAAAATATTATATAAAACATTCAAAAAATTAAATAGATGACGCTCTTTCTTTCTATTTAGCATTATTTTTAGCCTTAATTTAGGCGTATTTTCCATCTTTTTGGAGATGGGATTATGCAAAAACATATGCATATAAGTACACATGTTAGGTCAAGTTTATGCCCGAAAAATTGGATGACAAGATCTCTCCAAGACTGTTAAATCATTTACTTATTAAGTACTGTTATATATACTACATATAATGTAAAACGTTGGTGCAGAAATGCTCAGGGAAATTAAATTTTCTTATTATTCATTCGATGTTTTGTATTATTTTTTTTATATATCCATGTGTATTTTGTTAGGAAGAAAGCTAAAGCATAATAAATAAATAAATTACAATTCCCTAAATAAAATTTTATAAACCTTAATGATGCATTCCTAACAGATTGACTTTAAATTAAAATGCGTCCTTTTGTTCCTCATCAAGGGGTTCCCCAAGGATCCTCGCCATCACCACTATATGATATATCGACCTTGGTATTTATGATCGCGATCCTTAAATATATTTAAGTTTTTTTTTCGTGTTTTATAAATCTTATTTTATTGATTGATCAATACGTTTCATTCATAAACCGCGAACGTTTACCTAGGTTGCGTATTTGAAAAAATCGATGTGTTTATTTTTATGCAATGATTAGGTGAATTACGACTTCCTCGTCGTTATTGGAGTTTATTCTGTTCCGTCGGCATCCGTCAAAGGAGTGATTTTGTGGGGCAAGTGTCGGCGAGACCGCGTGGGGGTTCCCAGCGCACGGATGCGATGATTTATCACCGGTCGGAACTTCGCACAGTTCTGCATATATCCTGAAATATTTCCTAGCTGACGTATAGGGACACCATTTATAACACCCCATCCCGAATGATTCATTAATTTTCCACGGTCGGAATTTATCAACTAATAATAAATATATTTCCTGCAATTGCCTCAAAAAAAATAATAATAAAAAAATAATAATGTTGGCACGTTTAAATTTTGGCATGCACGTTGATGGCTCGAGATAATGCGTGCGAGATATAAATGATGTGAGGTCTAGATAAGATAGTTTCTATTTAAATGGTCATTAGTGGCGCGGCGTAGATTCTTCAGGTAGATAGAAGATGGAGTGGAGAGCGACGACATGCGTCACGGCGTCACGGCGTCCGTCACGGCTCATAGATGACACATGCGGCGGCTCCACTGATCCCTCCCTCCAGCGCACATATCATCCTTCTTTCATGTCAACCATGCCAGCCAGAATGTGCCATCGCCACTAACTGTAATAGCCTAATAAACTAAATCACCACTCGTACACACATACACACATATATATTTCCGAAACAATTTTTCTTCTTGAATTATTTCTGAAAAGAAAAAAATAAAGATAAATCTTAGTGATTTGTATATAAAAATTAATTAAAATGATAAACTATTAACTCTTGACTTTTCCATATTGATTAGATTTAAATGTAGTCGTATCATTCACAAAGATAGGCTTCTAAACATTTTCACCTTTTCGGACCTTCCATGTATAAACATAAAGAATTCTAAATATTTGTATGCTGTGGATTATTATTATTATTTAGAGAGAGACACAACTTTATTGGAAAATAGTATTCCATCTGATTATACGACAATTACTCTTCTTGTTTTTCCATTATTATTTATTTTATCACAAAATATAGTCAGTGTACAATTGTGCTAAAAATGATCAAAAAGCTTTTGAAATATAATAATAATTACAATTAAAAAAACTATTAAAAATCTGTCACCGATAACATAATTTGGCAGAATCAGAATGTCATGTAAAAGAAATTGACGCAGTCGTTAGGATTTACAATTATAAAAGAGTGTTCAAATTGAGAACCACATCAATTTCTATGTTTTCTCTCTATCATACTAAATATTAACAATTGCTACCAATAGTCATGCAAATTTTTATAATTTCCAGGTGATGTATATTTTTACTTCCACTATAATTCAACATTTTAATGATTTCAATAATTGTTACCGCAGAAGTATATAACAATTTTGCATTACTCTATCTGTTTATCTTCAAATATTTCAATTGCATTGTTTTTTTTAATGTGGTGTTGAATTTCATTTGGACAAGTGTGAAAAACCGTATGTGTCACCTTGAGCGAGGCGGCGCGTCCTTCGTAATTTTGAGAATACCGTCGCGTCAATTTCTTCTACTGAAAACACCGTCTTCCGAAAGCGGATAGGAAGCATCTGTTTAACATCCTATTATAGATATTTGTGCATCGTCAAAGGATTTAGACGTTTAGAAGAAAGGATGGATTTCAAACGTGCCGCGAGAAACTCGAAACGGTCTTAATAAGCCCTCGGACCCCGACAAGTGAAAAACCGAAAATTCCTATCAAAACAACGACAACAAGGACAGTAGCAAATTAAGACATTAAAAACCAAAGTGTGCAAGTAAAAGTTATATTATTTATTTTTCTAAAATTTGCCTATATAATATTAACAAAAATTAATAATTAGATTACGTTTTCGTGTTTTTTCGAATTATTAGATTACTTATGTTTCACTATGAGTTAAGTGAGAAATTAATTCATCGTAAAGTAAAACCATATAAGATAATTAAAAAAATTTTTTTTAGGCTAGAAAAAATGTCGACTTTAAAAGTTTACAATTCATTTCTAAAGCCGACTGTAAAAAAACAGTTCATAAAATAAGTTATTAGTAAATCAAGCTTTCTTGATTTACAAAAACTTATTTTATAAACTGTATTTTTTGTACTGTCGGTTTTGTAAATCATTTGCAATCTTTAAAAAGCCTAAATATAAACATTTTTTCTGTATTATCTTTTTTTTTTTCATTGCCACATGATATTTTTTCTTTGTATGTAATCCTTCGACACACACACACACACACAACGAAAATATATTAAAAATCCAATGTGTAAATTGAGATGTAAAGTGTCAGATTCGAGCATTTCCCTTTCCGTCATCGAAATTACGTAAAACCATAAATTATTTAATTGAATGGGGGGGCAGAAACGTTTCTGTCGGAGGATTTTTTTTTATTACCGAACGGCTCTCTCAGTTTACGACCGCATTATTAACACGCACACAAATTTTTCTACACACTGCACGACCGAAATGTAAATAAACACCATCACGAAAGTTTAATATAAACTTACGCATTTAAACACTAATCTCTTGTGAAAAGGGGAAAAATTGTCAGGTAAAATAGATGACATTACTTAAGGGGGTATTACTCTTCTGAAGCCCGTTTTGAGAGTAATTTTTAAGAATTATTTCTGTGAAAACTATCAAACCTACACTTTTGGGATTTTTCACTCATATTAAGACATGTTTAAACTAACATTATAAATTTTATTGAATTACTTAATCGAAATGTATACAAGTTATGCGCTGTTATGTATGTCGCGGCGTGAGACGCTCGTCCAATCGGGCGCACGGGTTGTGGCGATGCTAATCGTTTAAAATAAAAAAACAATTTATTTTTTCAATCTATATGAGTGTAGTTATCGTCCGAACTAGAACTAAATAAATACACACATTTTTATAGAAACGGCAGCTGTTTAAAGATCAAAGTTCAATTTTTCCGAAAAATTTTCAACTAAAACATCAGATTGAAAGTGAAATATACAAGCCATCAAAATAATCCTAGATCCAACCATAGGTGAAGATTCCTTCAATATGTGTGCCAAACCGCAAGTCAATCGGTTCAATAGTTTTTGAGAAAAACGTGCGCCCGTCTTGCAAAATGTCGTTCCGAGAAAAACGCGTTCAAAGTTTGCAATACATTTAGTACTGATACGGTTGAACTTACGGTGGATAACAACTGATTTGAGTAACTTACCCTTAATCAGCTGTACCGGGGCCATAGATACAAGGGAGGACCATAGAGACAAGGGGGGACCATAAAACAGAAAAAAAGTCGAGGTATAACAGTCGACGGTATAAGTACCGCGCCGCAGCCTAAGCTTGTGTAACTATGGGAGTTCTACGAATTTCAAATTAATATTTTCGAAACACACTCTCAGAACCCCAGACTATAATAAAATGCAAAACAAAAAAAATTGAATTGTCAAATTTTCTAAAGAGTAATTCCCCCTTAATTCAATTTTATAGGTAATACCCACCCACCGCACATAAAGGGTGTTCAATTTAAGTGAAGACATTGAAATATTTCGAAAACTACACATCGAATAAAAAAATTAATAATTAAAATTTGTTCGCCTCGAAGGGGGACACTTAATAATATGAAACTCGACCCACTACCCTTAACCCCCTAGGGGGTAGAGGGTGAGAAATAGAAAAGTTAAATAGGAACCCCCATTTTTTTTTACAGATTTAAATTCTCCCGGAAAAAATAAGAAAGTTTTATCTGAATTTTTTTTTGGTATTCGTGTCAAACAAAATTCAAAATTGGCAAAAATCGTTGAAAAATGGGGATTTCCTGAGAAATACGAGGCGGTCCCGTAAAATAAGGTCCTCTATGCTGATGAAAAATAATGCGACGTGCTGGGAGAAATGTAAAACACTGTTTTACACTGTCAAATCTCCCTCTCTATAGGTTTCAACCCACCCCTCATTCAGAAAAAACATACGCAAGTGTTTTTTTTGTAAGAAATACAATTATTATCTTAACAAAATTTTATATTACATTGGTTCATTCATTTATCTTCATTTTTTATCTCGTAATATTTCAATCACCTTTTAATTATTAAAATTTAAACTTGGATCTTCAAAAATAAACAAGAAAGTAGGTTTTATTTTAGTGCATTGTAAAATCATATTTTTGGTTTCCGTGACAATCTTGTTCCATTTTGTTTCCAAACTCTTCCCATAAATTTTGTTTTCCGTTTTCTACCAATTTTTTGATTTTTATTCTTTGTGCCTTGTATATATTATAGTTTTCGTTGTTTCCGTTTCCCACGTATATTCTCCATTTCTTCTTTTTTAATTTTACTTCTGCTTTCATTTCTTCACTCCACCATCTTGTTTGTTTCCTTGATTTGTTTGTCCTAATTGTTACACAAGCTTCCTTTGCTACTTTAATGATTATTTCCTTTAGGTTTTCCATTGATATATTATTTAATGTTTCCTTAAGTCTGGACATTTCGAATTCAGTTTTTTCATTGTTTATCTTAACATTACCTTCTTCATTTAGTTTACATGTTTATATTTTTTCTTTTGTTTTTCTTTGATTGCTACCTCTGATAGCACCAGGAAATGGTTTGAGTAAATTTCCGCTCCTCTTCTCACACTTGTGTCTTTTACTTCTTTTCTATTATCGACTTCTCTCCTCTACTTTTGACTTCTCGTGTATACTTGTGTATGTTTTGTGGGTGTAGAACGTGTTCGTTATTATCAAATTGTTTGTTATGAAGGAATCTATCAGCCTTATTCCATTATTATTTCGAATACTTTCTCCTTGTTTTCCAATTGTTTTTCCTGATTCGCCTTCATTTTTCTCTACCCGTCCCTTGTATACCTCTGCTGCTATAAACTATAAACGTTATTTCGGTCTGCTTGTCGATTTGCATCTCTATCTTTAGTATTTTTTCAGAAATTCCAATCCAGTTTCGTACGAATTTCCAGTTTTGTTGTTTTATAATGCAGCCTACTCCTTCTTTTCCTCTGTTTTCCTCTGTTTGCCTCGTATATTAGGACATGTTCTCCATTTAGTACAATTTCTTCTTTTCCTTTTTTCTTCGTTTCCGTTATAGCTAGTATGTCCATGTCTACCTTTTCAAATTCTTCAGTAAGTTCTCTTTCTTTTCCGGCCAAGCTCGTAATGTTCCAGGTACCCACCTTCCATGTACTTGTTTCAGTTTCTATTTTGTGTGTATTTGAAACGTAGTGCTGTTTTTTGTATCTATCCTTGTTTTTTGTCTATCCATTTTATTTGTAACGATTTTCATTGACTTTGTATTTTAATAGTTGTTCCTTACTCATTTCCATATTTCTTCCTTTATTTTGTGACTTGATTTGTTATCGATTGTAATATTAGTTTTTTGTAGGCCTACTTTGTCCATTCTCTGTTAGTCCGTTCTCTTTATGATTCCAGATGTATTATTTTCCATTTAGAATAAGTTGTTTGTATCCAACCCTTGTTTTGTTGACTTTTTCCCTTTCTTCAATCGCAATGTTTCTAATTTCTCGTTGTATTCTTCGTTCTTCCGCTACCATATCATTATCTATGTATATTTTAGTGTTCTTCGATCTGGTACTCTTTGCTTTCATTATTTCTTCCTTTTTGTCTCGTGTTTCAATTTCCGCTACCAACATTTTTTCCTTTCTCCCCTTGTTATTTTTTTACGCCGTGGTAATTTTTGCTTCTCTCTCATCTTTTTTTAATTTTACCTTCTAGTTTTTCCAATCTTTTCTTGTTCCCATTTCTTCTCTTTTGACCGCATTTCTTTCTTTATTTCCTGTATTTCCTCTTGTAGTACCTGAGTATTTTTTTTTCATTTGTTATAGAATTTCTCTCAACATTTCTTTCATTTCTTCCATATCTTCCTTTCCTTTGTATAGTTCGTATCTGTTACTCTCGCCAGTTATGGTTTGTTTGCTTCCAATTATTGTTTCTGTCCTCTTTTCTTGTTCTTTCAATTTGTCTTTGTTCAAGTGATCTCAACACTGTTTTACAGCTTCTAAAAATATCTTCTGCTCTGTCTGTCTCACTTCTGTCTCGTTCTCTTATTTTACTCATTTGTGTTATTTATTAACGCACGAATCTTCCAGTTTTATTTTATTGTTATTTTCTATTTGTTATCCTCAATATAAGTTGCAAATTGTTATTTTATTGTATTCAACCCAACTGTTTTAATTTTGTGTTGTCTCTCTTCAATTGTCTTGAATTGTTCTTTCTGTACGTTTTGACCCCGGGCGACCCGTCGATGGTTATTTTGGTTTTCACTTTACCTTATTTAATTATCTTACTTCCGCGTCGTAAAAGTTTTTTTTTTGACGAGAAGAGCTGAGCAAAACATCTTCAGTCAAGGAAACAGATATATGAGCACAATCCGTAAAAAATACAGTCAAGAAACAAAACTCCCGTCATCATCCTCTCAATCCTTTATATAATCCTGCTAATCAGCTCCTTTATGATACTACCTCAGTTATCCCCATACAAGAACGCCTTCGATTCCTATCAGAAAAATTCTCCAAAAATCCTTCCAACTTTCACATATTATCCCTATACTGTATTCCTAGAAACCCAAATCTAACCCCTAAATTTAAAAACCCACATTCTACCATTTTTGATTTCATTTAATCATTTCATGCATCTACTCATTAAAGACTGACGCCATATGACTGGACAAATCAAGGCAGAAAGACCTCTGGTCGATAGTCAAGAAAAAAGTCAAGTCAAGAAAAAGTCCTCGGTAAATTTAATAAATTATATGAATCAATAATTATCTCAGCTTGTGGACTAGGTGATTGTAGTGCATAATGACTAGCATTCTAAGAGAGCAAATTGTCTTCTCTATCTTCTCTAATCTATCAATTGCCAATTGCCATCTGTCATCTGTCAACTATAAACTGTCATATGCTAATTATTATCTGTCAACGGTGTCAACTATCATCTGTTATTTATCAATTAAATGACGTCGGTTACTGATAAATGTCATTTGATAACTGTCACCTCTCATCTCTTAAATTGTTAATTATCATCTGTCAATTGCCAATTGTCATCTGTCATAAGTCACTCGGATAGATAGATATCCCTTGTTACCTACATATTTAATGTGATTTATTTCGTGATATATAATTTATACCTTACATTGAATTGCCGTAGATAGAATTAAAAAGACATTTTTCATCTGTTATCTGTCAACTGTGATCTGACATTCATCATGTCAGTTATCTATTACCTTTTAACCATTTTTGTCAACTATCAGCTATCAATTGTCATACGTCAACTATTTGTCATTTGTCATCAACTGTCAATGGTTACTGGCAGATGGTATCTATTGTCATTAGTCAACTGACATATATCGAATTTTTATCTGATAACTCTTTTTTGTCCTTTATGGGATGTTAATTATTATCTGTCAACTGTCATTTGTTAATTATCTGTCATTTATCATTAATCAACTGTCAATTGCCAACGGTTACTGGGAGATGTTATTTGATTGATAACTGTTACCTCCTATCCGTTAATTATCAATTGTCATCAGTCAGCTATCATCTGTCATTAGTCATCTATCAAATCAATTGTCTTATACCATTTATCATCTCTCAACTGTTATCTATCATCTTTTATTTATAAACTATTTACTATCATTAATCCGTTGTCATCAAATAACTTCAATATACACTTATACCCCGCTTAACACAGGGGATACGTTCCAGCAAAATAGAGCGTTATAGGAAACAGCGTTAAACGAGGTTATGTCACCATGTAAATATTGGGGTTATGGGAAATTTTTTAATAATTAATATGTATTTTGTCAATTAAGTTTATTATTTTTTTAATTTTTATAACAATAGACCAAAAATGTATTTGTTATAAATATAGAAACATAATTAAACATACACCCGGTATCACTAACATTAAACCAGCCTTTAAAAGTCAGATTCAGATTCTTCCGCATCTCAAATTTTCTGTATTTTTATCAAAAATGTGTCATTTGCGTTTTTTGTTTGCGTTGTGTGCCTAAGCGATTCTATCAAAATTCGTGTCAATTTCAATAAATTGGTTCATAATTTTCGTTATAGTGTCTAAACTAGATTTTAGAAATGCCGTTGACAGTTCTTTTTGCCCTTCTTCAGGATTGCTACTTTCAATATTTTCGTGTTCTTTTTGGTGCGCTAATTCCTTGAATTCATCATTAGCAAAAAATTCTGCTCTTTCTTACACTTACACCCGTTTGTTTTGCTAGTTCTACTATTTCGTTGATATCAACAGTCTCTACTATAGCGTCATTTTCTTTCAAACATTTTTCTGTTACCTCATTCCAAGAAAGATTTATGTTTCCTATGACATCTAGGATGTTATAGTTCTTCTAAAAATCTCTTATTGATTGATTTTGATCTAACGTCTGTCTTTACAGTTTCCAATAACAGATTTGCAAACGTAACTGATGTTATTGGTTGAGGACTAGCACAGACAAAAGAAAAACCATTTTTTGTTTTTTTTTAGTTTCCCCAACGTAGTCGAAAGGAAAATCAACGATTACAGATGGAAGATAAAAGGCTTCTTTAATAATGGATAGTTCCTCATTCATTTTAGGAGGATATTTAGCGTTTGTTTCTTGCCATTCTTTCAAGGCAATGGCAGAGAACATGGAGTCTGGAACGATATTACTTGAAAATTGATAAATTCCTGCTTTCTTGAAACCGTTCATAATTATTTCCGGATTTAAATCTCTCAAATCATTACAGAAGCTTTATTCCAATATTTTATCTTTGCCACGTGACTAATTTTTGATCCCAGGTTGCCTTTGAGGGTTCAACCTCATTTAGGTCTAAAGGTTAGAGTACGTGACTTGTACGTGGTGGAAGTTTTGATTCACGAGCTTTTTATATTAATTTGATACTAATATGAATAGATTTCAAAAATTGCCTTTCAAAGTAATTTTTGAAATCAGTTGATTCCATCCAACCATTGGCAGTATCGCGGCATACGTGGTTCCAGGAAAGCCAGTATTCTCTGGGGCAACCCATTGACCCCAAATATTTTTACTTTCCTTATATAGTATTGCATTGTTTTCGTGAAAATTAAAAAAAAAATGTAAAGTTGTAAAATATAAACAAACAAAAATAATCGATGTATTTATACAAATATTTCAATTAATTTTTGATGATGTTTTACTGATTGGAGGGTGGGATAGAGGCCACCCACCCACTCTACATATACATATAAACTATAATTCCTTACCCTCTCGCGGTTTCCAATAAAATAAATTACAAAACTTTTGGAATAAAAAAGAAATTTAAAAGGTAAAATGAGTGAGTAAATTAATACAAATTTGATGCAAATTGGGTGGGCAGACTTTAAATTTAAATTAGACATGATTAGCTATAGAAAGTCATTTATATTTAAACTTAAATATTGGTTTGGTTTTTTTAAATTACATAAAAAGTTTGATTGTTTTTAGCAGCAAAATCATCAACAATTAGCAATTAAAGTTATCATGTATATGTAGGGTGGGTGGGTGGCCTCTATCCCACCCTCCAATCAGTGAAACATAAGCGAGGGTTTTAATTAAAATTTCTAAAATGCAGACAAACATAAAATAATAGCATTTTTTAATTGATGTATTCATACAAACATTTCAATTAATTTTTGATGATGTTTTACTGATTGGAGGGTGGGATAGAGGCCACCCGCCCACCCTACATATATATAAACTTTAATTCCTGATCGCCTCGCGGTTTCCAAGAAAATCAATTACAAAACTTTTTGAATAAAATAAATTTAAAAGGTAAAATTTTTGAGTGTGTAAATTAATACACATTTGATGCATAATGGGTGGACAGACTTTAAATCTAAATTATATAAGGTTAGCTATAGAAAGTCATTTATATTTAAACTTAAATTTGTTTTATATTTTATTCAATAAAGATTTTGATTGTTTTTAGCAGCAAATTCACCAACAATTAGCAATTAAAGTTGTCGTGTATATGTAGGGTGGGTGGGTGGCCTCTATCCCACCCTCCAATCAGTAAAACATAAGCGAGGGTTTTGGTTAAAAGTTGTAAAAGGTAACATTACATTTCGAAAAATTTAAATTTAAGTGGTTAACAAAACACCATGCAATAATATTATCTAGGTCATTTTGTAATCTTCTACAGTCCTCAACCTGATACAATTTAAAATCATCTGCTACAACAGGCATTCCCCAAAAACTACATTGTCTACGAGATCGTTAATAAATAATAAAAATAAAATCGGACAAGTGTGAGTGCCTTGAGGAACCCCTCACGTAACTGTGATTGGATATAATACATAGTTTTTGATTTTAACTTGTTGAGTCTGATTAGTCAGAAATGAATTTAGCTACGTCAAAATTGTGATATCTATCTCTAGCAATTTAAGTTTGCGAAGCAATATCGAATGGTCCAACCTGTCGAATGCCTTGGAGATGTCAGTAGAGATAGCATCTACTTGTTTGCGCCAAGGCATCCAACTCCAAAAGATTAGTAGCAGTAGACTTGCCACACTGAAATCCATGTTGGGTACTCGAAATAACTGGGCGGGATATCCATGCCAAATAATCACTCACCAATTTATCAAATAATTTTGGAATCGCCGATTGCGGTCCCCACTTTTGAAAATAGGATGCAAGGAACATATTGTCCACATATCAGGGAATATTCCCAAACCAAGAGACTTGGTAAATAACAAATGAATGGGTAAACATAACGACTATACCGTTGAGTAATTAGAGATTAGTTGGTACACCATGAAGGCCAACCGAGTATTCTCTATCTTCTCTAATCTATCAATTGCCAATTGCCATCTGTCATCTGTCAACTATAAACTGTCATATGCCAATTATTATCTTTCAACGGTGTCAACTATCATCTGTTATTCATCGTCAATTAAATGACGTCGGTTACTGATACATTTCATTTGATAATTGTCATCTGTTATTTCCTAAATTGTTAATTGTCATCTGTCAATTGCCATATGTCACTCGGAGAGATAGATAGGGTTATTGGGTAATTACCCCCCCTCTAAGAATTAATGATGGGCAAGATCGATCATCTGAAGGATCGATCAATCAATGATCGAGCTGATCAGAAAGATCGAGCCGAACGGAAAGATCTTTCCCTTTTTGTACTCATTTGTTTCTTTATTTCCCACTTCCTTTAAGTTTTATATATTTTAACACTACTTATTTACTTTCTTATGGACTTTTGCATGTACGTAGTTCTCTGTTTTCGGTTCCTCTGAACTGAACAGAAGATTATTATCGAATTAATATATATATATTTATCTCTCCTGAATAATATTATTACAGATCTGCAATACAAATTTAACACGATGAATTTATTCAATTTTAAAACAATAATACCTAGTGTTTTATTGACAACAAACGGGCGAGTGAAAATAAATTTGCCACAAAAGAAAATAAAAAGACATTTTTCATCTGTTATCAACTATGATCTGACATTTATCATCTCTGTTAGCTGCCACTTGTTACTTATTAACTTTTAACCATCGTTTGTCAGCTATCAATTGTCATATATCAACTATCATCTATCATTTATCATCAATCAACTGTCAATGATTACTGGCAGATGGTATCTATTGTCATTAGTCAACTGACATATATCGATTTTTAACTGATAACTCTTATCTATCCTTTATCGGATGTTAATTATTATCTGTCAACTGTCATTTGTTAATTATCTATCATTTAACATTAATGAACTGTCAATTGTCAATTGTCAACGATTACTGGGAGATGTCATTTGATTGATAACTGTTATCTCCTATCTGTTAATTATCAATTGTCATCAGTTATCTGATAATTGTCAATTTCCACCAGTCAGCTATCATCTGTTATTAGCCATTTGTTATCTATCAAGCTGTTAATCATATATTTCTTTTTTTTTAATTTCATGATATATCAATTATATGTATCATTGAATTTATTGAGTATAGAAAAGGTTATCGTAAATATAAAATGAAATAGAGTAAAATGCCATTCATCATCTATCAACTGTTATCTATCATCTTTTATTTATAAACTATTTACTATCATTTACCAGTTATAATCTGTCAACTGCCATCTATCATTTGTCATTTTTCAACTTTCAACGTTTATTCGCAGATGTCATCTTTTATCTGTCAATTATCAAATGACATGAGTAGACTGACATATGGCAATTATCATTTGTTAATTATTATCTGTCAATTGCCATTTAATAAATGTCTTCTATCAATTGTTATTTGTTTGTTTTATTTAATTTATTTTGATATATGATTTACAACATTTACAAATTTATTGAGTATACAGATTAAGGTAAATAGAATAAAAAATAAAGTAACAAGTTCATTTACACACATACACAAATCACACGGCGGAAGGACCACGTGGTCGATAGCCAAACAATACTACTACTATTAGAAAAAAAAACTAAAATGATAATTTTTATGTTATCTATGAACTGTATTTTGTTAATAGTCATGAACCATTTATCATCTATCATCTGTTCTAAATCATCTATCAACTATCAACTGTCATTGTCAGTTGGAAGCTGTTAACTGTCAACTTTTAACTATCTAATATTAACTCTCATTTATCGAATTTAAAACATTATTAGGCAACCGTCAATTTTCATCTGTCAAATGTCAGCTGACATATGTCATCAATCAATTTGCGGTTAATGGCATATAAAATTTGTTAACTGTCATCTCTTATCTGTAAACTGTTAATTAACATATTATTATTATGTGCACTGTCAACTGTCATCTGTTATTTATCAGTTTTATATAATCAATCACTTACGTACAACATTGAATTTGTTGAGTATAGAGAATATTGCTGTAAATAAGAATGAAATAAAATAAAATAATATTTTTCATCTGTTATCTATTCCATCTGTTAATAGTCATCTGCCCTTTACATCCGTCAACTATGATCTGTTTTCTGTTATCTATCAAAGTTTAACTGTTATTCATCAGCTGCCAACTGTCAACGAAAAACTATTAACTGATACTTGCTGTCAGCTCATAACTTATTTATTTATATAACAATTAATCACCAACAGTTATCACTGTTAACTATTAACTGAGTTGTCTGGTGTCAACTGCCAATTATCAAGTATCAATCATTAACGGTCATTTTCAAGCTGTCAACTCTTACCTATCAATTATTAACTTCATTCGACTATCAACCCTAAATTATCATTTTTTAGCTGTCAACCGTCAACTATTACTTTTTAACTGTCAGTTGACAACTGTTAACTATCAACTAGTAACTGTTATTTGTCAGATGACAACTGGAAACTGTCAGTTTTTAGCTATCAACCGTTAACTACCAAGTTGTGAAATTGGAAAATAAATCAATTACCATCTATCAACTATTAGCTACTGTCATCTGTATTAATTTTACTTCTATAACATAATTGTTCATCCGTCAATTGTCGGCTGCAGTTTGTTATCAATCATCTGTTAATTGTCATCTGTTGTCTATCACCAGTCAACTGTCATATATTAGCTTTCATGTATCCACTGACATCTGTCAATTGTCACTATTTACTACCAACTATAATCTGTTATTTGTCATTTATCATCCGTTATCTATAAATTGCTATCATTTAACTCTTTCATCTGCCAACAGTTATTGGTTAGTTAGCATCTGTTTACTGTTATCTGTTATTTGTTTACAATTACAGGGCACCATAATTAATTTTATTTATCTTTTATAACTCACTTATTATCTGTCATCTGTCAATTGTCAATGATTATCTGTAATCGATCATTACAACTTTGTTATTTATCATCTGTCAACTGTCATATGTTCAAATCACTGCCAAATATTGGCATTTATGAATTAAGTTCATATTTATGAACTGAATAAAACTCGATGGTAAATATTTATTTTGTCAATTATCTATTTCTGATGGTTTTAAACATTTTATTAAGACACAAAACTAATGAAAATATGTATGACAGTACATTTTAGTAAGTATATATGTTGGTATAAATAGACGTGTAACCCTCTTAAGAACGTCGGCCCCTTTAATGGCCGTAAGTGTATTGTAAACTGTACGGACAATTAATTAATATAATTAGAAACATGTGTTAACGTTAACGCAGACCAAAAACAATAACACATTGGACAGACAAAAGTTGCGAGCGGTGCCGTCACCAAAAATCCGATTTTCATTCTCTACGCAATCGAAACGTGATCGATCATTCCGTAGTAAATTTGTCCTGGGCGGACGAGATGCGTAAATGATGCTGTAAAATATCCACAATACGCCTAATGAATCATTTCCATCGCCTCGCTGTCAATACTTTTGATTGCCATGACACGCTGCCTCCTCTTAGCCTAATTTACTTTTCAAAAAAAAAACGGCCCACAATGAAATTCTTGAGGTGAGGTTTTATTACACGCTCCACGTCAACAATATACTGTTAAATGCAAGAAAAAAAAATTGATTCATTAATCAAATAAACATATGAAATATATGAACAATAAAAGTTTATATAAATATATTAATTCCGAAATATTTCTATCAAAAATTATCGTTATTATGCATATAAATCGGTGAGTTTTATTAGATGTTCACTATGGGGATCTCATAATTTATAAGAGATGGAAAAACGGTTAAATTTGGAAAGAAATGTAAATTGACGAGACTTATATAATAATAAAAATTATATTAAGTACTATATGACAAATGACAAATGAAACTTGACAATTGACTGATGACAGATGACAGTTGACAGATAACAGTTGACAGATGACAGTTGACAAATGCCACATGGCAAAATTGGAAAGAAATTATATTAAGTACTATATGACAAATGACAAATAAAACTTGACAATTGACTGATGACAGATGACAGTTGACAGATGACAGTTGACAGATAACAGTTGACAGATGACAGTTTACAAATGCCACGTGATATATGACACATGACAAATGACAGAAGACAGATGACAGTTAACAAATTAGTTGACAATTTAAAGTGGGAAATTAGGGAAAATGCAAATACTAAAAAATGATTAATATTTGTGACAATTTTTCTATCTATTTTTAATTTATCGATAGAGTATAAAAACAATTAAAAGATTATATTAAATTTCTTTATAATAAGACGTATGCGTAAAAAAAATATTTACAAACACTTTCTCCCCACTGTTATCTATCATCTGTAAGATATATGTATGAAGGGCAATTAATTATTTGATTAGAATAAAATTTCGCATTACCACGTCAACAAAATCTAAATCGTAAAGTTTATTTTAATTAATTAATAGCGTTGTTAGGTTACTTTTAAACGCCCGATTATATTTACAGTTAATTACTTACCCCTATATGTTATAAATTTTCCTGCAACAATAATTAGCCTGTAATTACATTAAAATACTTAATTAGTTAATTTTTAAAAGTATTTTTCTTTAAACTTACATTTTCTTTCGTAATTAGTAGGGACATTATTCACGCTACTTGTGGCGCCACCTAAAATTGAAAATGTTTGTATGACAAGCGTGCACATAAATAGTTATCTGTAATATATACCACAATTATCAATGTTTATGCGTGTATTTATTAACAAATCGTTAAATTTGATATTTATATAATTCACTAATGATTTATTATTTTAATAATATTCTTGATTCAAAATGTATCACAAAGTAATGACTTCAAGCATAAATCGCATCAACTTTTTTATTAGAATTATATACATTTAGGCAAATTAAACTATTTGAAGTGAACAATGTGTTAAAATATTTTATTTTTATGGATTTAAGTATATAAATGCTAAAATCAAATAAAAATCAATTCATATTTGTTCTGTGATGGTAGTGGAGGCGCCATCTAAATGTTGAAATTTTTATTATTATAATCTTGAACGAAATTACAAACCTGAATCAAATTATTACAACCATTCTTGTGTATACTTAATATCTTCAAATTTATTTAAAAATAATATTTATGTAGTTAAATATTTTTTTAATATTAAAATATGTACTTCAAATTATTTATTATAGGCAACCCTATATACAAATAATTTTAAACACTGTACCGCTATAATCACGCAAATATTTAAATCAATATTAATATAATTAATTACACAAAAATATTTTCTGTATAATTCAAACGCTTGCTTTATCATGCGCTTTTATAATGATTTTTAAATTTTCGATATTTTAAAAACCACATGAGATACTCCACAATCAAATAGCTAACGCGTTATTTCATAAAATTATTATTGTTAATACTTGAGTTATTTTTTAATAATTATTTTTATACCTAGTTGCTCTTTAAGTTTAAATCAATTTAACTAACAAAATAAACTGAAATTTTTCTTTGAGATACATGTGGCGCCATCTAAGTATTAAAATTGATTACATTACAAGGCTGCGTAAAAGTAGTTACCTGTAATAAATTACTTTCGGTAATAAATGTTTCAATCTTATTTGCGTTTACTTATTAACATGAGATTTATACTAGAATGGGACTTTTATAATTAATTGGTTAATATTTAAATGAGGAAATAAAAATACCACCATAATTACAACCGTAAATTTAAATCTTCAAAACGATAATAGAATAACTTTTAATAGAATAATAAATTATATTAAAATCCTTCAGTTCTTTGTAGAAAATAACTAATAATTGTTTCGTACTTTTAATTTTAATAGAATATTTATTTAGCATTCATTTGTAAATTGTACTGATAAGGATATAAAGGTGTAATTAAATAATCATTATGAAGGCAACTTCATTTATACTAGAATAATTATTGTATTTGCCTAATTAATTAACTTTAACGGATAAGGATACAAAGGTGTAATTAAATAATTATTACTAGGACAACTTCATTTATACTAGAGTAATTATATTTGCCTAATTAATTAACTTTATAATTTAAATTAAAAATGTTTAATTGAGGAGACGCGATTTCTTTGTTTTAATACTTTACACCACTTTATAGTCACGTATAATATACAATAAAGTGGTAAAACAAAGTAATCGAGTCTTCTTTTCATAAAATTAAAAAAAAATGATATCACTTTAGTAGATGCATCTAAAATTTAAATTATCTTGAATAAATGAACAGAAATATTCACCACGGGTTAAGTGAGACAATAAAACATCACATTTAGATCTACCAAATAATAATAAACTACTTATAGTAGTAGATTTATTATAAGAATAAAACATTGCGAAACTCAAAAACACAAAGAATATATCACGATAAATACAAATTGTTATTGCAAACTCTGGACTCTACGTCTGCACATTATGGCGACTAGCAAGCGATTTATTTTATTTATTTATTTTTATATTTTAAAAATTTTATCTAGTTCATAAAAATGTAGCAAAATATATTACTTTTTTATTCGGATAATTATAACCAACAAACTAAAACATACTAAGTATTTTAGTTTAGTGTTTTTATATTATGAATTATTTGTATTAATAATCACAATCATCTTTATGTTTCATTTGAATTTTAAAACTATATTTTTATATAGCAACAGTGCTAAATAAAATTTATTATTATTATTATTATAGGCAACCCTATATCCTATATACTTTCTCTATTAGTAGTGACATCTATTATTTAATTCTTGTATGATGACGGCTGTCACTTGGTGGTGCATTTTGTTAAAAAGTTTAAATAAAACACTTAATAACTTTGTTTTACCCCCATATTTTGGATAACTGTGACTTGTTTCGATCATAAACTGATCATTATCAAACTATTGTGTATATGAAAATGTATTTATAACACACACAGGAATCTGTTTATTATTTTTTTAATTTACCGATTGCAGTTTTCTATTTGATGTTGAAAATATAACCTATAATTTTTATTTTAAAGTTGTGATTGGCGTCAAGCGCACGTGTTTCGAGTTTGTTGTTAATTAATCGAAAATAACTTAATTACAACATGTATTTGATGTATTACTTGAACGACGAAGGCAAGCGTGTCTATACGCTGAAGGTGAGCATTGTGTAACGTTACGTTTACTAATTTAGTATTAATGAATGTTTGTTTTCAGAAAAGCGATCCAACGGGTAAACCGACGTTCTCCGCTCATCCAGGTTAGTATAAACGGTTGTTTTCGTAATGAATAATAAACAAGAGTTTGTTAATCAATGACGGTTTACAATTTATGTGATCGGTAGTCTCTTCGTGTTTCATTCTAAGTATAGGTTTAAATAACATACTTCACAAATTGATTTTTATTTGCTATGTTTAGTTTTAAGTCATATGGTATTCGAAATATACATCCAGCAAATATAAATCAATTTTTGATGAACGAATACTTATATTTAACTGATTGACGAGGCGCTTGAAAATCAATATTATTATAATATAATAATCTTCACATAACTCAAGTAATATATTATGATTTATTTATTTATAACTTTGGTCTTCTGTCTTCTGAATTACCAATTAATTAAATAATCGAATAAGAGCAGACGGACCAAGTGGTCGATAGCTAAACACTGTTAGTACTAATAAAACAAGTGATTTTACTTATTAGGACTTATTGTTGGGGATTTACTTAATGTTTCGTGTATTAGATCACAGAATTAAACACAAACTTAATATGATTAAAACACTTAGAAACCTCTCTTCACTATTTTTAAATTGGAATCAGGTGTACATTTCTAAGACAAAGTGATTATCATCAATAGTTTGATACTTTAAGTTTTGATAATGGCACATTGAGATGCCGAAACTGTAGTCAACAAAAAATAAATAGTGTTATACAAAGTGTTTTTATTTATACTCAACATGTATAACAAAGTAGAAGCCACATAAATCAATAATAATAGTTTGATACTCTTCATCTTCATGTTAATTAATCCCAAAATTGTTTTTATTTTTTTTTAGTTAAAATTCTTGTTTTAATCAACAAAGTAAAATCTTCAGATTATTATCTTCGATGCTTGTTTTAGTCATAGTAATAATTATATGTTCACTATTGGTGAAAATCTTTTTGTGACTACAAGATGCATCTATGTGTACTTAACCCAAGTGAAAAAAGTGTTGAATTAAATGTTTATTTAAGCATAAACATTTTCAAGTGTACTCAATCCATTAACGACTTGACGTTGCATAATAGGACTTAATAGAAACGAATCATACGATCGATATTATAAATTATTCTCTTTCTCCAAGGTCCGAGTAAGGAAATAATTCATCACTTAAATGACTTGTTTACGTTTATCCATTCATTGCTACTGGTAAATTATTAAAAAGGGAAAGTGAACACAAACATATGGAATCTTTAAAGGCTATTTGATACCATCTTACTATTTACCCAAATTTATTACCGACATACTCTTGACTCTTTTCATTGCCATAACATACCTGCATTTGTTTTGTTTTTTAATTAGTCTACACTTTTGTTAATATTATTATTATATTATTGCACTTGTAATAATTAATAATTCAATATCTAAACTTATTTTTCACCTAACTCATTTCCCTGACATTTCTTGAAGTAAATTATTCATTATCCTGCTCGCACGTCGTACTCTTGACCTATCTCAATTAATTATTTATTGCTCTCGCGTACTCTTGACCTAGGTTACTGAATAATTCATTGCCCTAGCGTACTGCTGACCTATCCCAATTGATTAATCATTACCCTAGCGTACCTTCTGACCAAGACAAATACATTATTCATTGCTCTAGCGAAATCTTGACCTATCTCAATAAACTATTTATTACCGTAGTGTATTTATTTAAATTTCAAATAACGGATATTATACCTTTTATAGATTTATAATTTCTTCTACAATTTTATTTGAATCTCTTTAAATGATCAAGATAAAAACGTACGATACAAATAGTCGTTTTAAATCCTCACACTGTATGATGGAACCTTTAGGTGAGAGCTGACTGTAATATTTTATTTTATTTTCGAATACCCTGGAAATAATTATGATTGCGGAAATCCGATTCTGCAGAGTGTTGCCGCTAGAAAAGAAAAAATACACTTACTTGTTTACACGCCGAACGAATTCCCCGGCGTATAATTCGATAAAAGAATTAGACGAGATAAAGTCGGCGATGAGGAGTGCAATTTATTAATGATGATAGTGCGAACGGATAAATAAGTATTTTACGACGAAAATAAGAAACCTCGCATGTTTCCCTTGGTAATATGTATTATCATATTATTATTATTATATAGGTTCTTGAGTTGTGTGAAGATTATATTAATAATAATTTATCTTGGTAAATTCACTTAGAATCACTTATTCTTATCGTTCGATTATGTTTAAGTATTATCTATAGAAATTACCTTTTGTGCAGTTGTTGAATTCATTTCCAACTTTTTTAAGATGATACAATGCTTTCAAAAATATAATTTATAAAGAGTTGTTATCTTCGTTTATCTCTCGGACAATTGACTAATGTTTACCTGTCATCACCAATTTGTCATCATTCACATATTAATTGTCAACCTTTTAATTGTTTTCTATCATGTGTCATTTGCATTAGTAATTGTTTTATAACTGTCATATGACAACGATCATCTAATATCTGTTTTCTGTCACTTCTTGGATGTCATCTATCACCTGTCACTGAATAACTGTCCCATTTTTATTGATTACAAGCTACGAAACGGATTATTTAAGGTTTTTGGTTGTCATTGATAACTCTATTCTGTTAATTGTAGTTTGTCGATTGCCATATGACATCTGTAATCTGTCGT
The DNA here is from genome assembly GCA_963969525.1 of Ontholestes murinus. NCBI lineage: Eukaryota > Metazoa > Arthropoda > Insecta > Coleoptera > Staphylinidae > Ontholestes > Ontholestes murinus. The sequence goes on along the minus strand of OZ018390.1, from coordinate 75,086,280 downwards.
CAGTTGTCATCTTACTTACATCTTGTTGATTGTCACATTTTAGCTACTACCCTCATCAGTTGTCCATCACCAATCAACCGTCATCTTCAATTTGTCTCTTGTTATTACTTATCTGTCAACTGTCAACTGTAATTAATTATTTGTTATCTGTAGTCTATTAATTATCTCACATTTATCACATCTCGATTGTCAGCAGTTATTTTGCGACTATCGCCTGTCCCCATTTGTTCACTGCCATCTGTCAATTGTCACCTATCACTTTTGAATTGTTATTGTCTATAATTTCCATTGGCAGTTAACTAAAATCGTCGCAATTTCGGGTAAGAAAATAACAACTATTCGTTCCTTAGTTGGATGATGTCACATGTTAACGGTCATCTGTCAATTGTTAATTATTAAAAAAATGTCATTTATACACCGACGTATCTCTTTGTCAATTCCATTTGTTACCTGTCATCTGTCATATGTTAACTTTTAATTGTTACTTGTTAATTGTCATTTTTAATTGTTACTTGCGAACTATAACTGTCATCAGTTAATTATTATTTGTCAACTGTATTTACCACGGGTCGATTGATCCATGAAAACTGTCACTTGTCAACTATTATTACTTGTCAATTGTTTATTATCAACTTATTTGCTTACTGCTTACTCATAAATGTCGCTTATAAACTGACACCTATCGATTGTTACTGGTCAATTGCATTTGTTTCCTATCGACTGTCATAGGATAACTTGGCAGTCGATAGGAAAGAAATGACGACTGTCACAACTGTTCTTGGTCAATTGTTTAAACGTATTTACTAGCTGTCGACAGTACCTAGTTTTTTGTCAACTGATAATTTTTACTTATCAACTGTCATCTGTCAATTGTTAATTGTCAATTGCGTTCCATAATTGGTCAACCTGTCTACTATCATATGATTATTTATCTGTCGTTTGTTAACTGTTACTTGTTAACTACATTTGTTGCCTGTTGTTTGTCATATGACAAGTGTCATTTGTCAATAATCATTTGTTATTTGTTACTTGCCAACTGCAGCTTGTATCTGCCATTAAACTACTTTTACTTGTGTTGTGAATTATTTTTTGTCAACTATATTTTCCACTGTCGACTGTCACTGGTCACTTGACAACTGTCATTTATCAATTATTCAAACGTATTTACTATTACTAGTATCTTGTCAATTATCACTTATTTATTGTTACTAGTTGTCAACTACCTTTCTGTCCTGTTGACTGCTGCTATACGATAACGATGAGTTGTCAATTGCAATTGGACAGGGTAGCTACTGATTACTCTCATTAATTAACTGTCATTTATGAATTTTTGCTTGTTAATTAAATATTTTATTTGTCGACTGCCACAGGACAATTGTCATTTACCAACAATCATATGTTTATTACTTGTCAACTCTATTTCTTATTCTATTAATTCTTAACTATTACCTTATAACTGTCACTTGTCAACTACATCTGTTGCCTGTTATACGACGAGTGTCATTTCTCCGCCACATGCGGATTTCTATATGGCAACTGTCATTTGTCAACTGCTGTGTATCAATTCTTACTGTCAATTGTATTTGCCACATGTCAATTGCTATGTGGCAACTGTCATTTGACAATTGTAATTCGGTAATTTTTATACAGGGTGAGTTTTTTTCGAGGTTCTCTATGGGGATCTCGGAAACTATAAGAGATAGAGAAACGGTTAAATGGGGAAAGAAGTGTAGATTTACGAGACGAATAAAATTCCACTTTCAAAGTTTTCAAAAAAGTCAAGGGTAACTAGATATTTTGAAAAAAGTAAAAAGTGTCAATTTTTTCAAATCAATATATCTCGGTTATTATAAAAGATAGAAAAAAACTGTAAAAGACAAAGTTTTAGATAATTTTATGCAGATTAATAAAAAATAATCGGAATTTTATCGCCATTATTTTCCGAGATATGACGCAAACTTACATTTTTTTAAATGGAAACCATAGTTGGCTGTAACCTCATTCAAAAGGTAATTTTTTTCTCTTTAATTAAATATGGCATACGACATAGTTATTTCTAAAAATGAGTGAGTTATAGTCATTTTAAATTTTATTATAAATAAAAAATGGGTAGCCATGAAAACGGTGAAAGTAAAACAATTGCAGTTGTTTATAATATTAGCAATATTGTAATTATTAGTTTTAGAGAGGTAAACCAAAATAAAACAACTGCATAAAGTAATTCTGTAATTATCAATATATCAATGGGAGAGAAATTTTAATATTAAAAAATATGGTCAGAGAGTCCACTATTAATACTATTATGACATAAATTATATCTTTTTAAAATTGAATTTATGGCTTTTTGACTATTCTCATGTAAATTGAATTAAATGTTTCAATAACAACTAGTTTATGCTCCTCCACAGATTGATATGATTTTTCATATACTTTGTTTTTTACATAACCCCACAGAAAAAATTCTAAAACGCGCAGATCGGGAGATCTAGATGGCCCTGGGATTGGTTTATTTCTTCCCACTTATGAGTTAGGAAAAGCATCATTTAAATAATTTGTAAAGCCAACATGTTATGAGGTGGAGCACCGTCATATTGGAACCATTTCAATCTTGCTTGTAATGATAAATTTAAACAATCGAGCGTATCTTCAAATGTTTTCTGAAGAAAATGAAAGTAATCAGTTTCACTTAGTGAGCTTTCAAAAATATATGGACCGAGAATTATTAATCCAAACACACCATGGATTAAACCCAAATTTAATTTGTAGTTTTCTCTGTGAAACTTCCTGTGGATTCTCTTAAGTTCATCTATGTTCATTGTGTCGATTAAAAATACCACAATTAGTGAATCGCGATTCATCTGTTCATAATATTTTTGTAAGAAACGTATTATCCTCTTGACAAATGTGTTTATACCACATACAGAAGGCTATTTGATAATTACAAAATTATTATTCTTATGCTTGTTTTCATTTTTATTTAACTTTGTAGAACTAATAATTACAATATTGCTATTATTATAAACAACTGCAATTGTTTTACTTTCATCTTTTTCATGGCTACCCATTTTTTATTTATAATAAAAATTAAAATGACTATAACTCACTTATTTTTAGAAATAACTATGTCGTATGTCATATTGGATTAAAGAGAAAAAAATTACCTTTTGAATGAGGCCATAGCCAACTATGGTTTCCATTTAAAAAAAATGTAAGTTTGCATCATATTTCGGAAAATAATGGTGATACAAATTTTCTGATTATTTTTTATTAATCTACATAAAATTATATAAAACTTTGTCCTTTACAGTTTTTGTCTATCTGTTATAATAACCGAGATATATTGATTTGAAAAAATTGACACTTTTTACTTTTTTCAAAATATCTAGTTACCCTTGACTTTTTTGAAAACTTTGAAAGTGGATTTTTATTCGTCTCGTAAATCTACACTTCTTTCCCCATTTAACCGTTTCTCTATCTCTTATAGTTTCCGAGATCCCCATAGAGAACATCGAAAAAAACTCACCCTGTATATCAACTGTCATTTGTTACTTGTCAACTGTATTTTCTTCGTATCGACATTTTATGATATTTGTCATGTGTCAACTGTCATCTTTTAATTGTTACTTGACAACTACATACATATGTTACCTGTTGACTGCCATATGGCAATTGTCACCTGTCAATTGTTACTGTCTAGTGTATTTGCCACATTGTTACGTATCAACTGTCATGTGTTATTTGTTTATTGTCCCCTGTATTTGCTTCTCATCGACAATTTAAGATAATTGTCAAATGTCAACTGTCATCAGTCAATTGTTACTTGGAAACTATATATGTTATCTGTCGGCTGCCATGTGCCAACTGTCACCTGCCATGTGCCAATTGTTACTGTTTAATGTATTTGGCACATGTCGATTGCTATATGGCAATTGCCATTTTTTAATTATTATTCATTAATTTTTACGTATCAACTGTAGCCTGTTATTTGTTACTTGTCAACTGTATATGCTTCGTATCGACATTTTATGATAATTGTCAAGTGTCAACTGTCATCTCTTAATTGTTACTTGGCAACTACATATGTTATATGTTGGTTATCATATGGCAACTGCCATGAGTCAGTTGTTACTGTCAAGTGTATTTGCCATATGACCACTGTCACCTGCCAACTGCCGTGTGTCAATTGTTACTGTCAAGTGTATTTGCCACATACCGATTTCATTTTTCAATTGTTATTTGTTAATTTTTACTTATTTACTGTCAATTGTATTTGACATTATATGATACTTGTCACGTGTCAACTGGCATCTGTCAATTGTTGTTTGTCAACTACATATGTTACTTGCCGACTGCCATATGACAACTTCTAGTTATCATCAGTGTTCCTAAATTGGTCAAACTGTCCACGATCATATGATTAGTAAACTGCCATTTGTTATTTGCTTTTATTTGCTAACTGCTGCTTGTTTACTGAATTTTTGGTATGTCGTCTGTCATATGATAAGTGTCATTTGTAAAAAATCATCTTTTCACTATCAACTGATATCATTAATTGTTATTTGTCACACGTATTTACTACGTCTCGACTGTAATTACTCATCAACTGTCATTGGTTAATCGTTAGTACTTGTCAACTACACCTGTTTCCAATTTACTGCCATGTGACAATAATCAATTGTCAACTGTGTTTCGTAATTGGTCAACCTGTCTACTTCTAATTATCTCATTAATTAACTGTTATTTGTTATTTGTTGGCTATAATTTATCAATTGTTGTTTGTTAACTACTTTTGCTATTTATCGACTGTCAGATGACAAGTGTCAATTGTTAACAATAATTAATTACTTGTTAATCGCTTGTCAATTGCAAATATCATATGGCAATTGTCAATTGACAATTGTTATTTGTTAATTGTTACTTATTAACTGTCGTCTGTTGATTGTTATTTGTCTACTGTATATCCTTTGTATTAACTGATATGTGTTAATTGTCACGTGTCAATTGTCATCTGTCAATAGTGACTTGTCGACTTCATTTGTAACCAGTCGACTGCTCTAGGACAACTTTTACTTGTCAATTGAGTTTCTTGATTGGTAAACCTGTCTACTATCATATAATTACTTAACTGTCATTTGTCAACAATCATTTGTTTGTTGACAAGTGTCATATGTCAATTCTTACTTGTTAATTATATCTGTCAGCTGTCATGTGTCAATTATTACTCTTCTACTGTATTTGCAACGTACCGACAGCTACATGATAAGTGTCATATGTAAATTATCATCTGGAAATTGTTTATTGTCAACAGCATTTATTACCTGTTCAATGCAACTATAATTTGAACTACATTTGCTAACTGTCGATTGGCATATGTTATTAGTCAACTGTCAGTAGTCGATTGTCGATTAGTCAACTGTACCGACTGATATATGACAACTGTTATTTGTAAACTTGGCTGTCAATTGGAACTTGTAAAATGTAATCGTCATCTGTCGTTAGTCAAATGTCATCTGTCAGTGGTTACTTGTAATATATTTGCCACGTGTCGATTGTTAAATAACTGCATGTGTCATCTATGACTTATCTACTGATTGGAATAGATTGTAAACTGCGTTTGCAACACGTCAACTGCCATATGGCAACTGTCACTTGTCAATTGTTATTTTTAATTGTTATTTATAAACTGACATCTGTTAATTGTTATTTGTCAACTATGTTTGTTTGTGTCGACTGCTATTGTTAATTGTCACGTGTTAACTTTCGTCTGCCAATTGTTACTTGTCAACTTCATGTTTTGCCAGTCGACTGCTCCATGACAAGTTTTACTTGTTATTTGTTAACTACCATTTATCAACTGTCGCTTGTTGCCACATAGTTACTGTCATATGACAGCTGTCATGTGTCAATTCTTACTTGTTAATAGTATCTGTTTTCTTCTTGAATACGAGGTGGCAATTCTTAGTCTTCAACTGTATAAGTGTCAATTGTCAACGGTGTTTCTTAATTGGTCAACCACTCTACTCTACTTTGTTAACTATCATTTGTCAACTGTCACTTGTTAACTACATTTGTTGCCTATCGTTTGTCATATAGTAAGTGCCATTTGTCAACACACAATTATTAATTGTTACTTGTCAACTGTATTTTTTACTGGTCTACTAGCATAAAACAACTTTTACTTGTAAGTTGTAAATTATTCCTTGTCAACTACATTTGCCACTTAGCTACTGCCATATGACAACTGTCATATGTCAATTGTATTTGTCTCCTCTCGATTACGATGTGACAACTGTCTCTTCTCATCATCTCATCAATGTTACTTCTCAACTGCTATCTATTAATTATTAGCTTTCAATTGAATTTGCCACGTACCGACAGCTCTGTGTGTGTCAATTGCATTTGTCAACTGTCACTTGTCATCGATATTTCTTATCAACTGTCAATTACTAGTCCTCAACTGTACTTGTCCTGTACCGACAGCTACATGATAATTGTCACGTCAATTGTAATATGAGAATTGTCAGTTGTCAACAGCATTTGTTACCTGTCGATTGAACTCACTCCCTCACTAACTGTCATCTCGGTATGTAACTTGTGAACAACATATCCTTTCGATATACATATGATAATTTTCATTAGTCAATTGTATTGACTGATATATGACAACTGTTACTTGTAAACTTGACTGTCAATTGCAACGTATAAAATACAATTGTTACCTGTCATTACTTAAACGTTAATTGTTACATGTAATACGATGGCTTGTTATATGACTGTATGTGTCATCTATGACTTATCAACTGATTGGAATACCTTGACAACTGCGTTTCTCATATTTCGACTGCCATATGGCAACTGCCACTGAAACAATTGTATCGACTGCTATATATAAATTGTCACCTGTCGTCTGTCACTTGTTAAATGTGTTCCTTAATTGATCAACCTGTATATTATCATATGATTAATTAATTATCATTTGTTAATCTGTCTACTATCATATGATTACTTAACTATCATTTGTCAACTACATTTGTTGACTATCGTTTGTCATATGACATGTGTCATTTGTCAGCAATAATGTATTACTTGTCAACTCAGTTTTTATGTGTCTACTACCATAAAAACCTTTTACTTTTAAGCTGTGAATTACTTTTTGTCAATTACATTTGCCACTTAGTTACTGCCATATGACAACTTTCATGTGTCAATTCTTACTTGGTTACTGTATCTGTCTCCTTCTCGTTTATTATGTGACAACTGTCTCTTTTTACCAATTTTACTTATTAACTGTAATTTGCCAATTATTAGTCTTCAATTGAAATTGCTACGTACCGACAGCTACATGATTAGTGTCACGTATCAATTGTCACCTGGAACTTGCTTGTTGTCAACAGCATTTATTACCTGACGATTGCATGTGGTAACTGTCCGTTGCTAATTGTCATATGTCTATCATATGAACTGACATTAGTTAACTGTATCGACTTACTTGAAAAACTATCCATCAACTGCAACTTGTTAACTGTAATTGTGACTTGTCTAGTCAAATGTCATCTGTCAATTTTTACTTGTTTTATATTTGCCACGTGTTAATTGTTACATGGTTGCATATGTCATTTGTGACAATCAACTGATTGGAATACCTCGTCAATTGCATTTACTCATGTCGACTGCCATATGGCAACTGTCATTTGTCAATTGTTATTCGTAAATTGTTACTTATTAACTGTCATCTGTTAATTGTTACTTGTCAATTGCATTTGCTTCCTATCGATTGCTATGTGACAATTGTTATGTGTCAATTATCATCTGTCAATTTTTACTTGTCAACTACTTTTATTATCTTTCGATTGACTTGGTCAACCTCTCTACTAACATATGATTAGTTAACTGTCATTTGATATTTGTTAACTATTATTTGACAACTGTCACTTGTTATTTATATTTTTTGCTTGTCAACTCTCATATAAAAAGTGTCATTCATCAACAATCATCTGTTGTTACTTGTCAACTGCATTTCCTACCTATTTATTACCATATAATAACTTTTACTAGTCATCTCTGACTTATTTTACTTGGCAACTGTCATTTGTTAATTGTCAGCTGTTGCTTGTTAGCTTCCTATGCTGCCTGTCGGTTGTCATATGACCAGTATTATTTGTCAATAATTATCTCTTAATTGTTACTTGTCAACTGCAGTTCTTACCAGTCTATTATCAAATAACAACTTCTAATTATTTCTTATCCTCTGCATTTGCCACATGTCGCCCGTCATATAACAACTGTCACTTGTCAAGTGTCATGTGACAATTGTATTTGTTTTGATTACGATGCAGCAACGGTCTGTTGTCAACTGTTATCTATCAATTATAACTAATAACGGTTATCTGTCAATGTAACTTGTGAAATACATTTTTTATCTGTCGGGTGGCATATGGTAATTGTCATCAGTCAATTGTTACTTTACTATATTTGACAAGTGCCGACTGGCATGTGACAAGTAACACTTGTCAACTGCCATCTGTTAATACTGATAGTACCTTAAATTTCTGAAAGTAAGTTGGTTTTTTAAATGATGTTTTCTGAACTTATTTAATGGAAAAATGAGAAATCAACCGCGTTTGCGCATGACCAGTCATCTGCTGCTTTAGTTTACTTAGCGTAGCAGCTACTTTCGACTGTGTGTACTTCATCTCTTTAGAAAGTTTGTAAACGCTTTACTGGTACACACTGTATATCAATTACTCATTATATTTTTTAAGAACGGATTTTTTTTTTGAATCAAGGAGTTATAAATTTATACTTACCTTTTGTTGCAGCGAGGTTTTCGCCGGAAGACAAATACTCCAGGGAGAGGATAACGATGAAGAAACGTTTCGGCATCCTGATGATCCAAAAACCCGAACCGGTGTATTAATTACTTTTAAAAATATAATATCTAATGTTTAAATTGGGATGTTTGTGCGGGGAGGAAATAAACTCGCTCAACATAATTTTATATTTGTTAGATTATAAGTAGAATATACAAAATAAACAAACTCTGTACATGTGTATTTTTTTTAGTAAATAAATACATTTTCCTATAATTCCGTTATCGCTAATTAAACCTACTAAACAGTTACCAAATATAGGGCGAGAAGCTATTTTCATTTTTTTTATACACACTTGAAAATATACGGAATTATCCAATTAAACAGATTTACATTTATTGCTATTATAATACAGGTTTATCTTTTTGTGGCCAAGATGAATAAAACTCGTAATTGCTTTATTTAAGAGCGGATTTCCAGCAGAAAATACGTTTATTTAACTGGTGTTGGCAGATAAAATTAAAGCAACAATCAGACAATTTTATGATATGGTAAGTACAATTACAAAAAAATACATATTTCTCTTTGTTATTAGTTTTTTTTTTCACTGATTGCCTGACTAACAATTACGATGAATAATCTGTTTTTTCTAAGGCAAAACAATTATTATTTTCCTTCATCACCAATTTTCTGAGAATTATCAATTATTTCTTAGCCACAAAAAGCGTCACAATATTTCCATTGGAAAGGAAGGGATGGGGTAGTTTTTTTTTTAAAATTCATCTAATCAGTTGAAATCCAGTATTTAACAGTGACTATTTACACTTTCGTTATTCACTAACCTTACATACATTTCCCTATTAACAGTAAAAAGCTAATTATATACATTCTCCTCGTGTTGTTATTAATATTAAATTTTTTTAATATCATTTCGTATAAATGGACTTCCACCATCGTTTATGAATAATACTCGAGTCGCGGAATATTCTGGAAGATATTAATTTTTTTCTCTTTCAACCTACATACCTTATTTACTGTAAGTATAAAAAATGACAAAAGTTTATTTTTTTCTTTATATCCATGTGTATATGCGTATTAAAAATTATCCGAGGTATATTATCATTATTATTATTAGTAGTATTATTATTAAACATCAAAAGTAATTCGAGAAAAAACGGCTACTGTAGCGTCGAGAAGGTGGGGTTAGTTAGTAAACGTCGTTTTTGATTGAGTTGAATTTGAATTTCGGTTAGGTCTACGTTTCAGTGTGTGTGTTTGTTTTTTTTTTTGTACCACGTTTGGAAACGGAAAAGAAAACTTACATTGAAGGCACAAATTTCCAAATAGACCGATGCTGCTTAAGTTTAATGAATGTTTTAATCTAAAAACACTGACGTTAAACGATAAACTAATTTTGATACGGCTGCTGTCGTTTTACTTCTTTGATTTTCTGTGATTTTCTTTTTCTTCATGTTCATTTAAACGCTAATGTAATACTTCTACTAATTGACGAAATCGTTCTCTCGCTTCCTCACGTCGAGTCGTCGTCTTCGGACTACGCGTACAGACCGAGTCGATGGATTTTGGCAGACAAAAAGTTGTGCAGTATGAATACGATCGGCTTCGGGCATCCTTCCATGTCCAATTCCTGAAAAAAAAGAAAATTATCAATCAATAGGAATCCGCAATTGAATCGAAATATAACTGTTCTAGGTGATTTTTGACTTCATTCGAAGTAAAGGTTTCCGAATGATCATGAACGATAGAATTCGATAAATTTAATTTTATAATTGTTGAAATTTCTATCCACTGAATTTCCTAAATGTTAAATATTGGGTCAATACAATTGATAAAATAATTTTTTAATTGTTGAATTGGATTTTCTAATTGTTTAAATTTTCATCAATTGAATTTTATCAATATTCAGAAATATTATGTCAATGTGACAAATTAATTTTCCAATTGTTGTTGTCAATTAAATTCTATAGTTGTTGAAATTACTATCATGCATTTTCTAAAAAGTCAATATTTCCTCTACTGAAAATACTAATGGTGGGCATGTTTTTCATTCATTTTATCCAAATAATGCGATTCATCACTTGACAAGTGATAACTGAGAGGTGACACACTTGACAAGTAACAATTAATAAGTTACAGGTGATAAAAAAGAAGTAACGAGTGCAGTTAACTAACAAATGAACACAGCTGTCAATTGACAGTTGTGACAGTTGACAAAAATATTACAAGAGAAGACAACCAACAACAACAGCAGATAACTGTTGAGACGTAATAGTTGACTAGTAACAGTCGACAACTAGCAAACAGAGTTGACATGTAACAATCGACAGACGATAATTGACAAGTGAAAGTTCTTGTATCTCAGGTGAGAGGTGATTAATGCTATTGAAAAATAACAATTGACATATGGGAGCAAACAAGTGACAATTGTCATACGCCAGGCGATATACGGCACTTAACAATTATCAGATAACAGTTGTCAGGTGACAATTCTCGAATTGCTATCATATAGCAGTCGACAGAGAACATATAGAGTTGACAATCAACAAATGACAGTAAACCAATAACAATTATAATATGATAGTATACAAGTAATGAATGCAGCCGACAAGTCACAAATGACAGTTAACTAATATGGTTTATCTTATGGCAGTGAACAAGTGACAAATACAATGGACAATTAACAATTGACAAATGATAGTGACAGGTGTCATAAAGTAGAGGCAATTACACTGGATAAGTGACAATTGACAAATAAAAGTTGACTACTGACAGTCGACAAGTAACAATTGTAGCACAGCGATCGACAGAAGATGACAAATACAGTTGAAAAATTTTAATTGTCAAGTGACAGTTTATAAGTAACAATTGTCAATTAGCTGAAATGACAGTCGAGAAGTAAAACATACAACTGATAGATGACAGTTGATTAGAAACAATAAAATATGATAGTTGACATGACACTTAACTAGTATCAATTTAATACGTAAGAAATATGGTTGACAACTAACAATTCACATATAATTTGACAAGTAATAGTTGACATATTTCAGCTAACTAGTGACAGTCCACGGGTAGCAAATAGAGTTGACTTGTAACAATCGACGGATAACAATTGACATGTGACAGTTGTCATATCAAAATCGAGAGGTGAGTAATGCCATTGAAAAATAACAATTGATACATGACAGTTAACAGTTGTCCTATAGCAGTGGCAATTACAGTAGACAAGTAACAATTGTCAAATTGACGGTTGAACAGTTGACAAATAACATATAGCGATCGACAGCAGATGACAAATACAGTTGAAAAATAATAATTGCCAAATGACAGTTGATAAGTAACAATTATCAATAAGCAGAAATGACAGTTGAAAAGTGAAATAATTGACAAGTAACAACTGACAGATGACAGTTGACTAAAGACATTAAAATACGCTAGTCAAAAGGTAAGTCTCAATTGACAAATGACACTTGACTAGAGACAATTCAATAAGAAATATGATTGCCAACTAACAATTCATATATAATTTGACAAGTTGACATATGTCAGCTAACTAGTGATATTCGACAAGTTGACATGTTACAATCAACGGATAACAATTGACAAGTGATAGTTGTCATATCACAATCCAGAGGTGAGTAATTCCATTGAAAAATAACAATTGACACATGACAGTTAACAGTTGTCCCATAGCAGTGTCAATTACAGCAGACAAGTAACAATTGACAAATTGACGAATAACAGTTGACAAATAACATAGAGCAATCGAATAAAGTTGAAAAATAACAATTGTCAAATGGCAGTTGATAAATAACAATTGTCATTTAGCTGAAATGACTGTCGACAAGTGACAAACACAGTTGACAGTTATCATATAGGAATGGACAGGTAACAATTGCAGCTGATAAGTAATAATTTACAGATAAAATTTGACAAATAACATGTGGCAGTCGATAGGTGACAAATACAGTTGACAATTAATAATTGTCAAATGCAGTTGATAAGTAACGATTGTCATGTAGCTGAAATGACAGTCATCAAGTGACAAATACAACTGACAAGTAAAAATTGACAGATGACAGTTGACTAAAGACATTAACATATATTAGTCGACAAGTAACAATTAGAGTTGATAAGTAACAGCGAGAAATGAATAGTGAGAGTTGTTAAAAATAACAGTTGACCCTTAAAAATACAGTCGATAGTCAAGTAATAATTGACAAATGAAAGTTAACTACTGACAGTCGACAGGTAACAACTGTTTTTGATTAACAATAATTGACGGATAATAGTTGATAAATAACTTATGGCAGAAGACAGATAACAAATACAGTTGAAAAATAATAATTGTCAAATGACAGTTGATAAGTAACAATTGCCATATAGCTAAAAAAACAGTCGACAAGTGATAAAAACAGTTAACAGTTATATAGCAGTCGACATAATTGTCAAATGGCAGTTGATAAGTAACAATTGTCATGACAGTTGACACGTGAAAAATATAATTGACCAGTACAAATTGACAGATTACAGTTGACTTAAAACATTAACATATATTAGTCGACAAGTAAGAATTAGAGATGATAAGTAACAACGAGAAAAGACTAGTGACATTAGAGACTAGTTGTCAAAAATAACAGTTGACCTGTAAAAAATACAGTCGCTATTTGAACAATTGACAGATGACTATTGACACGTGAAAGTTGGCATTTAGCAGTCAATACGTGGGAAATATATATGACAACTAAAAATAACAATAGATAACTATTGACAAGTAGTAGTTGACATAAGTCAGTTGACTAGTGACAGTCAATAGGTAGTATAAAGAGTTAACATGCAACAAACGACGGATAACAATTGATAAGTGATACTTGTCATATCACAATCGAGAGGTGCTTAATGCCATTAAAAAATAACAATTGACACATGACAGTTGACAATTAAAAACTCACAGATAACAGTTTACAAGTGACAATTGTAACTTATTAAGCGACATGTTGATAAGTAACAATTGAGAAATGGCAGTTAAGTAATGAGAATTATATAGAAGTGGGCAGGTACAATAGCATATGTAGTTGACAATCAATAATTCACAATTGACAGTAAACTAAGGGCAATAATAATATGATAGAATACAAAGTAACAAATGACAGTTAACTAATGCCGTTTATCTTATGACAGTCGACAAGTGACAAATATAGTTGATCACAATTGACAGATGACAGTTGACTACTGACAGTTATCATATGCTAGTCGACGGATAACAATTGGAGTTGATAAGTAACAATTAGAAATGTCTAGTAACGGTTATCAGATAGCTGTCGACATGTTATAAATACCGTCGACCATTAAATAACTAACAGATGACAATTGGCATGTGACAGTTATCATTTAGCGATCTATACGCAAGACTTATAAATGTCAACTAGAAATTCACAGATAAGTTGACAAGTAATAGTTGACATATGTCAGTTGACTAGTGACAGTCGAGCGGTACCAGATAGAGTTGACATGTAATAATCGACGGACAACAATTGACAAGTGGCGGTTGTCATTTTACAATCGTGAGGTGATTACTGCCATTGAGAAATAACAACTGACAAATGATAGTTAACAGTTGTCATATAGCAGCGACATTTACAGAAGAGAAGTAACAATTGATAAATGACAGTCGACAGGTAATAATTGTAGTTGAAAAATAATAATTGTCAAATGACAGTTGATAAGTAATCATTGTCATATAGCTGAAACGATAGTAGAAAAGTGACAGAAACATTTGACACATATCAAGTGACAGATGACAGTTGAGTAGTGACATTTATCATATAGTAGTCTAAATGACTAGTAATTGTCAAATATCAGTTGACAAATTACAAATACAGTCGAAAATTTAACCATTAACAGATGACAATTGACAAGTGACAGTTATCATTTAGCAACTAATACATGGAAAATATACTTGACAACCAATAATAACAACAGACAACTGTTGACAAATAATAGTTGACATAAGTCAGTTGATAGATAGTGTAAAGAGTTGACATGCAACATTTGACGGATAACAAATGACAAGGGGCGATTAATATAATTGAAAAATAATAGCTGACACATGACAGTTAACAATTGCAGTCGACAAGTAACGATTGACAAATGAAAGTTGACTAATGACAGTCGACAGGTAGCAAATAGAGTTGACATGTAAAAATCGACGGATAACAATTGAAAAGCGAGAGTTGTCATATCACAAGCGGGAAGTGATCAATGCATTTGAAAAATAAAAATTGACAAATGACAGTTGACTACTGACAGTTATCATATAGCAGTCCACAGGTAACAATTGGAGTTGATAAGTAAGTTTGACGGATAACAGTTGACAAATAACTTATGACAGTCGGCAGGTGACAAGTACAGTTGAAAAATAATAATTGTCAAATGACAGTTTACAAGTAGTAATTGTCATATATCTGAAATGACAGAAGACAAGTAATAAATACAATTGACAAGTAACAATTGACAGATGTAAGTTGACTAAAGACCTTAACTGTGAACAGTGACATTTATCATTTGCTATTCCAACAATTAGAGTTGAAAAGTAAGGGAAATAACAAGTAATAGTTGTTAAATAGCAATCGACACATTACACATACAGTCGACAATTGACAGATGACAATTGACAAGTGACAGTTGTGATTTAGCCGTAAATATAAGGGAAATATACTTGATAATCAACAGTAACAACAGACAACTGTTAATAAATAATAGTTGACATAAGTCAGTTGACTAGTGTCATTTGATAGGTAGTATAAAGAGTTGACATGTAACAATCGACGAATAACAATTGAAAAGCGACTGTTGTCATATCACAATCGGAAAGTGATTAATGCCTTTGAAAAATAAAAATTGACAAATGACACTTGACCGTTGACTGTTATCATACAGCAGTAATTGCAGGTAATAATTGAAGTATAACAGTTGATAAATAACATATGACAGTCGGCAGATGACAAAAACAGTTGATAAGTAATAATTGTCAAATGACATTTGACAGGTAGCAATTGTCATATGTATGAAATGACAGTAGATAAGTGACACAGTTTACAAGTGACAGATGACAGTTAACTAGTGACAATTAGAGTTTAATAGTAACAATGAAAAATGATAAGTAACGGTCAAATAACAGGCTACACAGTAAAATTCAGTCGACAGTTGAACAATTGACAGATGACAAGTAACAAGTGAGTCAAATTTCGCATTAAATAAATGGGAAATATCCCTGACAGCCAAGAATAACAACAGATGACTGTTGACAAATAATAGTTGGCTGTTATCAATTGACAAGTGACAGTTGACAAGTAGCAAATAGAATGTATCAATCGATGGATAACAATTGAAAAGTGGCCGTTGTCATATCACAATCGGAAAGTGATGCTTTTGAAAAATAAAAATTGACAAATGACAGTTCACTACTCACAGTTATCATAAAGCAGTTGAAAGGTAACAATTGCAGTGATAAATAACACACGCCAGTCGGCAGATGACAAATACAGTTGCAAAATCCTAATTGCCAAATGACAGTAAACAAGTAGCAATTGTCATATTTATGAAATAGCCCTAGACAAATGATAAATATATTTTACAAGTAAAAATTGACAGATGACAGTTTACTAGTGACAATTGGAGATTAAAAGTAACAATGAAAATTGATAAGTAAGAGTTGTTAAATAACAGTCAACTTAGTACAAATACGGTCGACAGTTGAACAATTGACGGATGATAATTGACAAGTGATAGTTCAATTTAGCAGAAAATTCATGGGTAATATACTTGACAACCAACAATAACAACAGATAACTGTAGAAATATAATAGTTGACACATATCAGTTGACTAGTGACAGTTGACAGGTAACGAGTATAGTTGGCATGTAACAATCGACAAAAAAAAACAATTGAAAAGCGACCATTGTCATATCACAATCGGAAAGTAATCAATGTCTTTGAAAAATAATAATTGAGAAATGACAGTTGACTTCTGACAGTGATCATGTAGCAGTACAAGTAATAATTGACAGATAACAATTGATAAATAACATATGACAGTCGGCAGATGACAAATACAGTTGAAAAGGAATAATTTTTAAATGACAGTTGACAAGTTGTAATTGTCATATATCTGAAATGGCAGTAGACAAGTGATAGATACAGTTTACAAGTAACAGTAAACAGATGACAGTTGAGTAGTGACAATTGGAGTTTAAAAGTAACAATGAAATATGATTACTAACAGTTGTCAAAAAACGGTCAACTTAATATAAATACAGTTGGCAGTTGAACAATTGACCGATGATAATTAACAAGTGACAGTTATCATTTAGTAGCAAATCCTTGGGAAATATACTTGAAAACCAATAATAACAACAGATAACTGTAGAAATATAATAGTTGACACATATCAGTTGACTAGTAACAGTTGACAGGTAATGAATAGAGTCAAGCGGGAAGTGATTAATGCCTTTAAAAAATAAACATATGACAGTCGATAGATGACAAGTACAGTTGAAAAATAATAATGGTCAAATGACAGTTGACAAGTGGCAATTGTTATATATCCGAAATGACAGTAGATAAGTTATAAATACAGATTACAAGTAACAATCGACAGATGACAGTTGACTAGTGACAATTGAAGTTTGTCAAATAACAGTTAATTTAGTATAAATACAGTCGACCGTTAAACAATTGACAGATGATAATTGAGAAGTTATATTTATCATTTAGCAGTAAATTCTTGGGAAATATACTTGACAACCAACAATAACAACACATAACTTTAGACAAGTAATAGTTGACATATATTAGTTGACATGTGACAGTCGACAGGTAGTTAATAGAGTTGACATATAACAATCGACGGATGATTGTTGTCATATTAGAATCGGTAAGTAATTAATGTCTTTGGAAAGTTAAAAATTGACAAATGACAGTTGACTACTGGTAGGCGCCAGGGAACAATAACAGTTGATAAGTAATAACAATAAATAACAGTTGACAAGTAGAAATTGTCATATATCTGAAATGATAGTAGATAAGTGATAAATACAGTTTAGAAGCAACAATTGACAGATGGCAGTTGACTAGTGATAAAAGTAACAATAAAAAAACAGTTGTCAAATAACGGTCTACACATTAAAAATGCAGGCAACAGTTGAACATTTGACAGATGACAATTGACATGAGATAGTAATCATTTAGTAGTCCATTCGTGGGAAATATAGTTGACAACCAACATTAACAACAGATATCTGTTGACAAGTAATGATTGATATATATCAGTTGACTAGTGACAGACAACAGGTAGTAAGTAGAATTGAGATGTAACAATCGATCGATAACAATTGAAAAGTGACAGTTGTCATATCACAACCCGAAAGTGATTAATGCCTTTGAAAAATAAAAATTGACAAATGGTAGTTGACTACTGACAGTTATCATATAGCAGTCGACAGGTAACAATTGCAGTTGACAAGTAATAATTGAAGGATAACAGTTTGGAAAATAATAATTGTCAAATGATAGTCGACAAGTAGCAACTGGTTATATATCTGAAATAACAGTAAACAAATTATAAATATGGTTCACGATTGACAGATGACAGTTGATTAGTGACATTTAGAGTTTAAAAGTAACAATGAAAACTGATTAGTAACAGTTGTCAAACAACTGTCAACAGTCAATTTAATACAAATACAGTCGATAGTTGAACAAATGTCAGATGACAATTGATAGGTGACAATTATCATTTGGCAGAAAATACAGGGGAAATATACTTGACAATTAAAAGTATTAACAGATAACTGTAGACAAGTAATAGCTGATATATATCGGTTGACTAGTTGACAGGTAGCAAATAGAGTTGACATGTGATAATCGACTGTTAACAATTGAAAAGCGACTGTTATTATATCATAAGCGGGGAGTGATTATTGCCTTTGAAAAGAAACAGTTGACTACTGAGAGTTGGTAAGTAATAATTAACGAATAAGAGTTGATAAATAATATATGACAGTCGGCAGATAACAAATACAGTCAACAAGTAGCAATTTTCATATATCTGAAATGTAGACAAGTGATAAATACAGTTTACAAGTTTTTTGCGATGGAGCATAAGAGTGTGTGCTTACTTTACAAAGAAGAAATTGTGAAAGATAACAAAAAACTTAAATGTTCAAAGTGTTCAAATGTAGTGCATATTGGATGTTTCCATAATAAGAGAAGAAAACACATGGAAATAACAAGTGACAATAAATTTGTGTGCTGTAAAAATGCGGATGATAAACATAACCAACAAATCATTGATGAAGTTATTCATGAAGATGGAATGGTGAGTGAAATAACTCATTTAAAAGAAATAATTAACAATAAAAACGTTATCATAAATGAAATGAGAGAGAAAAATGAGATTTTGATAAAACATATAAAATTATTGGAACTACATTTATCAATTAAAGAGACATCTATCGTTAATATACCTAAGAATAGATCGGTGCCGAACCTAGAAATAAATATCTGCGGAGATGTCCAAGAACGACAAAATAACCTACAGATTCCTGCCGAGTCCAATGGAGTAGTGTCGCCAGTGTCGTCCAACGCTGAGAATCCTACCAATGAGGTTATTAAAAGTACCGTGGAACACAAGAAATCAAAACAAACAATGCCCGGGATTCTGCAAAAAAGCGAGGGAAATAAAAAGTGGCCCCAGACCAATATTTCGGAGAATGATAAAATAATGTTATCGCCGCAAATATTAACAGTTGACGAGGACTGGAAGATTGCTCAGAGCCGAAGGCAAAAAAAATATACAAAGATAGGAGTTGCGTCTAATACATCAATTAGAGGAGCCCAAAATAAAAGAAAAGGCTATCTGCACGTTTACCGAGTTGATAAGGATACCAAAGAAGAAATGATGATTAAATATCTAACCGAGGAAAGGGATTTTGTAAATATTGAATGTGAAAAGTTGCGATCGAAACACCCGGATGATTACAGTTCATTTAAACTAACATTTCCAATTGAACAGTTGGAGAAAATTAAGGACCCAGCCATATGGGAGACAGGGATACGTTACGAGCGTTTTTTCCCATCCTTCGGAAGAAACGAACACTGAATTAAAACATTCATTAATAAAAATATTTTATGTCAATATACAATCCGTACGACATAAAATTAATGAAGTAGAATCATTTCTTCACGAACAAGGAGACACATATGATATTATAATGTTAGCCGAGCACTGGTTATCCTATCAAGAGGCCGAGATTTGTCAGTTAAATGGAAGGCGTGCCGTATCTTTTTATTGTCGAAAATTTTCAAAACATGGCGGAGTAATGATTCTAATGAAAAAACAACTTTGTTACAAAGAAGAAACATGGATTGCAGAGCTCTCCGAGGAGAAGAATTGTGAATTATGTGGGTCATTTATAAGACAAATTAATACATATTTAATAACTATATATAGATCACCATCAGGCGATTATAATATATTTTTAAGTATAATTAATTCTCTATTAGAATCACTATCTCGCAAGAAGTGTAATATTATTATAGGGGGAGATTTTAATGTAAATTTCTTTTCAAAAGATGTAAATACAACAACATTACTTGACATATTGCAAAGTTATGGATTAAGGCAGCTTGTTGATTTCTCAACCCGCGGTAATAACTGCATTGATAATATATTCAGTAATTATAGAGATAACATATACACCTCTAAGGTCAACACATATGGAATTACTGATCATAATGGAATTTTCTGCTCTATAAAAGTAAATAATCAGGTAAATTTATTTGAAAAAGTAATTACTCGGCCTATCACAACGTTTGGCATGATATTTTATTATAATTTGTTAAATAGTTCAGAATGGAGTTTTATTAATTCTGACGAAGATTGTAATGTTAAAACAGTTAAGCTATTTGATGTTCTAATGGACAATTATCAAAAAGCATTTCCCGAGCGAGTTGTCAATAAAAATAAATCATTTACTCCACACTGGTATAATAGTGATTCGCGAAATATGAGAGAGACAATAAATCTAATTAAAAAGGTATGTCGTAGGAATCCTACGAACGAATTAAAAATATTGCGAAGAAATCTCACTATTGAATATAAACATGAAATTAGCCGGTTAAAGATAAAAGCAAATGATGATTATATTCAGCAAAACCCTAATAATATTAGACGTATGTGGAGGCTAATAAATTCACACAGAACCATTCCAACTCAAAAGCCATCGGAAACAAATCTGACTGCCGATGAGTTAAACCTTTTTTTCATTAATGTAATTAACGAAATTGTTGTAAACATACCACACATTGAAGCCAATCCTGTTATCTATATTCCAGTGATACATAATAATCTATCCTTTGAATTAAAAGAAGTATCTGTTGTCCATATTAGGGATATAATTGCATCGTTCAAAAATAGTAGGAGTCGGGATGTATATGGTCTATCACCCTATGTCATTAAGTCCGTTGGAGATATAATCATCCTGCCACTGACTAAACTTATTAATCAGTGCATAAGGGAAAGTTGTTTTCCAGATTTTCTTAAAATATCAAAATGTATACCCATTCTTAAACAAGGTGATCCAACTCAGCTTAATAATTATCGGCCAGTGTCAATAATTCCCGTAATTGCAAAAGTATTAGAGTTGGTCCTATTTAAACAAATATCTGAATACTTTGAGGGGAATGGTTTGCTAACACAATTTCAATATGGTTTTAGAAAGGGAAAGTCGACAATTCATGCAATTGTCGAACTTATTGATAACATTTTGAGTGGTTTGGAGACAAAATCTTACGTGTTATTAAATTTTATGGACTTATCAAAAGCCTTTGATTGTGTCTCACATCAAACATTGATTAGTAAGTTATATAGTTACAACTTTTTACCATCTAGTTGCAGGATGATTATGTCTTATCTAAGCAATAGAAAACAACTAGTATCATATGGCAATACTACATCTCAGGAGGTACTGGTCACTCAGGGTGTTCCACAAGGGTCTCACTTAGGGCCACTACTGTTCTTGATATACGCCAATGACTTTCCACAAATATTTTTAAATAGTGAAATTGAAATCACCCAATTTGCAGACGATACTACAGTCTCCATATCAAGTTGCAATAAGGAACATTTACTTATTAGTGAAATTGATGTTCGGAATAAATGTAAGACCTGGTTTGAGTTGAATAAATTATGTATGAATGAGAGCAAAACTATAAATATGTTATTTACTCTGAGAGAGCATGAGGAAGAATTTGGTACTAGCTCAACTAAATTTCTTGGGCTGCATATAGACCATAATTTAAAATGGGACGTACAAGTTGCTAACTTGGCAAATAAATTTACCAAAAATATCTACTTGTTGAGAAATTTATCAAGATGTCTTTTTCAAGATATTGTTAAAACCTCTTATTTTGCACTGTGTCATTCGTTGTTATCTTACGGATTACTGGCTTGGGGACACTCGAACGCGGCAAAACGAATTTTCAGCTTGCAACGTAGAGCTATTAGAATATTAGCAGCCATTGGATATAGGGAGGATTGTAAAAATAAATTTATTAAATTAAGAATATTAACATTACCATGTCAATATATTTTGCAGTGTCTATTGTGGGCAAAAGAACATCATGAAAAATACTCACTTAATAACGCTTATCATGACTACCCAACACGTAACAGCGAAGATATTAGGCCAATATATTGCAGGTTATCATTATCTAGAAATGGAACACGTTATTATGCACCGCAATTGTTCAATAAACTACCACAAGAGGTTTTTACCTCTTAACAACAAAATGTTCAAATCATGTATTAAACAATATTTACTTTCTAAAGCATTTTACAGTATTGAAGAGTTTGTGTTTTAATGTTTTTTCTGATTTTAATGTGTATATTTTAAATATGTTTGAATCTAATTTATTTGTGTTATTTGTGTTATTCAATTTTATTATCTTAACAATTTTAATTAATTTATTACTTAGTGTTTAATTTTAGAATAATTTTATATAATGTAACATTATTAAAATATTGTGTTAATTATTATATTTTATCTGTATAAAGGACAAGTGTAAACCTTTGTAGGTATTGGCACGAATAAATTGAATTGAATTGAATTGAATACAAGTAAAAATTGACAGATGATAGTTGATTAGTGACAATTAGAGTTTAAAAGTAATAATGACAATGCTTGATGCTTTTGAAAAATAAAAATTGACAAATGACAGTTGACTACTGACAGTTATCATATATTAGTCGACAGAAGTAATGGATGAATAATAGTTGACAATAAAAATAATAATTGTGAAATTACAGTTTATAAGTAACGGTTGTCAAATAACTGGAATGCCAGTAGACAAGTGACAAAGATAATAACGATTGACAGATGGTAGTTGACGTATGACAGCTGTCATATGCTAGTCGACAGATAACATAGTTGATAAGTAGCAATGAGAAATAACTAGTAACAGATTTACAGTTAACACATCAGTAAAACAGTTGACAATCGAATAATGTGACAGATAACGATTGACACATGACAGTTATCATATAGCAGTCAATACGTGGGAAATATTAGTTAACAATTCATAGTGACAAATGAAGGATAGCAAATAAAGTTGACATATGACAAACGAAGGATAATAATTGTTAGATAACAGTTATGATATCACAATCGATAGGTCTGATTAATGCCATTCAAAAATAACAATTATTGATAAGTGATAATTGTCATGCGGCAGGCAAAATATAATTTTCAGTTGACAAGGAACAATTAGCAGAAAAAAGTTGACATGTGAAAATTGTCATAATGCAGTCGACAGGTAAAATGATGCAATTGATAATTAACAGTTGAAAAATTATAGTTAAAAATTGAACGAGCAACAATTGACCAATAACAGTCGACTAATAACAATAATGCTATGATAGTAGACAGTCAAATTAAAAAAACAAATCTACTGATACTGATTTTCAATTGATAGAAATTCCAGTAATTATAAAAATAATTTTATGTGATGAAAAAAAAAATCAATTGACATTTAGAAAATTCAAAATTTCAACAATTTAAAATTAAATTGACAATTCAAAAATTTATATTAATATTATTATTGTGTCAATTTACTTTTACAATTGTTAACTTAACTTTCTAATTGTTGTTGGTAAATTATTTTAGTGAACACTTACAATATCGTTGTCTTCGCCCCCGAAATCGAGGAACAGCATCCGTTTCCCATCATCGGACGAGTTCCTCAACCTGTCGAAGGAGAACCTCCACAACGTCCTCGAGCCGGTCCCCGCCTCCAGCAACGTGAACCCATTTTCGTAGTGGATGACGAGCTGTGCGGGCCGTCCCTTCCACAAGCACCCTGAAAATTAATTATTAAATTGAGACGTGATCAACAATCGATTAATCAAACTAATTAAACAACGATATTTTTGCGTATTAATATTACCGAAAAAATTTATCTGCAGTAATTTGAATAGTGATGGGAATGAATGATGACCGCGCATAATTACGCTGATTTATGTTGAACCGGCGCCGGCAATTACACAATGAAAATATTTATTGCCCGCTCCCCGCGAAACGAAACGAACTGAGGGCCAGGAGTGTGACGCGAGCTGGCGGGGGCGGGGGGTTGAAAAACGCAATATCATACGAATGGGAACGGGGGGAAAATCGGCGGAATTATCATCGTGTACGAGGGAGAGGACCGTTTTGTGTTGTTCACGCTTGATGAATTACACGCCCAATCAAAACTGCACATTCGCATTCCTCATTGTTTACAATTGTACGAAACTCACGTGAAATTGCGCCCGGATGGCGGTAATTAATTGTTTACTTATTTTCCTTTCAAACGTTTGGTTTTTAATTAAAAAATTTAACAAAAAATGTAATAAAAATAATACCACTGGTCGTTCTTTTATATTTATTCAAAGAAAATATTTTATGTTACATAAACACTCTAATATTTGTGGAGTTGTGAACGGTGCAATATCCACGATATGTTCCTCGGAGGCCTCCATGACTTCAGCACTAATATTTGAATAATTTAGCGGGTAGGCGGTCGGGGGGTGCTTGCAGATAAACAACAAGAAGGCAGAAGTTACTTAAAACGGCACGATGCGAATAATATTTTATAGCAATTATCCTCGCAGCACACGCCGCCCCCGCCAAGTTGTTCATATTCCGCATCGCAACAACCGCCGAATTATTAACCGAACCCCGTTGTAACGCTCCGCCGGCTGACTTTATTAATATTTCAGCGCAGATTGAAAATGCAATTATTATCGCAGACATTTATTATTGCGCGGAATGTTTGCGTTGCGAATATGTCTTTTCTTCGGGACCGCGGAGAAAGAGCGAGAGAGAGAGATAGATAGAGAGAAATGCGGGGGAGGGAATTCGAGAGCCGACCGAAAGTTGTGTGTATCCCTTTATTAAATTAGTTTTCTAATTATAGGCAAAAAGGGGTAGCGCAATTAAATCTCACGATCGCGGAATTGTTCGCGAGTCGCATAAAATTCCGGTTGGATGTGCACCAGCATTGCCAATAAGAAAATAATAGAGTCTGAATATGATGGACGAAAGATTATGTTCATTTGAATATTTCCTTTCATCAAGTCAAACGAGAGCTTAAAGCAAACATTACACAATTTAAATGACAAGAGATAAAAGAGTAGAAAATAAAAGACAGAAAGAAAAAAAAAACAACGAAAAAAAAAATAGAAAACAAAAGACAGAAAATAAAGAACAGAAGACAAAAAAAGATAGGAAAAGAGAGAAGGCAGAAAACAGGTAACAGAAGAAAAATGAAAAAAAAAACTAGGGAAAACAGAAAAATTAAACCAAACAAAAAATGCAGAAAAATAAAAATCACTTCTACATCAATTCATTAGTTCGAATTATCCTGACGGTTAAGCTAGCTAGCAAAGATATTTATTTTTTAAACATAACTTAGAGTCAAGACAGGGCAGAAAGACCGATGGTCGATAGCCCAAACGGACAGACTAACCATTATATTCCATTTGTCAATGTTTTTAATTGTATATATAGTTGTCTGAATAAAGATGTTATTCTCTCTCTCTAAAAGTCACAAAAATCGGAGAAGGCAAAAAACACAAGAAACGAAGAATTAAAGATAAAAAATCAGAAGAGAAATAAAAAAGGCAGAAGATAAAGGATAGATAAAAACTAAGGTAATCAAATAAATGAAGACAAACAGAAAATGCAGAAAAATAAAAATCAGGAAGAAAATTAATGCAAAAGAGCGAAAGCAAAAAAAAGGAGAAGATAAGAAGTGAAAAATCTGACACAATACTCAAAAAAACGGAAAAAAGGCGGGAAAGAGAAGTTAGACAGGAGAATATTGACAACAGAATCAAAAAGAAAACAAACATAAAAGATAGAAGATAAAGAACAAATGATAAAGAAAGGTGATACAATACAAGTAATAAAAAATTAAAGAAAAAAAATAGGAGAAAAGGATTAAAAGAAAGGAAAAAGAAAAAAACAACAATCAACAGAAAATTGATAACAAACAGAAAACGTAGAAAAATTAGAGATGAGGGCAGAAGAGAGAAAGCAAAAAACAGTAAACAAAGAAGACAAAAAGAGGATATAATACAAGAAACAAAGAAGTAAAGAAAATAAATCAGAGAATAAGGCACAAAGGGAAAGATAGAAGACAGAAAAAAACACAAATAAAATCGAAGGCAAAAAGCTTATTTTACTTTTTTTCTTGTCTTTACTTTTTTTTTAGTGATAAAAACAACAGATCGGAGAAAAGGGAAGGAGACTACAGATATAAGACAAAAACGAAGAAAATCTGATGACAGATAATAGATGATAAAAGAACAATAGAAAAGGAAAAAAAGAAGAAAAACACATAAAAAGATAAAAGAGAGAAAACAAAGGGTACAAGATCAATTGTTTAAGGTTAAAGGCAAAACAGAAAAAATTAAACACAAAAAGAAATGGAAGATAAAAACAGAAGGCAACAAAGACTGTAATTAATGGAAGATGATAGAAGATAATGATTGCAGACAGAAGATAAATCTCGAGATATATCAAGGAAAAAGACTGAAAATATGTTTTAAATCTTTAGTCTTTTTCTCTTTCCTTTTTATTCCATCTTCTATGACTTACACCTCGAGTTTTAGCTTATGTCATTAATCCACTGCTTTTAGATAAAACACAAATGGAAAAATACGGTTTATAGATAAGGGATGACAAAAAAGAGGACACATGAAAGCAGAACATATAATGGTGATGTGGCCATCATAATACTTTCCCTATATTTTTCTCGAAAACCATGAGGTTATTCTTAATAATTTGCTCAATTCTTCACAATTAATTGTTATATAAATTTCATTTAACTTCTATAGTTTATTAGCAATAAGCAAAAAATTGTAAAAAATTTTAAATTAAATTACAAAAAAATATTTCAATGTAACTTTTTCAGTTTTTCATTCTCTTTAACGTTTGTTTGAAAAGTTATGTCTTATTTTTCAAAATTTCTTAAATTTCAAAATTTGTTTGAATAAATCTATTAAACTTTGCAAAAATGTTAAGTTTATTTACGTTTTACTTTTAATTAAAACCCTCGCTTATGTTTTACTGATTGGAGGGTGGGGTTAGAGGCCACCCACCCATCCTACATATTAACTTTAATTACTGATCGCCTCGCGGTTTGCAATAACTTTAATTACAAAATTTGAATAAAAGAAAATTGTCAGAAGTAAAATTTATAATCCATACAAAGTATTAAAATTTTAGAGCTTCCAATAAAATCACAATTTAGAAAGCGGATTGAATAAAAAATCTTGAAACCTACAGAAGAAATTAGTGGAAATTTCTTGAATTCTTGAAAAAGTAAGTCAAGATTTTAGAAAAAAAAAATTCTAAAAAATCTAGGGCCTCAAAAAAATCTAGATTTCTA
The DNA here is from genome assembly GCA_963969525.1 of Ontholestes murinus. NCBI lineage: Eukaryota > Metazoa > Arthropoda > Insecta > Coleoptera > Staphylinidae > Ontholestes > Ontholestes murinus. The sequence continues at coordinate 75,058,458 of OZ018390.1, read as the reverse complement.
CAAACAAATTTTCTAAAAAATTCTAGAGCCTTCAAGAAAATCTTTGCAATTTATAAGATAAGAAGATAACCTTGAAATCTGGATGCGAAAATTCTGGAAATTTCCCGAACCCTTGGAAAAAAGTCTAGACTTCTAAATGAAAATTTTCTAAAAAATTCTAGAGCCTCCTAGAAATTTAGAAGATCAGTTAAAAAATAAATTGAAATCGGGAAGAGAAATTACGGAAAATTCCTTAAACTTTCTCGAAAATAAGAAAATATTTGTAGGGGAAAATTTTCTAAAAAATTCTAGACCTTCCAAGAAAAATTCCGCAATTTAGAAATTTCTAAATAATTTTATAGTTGAAACAAAATGTTGAATTCTAGAGAAGTGAAATTCACCTGAATTCTCGAAAAAAGGAGGAAAGAAAATCTTCGCAATTTATAAGAAAAGTTGAAAAAAAATTTAATTTGGGGATGAAGTTATTGGCCATTTTCTAAACTCTAAACTTTTAGAAAAAAATCTAGAATGCCTCAAGGAAAATCTTTGTAATTTAAAAGACGACTTCAAAAAAAAAAATCTTGAACTCTGGAGAATAAATTTCTAGAAATTTCCTGAACCCTCGAGAAAATAATCTGATTTCTAGAAGTAAGTTCTAAAAATTCTAAAACCTCAAAGAAAATCTTTGCGATTTAAAAAACAAGTTGAAAAAATCTAGAAATGTGGAGAAGAAATTACTAGAAATTTCCTGAGTCTAGATTTTTAAAAATAAATTTTCTAAAAAAGTCTTCATTTAAATCTTCGCAATTTACTGGAAATTTCCTAAATTTTACAAAATCAAATTGATACAATAAAAATCAAAAATTCGTTATTAATTTTTTTTTTGCTATTTATAATTCTTTAAATAATAATGAAATTACGAAAATTCTTTCACTAATAAATTACCAGCAACGGAGAGAAGTAAAAATGATGAAAAATTAGACATTCGATTTTCAATTGTTTTCAGTATTTTTAAAATAACTTTTCATAGCAAGGACGGTTTAAAAAAATTCTTTTACGAAATAATTTCTAACATCAAATACAAATTGATGGACCAAAAATCTTGAATTTTTTTTTGCGCAATTTAGATAAGACATTCCTAAAATTTCGATGTAACGATACAAGAAATTTTTTAAATATCCAGAAGTATTGCAAAAACATTCTAAAAAACAACTCTCAATTTCTAGGAACAGATTTTCTAGAAAAATCTATAGCCTCCAAGTCTGAATATGAGTTATTGGAAATTTCTGAACTCTCGAAAAAAAGTGTCGAATTCTGGAAAAGATTTTTTTAAAATTTTTGCGCCCTGAAGAAAATCTTTGCAATTTATAAGACAATATTAAAATCTAGAAGAGAAATTACTGAAAACAGCATCAAAGAAAATTCTAAAAATATTAAAACGAACATTATAAAACATCTAGAACTCTCGAATAAAATCTTTGCTAAAAATTTTGGAAATATCTATTTATTTATTAGATAAGAAAACGAAATTACTGTACACTTTTTAGAATCTTCAAAAACAGTTTTATAAACCTAAAATGGAATCTTGTGAAAAATTCTAGGAACCTCAATGAAAGAAAAACTAAAAGTACGGATCATCTGAGAAAATTATAGAAATTTAGAAGAAAATTTTCTAATAGAAAAAGTTGAACAAAATCTTGTATAGAAACCACGAAAATATTTTTATAAATTAATATAAATAATGACTTTTTGAAACTCTTGAAAAAAATCTTTGCTAAACCTGTAAAAATTTCTAGAATTCTTTGGAAAGGAAGTTGCAATAAAATCTAAAAGTATGGAGGACAAATTACTGAAATTTCAAGAATCTTTAAAGAAAACTCTAATAAATTTTCTGAAATATTCTAAAGTTAAATATTTTTCTCACAAATTAAGAACTTTACGAAAAACCTGTATTTATAAAACTTGTTCAGTTTCTCATTCCCTTTAACTTTTGTTTGAAAAATAATGTAATATTTTTTAAATTTAGATTTTAAATATTGAGAAAAAACAAAAAAAAAAACGCCTCGAGTAAACATCCACTTCCGGTTTATGTTCATCAAAAGCTTTTCAGTTCCAGTTTTTAATGATAAAACATAAACAGTCCTCAGACATTCTCATTCACGAAAACAATACTTTCCACAAATGGTGATGTGGCCATCATAGTAATTTCCCTATATTTTACTCGAAAACTATGAGGTTTACGAAAAAAAGCAATTCCTACTAATTTGTTCAGTATTGGATTCTCTACAATTATTTGTTATGTAGCAATTAACAAAAAATATCAAAATTTTCAATTTTTATTATTTTTTCTCGAAAGTTAAGAATTTTATGAAAAATATGTTTTAACAAAACTTGTTTAGTTTTTCATTCCCTTTAACTTTTGTTATTTTTCATAAAATTTTTCACTTTTGAGAAAAAAAATAAAAATTGAAAATTTTGACATTTTTTGTCAATTGCTAATAAACTATTGGAGTTACATGAAACTTTTATTAGAAATAATTGTAGAGAATTGGAAAGTAAACAAATTATAAAGAATAGACTTTTTTCGTAAACCTCAAAGTTTTCGAGAAAAATATAGGGAAAGTACTATGATGGCCACATCACAATTTTATACTATATAGGGAAAGTAAAAATTAAAAAAAAAAGGACATAAAGCGGAATATAATAGAACGAAAATAAAATATAAAAGCCAAAAGGGAAAATACAGAAGGCAAGGAACGAAAGATAGAAAAGAGCAGTTAAAAGATAAATAAGCATAATAAACACAAAACAAAAATTGAAGATAAACAAATGGGCGAAAAATTACAGATACCGAAATTGACACCCTAGTAGACAAAATATAGAAATAAAGCATAGAAAGCAAAGTAGAAGTTAAAAATAAAATGATTCTTGGCAACTAAGGGATGATAAAGAAGAACAAAGATGATAAAAGATAGAAGAAGCAAAAGGGAGAAGGTAGAAGACAAGAGAAAACAGAGTTTAAAGAAAATTAGAAACGTAGGGTAAAAAACAGATAAAAGACAGACGAAAACAAAAGATAGAAGACAAAAACACGAAGTCAAAAAGCAGAATATACAAAGCAGAAGATAAAATGTAGAAAGCAAGGAAACTAACATAAAACGAAAGTCAAGCAACAGAAAAAAAAACACCTAAGATAAATAAAAGGGAAAAGCGAGAATACAGAAAAGACAAGAAATAAACTCTTAGACTGATGTAAAAAAAAAATCAAAAAATAGAAGACAATACTAAAAGATGTGTTGCACATAGATAACAAAAGAAAAAAGCAAAAGACAAAAATAAACTAGGTAAATAAAAATAAATGGAAAATTATGTAAAAAAAAACCTAGCATACAAATAAACAAATAACAGTAAATAGAAGGCAAAAGAAGAAGATAGAAGCAGAAAACAGAAGCTAAAAGGCAAGAAAGGTAGAAAGACATGTGATAAATAAGAGGCGGCTGTTTTTTGCCACACAAAAGAAACAGTAGAAAAATGAAGAAGATCAAAGGTAGATGAATAAAGTGCAAAAGAAGCGATACAAAGACTAGAGACAAAATATAAGCGACAAAGTGCAGAAGACGGATAATGAAAGACAAAAAAGACAAGAAAAATATAAACGGAGAATTTTGGTGACAAAGATGATAAAAAATAAATAGCCTAAAAAGGAACCAAATAGAAAAAAAAAACAGAAAACTAAGAACAAAAATAAGTGGAAAACGTCACACAAAAATAGATTTAAGATAGATGGCCACAGAATATATAGAAAAAAGAAAAAGCCAAAGATAAAACACTTTAGGCCAATAACAGAAATCATAGAATTAAAAAACAAGAAACAAAAGGCAGGAAATAAAACACCAAAGGAAAAGAAAAATACCATTTGAAAATAGAAGTCAAAAGACTAAAGATAAAAAACACAAAAAATGGGAGACACAAGGCAAACAGAAAAAAGTAAAGTACAAAGCAAAATGGAGATGACAGAAAATAGAAGACAAAGGCAAAATGCTGGCACAAATGATAGATGACCAATGACAATAGTCATTTGCTACAAATTAATAATAGTAAAAGAGGGAAGACACAAAATACATATAAAAAAAGAGACAAAGGACAAAACAGGAAATATAAAATAAAAGACAGAAGACTATATAGAGAGACAAGAGTAGACAAACGATGAAAAGATTCAGAGATTTCAGAAAATGAAAAAAAATTGGAAGAGGACAGAAGATAGAAAGCAAAAGATTAACAACAAATATATAATGATAAAAATTGAAAAATTACAAAACGAAGGCAAAAAATAAAAGAAACAATAACTAGAAGAAAAAATACAGAAGATAAAAGAGGCACAGAGATTTCAGGAGATGGATAAATTAAAAGAGGGCAGAAGATAGAAAACAAAAAATTAACAACAAAAATGAAAAAATTGAAAAAGTTACAAAACGGTATAACGACAATCACTGAAAGACAAAACACAGAAAATAAAAGATATAAGAGAGAGCACAAAAGATAAAAGATAATTTAAAAATAGAGACTAGAGAAAACAGAAGGCAGATATTGAAGAAACTAAAGAGCCAAGACAGAAAATGGAAAAGTCATCAAAAAATTAAGAACAAAAATAAGTGGAAAACGACAAAAGCAGAAGACAATAGACAAAATGCAGAAAAAAAGGCGAAAGACAAAAGTCAGAAAACATAGGATAAAGGATAAAGAAAAACCAGAAAGAAAGAATAAAAGGCACGAAACAAAACAATGCAGAAAATGGAAAACTACTGAAAAATATCTCTTAAAAACAGAAGTCGAAAAACTAGCGACAGGTAAACACCAAAGGCAGAGCTCAGAAAATAGGAGAAAAAAAAATCAAACTAAAAAAAAACAGAAAAAAAGTGCATCGTATATATATGGCAAAAGGCAAACAAATTGATAGATGACCAGAAACGGCATAAAAACATAATAGAAAACAGACAAAAATAAAACATAGATGACAAGATATGAGGGACAAAGGACCAGAAATCAGAAGATAGAAGAGAAAGGTAAAAGGCAAAAACAGAAGATAGAATCCTGGTTACAAATATAATATGACAATAAAAATAAAAAGACATATAAAGCATCAGAAGAATAACAACGAAGAAAAAAGGTAGAAGACAAAAGATAAAACATCGGATAGAAAATAAAAGACTGAAAACAAAACATAAAAAAAAGGACAAAGCTGATGAATAAAGTAAAAATCGAAAGATGATAGAAACAAGAAACAAAAGATAGATCAAACAAAGAAAACTAAATAACAAAAGATAAGAGACATACGAGAAAATATGATAATATAAAAGTCGAAAATCAGAAGTCAAATAAAAGACGTAACAAAAATAATTCAGGCGGAAGGTAATAAAATATAAAGAAAGACACAAAAAAAGAAAAGCTATGTATTTTTCTTAAAATAGGCAAAAAAAGAAAGATTAAAACAAAAGTAATAGATGAGAATGAAACAGAATATAAAGATTAACGACAGAAAATATTCAAAATATGATATATGATTAAAAATCTAAAAGGCATAAGAAACATAGACGAAAGACAAACATTGAAGATATAAGATTGGTAGCAAATAAAAAATATTTAAAAAAGACACAAAAGGCAGAAAAAACTGACCTACCCCATGAATGTATATAATATTATTTTTGGAAATAAACGAATTGAATTGTAAAATTTGTAAGGTAGAAGACACAAAAAAAATACAAATCAGGAATTAATGATAAAAAAGAGAAATAATTATAGAAAAGAGACTGAAATTGAAGCATATAAGATAATATTTAGATACAGGACAAAAATAAAGAAGGAATGTAGAGGGCGAAAGAAAGAGGAAAAGGTCAGAAGGTAAAATCTACAATGCAGAAGACTGTCGACCAATAAAAAAAAAAATGAAAGATAAAGAACTACACATAAAGACAAAGGACAGAAGCTATAGTCACTGAATAAATTTCGAGTGTTGAAAAAGTACAGTTTTATTCATCACCTGATTTAAGATAAATTACAAAGTTACTGCTTAAAGCATGCAAAAAAGGACTGAAGCTAAAACACAGAAAATAGAAAAAAAACAAAAGTAAAGGAAAACGAAAAAACAAAGGCAGTAGATAATAGGTGACTAAAAATTCTCAAAAAACTGAAGTCTTATCATGGCAGATAAACGAGCAGGGATAAAGAAGAAAAGATTTAAAAAATCAGAAGATGAAAAAATAAAATAAAACAGATAGAAATACAGAAAACAAAATGAGAAAGCAAAAGTCTGGTGACAAGTGAAGATGATTAAAAAGAAAAAACATAAAGCGTAGAAGAAAAAAAATAAGATTAGAAAGACAGAAAACAAAGATCAAAACCAAAGAAAAAACGTCAAAGATTGTAAACTAAAAACAGAAAACAAAAAAATAAGATAAACAGGAAAAGGACAAAAGACTGAATATTTGCGGTAAATAATAATAGGGACACAAAAATCATACAAAAAACAAAGGAGGCAAATGTTTCGTCCTTTGCCTCCTTGGACAAAATAGAAAACATATAAGGCGAAAGGTAGAAGACAGAAAATAGTAGACACAAAATGAAAAGTAAAGGGTAGAAACAAAAGCAGAAAACAAAACACAAAAAATAGACAAAAGACAGAAGAAAAAGTAAAAAGACTGACGACAGAAACAGTAGACTGAATGAAACGCGAAACAAGATAAACAATAACAGAAACAATAGAAGAAGATCAAGTAGAAGAGGAAAAAGACCAAAAGACGAAAGAAAAGAGAAGGAGACAGGAACTAGAAACAGAAGATGAAACACAAAAACTAAAATATTGGTAACAAATAGAAGATGTTAGAGGAAATAAAAATATAGAAACCAGAAGACTAAATAATTGGTAAACTATAGAAGCTAACACACGAGATAAAAGGTAATAGATAGAAAAGCATAGGGGATAAATGACGGAAGACAGAAGTTGATAAACAGGAGAAAATATACATATACAAATTCCAAAAGACGATAATCAAAAGATTGATTGAATACAGATAAACAGAAACAGAAACAGAAAATCAGTAACAAAAGTCATAATTTTCTTGACACTTAAAAGATAATTAAAAAAAGAAACGATAGAAGACAGAAAAAAAACAGAGAAAATGAAATGTAGAAAGTAAAACATAAAACCATGGTTAAATACTGAAGAGAAAAATCAAAACACAAAAGTCAATAGAATAAAGATGAGACACAGAAACTTAATATTAAATTTTAAATATCCCTCTCTTCACTGTAATTTTCACAAATATGGGACACAGAAGACAAAATTAAATGGAAAAAAGGAAAGATAACAATATACAAAAGACAGATTTGCTACAAATTAAAGATGGTGAAAAAGAGAAGACACAAAATACACATAAATTGAGGCAAAAGACAAAACAGGATATATTAAAAAGACAGAAAACAATATAGAGAGACAAGAGGAGACAAATTATAAAAATCAGAGATTTCAAAACATGAAAAAGAAATTGAAAGAGGGTAGTAAGGAAGATAGAAAGCAATAGATTAAAAATATATATAAAATGATAAAATTGAAAAAGTTACAAAACGACATTCAAAAAATAAAGGAGAGAATTACAAGCAGAAAAAAAACACAGAAGATAAAAGAGAAAAACATAAGATAAATGAAAAATAGAGAAGAGGGAAAACAGAAGGCAAATATTGAAGATACTAAAGAGCAAAGACAAAAATTGGAAAAGTCAAAGAGCAAAAACCAAAAAAAAACTATGGCAAAAATAAGTGAAAATCGATAAAAAACAGAAGTTAAAAGACTGAAGATAGATGACAAAAAAAAGGTGCAGAAAAGACAAAAGACAAAAAAATAGGAGAAAAGAAAGAGAAAAAAAAAGAGTAAACAGCAGGGAACAAAACAACAAAGGAAAAGGAAAAATACTGAAAAATATCTCTTAACAAGCTCATTTACAGACACAATTACACAAATCACACGGCGGAAGGACCACGTGGTCGATAGCCAAACACTACTATTACCACAATCTCTTAAAAAGTTTGAAAGATTAGCGACAGATAAAAGGCAAAGGCAACAAAAGGTAAACGAAAGAAAAAAACTCAAAATAAAATACAACGCAAAATAAAAATTAAGGAAAATAGAAATGACAGAAAATAGAAAATAACGGCAAAAAGCAAATAAAAATTGCAGCCAGAAAAACATAACAGACAATAGACAAAAGATTGACGACAAGACATGAGGGACAAAGGAACAAAGACAGACATCAGAAGATAGAGGATATACAGAGAAAGATAAAAGGCAGAAACATTAGAAAAGAAGCATGAAGATAAAATGTAGAGGATGAAAGGATGAAAGATAAAATAGTGAACAAGTAACAAAAAATAAAAGCAGAAAACAAAATATGAAGCAAAAGCTAAAAGCAGCAAATGATAAAATATGATAGAAACAAGAAACTAAAGATAGAACAAACAGAGAAAAACAAACCTAAAAGAAAAGAATAAAAGACGAAAAACAAAACTCAAAAAGGCCGAAATTAGAAAACAAGTGATCGATAGAATAAATAAAACGAAAAACACACTAAAAATGAGATGCTTTGTCTTTCTACTAAAGTAGTCAAAGAGAAAAATGGATAAACAGAAGATAGGAGCGAAGGCCGAACCAGAGGACAAAGATGCACGGCAGAATATAGGCAAAATATAATAGGTGAAAAAGGCAGATGACAAAAACAGAAGATAAAATACAGAAGTCTATAAGGCTGGTGGCTAATAGAAAATAATAAAAAAAGACACAGAAAAAAAATGTAAGGCAGAAGACATGAAATAATAAATAAATAATAAAAATAAACAGAAAATAAAGGATATAAGATAATAACAATGCATATAGCAAACGAATAGAAATAATTTAGAAGGAGCAAAAAACGAAAAGGTTAGAATACAGAATTTAGAAAGCAGATGACTAACGACCTAAAAGAACGATAAGGAAGAAAAAGATACATAAAAAGCAAAGGAGATAAAAGGTAGAAAGTAAAAGGCAGAATATGATACACAGAAAACAATAAAGAACCGATAGAATACAGAAAAAAAGACATACGACGATAGATGATCAAAAAAGACAACTAAAGTCAAATTTTGGTAGATAGAAGAGAAGAAATATAGAACAAAAGATAAAAACAAAAAAGAAAATATAAACAAATAAAACCAGAAACCAAAAGTCTTGTGGCCAATGAAGATGATAAAAAAGAAACAAAAATAGAAGAAAATAAAGAACATAGAAGTTAGAAGATATAAGAAAAACAAGAAGCAGAGGGCAAAGACAAAATATAATAGACTAAAGGCCGAAAACGAAAGATAAGAGAAGAGCAAACAAATTGGAAACAATAAAAAAATATTAGACAAAATAATGTACAAAAAACAATGGAGGTATAAAACGATACAAACAAATAATAGTAGACAAAAGATAGAAAATTATGGACAGAAAAGTCAGAAGACAAATCACAAAAAATCAAAGGACAAAACGAGAAAATTAAAGAACGAAAGAAAAAGTAAAAAGAGAGAAGATGAAAATAGTAGACTGGTGATGACAAAGTTGACAAATATAATAAAAGACATAAAAGGTGCGAAAGAGAAATCAAGAACATGAAAGGTACAAGGAATAGGAAAGATAAAAAAGGGTAATAACACGAGAGACAAATGGCCAAAAGACCAAAAGAGAAGACAGAAACAAGAAACAGAAAACAAAACACAAAAGTTAATAGAAAAATATTGAATACGGAAAACATAATTAAAAGCATAAGAGCAGATAACAAAAGAGAAAATAAAAATTGTAAAAAAGATACAAATAAAAAAATAAAAGAGAAAAAAGATAGAAACAAAACAGGAAATATAAAATTAAAGACAAAAGATAATACAAAGGGACAAGAGTAGACAATCGATATAAAATAAACTGCAGAAACAAAAGCAGAAGACAAAACTCAAGAAACGGAATATAAAAGGTGGGAAACAAGATTAACAACAAAGTAAGAATGTGAGTATTTGTTTGATTTAAGTTACATCCAATATACGGAGTGAACAAAAACGAAAACAAGTGTAAATTATTTGAGCATTTAACATTATTACTAATATTATTATTTTCGTATAATTTTGTACATTTCTAGTGTCACTAGTAGTGGTCCCCAAGGTAATTTCAGTACTGCACAAAGGATACATTCGGACAAACATTAAACTACGACCAAAGCGTTACGTTAATAAATTATCGCGCACGGCTTTAACATTCACAAACGTAAAGGTGGAAATTAGCCGCTAATAAACAGTCTGTGTGTGATCACAAACAAAGTGAATTGATTACACAAGATATCTAAATTTACTTAGAGCATAGTAAATATATAAAACAAGAAACATTCAATTAAGTTTATAATACGTTTTCGACAATTACACGAAACTATAAATTGGTTATTAATACAAAACAGTAATTAGCGTTTTGCATAGTTGATGTTAAATAGAAATAGCCACTATTCATGGCAGGATGCGTGGCGGTGGTGGTGGTTTCCATTGACTGATTGTTGGTTCTTGTATTTAATAATACAGCAGGTTGGAATAATAATCCGTTCGTTACGATTAAAACGGTGAAATATTAAATTTAAATTCCGCACTCATGTTTCTTATTAGGGGAAATTAAGTCCATGCCAACATAAATATCTCCCGTTTGAAAATCAATTTCATCACTTCTCTGTATTTATCCCTTTGTTACGTTTATGACGGACTGACAATATTGTACATAGTTAAATTTTTGTTGATGTTTTAAAAACTGGAGGGTGGGATAGAGGACACCCACCCACCCTACATATATAACTTGTTATAAACTACAAACAGTGTTTTTTGTTTAAGAAAACTTAAAACTGTAAATTATTATGAAAATATATTTATGTATTAAAAACACGAGGTTTTAAATTAATTTTAAATTTCTTTGTAGGGTGGGTGGGTGTCCAATAACACCAGCTTCAATTATATCAATACAAACTAAAGCTAACTGTGTTAAAAATAGTATTTTTCATTTGAAATTTCCTATCTTTTAAAGTTTCCAAGAAAATTAATGTTCTGACATTTTCTATATTATTACGTTACTTACATGATTACCCATATTTTACTCGTTTGATTTCTTTATCTATTTAAATTATTCCTTAATTAAATTTTATATAATATACAAGGGCCACACGGGAAGTAAATATTTTACAACAAAAAAATCAATTGAAAATTTCCTACAAACTGAAAAACCACCAAATTCAATTTTTTTTTACAAACAAAACAGATGAAATTTTACCAAAGGCGTTTTTGTTTTTTCATTTGAAATTAGCAAAAAAACAGTTGAAATTTTACAAAAGAAACAGTTGAAATTTTTCTGCAAAAAGAATAATCATATGAAAATGTACATAAAAACAATTTTACCAAATACGAAAATAATTGACAATTCGCACAAGAAAACAGAAATTTTTAAAAAGAACATGCTCAAAAACAGTTGAAATTTATACAAAAAAACAGTTGGAATTTTACGAATAGCAAAAACAATTGAAAATTCGCTAAGGAAACGCAAATGAAAATTACACAAAAAAATGCTAAAAATAGTTGATATTTTACATAAAAACATGACAATTGCATAATAAACACCCTTGAAATTTTGCTAAAAGCAAAAACGATTTAAAATTTGCTAAGAAAAAACAGATGTTTCAAAAAATTATCAAAAACAGTTGAAATATGACAACAATTGAATGAATATATGCAAGTTTGCACAAAAAAAATCAATTGGTATTTCACCAAGAGCAAAAAGAATTTAAAATTCGCTAAGAAAAACTAGGTCATTTTTTTAATGTAAAAAAACAGTTGAAATTTTACAAAATAAAAAACAGTTGAAAATTTTCTACAAATTTAAAAATCATAAAAAAATTTGCATAATAAAACAGTTAAAATATTTCCTAAAAGTAAGAACAATTTAAAATTTCCTCAGAAAAAATCAGGCGACTTTTTTAATCCTTAAAAACAGATGACATTTTAGAACAAATAAAAAACAATTGAAAATTTCTATAAAATTAAAAAAACAAATGAATATTTACACGAAAAAAAAAACAGTTGCAATTTGACTAAAGGCAAAAACCAAAACATTAAACGAAAATTTGGATAAAATAACAGTTGAAATTTTACCTAAAGTCAAGAACAATTTAAAATTTGCTAAGAAAAATCGTTTGAATTTTTTTAAATTCTCAAAATCAGTCGAAATTTAAATTAAAATTTCTACAAAAACAAATACAGATGAAATTTCACCAAAGGTGTTTTTGTTTTTTCATTTCGAATTAGCTAAAAAACCGACGAAATATATAAAAAAAAAGCTCAAAACAGTTGAAATTTTACATAATATGTATTATATTTTATATTGCACTTAAATGGACTTCCGTAAATAAATAAATAAAAAGAAACAATTGAAAATTTCCTAGAAAATAATTAATCAAACGAAAATGTAAAAAAGCCAGGTGCAAAAAAATTACAATTCGCTAAGAAAAAGCTAGTTGAAATATTACAAAAAAAACAATTGAAAATCTCCTACAAAATGAAAATTTACACAAAAAAAGTTGAAACTTTACCAAAAACAATAACCATTTAAACTTTGCTAAGGAAAAACAGTTGAAAAAAACAATGATCAAACACTGTTGAAATTTTACAACCTAAAAACTTCCTACAAAATGGAAATTCAAACGAAAATTTACACAAAAATAAAACAGTTGAAATTTTTATAAAAGCAAAACCCACTTAAAATTCCCTAAGAAAAAAAAACAGTTGAAATTTTACCAAAGACAAAAACAACTTGAAATTCACTAAAGAAAAAAGTAAAAAAAAATACTCAAAAACAGTTGAAATTTTACAACAGTTGAAAATTGTCTACAAACTGAAAAACCATACGAATATATTATAATAATAATAATAATTATTATTATTATTATTAACAATTTAAAATTTGCTAAGAAAAATCGGGTGAAATTTTTTAAATTCTCAAAATCAGTCGAAATTTAAATTAAAATTTTTACAAAAACAAATACAGATGAAATTTCACCAAAGGTGTTTTTGTTTTTTCATTTCAAATTAGCTAAAAAAACCGACGAAATATATAAAAAAAGCTCAAAACAGTTGAAATTTTACAAAAGAAACCATTGAAAATTTCCTAGAAAATAATTAATCAAACGAAAATTTAAAAAAGCCAAGTGCAAAAAAATTATAATTCGCTAAGAAAAAGCTAGTTGAAATTTTACAAAAAAAAAACAATTGAAAAAAATTTTTACCAAAAACAATAACCATTTAAACTTCGCTAAGGAAAAACAGTTGAAAAAAATGATCAAAACTGTTGAAATTTTACAACAAAAAAACTTCCTACAAAATGAAAATTCAAACGAAAATTTACACAAAAATAAAATAGTTGAAATTTTCCTAAAAGCAAAAACCACTTAAAATTCCCTAACAAAAAAAAAAACAGTTGAAATTTTACCAAAGACAAAAACAACTTGAAATTCACTAAAGAAACAAAGTTAAAAAATATACTCAAAAACAGTTGAAATTTTACAACAGTTGAAAATTGTCTACAAACTGAAAAAGCATATGAAAATTTCCATAAAAATCAGTTGAAATTTTACCCAAAAGTAAAAACAATTTAAAATTTTCTAAGAAAAATCAAGTGAATTCTTTTAAATGCTCAAAATCAGTTGAAATTTTCCAAAAGAAACAATTGAAAATTTCCTAGAAAATGAATAATCAAACGAAAATGTAAAAAAACAAGTGCAAAAAAATTCAATTCGCTAAGAAAAAGCTTTTTGAAATTTTACAAAAAAAAATTGAAAATATCATATAGAATGAAAATTTGCACATAAAACCAGTTGAAATTTTACCAAAAACAAAATCGCTAAGGAAAAACTGTTGGAAAGTGCAAAAAATTACAATTCACTAAGAAATAGCTGGTTGAAATTTTACAAAAAAAAAAAAACAATTGAAAATCTCCTACAAAATGAAAATTTACACCAAAAAAAGTTGAAATTTTATCAAAAACAATAACCATTTAAACTTCGCTAAGGAAAAACAGTTGAAAAAAAGAAAAAAAAAATGATTAAAAACTGTTGAAATTTCACAATAAAAAAACAATTGAAAACTTCCTATAAAATGAAAATTCAAACGAAAATTTACACAAAAATAAAATAGTTGAAATTTTCCTAAAAGCAAAAACCACTTAAAATTCCCTAAGAAAAAAAAAACAGTTGAAATTCTACCAAAGACGAAAACAACTTGAAATTCACTAAGGAAAAAAAGTTATACTCAAAAACAGTTGAAATTATACAACAGTTGAAAATTGTCTACAAACTGAAAAACCATACGAAAATTTCCATAAAAATCAGTTGCAATTTTACCCAAAAGAAGAAATAATTTAAAATTTTCTAAGAAAAATCAGGTGAATTCTTTTAAATGCTCAAAATCAGTTGAAATTTTCTAAAAGAAACAATTGAAAATTTCCTAGAAAATGAATAATCAAACGAAAATGTAAAAAAAAAACTAGTACAAAAAAATACAATTCGCTAAGAAAAAGCTCTTTGAAATTTTACAAAAAAACATACAGAATGAAAATTTGCACATAAAATTAGTTGAAATTTTACCAAAAACGAAAACCCTAAGAAAAAACTGTTGGAAAATGCAAAAAAATCAAACGAAAATTTAAAAAAGCCAAGTGCAAAAAAGTTACAATTCGCTAAGAAAAAGCTAGTTGAAATTTTACAAAAAAACAATTGAAAATCTCCTACAAAAAGAAAATTTACACAAAAAAAGTTGAAATTTTACCAAAAACAATAACCATTTAAACTTCGCTAAGGAAAAACAGTTGAAAAAAACAAAAAAAATGATTAAAAAGTGTTGAAATTTCACAACAAAAAAACAATTGAAGACTTCCTACAAAATGAAAATTCAAACGAAAATTTACACAAAAATAAAACAGTTGAAATTTTCCTAAAAGTAAAAACCACTTAAAATTCCCTAAGAAAAAAAAAAACAGTTGAAATTCTACCAAAGACAAAAACAACTTGAAATTCACTAAAGAAAAAAAGTTAAAAAATATACTCAAAAACAGTTGAAATTTTACAACAGTTGAAAATTGTCTACAAACTGAAAAACCATACGAAAATTTCCATAAAAATCATTTGAAATTTTACCCAAAAGCAAGAACAATTTAAAATTTTCTAAGAAAAATCTAAGGTGAATTCTTTTAAATGCCCAAAATCAGTTTTTTCCAAAAGAAACAATTGAAAATTTCCTAGAAAATGAATAATCAAACGAAAATGTAAAAAAAAAACAAGTGCAAAAAAATACAATTCGCTAAGAAAAAGCTCTGAAATTTTACAAAAAAACAATTGAAAATTTCATACAGAATGAAAATTTGCACATAAAATCAGTTGAAATTTTACCAAAAACGAAATCGCTAAGGAAAAACTGTTGGAAAGTGCAAAAAAATACAATTCACTAAGAAAAAGCTAGTTGAAATTTTACAAAAAAAAACAATTGAAAATCTCCTACAAAAAGAAAATTTACACAAAAAAAGTTGAAATTTTACCAAAAACAATAACCATTTAAACTTTGCTAAGGAAAAACAGTTGAAAAAAACAAAAAAAAAATTATGAAAAACTGTTGAAATTTCACAACAAAAAAACAATTGAAAACTTCCTACAAAATGAAAATTCAAACGAAAATTTACACAAAAATAAAACAGTTGAAATTTTCCTAAAAGCAAAAACCACTTAAAATTCCCTAAGAAAAAAAAAACAGTTGAAATTTTACCAAAGACAAAAACAACTTAAAATTCACTAAAGAAAAAAAGTTAAAAAATATACTCAAAAACAGTTGAAATTTTAAAACAGTTGAAAATTGTCTACATACTGAAAAACCATACGAATATATTATAATAATAATAATAATTATTATTATTATTATTATTATTAACAATTTAAAATTTGCTGAGAAAAATCGGGTGAATTTTTTTAAATTCTCAAAATCAGTCGAAATTTAAATTAAAATTTTTACAAAAACAAATACAGATGAAATTTCACCAAAGGTGTTTTTGATCTTTCATTTCAAATTAGCTAAAAAACCGACGAAATATATATAAAAAACAGATCAAAACAGTTGAAATTTTACAAAAGAAACAATTGAAAATTTCCTAGAAAATAATTAATCAAACGAAAATGTAACAAAGCCAAGTGCAAAAAAATTACAATTCGCTAAAAAAACGCTACTTGAAGTTTTACAAAAAAAGCAATTGAAAATCTCCTACAAAATGAAAATTTACACAAAAAAAGTTGAAATTTGACCAAAAACAATAACCATATAAACTTCGCTAAGGAATAACAGTTAAAAAAACAAACAAAAAATGATCAAAAACTGTTGAAATTTTACAACAAAAAAACTTCATAGAAAATGAAAATTCAAACGAAAATTTACACAAAAATAAAACAGTTGAAATTTTCCTAAAAGCAAAAACCACTTAAAATTCCCTAACAAAAAAACAGTTGAAATTTTAGCAAAGACAAAAACAACTTGAAATTCACTAAAGAAAAAAAGTTAAAAAGTATACTCAAAAACAGTTGAAATTTTACAACAGTTGAAAATTGTCTACAAACTGAAAAACCATACGAATATATAATAATAATAATAATAATTATTATTATTATTATTAACAATTTAAAATTTGCTAAGAAAAATCGGGTGAATTTTTTTAAAATTTAATTTAAATTAAAATTTTTACAAAAACAAATACAGATGAAATTTCACCAAAGGTGTTTTCGTTTTTTCATTTCAAATTAGCTAAAAAAACCGACGAAATATATATAAAAAAGCTCAAAACAGTTGAAATTTTACAAAAGTAACAATTGAAAATTTCCTAGAAAATAATTAATCAAACGTAAATTTAAAAAAGCCAAGTGCAAAAAAATTACAATTCGCTAAGAAAAAGCTAGTTGAAATTTTACAAAAAGACAATTGAAAATTTACACAAAAAAGTTGAAATTTTCCTAAAAGTAAAAACCACTTAAAATTCCCTAAGAAAAAAAAAACAGTTGAAATTCTACCAAAGACAAAAACAACTTGAAATTCACTAAAGAAAAAAAGTTAAAAAATATACTCAAAAACAGTTGAAATTTTACAACAGTTGAAAATTGTCTACAAACTGAAAAACCATACGAAAATTTCCATAAAAATCAGTTGCAATTTTACCCAAAAGAAGGAATAATTTAAAATTTTCTAAGAAAAATCAGGTGAATTCTTTTAAATGCTCAAAATTAGTTGAAATTTTCCAAAAGAAACAATTGAAAATTTCCTAGAAAATGAATAATCAAACGAAAATGTAAAAAATACAATTCGTTAAGAAAAAGCTCTTTGAAATTTTACAAAAAACCAATTGAAAATTTCATACAGAATGAAAATTTGCACCAGTTGAAATTTTATCAAAAACGAAAACGCTAAGGAAAAACTGTTGGAAAATGCAAAAAATGATCAAAAAACAATTTCAATTTCACAAAAAAAAACAATTGCAAACTGAAAATTCAAATAAAAATTTACACAAAAATCAGTTAAAAGATTACTAAAGGCAAAAACCATTTAAAATTCGCTAAGAAAAAGCTAGTTGAAATTTTCAAAAAAAAAAAACAATTAAAGATTTCTTACAGAATGAAAATTTGCACCAATAATTAGTTGAAATTTTACCAAAAACAATAATAATTTAAAATTTGCTAAGGAAAAACAGTTGAATATACAAAAAAATAATCAAAAAAACAGTTGAAATTTAATTTAAAAAATTCTTGCAAAATGAAAATTCAAAGGAAAATTTACACAAAAAACAGTTGAAATTTTACCACAAATGTACGAATGTTTTAATATATTTCGAAAACAGGATTTTGATTGTAAATTTAAATAAATATGTAGGGTGGGTGGGTGGCCTCTATTACACCCTCCAATTTCTTTAACATAAACCAACGATAATTATATTGATATTTTTTTTATAACATCGACGATTTTTCATTAAATTTTTTTCTTTCCATACAAATTTTTGCAATAAAATTTTTGTTAATGCTGGATAAAACTGGAGATTTTTAATGAAAAAATTTATGTAAAATTCAAAAGTGTATTTGTTTAATATTTGAAAACTTTATGAAGTAATAATAATAAAACAGTATTTCATCAAAATATTGGCATGCATAAAATAAGTTACATACATAATATTCATATATATATTTATATATAAATAAATTTTACCAGTTTTACGAAAATACCCCCCGTCATATATTTTTTTACGTCCGTTGTGTGTATATTACTAATATTTTCGCTATATAACTTGGAGTAGAGAGGGAAAAAATACGCCTCGGGGTGAATACATAACGCAGTAAAGTAAACGACGACGGGCGGACGGGTGAGCAGCAGCAGCAGTAGGTGGATGATGCGGGTGGTGGGCCGAGTAGGAGGAAAAAGTTAAAGCACTTTTAATAATTTTAATGGAGGACTACGGGTCGTTATGTTTATTGGATTTTACGTCGGGAAATGCAGGAGTAGAGAAGAAAACGTATCTTTTTATGTATGAACTTTTTTTTTCTCCATCCCTTTCTTCTCTTTTCCCTTTTCGCCGGGCCGGTGTATGTTCGTTAGAATATAAATTGAAAGTTAAATGGGCCATTTATTACGATCAGAGGGCGAGCGTAAGGGCTGTGTAATCTAAGAGTAACAATGATGGCGGCGGCGTAATAACGGGTAGAAAGACCTCGTTAAAGGGGCATTATTTCCATTAGATACAATGAAAAATAGATATAACAGAAATTACGGTGAATAGACAGGAGCGGAATGACGATTTGCAAAGCCGCTTATGGCCATAATCATAATTATTATTGTCCCCCGAACAAAAAAAAAAAAAACATGTGGTTATTGTTCAAGAAGTTTTTCTTGTAATGAATAGAATGGATTAAGATAATCTATAGATAAACTTTATAAGGGATATTTTACTTAAAAGTTAAATTAATGATGTTATATTGATAGAACAAATTTCTTATGAGACCACAAATTCCATTATTTCAAAGTTAAGTTGTTAATGTTCGTTATACATTTTGAAATACAAAATAAAAGACTTGATTTACCAACAAGAAATAAACAGTGTTATACAAACAAAGTAACTAAGTGTTGTATTTTTTATTTCAAAACCATAGCTTCCTATATATCTTTTATTTCTTTTACTCTTTATTGGAATATCTTGAAACTCAATTTTGCGTATATTGGATTTTTTTTTAAAATTAGTATGTTTCAAATAACTTACTGCAGACAAGTTCTCGTTGTGTGACGGCGCTGGCGTGGCTGCCGTTGACGAGGGCCTTCGCCCATCCGGCCAGGTCCCGGTGTGTCTCCGCTCGGAGGCTGTGCGTGATGACGCCCTCGGCGGTGGCGCAGCGTATGCTGAACTCCGGCAGTTCGGCCCGCTTCCCCGAGCCGACCAGGCGCGTCGCGATCAGGGGGAAGGCCTCGGCGGGGGCGCGCCACGCTTCCCCCGACCACGGGGCGCTCTCGTACAGCCGCAGCTCGCTGTCCGTCACCGCCGCGAATATCGAGTGCCACCGGTCCATGTCTTCCGAGCTTTCAGAGCTGGACATGTTCTGGAAAGTAAAGAAAAGATTATACTAGATGAAACAATTAAAATCAAGTTGGCATTTTTTAAATAGATTTCAAAGAATCTTACATAAAATTGATTATACTTAACAAAACTTGACTTTCTGAACATTAAAAAAAAACTCTCCCTCCAATCAGTAAGACATACGCAAGGGTTTTAATTATGAATTTTATTTTATTTAATCGTCGTGAACATAATTAATCAGAAAAATTACTTATACATAAGAAAATACAAAATAAACCCTGTAGTATGTTCTATTAATTGGAGAGTGGGATAGAGGCCACCCACCCACCCTACATATGCACCTCAATTTTAGTTACTGATCGTCGTTACGTTATCAAAGAAATTAATAAAAAAATTTGAGCGTGAGCAAAAAAATTTAGAAAGAAGAATTTATCGTAAATTTAAAAATAGTCAACTGTGTTTTCTTAATTAAAGAAAGAGCTAAAAGTCTTTTTCTCAGACTTATGATAAGCGTAAACACAAAATGATAAAACAATAATAATTGCTGATAGATTACACATGATTAATAACAAATTATAGTTGACAGATGTCATAACAGATACCTGACAAATTGCAAAAAATATGAAATAAACTGATGTTAAAGATACATATTTTTTTTAAATGGTTGTTAATATAGTTAATCACTAGTTCAAAAAATCTCATAATGTAGAGGCAAATGTTGAAATAAAACAATACAAACCTCTGACAAGATACATAATGTAATACATGATAGGTAATAAATAATATACAGGGTCTATTATGAAAGTAATGCTCGTTATTTTATTGTGACGCGAATATCAATAAAACTAGTTGGGAAACGTCGTACAGGATCTGCCCTTCTAATGCAGTCGGTCGCCAGTTTGCTGCGAACAGTCTGAGTGGAGTACTTGCCTTCGCGTAGAGTGTTTGTCGAATTTGTAACAGGTCGCGATGGAGCGTTTGCTTGAACGCAATCAAGTTTTGTGTGCGGCTTGGAAAGATTGCAACCGAAACATCCCAGATGCTTCAGAGGCCTTCAAGAATGACTGAATTTTAAGGTCATAGTCCAGAAGATGGCACAAACAAAGAAGGCCGACGAATCCTGTCCGAGAGATATCCAACAACGGCTCAACGGTTCAATTTGAGTTTTTACCGCAGAAAGAAACTGTCAACTTAGCCTTTTTCCTGCAATTATTCAAGAGATTGAAACGTCAGGACGCATGCTTGAGGGCTGACATCAAAGTCAAGGTCAGTCTCCACCATGGCAATGTCTACAGGAGTGGTGAAAATCCGCGTGAACTTCACCAGAAGCCACTTCATTGTGAACGAGTTACTGTCTGATATCGATAATGGGAAAAATTGGTCCTTATTTTTTTGAAGAAACCGAAGGCGCAGTTACCGTGAATGCAGCTCGTTACAGGAACATGATCGAGGAATTTTTTCTTCCAAGCCTCAAAGAAATGAAATGTTTTCAGAATGTTTTCAGCACGCTTTCCTGATTTGGCTCCATTCAATTTTTATTTACGGGGTTATTTGAAATCCCTAGTTTTTGTCGATCGACCACGGACCATAGCTCACCTCAAGAACAACATTCGCAATGCCATTGCCAAAATTCCGATTGATATGCTGCGAAGAGTGGTGATGAACTTCAAAAATCGACTTAATCAGTGCATGCATAATGGGGGTCGCCATTTAACCGATGTAATTTCCAAAACTGTATGAAAAAAAAAACTTGGGATATTGTATTCTCAAATAAAAAAAGAATTAAAACCATAACTGAAGTAGTTTTGTTTTTATTGATCTTTCAAATAAGTAAGTTTTTCTGGCGCACCCTGTATGTTTCTCTTTAATTTTGTTTTTTTTTTGCTTTTGTGTGTCTTTTTAGTACCATAAGTAATATAAGTATTTTTAGTGTAAATTCTAGTGTAAAATATAGTGGTAAAACAAAGTTATCGTGTTTTAATTACAACTCAAGATGGACCACGAAGTAAAAGCCCAAACCATCAAATATTTAAATACTTATATTTATAATTTGTAAAAAAGGTGTCATCAATAAATAAATAAATAGATCATCGTCAATAATCGTCAATCATTACCAACCATCGCTAATCATCGTCAGTCATCGCTAATCATAGCCAATCACTGTTAATCACAGCCACTCATCGTCAATCATCGTCCATCCCCGTATATCATCGCCTATCATCGTTCACTATTCTCTATCACCGTACATCATGTTCCAGCATCGAATATTATCGTTTATCGTCGTCAATCATTGTTCATCATCGCGCATCATCGTTATTTTATGTCACAACGACTAATGTCAACTAAAGCTCCCCAAAAGGGACCAAAGCAGCATATTTGCTTAAATACAACAAAAATGAAGAATACACAAGCACCATATTTTATTGGACAGTGGATCATTGGAAATGAGAACTCTGCCCGTGATTCTTGCTGTCTAAATTTGTTTTACGTGTATCATTAATTCATGTATTCTTTTGTATCGTTCATCAACACTCATCATCGTACATTATCGTCCAGCATTGTCCATTATTGCCTATCGTCGTCAATCATCGCCCATCATCGCGAATCATCATCAATTATCGATAATAATCGCTAATGGGGACTCCTAGGCCAGCGAAAAATCAACCACGCTCGCCATAACCGGGATCAATGAAGGCATATCCTGGTCGCACAAACCGTTACCCTTGTAACTGCGAGTAATTGTTTTTTCAGTGTATTCATGTTGTGTCAATAAAAATAGTTATCAGCAATTTCAGCACTTGGTTAATTAACGACGGAGGAAATTTTCCAGCTGCACAATATATTCCTCAAAATCTCTAAACATCGCCAATTATCGCCAATCAACGATGATAGACGTTCATAATCGTCCATTATCGTATATCATCGTCCTGTATCGTCCATCATAGTCTATCTTCGTCCAACATTATTTATCTACGTTAATAAGTTTTCATTATCGTTCACCATCGTTTATCAACGTTCATCTTCGTGTATCATCGTCCATCATCGTCCATTGTCATGCATCATCTACCATCTATCAAGTTTCCAAATAGGTGGCGTTTGTTATTTTTTAAATATTTTTTTCTTGATAATTAAAAAATGTGTGTCATTTTGTAAATTATCATTTTACAATAGATATACGTTAATTTTTCTCAAAAGATTTCTTACCATTTGTTACTTGTCGTCTGTCACCTTTTAATTTACACATTTTTTTAAAATTATTAAGTAAAAAAGTATACAAAAACAAAAGCTACCGATCATCTATTGTCAATAATCGTCTATCCATGTCTATCATCGTTGATCATCGTCAATCATTACCAATCAGCGCTAATCATCGTCAATCATCGTCCATCATCGTTCATCATCGTCTATCATCATTCATCAGCGCGCATCATCTTCAATCACTGCCAATCAGCGCTAATCATCGTCAATTATCGTCCATCATCGTCTATCATCGTTTATCAGCGCGCATCATCTTCAATCGTCGTCAATCGTCGCTAATTATCTTCGTTCGTCATCGTCCATAATCGTCTATCTGCGTTTATCATCGTTTATCATCGTTTATCATCGCTTATCATCGTCCATCATCGGCCATCATTGTCGCCTATCATCGTCCATTATCTTACATCATCGTTCAACATAATTCATCATCATTTTTGTCAAAGATTTCTTGCCTTTTGTGTAATAATTCCAATTTTCAATTTCAATTTTCAATTTTTTAGGAGAAGTAAAACTCTTGAAATGGATCATAACAAGAATTTTAGTTCTCCCTATTTTCCCTTAAGTAATACTCTCAAACACGTCATCGCCACCCTCAAGCGGATTTTTTCACCCTTTTCTGGTCGCTTAGATTTCTTCTATCATACAAAATATTCGCCTCTCTTATTTTTTTCTGCACTATATGTAACCTTTGCCCTCAATCAAAAGCCGCAAACTGTAGATCGCCTCATTTTCTCTGGTTTTTACCTCTATTTTACTCTTGTTACCTTATAATCTGCGAAACCCATAAGCTCGATCCCATGCTTTATTTTCTAGTCTTGAACGTCATTATAAAATATTTTAATTGGGTAATGTATTTGTTGGGAATTAAATAAATAAATAAATAAATACATTTAGAAAAATAAAAACTACCGATTTAGAAACTTCATCCACCATCCATCGTCTATCATCAGTCATCGTTAATCATAGCTAAACAACGTTAACCATAGGCAGTCATCGCCAATCATTGTCCATCATCATTAATTATCGCACTTCATCGTTCATCGTCATCCATTATCGTCTATCATCGTTCATCATCGTTAATCATCCACCATCATCGTCCATCGTTGTCTATCATTGTCCATTATCGTACTTCATCATTCATCATCGTCTATCATTGTTTATCATCGTTAATCATAGTTTATCTTCGTTCGTCATCGTCCATCATCGTCCATCGTCGTCTATTATCGTCCATTATTGTACTCGTTCATCATCGTTCATCATCGTCTATCATCGTTCATTATTTAAGAACCTTGGTTCTTCTTATTCTTCGTTTAAAGTATATTTAAAGAAGAAATAATTTATTTAATTTCTTGTTTACCTCTATTTGAATTTTGAAGTCTTTTTTATTTAAGTGTACTGCTTTTTGTCCAATTAAACTTTAGTTTCATTTTGCTGATGCAGAATTCAAAATATTATTTAATCTTATATTTTTATGTTTTAAATTTTGTAATTTCTATTGTAATTTAGTTTCAGTTTTATGTATATCAATGTATTTGTAATTATTATTGTAAATGAGGTTACCCGTGAATAAATTATAATTATTATTATTATTTTCATTGTCCATCATCGTCTAGCATCGTCCATTATCGTACTTCATCGTTCATCATCGTCCATTACTATACTTCATCGTTCATTATCGTCCATTATCATCTATAGGCGTTTATCGTCGTTCATTATCCACTATCATCGTCCATAATCCATCGTTCATCATCGTCCATCGTCGTCTATCATCGTCTATTATCGTACTTCATCGTTCGACCATCATCGTCCATCGTCGTCCATCATCGTCCATCATCGTTCATTATCGTCCATCGTCGTCTATTATCGTATTTTATCGTTCATCATCGTCTGTCATCGTTCATCATCGTCCAACATCGCCTATCATCATCCATTATCGTACTTCAACGTTCATCATCGTCAATCATATATTTTTTTAAAGATTTCTTGCCATTTCTGTGATATAGAAAAATAAAAGATGTCGATTTAAAAACTTCATCAATCGCAAATCTCCATCTATCATCATCTATCATCGTTGATCATAGTCAATCATTACCAATCATCGTTATTCGTCCATCTTCGTTCATCATTGTCCATCGACGTCTATTATCGTACTTAATCGTTCATCCTTGTCCATTATCGTCTATCATTCAGCATCGTCCATCATCGTTCATCAACGTTCATCGTCGTCTATCATCGTCTATTATCGTACTTCATCGTTCATTATCGTCTATCATATTTCATCGTCCATCATCGTCCATAATCGTCTATCATCGTTCATCATCGACGTCCATTATCGTCCATCATCGTTCATCATCGTCCATTGTCGTCTATCATCGTCTACTATCGTACTTCATGTTTATCACCGTCTATCATCGTTCATCATTGTCCATCATCGTCTCTAATCGTTCTTTTTCTTTCTATATTTTACTCTTAATATTTAAGAAATGTGTACTAATTATCATTTTGTAAGATGACGAATAAAAAATTATAAATTAGAGATGGTAAAATAGAATAGAGAAAACAATTGAATAAATTTAACAAATAGCTTTTGATACATAAGGGCAAAGGAAAAAAATGCATAATGAAAAATGAACAAAAAAAAAACAAAAGCAGTTAAAGGTGCAATTTATACAAGAGCAATCATAATTTAATTTACATGACAATAATGTAAGAAAATGAATCTCAAATACTTTTCGTTCTTGAAAACTACCCCCCCCCAAATTAAAATATAGAAGTTTTTAACTGCTGCTAATATTAAAATAAAATATAAAAATATAAAAATAAAGTAATAATAACAGACGACATCATGATGACAATACAATTTTAACGAGTAAATGTTAGATGAAAAGATGAACAATGATTCAATGATTCATAGCTTATAAATGTTAGATTACAACTGACAGTTACTATTAAATGACAGCTGGTTGATAACAAATGCTAGGTGAGACATTACAGATGACAGTTGACGATAGATAACAGATGGCAGATGAAAGATAAAAGATGACGACGGATGACAGATGCCACATAACAGATGACAGATGATAACGGATGACGAATATGAAATTACAGAGTGTTAAAAAAATTTGAGAAATAGAAGAAAAAGATAAGAAATCTCTATTGAAAAATAATAAAGAGAAATATGTTTTTTTATTGGATTGAGGATGATGACAGATGACAGGTAACAGGTGGCAAATGAAAGATGACAGATAACAGATAACAGACGACAGATAGCAGATTAAAGATGACAGATGACAGATGAAAGATGACACATAACAGATGACAGATAGCAGATGGTAGATAAAAGGTGACAGATGACCTATGAAAGATGACAGGTGATAGAAGAAAGATGAAAAATTAGAGATTCATAGCTTATAAATATTAGATTACAACTGACAGTTACTGATGACAAATGACACATGACATATGGCAGATGACAGATGATAGATGAAAGATGACAGATGATAGATGAAAGATGACAGATGCCACATGACAAATGACAGATGATAAGAGATGACAAATATCAAATTACAAATTACAGAGTATTTAAAGAAAATATTCGAGAAATAGAAGAATAACATAAAAAGTGTCTATTGGAAAATAATAAAGAGACATATTTTTTTATTGGATTGATGATGATGAAAGATGTTACATGACAGATGACAGGTAACAGATGGCAAATTAAAGATGACAGATCAAAGATCACAGGTGACAGATGAAAGATGACAGATGACAGATGAAAGATGTCACATAACAGATGACATAGAGCAGATGGCAGATAAAAGATAACATATGGCCGATGAAAGATGACAGGTGATAGAAGAAAGATGAAAAATGAGAGATGGCTTATAAATATTAGATTAAAACTGACAGTTACTAATAAATTATAGCTGGCTGATAACAAATGACAGATGATAGGTGACACATTACGGATGACAGTTGACAGATGACAGATGAAATATGACAGATGACACATAAGATGTGACAGATAGCAGATGGAAGATAAAAGACGATAGAGGACCGATGAAAGATGACAAGTGACAGAAAAAAGATGAAAAATAAGAGATTATTAGCTTATAAATATTAAATTACAATTGACAGTTACTATTATATTATAGCTGGCTGATAACAAATGACACATGATAGGTGACACATTACGGATGACAGTTGACAGATGACAAATGACACATGAAATATGGCAGATGACAGATGGCAGATGAAAGATGACGGATGACAGATGACAGATAGATGACAGATGCCACATGACAAATGACAGATGATAAAGGATGACAAATATCAAATTACAAATTACAGAGTGTTAAAAAAAATATTTGAGAAATAGAAGGAAAACATAAGAAATGTCTATTGAAAAATAATAAAGAGAAACATTTTTTTTTATTGGATTGAAGATGATGAAAGATGATACATGACAGATGGTAAATGAAAGAAGACAGATGAAATATCAAAGATGACAGGTGACACATGAAAGATGAAAAATGAGCGATTTATAGCTTATAAATGTTAGATTACAACTGACAATTACTATTAAATGACAGCTGGCCGATAACAATGGATAGATGCTAGGTGACACATTACAGATGACAGTTGACAGATGACAGACAACAGATGGCAGATGCAAGATAATAATAATAATACTAATATCTACTACAGTTACTATTAAATTATAGCTGGCTGATAACATATGACAGATGATATGTGACACATTACAGATGACAGTTGACAGATGACAAGTGACACATAACAGATGGCAGATGACTGATGGCACATGAAAGATGAAAGATGACGGATGACAGATAGATGACAGATGTCACATGACAGATAATAACAGATGACAAATATCAAATTACAAATTACAGAGTAATAAAAGAAAATATTAGAGAAATAGAGGAAAAACATAAGAAATGTCTATTGAAATATAATAAAGAGAAATACTTTTTTATTAAATTGATGATGATGAAAGATGATACATGATAGATGACAGGTAACAGATGGCAAATGAAAACGGATAGATTATAGATAACAGATGACGATGAAAAATGAAAAATGAGCGATTCATAAGTTATAAATGTTAGATTACAACTGACAGTTACTATTAAATGACAACTGGCTGATAACAAATGATTGATGCTAGGTGACACATTACGGATGACAGTTGACAGATGACAGACGACAGATGACAGATGAAAGGTGATAGATGACACATAGCAGATGACAGATAGCAGATGGCAGATAAAAGATGACAAATGGCCGATGAAAGATGACAGGTGGTAGAAAACTGGTAGAAAAATTAAAGATTCATAGCTTATAAATATTAGAGTACAACTGACAGTTACTATTAAATTATAGCTGGCAGATAACAAATGACAGATGATAGGTGACACATTACAGATGACAGTTGACATATGACAAATGATACATGACATATGGCAGATAATAGATGGCAGATGACAGATGACAGATAGATGACAGATGCCACATGACAAATGACAGATGATAAGAGATGACAAATATCAAATTACAAATTACAGAGTGTTAAAAAAATTGAGAAATAGAAGAAAAACATAAGAAATGTCTATTGAAAAATAATAAAGAGAAATATTTTTTTATAGGATTGATGATGATGAAAGATGATACATGACAGATAACAGGTAACAGAGGCAAATGGCAGATCAAATATGACAGGTGACAGATGAAAGATGAACAATGAACGATTCATGGCTTATAAATGTTATATTACAACTCAAAGTTACTATTAAATGACAGCTGGCTGATAACAAAGGATAGATGATAGGTGACACATTACAGATGACAAATGACACATGACAGATGACATATGACAGATGACATATGACAGATGGCAGATAATAGATGACAGATGACAGATAAAAGATGAAAGATGACGGATGACAGATCAATGACAGATGCCACATGAAAATTCGCAAAACCGAAAAGGTTTATTTATTTTTTTAATGATTACTGACACAAAAGAGCAATAATAGTTGAGTTTAGTTTCCTAAAATGAATATCTTCATCTGAAGCAGAAGGGTCCTGAGTGGAAAAACACATGGTGAACTCCGCCCGCAAATCCTGTGCCCTAAATTTTGGTATTTTTAATATATGTATCTCAATTCGTTTACCATATTTTAACAGGATATTGTAAAGTACAAATGAATAAATAAATAAATAACATGTAATGTCAACTTATATATTATAATTTTTAACTTCACGTTCTTAAAATCTGATTTATGAGTTATGATTTATGACTAATTAGTGACTAGTTCCTGATAGATGACCAACAATGACAACTAACATCTAACATATTGTATATGTCTTTTTTTACAGGCATCTGTCAACTGAATGTCATCACATTTTTTTATCCTTATCGTTTCTTTTTCCACTAGATAACCCTTAAGTTTACTTCTGAAATTTCTTATCTTTTATCTGTTATTAACAAAAGTTAACTTAAGGGTTATCTAGTGGAAAAAGAAACGATAAGGATAAAAAAATGTGATGACCTTCAGTTGACAGATGATTGCAAAAAAAGACATAGACAAGATGTTAGATGGTATATACGGAAGACAAATAGCAGTTGGCAGGTAAAACTAAAGACATAGCAGATTATTAATTGTAGATAGTAATAAAAGCATTAAAGAAATAGAGTAAACAATTTATAGAAGATATCTATTGAAATTATTATAAATAAAGAATAATTTTAAAAGGTTTTGGATATCAAAAATCTACCAAGTTGGTAGAGAAATTTACTTATCTTCTAATCCAAACGGGATCCCTCAAGGGTCAGTGCTGGACCCACTGTTAAGAAAATGGGTTAAGCCTTTGGGTGCCTTAGATGATACATCGATTTTGATGATAGATAATAAACTTGTTAGTTGAAACGATGAGAGAAGTCTCATAGACATACTGATTAAAGCAAAAGGGCGAAAACATCCAGTAGAAGGTGGAAATAAAGTTTGTGGAAAAATACTATGGCAACATTTTCAATTTGTTGAAATATCTGGAAGAAGAGGTTAACTCTTGTTAAATATAAAATGGTTCCGTGTTGGCAATAGGTGAGTGATATTTTCGGTAGTAAACTGTTTGTTTTTATTTGCTAAACCAATATGGAAGGAGCTGCATAAATAGAAATTCACCTAACAAGAGATACAAAATGTAATAGCTACACTTGCTCTAGTCCAGACAGATTTTCTAGTCGAGGAAAGGTCAGATAGGTTTATATAAAAGGACAATAAGACGAAAATTGGGAAGAAATTGCATAAATTCTAGCAGTAAATCCGATCGAATAAAAAAATCCTAAACGTCTAAGATCTAGAAAAATCTAGAAATCCGTATTAAGTATAAATTATAAAATTACCAATGATTATGATTACCTATAAGATTTTTTTAAGTTAGTTTAGTTTAGGTTTTTGGCTTTACTATTTAAAAAATATACATAAAATACATACGGAAATACACTAAATCGTAATTACTGTCATCAATTTAATAATATAATTATTTATATTGTTTTCAAAAGTTTACATTCATATATTAATTTCTACCTCCCCTATAAACCCGTAAACGTTACACCACTGATACAACGATGAAATTATACGTGCACAGAAACTATAATCCATTCTGCAATAATAAACTAATTACTCTCATCTAGTTTCCAACTGCAAATGTACAAATGTACCATATATATATATAACTATCGAACCTCGTTAAACTTCAATCGGTCAGGAAGAAAAATGCGCGCACAGAACGAAACGAACAATTTAAAAAGCGTCACGTAAAACCGTAACCGCTTTCTGCATTTCGCATGCAGAACGACTTCTAATTTAAAACTCGTTTCAAAACGTGAGCTTTGAATTTTAATTTTAATGCGAGGCGGCCACCTCCGACGACCCGCCGACCCGCCGCCTTCGTTCCGATTTAAATTAAAAGACAACATTACCCCACTAGCCACGAGCAAATACTATCTAGTCCGGGCCAACCTTATCTCTGGTAATTAATTAACACTATGTACATCGAGAGAAAACCATTAGGGTGGGTGGCACGGCAGGACGCAGACCGGCTAATAAATATTTATTCGAAGTTGAATTAATTTTTGATGAATGTTTATTAATACACTCAAAGAACAATTAATTACGTATTATTGATAATAATTGTTTCAATAATAATATTAAGTAAAAGTATTTTTCAGGTGTATTATAAATGGTTTATAGGTAAAAAATATTTAATAGAGAGAATGGTTGCGACCATTGCTACGTAATAATCCATACCTACACTAAATAAATTCCGTGTAAAAAATATCTAAACACAAATAGTTATAAATTTTTTATATGTTTGTCAATTATAATTAATCTCTAGATTTAATTAAAACTATTAATTTAATTCTATTAATTGAAATTAATTATTTATTTAGTATGTGACTCATAAATTTATTTACCGCATCTAATGAATTAAAATTTAATTTTCAAAATTCGTATGACGCTCTAAATTTTAATATTGAAACGTTGTTGTTAATTAAAACCCCCAATCGTTCTCAATACAAAAAAAAAAACTTTGTTTTTCAAGTTTTAATTATGAATATTCAAGACGATGATATAAACGCCCACATTATTTGATACATCCGGCTAAAGTTTTAAATATTCAGAAACAGCAATTATAACTTTGTGATTAAATTAGATCAAGACTGATTATGTATAAATGAATTATATTTTTCAACTTCGTGATACATCTTGGTATTGAAAACTTTAAAAGAAACTGCACTTACAGGATTTATTTTCTGGCCATAGTTTTAACCTTTAGAACGCCATTATCAAAGTATAATCATTTTGATTTATAGTGTACTTTTTTTACACATACTATAAATCAAAATTATTATACTTTAATAATGGCATTGTGAGCTAATTAATTTAAAATCTACAGGATTATAATAATTTTCTTTATTGGTTAGATGATTGACTATCCTACCGACTGCGCCGAATTCTTTATCATGATTAATATTGCTATAAACTAAACTAACCTCAGATCTGGGTCGTCGCAGTAACCATCCGATATGCCTGAGATCTGGTATCGCCCTGGAGGCCTCATGCAGGGCCGACGTGGTGAGCAGTCCCAGTGCCGAGTGCAGCGTGTTGAACCACGCCGCCGCTTCCGCCGGATCGGCCGCCCGCAGCACGCAGCTGTGCACCGCGTCCGGCGAGTGTAACTCCAGCACCCGACCCTCTGGAAACAAAGATAAAAAAATAACAAACACACTCATCCATCTGGGCCTTAATCAAATAACACGTTGAAACAATCCGCGCGCCTCTAGATCGTCCGGGCTGGACGGTACGCCTTTTTTTCCCTTAGCTCTTTTTTCCTCTCTCCGTTTTACGGGCCGCAGTAAAACACGGTTAAAAGGATGATTGAGTGGCGGAAAACGAGAAACACAAATAACACATTCATTAGCGGCCGCCCTTGACCCACCCACCCTTGCGACGGTGTTATGCGGGTGCGAGTGTTCGTCCCGAGGGCTGATTTATTTCAATTTATGGCTTTTCGTTATCTTGCAACAGGCAGGGATTCATATGAATTATCATCAATTTATAAGACTTTGTTTCATACCACTAGCGAATATACAACCTTAATGTACGTGGAATTTAATCATACAGACATAATTCATCCATCGTATGCCAACTGTAATCTAAAATTGATAATTTTTATTATCTGTCATTTGGCGTTTGTCATCTGTTTTTTTTATCATATGCTTATCATTTGACTTTTGTCATCTGGCATCTTATAATCTACATTTGTCTTTAATCATCAATCATCTTTGATAAGGTTATTCTTCAGTAGTTTAATTGTTTAAAACATTCTATCATTTATATTTATACAGGGTGACTGACGAAAAATTTTTGATCCGATTTGAATAAATAAAACATCAAATTAAATGATTTTTAAAAGACTTTAATATGAACTGTACTGATATTTTTTCTTGCATCTAGTTTTTGACAAAAGACGATCAACTTTTTTTTTCAAATTGTACTGTATAAATATTTTGTACTGATCCGCAAGGAGATTTTTTTCTGAATCTAAATTTGTAAACGATTTTATCCATTCATCAAACCAAAGTCGAGAAATTGAGGATTAAAAAAAATTAAAAATCAAATACCCATAGTAAACAATATACAGAGCCTATTCCAAATGTCAAAAGTGACAGTGTCAGTCATTGGTACAATACTGCAATGATTTTTAATAATTTCATAATAAAAATGTTGCAAGATTTCAAAAACTGAAAAACGATTTCTGTAGAAGCACAAAATTCTAGTACAGTGTTTGAAATATTGCAACATTTTAATTATGAAATAATTAAAAATCGTTGCAGTATTGTATCAATGGCTGTCACTGTCACTTTTGACATTTAAAATAGGGTCTGTATATTGTTTACAATGGATACTTGACTTTTTATTTATTTTTTTAATCCTCAATTTCTCGACTTAAGTTTGATGTATAGATAAATTTGTCTACAATTTTATATTCAGAAAAAAAATCTCCTTGCGAATCAATAAAAATATATATACAGTGCAATTTAAAAAAAAAAATGTTGATCGTATTTTGTCAAAAACTGGGTGCGAGAAAAAATAACAGTTCAGATCCTATTAAAGTCTTTTAAAAATGGTTTAATTTGATGTTTTATTTATTAAAATCGGATAAAAAATAAGCGAGATACAGCACCAAAGGTTTTTCGTCAGTCACCATGTATACTCGTATATGTTATAATGTTTCAGTATTTTCTTAAGTTATTCACTATTAGTCGAATTTTTAAATTTTTACTTCTTCGGGAATCTCCTTTCCAGTTTGTTTTGTTTACTAGTTATATTGTTTAGAATTTTTTTCAAAGAATTTCCCCCTTAGTTTGTGAAAATTCTCAAACTCCTTACGAATTTAGCTTTTAGAAAATTTTGTACTAATTTGAGAGTTTTAGAATTTCCCAGAAATTCGTCAAAATTTGTATTTATTGAATTCACTAAAACTTTTTCTTTTCCCAGAAATTCTTCTTTTTTTTTTATTAAAACCTTTCCTTTTTCAGAATTTCTTTTGAAATTTGCAAATATTTTCTTCTAGGGGTTTTAATAATTTGCAGTATTTTTTTTCTGACTAAAATAATTTCTCCTCAAGGATTTTCTTCAAGGGTTCTACAATTTTTCAAAAAAATTGCTTTCAGATTTATAAAATCCATTGATTTAAGAATTTTATTATTTTCTAGAAATTATTTAAATATTTTCCAATTTTCTTTGCTTTATATTTCTGATACTTTCTTCTTTACAAATCTCTCTTCCAATTTGAGAAAATTTCTATTGAGGTGACTAGCATTTCGCTTTTCCATCTTTGTTTATTAAATATTGCAGTATATTTTAGAGATTCTCTAATGAAATTCTCTTCCAAGTTGAGAGGTTTTTTAAATTTTAATTTTTTCTGAAATTAAGGTTTTTTTCTACCAATTTAAAAGTTTTTGGAATTTTTCATTTTTTGCTTTATACTCGCCAAAGTTTTCAGCATTATTTCGTCTAAAAATTTGTGAAAATTTTGTTCTATAGTTCAAATATGTTTGAATATTTCTTCTTTCAATAATTTATTTGCAATTTTTAAATTTTGCAATAACGTTCAGGCTGCGGGTTTTTCACAGTTGCCAGAATTTTTAAAACTTGCTTTCATAATTTTAAAATTTTCTACTAATTCAAGAGTATTGAATTTTCCAAAAAATATCTCAAAAGTTTCCACAATTTAATTAGCTTTTTTATTCTTAGAGAATCTTTCTTCTAATTTGTAAAAAAAAATCTGTTCCTTAAGAAAATCATCAATTCTTTTCCAGGTTGTCAAATTTTAGCAATTCAGATTTTTGAAATTTATTATCAATTCAAAAGCTTTAGAATTTTTCGTCAAATTTTTTATTACTTGCTTTGTTTTAGTAGATTTATAGTACCTTTTTGCTGTCACCAGAAATCACTGAAAAATTGTTTCAAGCGTTCTAATGTCTTCTAGACATTTTATTTTTATTTTTGCCCCTTTTTTCCACTTTTATACGTTAATTAGAAAAAATGTTTTATTTTATTTAGTGGCTGAAAATAAATATAAAAACAATTGCCATCGACTTAAAACTACACAAATATCTTCAAAATTGAAGTAAAATTATGATTGTGTTTTTAATCCAACCACAGCACCCCTAGGTTTTTGAATATTTTCATGTAAACGTGGCGTAATTTTGGAAATTATTTTATTTTATTCAGCGGCTGAAAATAAATATAAAAACAATTGCCATTGACTTAAAACTATGCAAGTGACTTTAAAATATAAATGAAATTATGATTGTGTTTTAATCCAACCACAGCACCCCTAGGTTTTGAATATTTTCATGTAAACGTGGCGTAATTTAGGAAATTGTTTTATTTTATACAGCGGCTGAAAATAAATATAAAAACAATTGCCATCGGCTTAAAACTACACAAATATCTTCAAAATATAAGTGGAATTATAGCTGTGTTTTAAATCCAACCTTAACACCCTTAGGTTTTTGAATATTTTCATGTAAACGTGGTATAATTTTGGAATTTTTTTAACTTTAATCAGTAGTTGAAAATAAATATAAAAACAATTGCCATCAACTTGAAACTTCACAAATGTCTTCAAAATATAAGTGAAATTATGATTGTGGTTTTAATCCAACCACAGCAACCCTAGGTTTTTGAATATTTTAATGTAAACGTGGCGAAATTTTGGAAATTGTTTTATTTTATACAGTGGCTGAAAATAATGATAAAAACCATTGCCATCGGCTTAAAAGTATACAAATTTCTTTAAAATATAAGTGAAATTATGATTTTGTTTTTAATCCATCCACAGCACCCCTACGTTTTTGAATATTTTAATGTAAACGTGGCCAAATTTTGGAAATTGTTTTATTTTATTCAGCGGCTCAAAACAAATATAAAAACAATTGCTATCGACCTAAAACTATGCAAATGACTTTAAAATATAAGTTAAATTATGATTGTGTTTTTAATCCAACCACAGTACCCCTAGGTTTTTGAATATTTTTATGTAAACGTGGCGTAATTTTGGAAATCGTTTTATTTTATTCAGCGGTTGAAAATAAATATAAAAACAATTGCCATCGACTTGAAACTACACAAATGTCTTCAAAATATAAGTGAAATTATGATTGTGTTTTTAATCCAACCACAACACTCCTAGGTTTTTGAATATTTTCATGTAAACGTGGCGTAATTTTGGAAATTGTTGTATTTTATTCAGCGGCTGAAAATAAATATAAAAACAATTGCCATCGACTTAAAACTATTCAAATGACTTTAAAATATAAGTAAAATTATGATTGTGTTTTTAATCCAACCACAACACCCCTAGGTTTTTGAATATTTTCATGTAAACGAGGCGAAATTTTGGAAATTGTTTTATTTTATTCAGTGGTTAAAAATAATAATAAAAACAATTGCCATCGGCTTACAAGTATACAATTTTTTTCAAAATATAAGTGAAATTATGATTTTGTTTTTAATCCAACCACTGCACCCATAGGATTTTAAATATTTTCATGAAAACGTGGCGTAATTTTGGAAATCGTTTTATTTTACTCAGCGGCTGAAAATAAATATAAAAACAATTGCCATCGGCTTAAAACTACACAAATGTCTTCAAAATATAAGTGGAATTATGACTGTGTTTTTAATCCAACCACATCACCCCTAGGTTTTTGAATTTTTTCATGTAAAAGTGGCGTAATTTTGGAAATTGTATTACTTTATTCAGTGGTTGAAAATAAATATAAAAACAATTGCCATCGACTTAAAACTATGCAAATGACTTTAAAATATAAATGAAATTATGATTGTGTTATTAATCCAACCACAACACCCCTAGGTTTTTAAATATTATCATGTAAACGTGGCGTAATTTTTGAAATTGTTGTATTTTATTCAGCGGCTGAAAATAAATATAAAAACAATTGCCATCGGCTTAAAACTAGGCAAATGTCTTTAAAATATAAGTGAAATTATGATTGTGTTTTTAATCCAACCACAGCACCCCTAGGTTTTTGAATATTTTCATGTAAATGTGGCGTAATTTTGGAAATTGTTTTATTTTATTCAATGCCTGAAAATAAATATAAAAACAATTGCCATCGGCTTATAACTATGCAAATGTCTTTAAAATATAAGTAAAATTATGACTGTGGTTTTAATCCAACCACAGCATCCCTAGGTTTTTAAATGTTTTCATGAAAACGTGGCGTAATTTTTGAAATTGTTTTACTTTATTCAGCGGCTAAAAATAAATATAAAAACAATTGCCATCGACTTAAAACTATACAAATGTCTTCATAATATAAGTGAAATTATGATAGTTTTTTAATCCAACCACATCACCCCTAGGTTATTGAATATTTTTATGCAAATGTGGCGTAATTTTGGAAATCGTTTTATTTTATTCAGTGGCTGAAAATAAATATAAAAACAATTGCCATCGGCTTAAAACTACACAAATGTCTTCAAAATATAAGTGGCATTATGACTGTGTTTTAAATCCAACCACATCACCCCTAGGTTTTTGAATATTTTTATGTAAATGTGGCGTAATTTTGGAAATTGTTTTATTTTATTCAGCGGCTGAAAATAAATATAAAAACAATTGCCATCGACAATAAAAACTATACAAATGTCTATAAAACAAAAGTGAAATTATGATTGTGTTTTTAATCCAACCACAGCACCCTTAGGTTTTTGAATATTTTCATGTAATTTTGGAAATTGTTGTA
This sequence comes from Ontholestes murinus, assembly GCA_963969525.1. Taxonomy (NCBI): domain Eukaryota; kingdom Metazoa; phylum Arthropoda; class Insecta; order Coleoptera; family Staphylinidae; genus Ontholestes; species Ontholestes murinus. The sequence goes on along the minus strand of OZ018390.1, from coordinate 75,020,638 downwards.
TTTTATTCAATGGAAATTTTTAAATAAATTTTAGGTTGAAAGATTTTGCTTTTGCGTTACTTTAGAAAACAATATCTATCGTTGCTTGAAACTATAATAAACCGAATAATAATTTATTGCAGCTTTATAAACATAGAATACTCTAGATCGTTATTTATGATAGCGTACTCTTGACCTACCACAATAATCAGTACAATGACGTATCGTACTCCTGACCTACCTTAATAAACTACGCATTAACCTAGGTCAAGAGTGTGTTGGTTTAAGCGTACGTATTATTAAAGTTGAAAAATCTATTTTCTAACCAATATTTTAAATTATTTATATTTTTAAATTATTGACAAATTTAGTTTTTATTTTGATAGCTTTTCTTTTACTTTTACTTATTTAAATTAATACATATAAGAATAAATCAATTACAAAAATCATAAGTAAAAGCACGGGTTAATATTTAAATATTTAATTTTATCGATAATTTCTTAATGCGTTTTTGTCACTTTTAACGCTTTTCGTTTGTTAAATATAACAATACAGGGAAAGTGTTATGATGGTTACATCACCATTTTCCATGATTTGTAATTATTTATTATCTATTATTAGTCGTCTATTATATGTTTTCTATCTTTAATTGTCTATCATCTGTCATCTGTAATTTTTTATCTGCCATTTGTCATTTAGCATCTATAATTATTAGTCATCTAGAGAGAAAACATCTTTATTGTTAGAAGTAAATATTTTTACAATTTTTGTGAAGTGAAGTGTGCAGACTTGATCTTCTAATCAGCAACTATCGACATCGATATTTCAGCCTTTAGTCATCTATTATATATCATCTATTCATTTAATCTCTAACCAGTTATCTATAATCTTTCAACTATCTACCGTCATCAATCACCTATCATCCATCATCTGTGATCTATCGTCTGTAATTGTTTTTTTACCTCTTATTAGTCATTTATCTTCAGTTGTTTATCATCTCTAATCTGTAATTTTTTATGTGTTGTTTGACAATTAGTATGTATTATTTATAATTAGTCATCTATTAATTTCATTTTTATCTTTAACCAGTTATCTATAATCTATCTGTAATCCATCATCTATTGTCTGTAATTGTTTTTATTATTTGTTATTAGTTGTCTATCATATGCCATCTATCTTCAGTTGACTATCACCTGCTATCTGTAATGTTTTATCTGTCGTCTGCAATTTAGCATGAATTATTTGTAATTAGTCATCTATTCATTTCATCTTTATCTTTAACCACTTCTCTATAATCTATCATCTGAAATCTATTGCCTGTCTACTTTCGTCTATCACCTGTTATCTACCATCTCTCCCCTACTGTCTGTAATTGTTTTTATTATTCATCTATCATATATCATCTATCTTCAGTTCTCTATCATCTGTCATTTGCAATTCTTTATCTATCATTTACTATTTCGCTTTTATTATCTATTCAGTTCTTTTTTGTATTTAAACTGTTATGTATAACTAATCATCATCATCGTTATCTTTTACAAGTCCCCTATTATATTTCATCTATCTTTAGTTGTCCATCATCTGCCATCTGTAATGTCTTATCTGTCGTCTGCCATGTAGCATCTATTATCTACAATTAGTCATCTATTATATAGAATCTATTTATTTACTTTTTATCTTTAATCACTTATCTATAATTTATTATCTGTCTATTATCATCTATCACCTATCATCTGTTTTTTTTTAAATTATCTGTAATTAGTCATCTATCTTTAGTTGTCTATCATCTGCCATCTGTATTTTTTTGTCTCGTCATTTACCATTTAGCATCTATCATCTATAATTAGTCATCTGTTATACAGGGTCTATTATGAAAGTAATGCGCGTGATTTTATTGTATCGTGACTATCTATCCCAGCAAGATAAAACGGGTCGGGAAATGTGGTGAAGTATCAGCTCTTTCAATGCAACCCGTCGCCAGTTTGCTCTGAGCAGTCCGAGTGGAAGAACGTGCCTCCGCATGAAGGATATTTTTTGATGGTGCGATGGATCAATTAATCAATTAAGTTTTGTGTCCGGTTTGGAGATAACGCAACCGAAACATTCCAGATTCTTCAAGAGGCCTTCAAGGATGACTACATTTCAAGGTAACAGTCGGGGGGATGAAACAAGGCGTTTAAGAACTAACGAAAACATGAATGGCGCTTTGTTCTGACCGTCGATTGAGCATCCAGCAAATCGCCGACACCTTAAACATGTCCACATTTGCGGTACATAGGAGAATGAGCTAGTTTGTGCCGAAAGTGTTGACGGAAGACCAGGAAGAACTTCAAGTTTTGCTCTGGCAGTAATTGCTGGATTTGATTCAAAATAAGCTAAACTTTTTTAGCTCTGTCGTAAACGGAAACGAATCGTGGATGTTCGAGTACGACCCAAAATCATCCAATCATTTTTTGACGTCCGAGCAATTGTCCATTTTGAGTTTATACCGCAGGGAGGATCTGTCAACTCTTTTAGCCTGAGTACAGGTGCTCCAGAAATTGAAACACTTGATCGCGAGCGTGATGACTGAAATGAAAGATATGGTCAGGCTCCACCATGACAAGGTCCAAAGAAACATGGCTTTTATCGTTACCAATATCCTGGTTCGGAGAAATCCTTCGGTGATCCCCCAACTCCCTTATAGTCCGTGCGACTAAAGAGAAATCTGGGTGGAAAACATTGAGAGTCCGTGGAAAACATCGAAAATAATCTTACAATGTTTCTAAGAGACACTACCGTCGAAAAATTTCAAGGTGCCTTCCAGACATGGCAGACATGTTTCCTCGCGTGAAGCTGGGGGAATATATTTTGAAGAATTTTAAGTATTTGAATTGGTACCACCAATAAATATATTTTTTCCCAGAAAATGCGCATTACTTTTATAATGGACCCTGTATATCATCTATTCATTTCCTTTTTATCTTTAATATATCACCTGTCTACCTTCGTCTGTCACCTCTTATATACCATCTGTCATCTATAGTAGGTAATTATTGTTATTGGTTATCAGTCATCTATAATATGTTTTCAGTTGTCTATTAACTATTTTTATATCTTCTGTTATTTAGTATTTCTTATTTTTCATTTTTTAAATGTAATTGTCATTTTTATAATAATAAAAATATTTTTTAATGTTTAATACAATAAAATATATAATAATGATGTTATCAGTCATCTGTTATCTGCCATCTGTCATCTGTCATCCGCTATCTGCCATCTGCCAAATAATAGATGATAAGTGGAAGTATCATCTATTTGTCTAATGTCACCTGTTATCTATTGATTTGTAATTTATTATTCATTATTAATTATTCGTCATCTGTCATCAACTACATGACATATTTTAGAATTTTTTAGTTTATTTTCTAAACTCTCGTCGGTCATATGTTGTCGCATCTATCATATGACAGGTGTCATTCATCTTTCATCTGTCGTCTGTCTTCTATCTATCAGCTATTATCTCTCATTTGCCCCATCTGTCAATTGTCATTTTTTTGTCACATGACATTCTACAATGAAATAGTATTTTATTTTGTTACAAAATGCAAAAAGGCTTATTACAATTATTGATAAGACTGTTTAAAATAAATTAAAATAAAACTTGTATGCCTTACAATAATGATGAGTACTCATATATATGAGTAAAGAATTGAAATGGTTTTAAAAACTTAATCTGTCATTAATTAGATGCCATTTGTGATCTACCATCTGTCATCTTTTACTAATCATCTATCATCTTCTGTGATTTACCATCTGTCAACTATCATCTGCTATCTATTACTTATCATCTATCATCTTCTATATTGTATCGTCTATCTTCAGTTATCTGTCATTTTTCATCTATCATTTATTATACATCATCTGTCATCTCTCATTTATGATTTAGGATTAATCATATGTCGTGTGTCATTACTTAAAAGATATTTAAACAATATACACTTTCATATGTCATCTACATTTAACTTTAACTTAACCATAATCTATTATCTTTCATTTGTCATATATTGTATGTTTTCTTTCATTTGCCGTTTGTCATTTCTAATTTCATCTGTTATTTAACATTTTTTTGTTTGTTTGTAAGGACTTTTATTGCATCACTATGAAATGTCATATTCAAAACATTTTCTTACTTACTTATAATCTTGTGACATTTTTGAGGCATCTAATTCTTCAGTGTTAATATCAGTTTGTTCCTTTGCTTATTGTATATCTGTCTACTGTCATCTATCACCCATTTCTCTCATCTATTATTCTTTTATCTATTATTAGTCGTCTATTATATGTCTTCTATCTTCGGTTATTTATTATCGGTCATCCAGTATATATTATCTCGTATTTGCCTTTTGTTATATGTCATCAGTTATTTAAAATTTAGTATGCATATATTATTCTTTGGTAATTGTACGTTATCTGTCATCTGTCATCTGTCATCTGTCATTTATCATCTATCATCTATCATCTATCATCTATCATCTATCATCTATCATCTATCATCTATCATCTATCATCTATCATCTATCATCTATCATCTATCATCTATCATCTATCATCTATCATCTATCATCTATCATCTATCATCTATCATCTATCATCTATCATCTCACATCTATCATCTATTATCTATCATCTATCATCTATCATCTATCATCTATCATCTATCATCTATCATCTATCATCTATCATCTATCATCTATCATCTATCATCTATCATCTATCATCTATCATCTATCATCTATCATCTATCATCTATCATCTATCATCTATCATCTATCATCTATCATCTATCATCTATCATCTATCATCTATCATCTATCATCTATCATCTATCATCTATCATCTATCATCTATCATCTATCATCTATCATCTATCATCTATCATCTATCATCTATCATCTATCATCTATCATCTATCATCTATCATCTATCATCTATCATCTATCATCTATCATCTATCATCTATCATCTATCATCTATCATCTATCATCTATCATCTATCATCTATCATCTATCATCTATCATCTATCATCTATCATCTATCATCTATCATCTATCATCTATCATCTATCATCTATTATCTATCATCTATCATCTATCATCTATCATCTATCATCTATCATCTATCATCTATCATCTATCATCTATCATCTATCATCTATCATCTATCATCTATCATCTATCATCTATCATCTATCATCTATCATCCATCATCTATCATCTATCATCTATCATCTATCATCTATCATATATCATCTATAATCTATTATCTTTAATTATGTTATTAGTCATATGTCACATATATTTTTCTGTTATCTATCATTTGTCATTTATCATTTATTATCTATAATCAGTCATCTCTCATCTATAATCTGTGATCGACGATCTGTTATTTGTTATTAGTTTCAATTACTTAGAAGATCGTAAAACAATATACACTTTCATATATCATTTATTATCATTCATCTGCTATATATTTTATGACCTCTTTCATATGCCGTTTGTCATTTGTTGTCTGTTATTCGCCTTCTATGTTTGTTTACTATCATCTAGCACCCACCATCAATCAACATTTTTTTAATTTTCCCTAGATAAGATTGTTTAAACTGTTTTCAGTCGTCTATTATATGTCTTCTATCTTCAGTTATTTATCATCTGTCATCTAGCATCTATTATCTGTTATATGTCATTTGTCATCTGTTATCTGTCATCTATTATCTATTATTTATTATTTACTATATATATATTTTATTATCTATTATTAGTCGTATGGCTTCTGTCTTTAGTTAACTGTCTTTCATCATTAATCATCTATAATCTATCTTCTATTATCTGTCATTTGACATTTGTCTGAAACAAAAAATCTATCACCTAACATCTGTCTTTAATCATATGACCATATATCATAAATGATTTATCATCCGTCATTTGACATCTGTCACCAGTCATCTATCTTCTATCATCTTTTGTATATCATCTAACTTCAGATATCTGCCATCTGTATTTGTCATCTTTAATCTGTATTATATTAGTACATTTTGTTCAGTATTTAATGTAATAAATATAAATGTCACATTAATTACTAGTATAGTTATTAAGCAATCAACAATTGAAATAATTTTATTACTTTGCAGATGGTTTAACAGTATCGATTACATTTTTAAATGGTTTTTATATATTTCATCTATCATCATTTATCTAGTCGTCTATTATATGTCTTATATCTTCAGTTATTTATCATCGGTCATCCAGTATATATTATCTCGTATTTGCCTTTTGTTATATGTCATCAGCCATTTTAAATTTAGTATGTATATATTATTCTTTGGTAGTTATACGTTATTTATCATCTATCACCTATCATCTATCATCAATCATCTATCATCTATCATCTATCATCTATCATCTACCATCTATCATCTATCATCTATCATCTATCATCTATCATCTATCATCTATCATCTATCATCTATCATCTATCATCTATCATCTATCATCTATCATCTATCATCTACTATCTATCATCTATCATCTATCATCTATCATCTATCATCTATCATCTATCATCTATCATCTATCATCTATCATCTATCATCTATCATCTACTATCTATCATCTATCATCTATCATCTATCATCTATCATCTATCATCTATCATCTATCATCTATCATCTATCATCTATCATCTATCATCTACTATCTATCATCTATCATCTATCATCTATCATCTATCATCTATCACCTATCATCTATCATCTATCATCTATCAACTATTGGCATATCAACATACATAAGTTGTTGGTCATCTTCTATCTATCATCTGAAATGGATTACCTTTTAAAACCTGTCGTCTGTTATTTGACACGTAATATTATCTTTCAACTTGTATTTGTTAGTATGAAATTTTTGTCTTATTCTTCATTTATTGGCTGACATACGTTATCTGTCATTTATTACCTATCATCTCCCTTCTATCATCTATAACCTATAATATATTATCTTATTATCTATTAACTTGCAAAAGTCATGTCTTGTCATGTTTGACATCTATGATTTGTCATCTGTTAACTCTTGTCTGTTTAATGTCATTTGTTATTTATCGATTTGCACAGCCATCTATAATTTGTCATCCAGAATCTATTATCTATATTATAAAATGTGTCGTTAATCATCGGTCATCTATCAATTGATCTGGTATTCGTTATCTATCATCTGCTTTCTATCCAATGTCCTGTGTTATTATATTTTTTTTATACCATCTATCTATTAATTCGCATCAATTATTCGTTAACTATATCATTTATAGTTTGTCAGCTGATACATAATTTTTTATCTGCCATCTGCTATCTTATATATCTGCCCTCAATCATATCATTTCCCATTTTTAGTTTTCATTGGCTTCATTTCTATTGACTGGCTTATGCCATCTGTTATCTATCATTCAACATCTATCATCTATTGTCTGTGATATGCTCTGTATCACTTATTATAATTTATTATCTACCATCTTTCAAAATTTTTCATGTTATCCATTATCTATTAACTATCATAGATCAGCTGTCATTAATTATGTAGGTTATACACCATATGTCATTTATAATCTGCCATCTATCAGCTCTCTTATTATCGATCGTTTGTTATTATTCAACTAACATTTGGCATTACAAAATTATTTATATCTCTCCTTTGGCTTTTTTATATATCGTTTGTTATCGGTCATATGTTATCTGCCATCTATTATATGCTACCTGTTACTTATAATTTCATAGTTTTCCATTGTTTTTTTTTTCTTAGTTCATTCTTCATCTATTATTTGAGAACATCCGCCATCTAGAATCTACCATCTGTCATCTGTTATCTTCCATCTATCATACGCCTTTAATCTATTGAGTCTTTCAAGTATCATTTGTTGTTATAATTTTTTAATATCGCTCGCCATCTATTAAATGGCATACGTTATATGTCATCTACCTTCTACAATCTGTCATCTATCGTGTGTCCTTAAGCATCTGTCATCTATATGTTACCTGTCATATATAATCTATTATATGCCGCTAATTGTCATTTGTCATTATAAAATTTATTATATGTTATTCCTTGTTAATTATCTAGCATACCTCATCGGTCACCTATTATTTAATATCTATGAGCTGTCTTTCATCATCTTCGAACTATCATTTGTCATTTTTACAACAATTAATGGTCATATGTCATCTGCAATCTATAATCTTTCATCTATCATCTGCTGTCTACTATCTTATAAGCTGTTACCAATAAACTATAATATACCATCTTTTAAATATCATTTATCTTTTTTTTCATAAATCATCCATCATCTGTTATTTGTCATGTATTATCTGTCGTCTGTTATCTACCATCAATTATATGCTAACTGTCACTTATAATTTAATATCTGTAAACTATCATTTCCCAATATTTCTTATGTCATCTGCCATCTATTATTTGACATAAATCATTTATTATGTGTTATCTATAATGTGTCATCCGTCAACTAGATTCTATCATCTGCCGTCTGTTATATGTTATATGTCACCTATGATCTATTAAATCATTCAATTATTATTTGTCATTATGATTTTTTGTGTCATCTATCATATAATAAATGACAGATGGTAGAAGATAAACGGTATATAACAGATTGTATATGATATATGACGTATGCCACTATAGGTCATCTGCCATCTATAGTCTTTTTTATTTATCATTATATAATTTATTAGAAGTCATCTCTCGCCAATTAACTAGCTTACATCATCTATAATTTGGCATCTATATTTTTTAAATCATTTATCGTCTATTACATGCCATTTTGCAACTATCACTTGTCATCGATTAACTATGTCGTTTGTGATCTATAATCTTTCAACATATAGCACCTATCATCTGTCTTTTCTTATCTTTTATCTGTTATAGATTATATGTAACCAATAATCTATTATGGCACATAATAGTTTATTTTTAACTATCATTTATCATTACGAATTTTTTATATATCACCAAGTGGCATACGCGATCTGCCATAACCTGTCAATTATCATCTATCATCTGACATCTGTCACCTGTCATCTGTCATTTGTCATCTGTCATTTGTCATCTGTCATCTGTCATCTGTCATCTGTCATCTGTCATCTGTCATCTGTCATCTGTCATCTGTCATCTGTCATCTGTAATCTATAATCTTCAATCTATAATCTATAATCTACATATATTTTTCAGTTATTCGTCATTGATTGAAATGGTAAGCTTGAATGGAAGAAAATTGGATTCTGTAAATTTAAAAATTGTAATTACCTGTAGAATTAGTTTTTAAAAGTATTCACCCATTAATAGTTTGCTTAAGTTTAGATGTTTTTTAGTAAAAAAAAAGAGTATAGAGTAAGCTAATACGAGTAGAACAAGTCTACACAGTGAATTGTTTGTATATAAAATAGCCTGGATGGTAACAATGTTCTTCCCGCGTATATTTGCACAGCAGATCCATTTTACGTGTCCGACATCCCTTCGCATCCCGAAGTTCGTGTTTAGTTTGAGAGAGCGGGTAGAAGGAAGGAAGCGCGCGTCGCGAAGTGGGGGAAACCCCGGGCGAGAGACGCGCCACCACCGAAAGCCGAAATTAAATCCCGACTCCGGGGATTGTAAAAACACCGCAGAAACACCTATAAAACACCTGGATTTACTTTGTAACCCGTTATTTATTCTAATCCGGGCGCCGAGACAAATTATGGCCATGAATATTTATGCGGAGAAAGTGAAAACCGAAACGCTGATGATGGGATATTCGATCCGGGAAGAAGAGTTTTCTCTTTTTCTTTTTAATTGGACGCCATTTTACGGTATCGTTTTCATTTTTGATATTTTTTCTACGAGGAAAAAAAGGGCGGCGTAACAATAAATCACTTGACACCCCACAATTAAAACAATAGTGTCTTCCTTTCCAGCCCTGGACACGAAACCCGTGCTCGCACAATGCTATCTTCCTGCGGGCGTTATTTTTTTTTTTTCGCAGTCCCAAGCCACAACATTAATCATCCTTTTAGCTCGCGCCTCGTCCCGTTCCTCTCTTTCCTGCTCTCGCGCCCGGCGAATTTTCAGATGCGGAGAGAGCAGGAAATCGAATTTCCCACCATTTTTTTTTTCGTTCGTGCGCGCTCTTCGCTCTTCATGTTAACATTCATGTACATGCTAGCTAATTAAAATAATTACAACACTATTTCGATAATATTAAAATACTTATTAATAAGTGGAGAACAGTAGTTTGATAACTAATTAGTTACATTCAATCTTTAGAATACAAAGAGACTTAAATAATCTACATAAAGAACTGTTTTCTCGCATACAATATTCGATTTAAAAACTTTTAAACACTCCATACAAATTTCACCTGTTAATATTTTGTAATTCCGCTTTTGTCAGCCTGTGCCGGTATTAGAATGATTGAATCATTCTCCAGCCTTTGAGGAGAATAAACGTCGATGGCACGGCAGAAAGATACAATATAAATGTAAGGGACAAAAGAATACGAGATCAAGAAACTACAAACAAACGGCGCGTATGCTTGGGGGGACGAGATCAAGGGGAACGTCTGTCTCGATGCCAGACACAAGGTTTAAATATTTATGCAGTGGACTGTGTCATTACGCATTTTTTTCATTATTGTTAATAGCTAAATAAATTGTATACACAAATTTAGACTGTGTCATTACGCAATTTTAATTATTATTAATAGCTATAAATAACTTATATGCACACATTTAGACATTTCTTAAAGCTGTTTAACTGATTATAATCTAGATTAGTAATCAACAGTCTCTTTGTCTAATTTCACTTGAATTTGCAGGACCCAAAAAAGAATACTGAGATGATCAGATGGCAGATATTATTAAAACACGTATGATAGATTATAGTTGACAGGATTACAGATTATAGATTTTTAAAATGACAGATAACAGATGGTTGGTGATATGTGAAAAATTTCGTAATGGTAAATGATTAAAAATAGATTATTGATGTTAAACGATAGACGATGTAAGCTAATTAATTGATTAGGGATGATATATAATAAATTATATAATGAGAAATAGAAATTAAAAGCATAAGTGACAGGTAACATATAAGAAACGATAAAAGACAGACTATAGATGAAAGATTATAGACGGCATACATCATCTGTCATCTTTAATCCGTCATATACCGTCTATCTTCTATCACCTATCGTCAGACGATGATGACATTGGATAGAAGGCAGATGATACATAACATATAGCAGATGACATAATGACATATTTTATAAGATAGACAACAAATAACAGATAATATAAGAGAGATGGTATATGGCAAATTATAGATAACGTATGTCAGTTAATAAATCACAAATGATATTCGAAAGATGACAGATAACGGATAGCAGACAATAGATAAATAGAAGATATTTAAATCATTATAGATTATATATGACAGATAATATATAACGATAGATGTTAGAAGAAATGTGATACTTATCAAATGATAGATGATCTATGCCAGTTGATAGATAAGTATGATAAATGATAGTTGAATTTTAGGGTAACTGATAATATAAGAGAGATAGTAGATAACAAATTGTAGATGACAGTTGACAAATATCAGTGGATAAATGATGGCTTCCATATAAAAAATTCATACCAGATAGATGATAGCTACAAATGACCGATAATAGATTATATGCGATATGTAAGATGGTAGATGGTAAATAACAAGAAACACGTGATAAAAGCTAGACGGTAGATTTCAATTTATGGATGTCTGATGATGCAAGTCAATTGATATGAAACATTTTATAAAGTTAAAATATTGAAGAGTTATTATATTATAGATGACAGGTAACAATTAACCGAATGCATATAATAGACGATAGATGATAGATGTCATATATTAGATGACAGATAGTTTAAATAGATGATGGATGGCATATGAAAATTTCATAATGATTAATGATTCTTGAGAGATAATAGATTATTGGTGACAGATGATAGAAGAAAGATGATAAGTATACCAGTTGATAAATAACGGATGATATAAATTTCATACTGAAAAATGAAATTTAAAACATGACAGATAATATTATATATTTATGTGTGTGTTAAAAAGCAAAAACTAGATAGAAGATAATAAACTCCAGATGATAGATGGAAGACGGCAATAATCATAATGACAAATACTAAGAAATGGTGATGTGGCCATCATAGTACTTTTCCTATATTTTACTCGAAAACTCATTTGCACGTTTATTGCAAAATCTGATTTTTGATTGCGGAAAATATCAGAATCTTCTTCTACAAGACATATCTCAAATTATTACTTTTAACGTTAATTACAATAAATTGAGTTATGTTTGTAATTAATTGTATTTTTTAAATAAATCTCAAATATATTTAATAATATACGTTTCAATGATGATTTGTATGGTGGACATCAAAACAGTTTAATCTTACGTTTATTTGACGAGGTAAACCGAAATGAATCAAAATCGTCAATTAATTCACGATTATAAACATCCTGAAGTTAGTCGCTACGTACTTGGAACGTTAACGAAAATCGGCTGGTTAAATATTTGACGTTTTTGGGGGACTTTAACCCTGGCTAAGTTAGGGTGCACATCGATTTTCTGTTAACCATTGATTAAAAGTTAATAAATACAAAAATCTATTTACCAAATTGTACTTGAGCGATTATTATATTATCTGAATAGTATAGTAGTAAAGAAATTTAAAACAGTGAAAATAAATTATGGTCTTAAGAGAAGGCAGCTAAAAAAATTAATGTAGTAGTTCAGGATTAATTTCGTATTTCTTCAAGGATATAAAAATATCATTTCCATGTTGCAACTGAGTGGCAACTAAAGAATATAAAAATCAATTTTCTTGGTTGGGCCTGAAGAACATCTGGTCTTGAACAGAGAAACTAAGTAGCCCCTGTTGTTACAGAAAATTGCATAAATACAGAAATCTATTTTATGAATTGCACCGGAGCAGCATCTACTTTTAAAAAGAAGAACTGTGCCTGAGCCACATCTAGATTTGAAAAGAGAAACTAATCAAAATGTGTCATTGAAGAAAACTGCAAAAATACAGAAAGTATAAAAGTGTTGGAGCATTATTAATTAACACGGATCTTCAAAGTTGATTGCTACATCCTTCAAAAATAAACAAATCCATTTTCCGAATTGCACTTGAGCGATAGCTAGAACAAAAAACTAATTCAAACTGTAAAAGTATAACAAAGTAATATAATAATAATTTTTAACGAGAAATTTTAATTTTAATGTTAGCATCCTCTTCCTTTGAGAATAAACAATTTATTTTTGATTTGCACCTTAGTGACATTTAGTTTTGAGAATTGAAACTAATTAAAAGGTGTTGAGGAAACTTACAAAAATACAGAAAGTATAATAGCGTAGGAGCATTAATCATTAAGGAGAAATTATTAGCAATTGATTAATGAATTACGTATCGTCAAGTCTTAGGTACCGTTATTGCTCACCTTGTATAATCCTAGTCCTTCGAGAACGTCTCTGTCGCTGATAGACCTTTTCTTTAGATTATCTTCTCCATACTCACATTACAGGTGACGATGTAATTTCGATTCTTCGCGCTATTTTCCTCAAACTTAAGCCCACCTCTTTTATATCAACAATGCGACAATGAAATCGACGGGGTTTTTCAATTTACTGAAGAGCTCAGAAAGGATCAGAGTAGAACAGGTAAACAAAAAATTGAGATAAAGCAATAAAAACGTTATCACTTTTTATTTTAATTTCTAAGGTGAATAAAACGTGCGTATTTGTTGCTGGATTATACCACATCTAACGAACGCCGCCTGAAGAAGATCAATGCGACTTGGTCGAAACGTTGCAAACTTCAGAACTATTAAAACTCACTAATTCAAAGAATTAAGCCGAACTCTTACAATTATAATTACAATTACATATAAAATTGGTGATGTGGCCATCATAGTACTTTCCCTGTATTTTTCACGAAAACTATAAGGTTTACTGGAAATGGCTATTCTTAATAATTTGCTAAATTTTTGGATAATTTACAATTACTTTTTATATAAATCTCATGTAACTCCTATAGTTTATTAGTAATAAGCAAAAAACGTCAAAATTATTAATTTTTATTTTTTTCTCGGAAGCTAAGAACTTTATGAAAATATATTTCAATAAAACTTTTTCAGTTATTCATTCCCTTTAACATTTGTAGATACAGTTATGTAATATTTTTATTATTATTATATATTCTATATAGGAAAACTTAGAATAAATAAAACAAGTTCTAGAATCCTCAAAAATATATAAGAAATTTATTCTAGAACCACCAAAAAATCTCGACGATTAGAATAGAAATTCCTGAAAATTCTAAAAAAAATTGTAGAAAATATATCTTAAAAAAATTGATAAAATACTGAAATAATTACAATAAAATTTTCTAGAGATGTAATGAGTTTATCATCCAAATTTTGTAGGAATGTCTCAGTAAAGTTGTCTTTTATATTTCGGAGAATAAATTTAGGAAGGTTTTTTTTAGGAGTATGCGTTAAAATTGTTATAAGGCGTGGTTAACATTTGAAATAATAGTGGGATTTATGTCTTGTTCGTTTTGAAAAATTGTCATTATGTCCTTGGCTACTTTATCAATATTACAGCTCTGGCAATGGAAAATATATTGGGGTGGAGGAGAAGCAGGAAGTGATTGGGTATCTAGGTCAAACTGAATGGACATTTTAGAATATTTTTGAGGATTGTTAAACATTAATGGAATTTGTTCTACAGATACTAACTTTGTCCTTTGTTACAATCAAAATTTTTTAGGATTTTTTCTTTAAAATTGCAAACATTGTCATCAATATCTTATTAGCATGAGATTAAATAATAAACTATAGTTTTTTTTCTAAATTTTTAGAATTCTTTATGTTTTGAAGATTTTTCTTCTAAATTTTGGGAAATTTTCCCTGGTTTGTGGAAATTTTAATATTTGTAAGATTTTCCTATCTATTTTACTAGAAGCTTTTAGGTAGATTTTTGATGACTAGAATTTGTAAGCCTTTCTAAAAATCCTCTTCATAAATTACTAAAATATTTTTCAGGTGTCCCACAACCAAGGTTTTCTAGTAATTTCTTCTACAAATTGCAAGATTTTCCCGTTTACTTTACTAGAAGCTTTCAGGAAGTTGTTTATGACTAGAATTTGTAAGAATTTTCGGAATTCCTCTTCTTAAATTTCTAAAATATGTTTTAGTCTTACAATCAAAGAATTTCTTTTCTAAATTGCAAGATTCTTACATATATTTTTTTAGAAGCTTTTAAGAATTTATTTTTGATGGCTAGAATTTGTAAGACTTTCTAGAATTCCTCTTCTAAATTTCTAAAAGATTTTTCAGGATTCTTACAATATAGGAATTTTTTCTCCAAATTGCAAGATTTATCCATTTACTTTACTAGAAGCTTTTAGGAAGTATTTTTTTGGTAACTAGAAATTGTAAGCCTTTCTAGAATTCCTCTTCTAAATGTTTAAAATAGTTTTCTAAGAATTTCTTCTCTAAATTACAAGATTTTTACAACTATTTTACTAAAAGTTTTCTGGAAGGTCTTTTTCTGATAACGAGAATTTTTAAGTCTAGAATTTCTCTTCTAAATATCTAGGATATTAATGGAATTTATTGTACAAATATACTAACCTTATCATTCGTTACAATTAAAGGTTTCTGTTCTAAATTTCAAATATTGTTATTAATTTCACAACATAGGAATAATCAAAAATAGTTCTTTCAGATTTTCATAATCTCAATAGGTTTTCTTTTTGGTGATTTCTCTTCCAAATTTTTTAAACTTTTTACTGGTTTGTGGAATTAGTATTATTATTTTCTATATTTTCAGAAATTACTCCCAAAGTTCCTTGAAAATTTTCGAGGAATATAGAAATTTTTAAGAGTAATTTTTTGTAATTTCCAAAATTTTCTTCGAGGGCTTTAGAATGTATAAAGAATTTATTCGATATGTCTATTAACGAACATGCCATTTTGACCTTAATTTAATCAAAGTTTTCTAAAAAGTTCTTTTCCAAATTACAATATTTTTCCACCATTTGAAATTTGAGTCAACAGCTCTATCATCTGGGTCAATACGGCATAGTGGTGATAATTATTAATCTTATTTGTTGTAAAAAAGATGTTAATTAGTAATTAAAGTTATCATGTATATGTAGGGAGGGTGGGTGGCCTCTATCCCACTCTCTAATCAGTAAATCATAATTGAGGGATTTAATTAAACATAATGAAATGGTAATGTGGCCATCATAGTAATTTCCTTACATATTTCTCGAAAACTATGAGGTATTATGCAAAAATATAAACATTATTAACTTTTTTTTCTTGCAAGTTTAGAACTTTATGACAAAAATGTTTTAATAAAACTTGTTCAGTATCTTATTTTCTTTAACTTTTGTGTGAAGAGTTATGTCATAGGAAAATATCATGAAAAAACAAAAAAAAACGCCTCAAGTAAACATCCACTTCCGGTTTATGGATGTTCACGAAAAGCTTTTTAGCTCCGGTTTTTAACGATGAAACCTTAAGTTTGAAGTTTCATCTCAAACGGATCATTTGTTTTTGAGATACTGCGCCCACATACATTTTCCTGCACGAAAACAATACGTCCCCTATATATTCTATATAGGGAAAGTAATAAATCATTAAATATAATAGATTCTAGGTGACAGACAGTACACATCTGATAGCAGAAGACAGACAATAGATAATAGAAGCCATATTGATAATTGATGATAGATAACGTATGCCAGTAAATAAATGGCAAATAACAGTTAAAAGATTATAGATTTCAGGTAATAGTTAATATAGGAGAAATGGTAGATGATGGATTATAGATGACAGTTGACGTAAAAAAGTTGATGAAATAACGGATGACATAAAAAATTCATACTGAAAAATGAAAGAACAGACGACAGATGTTAGAAGCCATATGATAAATTACACATGATAGACGACAGATGAAAAATGACAAATTTTGTGCAAATATCAAATTCATTCTGAACTTTTATATTTTAGAAGGAAATTCCAACTTTGTTTATTCAGTTACAATTTTTTAAAAATCGCCAAATGCAATTTTATTTCCTTTAAATTAAGTTTTGAGTTCTGCCATTTTGTTTCTAGATACATTTCGGCTAATGTTATAATAAATTAAGGGTGGGATAGGGCCACCCACCCACCCTACATATATAAATAAACATTCATTCAAACACTGTTTCTCATTTTCAAGTCTTTTAAACGAAGCTTCTATTTTATTTTTTTAGAAATTTAATCAAAACTCAGTGGCCTAAGTAAGACTTAAGCTTAAGTAAGTCTTTTAAAGGAATCTTCTGTTTTACTTCTTTAGAAATTTAATCAAAATTCAGTGGCTTAAGTAACAGATATTAATGTAGGGTAATCCACCCTCCAGACAATAAAACATAAGCCCCAGTCTTCATTTTTAATTTGTTTTTTAAGAACTCTATTTCATTTAATTTTTTGTGCAATATTCGTTTATGTTAGTTAATATAATTGGAGGGTGCAACAGTGGACAATTACCCACCCCACATATATATTTGAATTATAGCTAAATTATTACTTTTTGTAATCTCAAACATCATCACCAGTATTACTATAGTAATTCAAAAAAATTAAAAGAAGATAAGTAATTAAAGTTCTTTTTATATGTAGGGCGGGTGGGTGGCCACTATTCCATCCTCCAACCAGTAAAACATCAGCGAAAGTCTTAACGAATTACTACTTGAGGAGAAAACAATTTCATATATTAAAAATTGTTCTCCTATACAATTTACTCTCGTGAAACCTTTGCTAATATTATAATAACTGGAGAGTGAGATAGTGGCCACCCACCCACCCTACATATACAAATAAACATTAGTCCAAACACTGTTCCTCATTTTCAAGCCTCATAAAAATAATTTTTGTTTTTTCTTTAGTTTAATCTATAAACAGTAACTTAAGTAACGTTTTTTTATTTAGGGTGGGTGGGTGTCATTTAACCAATAAAACATATTATTATTTATTAATTTAATTTATTTATTAATTTTTCTTATAATCATATTTTTCCTAAAATTGATATTTCATTCGTTTTTCCTTTGTCCTTTAAATATTGTTTCAGAATGTAGGATTTATACTTTGTTTCCATTCTCAATTGGCTACAGTCTTGATTTTTAATTTATTTTTGAAGACCTCTATTCAAATGCATTTTTTTTTGTGAGATATTCGTTTATGTTAATATAAATTAAGTGTAGGAGAGTGGACACCCACCCACTCTACATATACGATATGGCATTAGCTAAATTATTATTCTATTATTCTCCAAATTATTAGCAGTATTAATGTTGTAGTTCAAAAAATAAAAGGACAGTAATTAAAATTTTATTATATGCGTAAAGAACGTTCATTAATTAAAATTTTTATATATGTAGGTTGGGTGGGTGGCTACTCTCACACCCTCTAACCAGTAAAACATCAGCGAAAGTCTTAAGGAATTATTACTTGATAACAAAACACTTACATTTCTTCACATAATTTTTTTCTCCGGTATAATTTCTTCTTGTAAAACTTTCGCTAATGTTATAATAATTGGAGGGTGGGATAGTGGCCTCCCACCCACCCTACATATACAGAGAAACAATCGTACAAATACTGTTTATCTTTTTCATGCCTCATAAACAAAGCGTCTGTTTTAATTTTTATAAATTTTTTTATCATGCCTCATAAACAAAGCTTCTGTTTTAATTTTTATAAAAATTTAATCAAAAAACCGTGATTTAAGTAACGAATTATTATATAGCGTGGGTGAGTCGTCTGAAACCCACCCCCCAAACAATAAAACATAAGCTAGAGTCTTGATTTTTAATTTGTTTTGAAAGAGCTTGAAATTGCATTTTTTTGTGGGTGGGTGTCCTCTAATTCATATTAACCAATAATAATAATAATAATAGTAATATTTATTTGATTGTAGAAGAACAAATTTTTTACGTAAGTCATAAACACGAACACAGGTAACTAAAAATAAAATATAATCCACAGTTTTGATTTTTAATTCGTTTTTTTAAGAGCACTTTTTAATTGCAATTGTTTGGTGGAATATTTGTTTATGTTAATATAACTAAAGAGTGGGAAAGAGGCCACTCACCCACCCTACATATATATTTCAACATTAGCTAAAACCAAACTTTTTGTATTCTCAAACATCGTCACCAGTATTACTGTTGTAGTTTAAAAAAAATAAAAGGAGGTTCAATAATTAAGATTTTTTTTATATGTAGGGCGGGTGGGTGGCCACAATCCCACCCTCCAATCAGTAAAACATCAGCAGAACTTTTAACGAATTACTACTTGATGACAAAACAATTTAATCTCTTACAATTTTATCTCCTATACAATTTCTTCTTGTGAAACCCTCGCTAATGTTATATAAAATGGAGGGTGGAATAGTGGCCACCCACCCACCCTACATATACAGATAAACATTCGTCCAAACACTGTTTCTCATTTTTAAGCCTCATAAAGGAAGCATCTGTTTTATGTTATTAGAAATTTAATCAAAAAAATAGTGACTTAAGTAATTTTTTGTATGTAGGGTGGGTGGGTTCCAATATAACCAACTTACCAACCAAGGAGACATAAGTTATAATTTTGATTTTTAATTTGTTTTTTTAAGAGCTTTATTTAATTAAATTTTTTCTCAAATAATCGTTCATGTTAATAAAACTGAAGAGTGGGATAGTGGACACCCACCCACCCTACATATACATTTCAACATTAGCTAAATTATTACTTTTTTTTATTCTTAAACATAATCACCAGTATTACTGTTGTAATTTAAAAAAAAACTAAATAAGATGCAGTAATGAAAGTTTTTTGTATATGTAGGGTGGGTGGGTTGCCACTAACCCACCCTCCAAACAGTAAAACATCAGCCGGCCTTTTAATAAATTACTACTTGATTATAAAACAATTTAATCTCTTAAAATTTTTTGTAGTATATAATTTCTTCTTGTGAAACCCTCGCTAATGTTATATAAAATGGAGGGTGGAATAGTGGCCACCCACCCACCCTACATATACAAATAAACATTCGTCCAAACACTGTTTCTCATTTTTAAGCTTCACAAAGGAAGCATCTGTTTTATGTTATTAGAAATTTAATCAAAAAAACAGTAACTTAAGTAATTTTTTGCACTCTAACCCACCCTCCAACCAAGGAAACATAAGCCATAATTTTTATTTTAAAATTTTTTTGTAGTATACAATTTCTACTTGTGAAAGCCTCGCCAATGTTATATTATTTTGAGGGTCATATACTTTACCAACTTTATTTATTTAGTTAGAAATTTTTAAAATCGCTGATTGCATTTTTATTTTCTTTGAGTCAAGTTTTCAGTGCTGCCATCTTGTTTTAAGCTACAATACGGCGATTGTTTTTTAAAAATATTAAAAATTACATTAATTATGAATGTTTTCTAAATTTTAAAAGCAAATTCCAACTTTGTTTATTTAGTTACAATTTTTTAAAACCACTGAATGCAATTTTATTTCCTTTGAATCACGTTTTGAGGGCTGTGATTTTGTTTCTAGCTACAATACAGCAATTTTTTTGTAGAAGTATTAAAAACACATTAATTCTGAACGTATTTTTCTATTTTAGAAGCAAATTCCAACTTTGGTTATTTAGTTACAATTTTTTAAATCGCTGAATGCAATTTTATTTCCTTTAAATAAAGTTTTGATTGCTGCCATTTTGTTTCTAGCTACAATACGACGATTGTTTTGTGAAAATATTAAAAATACATTAATACCGAATATATTTTTATATTTTAGAAGCAAATTCCAACTTTGGTTATTTAGTTACATTTTTTTTAAATCGCTGAATGCAATTTTATTTCCTTTGAGTCAAGTTTTCAGTGCTGCCATCTTGTTTTAAGCTACAATACGGCGATTGTTTTTTAGAAATATTAAAAATACATTAATTATGACTGTATTTTTAAATTTTAAAAGCAAATTCCAACTTTGTTTATTTATTTACAATTTTTTAAATCACTGAATGCATTTTTATTTCATTTAAATCAAGCTTTGAGGACTGTGATTTTGTTTCTAGCTGCAATACAGCAATTGTTTTGTGGAAGTATTAAAAACACATTAATTCTGAACGTATTTTTATATTTTATAAGCAAATTCCAACTCTCGTTACTTAGTTACAATTTTTTTTAAATCACTGAATGCAATTTTATTTCCTTTAAATCAAGTTTTGAGTGCTGCCATCTTGTTTTAAGCTACAATACGGCGATTGTTTTTTAGAAATATTAAAAATTACATTAATTATGAATGTTTTTTCAATTTTAAAAGCAAATTCCAACTTTGTTTATTTAGTTACAATTTTTTAAAACCACTGAATGCAATTTTATTTCCTTTGAATCACGTTTTGAGGGCTGTGATTTTGTTTCTAGCTACAATACAGCAAATGTTTTGTAGAAGTATTAAAAACACATTAATTCTGAACGTATTTTTCTATTTTAGAAGCAAATTCCAACTTTGGTTATTTAGTTACAATTTTTTAAAATCGCTGATTGCAATTTTATTTCCTTTAAATAAAGTTTTGATTGCTGCCATTTTGTTTCTAGCTATAATACGACGATTGTTTTGTGGAAATAATAAAAATACATTAACCCTGAATATATTTTTATCTTTTAGAAGCAAATTACAACTTCGTTTATTTAGTTACAATTTTTTAAAATCGCTGAATTCAATTTTATTTCCTTTAAATCAAGTTTTGAGTGCTGCCATTTTGTTTCTAGCTAAAATACGGCGATTGTTTTGTGGAAATAATAAAAATACATTAATACTGAATATATTTTTTTATTTTAGAAGCAAATTACAACTTTGTTTGTTTAGTTACATTATTTTAAAATCGCTGAATGCAATTTTATTTCCTTTGAATCAAGTTTTGAGTGCTGCCATTTTGTTTCTAGCTAAAATACGGCGATTGTTTTGTGGAAATAATAAAAATACATTAATACTGAATATATTTTTTTATTTTAGAAGCAAATTACAACTTTGTTTGTTTAGTTACATTATTTTAAAATCGCTGAATGCAATTTTATTTCCTTTGAATCAAGTTTTGAGTGCTGCCATTTTGTTTCTAGCTACAATACAGCAAATTTTTTGTGGAAATAATAAAAATACATTAATTCTAAATGTATTTTTAAATTTTAGAAGCAAATTACAACTTTGTTTATTTAGTTACAATTTTTTAAAATCGCTGAATGCAATTTTATTTCCTTTAATTCAAGTTTAAAGTGCTGCCATTTTGTTTCTAGCTACAGTACGGCAATTGTTTTGTGGAAATAATGAAAACACGTTAATACTGAATATATTTTTATATTTTAGAAGCAAATTACAACTTTGTTTGTTTAGTTACATTATTTTAAAATCGCTGAATGCAATTTATATCCTTTAAATCAAGTTTTTAGTGCTGCCATTTTGTTTCTAGCTACAATACGGCGATTGGTTTGAGGAAATAATAAACATACATTAATACTGAATATATTTTTATATTTTAGAAGCAAATTCCAACTTTGTTTGTTTAGTTACATTATTTTAAAATCGCTGAATGCAATTTTATTTCCTTTGAATCAAGTTTTAAGTGCTGCCATTTCGTTTCTAGCTATAATACGGCGATTGTTTTGTGGAAATAATATAAATACGTTAATACTGAATATATTTTTATATTTTAGAATCAAATTACAACTTTGTTTGTTTAGATACAATTTTTTAAAATCACTGAATGCAATTTCATTTCCTTTAAATCAAGTTTTGAGTGCTGCAATTTTGTTTCTAGCCACAATACGGCGATTGTTTTGTGGAAATAATAAAAATACATTAACCCTGAATATATTTTTATCTTTTAGAAGCAAATTACAACTTCGTTTATTTAGTTACAATTTTTTAAAATCGCTGAATTCAATTTTATTTCCTTTAAATCAAGTTTTGAGTGCTGCCATTTTGTTTCTAGCTACAATACAGCAAATTTTTTATGGAAATAATAAAAATACATTAATTCTAAATGTATTTTTATATTTTAGAAGCAAATTCCAACGTTGTTTATTTAGTTACAATTTTTTAAAATCTTTGAATGCAATTTTATTTCCTTTAAATCAAGTTCTAAGTGCTGTTATTTTGTTTCCAGCTACAATACGGCGATTGTTTTGTAGACGTATTCAAAACACATTAATTCTGAACTCACTTTTATATTTTATAAGCAAATTCCAACGTTGGTTATTTAGTTACAATTTTTTAAATTAGCTCAATGTGCTGCCATTTTGTTTCCAGCTACAACATGGCTATTATTTTGCGGAAGTTTTAAAAACACATTAATTCTGAACGTATTTTTATATTTTAGAAGAAAATTCCAAATTTGTTTATTTAGTTACAAATTTTTGAAATCGCTGAATGCAATTTTATTCCTTTAAATCAAGTTTTGAGGGCTATGATTTTGTTTCTAGCTATAGTACAGCAATTGTTTTGTAGAAGTATTAAAAACACATTAATTCTGAACGTATTTTTATATTTTAGAAGCAAATTCCAGCTTTGGTTATTTAGTTACAATTTTTTAAAATCGCCGAATGCAATTTAACTTCCTTTAATTCAAGTTTTGAGTGCTGCCATTTTGTTTCTAGTTACAATACGGCGATTGTTTTGTAGAAATATTAAAAGTACATCAATTCTGAACGTATTTTTGTATTTTAGAAGCAAATTCCAACTTTTGTTATTTTAGTACAATTGTTTAAAGTCGCTGAATGCAATTTTATTTCCTTAGAATCAAGTTTTGAGTGCTGCCATTTTGTTTCTAGCCATAATACGGCGATTATTTGGTAGAAATATTAAAAGTACATCAATTCTGAACGTATTTTATATTTTAGAAGCAAATTCCAACTTTGGTTATTTTATTACAATTGTTTAAAATCGCTGAATGCATTTTTATTTCCTTTAAATCAAGTTTTGAGTGCTGCCATTTTGTTTCTAGTTACAATCCGGCGATTCTTTTGTGGAAATAATAAAAACACATTAATACTGAATATATTTTTATATTTTATAAGCAAATTACAACTTTGTTTGTTTAGTTACAATTTTTCTAAATCGCTGAATGCTTTTTATTTCTTTTAATTCAAGTTTTAAGTGCTGCAATTTTGTTTCTAGCTACAATACAGCAATTGTTTTGTGGATATATTAAAAACACATTAATTCTGAATATATTTTTATATTTTAGAAGCAAATTCCATCTTTGGTTTTTTAGTAACAATTTTTTAAAACCACTGAATGCATTTTTATTTCCTTTAAATCAAGTTTCGAGTGCTGCCATTTTGTTTCTAGCTACAATACTGCGATTGTTTTGTGGAAATAATAAAAATACATTAATAATGAATATATTTTTATATTTTAGAAGCAAATTACAACTTTGCTTATTTAGTTAAAATTCTTTTATATCGTTGAATGCAATATTATTTCCATAAAATCAAGTTTTGAGTGCTGAAATTTTGTTTCTAGCTACAATGCGGCAATTGTTTTGAGGAAATAATAAAAATACGTTAATAGTGAATATATTTTTATATTTTGGAAGCGAATTACAACTTTGTTTATTTAGTTACAATTTTTTAAAATCGCTGAATGCAATTTTATTTCCTTTAAATCAAGTTTTGAGTGCTTCCATTTTGTTTCTAGCTACAACCAGGCGATTGTTTTGTGGAAATAATAAAAATACATTAATACTGAATATATTTTCATATTTTAGAAGCAAATTACAAGTTTTTTTATTTAGTTACAATGTTTTAAAATCGCTGAATGCAATTTTATTTCCTTGAATTTAAGTTTTGAGTGCTGCAATTTTGTTTCTAGCTACAATACGGCGACTGGTTTGTGGAAATAATAAAAATACATTAATACTGAATATATTTTTAAAGTTTAGAAGCAAATTACAACTTCGTTTATTGAGTTACAATTTTTAAAAATCGCTGAATTCAATTTTATTTCGTTTAAATCAAGTTTTGAGTGCTGCCAATTTGTTTCTAGCTACAACAAGGCGATTGTTTTGTGGAAATATTAAAAACTCATTAATTCTGAACGTATTTTTATATTTTAGAAGCGAATTCCAACTTTGGTTACTTAGTTACAATTTTTTAAAATCGCTGAATGCAATTTTATTTCCATTGAGTCAAGTTTTCAGTCCTGCCATCTTGTTTTAAGCTATAATACGGCGATTGTTTTTTAGAAATATTAAAAATACATTAATTATGAATGTATTTTTAAATTTTAAAAGCAAATTTCAACTTTGTTTATTTAGTTACAATTTTTTAAAACCACTGAATGCATTTTTATTTCCTTTAAATCAAGTTTCGAGGGCTGTGATTTTGTTTCTAGCTGCAATACAGCAATTGTTTTGTGGAAGTATTAAAAACACATTAATTCTGAACGTATTTTTATATTTTAGAAGCAAATTCCAACTCTCGTTACTTAGTTACAATTTTTTTAAATCACTGAATGCAATTTTATTTCCTTTAAATCAAGTTTTGAGTGCTGCCATCTTGATTTAAGCTACAATACGGCAATTGTTTTTTAGAAATATTAAAAATTACATTAATTATGAATGTTTTTTAAATTTTAAAAGCAAATTCCAACTTTGTTTATTTAGTTACAATTTTTTAAAACCACTGAATGCAATTTTATTTCCTTTGAATCACGTTTTGAGGGCTGTGATTTTGTTTCTAGCTACAATACAGCAATTGTTTTGTAGAAGTATTAAAAACACATTAATTCTGAACGTATTTTTCTATTTTAGAAGCAAATTCCAACTTTGTTTATTTAGTTACAATTTTCTAAAACCACTGAATGCATTTTTATTTCCTTTAAATCAAGTTTCGAGGGCTCTGATTTTGTTTCTAGCTAAAATACAGCAATTTTTTTTGTAGAAGTACTAAAAACACATTAATTCTGAACATATTTTTATATTTTAGAAGCAAATTGCAACTATCGTTACTTAGTTACAATATTTTAAATCACTGAATGCAATTTTATTTCCTTTAAATCAAGTTTTGAATGCTACCATTTTGTTTCTAGCTACAATACGACGATTGTTTTGTGGAAATATTGAAAATACATTAATACTGAATATATTTTTATATTTTAGAAGCAAATTACAACTTTGTTTATTTAGTTAAAATTTTTTAGAATCGATGAATGCAATTTTATTTCCTTTGAAACAAGTTTTGAGTGCTACCATTTTGTTTATAGCTACAATATGGCGATTGTTTTGTGGAAATAATAAAAATACATTAATACTAATTATATTTTTATATTTTAGAAACAAATTACAATTTTGTTTATTTAGTTACAATTGTTTAAATCATTGAACTCAAATTTATTTCCTTTAAATCAAGTTTCCAGGGCTGTAATTTTGTTTCTAGCTACAATACAGCAATTGTTTTGTAAAAGTATTAAAACCACATTAATTCTGAACGTATTTTTATATTTTAGAAGCAAATGCCAACTTTAGTTATTTAGTTATAATTTTTTAAAATCGCCGAATGCATTTTTATTATCCTTTAAATCAAGTTTCGAGGGCTGTAATTTTGTTTCTAGCTACAATACAGCAATTGTTTTGTAGAAGTATTAAAAACACATTAATTCTGAACGTATTTTTATATTTTAGAAGCAAATGCCAACTTTAGTTATTTAGTTATAATTTTTTAAAATCGCCGAATGCATTTTTATTATCCTTTAAATCAAGTTTCGAGGGCTGTGATTTTGTTTCTAGCTATAATACAGCAATTGTTTTGCGGAAGTATTAAAAAAACATTAATTCTGAACGTATTTTTATATTTTAAAAGCAAATTCCAACTTTGGTTATTTAGTTACAATTTTTTAAAATAACTGAACGCAATTTTATTTCGTTTAAATCAAGTTTTTTGTGCTGCCACTTTGTTTATAGCTAAACTACAGCGACTATTTTGTAGAAATATTAAAAATACATTAATTCAGAAGTTAATTTTATATTTTAGAAGCAAATTCCAACTTTGGTTACTTAGTTACAATTTTTTAAAACCACTGAATGCATTTTTATTTCCTTTAAATCAAGTTTTAAGTGCTGCCATTTTCTTTCTAGCTACAATGCGGCGATTATTTTATAGAAATATTAAAAATACATTAATTCTAATAGATTATATGAAGAATTTTACAATTGACATGAAAGAATTGTATAAGATATTCCTAAGGATATGTAAATATAAATTCTAAATTAAAATAAACGCACGTTTCTCTTTATATGTAACTGACAAAAAATCGGTTTACTGACTGAAAATTATTACATTTTAAAAAGCTCACTGCATGCGATTGGAGAATCAATCAAATACGTGTCCACTTTTTACATCCATTACGACTCAAAACGCCATTTAATGTATCTGTAATAGCAGTATATACATTTTTTGTCCACACCATCAAATATATATATATATTTACACCCCTTTTATCCCTGCAGGCGTTAACTTTTTCCAACGGTGAAAAGTTTCCTCGCAAAAACATAATATTCCCCCACACACATATACACGCAGAAATAAAATGTAAACGAGGTGAATTCATTCCGCCGCAATTAGAATTAAAAGTAATTGGTGTTTCTGTTTAAAATCATTCCACTGTAGTCCGCGCTCCGGGGGCGCTTCTTCTGCTTTTCTTTCGAGATAATTAAAGAATTTTTCGGTGTTAATAATAAAGGCGCCTGGTTTAATTGTTGCGAAACTTTACGAATTGCGGACTTACATATTTAAATAATGAAAATCCGTAATATAATTAAGTCAAAAAATGTGTTCATTAAGATATTTTTTTATTGAGATTCAATCAGATTGCATTAGGATTTGTTATAGCGCGAGGACAAAAATCTTTCAAAATTATTACACGAGCGCAACGATAATTCTTCCTTAGCGCAAGTCGGTGCAGCCGTGAGGGAATTCGCAGTAAGCCGTGTTCATAAATCTTCACTTTCAGCTAACTGCACCCGGTCCATTTATTGAAACTCACAACTCTCACCCGCCCCCCCCTCCTTCTTACTTCCTCTACGTATTAGTTGTGTTAATTATTTTTTAATGAAGTTGTCAAAACTGTTCACACCGCCGGAATGAAATACACCACCCTTCGCATACGTCGTGTTATCTGTGTATACATCGTGGTGGGCCGACTAATGAGTGTTGACTGAAAATTTGATAGCACGAAATAATGTACGGGTGTGCGTGCGAGTGTGTGTGCTTGAATATTTCACACCCCTGCTTTCTTGCGAGATTACGTTTATTTCTTAATTTAGACGGTCGACATTATTAATTTGATTACGATTACGAAGTGTCACCAACATATAATTTTCTACATCAAAACTTAAAGTTTAATTCTAATTTTTATTCTATCAGGTGAAAATCAGTAAATTTGTATGTTTACAAAGACTTGAGTTATTTTAATTTGTAATTTGTTTGTTCATAAAGACTCTAGATTATAGCGTTATGTAAGAAATTAATTAAATGGATGAACAAGAAATAAATTATTTCGTCGATCCCGGCGCATCCACCATTTATAACACGCATTTGTAACTTGGTAATATGCAATTTTTCACAAGAATAAATTACCTCAGACTAACCCTAACGTTATTATATAGTCATATAGTTAATATACATGTTAACTTTTTCTTTAGATATCCCCAAAATAATAGTACTTTACATGAATACAATATTAATTTCAAATCTTTATCGTTAGTTTAATAAATACAGATTTGTATTAGTGTTTTTTAATTATTTGAAATATGTATATATATATATATATATAATATATGTGCATTTATTAATAGATAAGTTTTATGAGTGCGCCGGGTTGAAGTAGTTTATAAAACGTTGTCGCGTCGGACGCGATGTAACTCCGGTTTAATCTAATAGAATGAGTTTGAGCCATAACTGGGATAAACTGCGCGTTATCTGCTAAATTATATATGCGCTTCCTTTCAACATACAAATTGCGAATTATTCCGTCCGTCTTTGCCGCCCCTAATTTTCCCCGAGCCCTCCGGTTGGCTGGATTGTGTACGTCTATGAAACTCATCAATTATTTATAGTCTCTCTTACGTTATTAATCGATCTATCAGAAGTAGTTTTACTACTCTATTAATTGCAATAATAATCTATTTGTTTTATCCTGTGTGTTTCCACTAGCTTAAATTTCAGTAATTACGATCAATTGAATAATTTTTTATTCTTTGTGTTTAGCACTGAGGAAAAAACGCCATTCCTCACAGATATATTATATTTCTGTTAGATAAAGTAGATAGATATACATAAAAAATAGATGAGAGGTGATGTAAGCAGCTGACAAATAATAATAATTTTAGCTGGGATTATAATTCATTTACAGAAATTAGTTAAAGGTTAATTGCAATCATCTTTTAATTAAACCTTTTTTTATCGTATTTATCAACGCCATCAATATAATTAGATTCTTAAGTGCGTCTCTTATTTGAGAATTGTATCCCTAGTATACTGATATGATTGTTAATATCGATAAAAGAGGCTTAATCAGGTATTATTAACAATTAACTTAAAATTATTTAAAACCTATTTTTCAATGCGTCTTTTAACTGCCATTAAATATTTAATTGGTTAAAATAATATATGACAGAAGAAGCAAACAAACAGAAGAAGAAAACAGATGATAAAAGAAAGAACACAGAAAAAGGAAAATACAGAGGAAAATATAATATTACTAGCAGAAAGAAGCAGGCAAATGAGTGAACACCGAAGAAGACAAAAGAAACAAAAGATAGATGACAAAGCATAAGATTGTTTGAAAACAGAAGACAAATAATTTATAGAACGAAAAAATCAAGCCAAAAGTTATAAAACAGAAGAATGGAGAAATAAAAAGAAAATCAAAAATCAGAAGGTAGAAGATAGAAAACAAAGAAAAAAAATAATATATAGTTAGCATGTGACTGTTGATTAATAGATAATAAACAAAGATGACAAATGGTAAATAATTAATAACAGATTATAAATAAACATAATTAAAAGTAGCTAAAGATTTGCAAGAAGAGGCTTAGCTTAAACCACAGTAGGCAGAAAATTGATTGTAGATCAGAGATGAATAAAAAAAAGGAGATAAGAGAAAACAGAAAAAAACAGGATATAAAACAAAAAACAGAAGTCAGAAAATTAAAGACTAAAAGTAGAAGAAGAAATTATATACAAGTAAGATAATATAAGACAAAAAGCAGTACTCATAAGATAAAAGATAAACGAGAGAAGACACAAAAGCTAGGACTGAAAACCGGAAGATGAAACAAAAAATTAAAAAAGATGCCAGTTCAAACCATAAAAATTAGAAGAAATAACAAAGAAAATTAAGGTGGAAGACTAAAAATATAATACCAGACGAAAGAATACAAAATAATAATACTGAAAGCAAATGCAAAAACACATGAGATAACCCACGAAAAATAAAAAACAGAAAATAGAAGAGAGAAGATACAAAGTGAAAGACAGAAGACTGATGACAAATGTGGATGATATAAGGGACGAAAAAAAATTTACAAAAATTAGAAAAGGTACATTTAAAATATCATTTCAAGTTAAGTTGTAGAAGAAAAAAAAATAAATGATAGAAGACGGACAAAAGCCAGAAGTGTTTAGTGTTTAGTTCTCTATCTAAACACAAAAGAAATGAAACAAAAGAAAGTAAAAAAATGAAAGATGACAGAAGACTTAAAGAAAATAGGAGGTAAATATCAAGAAGAACAAGAGATAGTATATAAAAAAGAAAATAAACGAGTCTGAAGATAAAACTCATAAATTAGAATACAGAAGGCGCATGACAAAAGATAGAATATAGAAGGTAAAGGACAAATATCATAACGAACGAGTGAAAGTAGCAAATGTAGACGAAGGACAGAAGGTAGACTATAGAAGACCGAAGAGAAAAGTCTAAAAACAAATGACAGAAAAACAAAGAAAAAAAAAACAAGAAACAAAATAAAAGGCATAAAATATAAGATTGTATACACAAGAAATAACATAAAAGGTAGATAATGGAAGAAACAAAAGGAAAATAGAGGTGGAAGGACAGAACAGAGATGACGACGACTTTATAGAGAAGATAAAACAGAGAAAAGGAAAGAAAACAGAAGGCAGATAATAAAAGACTCAAAGCACAAGAAAGAAGACAGAAGATAGATAATAAAATACAAAAGTCATAAGACCTATATTCTGTCTTATTTATCTTTTGTTTTGTTTCTTTTGCTTTCAGACATAAGATAGAAGATAGATGATAAGATACATAAAAAAATGAGAATGCAAAAGAATATAAATTCTGAAACAATATTTACAAAATTAAATATCAATTCTAAGAAAACAGAAAACTGAAACCCGAGAACAAGAAGAATGAAAGAGGAAGGAGGTATAAAGCAAAATAGATAAGAGTCAAAGCAAAAGAGAGTTTACAGAAGATAGAAGATGGAAGACAAAAGACAGAAGACAGAAAATAGAAGACAGAAAACAAAAGACAGAAAGCAGAAGGCTTAGAAGACAAATAAATAAAAAACTGAGAATCCTAAAGAGTATAAATTCTGAATTATGAATTAATATTAAAACAATAAAGTATCAATTTTAGGTAAAAAGTAATTATAGGAAGAAGAAAGAAGCCTGAAAAAAGAAAATAGGCATACTGCAGAATACATAAGAGTCAAAGCAGAAGAAAGTAGATAGAAGACAGAATACGAAAGGTATAAAACAGAAAAAATCTTCTGTCTTCTGTCTTGAATATTACAGAAACAGCAAACAGAGTACAGATTACAGAATCTGGAGTTCAGAATACAGAATATAGAATACAGAGTACAGAGTATATAATACGGAATATAGAATACATGATACAGAATGCAGAATATATAATACAGAATACAGAATATAGAGTATAGAATATAGAATGCAGAATACGGAATATAGAATAAAAAATACAATTAGACAGAAGTCAGAAAACAGAAAAAGAAGACAGAAGGTAGAAGAAATAAAATAAAAGACAAAAAGCAGATAATAGGAGACAAAAGACAAAAGATACATAATAGGAGACATAAGATAGATGATATGAATTCTAAATTTTGAAAATATATTAAAAAATATCAATTCTAGGTGAAATGTGATTATAGCAAGAAGATAGAAAACTAAGAACCGAAAAAACGAAGTCTGAAAATAGAAAGAGAAATGCTAAAGAATAAATAAGAGTCAAAGCAGTAGACAGAAAATAGAGGACAAAATACAAAAGATAGAAGACAAAAGATATAAGACAGAAGACAGAAGGCAGAAGGAATAAGGCAAAAGGCAGAAGACAGAAGATAGAAGATAGAAGACAGAAGACAGGAGACAGAAGACAGAAGGCAAAAGACAGAAGACAGAAGACAAAAAACAGAAGACAGAAGACAGAAGAGGAAGGAAAATATAAGAAAGAAACTTTTTTTGGCGTTGACTGCAAGGTCATCTGCCACCACCGATTGTTTGATAAGGAAGAAACTAAAAGACTGAAAGCACAGGAAAATGATAGCAGACAAATACATAAGAATGAGAATGCAAAAAAGGATAAGTTCTAAAATCTAAAATAATAATAAAAAGTAAAATATCAATTCTAGGTAAAATGTGTTTATAGGAAGGAGACAGAAGACTAAGAACCGAAAAAAAGATTAGAAAAGATGTCTAAAAATGAAAGGGGCTTACTGCAGAATACATAAAAGTGAAAGCATAAGAAAGTAGACAGAAGACAAACAAAAGACATAAAACAAAGATGGAAGATAGAAGGAGACATAAGATATAAGTTATAAAACAGCATAAATAATACAAAATACAGAATACAAGAATATCGAATACAACAGGCAGAAATCAAAAATCAGAAGAAAGAAGACTGAAAATTGATAATAGAAGATAAAATGTAGAAGATATAAAATAAAAGACGAAAGATAGATAATAGGAGACAAAAGACATAAGACAGAAGATACATAATAAGAGACAAGAGATGTAAAATACAAGATAAATGGTAGATGATAGAAGATAAATAAATAAAAAACTGAGGTTGAAAGACCCCAGGTCGATAGCCATTTAGCAGAAATTTTCTGTTTTCAATTGTTGTGTTATAATGCTGCTTTACTTTATAAAATTGTGTGCAATAAAGATGTTTATATAAACAAACAGAAAAAACGTCTGATAAAAAGAAAGAGGCATACACTAGAACAAATAAAAGTCAAACCAGAAGAAAGTCGACAGAAGGCAGAAATCAAAAGAGAGAAGACAGCAGTCAAAAAATAGAATACAGAAGAAAAAAGACAAAAGAAAGAAGACAAAATACAGAATAGAAAATACAGAATACATAATTCAGAATATAAACAAATTAGAATACATAATTCAGAATATAGAATATAGAATACAAAATACAGGAATATATTGATACAGAATACAAGACACAAAAGTCTGAAATCAAAAAAAGAAGACAGAAGATAGAGAATAAGAGACAAAAGGTAGCAGGTAGAAGATAGAAGATATAAAGTAGAAGACAAAAGTTAGAAAATAGAAGAGAGAATAAAAGACAACCGACAGAAAACTGAGGAGAGAATGCAGAAAATAGGAAAGACATTACAAATATTAATTGAGAGGTAGGTGTAGTTTTGAAGTTACACAAAATGAGAATCGAATAAAACATGTACATTTAAAGTATAAAAGATAAAAATGCAATATCAATATTTTTTTTAATATGTTTCTAAAAAGAAGCCTGAAGTCGAAGAACAGAAATGTAAAATAAATAAAAGTCTAAAAGGAAGAAAACGAGAGTGAAAGCAAAATAAAGTAGACAAAAGACAGAACATAAGATATAAAAGACAGAAAACAGAAGATAGAAGATAGAAGACAGAATACATAGTACTGAATACAAAA
Organism: Ontholestes murinus; assembly: GCA_963969525.1. Lineage (NCBI taxonomy): Eukaryota > Metazoa > Arthropoda > Insecta > Coleoptera > Staphylinidae > Ontholestes > Ontholestes murinus. The sequence goes on along the minus strand of OZ018390.1, from coordinate 74,986,532 downwards.
TACGTACCTAGTACAGAATACAGAATAAAGAATTCAGTATACAGAACACAGAATACAAAAGACAGAAGTAAGAAATCAGAAGAAAAAAGACAGAAAATTGAAATAGAAGGCAGAAAATAAAAGTCGGAAAATAAGAAAGACATTACAGATGTTGAATGATAGGCATATTAAAGATATACAAAATAAGAATCGAAGGAAAAAATGTGTAAATAGAGAAATGATGCATAAAGAATTGCGAATGGAAAAAAACATAAATCTTAAATTCTGAAACAATATTCAAAGTATAAAAGAAAATAATTGAAATATCAATTCTATAAAAAATATCATTATAAGAAGATATAAGAAGAAGATAAAAGTAGAAGATCTGAAAAGAAAAATAAAAAAGTGTAAAAAAGGATAATGCATGAGAGTGAAAACTGAAGAAAGTAGACAGAAGACGAAAGGCAAAACATAGAATATAGAAGACAGAAAACAGAAAACAAAAGGCAGAAGACAGAAAAGGGAAGACATAAGGAAGAAGACAGAATTCAGAATTGAGAATACAGAGTACAGAATACAGGATGCACAGTACATAATATAGCATACAAAAATCAAAATACAGAATACAGAATACTAGTCAGAAGTCAGATGAAAGAAGACGAAAGGTATATAATAGAAGAAAACCGGTAGAAGATACAAAATAAAAGAAATAAATCAGAAAATTGAATAGATAAAACAGAAGTCAGGAATTAGAAAAGACATTACTGATGTTGAATGATAATAAGGTAATAGATTAAAGATGCATAAAATGAGAATTGATAAATTAAAAAAAAGGAATTGTATAAAAAATTGAAAACGGAAAAAGCTTAAAACCTAAATTCTGAAACAATATTAAAATAATTAAAGATGAAATCGAAACATCTATTCATGGAAAAATATGTTTTTAAGAAGAAGATAGAAGTCGAAGAACCCAAAAAAAAAATAAACAAGGTCTAAAGAAATAAATATATAAGAGTGAAAGCAGAGGAAATTTGATAGAATACAGCAGACAGAATATAGCAGAAAGAAGACAGAAGACACAAAACAGAAGATAGAAAACAGAAAATAGGAGGCTGAAAAGAGAAGTCAGAATGCAAAAGAAAAAACAGAATAAAGAATATAGAATACAGAATTCAGAATATAGAATAAAGAATTCAGAATACAGAGTAAAGAATAAACAATTACAGAAACAAAATATAGAAGTCAGAAATCAGAAGAAAGAAGACAGATGGTAGATAATAGAAGACAAAACATAGGAGACATAAAATGAAAGACAAAAGACAGTAACTTGAAGAGAGAACGCAGAAAACAAAAGTCAGAAAACAGAAGATAATACAGATGTTGAATAATAGTTAGGTGATAGATTAAAGATGCGCAAAATGAGAATCATATGATTAATGATACATAAAAGAAATGTGAACGGAAACAAAGTATACATCCTAAATTCTGAAACAATATTTAAAGGACAAATAAAAAAAAAGAATAGAATATCAATTTTAGGAAAAATATGATAAAGAGAAAGTCGAAGAACCGAAAAGAAAATATTAAAAATTGTCTGCAAAGAAGTATACATGAGAGTGAAAGCAGAAGAAAGTGGGTAGAAGACAGAAGGTAGAAGATATAGAAGACAAAAGATAAAAGACAGAAGATAGAACACAAAAGATAGAACATTGTAAAAATAAGAAGACACAAGGAAGAAAGAAGAAAAAAAAAAAAGAAGGAAACATAAATAGGAAAGGAGGTAAAAGGCAGAATATGCAATATAAGCAGATGAAAGAAGACAAACGACAGAATGATAGAAGAATGAGCTAAAAAATATAGGGATAAAAGCAAAAAGGCAGAAGCAACAAATAGATACATAGAAATGTATAAATTCTAAATTCTGAAAAATATTAAAACATCAAATAAAAAAAGTAAATAAACAAGTTTTCCAACAATATCACTTTAAGTTGAGAGATTTATTTCTGAAATTTTAACAATATTTCTTCTAGTTTTAGAAAATCTTTCAATTTATAAATTGCCAGAGACGAGTTGCAGACTTTTATAGAATTTTCCACATTTTTTTTTAAATTTCTAAATTTTAAGCAAGTTTTCCAAATATGGAAAATTCTTTTATTCTTTTATATTTTATTTCTTTGGCTTCCTCTATATATTTATTTAAATTTCCTTCTCTCCTCTTAACAAACTTACTCATTCTGTTTCAGTTCCTTCTTGAATTCTTTTATAGGGTCTTTATACTCCTACAATCTCGTTTATAATTTCTCGAATATTTTTACGTTAAAATGTTTCTTATATTTTTAAAAACGCTATTAGCCTTAATGTTCACTAAAAATCATTTGGTATTGACGTATTTTATTGCTTTTTCTCCTTGAATACCTTTAATGCAAATAATTGGTGGATGCGCCGGGATATAAAAATCTAATAAAACAATAATTCGGAATATTATTCTTACATAGATTAACCATATTAATTGGCTATTATGGGTGATAATTATAACACTACTTTGGCGATATAATTAGCTGGGGCTAAACGATACTCGTATAAAGGACGGCGCAATAAAAACACACGTCGATTTTGCCGGCCGACAATTGCCCACCTTTTTTTTTAGTGGAGCAGGGACGAAATCTTTTTACGATGAATCTTCACGCCTGGCTGCCGCACAAAAACTAAAGTGCACGCTGCAAAGAAGCTTCAGTTCATGTTTACGACGTCGCCGGCAGCAAAGAGTTGAATACGTTAATATTTAATCAGCAAGGACGATTTAAATTTTATATGCACAAAAAGACTATACGTTATAAAACGATAAATTTTAATTGTATAAAAAAATATTTATTGATATAATCACTTTCTTTACTAAAAATTAAAAAAGAATTAATTAAAAGAAATTGGTTAGATTAAAATACACAAAAAAAAACAAGAAAAGGAAAGATCTGAAAAAGAAAATAACGAGAAAACAATAATATATGATTGAAAATATCTTTTTTTAAAATGAAGGTATTTTTAATCATATATATAAATAACGTACCACAAAGTACAGATCTCCACAATTAACTATTTGGAAAACAATAAGTTTACAAAAAAAAAGATGAGAAGGAAGAACAGAGGAATAGAAATTACAGGAAAGAAGGAAGATATGCAGATACTAACGAAATGATAAAAGAGGCAAAGAAGTGAAAGTAGATTAAGAAAAAAAAGAGGAAAGGGGAAGAAAATTAAAGACGAAGATATAGATTTGAAGAAAAAATTATATGTATATATGAGCCAGAGTTTTTAGACAATATTATTGTGTAAATATTTTAATGAAAAAGAAAAAAAATCAAAAGCTTTTCTCTCTGAAGTAATTACTAGTATTATCGCATGTGTGTCATTGGATCCATTAAGCCCTTCGATTTGGCAGCGGTAGCAGCAGTAGAAAGTAAAGCCCGTATTTGAGTATATACACGCGTGTGCTAGAGAGAGAGAAAGAGGGAAAATGAGGGAAAAGATCCGGATTACCGCGGGATTCCGAGGGTCAAATTACCGAGAGTGAAATTGTATTCCGAATGTAGGAAAACGGTTTTACGTCCCAATTTCTTAAAACGGGCTCCCTCAGCCGCCCTCCCACCCCCCGCACCAATTCGCTCTGCACTTCCGCTTGCCACCGACGTGTGAATATGTTGATTCCCGCGTAAATTATGCGTACGGCCGTGACATACTCCTTTTGTGATTTATAAAAATGAGATACGTCTATGAGATTTAGTGGCAGTCAGTAATCCGCCGGTTTGGGAACGGAGGGGGGAATAAGGGATGACGGATTACACTTTACAATTTCTTAATGTACACCCTTTTTCCGATAGGCCACTCAAAGGGACATTAATAAAAATAAAGTATGTGTCTCCGGAAAAGAAATGGAATTTCACTCGTTTTTTTTAAGTGTTCAATTTTCGATACAATGCAAATTTATTTCATGATATAAAAAAGATTGAAACACTTACTCTTGCCTTGCCAGGTACACTCTGATCACTAAGTTACCATAAGTATCTAATTTGGGTACATTTAGTACAATATAAGAATGGCTAAAGAAAAATTTAAAGAAGAAGAAAGAAAAAAAAGGATATTTAAAAAGAACATTAGAAATACAGAGTGCAAAATTTATAAACCAGTTCCTTTAAATTTAACAAGAAACAAAGAAAAGAAAACTGGAATGAATTATAATCAAAAACAACAGAGGGAAGAAAAATGTATGTATTAGGAGAAAATCATTGAGTAGATGTAAGTAAGATTAAAACAAAGAAGAAGAGGAAGGAAGAATGATTAAATAATTATTAAGGTAACTTATAAAGCATATAGAAGACAAAACCTTTAGGCTTAGATATTTACTGTTTCAGCTACAAATTCAGTTAAAAAAAAAGAAAAAAGCCAAAAAGTGAGAAGAATAATGAAGAATCTGAGGATGAAGATACGGATATGGTCTTTGATCATTGCATTGTATTATTCTTGTAAAGAACAGAGAAAAGAAGGGAAAATAAAAAAGAAGAAAGAAAGACGCAATAAAGGAAAGAGATAATCACATTTAAACCCAACCGAAATTATTTTTACATTTATTCCTTTTTTGGGCTAGATATAAATTGGAAAAACAATTGGTAACAACTTAAATCTTTTGACTTACACCTATAAATAGAAGTAGGAAACAAAATCAGAAAACAAACCTCTATTTCACCCTCCAATTATAAAAACATCATCAGGGGTTTTGAGAAGATTTCTTAACAAAATGATAAATATTAGTAGACATTTTTGCACTTATCCTTCTCGTGGCAATTATAACTACACGTAAATTCTTGGTGATGGTTTACTGTTTTTGGGATTGAGCAATAGTGGCCACCCACCCACCCTACATATTTTGTTTTACTTAAGCTACAAATAGTGTTAATGTTTTGAAAACCAAAAATGCAATTGTGAGTATTGTTTATAAAAATCTACACTAAAGTTTTAAATTATAGTTTAAATACATATGTAGGGTGGGTGGGTGGCCTCTATTAAACAATCCAAAAAGTAAAGCATTAGAAAAAAAATGTGTAGTTTTAATTGCCACAAGAAAGATACATGCAAAATTTTCCAAAAATATTTATCATTTCGTTAACAAATCTTCCCAAAAACGCTTGATGATGTTATTATAATTAGAGGGTGGAATAGTGGTTACCCACCCACCCTACATATTTTATTTAACTTAAGGTACAAATGTTGCTAAAGTCTTCAAAAACCAAAAATTCAATCACGAGTGTTCTTTATAAATACACATAAATTCTTGCTTATGTTTTACTGTTTGTATTGTAGAATAGAGGCCACCCACCCACCCTACATATATATTTATGCTTTAATTTAAAACTTTGGTGTTGATTTTTTTAAATAATACTCACAATTACATTTTTTTTAATTTCGAGGACATTAACACTATTTGTAGCTTAAGTTAAATGAAATATGTAGGGTGGGTGGGTGGCCACTATCCCACCCTTTAATTATAAAAACATCATCAAGAAATTTTGGGAAGATTGTTTTAACGAACTGATAAAAACATTCGTGGAAATTTTTGCGTTCACCTTTCACGTGGCAATTATAACTACAGGTTAATTCTTGCTGATGTTTTATTTTTTGGATTGAAGGATAGAGACCACCCACCCATCCTACATACAAATTTTTACTTTAATTGAAAACTTTATTGTCGATTTTTTTTAAAGAACACTCCCAAATACATTTTTGGTTTTCCAGTACATCAATACTATTTGTAGCTTAAGTTAAGCAAAATATGTAGGGTGGGTGGGTGGCCACTATCCCACCCTCCAATTATTAAATCATCATCATGGATTTTTGGGAATATTTATTAACGAAATGATAAATATTCTTGGAAATTATTGCACTCATCATTCTTGTGGTAATTATAACTACACGTAAAGTCTTGCTGATGTTTTACTGTTTGGATTGTGTGATAGAGGCCACCCACCCACCCTTCATAAATTTTGAATACTTCATTTAAAACCTTTGGTGTAGGTTTCTTTAAACAACACTCGCAACTGCATTTTTGGTTTTCGAGGACATCAACACTGTTTGTAGCTTAAATAAAGCAAAATATGTAGGGTGGGCGGGTGGCCACTATCCCACCCTTCAATTATTATAACATCATCAAAGGTTTTTGGGAAGATTTGTTAACGAAATGATAAAATATTTGCATTCATTTTTCTTGTGGCAATTATAACTGCATTTACACTCTTGCTGATGTTTTACTATTTGGATTGTGTGATAGAGGCCACCCACCCACCCTACATTACCATTTATACTTCATTTCAAAACTTTGATGTCGATTTTTATAAGCCACACTCACAATTGCATGTTTTGTTTCCAAGGACATCAACACTATTTGTAGCTTGAGTTAAATAAAATATGTAGGGTGGGTGGGTGGCCACTATCTCACCCTACAATTGTTACAACATTATCAAGGGTTTTGTAAACTTACAAATTTCGGTGCTTAAAAATTCAGTTAGAATTAGAAAAATCCATCTAAGAAATTTTAAAATAATCACGTTGAAAGTTAACAAAAAGTATGATGAATTAGTTTCTCACTAAACCCGTGGTGAAACATTTTTGTATTAATTTGATTGATTGATTAACAAGTGAAATCATACCAAGTGTTTTAATTCAATCAAATTAACAAAAAGTAGTTTTATATTTGTTTCTGTTTTGGACTAGAAACAAAATTTAAAAAAAAACAATTGCCAACGATTCAAATCTTTTAATTTGGACTTAATAATTAAGATAGAATCAGTAATATTATTTCCAAAAATTTAAAGACAATCAAGTTTAAACTCAATTTTATTTTTTTTACTAAAAACAAAATAGGAAAATAATTGCCAACAACTTGAGTTTTTTAATTTGTATTTACAAATATTCGTGCTTAATATTTTAGAGAGAGCTAGCAATATTTATTCAGAAATTTTTAAGATAATCACGTTTAAAGTCAACAATTTAATTTTGCATTTATTTTTGTTTGCGACTTGAAACAAAATAGAAAAACAATTGCCCAATGACTAGAATTTTTCAGTTTGGTCATATAAATAATCGTGCTTAGTAATTTAGCTAAAATCAGCTATATTCATTTAGGAAATGTTTAGATAATAACGTTAAAACACATTAGCAAATCATTTTCCAATTGTTTCTTTTTGGAATGGAAACAAAATAGAAAAAAAAAACAATTGCCAACAACTCAAACTTTTTAATTTAGACTAGTTTAAATAGTTGTGTTTAATTATTTAGGCAGAATTAGCAATAATTATACAGAAAGTTTTTAAATAATCACGTTAAAGCGTAACTAAAATTAATTTCACATTGGTCTTTTTTTAGACTAGAAATAAAATAGAAAAAACAAATGCTAAAAACACATTTTTTTTAATTTAGACTTATAAATAGTTGTGCTTCATTATTAGGTAGAATCAGTAAAATTTATTGGGGAAATTTTAAAATATTCATGTTTAAACTCCACTGAAACAAATTTTAAAATCGTTTTATTTTTGGAATCAAAATGGAAAAACAATTGCTAGAACCTTGAATTATTCAATGTAGACTTATAAATAGTTGTGCTTTAATAATTTAAGTTATAAACAGCAAAATGCATCTAAGAAATTTTAAGATAATCACATCTAAACTTAACTAAAAATAATTTTACAATTGTGTGTGTTTTGGACTAGAAAGAAAATTTAAAAAAAACAATTGCCGACGACTATTTTTTTAATTTCGACTTGTAACAAGTTAAAAACTTAATATTCAAAGAGAAAATTTTAAGATAACCACGTTTAAACACAAATAATAGTTTTGCATTTGGTAGAAACAAAATTGAAAAAACAACTTAATTCTTTCAATTTAAACTTACACAAACACTAATGCTTAAAAATTTAGGTAGAGTCAGTAATATTACTATAGGAAGTTTAAAAAAAATATATGTTTAAAACTCAACTGAAAATAATGTTGCATTAGTTTCTTTTCTGGTCTGGAAACCAAATAGAAAAACAATTGCCAATGACTCGCTACTTTCAATTTGGACCTACAAATAATCGTGCCTAATAATATAGGTGAAATGAAATATATTTATCCAGAATATTTTAAATAATTACATTTAAACTTAATTGAAATTTATTTTACATCTGTTTTATATCTGGACTAAAAACAAAATGGAAAAACAATTGCTAGTTCCTTGTATCATAAAAATTTAGTTTATAAATACATAACAATTAAAAGAAACTCTAATGTATTAATTCTAAGCTTTGTTTAAGCTATTGTAACTTTATCGAAAATAAAATGGCGGCGGTCAAAATTGAAAGTGCGAAATTAAAAATCTGGCGATTTGCAGTTATGAAGTAATGTAAAAAGTAGAAATACAAGATTGGGCGATGGAATGAAGGATTGGCAATAGATTACATGACGGTGAAGGGATGTGGCAGGGAAGAGGTTAAAATAATAGAGGTTGAGGATGCGAGGGGCTCATCATTAGCCATTGAAGGTAGAAATTAAGACTGGAAAAAGGAGAGAGGAGTGAATAGAGTAGAAAGGGGTGAGGCTGGAGAGCGGGAAAAGAAGGTTAAGTGGGAGAATCAATGGAAGAGTTTGAGGAGGTCATAGTTGAGGCAGGAAGAGGAAGGTAGAGGGGGAGAAGATGAAGAGTGCAAAAGGGAGGAGGACAAGAAAATAGTTCAGAGATGAAAGAGAGGATGAGAGAAGGTTATGGGAAACGAAGACAAGGTACGATAGGGTGTTTTCGAGTATAAAAAAATAGGGAGGTGGGAAAGAAGATGGGGGAATAAAGAACGTGTAAAAACAAGGTCGAAATGTGGAGAATATTAAAGAGCGGAGGAAGGAGGAGGCAGGTGAAGGTGGAGCTGAAGAACTGAGACTAAAACATGTAAGAAAGAGAACAGGAAAATTAAAATGTTATGTGATAAATGTAGATCAAAAGTAATTAATTTTGTGAAATGTGATACTTCTAACTGCAGTTTTCGCCCATCATTTCTGAATAAGCATATGAAGACCTTAAACAAGGGGAAATGTCCGACCAGGAAACAATCCGAAAGGGATGTCACTAGTGAGCCCATTTTGCCAATGTTATCACCCGAAATAAAAATCCATTATCGACACATTACGTCACAAATGGAGCACAGAATTAAAATACTGACCGATCTCGTCAATTTACTTAAAGATAGAATTAATACAATTGAAAATAATAAATATATAACCTGTGCTTATAAACTACAGGTCTCTGTTAATAAAAATAAAAAGGAATATGTTTTTAACTCAAATAATAAACATCAGATGTCTAACTTTGATTAAAACACTTAGAACCTTTCTTCAATATTCAATCAGATGTCTAATTCTGGAGTTCAGAATTCTGTAGGCTCATTAGACAAAATAATACTTAACGTGCCATTGATTTCTACAAATAAACAGCAGATGCAATCGAAAGTTTCAAAACAATTATATCAAGAAGACCGAGGCGTCAATACCCAATCTTATTAAACTCAAGACGATATCAACGAATCTTCAGAAAAACATAAAATGCACGCGACGACTTCTAACAACGAAATTGTTTCAAATGTTACAATTTGTAAAACAAATTTTAATAAAATAGAGTTGGAAGTAATACAAAATCTTCATTTAAAGCCGAAACTAAAAAAGCTTCGATTTTTGTGGGGAATGTGCACAAATCTATTTGTTTTACTTCAACAACTAAACAAGTGAATATGAATTTTCAACATATAACAGCCTCATCAGTTAATCTATTTGTGTTAGTGAGTTAATGAACAATTTTCCAAATTAATCAAATCCAAAGAATTCATTTGGAAAAAACTCGCCACATTTTCTACGAGCAAAGAAAGTTTCAGATTAGGTGTAAAATTGTCAGATTATGAAACAGTAATGAAGCCGTCCAACTGGCCCGAAAATATTTTTCTTATTCGCTATATTTTTCGAAAGCGAAAACAGACTTTATAGATTCTAAATCGAAATTAAAATTTCTATTTATAAATTTAAAGTCAATACGAAATAAAATTTTGCAACTAGAAGTAAATACTACCAATGAAGATAATCCATATAACTTTATCAGCATCCAAGAAAAATTATAAGGTCTCTGATTTTTTTCTGCCGGACTAGCTCATATGATGGATCTGTTATTTTTGCTAGGGAAAAATAAGTAAAATTATTATTGGGGCTCACTTTAACCTTTACTTTAATAATTCAAATAATAACGGAGCCAATATTTTTACGGGTCTTATGTCGAGTTCAAGAGTTTCATTCAATACAAGTCACAATAAACGAATCGACAATATTTTTAGCAACTTAGACGAGGAAGATATTCGCGTATATCTTGAACATTGGGGACTAGCCGACCATAAATAAATTGGAATTGATGTTTGTATTACCGAAAACAAAACACCAACTAACGAGAAATCTAACGCCAAAAAACTTTTGTTTGAATTATATCTTCCATTGAATATAAAATGTGAAATGTTTCTAAACCCGAGACCGCATTAAAATCATCAGGTTAATTCGTTTAACCACAATTTTCAAAATCAAAGACAAACTTTACAGTTCTGAAAATATTGCATCAACTCCCCCTGTGATATCGATCCCCTATGATATTTTTGTAATTTCAATGTATCATGATCTGTTACTAATTTTCATTTTAATTGTGTCTCGGAAATTACAATTAGAAATGTCGTAGACAGCCTAAAAAATCTAAGGCTAAGGATGTATATGGTTTGTTACTCTCTATAAAGGTTCTAGTTATTCCTCACATCTGTAAATTAGTGAACGACAGTATCAGGTGTGGTACTTTTCCTGACTGCCTAAAAATCGCAAAAGTCATACCCATATTCAAAAGGTTGAAACAAACAGGACCCCAAGAACTACAGTTTAGTAGCAGTATTGCCATTTATATCAATTTTTTATAAAGGTTATGTATGAACAATTAATATTACATTTTGATAAAAATAATTTACTTAGTTCCTACACAACCGCTGCCTCAGATCAAAAACCTCAGTTCCCTTTCCAACTTATTTTCAGCAGAGCAAGGCCCACCTCAAGGCTCACCTTTATCAATCTTCTGGTGCACGATATCTACCATCCCAATCCAAAATATTTCAATAAATCCGCCTTTCCACTCCTTTACGCCGACGATACCGCCCTAAATACCTACGCTCCTACTCTCCCCAAAGCCCTCAGAACAATACAATATAAGTATAATAGACGGCATAGAGACGTGGTTTGCAAAATGGTGCATTACAATAAACTCTAATAAATCCCAACGCTTTCTTCCCTTTCACAGACTTAAGGAACCGCTTCTCTCAATATCCACAAATACTAAAAAAACCTTTAAAACCCCATTCTCTTCCCTTAAAGCAAATGCCAAGCAAAGGGTGGCATATTTCAGAGGCCTAACTTACAAAAAACAAGGTATAAGTATACAAACCAGCACTCACATCTATAAAATGATCTGTCGTCCTTTGCTTGACTATTCAGCATACTCTTGTACAACCCTCACCCAGTAACATAATTTTTAAGTCGCAGAAAGATCAGCCCTTAGGATGCTAACCAAAATACGACATCCCCAAAATCCTCTTCATAACCCATTAAATTTACTGCTGTGTGATTCGAGGTTTGTAATCCCAATTCAAGAAAGAGTATCCTCCCTGACCAAAATCCTAACTATTTCCAAATCCTAAATGCACTATGAATTCCCAGAAACAAAAGCATTATCCCTAAACGTAAATTCCCCTTCTTAATATTACACGAATTGATTTCATAATCTCAATGACGCTTCAATTACGAAGTAATTTAAGACAGGAACTTTACAACACACAGTTAGCAATTATGACCTCACAAGAAATGACAAGGATTTAATTAAAAATAAAATTTTTAAAAAAACAGGTGGAAAGACCTATTGTCGATAGCCAATTGACAAATACCAGAATTGTCTTTTTAAATGCTATGTATGTATATTATTTTTATTATATAGCTATGTATTTGTCAATAAAGATGTTTGTATATATAATTTACATAGTAAGGGGCAAAATGATTTCAGAAAGGAAACGTCCACTGCAGATGCAATCGCAGATTTGATTCATACTTGTATGACTAGTATTGATGAGGGAAAATACCAAAACGCTACGTTTTTAGAACTATCAAAAGCACTCTACTGTATTATCTTGCTGCTAAAATTGTATATGTATAATATAGACACCTCAAGTTGTAGGCTCAACTAACATATTTGTCAGGGAGGCAACAATATGTGTCAATCAGTGGCCACTGTACTGCAACATTGGTGTACCTCAGGATTCTTGGTGTTATTTTTAATTTTTATTAATGACTTCCCTTGTATATTCGATACTAACAAAGTCGTTCTTTAAGCTGATGACTCCACAATTTTAACCAGTAACAAAAATATCGAATCTTCACTACACTTAAATGAGAATGCACGTTCGACTGCTATCAAGTGGTTTCAATGTAACAGGTAGAAACTCTACGAAGGCAAGACAACCAATATTATGTTCAACATGAGGCCCTTTGATAGGTCTGAGGATACTAGCTAGAGCGTGTCTACTAAGTTCTTGGGAGTGTATGTAGATGATAAATTATTGTGGCGTGAACATGGTAGATATTTAATTAATATGTATATCAGAAATGTTTGTACAGTCATTACCTGTTATCTTCATCGCTTTTAGTGCTGTCTGAATCTGAAGGATGAAAATCTGGAATATTTTGTCGTCTTTCTTGTGCTTCCTGTTCCTCTTTAATATATCGAGTCTGTGCCTCAACTACAGATTTCGTGTCTGTACAAGCTGCGTATATATCCAGCGCTTTCTCATTCAACTCGAGAAAAGAATACCCCCTGGAAAATTCAGATACAGCTCGGCAAAACAAGAACCTTTTTCTGCTTCCCAACCATAGCAACAACGTATCAATCTCTGTTCTCAAAATAATAATAAATAAAAATATATCATATGGAATTTTCTCATGGCGATATTCTTCCATCAGGCATTACTTGTTTGCTCTTCAGAGATATGCTGTTAGAGTTGTTGCTGGAATTGATTACAAAGCGATTGCAGAAAAACATTTTCTAATCTTAATATTCTTAAACTCCCTTGTATGTATATTTTTAAGTGTTTAAACTATACCAACAAAAATAAGACGTATATAGTTCACACTATGACATAAATTGGTTCATGTGCACAATACTAGCCCCAAAAATGACATTTTTTCTGATAAAGAGTAGTCAAATTCCTGTATATATAAACACAATAAACAATTCAAGCAGAGGGTTAAAACTGTGCTACTAAGGTTGTTTTGTCTAAGTTAAGGTTAGCTATAGTAAATTAATAAAGGGAGGAGGAAGGGTTAGGGCGATAGACTTCACAGAGGAGGAAGTGGAGAGAATTTCCAAAGAAGTTAAAAAGAGGGAAAATGGTGGGACCCGGTGTTTTGGAGGCAGAGATTTTAAAGGAAATATAAAGTAGGGGAAGGAAAAGGTTCAGGGAGATTTTGATTTGGTTATGGAGGAGCAGTATTAAAAGTAGACAAAAAAACTGTAGGGGAGTGACGGTGATGTACACCGGTTTATAAATTAGCGATGGCGATAGTGAAAAACAGCTGAATCAGGAGATGGAGAAGAGACAATTGGTGCCAAAACCACAGGGAAGTTTTAGTAAGGGATGAGAAACGAGGAACCAGATCTTTACTCTGGCCAGGATCGTAAAAAAGTGTACGTACTTGCTTTTCCTGCATCTAAAAGCGGCGTATGGCTCAGAAGAAATTGATAGAATGTCTGAGAAAAGAAGGGGTGAGTTGGGAAATGGTAGAGTTCATAAGTATTTGTGTTTACTTGTTACCAAACTCCAATTTACAAACTTATAATTTTATTTTTGATTTAATTTACATCTACATTAATTACTGGCGATTTTAACTTACGACTTTTTAATAAATTGTTTCAAGTAAACAATATATGTAAAATTTTAAATCTTGCTGATCCAGTTGTAGGCATACATAATTATCATCCTCCTAATGTTGCTCTTAAATATATTAGTTCGCCCATATTTAAGACCAAACCAATTGAATTACAATTTAATTTTTAACGAGCCAGCCAATTTGGCTGTATTATATCACGAAATATTGGAGGGTTGTTGGGATGACATTATATGTAATATAAATAGATCCTATTATAGCTGCTTCACTATTCTATTCCAAACTGTATTACATATTCAAGAAAAGTGTACCCATTATTAAACATCAAGCCAAATTTCCATCATGGTTTTCTCAAAATACTAAGAGACTCATTCGTGTTACATCGAGATATTTAAAATCACAAAAACGGTGCAAACTCAATTTCTACACTCGCAAAATTAGAGAAATACGACGAGTTGTAAAAGTGGAAATTAAGAAAGATCATCATTCTTATATTCTACAATAAGAATAATTTATAAAACGGTACGCCAAAAAGTTCTGGTCTTTTGTTAATAAAATACGGTCATATTGTTATTGACATTGCTTTAAATTTCAATTTCAATTATAACTGCTAATTCAAAACCACTTTACATATTAACTATTTATCTGATGATAATATAATATCAGCTGCAAAAAGTAGAATCTACTTTCATTTATGGTCCAGATAGAATACATGTAAAACATATTCTTAACTTAATTTTAAAAACTGCCTCATTTCCTGATGTTTGGAATGTTGCTCGGATTTGTCCTATTTTTAAATTAGGTGATAAAAATTGTGTTAGTAACTACAGACCAATCGCGATAATAAATAATTTTTCGAACTGTTTGAAATATTAAATGGATTTATTCCTAATAGATCAACCTCCATGAATCAGCTAAACTTTACTCCATTTATATCCGAAGTTTTGGATAGAGGTCAATGCAATTTATTTAGATTTTAAAGAAGCGTTCGATAGCATTAATTTTAACATTATAATAGAGAAATTTTGTTTTTTCGCCAATGTTGTGTTCCCTTATAAAATCATATTTTAGTAATGGAAGCCAATATGTGGATTATAATGGTTTCAAATCACCCGAATTTATTGCTACAAGTGGTGTACCGCAAGGGTCAAATCTTGGTACTCTACCAGGATAAATCATTTGAAAATATAAGAAGTTCCGTATAATGAATCCCAACATTTTATAACTAAATAAGAGAAAAAAATGGTGGTGGCCATCATAATACTTTATCTATATTTTTTCTCGAAAACTATGAGGTTTACGCAAAAGGCTATTCTTAATAATTTGCTCAATTTTGGATTCTTTACAATTACTTGTTATATAAATTAGCGATAGGAAAAAAATGTCAAAACTATTAATTTTTAATTTTTTTCTCGCAAGCTAAGAACTTTATGAAAAACTTGTTTTAATAAAACTTGTCCTTTTTTACCTATCCAACAGACTCCTATAAGTTAGAATCCACAACACCCTATCACTTGCATTTATCCCCCAACAAGGTGTCCCTCAAGGCTCCCCTCTATCACCAATCCTTTACAATATCTTTGTTCATGATATTTATAACCCTGATCCACATTACCTAAATCCTTCAGCTTACCCGCTCCTGTATGCAGATGACACAGCTTTAGTAGTACATGCCCCCACCCTGCACAAGGCACTCACCACCCTACAAGGGCTGATCGATACCATACAATTATGGTTTGCAAAATGGAGAATAACAATCAACCCCAATAAATCCCACCTTCTAATTCCTTTTCACCGTTCCCATAATTTACCATTCACACTAACCATTAATAACCATTCCATTTCACCATCTCCTTTCCGCAAATACCTTGGAATTACATTTGACCCCAAACTAACATTTGAAATTCACTCCCAAAACCTCAAAGCAAATGTCAAGAAGAGAGCTCGGTATTTCAGAAGTCTCACGTACAAAAATCAGGGCATAACAACAAAAACAGCCTGTTAATATCTACAAAATGATCTGCCGACCTCTTCTTGAATATGCTGCTATCCTTTTCCATAAGCCTTGTCCTTCTGTCCTTAAAAAATATCCAGGTATCGGAACGATCAGCCCTTCGTACACTAACAAAAATTAGACACCCACTCAATCCCATACACAATCCATCAATTACCCTCCTATAGCATTTAACTAATCTAACTCCCATTGATGAACGCCTTTCATTCCTCGCCCAAAAATTTGCTACCAACCCACATAACCTAGAGATCCTTAACCTTATGTGTATCCCCCGCAACCCCCTAACAACACCTCCATATAAACACCCCGAAATCACCATCTATCAATTCATCACCTCACTTCTCAATGACATTAGCGATCATGACGTTTGAAGAACAACAGACAATTAACACAACAAGACATTAGCAATCATGACGTTTGTATGACAGATAATTACAGGCTGAAAGAAAGTATTGTACTTTTTTTTCTGTAAATAAAGATGTTTAGTAGTAGTATTCTCTTTAACATTTGTTTGGAAAGTTAGATAATATTTTTTCAAATTTATAAAAATAACGAGAAAAACGCCTCGAGTAAACATCCACTTCCGGTTTGTGTTCACCAAATGCTTTCCATTTCCAGTTTTTAACGATAAAACCTTAAGTTTAAAGTTTCATCTCAAATAGATAATATGTTGAGTGAGATTCAGCGCCCTCCAATAGACAGACAGACAGACACAACATTTTTTTCCCCAGAAATTAGTGTAATGGTCTCAGAGGACCTCAAAACTAATAATTCCGTTAAAAAAAAATCAAAAAGTTTTCACGAAAACAATACTTTCCCTATATTCTATATATGGAAATTAAAGAAAATGTAGAATCCATCAATAATTAGTAATTAAAGTTATCATGTCTGCATAGGATGGGTGGGTGTCCTCTAAATCACCCTCCAATCAATAAAATACATACGAGGGTTTTAATTAAAAGTTGTAAAACGTAAATAAACATAACAATATTGCAAATTATAATAGATTTATTCAAACAAAATATTTCAAATAATTTTTGATAATGTTTTACTTTTGATTTTGTTTTATTTTTAATTACATAAAGGGTTTGATTGTTTATAGAAACAAAATCATCAACGATTAGCAATTAAAATTATGCTGTATATAGGGTGGGTGGGTGTCCTCTATCCCACCCTCCAGTCAGTAAAATACCATCAAAAATTATTTGAAATATATGTATGTATACAGCAATTAAAAAATGCAATAATTTTGTTTTTGTTTACATTTAACAAATTTTAACTAAAACCCTCGCTTATGTTTTACTGATAGGAAGGTGGGATAGGGAACACCCACCCACCCTATATATATATATATATGATAACTTTAATTGTTAATCGTTGATGATTTTGCTGCTAAAAACAATCAAACTCTTTATGTAATAAAAGATAAAACAAAATTTAATTTGAAATGTAAATGACTTCCTTTAGCTAATCTTATCTAATTTAGATTTAGAGTGTGCCCACCCAACATGCATCAAATTTTTACTAATTTACATACTCCAAAATTTTACCTATAAATACAACTATGGCAACGAAAGTTACATATATTTATATTGATCGGTGGGATGGAAGGCAATTGCAGCGGCGACCCGACCAGGAAATGTACGTTTTCTTGTCATCCGCAAACTCATGAAAGTTTCATTTTGGCAGTGTCGATATAACCTTGGGTTTAGTTTCGAAGTGGATCCCGGATCAGGGCCACGGTATCCCGATGCCTGCGAAATCACCCCCGCAATATTTTCTTTTTCGATATTGGAGATCGTCCTCTTTCCGTCCGCGAACAAAAAAAAAAACGCGCGCACATTAATTTATGAAAAGAACACAAATGACAAAGTGAAAAATAATGTTTAGACGATATTTATGAAGGAAATAGGTTTGTGAATTTTTAACAGTATTAGGTTCATGTGTCTAAATTTTAGACCTTTAATAAACTTGAAGTTAAATTAAATAAATGAACTATATACATTTACACTTAAAAGATAATAAGCGTTTTAATTAAGTATTTAAATAATCAATTATTATATTTTTATTTCTAAACCTATAAACACACGCAATTCAAATATATTATTGAGAAAAAGTAATTTCTCTGAGCATTGCATGACTGTTGTTTTACATTAATGTAAGAGTCAACAGCTGTCAGTTAAAACAACTGCTTCCCGTACGTTAACGTTAACACCGTTAAGCATTGAATTATATAACTTATAGCAGTTTTTGCATGGCTGGAATTACAATCAGCACAATAAACAAGTTTTTAATCGCTTTAAATAATGGATATTTAGAAAACAAGCCTTTCAGTATGCAATTTTCTCAATAATCATATTTTATTTAGAAAATTATAAACTAGTATTCAAATTTGACGAATAAACCACTAATAACCTTTCTTCACAACTTTATTTAATTTACCAAATGTACATTTCGGACACAAAGTGACCATTATCAATGGATTAGCACTCAACCAATTTAGTATTCAAATAAAATTTAAAAACGCAAAGTATTCCGTCTCGGTGACCTTTTGCGACGAAAGTTAAAAATTAATTAAACAATCCCCCTCGCCTCTCGGCCCTCCTGCCACCGCAAAACTTTTCCCAACATGTCCGGCGTTTATTATTTTTTTCTCTGCCTCTCTCTCTCTCTCTCTCTGCGGGCAGGTAGTTAAATTTTGCTCGCACGTTATAAATATTAAAGTGGTGTGTTTGCGGGGATTATACGGACGCTCGTGATTAAAATTGAAATTCTATGTAATATTAATGCGGAAAAAGGGTTCGCGGATAAGTCCGGCCCTTTAATAAAGCCGCGACGTCCTCCGCCGTATTAAATAAAAGCGAAGATTGAATCTGTGCAGCTTACGTCCGGTTTTTCTTTTATTGTTGTTTCCTCTTATATCTTTCGCGTGTTCCTCGAGTAATTTTATCGGAAGTTTACTGAGAGGAGAGGAGAGGTCGGCCCTCCCAGTTCTTATCGGAAACTTTTTTCATTATTCTCTGGTTTTACGGTATTTATAATCAATAACGTCGTGAACAGATGAATCAATATTTATTTATTAATCAATGGTAATAATTAGAATTTCCATCCAAATCCCACCCATTTCCCAACGTATATTAAGCCTAAGTATTAAATTTGCTAATAATTCCCACAACATCCCTTCTAGATATCAACATCCTCCCCTCACAATTCATCAATTCATTTGTACGAATAATCAGGACAGTTCAGCTAGCTAGCAAAAATATTTTTTTTTTCGCTCACCTTAAATTCAGACAGGGCAGAAAGACCGAAGGTCTATAGCCCAGACGGACTAACACCATATATCTGTTTCATATTGATTGTTATTAATGTTATGTATTATGT
This sequence comes from Ontholestes murinus, assembly GCA_963969525.1. NCBI lineage: Eukaryota > Metazoa > Arthropoda > Insecta > Coleoptera > Staphylinidae > Ontholestes > Ontholestes murinus. The sequence goes on along the minus strand of OZ018390.1, from coordinate 74,967,142 downwards.
TTGTCCAAATAAAGATGTATGTATATATATATAATTAGAATTTTCAACATTGAAATGTTATATCTAGTATTTTATTGCTTCTGACTTCTATCTAAATATATTCAAATTACATAGAAAAATGTTTCTGCTTAAAAAATTCAAAAGTTTGTTTTTAGATTTTGCAAATATTTTACATCAAATGAAAGAGACGTTGAGAAAATTGCAATAATAATTTTGAAGGTGTGAAATAAATATAAAAACAATTACCATTGATTTTAAACTTTCTAAATATATTCAGAATACATGTAAAAATGCTTTTGATTAAAAAAATTGAAAAGTTTGTTGTTAGATTCTGCAAATATTATACGTTAAATGAACGAGAAGTTGAGAAAAATGCAATCATAATTTTGAAGTTGTAAAAAAATATAAAAACAATTTCCATCGACTTGAAACTTTCTAAATATATTCAAAGTATATGTAGAAATGTTTCTACTTAAAAAAAATTAAGTTTGTTTTTGGATTATGTAAATATTTCATATCAAATGAAAAGACGTTGTGAAAATTGCAATCATAATTTTGAATGAGTGAAAAAAATATAAAAACAATTGCCATTGACTAGAAACTTTCTAAATATATTCAAAATATATGTAGAAATGTAGTTGCCTAAAAAAATTCAAAACTTTATTTTTTGATTTTGTAAATATTTTATATCAAATGAAAAGACGTGAAAATTGCAATTATAATTTTGAATGAGTGAAAAAAAATATAAAAACAATTGCCATTGACCTGAAACTTTCTAATTATATTTATAATACACGTAGAAATGTTTTTGCTTGAAAAAATTGAAAAGTTTGTTGTTAATTCTGCAAATATTTTACGTTAAATGAACGTGAAGTTGAGAAAAATGCAATCATAATTTTGAAGTTGTAAAAAAAAATATATAAAAACAATTGCCATCGATTTAAAACATTCCAAATATATTCAAAATAGATGTAATAATATTGCTGCTTAAGAAATTGAAAGTTTGTTTTTAGATTTTGCAAATATTTTACATCAAATGAAAAAGGCGTTGAGAAAATTGAAATTATAATTTTAAATGTTTGAAAAAAATATAAAAATAATATCCATCGATTAGAAACTTTCTAAATATATTCAAAATACGTGTAGAAATGTAGTTGCTTAAAAAAATTTAAAACTTTGTTTTTAGATTTTGTAAATATTTTATGTCAAATGAAAGAGACTTTGAGAAAATTACAATCATAATTTTGAAGGTGTGAAAAAATATAAAAAAACAATTGCCATCGACTTGAAACTTTCTAAAGATATTCAGATTACATGTAAAAATGTTTTTGATTAAAAAAATTGAAAAGTTTGTTGTAAGATTCTGCAAATATTTTATGTTAAATGAACGAGAAAAATGCAATCATAATTTTGAAGTTGTAAGAAAATATAAAAACAATTGCCAACGACTTGAACCTTTCTAAATATATCGAAAGTATATGTAGCAATGTTTCTGCTTAAAAAAATTGAAAGTTTGTTTTTGGATTTTGTAAATATTTTATATCAAATGAAAAGACGTTGTGAAAATTGCAATTATAATTTTGAATGAGTGAAAAAAATATAAAAACATTTGCCATTCACCTGAAACTTTCTAAATATATTCAGAATACAGGTAGAAATATTTTTGCTTAAAAAAATTTAAAAGTTTGTTGTTAGATTCTGCAAATATTTTACTGTAAATGAACGAGAAGTTGAGAAAAATGCAATCATAATTTTGAAGTTGTAAAAAAATATAAGAACAATTGCCATTGACTTGAAACTTTCTAAATATATTCAAAATATAGGTAGTAATGTTTCTGTTTAAAAAAATTTAAAAGTTTGATTGTAGATTTTTTACATCGAATGAAAGAGACTTTGAGAAAATTGCAATCATAATTTTGAAGGTGTGAAAAAAATATAAAAACAATTGCCATTCACCTGAAACTTTCTAAATATATTTAGAATACATGTAGAAATGATGCTGCTAAAAAAATTCAAATGTTTGTTTATAGATTTTGCAAATATTTTAGATTAAAATGAAAAAGGCGTTGAGCAAATTGCAGTTATAATTTTGAAGGTGTCAAAAAAATAGAAAAACAATTGCCATCGACTTGAAACTTTCTAAATATATTCAAAGTATATGTAGAAATGTTTCTGCCTAAAAAAATTAAAAGTTTGTTTTTGGATTTTGCAAGTATTTTACATCAAATGAAAGACACTTTGAGAAAATTGCAATCATAATTCTAAAGGTGTGAAAAAATTATAAAAACAATTACCATGGACTTGAATCTTTCTATATATATTCAGAATATATGTAGAAATGTTTTTGCTTAAAAAAAATTGAAAAGCTTGTTGCTAGATTCTACAAATATTTTACGTTAAATGAACGAGAAGTTGAGAAAAATGCAATCATAATTTTGAAGTTGTAAAAAAAATATAAAAACAATTGCCATCGGCTTGAAACCCCTCTAAATGTATTCAAAATATTTGTAGAAATATTACTGCTTAAAAAAATTTAAAAGTTTGTTTTTAGATTTTGTAAATATTTTATATCAAATGAAAAGACGTTGTGAAAATTGCAATCATAATTTTGAATGAGTGAAAAAAATATAAAAACAATTGACATTGACCTGAAACTTTCTAAATATATTTAGAATACATGTATAAATGTTTGTGCTTAAAGAAAATCAAATGTTTGTTTTTAGATTTTGCAACTATTTTACATTAAATGAAAGTAACCATGCGAAAATTGCAATCCTAATTTTGAAGGTGTGAGCAAATAAAAAAAAACAATTGCCATCGACCTGAAACATTTTAAATATTTTCAAAATGCACGTAGCAATATTACTGCTTCAAAAATTCACAAGTTTGTTTCTAGATTTTGCAAATATATTAAGTCAAATGAGCGAGGATTTAAAAAAAATTCATCATAATTTTCACGGCGAAAAAGAAAAAAAAAAACAATTGCCATCGACTTGAAACTTTCTAAATATATTCAAAATAGATGTAGGAATATGACTGCTTAAGAAATTTAAAAGTTTGTCTTTAGATTTTGCAAATATTTTACATCAAATTAAAGAGACTTTAAGAAAATTGTAATCACAATTTTGAAGGTGTGAAAAAAATATAAAATTACCATCGACTTGAAACTTTCCAAATATATTCAGAATACATATAGAAATCTTTTTTCCAAAAAAATTGAAAAGTTTGTTGTTATATTCTGTAAATATTTTTCGTTAAATGAACAAGAAGTTGAAAAAAAATGCAATCATAATTTTGAAGTTAAAAAAATAAAAACAATTGCCATCGACTTGAAACCTTCTAAATATATTGAAAATGCATGTAGAAATGTTTCTGCTTAAAAAATATTCAAAAGTTTGTTTTTAGATTTTGTAAATATTTTAAGCCAAATGAACGAGAATTTAAGAAAAATTCAATCATAATTTTGATGGTGAAAAAAAAATATAAAAACAATTGCCATCGACTTGAAACATTCAAAATATATTCAAAATAGTTGTAAGAATATCGCTGCTTAAGAAATTTGAAAGTTTGTCTTTAGATCTTGCAAATATTTTACGTCAAATGAAAGAGACGTTGAGAAAATTGCAATCATAATTTTAAAGGTGTGAAAAAATAGAAAAACAATTATCATCGACTTGAAACTTTCTAAATATATTCAGAGTATATGTAGAAATGTTTTTGCTTAAAAAATTTAAAAGTTTGTTGTTAGATTCTGCAAATATTTTACGTTAAATGAACGAGAAGTTGAGAAAAATGCAATCATAATTTAGAAATTGTAAAAAAATATAAAAACAATTGGGATTGACCTGAAACTTTCTACATATATTCAGAATACATGTAAAAATGTTACTGCTTAAAAAATTAAAAGTTTTTTATTAGATTTTGCAAATATTTTACACCAAATGAAAGAGACTTTGAGAAAATTGTAATCACAATTTTAAAGGTGTGAAGAAAATATAAAAACAATTGCCATTGACCTGAAACTTTAGAAATATTGTCAAAATACATGTAGCAATATTATTGCTTCAAAAATTCACAAGTTTGTTTCTAGATTTTGCAAATATTTTAAGCTAAATGAACTAGAATTTAAGAAAAATTCAATCATAATTTTGATGGCAAAAAAAAATATAAAAACAATTGCCATCGATTCGAAATTTTCTAAAAATATTTAGAAAACATGTAGAAATGTTTTTGCTTAAAAAACTTTAAAAGTTTGTTGTTAGATTCTGCAAATATTAAACGATAAATAACTGAGATGTTGAGAAAAATTCAATCACAATTTTGAAGTTGTAAAAAAATATAAAAACAATTGCCATCAACTTGAAACTTTCTAAATATATTCAAAATATATGTAGAAATGTTTTTGCTTAAAAAAATTAAAAGTTTGTTTTTAGATTTCGTAAATATTTTATATCAAATGAAAAGACGCTGTGAAAATTGCAATCATAATTTTGAAGTTGTAAAAAAAATATAAAAACAATTGCCATCGACTTAAAACTTTCTAAATATATTCACAATACATGTAGAAATATTTCTGCTTGAAAAAAATTAAAAGTTTGCATTTAGATTTTGTAAATATTTTATATCAAATGAAAAGACGTTGTGAAAATTGCAATCATAATTTTGAAGGTGTGAAAAAATAGAAAAACAATTGCCATCAACTTGAAACTTTCTAAATATATTCAAAGTATATGTAGAAATGTTTCTGCTTAAAAAAATTTAAAGTTTGTTTTTAGATTTTGCAAATATTTTACATCAAATGAAAGATACTTTGAGAAAATTGCAATCATAATTTTGAATGAGTGAAAAAAATATAAAAACAATTACCATTGGCTTGAAACTTTCTAAATATATTTAAAATACATGCAGAAACGTTTCTGATATATTGAAAAATGCAAAGAAATATGTCTGGCCACTTTGAGCTGGCAAAATAAAAGTAAATATCGATTCCTGTCAAAACGTTTACTGACACGAATCCCGAGCCAGTGTTCCGCTAATTGTAAATCCTCGTTGACACAAATAAATCTAACAATTTTATTTGCACAATGGTTGGCGCGGGCGGTTCAAAAGGAGGGGGTGGGGTGGTGCGGCGCCCTTCGCAATGCCTAAAGCGGCGTTTAATTACGAGCAGAATGGATACGGTTCAATTGTATTGTCCGGAAATTGGTGGCGGCGCTGCATTCAATGAGGGTTTTCTCCCTCACGAGCGACACCTTTAATCCGCCAAGAATTCCCCGTTTCGCATTGGCCGCCATTCACATGCAAATTTCCCCTTGTGCGCGATCGTAATTTCAATTAATGAAAACGCGAGACGCGAAATGTAAAATTATTACTGTATCATGTTCGAATGTTTAAAACGTTCAGTTAATTATAATTCGTGCTCAGTAAAAAAAAAAACAGTACAGTAAATTTTATTATACAATTAATGATAGCGTATTATTTAAAACAATAGACAGAAACCCTTTTAAATTAGAGGATACACCACGGCATTAACTCTAATTACAGTTATTTCTAGTTAGTGCGTTGTTACGCAGTGTATACGTGCCTTTATGTTTCAGCAGGCATGATTTGCGAGCTTTCGCAGGCGAGTCGTTAACCGTAACCATGACAACCACCTACACGCCATCCTCGGCTTTTAGAGTAAACAAACAATCTGTTAATTTTTTTTTGATGACTTACTATACGATTTAATCTTCACACCGTAATATTCATACGTTAGGTGAGTGGTGATTATTTATCGAATTATTCGAATGTTTCTGGCTGTTACAAATTGGGATATAAGCGGATAATCCCGGACCGCAAAACCGATTCGCGCCACAACAACGACAACAACAACAGCAACATCAACACGGCCGGCATTTAGCAGATGCACCGATGTTGTAGACAAACAGAGGCGCGCCCATGTTGTAAAGCGCTCAGGAATTATATCGTCCCCCCCCACCACTTCGGATTATTTGCACGCGAAAGTATTATCCACTTTGCCGTGTTCATCCTCGAAAAATATAGCTTTTCCCGTTGGCCTATTTTATTAACCGTTCCGCAAACAGATGAGCTTTGTGTGTGTGCGTTTTGTTTTTTAATCCGTGTTTGTATGCAACCAGATTTACAGCGATTATGTTGTCCGGGCGATTACACCGTCGATTTCTGTCGTGGATCGTATTGAGTAATTAAATGAATTTACGCCGTAAATTATTATTCATACTCACAAAAAAATTCTCCTCTAAAGGAATATTTTAGTAAATTAGAGACAAGACAGGTTCTATTTCAATTCTTTCAATTTTTTCTTTTATTTATTTTGAGCTGGATTGTTTAACATAATGCTTAAAAATCTTGCTCAAAATTGAAAAAAAAAAAGGTACACACCAAATATAACATGCAAATGATAGATGACAGATTATAGAAAGCAGATGATGGTTTCAGGATAATTAAGTATGCAACCCAATAATACGAGGTGGTTCAATATATAATGCATTTTTTTCTGAAACAAGGATTGTTCTATTTAGCATTCTAAAACACCCCAATCTTTTTACTACTAAACACTATTTTTCAGCGTAATCTTCATTCAGTGAAGAGAAGTTCGTTTGATTTTCTATGCCTACGAACACGCTTAAATCTTTTCTTCGGAGAGTAACACAATACCCTTCAGAGTTGATTGTTTGGTCATAGTGAAGGACATCGAACAGAATAATCCCTTCAGAATCCCAGAAGATAGCCACATCTCCATAGACATTCTGCAAGCGCCTATGAGTACCCAAGGTGCCCTGGGTTTCCACCAAAAGAAACTCAAATCAAATCAATGTTCGTAGTTTGAAAATCAATGCAACTATTCGAGACGAAGTAGGAATATTGAATAATGTTTTACACGAAATGTTCAGGATTTTCAACACAACGTGGCGAGAAAAAAAAATTGTGTTGCATTAATTATTGAACTCCCCTCATACATATATACATCCCGTACGTGCCTAAAGTATAAAATAAATTCAGTAAATGCGAAACAAAAACTTTTTGGATGAAATCCTCCAACAGGTCGATTTTGTATTATAAAAACTCAGACTTTTGAGGAACAATCTATTTTCATATGTCATTTGTTTGGGGGTAGTGACGTCATCATTTTTTTTTTTTTCAGATGGCAACCTTCCATCTTTTTAATTTATTTTGAATAACACTTTCATTGTCAAATTGGCGGTATAAAAATGATGCCGATTTTTCGAGTTAATGGCGATTCAAAGGGAAAACTGGTGATAGCCACATGTTACTTTCCACGTATTTTTCTCGAAAACTATTTGGATTTTGCAAAAATGAGCCACCCAGTAAGTAGTAAAAATTTGATGCAAGATGGATGGGCAGACATTAAATCTAAATTAGATAAGATTATCTATAGAAGACTTTCTATTTATATTTAAACTAAAATTTTGATTTGGTTTTATTTTTTATTATATAAAGGTTTTGATTGTTTTTAGCAGCAAAATCATTAACGATTAGCAATTAAAGTTTTCATGTATATGTAGGGTGGGTGGGTGGCCTCTATCCCACTCTCAAACCAATAAAACATAAGTGAAGGTTTTAGTTAAAAGTTGTAAACAATAACATGATGGGTGGGCAGAGTTTAAATCTAAATTAAAAAAGGTTAGTTATAGAAGGTCATTTATATTTAAACTTAAATTTGGATTAATGCGTCAAATATCGATTGATCTAAGGTTAATTAAGTATCATATATAGCCCAATAATATAATATGTAGAAGATAATAAATAACTGATGATAGATTGCTGATGATAGATGATAAATGATATATGACAGGTACCAGATAAAAGACAATAGATGTCAAATTACAATTGACAGATGTGAGACCGTTTAAAAGTCCCAAAAATCTTTTGAACTGAAACTAACAAGCAAATAACAGATGACACATCTGCTATATCAGATGATAAATGGCAGATGTCATATGTCATCATGACAGATGACAAATGACAGATGATGTCCTAAAAATCCTTTAAACCTAAACAAAGAAGCACAGCTATATAATATTTAACATATCACAAATCTGCAATGACAGATGACAAATGATAAATATGAAGAGACAAAAGAGAGACAATAGATGTCAGTTTACTGATGGTAAGTGACTAAAGAGTCCAAAACACCGTTTCGTCTAAAACTAAAATAAATGAAAATTAAAAAAGAAAGATCAGAAATCAGATGATAATTGAAATACTGACAGATGCCAGATAACAGATGAATATGATAATTGACAAATACAAATTTACAGATAATATATGATTGGCCACAAATGGCAAATGACCAATTACAATCAAACAATTTAATCCAAAACTAAAGATAAAGTAAAAAGTATGATATATGCCAAAAAGACAGATGAAATATAAAGGATATTAAATATGTAAAATTACGGATAATAGATGAGAGATGACAGTTGATGATGATAGTTGGTATATACAATTTGAAAAATCGCAACAATCGCAACAGTTTTATCCAAAATTATGACTAAAAAAAATATAATTTATGACAACGGAGACCAGATAAATGATTACAGATGACAGATGAGACTTCATTGAAAAGTCCTAAAAATAACAGAGGACGATTACAACTGAAGAGTCACGACAATAGTTTTATCCAAAAGAATTAAAATTTTATAATATTTGAAAGATAGTAAATGACATAGAAGATGACAGATCACAGGTGACAGATGAAAGGCAATTCAAAAGCATCAAATATCGATTGTTCTAGGGATTATTAAGATTTATGACAGATAGAAGATAAAAGATACTATATGTCAGATTACAGATGACATGTAAAAATACTAAAAACAGCTTGTTTAAAAATTAAAATAAAAGAAATATATAAAACGTGACATTTATCAGATGCCAATTAATAAATAACAGATTTCAAATAACAGATGACTATTATAAATGACAGATAACTAATTACAAATAATAGATGATAGAAGACAAGTGTCATATGACATATTATAAACCATCAGTGGCAAATAACAGATGATTACAACTAAAGAGTCACGACAAATGCTATAAAATACGACAGATGACAGATAAATGTTTACAGATGTAGAATTTCTAAAAATCCTTTGAACCTAAATTAAGAAGCGAAACTTTATATGACAGACGAAAATTTTGCTGTCATGTCAGATGGCAAATGACAATTAATTATTGGCTTAAGATAGATAATAGATGTCAGATTACAGATGAGAGTTAATTAATGTGTCCTAAAAGTCGTTTGATCAACAACTAAAATAATAGAAAATTACATAAAAGGCAACAGATATCAGATAACAATTGATAAATGACAGATGTGAGATAACAAATAGCTATGATAAATGACATAATAAATGACACATGAAATGATGATAGACCCCCAAATAGCAAATGATAGATGACAGATTAAAATTGAAGAGTTACAACAATACTTTCATCCAAATCTAAGAATAAAATTAAATTATATAATATATGTAATATATGACAAATGATAAATCTGCTAATATGACAAATGATATAAAACGGCCCAAAAGCCCAAAATATCTTTTAAATTTAAGAAGCAAAATCATATAATATATGACAGATGACAAATCTGCAATAACAGATGACAAATTATAAATAATGTCAAATAGAAGTCAGATTACAAATGTCAGGTGATTGAAGAGTTTCAAAAAACGTTTTGCAATAAACTACAATTAAAGAAAATTATATAAAACATGATCAGATGACAATTAACAAATGGCGAGTGGCAGATAGCAGATGATTATGACAAGTGGAAGATGATAGATGACGACATATCATAGACCACAAAATGACTACAACTGAAGAGTCCAACAAAAGTTATATCCGCAATTGTATTACAGTAAAATTATGTAGGAGTAATATACTACAGATGACGAAACAGCTAATTTGACAGATGGGATATAACAGATGACAAATAAATGACAGATTACAGATACAAGGTCATTGAAAAGTTCTAAAAATCGTTTGAACTTTAGTAATAAACAAAATATATTTATTTATTTATTCTTTATTGGTGGAGCAGATCAAAATTACATGATGTTCATAGGTCTAGACAAAATTTGCCAACCCACTTGTCAAATGATTAATGACAGAAAACAGATAATAGATGCAAATTACAGAAGGTAAATTTAATGACGAGTTTTAAAACAGTTTGGGTGAAAACTAAAACATAAAAAAGAAAAAAATACAGAAATGACAATTAACAGATAGCATATAACAAATGACTATAACAAACAAACAAATAATAGATGATAGATGACAGATGACAAGTGGTGAATGTCAGATGACAGATTTCAACTGAAGAGTCTCAATAATAGTTTCATCCTCAACTGAGGATACAGTAAAATTATATAATATAGGATAAATTACAAATCTGCTAATTTGACAGATGATATCAAAGGAATGACAGCTAAATGATTACATATTAACGATGAAAAGTCATTAAAAAGTTCTAAAAATCTTTTGAACTCAATTAAGAAACAAATATAAAATTTAATATACATTAGACTAGATAAAATATTTGCCATGACAGATGATAAATGATTAATGACAGAAGACAGATGATAGATGCAGATTACAGAAGACAAATGATTGACGAGTTCCAAAAACAGTTTGGTCGAAAACTAAAACAAGTTCCAACAATAGTTAGGTCGACCACTGAAATATAAAAAAATACAGATATGACAATTGATAATTGAGACTTACTAGATAACAGTTTACTATAACAGATAACAGATCACAAGTGATCAATGACAGATAACAGATTACAACTGAAGTGTCCCAAAAATAAATCCAAAACTAAGAATACACTAAAATTATATAAAATAGAACAAATATACCATTTTGACAGATGAAATATAACTGATGACAGATTAATAATTACAGATTACAGATGAAAAGTCATTGAAAAGATCTAAAAATCGTTTGAACTTAATTAAATTAAGAAACAAAACTATATAATATATTACAGTCAACGAAATTGTCATGACAGATGACAAATGACAAATGATTAATGACAGAAGATAAATAATAGATGCTGATCACAGAAGATTCCAAAATTTTGTTTCCAAATGGCAGAAATTTTTTGGAAGAAAGTTTGCTTTAACATTTCTATAATTTTTGAAAAGATTTTTCTACCTACCAGACTTTTGGAATATCCTACAAATTTCTCTTCTAAATTGAGCGGATTTTTCAGAGTTTTTAATTGGAATAGCAAAAGGCAGAGAACAAATATTAAATAAATTTTTGAAGATAACAAATTACGGATATAGAAGACAATATTAAGAGTCAGAAAATAAAACACAACAATTAGAAGGTAGATGATAGCAGATAAAAGAAAGTCAAAGAAACTAATTCAGTTTCCACTTTCTTTTGTCTGTTATCATTTACCTTCTAATTTTTGTGTTTTATTTTCTCTTAGTTTCTAAAAATTTTCAACAATTTTTCTTGCATATGTCTGGAATTCTGAAGAAATTTGTTTCAAGAATTACTTTGTATATATTTTTTTTCCACTTTTTCTTGCAGGTTACTGAAAATATATTTTGTAGGTTTGAAAGTAAGACAGCATTTTGGTTGTGTTTTTTTAAATTGCAAGAAATCTATTTGAGGGCTGTCGAATTTTCTTACAGAATTTTAGAATACTCCTGTAATTTCTAGTTGAAGTTTTCTAAAATTTTCAATTTGGAGAATTTTTTTGGAGCTTCTAAAATTTTCACCAATTTTACTTTCATATTTGTAAAGTTTCTTAAATTTCGAAGTTTTTTTTCAAAGTTTCTAGAAATTTCTACCTGTTTTTCTTTCATATTTTTTTCCAAATTATAAAAATTTCTTTTCATTATTTATAAATATTCCAACAACTTTGCTTAATCATTTCTACAATTTTCAACGAACAATAATTTTAGATAAATGATAAATGAGTTTCAAAAACAGTTTGTTCGAACAGTAAAATATAACAAAATTACAGAAGTAACAATTGTCAGATAACAGATAATAGAAAACCATAACAAATAAACAAATTATAGATGATAGATTACAAGTGACAGATGACAAATTACAGTTCACAAGTGATGAATGACAGATGACACATTGCAACTAAAGAGTCGCAACAATAGTCTTATTCAAAACCAAGAATATAGTAAAATTATATATTAAGGTCAGATGACAAATCAGATTATAGATGAAAAGGTTATTGAAAGGTACTAAAAATCCCTTGAATTTAATTAAGAAACAAAATAATATATGATAGACAATAAATTTTTTCGTGATAGATGACAAATGATTAATGACAGAAGACAGAAAATAGAAGCAGATTACAGTAGACAATTTGAATGACGAGTTCCAAAAACAGATTGGTCGAAAACTAAAATATAAGAAAATTACAGAAATGACAATTGACAGATAACCTATAACAGATGACTATAACAAACAAATAAATAATAGATTATAGATGACAGATCACAATTGGCGAATGGCAGATGACAGATTACAACTGAAGAATCTCAATAATAAATTTTTGATTGCAATTTTCACATTTGACGTAAAATCTTTGCAAAATCTAAAGATAAACTTTTGAATTTTTTTAAGCAGCCACATTCCTACATGTATTTTGAATCTATCTAGAAAGTTTCATGTGGATGGCAATTGTTTTTCTATTTTTTTTTTTCACACCTTCAAAATTATGATTGCAATTTTTACAACGTCTCTTTCATTTGATGTAAAATATTTGCAAAGTCTGAAACCAAACTTTTGATTTTTTAAGAAGAAACATTTCTGCATGTATTTCGAATACATTTAGAAAGTTTCAAGTCGATGGCAATTGTTTTTATATTTTTCTTATTACATCAAAATTATGATTGCATTTTCTTAATTTATGGTTCATTTGACGTAAAATATTTGCAAAATCTAAAACCAGACATTTGAATTTTCTAAGCAGTAACATCCTGCATGTATTTTGAATCTATTTAGAAAGTTTCAAGTGGATGGCAATTGTTTTTCCATGTTTTTCACATCTTCAAAATTATGATTGCAATTTTCTCAACGTATCTTTCATTTTACGTAAATGATTGCAAAATCTAAAAAAACTTTTGAATTTTTTTAAGCAGATACATTTCTAAATGTAGTTTGAGTATATTTAGCAAGTTTCAAGTCAATGACAATTGTTTTTCTATTTTTTTCACACTCCCAAAATTATGATTGCAATTTTCACAAAGTCTCTTTCATTTGACGTAAAATATATGCAACATCTAAAACCAGACGTTTGAATTTTCTAAGCAGTAACATTCCTACATGTATTTTGAATCTATTTAGAAAGTTTCAAGTGGATGGCAATTGTTTTTCCATGTTTTTCACATCTTCAAAATTATGATTGCAATTTTCTTTCATCTTTCATTTAACGTAAATGATTGCAAAATCTATAAACAAACTTTTGAATTTTTTTAAGCAGAAACATATCTAAATGTAGTTTGAGTATATTTAGAAAGTTTCAAGCCAATGACAATTGTTTTTCTATTTTTTTCACACTCCCAAAATTATGATTGCAATTTTCACAAAGTCTCTTTCATTTGAGTAAAATAATTGCAAAATCTAAAACCAGACGTTTGAATTTTCTCAGCAGTAACATTCCTACAAGTATTTTGAATATATTTAGAAAGTTTCAAGTCGATGGCAATTGTTTTTCTATTTTTTTCACAAATATTTCCCAAACAGATGAAAAAAAAAGGAATTATCGTGTGTATTCATAAGAATGATTCTGATCCAAGTGAAGACTTCAGCTAGCACAACATCACTCTTTTTCCAGTCCTGAGCAAAATCCTATAATCTATTCTAAAAGGAAAAACTAACCAAACCCTTAATAACTCCATCCCCAAATACCAATTTGTCTCTAGGAAGACTAGAAAATAACGAACAAAATGAAAGGTCATTGAAAAATCCTAAAAATACATTGAATTTAATTCAGAAACAAAACTATATAATATACGATAGACAACCAATTTGTCATGACAGAGATGACGAATGACAAATATTTAATGACAGAAGACAATCAAAATTGCAAATTTCAGATGATAAAAGATTGATGAGTTCCAAAAAGGGGACTTTGACCTTAGAAGAGTGTCACTGATGGAGTTCACCACAGCAAACGGTATGCTTAAACCCTCTCAGCTTTAGCAGCGCAAACGCCGTCAGATGGAATGACCTCACCTTGACACACCGGAGATGGGTAGAGGAATACGAAGTGTCTGAAGAAGAAACCCCCAGTCACCACCGATGTGTAGACGCGATTATACTCGAGGATGAGACAACATATGACGTCGGACCCGGCGAGATAACATATGACGCTGGGAAAAATGGGCCGAACAAATTCAGAAATGCCCTGAGGAACGAACTGGCAGGCTGAAATCAAAAGACGTTTTTAGATCGAACGCAGGCTGAAGAAGGAGTAAGACTGTTTCAAAGAGCTTGCATAATAGCCTGAAAATGGGGACAAACTAAAGAGCATAAAACGCACAAACGACTGGTGGTATACAGAGCTTGAGGGTCTCATCAGGAGGGAGACCAAAAGGAAGAGAAGGAGAAACGAATATGCGGCAGCTAGAAGGAAACTATGAGGCAATGTAGAAAACAAGAAGAAGCAGCAGTTTAGAACTCTGTGCACAAAGGTCGGGATGGAGGAAGGATGTCCGTGGGGTATGACACACCGTATAATAACAGCAGATCGCGGCAAGAGAAAATCCGCCTATAAACAGCTCTGTACACAATACAGCGTGCAGATAGGATATGGACCAGAGAAGAAAAGGAGACGCAACAAGAACAACTAGAGAAATACTTCCCGAACAACGAGGAGAGGCGAGCAGAACACAACATAAGGGAGACAGACTCAGAGGACAAAACAACAGAACACTTTATTACAATAGGCAAAGTGTGGATGGCAACAAAATCGTTCCAGCCAAAAAATGCGTCCGGGTGCAGTCTAGTCAAAAAATTGAAGAAATATGGAAGAGGACATAGGAAGAATGTAAACGATGAGCCAACAACACCGGACTGCCACTACTGCACCAGCAAAGCAGAGGCAATATTCGTCCGGTGGCGGAGAGTGCTGCGCAGTTCAGAAGATTTAAATGAGAGATCGAAATAGTATGGACTGATCGTAGGCGATGGGTTGAAGTGGATAGAGCACGCCCGGAGGATCTGAGGGAGAGAGGAGAAGAAGCCAGCAAACTCTTCATCGTAGCAAGGAAGACGTGGCATCGCCGAGCATGCTGAAGACCATTTACAGAGATAGAGATCTAAAACAGTCTTAGCTGTTGTCAACAGAGACAATAATTCAATAATTCAGGCACCTATATTATGGATTACCACTTAGTAACAGATAATGGCTGCATATCATCATTCAACATTTTTTAAAGTATTCGATTTCTATATGTTTTGAGTATTCAATCAATCTTCTTAGAGATTTTATCTGCTATTAGATTTTGTCAATAAATTCTCTATGATACTAGAGATGGTAAAAGTTTTTAGCAGATTTGTAGTTCCAACATCTTCAGCCTTTAGTGGTTTGGCGCTCGGTAATCAAAACACTACGAACTTAAACGAAAGTGGTTTTCGGTGTGTCGAAAATTTATTTGGAGGACGTGTGAACTACAGTTCGTGTGTGTGTGTATGTACGAGATTAAAAGACAAAACGTGTGCTCTTGCATGTGCGGCGGTTTGCGCTGAAAGTTTTAGAGATGAAATTGAATTACAAAGAGCCGCGTCTTATAGGACACTTAAGAGGCGGGCGCGGTGACGGCGGCGGAAGGGTTTGGGGAGAGTCAGGCGTAGGACCCCCCCGTTAATGCGAAACCGAGGGTCGTCGCATCCGAAAAGGGAAAAGATTAGGCAACTACACTGACAACATGAAAATGTGTGGCCGGGATATGTCACGTATATATAAGCCCGAGAGCTTTATAAATACATTTGAAAGTCAAGTGCCTAAGCCGCCTCCCCCGGAGGGCGGTCGGCTGTTTTGTTTAAATAATCCGTCCACTGTACAAGCGAAGGAAAGAAGTAAGGATCGGGGTAGAAAAAAGTGGATAACCATAAGAAATCGCGGGATTTTGTGTTTAAAATTACGCAGGCGTTTAATCTTTCATCGTGATGTTAATTAAGTGCTTTTTTATATTGTAATGAATTTAAATAAATACATAATGAGTAATTTTAAGATGAGTAATGATCAAGAAGTTAACGACATAAAAAATTCTTTAGGGTTTAATTAAATAATTGTATAATTTACTTAAGGGTATGGTAATTTTATTTATAGGTTGATGTTAATATTTGAATGATTTGTTTTTAGACAAGAAAATCGTGGCGTAAATAACGGCACATTTCATTTGGGTGGTGGGTAATAATAAGACATAAATATTAATGAATGTAAATGGTGATGGCCAGTTTTCACGGAACGAATACAAACAAATGTCGGGTAATAGTCGGTAAAAGTCCTGACTCATCAATGATAATGAAAAAGCGAGCGGATTTACGGCCCCCGGTGAATTGCCGCCCCCGCGGATCCGAAAAAGTATTGTTTCTGAATTGTTCCGGTCGTGCAGACACCGCGCTTCAAATTTCGTTATTAGCCCCCATTATTATTTCGCGTCCTTATTTACGACCGGTTCTGCTTTAATTACGCATAAACCGGTCCTCCTCGGACCGAGAGAGCACGTCAGCGATGAATTTCACTTTGTGAGTTATGGGGTGGCTCACTAAAACAGGGGATCGGTAAAGCTGGGGGGCGAAATGGTGTCCGCCCGTCCACGTTTATGGACGGAATTGCAAATTCTACACTTAAACGACAAATAGTTAGCTGAGTGTTTAGTGGATATCGTTTATGGTTTTAAGGGTAGGTAATAATAGTTAATTGGTATGAATAAATTTTAGAAATTTATAGGTGATTAACTCTTAATTAAAATAAATTAAAAGAAACCGCATGAAATATAAATATACTTACAAGCCATAAATAATCTGTTTTTGAAATAACTACTTGAGGAATTACACCCAAAATAACAAAATTTATCAAACATGAACGTACTTTGACGATTTTATCAATTTAATCAATTGCGCCTTACTGAAAACAAAATGGCGGCGCTTGAAATATAAAATAAAGTCCAAAAATGCATTCAGGGAATATAAAAATTGTTTAAACAATTATCGTTTGAGGAATTGCCCTGAAAATTACAAAATCTACAGAAGATGGACGTGCCTTTAAGATTTTATCAAATTATTGAATTGCGCTTTGGTAAAAACAAAATGGCGGCACTTGAAATATAAAATTAAATCCAAAAATGCATTCAGGGAATATAAAAATTGTTTAAACAATTATCGCTTAAGGAATTGCCCTGAAAATTACAAAATCTACAGAAGATGGACGTGCCTTTAAGATTTTATCAAATTATTGAACTGCGCATTGGTAAAACCAAAATGGCGGCGCTTGAAATATAAAATAAAATTCAAAAATGCATTCAGGGAATATACAAATTGCTTAGATATTAACCGCTCCAGAAATTGCCCTGAAAATTACAACATCTATAGAAGATGGATGTGCCTTTTAGATTTTATCAAATTATTGAATTGCGCATTGGTAAAAACAAAATGGCGGCGCTTAAAATATAAAATAAAGTCCAAAAATGCATTCAGGGAATATACAAATTGTTCAAACAATTATGGCTTAAGGAATTGCCCTGAAAATTACAAAATCTATAGAAGATGGACGTGCCTTTAAGATTTTTACAAATTATTGAATTGCGCATTCGTAGAAACAAAATGGCGGCGCTTGAAATATAAAATAAAGTCCAAAAATGCATTCAGGGAATATAAAAATTGTGTAAACAATTATCGCTTGAGGAATTGCCTTGAAAATTACAAAATCTATAAAAAATGGACGTACCTTTAAGATTTTATCAAATTATGGAATTGCGCATTGGTAAAAACAAAATGGCGGCGCTTGAAATATAAAATAAAGTCCAAAAATGCATTCAGGGAATATAAAAATTGTTTAAACAATTATCGCTTGAGGAATTGCTCTGAAAATTACAAAATCTATAGAAGATGGACGTGCCTTTAAGATTTTATCAAACTATTGAATTGCGCATTGGTAAAAACAAAATGGCGGCGTTTAAAATATAAAATAAAGTCCAAAAATGCATTCAGGGAATATAAAAATTGTTTAAACAATTATCGCTTGAGGAATTGCCCTGAAAATTACAAAATCTATAGAAAATAGACGTGCCTTTAGGATTTTATCAAATTATTGAATTGCGCATTCGTAGAAACAAAATGGCGGCGCTTGAAATATAAAATAAAATCCAAAAGTGCATTCAGGGAATATAAAAATTGTTTAAACAATTATGGCTTAAGGAATTGCCCTGAAAATTACAAAATCTATAGAAGATAGACGTGCCTTTAAGATTTTATCAAATTATGGAATTGCGCATTGGTAAAAACAAAATGGCGGCGCTTAAAATATAAAATAAAATCCAAAAATGCATTCAGGGTATATAAAAATTGTTTAAACAATTATCGCTTGAGGAATTGCCCTGAAAATTACAAAATCTATAGAAGATGGACGTGCCTTTAAGATTTTATCAAATTATTGAACTGCGCATTGATAAAAACAAAATGGCGGCGCTTGAAATATAAAATAAAATCCAAAAATGCATTCAGGGAATATAAAAATTGTTTAAACAATTATCGCTTGAGGAATTGCTCTGAAAATTACAAAATCTATAGAAGATGGACGTGCCTTTAAGATTTTATCAAATTATTGAATTGCGCATTGGTAAAAACAAAATGGCGGCGCTTGAAATATAAAATAAAGCTCAAAAATGCATTCAGGGAATATAAAAATTGTTTAAACAATTATCACTTGAGGAATTGCCCTGAAAATTACAAAATCTATAGAAGATGGACGTGCCTTTAAGATTTTATCAAATTATTGAACTGCGCATTGGTAAAAACAAAATGGCGGCGCTTCAAATATAAAATAAAGTCCAAAAATGCATTCAGGGAATATAAAAATTGTTTAAACAATTATCGCTTGAGGAATTGCCCTGAAAACTACAAAATCTATAGAAGATGGACGTGCCTTTAGGATTTTATCAAATTATTGAATTGCGCATTGGTAAAAACAAAAGGGTGGCGCTTGAAATATAAAATAATGTCCAAAAATGCATTCAGGAAATATAAAAATTGTTTAAACAATTATCGCTTGAGGAATTGCCCTGAAAATAACAAAGTCTGTAGAAGATGGACGTGCCTTTAAGATTTTATCAAATTATTGAATTGCGCATTGGTAAAAACAAAATGGCGGAGCTTGAAATATAAAATAAAGTCCAAAAATGCATTCAGGGAATATAAAAATTGTTTAAACAATTTTTGCTTGAGGAATTGCCCTGAAAATTACAAAGTCTATAGAAGATGGTCATGCCTTTAAGATTTTATCAAATTATTGAATTGCGCATTGGTAAAAACAAAATGGCGGAGCTTGAAATATAAAATAAAGTCCAAAAATGCATTCAGGGAATATAAAAATTGTTTAAACAATTATCGCTTGAGGAATTGCGCTAAAAATTACAAAATCTATAGAAGATGGACGTGCGTTTAATATTTTTACAAATTATTGAATTGCGCATTGGTAAAAACAAAATGGCGGCGCTTGAAATATAAAATATAGTCCAAAAATGCATTCAGGGAATATAAAAGTTGTTTAAACAATTACCGCTTGAGGAATTGCCATGAAAATTACAAAATCTATAGAAGATGGACGTGCCTTTAAGATTTTATCAAATTATTGAATTGCGCATTGGTAAAAACAAAATGGCGGAGCTTGAAATATAAAACAAAGTCAAAAAATGCATTCAGTGAATATAAAAATTGTTTAAACAATTATCGCTTGAGGAATTGCCCTGAAAATTACAAAATCTATAGAAGATGGATGGGCCTTTAAGATTTTATCAAATTATTGAATTGCGCATTGGTAAAAACAAAATGGCGGAGCTTGAAATATAAAATAAAGTCCAAAAATGCATTCAGGGAATATAAAAATTGTTTAAACAATAACCGCTTGAGAAATTGCCATGAAAATTACAAAATCTATAGAAGATGGACGTGCCTTTAAGATTTTATCAAATTAATGAATTGCGCTTTGGTAAAAACAAAATGGCGGTACTTGAAATATAAAATTAAATCCAAAAATGCATTCAGGGAATATAAAAATTGTTTAAACAATTATCGCTTGAGGAATTGCCCTGAAAATTACAAAATCTATACAAGATGGACGTGCCTTTAAGATTTTATCAAATTATTGAATTGCGCTTTGGTAAAAACAAAATGGCGGTACTTGAAATATAAAATTAAATCCAAAAATGCATTCAGGGAATATAAAAATTGTTTAAACAATTATCGCTTGAGGAATTGCCCTGAAAATTACAAAATCTATACAAGATGGACGTGCCTTTAAGATTTTATCAAATTATTGAATTGCGCTTTGGTAAAAACAAAATGGCGGCGCTTGAAATATAAAATTAAATCCAAAAATGCATTCGGGGAATATAAAAATTGTTTAAACAATTATCGCTTGAGGAATTGCCCTGAAAATTACAAAATCTATAGAAGATGGACGTGCCTTTAGGATTTTATCAAATTATTGAACTGCGCATTAGTAAAAACAAAATGGCGGCGCTTGAAATATAAAATAAAATCCAAAATGCATTCAGGGAATATAAAATTTTTTTAAACAATTATCGCTTGAGGAATTGCCCTGAAAATTACAAAATCTATAGAAGATGGACGTGCCTTTAAGATTGTATCAAATTATTAAATTGCGCATTGGTAGAAACAAAATGGCGGCGCTTCAAATATAAAATAAAGTCCAAAAATGCATTCAGGGAATATAAAAATTGTTTAAACAATTATAGCTTGAGGAATTGCCCTGAAAATTACAAAATCTATAGAAGATGGACGTGCTTTTATGATTTTATCAAATTATTGAATTGCGCATTTGTAAAAACAAAATGGCGGCGCTTGAAATATAAAATAAAGTCCAAAAATGCATTCAGGGAATATAAAAATTGTTTAAACAATTATCGCTGAAGGAATTGCCCTGAAAATTACAAAATCTATAGAAGATGGACGTGCCTTTAGGATTTTATCAAATTATTGAACTGCGCATTAGTAAAAACAAAATGGCGGCGCTTGAAATATAAAATAAAGTCCAAAAATGCATTCAGGGAATATAAAAATTGTTTAAACAATTATCGCTTGAGGAATTGCCCTGAAAACTACAAAATCTATAGAAGATGGACGTGCCTTTAAGATTTTATTAAATTATGGGATTGCGCATTGGTAAAAACAAAATGGCGGCGCTTAAAATATAAAACAAAGTCCAAAAATGCATTCAGGGAATATACAAATTGTTTAAACAATTATGGCTTGAGAAATTGCCCTGAAAATTACAAAATCTATAGAAGATGGACGTGCCTTTAAGATATTATGAAATTATTGAATTGCGCATTGGTAAAAACAAAATGGCGGCGCTTGAAATATAAAATAAAGTCCAAAAATGCATTCAGGGAATATAAAAATTGTTTAAACAATTATCGCTTGAGGAATTGCCCTGAAAATTACAAAATCTATAGAAGATGGACGTGCCTTTAAGATTTTATCAAATTATGGAATTGCGCATTGGTAAAAACAAAATGGCGGCGCTTGAAATATAAAATAATGTCCAAAAATGCATTCAGGGAATATAAAAATTGTTTAAACAATTATCGCTTGAGGAATTGCCCTGAAAATTACAAAATCTACAGAAGATGGACGTGCCTTTAAGATTTTATCAAATTATGGAATTGCGCATTGATAAAAACAAAATGGCGGCGCTTGAAATATAAAATAAAGTCCAAAAATGCATTCAGGGAATATAAAAATTGTTTAAACAATTATCGCTTGAGGAATTGCGCTAAAAATTACAAAATCTATAAAAGATGGACGTGCCTTTAAGATTTTTACAAATTATTGAATTGCGCATTGGTAAAAACAAAATGGCGGCGCTTGAAATATAAAATAAAGTCTAAAAATGCATTCAGGGAATATAAAAATTGTTTAAACAATTATCGCTTAAGGAATTGCCCTGAAAATTACAAAATCTATAGAAGATGGACGTGCCTTTAAGATTTTATCAAATTATGGAATTGCGCATTGGTAAAAACAAAATGGCGGCGCTTGAAATATAAAATAAAGTCCAAATATGCATTCAGGGAATATAAAAATTGTTTAAACAATTATCGCTTGAGGAATTGCGCAAAAAATTACAAAATCTATAAAAGATGGACGTGCCTTTAAGATTTTTACAAATTATTGAATTGCGCATTGGTAAAAACAAAATGGCGGCACTTGAAATATTAAATAAAGTCCACAAATGCATTCAGGGGATACAAAATTGTTTAAACAATTACCGCTCGAGGAATTGCCCTGAAAATTACAGAATCTATAAAAGATGAACACACTTTTAAGATTTTATCAAATTTTTCAATTACGGATTGCTGAAAATAAAATGGCGGCGGTTGAAATATAAAATAAATTGCAAAAATGCATTGAGTGAATATAAAGATTTTATGTTTATTTAAGTAAATATAACAACTAATTTATAATATCAAGCATTTTTAAGTAAAGCTATTCTATTTTCTGCGAAGACAATTAAAGCCCGCAGAATTGAATTAAACCGCCGCCCCGAAAACAATATTATTCTTCGCAGATTCGTCGGAGCGGACGAAATTTCATTAACAAATTTTAAGTCGGCGGGATTAAACGTCCTTACACGCATTACGACACAACGAGGGGGTGGGGGTGGGGTTGTTTAATGGTTGACGGCGGCGTGGTGGGACGTATTCCGAAATATTTGCCTAATTCCCATTTTGTTGTTGTCCACCGGACCCACCCACCCCTCGTGGCAGTTTCGAGCGTTCCTTTGTTAGCCGGGGCTGTATTATTAAAAGAGTTTTCTGTGCGACGTCCTTTTTATCCTGCTCCTCCTCCACCTCATCCTACTCATCCACTGAATCGTTTGATAGTTGTTCAATATTTCAGCGTTGTCGCCCCCGGGCTGTTTGCTAACTTTATTCAAGACAAGATGTAATTTGCAGACGTGGCGTTTTCGCAACGTCCTCGCGCACAAAGCGGATTGGATTTGCTCCCTTTTCTCTGATCTAATCTTTATATAAAAATAAACGTTAATTACATCTCTCCATAATTAGGTTTAATTATATATAGGTATAATAAAAATGTTATTATATGTTTTGATCGAGTGAATTCATTATCAATTAGACCTAATTATTCGGCTTATGCGGTGTAATAACGTGTTGTGTAAGTGGTAAAATTTCCGTGTTACCCTTGTGTCGCGGCTTTTGAAACTAATCCCCTTAATGTTCTAACTTATCCCAGCCAAGACATTAAAATTTAGAACACCTTTTATTAATTGTTAACGCGCACACGGGCTGCTACGTTTAGGCGCAAGATTGGGGGTAATTATGTCTTACTACAATGTTCATTACACCAGGGGAATGTGGAATTGTGATCGTGATTCTTTTCAAATCTGAAATTTCAACGCAAACGTATGTTTTGAGGTCTTCTGAGTACAATTCGAACAATTTTAAAATGCACCTGTATCTTAAAAAGTGAAACATTAAACTATACAATAATTTTGGTCAATTGTAATTTTCTGGAAATCATTATGAATATGTCTTCAAATTTTTGTACGCAAGAGAAAGTATTAATTTATTATTAGGTAGGTAGGTTAGGAATACCGCCAGACAATTAATAATTTATTAAGGCTAGTTGAAAGTAAATTAGGATAATAAATAATTTATTGGGATAGGTCAAGAATACGATACAATAACGAGAAATTTGTTGTACACTTCTGCAATACATTATTCTCTTCAATAACCTTTTTTTCTGAAAACAGCAATTATATTTTGTTAATTAAAAGGTGGAATAGTTAACATCTCTACATATATTAAAATAATTTATCTCAAACACTATAATTTTTATAATAATTTTAAATTTATCAAAGCTACACCACGTAATTGAAATTGGTCAAAAATACGCTAGAAAAGTTAATAGTTTATTGGAATAGGTCAATAGTACGTTAAAGCAATTGATAATTTATTGACGTTAAGATTGTGCTAAGGTAGTGAATAATTTATTGCGATAAGTCCAAACTAAGCTAGGGTAATGATACGTGATAGTTATTCTATTAATTGAATAAGGCTATATATCCACTCCACAAATATTAAAAAACTTCAACTAGAAGGTCCCACTTTAAAAAAATTATTTTAACTTTAAATAAGTAATTGTGGATGCTTTCACTAATTGTTTTATTTTTTTTAATTTTAACTTTGTCAAGAGCATCCTCAGACAATAAATACTTATTTTAAGTAGGCAAGAAGCACACTAGAAAAATAAATAATTTATTAAAATAGGTTATAGATATGATATGACAAATAATAATTTATTGAAATGAGTCAAAATTATGATAAAAAAGTTAATAACTTATAATGATATTTTAAAAGTACGTTGCTACAATTAATAGTTTGTGATTGTTGGTTAGTTGAGTACTCTTGAATTTTAATTCTGCCACTCCAAATACTCCTTATCTGGCCTCCAACACTTTACAAGGTTTTTTAAACGAACACAGACTCCTGCGTACGAAAGCTACATCTTTAGATCTTTAGATCCATGCATATTTTGTTCATTCATTGAGTCAATTATTTTTTTTTGGGCATTTAAACGAAGTAATGTGGAAACTTTAGAATAGAAGAATACTTTATTTAAAAAATTTTCTAATGGCTTTCTAACATCAATCTTATTATTTACAGACCATTAATGAAACTAGCTCTATCTAATGCTTCTATAGAAATAAATTAATTTTGTATCATAAGTAAATATGTTATTTTGAAACGCTTACCTTCTAAGGTCTAGCAAGAATCCAATATATATTTTTGTTCCATTTGTATTGTAATAACATGATTTTACTTCAAATTGTAAAATATGCCTACACCTTTTCCTGGAATACTGTTACAGTCTGTAGCTCCTAAAGTGAACACAATCTCTTTTGGCTCAGCACCAATTATATTAGACACTTCCTCTTTTGCTTTTTCGTAGTTTTTATATTTTCCAGCCATAAGCATGTGCCCAAGGGTGGTATTAGGCGACTTAAACGCAAAATTCAGAACGAATGCAC
This sequence comes from Ontholestes murinus, assembly GCA_963969525.1. Classification (NCBI taxonomy): domain Eukaryota; kingdom Metazoa; phylum Arthropoda; class Insecta; order Coleoptera; family Staphylinidae; genus Ontholestes; species Ontholestes murinus. The sequence goes on along the minus strand of OZ018390.1, from coordinate 74,941,815 downwards.
GAACACAACCCTTGCTGCACAGGGTGATAGAATTAAAGGCGTGCAGTGTATGCTGTGGCCATCCCAACCGAATGTAAAGGACTCCGAATAGTTTACTTCACGGTGCAAATGGCTCGAAACCTCATGTTTAATGCTTTATTAAATGTGCTAACAAAATTGGTCTAAATTTTATATATGGTATATACATAACTTCAAATGAATTTTAACCGCACATGAAATGTACTGAATTCACCTATGGTGATCCTCTACACTCGCCCGGAGACTTCTGCATTTATCCATGACAAACATGATTCTGAGAAAAACATCTTTATTGTTAGAAGTAAGTATTTATACAGTTTTTATGAAGTGAACAGTGTACATAATGCTGATTTTATTGGATTTTGCCATATATTTCGACATTTTCATTTCAGTTTATGAAATTTTTTTTTTTATCATACTGACAGTTAAGTTTAGCATTAGATATAAGAAACCTCGACATCTTGGAGATTTCTACTTTTAGATCTAGGGCCTAATTCAAATTGGCTTCTGTCGGAAGTGGACGAGAATCCGTGCGTCAAGCCGTAATGCATCTTGGGGAAGAAGCTGGGCCAGGCCTGGCAAAATCTAGCCGTATTGCTGCCTAATTCAAACTGGTTTCTGGCAGAAGTGGACGAAGATCTTTGGGGAAAGTCAAAGTGCATCTTAGCAAAGAAACTGGGTGAGGCTCAGCCAAATCTGGCTGTAGTGGTACCGAGGGGTACTCGATCCAGGCGGTATACCAAACGAAGCAGTCAATCAGCCTAGATGGTGGTAGCCTTCTTCAACGAGTGCCTAAAAGTCGTGATGTTTACGTTACGGTACAAGAAGTCTTGACTGGCCCTTCTTGCCAGAGGCTCACTGTCCCGGGAGGATACATGCCTCTGTATATATTACATGCTGAATGCAAATTATTGGAGAGGCTGTTGAACGCAGTTAGATTTCAAGAAAGGTTGGTCCACCTTCGAAGACCTTCTCGAATTCCGCAAGTTCAACATAATCATGTGCTAAATGCCGTTTACTCCATCCCCCAGTAAGCCATCTGGTCCACTCTCTCGACAATAGATGCCCCAGAATACCTGACGGCTATTATTGCCGATTATCTCTACATCCAATCAATCAACGCCCTAGGAGAGAAAACTAAGGTAGCTCCGAGACTGAAATAACTGGCGGCCTACCTGAAAGTAGATACGGTACCTGAGGGCCCTTCTGGCACGTTCTCCACGAAAGTATACAGACCTCTGTGACTATTAAATCCTGAAGACAAATTACTGGAGAGGCTTAAATGCCGCTACAGAAGAGAAATGGACGCTCCAGAATATAAATAATATTTTTTGGGCGAACACAGTCAACCGTCATAAAGATAACAACTCGTGTCGTTCCTCAGGCCTCAGCTTTTGCCGTTGCTGTGGAACATTACTTACGACTCCTGAATACTCGTCTGCCGGAGGAAGCAGATATTGTCGGGTTCAAATAACTGGGGTCCACCTGGAGGCAAATCCACTTTGCAACTCCTACATTGCATATAGACTTCGTGCGGTGTGTGATGTGAGCATCCCAACTAAGCATCACGGACTCCTAAAAAAAGAATATGTTCGCAGAAATACGGTACTGACGGGTCTAGTCGGAACCTAATGAAGTGCAGAAAAATGAGAAACCACGACACTTCATCAACAATCTTGCCCCGAGTGCCTGAAAGTGGGAGAGTTCCCGCTACGGGACAAGAAGGTTGGACTAGCACTTTTTGCAAATCGCTTTCCATTCCGGGGGATGCAGTCCTCTGGGCCTATTAGATGTTGAAGTCATATTACGCGAGAAGCTGTTCAAGGACAGGCTCAACGCGTTGATGAACACAAGGAAAGAACTCTCTCGGCAGCTATTGGGTTTCTGGAAAGGTTAGTTCACCTTCGACGTCCTTCTCAAAGTTCACAGGTTGGCGGAAGACGCTGATCAATGGTCGCTACCAAAGAGAAGGTATTAACACGTCGATTTAAGTTGAGTGGCCAAAAACTTATGTTGTTCATGTTCAGCACTGAAAAATCGATTTTTAGAGGGAGCGAATATTATTATCTACATACTAATATTTTTCACAATGTCAAATAGACAGAATTAATGTAAACGAATAATAATAAGGTTTTAAATAATAATAATATTAGTATTCTAAACTGGACTTCTTACGACGGACCAGTAAAGAAGTGAGTCTGCGGGTTCGAATAGAAGATCATTTAAAAGAGTGAACTCCGCTCTTGCAGATTAAATTATTTGTATACAATTGGCTTTGCCGATATCTAGGTCTCAGAAAACAAGGTTATTTAGACGAAGGACATGGAGACACTTTAGCCAATCAATCAACATAATGGGGCAGGAAGTCAAGGTCGCTTCGGGGCTGAAATACCTGGAAGTCCATTTGGAAGCAAATAAACAGTTTCCACGTTGGCGAAGCTGCATCTGTAGCCGTCGCCGTTAGCAGATCAATTAGCAGGTTTCTGTCCATTAAAAGCTTCTGGGAAGGTGCTCTACACAACTCCGGCTTCGGCATTCCGCTTCAAAGTAAAACCCAACGTGAATCGATTGTAACAGGCGGCATCACCAAAGTAGTAAGACGGACGACCTCTTCAGCGAAGAGAAAGTAATCAAGGCGGCCGTAAAACCCTCGGTCCGGGTGATATATTAATCGAAGCGCTCAAGCAGTTTGTCAACAACCTAGTCCCCATGGTAGTCTTTGTAACGAGCTCCTGAAATTAGGGGGATACAGGCCTCTGTGATGGTTAGATGCTGAAGGCAAATTACTAGAGATTGGTTTCAAGAGAGGAAGGTTTTCGAAATCCGTAGTTTGGCAAAAGAAGCTAATGGAAGAGGAAGACAATGGGTCTCCTAGAATACCTGATGATCGTTATGAGGTTAACAACTTGTGGTGTTCCTCCGGACTCAGCTTGGAAAACTGTTGTGGAACTTTACATACGAGTACTGAGAGAATGCAATTTTTCATTTCCTTTACTTCTAAGTTTCAAGTGATATACATTTTTTCAATCAGTGAATGAACTGTTGTTTCTGTATTAATTTAAAGTAAATAGATTTCTTAATGTATTGCAAACATTTGCATCTAATGCCTTTAGTGGTTTATTTTTTTATAATTTTTTAAATCGTACACTGCATTTTTGATTATTTCCACGTTCAAATTTCAATAGTTATAATTTTGTTTATAATCAGAATATGGCAATTGTTTTTTTTAAGATTATAGCCGTATTATTTATCAATTGATTCCAGAAAAAAAATAAACTAATTGGTTAAGTGGTTATTTTTTTATAATATTTTTAAAGATTGAATACAATTTTTATTTCCTTCACTTCGAGTTTTATGTGTTGTAGTATTCTTTCCAGGCAGTTTATATCAATTGTTTATATATTAGTTTACAGACAATACACTTCTTAGTATACCACAAAAATTTTAATCGGATTCCTCCAGTGATTATTCTTTTATAATTTTTCCAATCATGAAGTGCATTTTTGATAATTTTTATTTTCAAATTTTAATTGTTATAATTTTGTTTATAAACAGAATACATCAATTGTTTTTTCTATATATCCTAGCCCTATTATTTGTGAACTGATTCCAGAAAAAAATAAACTAGTTAATTGAAGGATTAATTTTTTACAATAATTTAAATGGAAGAATGTAATTTTTCATTTCATTCACATTTAAGTTTCAAGTGTTGTATTATTTTTTTTGGACTGTGTTTGTCAATTGTTTTTCTATTAGTTTAAAACCAATATATTTCTTAATATAATACAGAAATTTTAACGCAATTACTTTCAGTGCTCAATTTTTTATAATTATTTAAATCATGTAGTGCATTTTTAATTATTTCCATTTTCAAATTTCAATTGTTATAATTTTGCTTATAACCAGGATATGTCAATTATTTTTATGTAATACTATTTTCGTACTATTTGTCAATTGATTCCAGAAAAAAAGAAAGTAATTGGTTAAGTGGTTTTTTTTACAATATTTTTAATGGTGGAATGCAATTTTCATTTCCTTCACTTCAGAGTTTTATGTGTTGTAATATTCTTTTCAGGCAGTTTATTTCAATTGTTTTTACCTTAGATTATAGAAAATACACATTTTAATATACCATAAAAATTTAAATTGAATTCCTCCAATGATTATTCTTTTATAATTTTTCCAATCATGAAGTGCATTTTTGATAATTTTCATTTTCAAATTATAAGTGTTATAATTTTGTTTATAAACATAATATATCAATTGTTTTTTCTCTTGGTATCCTAGCCCTATTATTTGTTAATTAATTACAGCAAAATAAACTAATTAGTCGAAGGATTAATTTTTCACAATAATTTAACTGGAATAATGCAATTTTTCATTTCCTTCACTTTTAAGTTTCAAGTGATGTAATTTTATTTTCGGACGGTGTATATTAATTGTTTTTCTATTATTTTAAAGCCAATACATTTCTTGATATATTACAGTAATTTTAATGCAATTTGATTCAGTGGTAATTTTTTTATAATCATTTAAATCATGCAGTGCATTTTTAATTATTTACATTTTCCAATTACAATTGTTATAATTTTGTTTATAAACAGGATATGTAAATTATGCAGTTCAATTGTTTTTATGTAATACTATTTCTGTACTATTTGTAAATTGATTTCAGAAGAAAAGAAAGTAATTGGTTAAGTGGTTCTTTTTTACAATATTTTTAATGGTGGAATGCAATTTTCATTTCCTTCACTTCAGAGTTTCATGTGTTGTAATATTCTTTCCAGGCAGTTTATATCAATTGTTTATATATTAGTTTACAGACAATATACATGTTAATATACCACAAAAAATTGTAATCGGATTTTTCTAGTTATTATTCTTTTATAATTTTTCCAATCATGAAGTTCATTTTTGATAATTTTTATTATCAAATTTTACGTGTTATAATTTGGTTTATAAAGAGTACATGTCAATTGTTTTTTTCTGTGTATCATAGCACTACTATTTGTTAGTTGATTACAGCAAAAAATAAACTAATTAGTCGAAGGATTAATTTTTTACAATAATTTAAATGTAGGAATGCAATTTTTCATTTCATTCACTTTTACGTTTCAAGTGTTGTAATTATTTCTTTTGACGGAGTATGTCAATTGTTTTTTTATTATTTTAAAGCCAATAAATTTCTTAAAACATTACAGAAATTTTAATGCAATTACTTTCAGTGGTTAATTTTTTATAATTATTTAAATCACGCAGTGCATTTTTAATTATTTCCAATTTCAAATTTCAATTGTTATAATTTTGTTTATAAACAGGATATGTCAATTGTTTTTATGTAATACTACTTCCGTACTATTTGTCAATTTATTCCAGAAAAAAACGGAAGTAATTGGTTAAGTGGTTCTTTTTTTCCAATATTTTTAATGATGGAGTGCAATTTTCATTTCCTTCACTTCAGAGTTTTATGTGTTGTAATATTCTTTCTAGGCAGTTTATGTCAATTGTTTATATATTAGTTTACAGACAATATACTTTTTAATATACCACAAAAATTTTAATCGGATTCCTCCAGTGATTACTCTTTTATAAATTTTCCAACCATGAAGTGCATTTTTAATAATTTTCATTTTCAAATTCTAAGTATTATAATTTTGTTTATAAACAGAATATATCAATTATTTTTTCTATGTATCCTAGCCCTACTATTTGTTAATTGATTTCAATAAAAAATAAACTAATTAGTTGGAGGATTATTTTTTTACAATGTTTTAAATGGAAGAATGCAATTTTTCATTTCCTTCACTTTTAAGTTTCAAGTATTGTAATTTTCTTTTTGGGACAATGTATGTCAATTGTTTTTATATTATTTTAAAGCCAATATATTTGTTAATACATAGCTGAAATTTGTATGCAAGTCCTCCGAGTGGTTAATTTTTTATAATTATTTAAATCGTGCAGTGCATTTTTAGGTTATTTCCATTTTCAAATTTCAATTGTTATAATTTTGTTTCTAAGCAGAATATGTCAAATGTTTGTTTGTAGTAATATAGCCATATTATTTGTCAATTGATTCGAGAAAAATAATAAACGAATTAGTTGGAGGATTAATTTTTTACAATAGTTTAAATGGAAGAATGCAATTTTTCATTTCCTTTACTTTTAAGTTTCAAGTGTTGTAATTTGGTTTTTGGACAATGTATGTCAATTATTTTTATATTATTTTAAAGCCAATATATTTCTTAATATATTACAGAAATTTGAATGCAATTCTTTTCAGTGGTTAATTTTGTATAATTATTTAAATCAAGCAGTGCATTTTTAATTATTTCCATTTTCAAATTTCAATTGTTATAATTTTGATATGTCAATTGTTTTTATGTAATACTATTTAAGTACCATTTCTTAATTGATTCCAGAAGAAAAATAAGTAATTGGTTAAATGGTCCTTTTTTTACAATATTTTTAATGATGGAATGCAATTTTAATTTCCTTCACTTCAGGGTTTTATGTGTTGTAATATTCTTTCCAGGCAGTTTATATCAATTGTTTATATATTAGTTTACAAACAATATATATGTTAATATACCACAAAAATTTTAATCGGATTCCTCTAGTTATTATTCTTTTATAATTTTTCCAATCATGTAGTGCATTTTTGATAATTTTCATTTTAAAATTGTAAGTGTTATTATTGTGTTTATAAAGAGAATATATCAAATGTTTTTGTCCATGTATCCTAGCCCTATTATTTGTTAATTGATTACAGCAAAAAACAAACTAATTAGTCGAAGGACTAATTTTTCACATTAATTTAAATGGAAGAATGCAATTTTTCATTTCCTTCACTTTTAAGTTTCAAGTGATGTAATTTTATTTTCGGACGGTGTATATTAATTGTTTTTCTATTATTTTAAAGCCAATACATTTCTTGATATATTACAGTAATTTTAATGCAATTTGATTCAGTGGTATTTTTTTTATAATCATTTAAATCATGCAGTGCATTTTTAATTATTTACATTTTCCAATTACAATTATTATAATTTTGTTTATAAACAGGATATGTAAATTATGCAGTTCAATTGTTTTTATGTAATACTATTTCTGTACTATTTGTTAATTGATTTCAGAAGAAAAGAAAGTAATTGGTTAAGTGGTTCATTTTTACAATATTTTTAATGGTGGAATGCAATTTTAATTTTCTTCACTTCAGCGTTTTATGTGTTGTAATATTCTTTCCAGGCAGTTTATATCAATTGTTTATATATTAGTTTACAGACAATACACATCTTAATATACCACAAAAATTTTAATCGGATTTTTCTAGTGATTATTCCTTTATAATTTTTCCAATTATGAAGTTCATTTTTGATAATTTTTATTATCAAATTTTACGTGTTATAATTTGGTTTATAAAGAGTACATGTCAATTGTTTTTTTCTGTGTATCATAGCACTACTATTTGTTAGTTGATTACAGCAAAAAATAAACTAATTAGTCGAAGGATTAATTTTTTACAATAATTTAAATGAAAGAATGCAATTTTTCATTTCATTCACTTTTACGTTTCAAGTGTTGTAATTATTTCTTTTGACGGAGTATGTCAATTGTTTTTCTATTATTTTAAAGCCAATAAATTTCTTAAAATATTACAGAAATTTTAATGCAATTATTTTCAGTGGTTAATTTTTTATAATTATTCAAATCATGCAGTGCATTTTTAATTATTTCCATTTTCAAATTTCAATTGTTATAATTTTGTTTATAAACAGGATATGACAATTGTTTTTATGTAATACTATTTCCGTACTATTTGTCAATTGATTCAAGAAAAAAAGAAAGTAATTGGTTAAGTGGTTGTTTTTTTTAAATTTTTTTAATGGTGGGTTGCAATTTTCATTTCCTTTACTTCAGAGTTTTATGTGTTGTAATATTCTTTCCAGGTAGTTTATATCAATTGTTTATATATTTTTTTACAGACAATACACTTCTTAATATACCACAAAAATTTTAATCTGATTCCTCCAGTGATTATTCTTTTATAACTTTTCCAATCTTGAAGTGCATTTTTGATCATTTTCATTTTCAAATTTTAAGTGTTATAATTTTGTTTATAAACATAATAATAATAATAATAATAATAAATTGACTTTATTGACAAAAATAAATGCTGTTTCAAAATAGTACATCAATTGTTTTTTTCTATATATCCTAGCCCATCTATTTATTAGTTGATTCGAGAAAAAATAAATTAAAATTAGTTCAAGACATTTTTACAATATTTTAAATGAAAGAATGCAATTTTTCATTTCCTTCAATTTTAAGTTTCAAGTGATGTAATTTTATTTTCGGACGGTGTATATTAAATGTTTTTCTATTATTTTAAAGCCAATACATTTCTTGATATATTACAGTAATTTTAATGCAATTTGATTCAGTGGTAATTTTTTTATAATCATTTAAATCATGCAGTGCATTTACATTTTCCAATTACAATTGTTATAATTTTGTTTATAAACAGGATATGTAAATTATGCAGTTCAATTGTTTTTATGTAATACTATTTCTGTACTATTTGTAAATTGATTCCAGAAGAAAAGAAAGTAATTGGTTAAGTGGTTCTTTTTTACAATATTTTTAATGGTGGAATGCAATTTTAAATTCCTTCACTTCAGAGTTTCATGTGTTGTAATATTCTTTCCAGGCAGTTTATATTAATTGTTTATATATTAGTTTACAGACAATATACATGTTAATATACCACAAAAATTTTAATTGGATTCCTCCAGTGATTATTCTTTTATTTATTTAATTTTTCCAATCATGAAGTGCATTTTTGATAATTTTCATTTTCAAATTTTAAGTGTTATAATTTTTTATTTGTTAATACATAGCTAAAATTTGTATGCAATTCCTCTGAGTGGTTAATTTTTTATAATTATTTAAATCGTGCAGTGCATTTTTAGATTATTTCCATTTTAAAATTTCAATTGTTATAATTTTGTTTCTGAGCAGAATATGTCAAATGTTTTTTTGTAGTATTATAGCCATATTATTTGTCAATTGATTCGAGAAAAAAAAAATAAACTAGTTAGTCAAAGGATTAATTTTTTACAATAATTTAAATGGAAGAATACAATTTTTTATTTCCTTCACTTTTAAGTTTCAAGTGTTGTAATTTGTTTTTTGGACAATTTATGTCAAATGTTTTTATATTATTTTAAAGCCAATATATTTCTTAATATATTACAGAAATTTTATTGCAATTACTTTCAGTGGTTAATTTTTTATAATTATTCAAATCATGCAGAGCATTTTTAATTATTTCCATTTTCAAATTTTAATTATTATAATTTTGTTTATAAACAGGATATGCCAATTGTTTGTATGTAATACTATTTCCGTACTAATTGTCAATTGATTCCAGAAAAAAAAGAAAGTAATTGGTTAAGTAGTTCTTTTTTACAATATTTTTAATGATGGAAGGCAATTTTCATTTCCTTCACTTCAGAGTTTTATGTGTTGAAATATTTTTCTCAGGCAGTTTATTTCAATTGTTTATATATTAGTTTATAGACAATACACTTTTTAATATACTACAAAAATTTTAATCGGATTCCTCCAGTGATTATTCTTTTATAATTTTTCCAGTCATAAAGTGCATTTTTGATAATTTTCATTTTCATATTTTAAGCGTTTTAATTTTGTTTATAAACCGAATATATCAATTGTTTTTTCTATATATTCTAGCCCTATTATTTGTTAACTGATTCCAGAAAAAAATAAACTAGTTAGTTGAATGATTAATTTTTTACAATCGTTTAAATGGAAGAATGCAATTTTTCTTTTTTCAACTTTCACGTTATAAGTGTTGTAATTTTTATTTTCGGGCGGTGTATGTCAATTGTTTTTCTATTAGTTTAAAGCCAATACATTTCTTAATATGTTACAGAAATTCTAATGCAATTTGTTTAAGTGGTTAATTTTTTATAATTATTCAAATCAAGCAGTGCATTTTTAATTATTTCCATTTTCAAATTTCAATTGCTATAATTTTGTTTATAAACAGGATATGCCAATTGTTTGTATGCAATACTATTTCCGTACTAATTGTCAATTGATTCCAGAAAAAAAGAAAGTAATTGGTTAAGTGGTTATATTTTTACAATATGTTTAATGGTGGAATGCAATTTTCATTTCATTCACTTCAGAGTTTTATGTGTTGTAATATTCTTTCGAGGCAGTTTATATCAATTGTTTATATATTAGTTTACAGATAATACACATCTTAATATACCACAAAAATTTTAATCGGATTTCTCCAGTGATTATTTTTTTATAATTTTTCCAATCATGAAGTGCATTTTTGATAACTTTCATTTTCAAATTTTAAGTGTTATAATTTTGTTTATAAACAAAATACATCAATTGTTTTTTCTATATGTCCTAGCCCTATTATTTGTTAACTGATTCCAGAGAAAAATAAACTAATTAGCCAAAGGATTAATTTTTTACAGTATTTTAAATGTAGGAATGCAATTTTTCATTTCTTTCACTTTTAAGTTTCAAGTGATGTAATTTTTTTTCGGAGGGTGTATGTCTATTGTTTTTCTACTATTTTAAATCCAATATATTTTTTAATAAATTACAGATATTTGAATGCAATTCCTTTCAGTGGTTAATTTTTATAATTATTTAAATTATTTAGTGCAATTTTGATAGAAATCCATTTTCAAATATTAATTATTATAATTTTGTTTCTAAGCAGAAAATGTCAATTGTTTTTTTGTAATATTATAGCCGTATTATTTATTAATTGATTCCAGTGAAAAATAAAGTAATTAGCCAAAGGATTAATTTTTTACAATATTTTAAATGTAGGAATGCAATTTTCCATTTCCTTCACTTTTAAGTTTCAAGTGTTGTAATTAATTTTTTTAGACAATGTATGTCAATTGTTCTTATACTATTTTAAAGCCAATATATTTCTTACTATATTTCAGAAATAATAATGCAATTCCTTTAGGTGGTTAATTTTTTATAATTATTTAAATTATGCAGTGCAATTTTGATAATATTCCATTTTCAAATATTAGTTATTATAATTTTGTTTCTAGGGAGAATATGTCAATTGTTTTTTGGAATATTATAGCCGTATTATTTATTAATTGATTTCAGAAAAAAATAAAGTAATTAGTTAAGGGATTATTTTTTTACAATATTTTAAATGAAGAATGCAATTTTCCATTTCCTTCACTTTTAAGTTTCAATTGTTGTAATTAATTTTTTTAGACAATGTATGCCAATTGTTCTTATACTGTTTCAAAGCCAATATATTTCTTAATAGATTGCAGAAATTTTAATGCAATTCCTTTCAGTGGTTAATTTTTTATAATTATTTAAATCATTCAGTGCAATTTTGATAATATTCCATTTTCAAATATTAGTTATTATAATTTTGTTTCTAGGCAGAATATGTCAATTGTTTTTTGGAATATTATAGCCGTATTATTTATTAATTGATTTCAGAAAAAAATAAGGTAATTAGTTGATGAATTATTTTTTTACAATATTTTAAATAGCAGAATGCAATTTTTCATTTCCTTCACTTTTAAGTTTCAAGTGTTGTAATTAATTTTTTTAGACAATGTATGTCAATTGTTCTTATACTATTTTAAAGATACTATATTTCTTAATACATTGCAGAAATTAGAATGCAATTCCTTTAGGTGGTTAATTTTTTATAATTATTTAAATTATGCAGTGCAATTTTGATAATATTCCATTTTCAAATATTAGTTATTATAATTTTGTTTCTAGGCAGAATATGTCAACTGTTTTTTTTGTAATATTGTAGCCGTATTATTTATTAATTGATTCCAGAAAAAAATAAACTAATTAGTTGAGGGATTATTTTTTTACAATATTTTAAATGAAGAATGCAATTTTCCATTTCCTTCACTTTTAAGTTTCAAGTGTTGTAATTAATTTTTTTAGACAATGTATGTCGATTGTTCTAATACTATTTTAAAGAACATATATTTCTTAATACACTTCAGAAATTAGAATGCAATTCCTTTAGGTGGTTAATTTTTTATAATTATTTAAATTATGCAGTGCAATTTTGATAGAATTCCATTTTCAAATATTAATTATTATAATTTTGTTTCTACGCAGAATATGTCAATTGATTTTTGGAATATTATAGACGTATTATTTATTAATTGATTTCAGAAAAAAATAAGGTAATTAGTTGATGAATTATTTTTTTACAATATTTTAAATAGCAGAATGCAATTTTTCATTTCCTTTACTTTTAAGTTTCAAGTGTTGTAATTTTGTTTTGGACGATGTAAGTCAATTATTTTCATATTATTTTAAAGCCAATACATTTCCTAATATATCGCAAAAATTTGACTCCTGTACCTTTAGTGGTAGAAGGCGAAGAAGTGTTAGAAATCCGCTGTAACTAATTTATCATCATTGGTGTTACCACCTACAATACTTCTATAGGTCATTCTCAGCTATATATTTTTCACATTCAACATTCAGATTTTAAACCATTTTTATAATAAGGACTAATAATACATTTATTAGTTGCATCTATAAAAAAAATTCCTTAATTATATAAATTGTGGTAAAAAATTAAAACACTCTTTTTTTAAAGTAATCAAACTCATTTATCCAATCCTCGCAGTTTCTTATTAAATTAACTTATTAACTACGAAATAAAATGTATCATTTTATTACGAACCCGAGTGGTAGATACTGGGGAGATAACCACATTCGGGGTAAATCTAATAAAACAAGAACCGTAGGTTTCGGAGGGAGAGCGCGATGTGATATCTGTTGTTGCTGCAGTGGCAGTGGGGAAAAAGGTAAATTCAGAGATCCTCTCTAGTTATTAACACAAATATACGCACACAATATGATATATATATATATATATATATATATATATATATATATATATATATAAGGGTGCGAACCTGAAGACATAATTACGTTATGTCAATGACTTCATAAAGTTTAATTAACACAAACACGTCGGGCGATTTATTCGGAAAATGGGCGATGAGGGTGGTTGTATAGTGGGGTTTGAGAGAGCGAGAGAGAGTGGGGGGTGTGAACGAGTGTCGGCAGGAAATTTATCAGGTTCTCTTTGCCACATGTAAACAACCCCATCGCACCACCCATCCACCCAGTCAATTAATTACATTGATAATTAATATTTGTCGACGGATAATGCGGAAACGTTAATTTGCGCAATTGGCGGAAGGAATGATAACACTTTATCATTTCGGATTTGACCTCCGAACCGATTTTTATCAATAAGTCATTTCACTAATAAACAATAGTCGAAACTTGCTTGTTGAAGTAATTATGAAATGTATTAATAGTTTTGTGTATTGTAACAATTAGCGATAGGAATTTTTAATTGTATTGTAATAAGTGTACTAAAACATATTCATAGTTTAAGTAAAATTAATATTGAAACCTGACACTATTGAAATTTGTATGCAATTTTTTTTATGACACCTTGAAATAAAGAATATTTGATTTGATTTGATTTAATATTCACTTTTATAATTAAACTTTTCTTGTGCAGGAATTTTAATTGCATGTAGAAGAAACCATAGCAAGAATATATAGGGATCTTAGAAATACATAACCAGAAGGATTAGAATTTTTAAAATATTGTGTATCAATATTAACATTATTATATTAGTTTATTATTGTGTATTGATGTTAAAGCTTGTAGAAATAAAAATTATTACAGTATCGGTTTTTTTTCTCATATTAACGTTAAGCAGAAAGGAAATTCTCTTCGCGTCTTGCTGATAAATCGAGTCGGGGGGCGAATAGAGAGGTTCAGACAGATTGCTTCACGGGCCGGAAATTCAGCCTGACCCTCCCAAGAATTTAAAAAACTTTTATTTTTGTCTGCGCCCATTCGTTTCCGCCGGCACCTACGATTAAACACCCCAATTTAATACAGACTTTTTCCAATGAACTTACTCGTCACACTATAAGACTAATGGTAAATTTATATCATAATAATTTTTAAAGGCAATAAAGTAGTGTAAAGATTTATATCCTGAACTAATATTTAAAATCTTATAGATTATATAATTCAAGTATCTGAATAAAAAAATGTGCCCGGCGCATCCACCATAAATGTATCTTTACATCTTTACTCATCTAAAATTAAATCGAGCCATTTTTTTTAGCATTAAGTGTTAATTTATTAATAAAAGCTACAAAGCAATTTATCCACAAGGATTTTTATTATTACTAACTACATAAGTTGAATAATTTTGGCTTTGGATATACAATTAATCGATCGAAGATTGTAACCAGTTTTTAGATATTACTTTGCTTATCAGATGGAAATATTCCTACACAATGATTTAAAAATAGAAATAGATTGATTAGGAAAACCAAAAGGACGAATGGACACTGAAAGAAAGATGAAACACATTTAAAGACATAATAATAAAAAGCACAGCAATAGAAATATGTTCAATCAAAAACTTTTAATTAATTTTGGAATTTAGAAAAACTGTGATGGAAAAGAACAAAGGACAGAATAGTGGAATAAAGTAGTGGAAACAAAAGAATTAAAAGGTAAAGAAGAGTACAATAGACAATGGCGAATAGTAAAATATAAAATATTCGTCCATATTCCTAACATTTTCTTCGAGAAGGATTTTGAGGGATTTACATATTTTCTACTATATTCATTTTCTGTAATTTTTCCGTAAAGTCCTATTCTACTTATTTATATTTTATTTTATTGGAATTTTCAGTAACAATTTTGATTAAAACTTAAAAGTTTTACAATTTTCTTCTAGATTCCAATCATTTCATTCGACTCATATTTCTAGATTTTCTTTTTAGAATCTTAATTTGTTTCACTTGTCTTAATAAACAATTTTCCATTCATATTTCACACCGGTTTGTGGTCCAAATTGCGATAATTATTTTGTTTTAAATGTTTCAAACATTTCGGGCAATTTTATTTGCAGATTCCAAGAAATTAATTTCGAGATTACTAAAAATTTTCTTTGATTAATCTAGAATTTGAATATTTCTAGAAACACTTTATTTGTGTCTATATTCGTCTGTTTATAAATATTTTTAACAAATTATCTGCTAGATTCCTAAAATTTATTAAGTATTCAAGAATTTCCAATAATTTCTCTTTTATATTTCCACAAATTTATCTGTTTTATTTTGATAATGTCCCAATATTTATTGCTTTACATTGCAGAATCTTTCAGGAATTATTCTTTTTTTGTCAAGATTTTCCAGTACTCTTCAAAATTTCCTTCCAGAACTTTGAGTAATTTTTCTTTTAGAATTCTAAAATTAATTACTTTTTGTAGTAATTTTTATTTGACAACATTTTTATCGGGTCTTTTAAATCTTCTAGTACATTCTTCTGTCATATTTGTAATTTAGATTCGAAAATTCTGAGAATTATTCAATAAACACTTTCAAGATTCCTAAAATATTATTTATACTATTATTAAGTCTGGAACTTCAAGCAACTTCTCTTCCAGATTTTTTCATTTGTTGAGAATTATTATTCTATTTAATCCTAAGTTCTCTTAGAAAATCTTCAAAAGTTCCATAAATTTCTAGTTGATTTCTTTCAGATTCTTTCAGCAATTATTCTTTAGTTTTATCACAATTTTTTAAACCTCTAAATCTTAAGAGTTTCCTTCAAGGAATTTAGAATTTTCCAATAATTTTTTATTTACAAATCTAAATTTTTCTTCCTAGAAATAAATGAAAAAGGACAGATTTTTTGTAGTAATATTTATTCAAAATATATATAACATCTTCTTTTACTTTCTTTTGTCATATTTGATTCATATTCTTAGAATTATTTCTAAACTTATTTATTGTGAAGTCTAGAACTTTAAGCAACTTCTCTTCCAGATTTCTAGATTTCCATTTCATTTGTTTTTCAAGTTTTGAACAATTTTTCTCAGAAAATATTCCTTCATTTTCTTTAATTATTTTTGTTTAGAATTTTTTAGCAAATATTCTTTTGTTTTATCAGAATTTTCTAGTCCTCTTCAAAATTTTAAGATTTTCCTTCGAGGACTTTAGAATTTTCCAGTAAGTTTTCTTTTACGGTTCTAAAAATTTTCAGCAATTTTTCTTCCTATAAAGAAATAAAAAAGCCGGATTTTTTGCAGAAATTTGTATGCTAAGTATAAGTTCTCTTAGAAAATCTTCAAAAGTTCCAGAATTTTCTAATTGTTTTCTTTCAGATTCGTTCAGCAATTATTATTATATATTATAAGAATTTTATAGTCTAGAACTTTAAGCAACTTTTCTTCCATATTACTAGATTTCCAGTTTTTTCATTTGTTTTTAAAATTTAGAACAATTTGTCCTAAAAAATCTTATTCTTATTCTATTTAATCGTAAGTTCTCTTAGAAAATCTTCGAAAGATTAATAATTTTCTAGTTGTTTTCTTTCAAATTCTTTAAGCAATTATTCTATTGTTTTATCAGAATTTTCCGGCTCTCTAAGTCTTAAGAGTTTCCTTCAAGGACTTTAGAATTTTTCATTAACAATTCTAAATTTTTTCAGAAATATTTCTTCCTATAAAGAAATGTACAAAAAAAAGTTGATAAAATTTGGATCGAGTTTTATATACATCTTTTTGTATTTTCTTTTGTCATATTTATTATTTAGATTGAGACCCTAAGAATTATTTAATAGGTTCGTTTCAAGATGTCTAAAATTTCTTTGAAAAGTCTTCCAAATTTCTATATTTCCACTATTTTTTTTTCATTTGTTTTTAAAGTTTAGAATCAACATCTTAGAAAATATTTCATATTTTTTTAGTTAATTTTTTCGATTTTTTCAGGAATTATACTTTTATTCTATCAGAATTTTCTGGTCCACCGACTGAATCTAAGAGTTTCCTTCGAGAAATTTAGAATTTTCCAATAATATTTCATTTATAATTCTAAATTTTTTAGAACATTTTCTTTCGCATTCCTATAATTTTAAAGTAGCTTATCTCCTGTATTTCTGGGATATTTTGAGAGTATTAGAATTTCCAAAAATTTCTATTTTATATTTTTAGAATTTTTCCATATTTCAAAATTATTCTAAAAATATTTTAGATTTTTCAGCAATTCTTCTTTTTTTCTTATCGGCATCTTCCGTTCTCCTATAACTCTTGATATTTTCCTTCTAAGACATTTAGAATTTTAAAATATTTCCTGAAAATTTTTCATTAGACATCAATTTTTTAAATATTTAGTTTTCTGTAAATAGATATTTCTATACACTAAAATTTTTTATATACCCGTTATTTTTAACATTGAGAATTATATAAAACTTGAAATTTCTATCTTACATGGAATTTACTAAAAATTGATTTTACTATGCATCCACTTTTCTAAATACTGAAGGTTCTATACACCGAATTAGTAAAGATTGAATTTTCTATAGATCAAATGCTATAAGTATTAATTCATCTAATTTTCTAAATATTGAAGAATTTATAGAACGAATTTTTTGCACATTTTTTTAAATATTGAACATTCTTTACATATAATTTCCTAATATTAAATTTTCTATATATCGATTTATTTATACAATAAACTTTCTAAATATTGATGTTTCTATAAATTTTTCTAAAAAATTAAAATACCTATACATTGATTGTTTTAAATATTATTTTTTTTATATATCGAAATGTCTAAATATTAAAGTATTTAAACGTCAAATTTTCTAGATAGAGAATTTACAAAATAATAGGGTTTTTTGACATAAAATAATATAATAATAAAGTATTGAAATTTCTGGAAATAGATTTTTTAAATATTGAATTTTCTATATATCGAAATTTCTAAATATTAAAGTATCTAAATTTTCAATTATTTATACGTCAAAAATTTAAAACATTGAACTTTCTATACATCAAATTTTCTAATTATTAATTTTGTTGTACATCCAATTCTCCAAATATTTAATTTTCTACATACCGATAATTTTTAATATTTAATTTTTTCTATATATCCAATATTCAAAAAGTTTTATTTTAATATTTAATAATAATTTAATATTTAATAATATTTTACCGAGTTTTCTAAATACCGAAGTTTCTATACGTCGAATTTCTGAATATTGAATGTTCTATGAATCGAGTTTTTCTAAGTATTACCGTTTTTATACAATACATTTTTAATTCGTCGAATTTTTTATACAAGAAATTTTCAAAGAATCAAACGTTCTTTATATCAAATGTTTTAATGTTTTATGCATTAAACAGATTTTCTGAATATCCTAATTTCTAGTAGTCGATTTTTTTTTTAAATTGGAGTATCTATCTATACACAACAAATTTTTTAAACATTGAATTTTCTATATGTATTTTAATTATTGACCTTTCTGAACATAAAATTTTCTAAGTATCGAAATTTCTAGACGTCATTTTTTTAAATATTAAAATATTTATATGTATACAACAAATTTTCTAAACATTGAATTTTCTATACTTCGAAAATTCTAAATATTGATCATTATTAACATCAAATTTTCTAAATATTGAAGTTTATATATATATATCAATTATTATTAATATTGAGAATTTTCTAAGTATTAACGTTTTTATATTTTACATATTCTATTTATCGAATTTTGTAAATGTTCAATTTTCTGAATATCGAATTTTCTATACAACAAATTTTCAAAATATCAAAATTTTTTCATTTCAAATTTTTATATGCACTGAATTTTCTACACAAAATAATTTTATAAATATCTAAATACTGAAGTTTCCCTACATCGAATTTCTAAATATTGAATTTTGAATATATCGAATCTTTTAAGTATTAACGTTTTTATACATCAAATTTTCTATTCATCAATTTTCTATTTATTAAATTTTCTATATATAGAATTTTCTATACAACGAATTTTCAAACTATAAATTTCATTACATCAAAAAATTTTAGATCATATTTTTATATGAATTCAATTTTTTTATTTGATGAATTTTCTTATCTATATATGTTACAACGAATTTTCTATATGTGAAAACTTTTAAATATTGAACTTTCTGTACATCAAATTTTCTAAATATTGAAATTTCGATTTACTGTTTATTATAAACATTGAGAATTTTACAAAAATTTCTATACATAGAATTTTGTAAATATTGATTTTTCTATACATCGACTTTCCTAAATACTGAAATTTCATTATATCAAATTATTTAAGCATTGAATTTTCTTCAAACCAGTTTTCTGTATATTGAATTTCCTATATACATAATTTTCTAAATGTTGAAGAATCTATAAAACGAACTTTCTAAACATTGAATTTTCTACACAGTACAAATTTTGAATATTGAGCATTCTAGACATCAAATTTTCTAATAAAAGCATGTATGATAAAGACAAATATAATCTATAATCTATAATCTAATTATTAAATATATTTTAGATCAAGTTTACTATTCATCAGATTTTTTAATTATTGAAGTTTCTATATATCGAATTTATTAAACAAAGAGTTTATAAAATATTGAAGGTTTTTCTACGTGAAATTTTTAAACCATTAAATTTTTCACATAGCCATTTTTTCTAAATATTGAAATTTCTGTACATCAATTTTTTAAATATTGAATTTTCTACATATCAACATTTCTACACACTGAAAATTTCAAATATTGACCTTTCTACACGTCAAATGTTATAAATATTAAATTTTCTATAAAACTTATTTTCTAAATATTGAAGTTTTTACATAGCGATTATTTTTAATACTGAATTGTTCCTATACATCCAATATTCCAAAAATTAAAATTTTATCGAGTTTTCTAAATACTGATGTTTCTATACATCAAATTTCTAAATATTGAATTTTCTAAGTGTTGATGTATTTATACATTAAATTTTCTATTCATCGAATTTTTTAGACGCTTAATTTTCAGAATTTTCAATCATCTCAAAACAGCATTTTCAAAATATCGACATTTTATTACATCAACATTTCTTTATATTAAATTTTTACATGCATTGAATTTTCTACACAACAAATTTTCTAAATATCGAAATATCTAGTCGTCGATTTTTTTAAATATTGAACTATCTATATACAATGAATTTTCTAAACATTAAATTTTCTATACGTCGAAAATTTTAAATATGGAACTTTCTGTACATCAAATTTTCTAAATATTGAAGTTTCTATATATCGATTTTTATTAATATTGAGAATTTTCCAAAAATTGAATTTCTATACATGGAATATTCTAAATATTGATTTTTCTATACATCGACTTTTCTGACTGCTGAAGTAGAATACATCGAATTTTTGAATATTGAATTTTCTATAAATATTAACGCTTTAACATATCTAGTTTTCTATTCATCAAATTTTCAAAATATTGCATCTTCTACATATCGAATTTTTTATACAAAGGCTTTTCAAAATGTTAATGTTTCATTATATCACATAATTTAAATATTGGATTTTCTACGCAACGAGATTTCTAAATATTGAACTTTCTATATACATTTTCTTCTAAATATTTGAATTTTCTACAAATTAAAATTTTTGAATATTCAGCATTCTTTGCATAAAATTTTCATATTAATTTTTTATATCAAGTTCATTAATTTATCACATTTTCTAAATATTGAATTTTCTATATATCAATTTTACTATACAAGAAATTTTGAAGAACTGAAGCTTTTTTATAAATAAATTTTCAAAGCATTCAATTTTTCATACTACCAACTTTGTAAATATTGAAATTTCTGGACATCGGTTTTTTAAATATTGAATTTTCAATATATCGATATTTCTATTTACTGAAAAGTTCAAATATTGAACTTTTTATATATAAAATTTTATAATATAAATATTAAATTTTCTATAAATCTTATTTTCTAAATATTGAAGTTTCTACATGGCGATTATTTTTAATATTGAACTTTTTCTATACATTTAATAATCTAAAAATTGAAAGTTCATAGAGTTTTCTAAATACTGATGAATACTGATAAAAATTGAGTTTTTTTACATATTAATGCTTTTATACATTAAATTTTCTATACAGGGAATTTTCAAAGAATAAAAGTTTCTTCACATAAAATTTTCTGGGCATTGAATTTTCTACACAATGAATTTTCTAAATATCGAAATTTCTAGTCGAATTTTTTAAATTGAAGTATCCATAAAACGAATTTTCCAAACATTAAATTTTCTATACGTCGAAAATTTTAAATATTGAACTTTCTATACATCAAATTTTCTATATACCGATTATTATTAATATTGAGAATTTTCCAAAAATTGAAATTTCTCTCGTGGAATTTTTTAAATATTGCCTTTTCTATAGATCGACATTTCTAAATACTGAAGTTTCTATTCGTTGAATTTTGAAATATTGAATTTTCTATATATCGAAAATTATCTAAGTATTAACGTTTTTAAATATTAAATTTTCTATTCATCGAATTTTCTAAACGCTCAATTTTCCGAGTATTGAATTGTCTATATATAGAATTTTCTATACAATTTTCAAAATATTGAAACATTTTTATATGAAATTTTCTATGCATTGATTTTTTTTACACGACAAATTTGCTAAAAATCGAAATTTCTATTGCTCAATTAAAAAAAAATGAAGTATCTATTTAGAACGAATTTTCTACACATTGAATTATCTCTACGTCGAAAATGTTAAATTTTGAACTTTTTGTACATCAAATTTTCTAAATATTAAAGATTCTCTATACTGATTATTCATAATATTGAGAATTTTCAAAAAACTGAAATTTCAATACATGGAATTTTCTAAATATTGATATTTCTATACACCGACTTTTATAAATACTGCAGTTTCTATACGCCGAGTTTTAATATTGAATTTTCTCTACATGGAATTTTATAAATATTAACGTTTTTGCCATTCTAATTTTCTATTCATTATTTTCCAAAAATTAAAATTTCTATACGTGTATTTTTTTAAATATTCCCTTTTTTATAGATCGACTTTTCTAAATACTGAAGTTTTTATACGTCGAATTTCCAAATATTGAATTTTCTATATATCGAATTTTCAAAATATACACGGTTTTATACATTCAGTTTTCTGTTCATCGAATTTTCTAAATGCTCATTTTTCTGAGTATTGAATTTTCTATATATAGAATTTTCTATACAACGAATTTTACAAAATATCGAAACTTTTTAATATCAAATTTTATATGCATGGAATTTTTTACACGACGAATTTGCTATATATCGAAATTTCAATTGGTTGATTTAAAAAAAAAATGAAGTATCAATTTAAAACGAATTTTCTAAGCATTGAATTTTCTCCACGTCAATAATGTTAAATTTTTAATTTTCTGTACATCAAATTTTCTAAATATTTAAGTTTCTCTATACCGATTTTAATTAATATTGAAAATGTTCAAAAAAATTGAAATTTTTACAGATGGAATTTTCTAAATATTGATTTTTCTATACATCGACTTTTCTAAATACTGCAGTTTCTATACATCGAGTTTTTTTTATATTGAATTTTATTTACATGGAATTTTATAAATATTAACATTTTTACAGACCTAATTTTCTATTCATTAAAATTTCTTAATGCTCAATCTTCTATGTATTGAATTGAAATTGAAATTTAAAGAATTTATTTTCAAAATATTGAAGTTCTATAGATAATTTGATATCTAAGCATTTAATTTTCTACACAATCCGTTTTCTAAATATTGAATTCTCTATATACAGACTTTTTTCTAAATATTGAAGAATCTCCAGAACGAATTTTCAACACATCAAAAAATTTTGAATATTGAGCATTCTGTACATTGAATTTTCTAAATATTAAATTTTTTATATATCCAATTTTTAATATACCGAACTTTTTAAATATTGATGTTTCTATGCGTTAAATTATTTAAGTACAGATTTTTGTAAATATTAAAATATCTATATCAATTGTTTTAAATATTGAATTTTCTTCTGTATATCAAAATGTCTATAGATTGAAGTATTTAAACGACATTTTTTTAGATAAAGAAAATATTAAGGTTTCTTTACATTTATTTTTATAAGCATTGATATTTCTGTACATCGATTTTTTAAACATTGAATTTTCTATATATCGAAATTTCTAACTATTAAAGTATCTATGCAAAGAATTTTTTTGAACATTGAATTTATAATACATCGAAAATTTTAAAAATTGAACTTTCTATACATAAACGTTTCTAAATGTTATAATTTTTGTACATCCATGTTTCTAAATATTAATTATTTTTAATATTGAATTTTTTCTATACATCCAATTTTTCAAAAATTAATATTTCAATTGATTGAAACTTTATAAATATTGAATTTTCTATAGATTAAGTTTTGTAAATACTGAAGTTTCTATGCGTCGACTTTCTGAATGTCAAATTTTTTGAATATAAGCTTTTTTATACATCAAATTTTCTATTCATCGAGTTTTCTAAACGCTCAATTTTCTGAATATTGAATTTTCTGTAAACAGAATTTTTCATACAACGAATTTTTAAAATATCGAAATTTCTGTACATCAAATTTTCTAGGCATTGTATTTTCTGCACATCGATTTCAAGAGAAAAGAAGATAAACAAAATAAGTTTACTTTGTTCGATAATTAGGTTCAACATATTCGCAACCTAAAACAATTAGTTAATTAATAATAATAATAATCTTTATTTGGACAAAACATTATACATAATAACAATAACAATGAAAATGAAAACAAATAAATGGTGTTAGTCCGTCTGGGCTATAGACCTGCGGTCTTTCAGCCATGTAGTTAATTAATTAATTTAATTTTAGGTAAATAATTTTAGATTACTGGTGGATGCGCCGGGCATAAAATTATCATTCATCACTTATTCATGTGCTTGAATTAAACAATCAATAAAATCACATATATTACTAGAATTAATTAAATTAATTTACCCTAAATGGCAATTTTAATCGAATTACGTTTTATATACATTATCTGATTCTGTATGCACTAACATTAGATTGTTATATTTAAAAATTTTAAATGACTTAATCTGCATAATGTTGTGTAAATATTAGTGCAACACTAGCGTCGAGTTAATAAGCATCATTCCGTAGGTTAAAAGGGAAGAGGGTGCAGGTAATGGAACTGAACTTTACACGATAAAGTATCGGCGCCAGATCGATGGCGTCGCGACGCGCGCCCCCCTTCGTCCCCCGCGGCGCTCCAGCCGCTATCGTCGTCGTCTCCCTTTGCCTTCGTTTTCCAAAAGTGTAATGCCAGCCAGTAGTTTATATGCATGAACCAAAAATGCGGAGGAGCATAAAGGGCTCCGGCTTACATAAACTTTACAATCTTACGGCGTTTTTCGAATGCCTTCTATTTCCATTATTTCCACTTATATTTTTATTGCCCGGATATTTCCCACCACTGAAATAGGATCGCATTACCTTCAATTGCCCACCGACGCCACCGCAATCTTCTTATTATTGCGTATAACTTTGGAATTTTCATGCATTGACACCAATAGTAAATAATGGCATTATTTACACAGAACATTTTATTAAAAGTAAAATAGAAAACGAATAAATTATTCAGACAGTTTCACTAACATTAAAAAGCTCAAAATACTCAAAATAATTCTATTTATTATGGATAAATAATATTTAATATTTGCTTTCACCTCACATTCAATATCGGAAGTTAATAGATTAGGAGAAAAGTCGGTAAGCCCCGGCGTTTCTTATACACGTCCGAGTTAATTATATTTCCCAATTTTAGGAGTTTTTCATTAGGCTTTTACGTGCCCGTAATAATAAATGGCTGATTGCCGTAACCTAAATACGGACGAGGATGGATAATGTAATGCGTGGCAAATGGTATGCTGCACACGAACTGTTAATTATGATCCATCTAGCTATTCCTTCGGTCATTTGTTTCGGTGGCGAGCTATTAAGTCGATGCGGATATGTAATAGGAACAGAGTCATGTATTTTCTTATCCTATAACGAGTTATGGTGGATGCGCCGGGATCCCATTAGTAAAAATGGTGATGAGGTCATCATAGTACTTTCCCTATATTTTTCTAGAAAACTATGAGGTTTACGCAAAAATGCTATTCTTAATATTTTTTTTTTTAATTTGACTAAAATATAAAATAATTTCAATTTTAATAATCCTGTAAATATTGTATTTATCTATTTTTAAAAATTGTTATCTATGTTATATAATTGGAGGGTGGAATAGTGGCCACCCAACATAAACATTTGAACTTTAACTAAAAGCTATGAGTTCATTTATTTTCGGGCCACACCAACAGTAATGTAGTTGTAGTTTTCAAGAATTTAAAACAGTGTCAATGGTTGATGTAAAATTGTATATGTGGGGTGGGTGGGTGGTCACTTTCCCACCCTCCAATCCATGCAACATCATAAAGATTTTTTTTTTGAATTTATCATTACGTTAAAAGCTTCGCAGACGTTCAAATTTTCAACATTTAAATTTCAACGATTAATGTTTTTTAATTTCTAATTACGTCAGAGTAATAATTTCAAAAATAACTTAAACAAATTCTCCTTTATGGTGTCGTGATTAGAGGGTGGGATAGTGGCCACCCACCCACCCTACATATATAATGAAATATAAATCACTGGCACTGTTTTAGTTTCCAGCATTACAAGACAAAGTATTGTTGATGATGTTGACAAACTTAAGCAGTATTTAATATTATTTATAAAGTTATATATAAGGTGGGTGGTGACTATCCCACCCTGCAATTACATTATCTAAATTACTGTTTTAATTTATTATTAACATCAATTAAATGAATGTTTTATAAATTTTTCAAAGTTGAAACACTGACAGTAAATGCTGTTTAATTGTATATGAAGGGTGGGTGGGTGGCCACTATCCAATTATCTTTAAGTTCACTCGAATCTAATCTTATAATCGTGTGAATATTGTTTCTATTTATTAAGAAAAATTTTAAACTATGTTATAAGGTTGGAGGGTGTGATGGTGGCCACCCACCCACATACATATACATTTAAACTTCAACTAAAAACTCTGATTTATATTTTTTTCTCACACCAACAATAATACTGTTGTAGTTTTCAGAAATTTAAAACAGTGTCTGTGGTTGAAGTAAAATTATATATGTAAGGTGGGTGGGCACTATCGTACCCTCCAATTTTCTCTAAGTTCACCCTAATCAACAATTATAAATTTGACTAAAATATAAAATAATTCCAACCTTAATAATCGCGCAAATATTGTTTTTACTTATTTATAAAAGTTGTTGTCTATGTTATAAAAATTGGAGGGTGTGATAGTGGCCACCCATCCAACCTACATATACATTTGAACCTCAACTAGAAACTCTGATTTAATTTTTTGGTCACACCAACATTTATACTCGTCAATTTTCAAGAAACTAAATCAGTGTCAGTGGTTAAAGTAAAACTGTATATGTAGGGTGGGTCAGTGGCCATTATCCCACTCTCCAATTCTTTTAAATTTCTTTCCAATTAAAATTTTTTAATTTAACTAAAATATAAAATTATTATAATAAATATTGTATTTATCGATTAAAAACAATGTTTATGTTATAAAATTGGAGGGTCTGATAGTGGACACCCACCCACCCTACATATTTATTTAAAACTGCAACATGAAACTCTGATTTAATTTTTATTTTGGCCAGACTAATAGTAATACAGTTGTAGTTTTCAAGAAACTAAATCCGTGACACTGGTTGAAATTTCATTGTATATGTAGGGTGGGTGGGTGGCCTCTATTCCACCCTCCAATCCATGCAAGATTGCAAAGGTTTTTTTTTAAATTTATCATTACGTTCAAAGCTATGCAGATGTGTAAATTTTCAACATTCAAATTTCGACGATTATTGTTTCTTAATTTCTAATTACGTTGAAGTAATTAATTTCGGAAATAACTTAAAGAATCTCTGGTTTATAGTGTGGGATAGTGGCCACCCACCCACCCTACATATACAATGAAACTACAATTACTGACAGTGTTTTAGTTTCGAGCATTATAAGAAAAAAATATGTTAATGGTGTTAATAAACTTAAGCTGTGTTTAAAATTATTTGTAAAGTTATATGCAGGATGGGTGGCGACTATGCGACCCTGCAATTACATTATCTTAACTACTGTTTTAATTTATTAATGACTAAAGAATAAACGGTGTTTGTAGAAATATTAAGCAAAAGTGCTGGAAAATACTTGGAAATCTTTTCCAATTTGGAAGAGAATATCCGAAAATTCATTAGATATCTAAATGAAAATTTGAAATGAAATTGCTTAAAAAATCGCAATAAATTAAAACAGAATTTTTGGAAAAATCAAGAAATCTCTAGAAAGTTTTTACAATTTGGAAGAGAAGAGAAATTTCTGGAGAACAAAAAATTAAAAATTTCTGTTTGAAGAAACTTCTAGAAAATATTGATTAAATTTGCGAGAAATATTGAAAAAGAGATAAATGGCTTTAAAATGCTAAATAAATTCTTAGAGACAGTTTTCGAAATTTGGAAGAGACATTCTGGAGAAATTCTAAAAATCCAGAATAAACATTGTTAGAAAAAATTGTTCTAAAAAATGCTATGAATCCAGCAATAATTGTTGAAGAATTCTAGAAACCCAGAAAAAAACTTGTAAGAGAATTGACTGGAAAATTCTTAGCAAAAAGAATATATCTCTAAGAATTTGTAGAAATATTGAAAATTATTGCTAGAAAATTTTAGATATCTTGGGGAAAATTCCAACAATGTTGAAGAGGACAGAAATTAAAAGAAAATTTTTGATAAATTCAAATTCCTAACAATTTCATTTTTAGAAAAATCAAGAAAGTTTTAGAAATATTGAAAAAAAAATGCTAGGAATTTCTAGAAATCATACCAAAAATTCAAAAAATTTTAAAGTTTGGAATAAAAATTGCTTTAAAATGCTAACAGAAAATTAGAGACAACAAATGCTACAAGCCCAGAAAAAAAATAGCGTGCTTAAAATAGTAATCTTGCAATTTTTAATTTTAAATTCTGAAGAATTTTATAAGTAAGGAAGAAAATTTAATAAAAATTCTAAAAATCTACAAAAAAAAAATGCTGAGAAATTCTTAACCAAATACTTAACATTTGTAGAAATTTTGAAACAAATTGCTGAAAAATGTTTAAAATCTAGAATAATTTTTGATAGAAAACAGAAATGCTACAAATTATTAAAAGAAATTTTAGAAATAGCTGAAAAAATTGTCAAAAGCAGAGAAGAAATTGTTGAAAAATTTAAAACCAGCGATATAAATCTTCAAAACTTGTTAGATTAATATTTTTTTTAAATTCTAGAAACCTTAAAAAAAACCTCTAAAAAAATTGCTTGAAATATGGAAGAAAGTTCTTGGAAATACATTTGTTTCATTTGATTGTTTTTAAGCAGCAAAATTATCAACGATTAGTATTTAAAGTTAATATGTATATGCAGGGTGAGTGGGTGGCCTCTATCTTACCCTCCAATCAGTAAATCATAAGCGAGGGTTTTAATTAATAGTTGTAAAATGTAAAGATACATAAGACATGGTAGTGCTTTCCTTACATTTTTCTCGAAAACTATGAGATTTATATTTTTAAATTTTTTTGCAAGTTAAGGACTTTAATAACATATTTTAATAAAACTTGTTGTTTTATTTGAATAGTTATGTAATATTTTTCAAATTTAAAAATATATCGAGAAAAATAAGTAAATACTTTGAGTAAACATCAACTTTTGGTTTATGAATGTTCATTAAAAGCTTTTCAGTTCCAGGTTTTAATGATAAAACCTTATGTTTAAAGTTTCACCTCAAAAGGATCATTCGTTTTTGAGATACAGCACTCATGAGAATGTCTGTCATATTGTCTGAAAACAATACTTTCCCTATATATTCAAATAGTGATTTGGCCATCATAGTACTTTACTATATTTTACTCAAGAACTATGAGGTTTGCGCAAAAAAATTACTCTTGATAATTTGTTTCATTTTGAATTCTCTACATTTATTTGTTAAATAAATTTCATGTTACTCCAATAGTTTATTAGCAATTAGCAAAAAATGTCAAATTTTTAATTTTTTTTTTTTTTGAAAGTTTGTAAAGTTTTGTAAAATTTTTTATATTAGAAAAAATATCGGAAAAAACACAAAAAGGCCTCTAGTAAACATCTACTTCCGGTTTTTAAATGTTCACCAAAAGCTTTTCAGTTCCAGTTTTTAACGATAAAACCTTAAGTTTAAAGTTTCATCTCAATCGAATCATTAGTTTTTGAGATACAGCGCCCACAGGCATTTTCACGCACGAAAACAATACTTCCCCTATATATACTATATAGGGAAAGTAATAAAACGAATAAAAGTGTGTGTTTTAAAGGAATGTTATAAATACGTTCATTTTGGATGTGATTTTGAAATTTATAAGCTATTTATATGAGTGGATAATTTTTCACAACTTTTCAAAACGCTGAGTGCAATTTTATGTCTTTCCATTATTAGTTACCATTTTGTTTCTAGGTTTTGGTTAGCAATTTTTTTGAGGGTGTTTTATAAATACATTCATTTTGGATGTGTTTTAAAATTTCTAAGCTAATTTCATGAGTGTTTTTACAACTTTTCAAAGCACTAAATGTAATTCCATATCGTTTGGATTGTCATTTATTTTGAGGTGTTGTTTTTAATGTTTTACACATTGTTGTGTGGAATTTCATCGGAATTAATAAAGCCTAAAAGCGGGGAGCAATCAGTGTGAGTAGTCCGTGCGAAAATGTAAAAGGGCAAACCCTAATACCAGCACCGGGGACAGAGATGGAATCGAAAAATAACGAGCGGTATTGTTTAATGTGACATTTTTATTGCATTCCCCCCGCCCGCCGTCGCCGTCGTTGCCGGCGGCGGCGGTGGCGGCGGCGAAATTAGCTGAAACATTTCACGTCGCATCCCGAGGGCCCACCCGAAAAGGGTAAACTAAGCGAGTTTTAAGAACGGCTCGAATTTGATTATGACAAAACGCCGGATGTCGTTCCGCGAGCCGGATATTAAAGATGCGTCGTTTTTTCATTCTTTCAGGCGACACTATCATTCCATTACGTACCTGGATCGGGGTATCTGAAGTTCCTCGCCAAATGGCAGAGCTGCAGGGGGAGATATCGCGTGTCCGCTCGCTGGGGCGATCTGACGGCCGGCGGAGCGCCGGACAGGAAGCCCCTCTGTAGCTCCCACCCCACCTCGGAGATGATGCTCGCTTTGCGGAAGTACGGAGTCACCTCCCTCAGGTATTTCACTGAAAATAACACAACAAATGTACGTCCTCGTTCGAACTATGCTTTTGTACGTTTAAGTAGTTGACAAAGGGCTCCCTTGTACTCTGTTAATTATAATTTATTGATTGCGCGCCTGCACAAAGTGGTGGCTATCATTACAAATCAATTTCAGCGTCGGCGTTTTACAATACACAACACTATTATTTACCAATCATTTTTCCATTTGCGCATTATGAATAAATTTCACACCACGTTTTTTTCTTCTTCACTATCAGTAACTGGATTGAATAAAATATTATCTGTCTGGATGTCAAATGAATAAAATTGAATTTGAATTCGTAAGCAAGAAAGCATAAGGGCCTCAAGTCACGCATTTAATAAAGGTCCACGTTTCACGTGAGCTTCGGACTTTTGCCAGTTTTAAAAGCACTCTTCTTTAGCGTTGGCGCCGGAGTAATCGTGACGTGCGTCGGAAATTTTCAGGGTTATTCATCCCCTACACTTTATTCTAAAACACACCTAGTATTTATTCTTCATACTAAAATCTTCTACCACAGAATATGTGAAATAAAATGAATAACTTTTTTTCTTATCTGGAAATATAAAATTGTGTTTTCCAATTGATTTTTATGTATAAGAAAAAGATCAATTTCAATTAATTTGCGAGTTTTTAAGGCATTTAATCCAGCGTATTTTAGGAGATTCTAAATTTATTGATACATATTTTAATTCTAAATTTATTGATACAAATTTCAATTGAAAAATGTTCAATTGATTTTTTTCATTACAACTCATTTTTAATAAATATATCAATTATTTTTTTAAGTTTACAATTATTTTTAAGAACATCTTTAATGGCTTCTAATGATTTAATTGTTTTTCAAACTTTATAACTGTTTAAAAAAATAATACTTTCTCATATTTAACCAACCTATTTTGTTTTAATTTTCATTAATTTTAAGCAATAGTACTATTTTTTTAAAGTATTAGATTGTTTTAAAAAATTACACTATTTTCTCTATTGAGAAAAAAGTTTTTCTTCAAAATTCTTCAAAATTTGTTTTTAGTAAAATTATAATTTTTTAAAATAACTTTAATTAAAACATATTAAATAAATAAATTTTTTTCTTGTATGTAGTGTTTTTATTTCATTTTCATATTCGTCGATGAAATTAAAAAAAAAATTTTCTCAAGTTCTAGCAAATTCCTTTTTTATCAAAATTTTGTTTTTGACCATTTTCACAGAGAGACAAACATCTTTATTTATTATTGAATACATTTGTTTTGTACAATACAATCGTAATTTATTTTTATTACGGCTATCGACCCATGGTCTTTCTGCCAGCCATTTTCACATTATTGTGGAAATTCAATTTATTTTCATTTGTTTTGGTGATAATTTTTTATTGGCCTTTCAATATCCAATCATGTTAATTTTTTTAAAAACCATTTTTATTCTACTTTGAACTTTTAGCAAATTTTAAATTATTTTTTCTTATCAAAATGTTTTTAATCCATTTTTATTGTCATTTCTTTTGGTAGAATTTCAAATTCATATCATTTGCGGGTGTTTTTTTTTCTTTAGAAAATTTTGATTAACTTTTACTTTTGTTAAAAATTCTAACGAATTTAAATTTTATTAAAGCAATTTTTAATGCTTACTAATTTTAAAACTAATTTTAAATTGTTTTTTTTTTATATCCAAAATGTTCCTGACTGAAACAGATTGTTTATTTTTTTCGTTGTTAAAAATTTCCAATAATTCAAGTTTAAAATTGTTGTTGCAATTTTTTTAACTGTTAAAAAAATCAAATGTTGCTCTGTGATTGAATCTGTTTATTTCAATTGTTTCTTAAAGTTTTCAATAGTTTCGAGGAGAATTTATATTTGCTTTTTTGAATTCAAGATTTAGAGATTTTCAATTGTTTTTAATCTTTCCTACTGTTTTTATGAAAATGTTCAATTGTTTGTTTTTTCATAACAACTCGTTTTTAATAAAGATTTCAATTATTTGTAAAGTTTACAATTGTTTTCAAGAAAATTTTTAATGGCTTCTAATGATTTAATTGTTTTTCAAGCTTTATAACTGTTTAAAAAAAATAATAGTAGTACTATAAGTTGTCAATTGTTTTTAATAAAAAAATTTATTTGTTTTTTTTAAAGCTTTTAACACATTTAGTATTTTAAACAATTTCCATTGGTTTTTTTAATGTCATACTGTTTTTAGAAAAATGTTCAATTGTTTTCTTCATTATACCTGTTTTTTTAGTAAAGATTTTTATCGGTTTTTAAAGTTTTATATTGTTTTTAAGAAACATTAAATTTTTTAAATGATTTTAAGGTTGTTAGAAATTTCAAATAATTCAAAACAAATTTATAATTGGTTTTGCAATCTTTTTTTCTGTTTAAAAATTCAAATGTGTTTCTTTGATTGTAACTGTTTTTTTTTTTTTTTAATAAAAATTTCAATTGTTTCTTAAAGTTTTCAATAGTTTCTAAGAAAATTTTTATTTGCTTTTTTGAATTCAAGATTTAGAGATTTTCAATTGTTTTTAATCTTTCCTACTGTTTTTATGAAAATGTTCAATTGTTTGTTTTTTCATTACAACTATTTGTTAATAAAGATTTCAATTATTTTCTTAAGTTTGTAATTGTTTTTAAGAAAACTTTTAATGGCTTCTAATGATGTTTAACTGTTTTAAAAAATAATATTTCAAGTTGTCAATTGTTTTTAATGAAAACTTTTAATTGTTTTTTTTTTAATTTTTTTAACTGATTTGGTATTTAAAAAAAATTTCATTAGTTTTTTTTTAATGTGTCATACTGTTTTTAGAAAAACGTTCAATTGTTTCCTTTATTACTTTCCCTATACACGTAGTATATAGGGGGAGTATTGTTTTCGTGATTTTTTTTTGAAAATTTTTTTTTGCGGAAATATCCGTTTTGTGATCCCCCGAACCCAAAACACTAATTTCTGGAAAAAAAAAAATCTGTGTCTGTGTGTGTGTGTGTCTGTCTGTCGGTGGGTGCAGTATCTCAAAAACGAATAATCTGTCTGAGATGAAACTTCAAACTTAAGGTTTTATCGTTAAAAACTGGAACTGAAAAGCTTTTGGTAAACATTCATAGACCGGAAGTGGATGATTACTCGAGGCGTTTTTTTGTTTTTTGGTAATATTTTTCTAAATATGAAAAATTTTAAAAAATGGTTCAAACAAAAGTTAAAGGGGATTATAAACTGAATAAGTTTTATTTGAACATTTTTTTCATAAAATTTTTAACTTTCAAGAAAAATAATATAAACTAAAAATTATGATATTTTTTGCTAATTGCTAATAAACTATTGAAGTTACATGAAACTTCTATAACAAATAATTATAGAGAATCTAAAACTGAACAAATTATTAAGAATAACTTTTTTGCGTAAACCTCATAGTTTTCGAGTAAAATATAGGGAAAGTACTATGATGGCCACATCACCATTTTTATAACTGTTTTTTTTAATAAAGAAGAAGAAGTTTTATATTGTTTTTAAGACAATTTTATTTTTTTGTAATGATTTTAAGGTTGTTAAAAATTTCCAATAATTCAACACAAGTTTTAAATTGTTTTTACAATTTTTTAACTGTTTAAAAAATCAAATGTTTTTCTTTGATTGTGACTGTTCTTTTTAAATAAAGATTTCAATTGTTTCTTAAAGTTTTCAATAGTTTAAAAAAATTTAATTTTTTTGAATTCAAGATTTAGAGATTTTCTTTGTTTTTTTTTTTAAGTTTTCAACTGTTTTTTTAGGAAAATGTTCAAATGATTTTTGAAACTTTTTAATGTTTTTAAATGTTTTTCTTTGATTGTGACTGTTCTTTTTAAATAACGATTTCAATTGTTTCTTAAAGTTTTCAATAGTTTAAAAAAATATTTATTTTTTTGAATTCAAGATTTAGAGATTTTCATTTGTTTTTTTTTAAGTTTTCAACTGTTTTTTTAGGAAAATGTTCAAATGATTTTTGAAACTTCTTAATGTTTTTTGAAAATAAAATCATGTGTAGTGTACTTTAAATTGTCAACGGTTTTTAAAGAATTTGTTTGTAAATTTTCAACTGAATTTATATTTTTAACAATTTTCAATTGTTTATTTAAAAACTTCCTACTGATTTTAGGGAAATTTTCAATTGTTTTTTCCTCATTATAACTTTTTTAATAAAGCTTTCAATTGTTTTTTTTAAACTATTATTTTTTAATGTGAATATGTTTTTAAGATTTAAAAAATTTCAATCCTTTTTCAAAGTTTTAAACTGATTTTAAGAAAATGTTCAATTGTTTTTTTAAAGTTTTTAAATGGTTTTGAAAGAAAAAAAACAATTGTATACTATAAGTTATCAACTGTTTTGAAAGAAAATTATTTTTAGCTGATTTTTTTTAAAGAAAATGTTTAATTGCTTCTTATTAAAACTTTTATTGTTTAATGTGAATGATTTTAAGATTTAAAAATTTCAATTCGTTTTCAAAGTTTTAAAATGTTTTTAAGAAAATGTTAAATTCTTTTTTTAAACTCTTAAACTGTTTTTGAAAGAAAAATCAATTGTATATTTAAGTTGTCAACTGTTTTTAAAGAAAATTGTTTTTTAAAGTTTTTAACTGATTTAATATTTTTAAAAATTTCAATTGTTTTTTATTTGAAGTTTCGTACTGTTTTTAGAGAAACGTTCAACTTTTTTCTCATTATAACTTTTTTAAATAAAGACTTTTTTTGCCTTTAAGAAAATTTTTAATCGTATTAACGATTTTAATATTTAAAAAAAACAAATGTTTTTTAAAGTTTTCAATTCTTTTTAAAGAAAATGTTTAATTGTTTTTCATACACAAACACAAAAACTGTTGTGTACTTTAAGTAGTCAACTGTTTTTAAAGGAAAATTTTTAATTGTTTTTTATTAAAACTTTTACTTTTGAATGTGAACGATTTTAAGATTTTAAAAATTTCAATTCTTTTTCAAAGTTTTAAACTATTTTTAAGAAAATGTTCAATATTAAACTTTTAAACTGTTTTTGAATGAAAAATCAATTGTATACTTTAAGTTGTCAACTGTTTTTGAAGAAAATTGTTTTTTAAAATATTTAACTGATTTAATATTTACAATAATTTCAATTGTTTTTTATTTTTTATTTGTTTCCTGCTGTTTTTAGGAAAATGTTCAACATTTTTCTCATTATAGGTTTTTTAAATGAAGATTTTAATTGCTTTTAAGAAAATTTTTAATCGTTTTGACGATTTTAGGATTTTAAGAAATCAATTTTTTTAAAGTTTTCTATTTTTTTTAAAGAAAATATTGAATTGTCTTTCAAAATTTTTAACTGTTGTGTAATTTAAGTAGTTAACTGTTTTTAAAGGAAATTTTTAATTGCTTGATATTAAAAGTTTTATTTTTTAATGTGAATGATTTTAAGATTTAAAAAATTTCTATTTTTTTTTTATTTTAAACTATTTTTAAGAAAATGTTCAATTGTTTTTTTTTAAACTTCTCAACTGTTTTTGAAACAAACAATTAATTGTATACAGTTGTCAACTGTTTCTAAAGAAAATTGTTTTTTTAAATTTTTAACTGATTTAATATTTTCAACAATTTCAATTGTTTTTTATTTGAAGTTTCCTACTGTTTTTTAGGAAAATGTTCAAATTTTTTCGCATTATAACTTTTTTAAATAAAGATGTCAATTGTTTTTTAAACAATCTTTAATCGTCTTAACGATTTTAAGATTTAAAAAAAACAGTTGTTTTAAGCTTTCAATTGTTTTTAAAGAAAACGTTTAATTGTTTTTCAAACTTTTTAACTGTTGTGTACTTTAAGTAGTCAACTGTTTTTAAAGAAAATTTTTAATTGCTTTTTATTAAAACTTTTATTTTTTTAAGTGAATGATTTTAAGATTTTCAAAAATTAAATTCTTGTTTAAAGTTTTAAACTATTTTTAAGAAAATGTTCAATTGTTTTTTTAAACTTCTCAACTGTTTTTGAAAGAAAAATCAATTGTATATTTAAGTTGTCAACTGTTTTTGAAGAAATGAAGATTTAAACAATTTCAATTCTTTTAAAAGTTTTAAACTGTTTTCAATAAAATGTTCAATTGTTTTCTAAACGTTTCTGAAAAAAAAAACAATTGTGTTCATTAAGTTGTCAAATGTTTTTAATGATTTTTAAAAAAAATTTTTAACAGATTTAATTTTTTCAACAATTTCAATTGTTTTAAATTTTCTACTGTTTTTAGGGAAAC
The DNA here is from genome assembly GCA_963969525.1 of Ontholestes murinus. Taxonomy (NCBI): domain Eukaryota; kingdom Metazoa; phylum Arthropoda; class Insecta; order Coleoptera; family Staphylinidae; genus Ontholestes; species Ontholestes murinus. The sequence goes on along the minus strand of OZ018390.1, from coordinate 74,905,179 downwards.
ATTGAACTTTTTTCTTATTAAAACTTTTTCAAATAAAGATTTCAATTGCTTTTAAGAAAAATTTTAATCGTTTTAACGATTTTATGATTTAAAAAAATCAATTGTTTTTTAAAGTATTCAATTGTTTTTAGGAAAATGTTGAATTATCTTTCAACATTTTTAAATGTTGTGTAATTTAAGTAGTCAACTGTTTTTAAAGGAAATTTTTAATTGCTTTTTATTAAAACTTTTATTTTTTAATGCGAATGATTTTAAGATTTAAAAAATTTCAATTCTTTTTCAAAGTTTTAAACTATTTTTAAGAAAATGTGCAATTGGTTATTAACCTTTTAACTGTTTTTGAAAGAAAACATCAATTATATACTTTAAGTTGTCAACTGCTTTTAAAGAAAATTATTTTTTAAAGTTTTTAACTGATTTAATATTTTCAACAATTTCAATTGTTTTTTATTTGAAATTTCCTACTCTTTTTAGGGAAATGTTCAATTTTTTTCTCATTATGACTTTTTTAAATAAAGATTTCAATTGCTTTTAACAAAATTTTTAATCGTTTTTTACGATTTTAAGATTTAAAAAACTCAATTGTTTTTTAGTTTTAAATTGTTTTTTAAAGAAAATGTTGAATTGTTTTTCAAAATTTTTAACTGTTGTGTAGTTTAAGTAGTCAACTGTTTCTAAAGAAAATTTTTAATTGCATTTTATTAAAACTTTTATTTTTTTTAAGGTGAATGATTTTAAGATTTACAAAAATTAAATTCTTTTTCAAAGTTTTAAACTGTTTTTAAGAAAATATTCAATTATTTTTTAAACTTTTTAACCATTTTTGAAAGTAAAAATCAATTGCATACTTTAAGTTTTCAACTTTTTTTAAAGAAACTTATTTTTTAACTGATTTAATATTATCAATAATTTCAATTGTTTTTTATTTGAAGTTTTCTACTGTTTTTAGGGAAACGTTGAACTTTTTTCTTATTAAAACTTTTTCAAATAAAGATTTCAATTGCTTTTAAGAAATATTTTAATCGTTTTAACGATTTTATGATTTTAAAAAATCAATTGTTTTTTAAAGTTTTCAATTGTTTTTAAAGAAAATGTTGAATTGTTTTTCATACACAAACACAAAAACTGTTATGTACTTTAAGTAGTCAACTGATTTTAAAGAAAATCTTTAATTGCTTTTTATTAAAACTTTTTCTTTTGAATGTGAATGATTTTAAGATTTAAAAAATTTCAATTATTTTTCAAAGTTTTAAACTATTTTTAAGAAAATTTTCAATTATTTATTAAAATTTTTAACTGCTTTTGAAAGAAAACATCAATTATATACTTTAAGTTGTCAACTGTTTTTAAAGAAAAATATTTTTTAACTGATTTAATATTATCAACAATTTCAATTGTTTTTTATTTAAAATTTCCTACTGCTTTTAGGGAAAAGTTCAACTTTTTTGTCATTATAACTAATTTAGATAAAGACTGCGATTGTTTTTAAGAAAATTATTAATCGTTTTAACGATTTTAAGATTTAAAAAACAATTGTTTTTTAAAGTTTTCAATTGTTTTTAAGAAAATGTTGAATTGCCTTTCAAAATTTTTAACTGTTGTGTAATTTAAGTAGTCAACTGTTTTTAAAGGAAATTTTTAATTGCTTTTTATTAAAAGTTTTATTTTTTAATGTGAATGATTTTAAGATTTAAAAACTTTTTTGTCAAAGTTTTAAACTGATTTTAAGAAAATGTACAATTATTTTTGAAAGTAAAAATCAATTGTATACTTTAAGTTATCAACTGTTTTTAAAGAAAATTGTTTGTTTAAAGTTTTTAACTGATTTAATACTTTTAACAATTTCAATTGTTTTTTATTTGAAGTTTCCTACTGTTTTTAGGGAAATGTTCATCTTTTTTCTTTGTATAAATTTTTTGAATAAAGATTACAATTGTTTTTAAGAAAATTTTTAATCGTCTTGACAATTTTAAGATTAAAAAAAAAACAATTGTTTTTAAAGAAAACGTTGAATTGTTTTTCAAACTTTTTTAACTGTTGTGTAATTTAAGTAGTCAACTGTTTATAAACAAAATTTTAAATTGCTTCTTATTAAAACTTTAATTTTTTAGTGTGAGTGATTTTTAAATTAAAAAAATTTCAATTATTTTTCAAAGTTTTAAACTGTTTTTAAGAAAATGTTAAATTGGCATTTTTTTTTTAAATCGCAGTTTTTAAGCAAATGTTGTATATTTTAAGTTTTAAAACATGAAAAATATTCTCCATTGTAAGCTCATTTGGAATTGTTTGTTTTTTATACAAATTTTTGTTTTAGAAAAGTAAAAACTTACTTTAAACGAAGATATTTTGAATCGTTTTTTAAGCAAATTTCTGGAGATTTTGAAAGAAGAAAATTAATTGTGTACTTTAAGTTGTCAACTGTTTTTAAAGAAAATTGTTTTTTTAAGTTTTTAACTGATTTAATACTTGTTTTTCAAATGTTCAACTGTTTTCTCATTATAAATTTTTCGAATACAGATTTCAATTGTTGTTAAGAAAATATTTAATCGTCTTAACGATTCTATCTTTATTATAAATATAAATATAATTAAATTTATAGGAAAAATGAGTTTACGCATTCACCTGCGAAATATACATTAAGAAATGCTGCTATAGAAATGTCATGTTTCAATTTTAAGAGTACATAATAGCCACTATTGAGGTGGTTGAAAACTTTATTCACTTGCTACTCACACGTAAGTTTAGAATCCATAATTACACGAATCTTCTTTAAGAGTTTTTTAATATTAGAATTTGTTTTTTCGTAGAAGAACAAGTTTACGTCCTCAGTTTTATTAGAGTTCAGGATGACACTAATAGATACACCACAAACTAAACTGTTTAATTTATGCTAAAGTTTTCTAGGCATTCTGATGCAATTATGACCTAAGTATCATCACCAAACATCACAAATCACATTGCAGGTATGCAGGAAATTCGGTAAATCATTTATGAAGATATGGAATATTTAAGGACCAAAGACTGAACCCTGTGGTACTTGTATTATAATCGATTGATTTATTTGTTTCAATTTTAACAATTAATGATATTATCTAGTTTAATATAGGACCTCGAATACCGATGCTATACAACTTTTCGAATTGTATCTAATGCACACCTCAAATCGAAGAAAAGTCCAATTGTGCATTTTCTTTTATCTATGGAACTGTAAATATAATAAAAAAAATTATACGGTTGCAGATTCAGTGGCATACTATTTACTTAAGTCATGTTGATTTAAAGCACATGTAAAAGAACTTTTTATAGAAATTGAACCGTATATCATTAGTGACTCAGTAGACAAATTGTAGCTGTGAATAATAATAATATCTATTTTTATGTTTAAATCGAATTAATGATTATTTGTTACTTTTTCACAATTTCAATAATTATAGTACTTTATAAAAGATTTTTTTCTTTTTTATTGTAGTGTGTCACATTTATAGAATAAAGTTTTTATTATTATTGTTATTATTATTAACAACTTTTTGATATCATTGATTCTTGAGGCTTCTACTTCATTATACATTTTGGAGTAGAAAATGAAAGAAAAGTGTTATTATTTTATATAACATCTTTATGTAGAATAATTGTAAACGATTTAAGAATTGTATGTAGAACTATTTTTTAGGAATGTTTTCATTATTTTTTGTTTCTTCAATTCAATCATACTTAAGAAAAACTATTTTGTATTTCAAGATTAAATTTTCTTAAGCCATCTTCAGTTGTTTTCTTTGTAGAATTTCAATTTAATTTCGTTAATTCAATAAAATTTAAGAAAAACTATTTACTATTTCAAGATTCTTTAAATTTAGTTGTATGAAGTCATCTTCAATTGTTTTTTTTTTAGAATTTCAATTTAATTTCGTTTTTGAGCAGTTTTAAAACATTTTTAATTTTTTTTTTATACAAATGTTCTTATAAACCATTTCAATTTTTTTTATTTTTTATTTAATTTCCTTTGTGTGTTTCTGTACAGAAATTTTTAATTTTGTTTTATTTTGTTAAAATTTTGTAGTTAGTTTACACAAACTTAAAAAAATTCAAATTTTCAATATTTTTGTAAATAATTTAAACATGCTTAAAATTATTTTATTCTATTTTTCAGATTTTGAGAATTTTTTGGTCTGAATTTCCAATTGCATGTTTCAGAATTTCATTACTTTTAAGCAAATTTATAACCAAAATGTTTCTAAACATTTAAAAATATAATTTTTCAAAATTTTGAATGTTTTTATTAACATAAATGTTTTTTTTTTTTAAGAATTGCATTTTTGAATTGAATTGAAATTGATAACATTGCGTTTGAGAGTGTTTTTTAAAGATAGGATTCATGATTTTTAATTTAAAAAAAAAACTTATTTTAAACAAACTTAAAAACTTTTTCAAGTTTTCAACAGTTAAACTATTTTCATTTTTTTAAAGCAAATTTGAATTGTTTTATTATGTATGCAAATATTTTTTTTCAATAGTTTTCTAAAACTATTTAAAAACATCAAAATTGTAAGAATTTAAATTTACTAAAAGCTAATATTAGTTTATAATTGTGTTTTGTTTTTGAATATTGGTATTTAAATTATGGAATAGAAAGCTTTGATTCCCTTGAAATATTTAATTTTATAAATTCTAAATTTTGAAGACGTTCACTTCGTAATACATTTTTCAATGAATAACAAAAAAAGAAGTATTGTATAAAAAATAGAGTTAAACGTTTTTCTGTTATTCAGTTTTTTACCAGTTTAAAGCTTAGTTGTTAGTATTTTTTTTGGTCTTGAAGTCAAATCTTAAGAATTTTTGAAACTTTGATTTTACAGAATTACAAGAATTTTAAATTTGTGTACCTTAATTCTTTAAAGTTCATTTTAGTTAGTTTTCAGAAATATTTGTTCTTTGATAGAAGTTTTGAAGCTGTGGTGTTTTTAAATATTTCAGTTTTGGCATTTAGAAGTCAAGATTATTTTTTTAATTCCTAGAAATAATGATGTTTTAGAAAGAGAAGAGTTTGTGAAATTTTAATTCTTTAATAGTTCAATGCTTAATTGTTGTTATTTTAAAAGGTTTGAAGCTTTCGTATTTTGAAACATTTAATTTTCATGACTCTCAATCTTAAGAATTTTAAAATTTAAAAGTTTAAAATGTATTTATTTTTCTTATTATATTCTAGTATTTTTTGATTGTTTGAAGCTTAAAAAGCACGAGGCTTTAAATTGCTTAAGCTTTAAACTATCAAGAAAATCCAAAATATAGAAATACTAATGATAAAAGATTAAATTCTTTAATTGTTTTAATTGTTTAAAGCTTAGTTTTGGATATTTTAGAAGTTTCGGGGGTTGGTATATTTTGAAACGTTTTGAAGATAAGAACTTTTTTCAATCTCTAGAATTTTGAAGTTTGAGAGTTTTAATGTTTGGTGTTTTAATAATTTAAAGCTTAGTTGTTGTTTTTTTTATATTTCAAAATTCCTTAAAGTCAAAACTATCCAAATTCTGTAAAATAAAAAAGCAAACATTAAAACTAGAAAAGAAATAAGTAATTATTCAATTTAAAGATGCTAACTTATCTATATCTCTAGAATTTTGAAGTTTGAGAGTTCAAAAGTTTGGTTCTTTGATAATCTAAAGCTTAGTTATAGACTATTTAATATTTCTTAATTCCTTAAGATCAAAACTATTAAAATTCTCCAGAATTAAAAAAAAACAAACATTAAAATTAAAAAAAAAACATGTAATTATCTATTTTGAAGACACAAACTTTTCTCAATTTCTAAAATTTTGAAATTCGCGAGTTTAAATGTTTCATGTATTAATAATTTAAAGCTTAGTCGTTGATAGTTTGTATTTCAAAATTCCTTAATATCAAAACTATCAAAATTTTCCAGAAATTAAGCTTTTTATAACTATAAGTTCTCGAGATTTTAATAAATCGAGAAAATATTTATTTTTCATTTTGAAGCTAATAACAGAGAGAGAGAAAACATATTTATTGAAGCTAGTATTTACATTATGTAGTTATAACAATAGTTATTGTGATTCTTCGACTTCTTCAAGGCCATCGACCTTAGGTTTTTCAGCCTAGTGAGTTAAGAACATTTTTAGAATTATGAAACTTTTTTTTAATCTTTAGACATATGAAACTGTTTCTATTTTATTCTTATTCCTTTCTACCTTTGAGTCTAACGAGAAACTTTCGTGTTTCATAAATTTGAAAGTTTTTGAAATTTTATTTATTTTTGATACTCTAAAAGTACAGTTGTTGGTGCTTTAGAAAGTTTTGAATCTTTGTTGGTATTAAGACATTTTTAGAATCTTTACAAATTTATAGTTTGCTATTTCTGAAATTTAATATTTAAAAATTTTTGTTCTTTCAAACAAATTTTAATTAATTGTGTTTAGTTGTTTTCTTCAAAACAATAAAATTGTTTTTAAACAAATTATATATGTTTTTTTACAGATTGTAATGATTTTTATTTTAAACAAACTTTAAACTCTTGTTGACAAATAATAGTAAAATGTACCACTGTTTTTTCATATAAACATTTGTATTGAAACTTCATAATACAATAAAATTAAACAACACATTTATATTTCTTATTACTGCATGATGGCATTGTCATTTAAATTAGAATTATATAGATAAGCTATTGCAATAATTTTTTTATTAAATTTATGTAAAGTAATAGTGTGTTTATTTATTTATAGCTGTTATTTTTCCCTCCCGGTATTTTTCTTTTCATAATGGGCCAAGCGGGATGAAGCAATTTTACGCCTTTCCAGATTTTTACGTTTGTGTATGTGCGCGGGGATATTGTGACGACGCGCATTTATCTCTGGCTTATGCTAGAAATTTATCACCCCAACATTACCACCCCCCCCACCTCCTACTAAACCGCAGACACAAAGTCATACAGATCCAAAACGCTGATCCTTATCATCTTATAAAAGGTGACTTGTTAGATAACGAAATTATTTTCTTTCATTCCACCACGCTTACCCTGCTTTTTATTAAAACAAAAAGAAAAACATATTTCACAGTAGGTAAATTTAATAAACATCAGTATTACTTTATTTATAGTTAGTTAGTTTGTTTATTAATACTTCAGTAATAAACTTAATACTTCCGTTGTTATATTCCTGGTGAAATATATATATCACAGGTGTGGATTTTTAGATTAAATTCTTGTTTAATTTCCTATTTAATTGATCATTTTCCTAGCATATGCTTCGAGAATTAGTTGTCAACTAATCAATTAAACATGAAACTAAACAAGTATTTAATCCACAAATCCATTTTAGTAATAAATAATCAACAATTCTTTTAATACAACGTAAATAAAAATAGTGGCAATTGTGGTGGATGCGCCGGGATATTTTCTATTTTTAATTGATTATTTGATTTATAATATTGTTCTTCTTGGTCTGGTGTAAATATATAATTAAATCTTTATAATCACGAACATTTTCCATCATAATTCGTTTTCAATTTGAATATGACGTTATTGAAACTAGGAAAACAATAGTTTTCGCATTTGGCGCAAAAAGAGGAAATATAAATGCAAGGTGCGGAGGGCCGCTACCATCTTATTACCATCAGAATGTCTGAATTTCAATGCGGCGGCACCGTTAAGGGCACCTGCGCCCTTTTACGCCGTCCGCTTTGAAATCAAAACGTGGAATTATTAACGTTTTAAAAGACCTTATAATGGCCGCCGACGCCGCCCTCCTCGTCCCACTATTATTCCATTCAACACGTTATCCACTCGCACATTTGATTCTTTAATTCCAACAGATGTTATTACCTTAAATTTTCAAATGAATAAAGAAAGAAAAAATGTTGTATAATACAATATCTGTCGAGGTATTAGGCAGAGAAGTAATGATTTATTTTGTTGATTTACAAAATGTTTTCGTGCTTTTCTAATTATAAGAAAAAATTACTTTTAAATTAGTAATAAAGTTTCATCTCATCATTTTGAAAAACTGTTGTTTTTATTAAATATTAATAACAGAAGAAATACTATTTATAAGTTATTCTCCATAAATTTATTGATCAATACATTTAATTCACACTGTTTCATCTTCTAATATTTTTTAGGTCACGGATAAGTGGGGGATTTGTTGCGCGGATCCCCTTTCTCTACTCTCCGGGCGGAATTTATCGAATTATCTTTCTAACATTAAAGGCCGCATAGAGAGAAAGGCCAGAGGGTGGAGAGTGAGGGTGATCTGGATGTGACCAGTGTACCATATAAAATGAATAATGGGAAATTTATGTATTTGGTAAGTCGGGCGGTCGACGGCGGAATTTTTTATTGTATTCCAATTTCGCACGTCCGCCGTGACAAAGCTGGGGATTTATTATATGTCTAAATAAAAATAGATCCACTCGCATAAAAAATAATACATTTAGCCATCGCCATGAATTTTTGAAATTTTCAAACGTTCATAACTCAAAAACTACGCTAGCGATTTGGAAAAGTTGTATACGTTTTTATTTAGATTTAAAATCGCCTACAGTGTGGTTTAATCAGAATTTGATTTTAATTTTAAAAAAATGACAAACGGTTTTTAAAATTTAAATAAAATAAAAATTAGTGATTATATTTTAAAACGTATTATACATTTCTTTTTAGTTTAAATGAGATCTATTTAATCATCTATTTGGATTTTACTTTTAAGAATAAAATTTATTACCAGGCCTTCTTGATTTTATCCTTTTTATATTTTAAAACGCTTATAATATATAAACTATATGAATGATTTGAAAATATTGTATACATTTTATTTACGATATTAAGATGTCTATAAATTGGTTTAATTCAATTTGATTTTTAATGTTAAAAAAAGTTACATCATAATTTTGAAATTTTTAATTTAAGACAGAACGAAAATTATCGGTCCGATTTAAAAATGTTACTAACGTTTTTTCTTAGTTTTTATAAGGATTATTAAACCATCTCCTCGAATATTACTTTTGGCAAGAAATTTTTTTTTCCAGCCTAGTTGATTTTAAATATTAATTTTTAAACGTTCATAACTGCAAAACTATGCCAGCGATTTAAAAAAGTTGTGTATGTTTTTGTAACGATATAAGGCTGTCTATAAAATGGTTTAATGAAAATTGAATTTTATTGTTAAAAAAAAGTGACATCATAATTTTGAAATTTTTGATTTAAGACACAACACAAATTATTGATACGATTTAAAAATTTTATCTACATTTTTTCTTAGTTTTTATGAGGTTTATTAAACTATTTCATCGAATTTTGCTTTTAGCAAGAAAAACATTTTCTCAGCCTACTTGATTTTAAATATTAATTTTTAAACGCTCATTACTCGAAAACTAGGCTAGCGATTTAAAAAAGTTGTATATATTTTTGTTATGATATGAGACTGTCTATAAAATGGTTTAATTGAAATTGAATTTTAATGTTTAAAAAAAGTTACATCATAATTTTGAAATTTTTAATTTAAAACAGAACGAAAATTATTGGTACGATTTAAAAATGTTATTAACATTTTTGCTTAGTTTTTATGAGGATTATTAAATCATCTCCTCGAATTTTGCTTTAAGCGAGAAAAAATTTTTCCCAGCCTACTTGATTTTAAATATTCAATTTTAAACGTTCATAACTCAAAAACTACGCTAGCGATTAAAAAAAGGTTGTAAATGTTTTTGTTACGATATGAGTCTGACTATAAAATGGTTTAATTAAAATTCAATTTTATTGGTAAAAAAAGTTTTATTAATCCTAACCTACTTGATTTTAAATATTAATTTTTCAACGTTCACAACTCAAAAACTAAGCTAGCGATTTAAAAAAGTTGTATATGTTTTTCTTACGACATGAGAGTGTCTATAAAATGGTTTATTCAATATTGAATTTTAATCTTAAAAAAACGTCTTATTATAATTTTGAAACTTTTAATTTAAGACAGAACGGAAATTATCGTTTCGATTTAAAAATGTTATCTACACTTTTTCTTAGTTTTTATAAGGTTTATCGAACCATCTCCAAGAAAAAAAATTTACCCAGCTTACTTGATTTTAAAGATTAATTTTTAAACGTTCATAACTCAAAAACTACGCTAGAGATTTAAAAAAGTTGTATATGTTTCTGTTACGATATGAGGCTGTCTATATAATGGTTTAATTTAAATTGAATTTTAATGTTGAAAAAAAGTTTCATCTTGATTTTGAAATTTTTAATATTATATTTTAATTTAAGACAGGACGGAAATTATTGGTTCGATTTAAAAATGTTATCTGTATTTTTTCTTAATTTTTATTTGATTTATTAAACCGTCTCCTCGAATTTTGCTTTTAGCAAGAAAAAAATTTACCCAGCCTACTTGATTTTAAAGATTAATTTTTAAACGCTAATAACTCAAAAACTACACTAGCGATTATAAAAGTTGTATATGTTTCTCTTACGATATGAGAGTGTCTATAAAATGGTTTATTCAATATTGAATTTTAATGTTAAGAAAACGTCTAATTATAATTTTGGAATTTTTAATTTAAGTCAGAACGAAAATTATCGGTTAGATTTAAAAATGTTATTAAAATTTTTTCTTAGTTTTTATGAGGATTATTAAATTATCTCCTCGAATTTTGCTCTAAGCAAGAAAAAATTTTTTTCTCAGCCTACTTGATTTTAAAGATTAATTTTTAAACGTTCATAACACAAAAACTACGCTAGTGATTTCAAAAATGTGTGTATGTTTTTGTTACAATATAAGGTTGTCTATAATAAGGTTTAATAAAAATTGAATTTTAATGTTTAAGAAAAGTTTCATCATAATTTTGAAATTTTTAATTTAAGACAGAACGAAAATTATCGGTTCGATTTAAAAATGTTATTAACGTTTTTTCTTAGTTTTTATAAGGATTATTAAACCATCTCCTCGAATATTACTTTTGGCAAGAATTTTTTTTTCCAGCCTACTTGATTTTAAATATTAACTTTTAAACGTTTATAACTCAAAAACTACGCTAGGGATTTAAAAAAGTTGTATATGTTTTTGTTACTATATGAGACTATCTATAAAATGGTTTAATTAAAATTGAATTTTATTATTAAAAAAAGTTTCATCATTATTTTGAAATATGTAATTTAATGCAGAACGAAAATTATCGTTTTGATTTAAAAATGTTATCTACACTTTATCTTAGTTTTTATGAGGTTTATTAAACCATCTCTTCGAATTTTGCTTTTAGCAAGAAAAATTTCTGTATGTTTTTATTACGATATAAGGTCATCTATAATATACTTTAATTATAATAGAATTTTATTGTTAAAAAAACGTTTCAAAATGTTTAATTTAAGACAGGACGAAAATTATCGTTTAGATTTAAAAATATTATCTACACTTTTTCTTAGTTTATATTTGGTTTATTAAACCATCTTCTCAAAATTTGCGTTTAGCAAGAAAAAAAAAATACCCAGCCTACTTGATTTTAAATATTAATTTTTAAACGTTCATAACTAAAAAACTATGCTAGCGATTTAAAAAAGTTGTGTATGTTTTTGTAACGATATAAGGCTGTCTATAAAATGGTTTAATTAAAATTGAATTTTATTGTTAAAAAAAAGTTTCATCATAATTTTGAAATTTTTAATTCAAGACAGAACGAAAATTATGGGTTCGATTTAAAAATGTTATCTGCATTTTTTCTTAGTTTTTATAAGGTTTATAAAACCATCTCTTCGAATTTTGCTTTTAGCAAGAAAAAAAGTTCCCAGCCTACTTGATTTTAAATATTAATTTTTAAACGCTCATAACTCAAAAATTACACTAGCGATTATAAAAAGTTGTATATGTTTCTCTTACGATATGAGAGTGTCTATAAAATGGTTTATTCAATATTGAATTTTAATGTTAAAAAACGTCTCATTATAATTTTGAAATTTTTGAATTAAGACAGAACGGAAATTATCGTTTCGATTCAAAAATGTTATTAACATTTTTTCTTAATTTCTATGAGCTTTATTAAACCATCTTCTCGAATTTTGCTTTCAATAAGAAAAAACATTTTTCCCAGCCTACTTGATTTTAAATATTAATTTATAAAACGTTCATAACTCAAAAACTACGCTAGCGATTTTAAAAAGTTGTTAATGTTTTTGTTACGATTAGGTCTGTCTTTAAAATGGTTTAATTAAAATTGAATTTTAATGTTTAAAAAAAGTTTTATCATAATTTTGAAATTTTTAATTTAAGACAGAACGAAAATTATCAATTCGATTTAAAAATGTTATTAACATTTTTTCTTAGTTTTTATGAGGATTATTAAATCATCTCCTCGAATTTTGCTTTTAGCAAGAAAAATTGTTTACCAGCCTACTTGATTTTAAATATTAATTTTTAAACGTTCATAACTGAAAAACTATGCTAACGATTTAAAAAAGTTGTATATGTTTTTGTTACGATATGAGACTGTCTATAAAATAGTAGAATTAAAATTGAATTTTAATGTTTAAAAAAAGGTTCATCATAATTTTGAAATTTTTAATTTAAGACAGAACGAAAATTATCAATTCGATTTAAAAATGTTATTAACATTTTTTCTTAGTTTTTATGAGGATTATTGAATCAACTTTTCAAATTTTGCTTTTAGCAAGAAAATAAAAATTTCACAGCCGACTTGATTTTATATATTAATTTTTAAAGCAAAAACTACGCTAGCGATTTAAAAAAGTTGTACATCTTTTTGCTACGACATGGGACTTTCAATAAAATGGTTTTATTAAAATTGAATTTTAATGTTAAAAAAAAATGTTTCATCATAATTTTGAAATTTTTAATTTAAAACAGAACGAAAATTATCGATTCGATTTAAAAAAAATATTAACTTTTTTTCTTAGTCTTTATGATCTTTAATAAACCATCATCTCGAATTTTGCTTTTAACAAGAAAACATTTTTTGCAGCCTACTTGATTATGAATCTTAATTTTTAAACGCACGTAACTCAAAAACTAAGCAACCAATTTTAAAAACTTGTAGACGTTTTCGTTTGGTTGTAAGGCCATCTATAAAATGGTAGAATTAAAATTTTACTTTATTCAAAAAATTATGACAACAGTTTAGAAAAATATAAATAAAATAAAATCTAGTGATTAAATTTTAAAACGATATATACATTTTTCCTTAGTTGTAACGATATCTATCAAACTGTCTATTTGAATTTTACTGTTAACAAGAATGGAAAATTACACGGCCATTTTGATTAATACTTTTATAGTTACGACCTATAATTTAATAATAAAATTGACGTCCGTTCGTGGAATAAACCGCTAAGTTATGAATAAGTGGTATGTTAATAAAATTTAATGAAATTAAACGCGGCGAAATGTGCACTTGCATTAAAGCTAATCCGCAGTCACGACTCGTGCACGACTGAATTCGTTAAACGCACACACACACACACACACACATAAAGGGAATGAGCTTACATGCGCCGGAAAGGGAGGGAAAGAAAGTCACATAGGGATTACACTCGGATGATAATGCCTCAACGCGATAGATGAGAAATTGCATTTCGCCCATTAATTACTTAAGGCGGATAATCTCCGGATTTATCTTTATCTCGTCACATCTATAATGCACGGTGGATGAGAAGACGGCGATGAAATATTAAAATTAATTCTTTGTCTAGGTTCGGCTACGATCTATTCATAAATAAACACCCTCTAGCAGAATTTAATGGCACGGGTCCAATTTGTCTGGCGGGGGCGCATCTGCAGCTGAAAATTTATAAATCACAAATTAATATTTAACGAGGCCATTTCGGATGCGCCCCCACCGCCCAAAACAGGACTCGAGGAGAGGATTCTACAATTAAATTAAAACAAAAATTATGAAGGGACGGATAATTAATTAATCGGCGCGTTGATGATTTATTAAAACTGAATCGGTCTAATTGATGTTTTCAGATTAGCGCTGATACTTCATTAATCACACTTCTATATTAAGAAATGTTACAATCAATACAGTTTTAATGATATTCGGTACTGTTATTAAAAGGAAAATGTAGGTGAATTTATAATTGAACTAATTAGTTATTTAATATTAATACAGCCTAATTTGTGTTTTACTGTCAGTTTGATAATGACTTTGTAAAGGTCGAAACTATAGTTGCTGAATAAATATCGTGTGTGATATTAACAAAGTACAGTTTTATTAAATTAATTGATGAGGCTGTTGAAAATTCATTTTCACTTAACAATTTAACAGTTTTATTTGTCATTTGATAAAGTTTCTAATATTAAGATTTTTTATTCCATTTACAAAAACTAATTTAAAAGTATATGGATTATTAATTCTAAATGAATTCACAAATTTTCTAGTCAAGTTTTAAGCTGATGTTTTTTGAGATTGAAAAGTCAAAGTCGAGTTGAATGTGTCACCATTTTTTTTAGTTTGTCTTGTATCAAATATTTTCTAGTTTATCAAAAAGTGCATTAATTCTAAGTGATTTTAAAATTTTTCGAGTCAACAATTGAGCTGATGTATTTTATAGTAATTTTTCAAATTGCCTAAACTAAATCATACGAATGGTAGCTAAACTCAAAGAAACTCAAAATCAAGTTTAAAGTGTCACCATTTTGTTTTCGTCTGCTTTACATTAAACTTTAGTTTTTAATTGGTTGTAAAATTTAAAATATTCTTTAAAAAGTTTTTGACTGTATTTTTAATAAAAATTTCAATTCTTTTTGTACAAATTTTAACGGTTTAAATAAATTAAAGTTTTTAATTGATTTCAACAAATTTTTCAATTGAAGTAAATTTGGTTAAAAATCTGTAATCAAAAGTATTTTCATTATTTTAAACTTTCACATTGTTTTGTGTTTTCAAAATAGCAATTGTTTTTAAGTTTGAATATTTTTTTCTGTTTTCATTTTTAGACAATTGTTTCGTCTTTGAAAAACTTCTCACTTTTTTATTTAATAGATTAATTAATTATTCGTTTAAAATAAAGAAACAATTAAGGAAATTCTAAAAAAAAAACAATTTAAAACTTGATGACATCAAGTCTTAGTTGAAAAATTATATCAATTGAAGATTATCTAAAAAAGCAACACAGTTGAAATCTCGAAATGAAACAATTGAAAACTTTCTTAAAAATAATTAAAAACTTTATTTAAAAAAAAGTTGTGATAAGAGAAAACAATTGAAAATTTCCTTAAAAACAATGGAAAACTATGAAAACAATAGAAAATTGTTAAAAATTTAAATGAGATAAAAAAGTAAAATTTTCTTTAAAACCAGTTAAAAACTTACACAAATTAAAAAATACACAATTTAATATTTTTTCAAAAACCCAATTAAAAAGTTTAAAAAAAAAACAATTATAATATTATAATAACTTTATTTTATTGAACATTTTCTTAAAAACAATTGAAAACCTAAAAAACCTATTTTTCTTGAACATTTTCTTAAAAACAATTGAAAACCTAAGAAAAACTATTTTTCTTGAACATTTTCCTAAAAACAATTGAAAACCAATAGCAATCCTTATTTAAAAAAAAGAGATTTAGTGAAGAAACACAATTTAAAATTTACTTAAAAACAGTAAAAACTTTAAAAAACAAATAATTTTTTAAAATCTTAACATCATTAAAAAAAATTAAAAATTGTCTTAAAAATAATTTAAATCTTTATTAAAAAAACTTATAGCAACAAAAAACAATTGAACATTCATTGCCTTAAAACAGTGGGAAACTTTAAAGAACAATTATTAAATTGAAAAAAATATAAATCAAGCACTCGCTTGCTAGTCGCCATACTGCGCTGACGTACGCTCCAGAGTTTTCTATACCAGTTCGTATTTACCGTGATATCTTCTTTGAGTTTCGCAACGTGTTACTGTATTAATAGTGGTATTACCACCAACACCCACACTAACCCCTCATGATGGGGTCCGACTCCGAAGAGGAGTTTAAAATACCAAAGAAACGGGGACGAGGAAGGCCACGCCATGCGGAATCTGACAGCTCCACTTACATGTCATCATCCGAGGTAAGGCAGCAAACTAAAACGCCTCACAGTAAACAACAAACTAGCACATTTTCCGGCACCAACACCACTAACACACCCACCCCGATGGTACACTCCAAAACACAATATAGACACGCTTTCATATTTCACACGGCACACGAATTAACAAGGGTCCAAATGGCCCAAATCTGGCATAATCGACAATTCGACAACACAGCAGTAATTTTTAAAACTAAACAAGGCTTCATTGTAAAGACGAACGCGGAGAATCAGAAGATACTGAACGAATTAAACACACTAAAAGCAGAAAAAGTTATCACCAAATACTCGGCCGCGGCCTCAACCGTTACCCCAGAAAAACGCGAACCATCCACATCGTACAGCTGTATAATTAAATCGGTTGAACTGGAAATCAACGAACAGGCTATTAGCGATGAATTAACGAAAATGGGAATTGTCCACCGCTACTGTAAGCGTATAATTTCACGTGCAACTAACGAAAAAACAAGAATGATTAGAATCATAACAGCATCGCACGAGGCTTACAGTAGCCTGTTAAAAAGACAATTCCCTTACATGTGTAAGGTTTATCCAGTCGTGGAAAGCATCGCCCCCGCACCAATCCCTGTGCCGTGCAATAAATGTAATTTATTTACACACACTACAAATGAATGCACAAGCGAAGTTCAATGCACAAAATGTTACGGCGCACACACCACAGCGTCATGTAAAACATCGCTCCCTGAGAAATGCACATCCTGTAAGGAAGAGGGCCATGCTGCATGGTCCATGAGATGTAAACAACGCCCGGTGAAACCAATCGAAGGAATTCCCAACGTGAGAATACAGCTTACTAACAAGAAATCCGCGGACATTGACAAGTCATTAAAAAAAGACAGCCGCGTTCACAAATCATTTACATTGCATGACTTTATTTTAGACACCTATGCCACTGAAATAAACAAGCCTTCAGCTACGGACAGAGTTGAATTATTAAAAAAACTAAGACGCAGATTCATAGATTCATATAACATCGATACTCACGCATCATTTTCAGGTAACAGAATGTTCATCGTCATGTTTGACCTGAAATTCCCCGAAATTACCCCAATCGTTGTCCCAACAGCAGGAGTAACTACCGCAAATGTACTGGTAAGCAATGGCTAATTTACGTTTCCTCTTCTCAAACATTAATTCCCTTCAAAACAAATCCCATCTCCTATTCCATTATTTGTCAAATAATCCCATCCAAGTAAACCTCCTCGTTGAAACAAAAACTAAAAATCCATTCAATTTTAATAATTGGCGGAGTTTGCAAATTCCGTCCACAATTAGCAACTCATATCAACGAGGAGGTTCCATCGCAGCCTTTCATCCGTCAATCCCCTTCGGTAAAGCCAATCCCCCCCGCATCAATAATCCCTTAAATGAATGCCTCCACTTTACACTTCCTATCAATAATATAATCCTTCATATATTCCTTGTTTATATCCATCCTAATTCCTCTATTGACGATACTATTTTTATAAAGGCTTCATTGTTTGATTATGCATTGATTATTGGAGATTTGAACGTCAATAGTAGGAAATCCCGTCAGATCCACAATTTTTGTTCTAATTCCAATTTTGTTCAAGTCCATACTCCCCCAACATTCATAATGAATGAATCCCAATCATCCACTCCCGATATTATCCTATGCACTTCCAACATCCGCTCTCTTATTCATTCGGTCTCACTTATTCCCGATCTATGCTCCGACCACTTGTCCATCCAATTCGACCTAAATACCCAAGCACTTCCCGCTCCCCCTCCACCTCAATATATTTTCCATTACCAGAGCTGTAATATTGAAAAAGTAGCCAAGGACATTATGACAATTTTTCAAAACGAACAAGACATAAATCCTACTATTATTTCAAATTTTAACCTCTCCTTATCAAAAGCAATTTCAATGCATACTCCTAAAATTAAAAAACAATTCTATAAATACCCACTTCCTAAATTTATCCTCCGACTTTTAAAATACAAGAGACAACTTTACAGAGACATTAAATTCTACGATGACAGTTCACTCAGACAAAGATTCAATAAATTAAACAAAGAAATTAAAACACTTATTCTCGAATATAAAAAACACAAATGGACTGAAACATGTAATAAAATTAACGAAACGCACGGAAAGACATATTGGACAGAAATTAAAAAATTATCAAAATACAAACACTCCGACTATACAAACAATATTAAAGACCCAGTTGACGGTTCCATTTTGACGGACGATTTTTCGATTGCAGAAGCTCTTGCCAGACATTTAGAGTCCACATTCAAACCTACACAAAATAATGACTACGACGGAAACTTTTTTAAATTGATTAATGACTGGTACGCTTCATTTGACAAAACTCCTTTACCTCCTCCAATTGACGATTCAATAGACGAGACAGACTATTATTCAATATTACACTCTGGTAAAAATTCAGCTCCAGGTTACGATAAAATCCCCAGATTAATTCTTAAAAAACTTCCCCATGATGTTCACCTCTTCATTTTAAAAATATTTAACTTTTGCTACTCTCACCAATATTTTCCTCCCGAATGGAAACAAGGTATTATTGTTTGTATTCCTAAACCAGATAATAACCCCTCCCTCGTTTCAAGCTATCGTCCCATTACACTTCTTCCCGTTATAGGCAAACTCTATGAATCCCTCGTAAAACAAAAACTCCTACAGACATCTATTAACTCCATCCCAGATTACCAATTTGGCTTCCTTCCTAAAAAATCAACCCTACTTCCACTCTCCATTCTTACCTCCAATATTCAAACAAAACATCTCGAAGGTCAAAAATCAGCCATACTATTTCTGGACATACAAAAAGCGTTTGACACCGTTTGGCATATTGGACTCCTATACAAATGTTACCTGTTAAAAATTCCTTGTCATCTAATTATCCTAATACACAACTTCCTCTCCAATAGATCCAGCCAAGTAAGAATCCGACAATCACTTTCTCATTCCTTCCCAATTTTACAAGGCGTTCCTCAGGGCTCCCCCTTATCTCCCCTCCTGTATAACATATATTGTCATGACATATATAATCCAGATCCTACATACTTTAACCCATCACAATATCCTCTACTATTCGCCGATGACACTGCCCTTATAGCCCACGCTCCTACCCTTCAAATTGCTCAACAATCCCTCCAATCCTCATTTGACTCCATCCAAGCTTGGTGTTCCAAGTGGAGAATAAAAATAAATCCCAGTAAATCCCAACTATTTATCCCTTTTCATAGAATAACTCCACAGTCCCCTTCAATCACAATAAACCACGTAGCCATTCATCCCACATATACCTGCAAATACCTAGGCATCCTGTTCGACACAAAACTTTCCTTCAAACCCCATGCCCAATCCTTAAAAACTAAAATCAAAAACAGGGCCCGGCATTTCCGATCACTAACTTTTAAAAAAGAAGGCATATCAACTAAAACAGCCACACATATATACACATCGATATGCCGGCCCTTGTTAGATTACGGTTCAATCCTCTTCACCCAACTCCGTCCATCCGTCCTACACCACATAGAAGTGGCAGAAAGATCATCCCTAAGAACCCTTACCAAACTCCGACACCCAAATAACCCACTCCATAACCCCTCCAACGACCTATTGTATGAAATTACCCAAATCACTCCAATATCCCAGCGTATATCCAGTCTTGCCAGTAAATTTGCGAATAATCCATCTAATCGATCCTTTCTAACCAAGTTTTGTATTCCCAGAAATCCAAATATCCCTTCTAAGTATCAACATCCTCCCCTCACAATTCATCAACTCATTTGTACGAATCACACTGACAGTTAAGCTAGCTAGCAAAGAACTTTTCTTGTTATATTAAATTAAATTCAGACAGGGCAGAAAGACCACTGGTCTATAGCCCAGACGGACTAACACCACATTAATTGTCTTTGTTATGTATATATAAATGTAAAAATGTAATTGTCCGAATAAAGATCACTGTTATTATTATTATAAATCAAGTAAACACTTTAAAGAAAATCAAATTAAAATTTTCTTTAAAAACAGTTGACAACACAAATTACACAATTGATTTTTTTTACAGTTAAAAAATTTGAAAAAAAAATTTGTATTTTCTCAAAAACAATTGTAAATGTTTAAAAACAATTGTTTTTTTTTAATCGTAAAATAATTTCAAAAAGTTAAAAATATTCTTAAAAACAATTGAAAACTTAAAAATCAATTGAAATCTTTATTTAAAGAAAGAAATTTAATGATACAAAATTAACATATCCTCCAAAAGAGTAGAAAACTTAAAAAAATTGATAATTATAAAAAAAATTAAATCAGTTAAAAACTTAGAAAAAAAAAACCAATTAAAACTGCTTTTAAAAATAGTTGACCAATCAAAGTACCAAAGTTTCTTAAAAAAAAACAGTAAAATAATTAAAATAGTTGAATTTAAAAATCTCTTAATTTTTTAAAAATCTTAAAATCAGTAAACAATTGAATCGACACATTTCTGAAAATCAATGGAAAACTCTATTAGAAAAAAGATTCAATGAGAAAAACAATTGAATATTTCTTTAAAAACAGTTGTAAACTATAATAAACAATTGATAATTGTTAAAAATATAAACTCAGTTAAAAACTTTAGAAAGTGAAACTTTTCTTTATAAACAGCTAACAACCTAAAGTACACATAAAATGTTTTGTTAAAAAAATAGTTAAAAAGTTTCAATATTATTTCAATTTTTTTTAAACAAATGAAAACATTAAATTTAAAATCTACAAAAAAAATCTTAAAATCAATTGAAACGAGAGAAAAACAATTGAATATTAAAAAAAAAAACAATAAGAAATATTTAAAAGACATATGAACATTTTTGACAATATTAAATCAGTTGAAAACGAAAACATAAACAATTGAAAATTTTCTTTGTTTTTTTTTGAAAAAACAGTTAAAAACTTTTAAAATTCGTTTAAAGAATACACGTGAAAACTTCAAAAAACAATAGAAAATGAATTTTTAAATCTTAAAATGTCAGTTACAAACTTAAAAAAAATAAAACTTTCTTTAAAAACAGTACACTATTGAATTTTTTAAAAAAAATTTAAAAAAAGTTTCAAAAATAAACAATTGAACATTTTTTAAATAACAATTGAAAACTTAAAAAACAATGGATATCTTTATTTTAAAAAAGAGATTTAATGAGAAAATACAATTGAAAATTTACTAAAAACAGTTGAAAACTTAAAAAAAAATAATAATTGTCTTAAAAACAATTGAAATCTTTATTAAAACATTTATAGTGATAAAAAAACAATTGAACATTTCTTTAAAAACAGTGGGAAACTTTAAAAAACAACTAATAAATTGTTATAAAAATTAAATTAAATAAAAACTTTAAAAAAAAACTTAGAGTACACAATTAATTATTATCAAGTTAAAAACTTTGAAAAACAATTAAACATTTTCTAAAAAAACCATTGATAACTTTAAAAAACAATCAAAAACTTTATTAAAAAAGTAGTAATGAGAAAAAATCATTGAATTGAAAAACAGTAAGAAACTTTAAATCAAAAGACTGAATTTTTTGAAAATATTAAATCAGTCAAAAAACCAATTAAATACATCTTCTTTAAGGGCACGTAAGTACACAATTGATTTCTTTTTTCAAAAAGCAGTTAAAAAGTTTCAAAAATCAATTGAACATTTGCTTGAAAACAGTTGAAAGCATTGAAAAACAATGAAGTTTTTTAAATCTTAAAATCATTCACATTAAAAAAAATAAATGTTTCCTTAAAAACAGTTGAAAGCTTTATTTAAAAAAAGATATAATGAGAAAAAGGAATGAAATATTTCCCTAAAAATTCTAGGAAATTAGAAAAAAAACAATTGAAAATTGCTAAAAATTAAGTCATTTAAACTTTAGAAAATAAAACTTTTCTTTACACACAGCTAACAACTTAAAAAAACAATGGAAATCTTTATTTAAAAAAAAAGATTTAATTAGAAAAGACAATTTACTAAAAACAGTTGAAAACTTAAAAAAAAATATTTTTCAAATCTTAACATAATTAAGAAAAATTAAAAATTGTCTTAAAAACAATTGAAATCTTTATTAAAACACTTATAGTGATAATAATAATAACCTAACATACACATACATTTTTTTTGTTGAAAAAAACAGTTAAAAAGTTTGAAAATCATTTCAAATTTTTTAAAAAACAATTGAAAACTTTAAAAAACAATTTAAATTTAAAATCTACAAAAAAATCTTAAAATAAATTGAAATGGGAAAAAACAATTAAACATTTAAAAAAACAGTTAAAAACTTTTAAAAATCATTTAAACAATACACGTGAAAACTTTAAAAAACAATAAATAATTAATTTTTTTAATCTTAAAATGATTTTAAATCATTTAAAAACTTAAAAACTGAAAAAAAACCACTTAAAAATTTTCTTTAAAAACAGTTGACAACACAAATTTCACAATTGAATTTTTTTAAACAGTTAAAAACTTTTAAAAATCATTTGAACATTTTCTTAAAAACGAGTGAAAACATTAAAAGAAAACACATGAGAATTATTTTTTTAAATCCTAAAATGATTTTAAAACATTTTAAAACTTAAAAAACTAAAAAAGAAAAAACAAAAAAATCATTTAAACAATACACGTGACAACTTTAAAAAACACAAGAAAATGATTTTTTTACATTTTAAAATGATTTTGAAACATTTTAAAACTTAAAAACTAAAAAAAAAAGAATTAAAAATTTTCTTTAAAAACAGTTAACAACACAAATTACACAATTGATTTTTTCGAAACAGTTAAAAAGTTTGAAAAACAATTGAACATTAGAAGGAAATGTTAGAAAACAATAGATTTTTTAAACGGTAAAATCATTTCAAAAAATTAAAAATATTTTTAAAAACAATTGAAATCTTTGTTTAAAATAGTTACACTGAGTAACAACAATTAAAAATTTCCCTAAAAACAGTGAGAAACTTTAAGAAAAAAAACAATTGAGAATTATAAAAAAATTAAATCAGTTTAAAACTTAAAAAAAAAACAATTAAAAATTTTCATTAAAAACAGTTGACAACTTGAAATATATAATTGATTGTCATTTCAAAAATCAGTTTCAAAGTTTGAAAAACAATTAAACATATTCTTAACAACAGTTGATATTTGAAAAAAAAAACAATTGAATATTTCCCTAATAACAGTAGGAAACTTAAAAAAAAAACAAATAAAAATGTTAAATAATTATATCAGTTTAGAAACAATTAAAAATTTCTTTAAAAACAGTTGACAACTTAAAGGATACAATTTAATTGATTTTTGTTTCAAAAAAAAGTGGGAAAGTTAATAAAAAAAATTAAAAATTTTCATTAAAAACAAATTCACAATTGATTTTTTTTTAAAAAGTTAATGACTTAAAAATTATTTTAACATTTTCTTAAAAACATGTGAAAACATTAAACAAACAAAAGAAAATGACTTTTTTAACCCTAAAATGATTTTAAAACATTTTAAAACTTAAAAATTAAAAAAAAAACAATTAAAAATTTTCTTTAAAAACAGTTAACAACACAAATTGATTTTTTGAAACAGTTAAAAAGTTTGAAAAACAATTGAACATTTTCTTAATTAAGAGGAAACGTTAGAAAACAATTGAATTTTTTTAATCCGTAAAATTATTTCGAAAAATTTAAAATATTTTTAAAAACAATTGAAATCTTTGCTTAAAATAGTTACACTGAGTAACAACAATTAAAAATTTCCCTAAAAACAGTGAGAAACTTTATGAAAAAACAATTGAGAATTATAAAAAAATTAAATCAGTTTAAAACTTACAAAAAAACAATTAAAAATTTTCATTAAAAACAGTTGACTTAAAACTTGAAATATATAATTGATTTTCATTTCAAAAATCAGTTTCAAAGTTTGAAAAACAATTAAACATATTCTTAAAAACAATTGATATCTGAAAAAAAAACAATTGAATATTTCCCTAATAACAGTACTTCTTTAAAAAACAAATGAAAATTGTTAAATAATTATATCAGTTAAAAAACATGTATTTTTTTTAAACAGTTGACAACTTATTTATTTATTTATTTATTTACTTATCTTTGGATAAAGAGTACACAAATGAATTGATTATTTAAAAAAAAGTGGGAAAATTAAAATTTTCTTAAAATTAATTGAAATCTTAAAAACAATTAAAATCTTAATTTAAAAAAATATTCTTCAAATCAGTTGACAAATTAAAGAACACAATTGAATTCTAAAAAAAGCTGTGAAAACGTATGAAAAACAATTGAAAATTTAAATATTTAAATCATTTGAACATTTTCTTAAAAAACATGTGAAAACTTTAAAAAAAACACAAGAAAATGATTTTAAAACATTTTAAAGCTTGAAAATCTCTTAAAAACAATTGAAACCTTTATTAGAAAAGTTATAATGAGGAAAAACTGCTGAGAACATAACTGAATTTTTAATAGTTGAAAACTTTGAAAAACAATTGAAAAAAAAAATCAGTTAAAAACTAAAACAACTATAATATAAAAACAGTTGGCAACTTAAAGTACACAATTGATGATATTTAGAAAGTTTGATTAAAAATTGAACATATTTTTAAAAACAGTTGCAAATTTTAAAAAACAATTAATTTTTTAAATTTTAAAATCACTAAAGATACTTTAAAATTTTCTTAATAACTATTATAGTCTTTATTTACAAAAAGTTATTACATAAAAACCAATAAAAAACACTAGGAACGTTTAAAAAACAATTTAAAAAAAAATCTAAAGATATTAAATCAGTAAAAAATCAATTATTATCTTTCTTTAAAAACAGTTGACAACTTAATGTATACAATTGAATTATTTAAACAGTTAAAAAGTTATTAAAGTCAATTGAACATTAAAAAAAAACAGCTGAAAACATAAAAAAGGCAATAGAATTTTTTTAAATATAAAAATCATTAAAAGTATAAAACATTTTCCCTAAAATTTCTTATTTTTTTTGTATTTTTACATGTACATGTACACAAAAAAGGGTATATTCCTTTAATAAATAAATAAATAAATAAATAAAATATTGTAATCTTTATTTAAACAAGTAATAATGAGAAAATTAATTAAACATTTCTTTAAAAACAGTAGAAAACTTTAAAAGAAATGCAATGCAATAAAATTCAATTCAATTCAAAACAATTAAAAATTGTTAAAATAATTATTTTTTACAAAAAACATTTAGAAAGTCTAAAAATCAATTAAACGTTGTTAACTTTAATCGAGTCATAAATTTAAAAAAAATACAAACAAATTAATGTCTTGAAATCTTAGAATAAATTTTAATATTCCTTAAAAGTTTAAAACTTAAAAAACAATTCAAATCTTTATTACAAAAAAATTGTAAATGGAAAAAGTAATAGAACATTTTCTTAATTATTGAAAACTTGAAGAAACAATTGAAATCTTTATTAAAAAAGCAGTTATAATCAAAGAATAACGATTGATTTTTTTTAAATAGTATAATTTGATTAATGATTTCCTTAGGGATAGTTAAAAAAAACATTTTAAATGCTTCCTACAGAAGGACAAAAATTGAAAAGCATATTTTTAGACAATTGCTAAGAAAAATAATTTAGAATTGATTGTTAAAATAAGCTTGAGAACAGTTTAAGAAAATTATGTACAATATGCGTAGAAAACATAAAAAATGGTCAAAAATACACATTTAAAAAAACTAATGAAAATTTTCTATAAAATTAAACAACCAATTAATTATCTTATTCTATTTCATAAACAGTGTTTTATTCAACTCAATATTAGTTAGCCTATATGATATCGACAAACTTTTTTTTGAAAATCCTGCGTAAAAAGTGTGTTTATTTTTAAATAAATTATTCATATAATTATTCTCTACAATTAATAAAATCTTTATGGTTTATGTTTGAGTTTAAAACCAAATGAATATTGCAGACAATGAACAGGAAAATATTTTTTTAATCCTAGAGTACCATTTTCAAAAAATAAAATCGAATCAATTAGTCTAGCGTACTCTTGACCTACCTCAATAACTGATATATTGACCTGGTCAGGAGTACGCTAGGTCAATAATGAATTTGTTGGGGTAGGTCAAGAGTACGCTAATACGTTTATTATTTTTTTCTATAAATATCATCAGTCAATTGTGAACTATCATTATTTTACTTTTTATCAACTATCAATTATCAATTGTTTCAACTTTCAACGATTACTGAATTTCGGGTTGAGTAATGTGAATGAAATAAAATTCCTTACTTCACTTATATAAATTTATAAGTGTCATCTATTGATTCGCGTTCAGAAACCAATGAAAATTTTACCCCTGCTAGACTTTCAGGCGATGTTATGCGTGTTTTGGAATTACGCAGGATTTCTCAATTAGCCATTCCCCGCGGTATCGGCTATTAGGGCGAGGCCGAAGGGCGTTATTACATACCGGAGCATATGCACCGGTAATGAAACGACTAATTGCTCCCTAGAAGAACTACCCGAATCCATTAATTTACTAATTTGTTGGGGGATTGTGCGCAACAAAAATACACCTAATTTTAACTATATTTTTATGGGCGTAATTACGAAAATTTAACCCTTGCCATTAACATACCCAGAGCCCGGTTTAATTGTGCGGACGTTAAAACGATTATTAAAGTTTGATATTTAAATGTATCACAAAGTTGCAACCTAAAAAATTAATATCAAGAGATGATGGGAAACTACTGAGGTAATAAAAATAATCAAAATTCTTTAGTCACTAGTAAAAAATAATTGTTAAGCTAAAGATTTTGGTATAAGGTAAATTTAATGGAATTTTACATGTATTAGCCTCGTCAATTAAATATTTAAAGATTTTAGGTCTGAAACTTTATACTTAAGCTTGTATTCTTTATAAAAAGTGTTGAAAAGTGGTGGTTTACTCGTGATCGTTCTTGACTTCTGCATATTTTTTCGAATGAAAGTTTTAGCTGAGAAAATGTTTCATTTCGTAATAATCAATTGACTTGTAAGTACAGGAAATGTAGTACGACGGCCTCATCAATCTTGAACAATCTGATTGGAAAAATTTTCGCAAGCACAATAACTTATCGAAAGAAAAATATGATCGGGCGGAATTTTTCCCACCCTACCGCCGGAATTCATAATTGACGTAATGCGATATAAATTCAAATTTGCAGGCCGCGGCAATAAATATCGATCGGAGAGGGCCTTGTGTAATGTTTCGGCTTGGTGTTAAAGTCTGATGACTCTAGATGCGAAGTGGTGATTTGTTGCACGTAAATTTCGCCGAGGCGTGCATGCGAAACGGTCATCTAACCCAACAATGCGACCTGCATGGGTGTAATTATATTGCCTTTGATCTTCGCCTTTCTATAAAATAACTTAATTAATTTTTACCTGTTGCTCGACGGCGCGCTTCGATCAACTAATTATATGCACTTAATGCTTCGTCGCGTACTCGATTAATAATTATTAGTCGACTAGATGGGATTAATTAAAAATTGACGTCGGTGATGAATTGATCGGTGGGTAATGTAATCACCCAACTCAAACAACTTTATGTAGACTCGAGAGGTTGCCACTGCGGTTAAATACAATGAAGACGTTTCGTTATTGAAAATGAAGAGATAATTTCAGTCACAATTTTCTTGAATTTTTTTCAACTATTGAATTTAAAAGATGTTCATATTAGATGAAAATAATTAAAGATTTTAACTCAAATATAAAAACAATCAAGTTTTAATTTGAACCATTTAAAGTGAGGAACTTCAACATGAACAAAAATTGAATTCAATTTAAATATTTTTAAATCTACTCAAAGTATACTTTTAGTTCCTAACTAAAATACACAAATCAATCACTTTTAATAAATTAAGAAAGTTTTAAGTCGATAACATTTGTTTTAAAATTACTTTTTAATTTTAGTTATATGAAGAAGTTCGACAATGGCACAAACTCAATTTTAGTTAAATATTTTTAAATCTACATAAAGAATAAAGTTAAATTTTTATTGAAGCATAAAACACAATCAATTTTGAGTACACTTAGAATGTTTAAAGTCGATAGCATTTGTTTTTGTATTATTTTTTAACAATTGAAAGTGAAGAAGTTCAAAAATGATACAAACACAATTTTAGTGAAATATTTTTAGATTTACATAAGGAATAAAGTTAAATTGTTATTAAATCGTAAAATACAATCAATTTTGAGTAAATTTAGAAAGTTTCAAGTCGACAGCATTTGTTTTTATATTACTTTTTAACTATTGCAAGTCAAAATGTTCAAAAATGATATAAACTCAATTTTAGTTAAATATTTTTAAATCTACATAAAGAATAAAGTAACATTTTTATTGAATCATAAAATACAATCAATTCTGAGTAAATTTAAAAAGTTTCAAGTCATGGCATTTGTTTTTGTATTATTTTTTTCACAATTGAAGGTGAAGAACTTAAAAAATGGCACAAAATCTGTTTTAGTGACATATTTTTAGATCTACATAAGGAATAAAGTTATATTTTTATTGAATCATAAAACACAATCAATTTTAAGTAAATTTAGAAAGTTTCAAGTCGATAGCATTTGTTTTTGTATTATTTTTTAACAATTGAAAGTAAAGAAGTTCAAAAATGGCACAAAATCTGTTTTAGTGAAATATTTTTAGATCTACATAAGGAATATGGTTAAATTTTTATTGAATCATAAAACACAATCAATTTTGAGTAGATTTTGAAAGTTTCAAGTCGATAGCATTTGTTTTTATATTACTTTTTAACTATTGCAAGTGAAGATGTTCAAAACTGATACAAACTCAATTTTAGTGAAATATTTTTAGATTTACATTAGGAATAAAGTTAAATTTTTATTGAATCAGAAAACATAATCAATTTTGAGTAAATTTTGAAAGTTTCGAGTCGATAGTATTTGTTTTTATATTATTTTTTAACAATTGAAAGTGAAGAAGTTCAACAATGACACAAAATCTGTTTTAGTGAAATATTTTTAGATCTACATTAGGAGTAAAGTTAAATTTTTAATGAAGCATAAAATACCATCAATTTTGAGTAAATTTAGAAAGTTTCAAGTCGATAGCATTTGTTTTTGTATTACTTTTTAACTATTGCAAGTGAAAATGTTTAAAAATGATACAAAATCTGTTTTAGTGAAATATTTTTCAATCTACATAAAGAATAAAGTTAAATTTTTATTAAATCATAAAATACAATCAATTTTGAGTAAACTTAGAAAGTTTCAAGTCGATAGCATTTGTTTTTATATTACTTTTTAACTATTGCAAGTGAAGATGTTCAAAAATGATAGAAACTCAATTTTAGTGAAATATTTTTAGATTTACATTAGGAATAAAATTAAATTTTTATTAAATCAGAAAACATAATCAATTTTGAGTAAATTTTGAAAGTTTAAAGTCGATAGTATTTGTTTTTATATTATTTTTTAACAATTGAAAGTGAAGAAGTTCAACAAAGGCACAAAATCTGATTTAGTAAAATATTTTTAGATCTACATAACGAATACAGTTAAATTTTTATTGAAGCATAAAATACAATCAATCTTGAGTAAATATAGTAAGTTTCAAGTCGATAGCATTTGTTTTTAAATTACTTTTTAACAATTGAAAGTGAAGAAGTTCAAAAATGGGACAAAATCTGATTTAGTAAAATATTTTTAGATCTACATAACGAATACAGTTAAATTTTTATTGAAGCATAAAATACCATCTATTTTGAGTAAATTTAGAAAGTTTCAAGTCGATGGCATTTGTTTTCGTATTATTTTTTAGCCATTACAAATGAAGAAGTTAAAAATGACACAAACTCAATTTTAGTTAAATATTTTTAAAAATACAGATAATTTTTGATTGATGCATAAAATACAATCAATTTTGAATACATTTAAAAAGTTTCAAATCGATGGCATTTGTTTTTGTATTAATTTTTAACAATTGAAAGTGAAGAAGTTCAAAAATGGCACAAAATCTGTTTTAGTGAAATATTTTTAGATCTATATAAGGAATAAAGTTAAATTTTAATTAAAGCATAAAATACAATCAATTTTAAGTAAAGTTACCAAGTTTCAAGTCGATAGTATTTGTTTTTGTATTATTTTTTTACTATTAAAAGTGAAAAAGTTCAAAAATGGCACAAAATCTGTTTTAGTTAAATATTTTTAGATCTACATAAGGAATAAAGTTAAATTTTTATTGAAGCATAAAACACAATCAATTTTGAGTACACTTAGAATGTTTAAAGTCGATAGCATTTGTTTTTGTATTATTTTTTAACAATTGAAAGTGAAGAAGTTCAAAAATGATACAAACACAATTTTAGTGAAATATTTTTAGATTTACATAAGGAATAAAGTTAAATTGTTATTAAATCGTAAAATACAATCAATTTTGAGTAAATTTAGAAAGTTTCAAGTCGACAGCATTTCTTTTTAAATTACTTTTTAACTATTGCAAGTCAAAATGTTCAAAAATGATATAAACTCAATTTTAGTTAAATATTTTTAAATCTACATAAAGAATAAAGTAACATTTTTATTCAATCATAAAATACAATCAATTTTGAGTAAATTTAGAAAGTTTCAAGTCATGGCATTTGTTTTTGTATTATTTTTTTCACAATTGAAAGTGAAGAACTTAAAAAATGGCACAAAATCTGTTTTAGTGACATATTTTTAGATCTACATAAGGAATAAAGTTATATTTTTATTGAAGCATAAAACACAATCAATTTTAAGTAAATTTAGAAAGTTTCAAGTCGATAGCATTTGTTTTTGTATTATTTTTTCAAAAATGGCACAAACTCAATTTTAGTTAAATATTTTTGATCTACATAAAGAATACAGATAATTTTTTATTGATGCGTAAAATACAATCATCTTTGAGTAAATTTAGAAAGTTTCAAGTTGATGGCGTTTGTTTTTATATTACTTTTTAACTATTGCAAGTGAAGATGTTCAAAAATGATACAAAATCTGTTTTAGTGAAATATTTTTAGATCGACATAAGTAATAAAGTTAAATTTTTACTGAATCATAAAATACAATCAATTTTGAGTAAATGTAGAAAATTTTAAGTAGGCAGTGTCCTTAGAAAATCCAATGAAAAGAGAAGATTATTTCAATTGGATTTTTTTTTTGTCCGAGCTGTAAAGAAATAGAAAAACAATTGCTACAAACACGATTTCTTCAATATATATTAAGAAATACATTCGTCTTTAAGACTCTTTAAAAAATTATAAAGAAACCATCTCGAAATTCTTAGAAAATCTAATGAAAAAGAGAAAATAATTTCATTGAGGATATTTTTGTTAGAGCTGTAAAAAGAAAAGAAAAACAATTGCCACAAACACTATTTCTTTGATATCTATTAGAAAATATATACTGATCTTCAAGGCTCTTTAAAAA
Source organism: Ontholestes murinus (assembly GCA_963969525.1). NCBI lineage: Eukaryota > Metazoa > Arthropoda > Insecta > Coleoptera > Staphylinidae > Ontholestes > Ontholestes murinus. The sequence goes on along the minus strand of OZ018390.1, from coordinate 74,873,621 downwards.
TTTATAGAAAATCCATCTCTAAATTCTTAGAAAATCCAATGAAAAATTAGAAGATAATTTAAATTAAAATTTCTTTGTTCGAGCTGTAAAAAAATTAAAAAAAAAAACAATTTCCACAAACACAATTTCTTCAATATATGTATAAAAATACATTTATCTTTAAGACTATCCAAAAAATTATAAAAAATCCATCTCTAAGTTCTTAAAAAAATCCAATGAAAAAGAGAAAATAATTTCAATTGGATTTTTTTTGTTGCTGTAAAGAAATAGAAAAACAATTGCCACAAACACGATTTCTTTAATATATATTAAGAAATACATTCGTTTTTAAAATTTATTTAAAAAATATAAAGAAACCATCTCGAAATTCTTAGAAAACCCAAAGAAAAAGAGAAGATAATTTCATTGAGAATATTTTTGTTCGAGCTGTAAAAAAATAGAAAAACAATTGCCACAAACACGATTTCTTCAATATCTATTAAGAAAAATATTCAACTTTAAGGCTCTTTTAAAATTTATAGAAAATCCACCTCTAAATTCTTAGAAAATTTAATGGAAAATTTGAAGATAATTTCAATTAAAATTTCTTTGTTCCAGCTGTAAAGAAAAAAAAAACAATTGCCACAAACACAATTTCTTCAATATATGTTAAAAAATACATTCGTCTTTAATAATCTTTAAAAAATTATAGAAAATCCTTCTTTAAATTCGTAGAAAATCCAATAAAATTGAGAAGATAATTTCAATTAAAATTTTTTTGTTCGAGCTGTAAAAAAATAAAAGAACAATGGCCATAAGCACGATTTCTTCAATATTTATTTAAAAATACATTCATCTTTAAGGCTATTCAAAAAATTATAGAAAATCCGTCTCTAAATTCTTAGAAAATCTAATGAAAAAGAGAAGATAATTTCAATTGGATTTTTTTGTTCCAGCTGTAAAGAAATAGAAAAACAATTGTCACAAACACGATTTCTTCAATATATATTAAGAAATACATTCGTCTTTAAGACTCTTTAAAAAAATTATAGAGAAACCATCTCGAAATTCTTAGAAAATCCAATGAAAAAGAGAAGATAATTACATTGAGAATATTTTTGTTCGAGCTGTAAAATAAAAATAGAAAAACAATTGCCACAAACACGATTTCTTCAATGTCTATTAAAAAATATATTCATCTTTAAGAATCTCTAAAAATTTATAGAAAATCCATCTCTAAATTCTTAGAAAATCCACTGAAAAATTAGAAGATAATTTCAGTTAAAATTTCTTTGTTCGAGCTGTAAAAAAATAAAGAAACAATTGCCAGAAACACAATTTCTTCAACATATATATACAAATACATTTGTCTTTAAGACTCTCTAAAAAATTATAGAAAATCCATCTCTAAGTTCTTAGAAAATCCAATGAAAAAGAGAAGATAATTTCATTGAAAATATTTTTGTTCGAGCTGTAAGAAAAATAGAAAAACAATTGCCACAAACACGATTTCTTCAATTTTTATTTAAAAATACATTCGCCTTTAATAACCTTTAAAAGATTGTAGAAAATCCAGCTTTCAATTCTTAGAAAATCCAATCAAGATTAGAAGATAATTTCAATTGGATTTTTTTTTGTTCCACCTGTAAAGAAATAGAAAAACAATTGCCACAAACACGATTTCTGCAATATATATAAAGAAATACATTCGTCTTAAAGACTCTTTAAAAAACTATAAAGAAACCATCTCGACATTCTTAGAAAATCCAATGAAAAGAGAAGATAATTTCATTGAGATTATTTTTGTTCGAGCAGTAAAAAAAAAATAGAAAAACAATTGCCACAAACACGATTTCTTCAATATCTATTAGAAAATATATTCATCTTTAAGGCTCTTTAAAAATTTATAGAAAATCCATCTCTAAATTCTTAGAAAATCTAATGGAAAATTAGAAGATAATTTCAATTAATATTTTTTTCGTTCGAGCTGCAAAAAAATTAAAAAAACAATTGCCACAAACACAATTTCTTCAATATATATAGAAAAATACATTTGTCTTTAAGACTCTCTAAAAAAATTATAGAAACTTCATCTCTAAGTTCTTAAAACATCCAATGAAAAAGAGAAGATAATTTCAATTCGATATTTTTAGTTCCAGCTGTAAAGAAATAGAAAAACAATTGCCACAAACACGATTTCTTCAATATATATTAATAAATACATTCGTCTTTAAGACTATTTAAAAAATTATAGAGAAACCATCTCGAAATTCTTAGCAAATCCAATGAAATAGAGAAGATAGTTTCATTGATAATATTTTTGTTCGAACTGTAAAAAAAATAGAAAACCAATTGTCACAAACACAATTTCTTCAATATATGTTAAAAAATACATTCGCCTTTAATAATCTTTACAAAATTATAGAAAATCCATCTTTAAATTCTTAGAAAATCCAATGAAGAAGAGAAGATAATTTCAATTACAATTTTTTTGTTCGAGCTGTAAAGAAATAGAAAAACAATTGCCACAAGCACGATTTCTTCAATATCTTTTAAAAAAATACATTCATTTTTAAGATTTTATAATAAATTACACTAAATTCTAGAAAAATCTAAAGTAAATAAGGAGATTTCTTCATTAAATGCATAACTACTTCTGAATCCATTGCACTTAATTAAGTTACACGAGAATACAATACGAACGAAACAATTAGTCTGGGGGAATCGTTATATATCAAGACTTATTATTTTAAACGTCTGGCAATTAATTTTCATTTAACTCGGCTCGCTCCGGCGCCGTTTCATATTCATATCCGTTATTAATTACTTATTCGCAGGAAGGAAAACTTAAAAGCTACAATCGGTTTTTACAGAGTAAATTATCTAATAGAAAATATTAAAATATAACAATAAATAAATTTTATAATATGTATGGATTTAAAATTTAATCATAATTATAGTTGCGACCGTTACTATGTGGTAATTCATAATGAACACTTATCAAGATAATGATCGTCAAAAGTCGAAACTTAAGTCGTACACATTGTAATATATTTATATATTATAATAAATTATAGTGGTTAAAAACATAATAAGTGTTTTATTCAGTGATTTAAAATTTATTGTATTTTCTTTTTCATAACATTAAGAAATAAAATAACAATCAATTTCTAAATTATTTTCTGTTTTTCTTTAAACCAATTGTGTTTTAATCCGCATAAAACTCCACCATTTTTTTACGTATATACGCACGTATATATTTAAGGATGAAATGTTATGAATATTTGAAACGGAATCTACGTAATGCCCGGAAGCGGGTAATATCCTCGGCGGATGATTTTTTATAGAATTTTTAATTCCGACTGTCTGCGCCGAAAATCAATATTTGATACCGCGATTAAGGGCTTATCTTATGAAGAGCGGCCCTCGCCTCCCTCTACGCCACCCCACGCACCCTCGGCTGGCTGACTAAATATGATAGCGGCAAATTAAAAAAAAAAAATCGAGACGAATGATGTGCGAGGTTATCGTACGGTTTCATTAGATTGAATTGAACCGAAAACGAGAATTATTCGGTCGAACGGAATGCTGAATATACGAATAATACGGCTGTAGGATCTAGTGATCGATGGTTAATTACTACGAGGGCTTTCCGGAAAGTATTACGCGATTCCATAACATTTTCTCCATACACATCTAATATCGCAAGAAGCCTAATTAATCAAAGCCCTAACATCACAACTTTATTGTCTTAAACATTATAAATACCCACATAAACCGCATAGTAAATACCAACAATACGAAATTTTCCACATAGATAGTTGAAGTACAACTAAACATATTAGCACACATCCGGCGGCTATTCGATTCACCAGCGCTCCGCACGGTAAAAACTTGTACTACTTTCCTACCACCCCTCGTATTATAAGATATCTGCTACTATAAAGAAAGGATTTCGTATAATTTCCTATATCTTCTACAATAAACTGGGATTATATATTTTATATTTGATAAAAATATTATTTGTGTTTATTGTAGGTGTAAGCCTCGACTCGGTAATAAAATAAAAAAAACGTTATGTGTTTTTTTATGTTCCTGATAACGACGTTTGAAAATTACACGCACATAAAGTCTCCTTTTTGGGATCGCTGGCATAATTTCCGGCATTGTTGACACTTTCGGGATTTTTTTACGGTAATTTACGGCATCGCAAAAGATGTTTAAGAAATGTTATAGAAGGGTTTATATACAATAAATTGTAAACTTGTATAAAGGAATAACAAAGGAAAAAAATAATAAATTTAAAAATAAAAAACATTCTAGTAATTTGGATTAAAAAAAAATTGGAAAATTCCATAAATTTCAAAGAATAATTGCTAGAATATTAGAGACCTTCTAGAACCTTTTAAAATTTAGAAAATTCTAAAAATCTGAGAAAGAGAAACTGCTGAAATATTCTAGATCCCTGGAAGAAGGGTTTTAAAGAAAAATGTTTGGAATATTTTAGAAAATTGGCAAATAAACTGCAGAAATTTTGCAAACAATTATAAAGCCCACGATTAAAGTATTTTGCAATTTTAAAATTATTATTATCTACTGAAAAAGATTCTAGAAAATTGGATTGAATACGTTGGAAAATTCAAGAAAGTTCTAAGAAAAATTCGTGAAATATTAGAGACAAACTGGAGCTTTTTTAAATTTAAAAAAACTTAAAATCTGGAAGATAAACTTTTGAATAAGATGCGCACTAGATAATTCTAGAAAGAAAAAACAAATATTTATAAAATACTCCATACATTTTAGAAACTTTTCGCAATTAAAAAATTTTAAAAATCTGGAAAGAAATTGTCAAAAATTGTCTAGAATCTGGGGAATTTCTGGAAATTGGGAAGATTAATTGTTAGAATCTTCAGGGAAATTCTAGAATGATAGATTACAGCGATTAGTGATAATAGGGATGATAGATGATAGAGATGACAAATGATAGAGAAGACAGATGACAGTGATGACGCACGGCAGATGAAAGAGATCACAAATATAAATGATAGAATATAACCGATGACAGAGATTACAGTTGACATAGATGACAATGTTGACATCTAAAAAGAATGAAATATGACAGAGAAACAGATGGCAAAAATGACGGGCGATAGAGATAACAGTGAACAGTGAACAAATCATAAGGAATAGCCTTTTTGCGTAAACCTCATAGTTTTCGAGTAAAATATAGGGAAAGTACTATGATGGGCACATCACCATTTTTTTGTCTATTATCATCTTTTGATGTCAATGATGTCATCTGTTATTTCCCATCTATCATTTATTATTTGCCATTGTCATCTGTAACCTACCATCTCTAATCTGCAATTTGTCGTTTATTATCTTTATCTATGACAAGTTATCTCTCATCTGTCAGCTGTTATAAGTTGTTTATCATCAGCCATTTGACTTATGTTATTATATATCTTATCTAGTTTATATTATTGATTATATTTGTTATCTTTTGATATTAGGAATGTGACCTGTCATTTGCCATCTATCTTTTATGAGCTGTTAGATATCTTCTATTTTCTGTAATCTAACATCTCTTATTTGTCATTTTTCATAAAATATGCCATGTCTAATCTGTCATCTGTTATCCATCATCATTTATCATTTGTTCCATTTTAAATATTATCTGTCATTTATTTTGCTCTATTATTTCATATCTATGTTTTATAATATGTCACTTCGTTTGATATTTGTTATCTCTTATCATTATCTGCTATCTGTGATGTCTTCTTTGTAATCGGTTATCCGTCATCGTTATCTTTTGTCATCTATTAATTTTCATCTGTCATCTGTTCATATATAATCTGTCATTTTCTAATTGCCATTCTTACCAGCTATGTTATTTGATAGATATTTTAAATTATCTTGCATTGTCATCTCTTACCTGTCTTCTCTTATCTGTAATCTGTTGGCTGTTTTCTATCATTTCTTATCTGTCATCTATCTTGGCACCTGTTTTTATCATTATCTGCTATCTGTCATATTTTCTTTGTAACGAGTTTTCCGCCATTGTTTTCTGTCATCTAATGTCATATATTAATTTTCATCTGTCAGCTGTCTGTGTATTACTCATCATTTCCTAATTGTCATCTCCTACAATCTATGTTATTTAATAGATATCTTCAATCATTTAACATTTATCTGTTATGTGTTATCTGTTATTTATCATCAGTCATTTGTTATCTATCAGTTATAATACATAATCTTGCGTACCATTTATTACTTTTAATATTTTATGACGTCTTTTTTGATCTATTATATTTTATAACCAGTTAATGACATTTTTTATTTGACATTATTATTATTAGATGCCATCTGTCATATCTTCTCTGTAATCAGTTAAGCGACATTGTTATCTGTCGTGTGAAATTTGTGGTCATCTATTAATTTTCATCTGTTATCTGCCTATGTATTATGTGTTACTTGTTAATTGGCATCTCTTACTGTGTATGTCATTTGATATATGTCTTCTATCATCTGCTATTCTGCTATTGTCATTTATTTACTGGTTTTCTATTATTTGTAATCTATCTGCTGTTTTCTATCATCTCTATTAGGTCATCTGTCATCATGGCATCTTATATTTATCATCGATGATTTATTATCTGTCAGTTATAATATACAATCTCATTTACCATCTGTTATTTCAAATAAAATCTGTTAACTATTTTCATCTATTATTTGACATCTATCGTCCAGTTTTTATAATAAATCACTGTTATTTTTTATGAAATTTTCATCTTTCTGTAACCAGTTATGCGTCATTGTTTTCTGTCATCTGTCATCTATTGTCATCTATTAATTTTATCATCATTCGTATTATCTGTTATTTATTAATTGTCATCTCTTATCATCTAAGTTATTTGCAATCTATTTTCTATAATCTGTCATTGTCATCAGCGATCTGTCTTCTCATACTGCAATCTATTTGCTGTTTTTTATAATCTCATTTCTGTCATCTGTTATGGCATTTTGTCTTCTCGAATCTGCAATATGTTTGCTGTTTTTTTTTTATAATCTCTATTCTGTCATCTGTCATAGCATCTGTTATTTATCAAAGTAATTTGTTTTTGGCCAGCGATAATAACAATCTCGCATGCCATTTACCATTTCAAATATTGTCTGTCATCTTCATTTATTATTTGATATCTATAATTAATCTTTTATAATATGTCTCTGCCATTCGTTATCTGACATTTTTGTCATTGTGTGTCATCTCTCATATCTTCTCTGTAAGCAGTTATTAGTCATCGTTATCTGTCATCTAATATCTGTTGTCAACTGTCATCTATCTATGAATTATGTGTCATTTGTTAATTGTTATCTCTTACCATCTATGTCTTTTGATATTTATCTTCCCTTATCTGTTATCTCACTTATCAACTTCCGTAGATCCAATTGAATTATTAGCCAAAATACCTAAAGAAAATAGCAGTCCAGAATATTATAAATTTATTTTAAAGTATCTTATGCAAAAGTCTAAATTGTGTGCAATACAAATGAAATCGAATTAAGATATATATGGTTTTAATATCTACACAATTGAACTTGTATTAGATTTGTTAATCTCACCCTTAATTATGAGTCTAATTAACGTATCCGAACTAATGCATTCCCAAAAGTACTAAAAATTGCAAAATGTATATTAATTCCAAAAAAGGTGATCCCGACGATATAAATTTTTTTAGACCAATTCATATTCTACCAATCCTGCTGAAGATTTTTGAAAGTATACTTAAAGAACAAGTATCGAATTACTTCGAACAATTTGCTATTGATAATGGTTACATTGTAACCGAAATGTACATCTAGCATTTAATAAAATAAGTGAAAAAAGTGCCAAACTGTCTTTTACTCATACTTCGAACAAAATAAGTCATAATTTGGTTTTAGACTTGGACTATCCACCATAACAGCTATGCTGGAATTTATTAACAACTGTGTCGATTTATTTGAAATGAAGCAGTTATTGTCTGTAACTTTTAGGACTTAAGTAGAGCTTTTGATTGTGTACTCTATACAGAAAACTCTATTTCTATAATTTTAGTTTCTTTGTCTTTGAGAGCCAACAAACTGTTTACAGAGAAAAAAACTGAGAGTATCTAAATATCTGCAATCTCTCAGCTTTTTCTATCATCCATCTGTTATTTGTCATAGCATCTGTTATCTCTCATCTGCCATCTGTTAATTGTCATCAGTCATTTATTATCTGTCTGCTATAATATATTTTCTCGCGTCCAATGTGGTATTTTAAATATTATCTATTATTTGTTTTGATCTATAATTTGACATCTGTTTATTATGACTTTTGTTAATTGTCATCTCTTATTATCTATGTAATCTTCTATCACCCATCATTGTCATCTGCCACCTCTCTTTTCTTATCTGCAATCTGTGAGCTGTTTTTGATCATTTCTATTTTGGCATTTGTCATTGCATCTGTTTTCTATCATCTGTAATCTGTTATTTATCATCAGTCATTTGTTATCTGTCAGTAATAATATAGAATATGACATACAATTTACCAATTTAAATATTATCTACCATCTGCTTTGATCTATAATTTGACATTTATTATCTACATTTTATCTAGCATTTAAAATCATTATCTGTTATCTGTCATGTCTTCACTATAATCAGTTATCGTTGTCTGTCATCTGTTGTCATATATCAATTTTTGTCATTTGTCTATGTAATATCTGTCATTTGTTAATTGTCATCCCTTACCATCTATGTTATTTGCTATCTATCTTCTATGATCTGTGATTGTCATCTCATACATGTGTTCTCTTATCTGCAATCTGTAAGCTGTTTTTTTTTTTAATCTCTATTCTATCATCTGTCATTGCATCTATTACCTATTATATATTATCATCGGTCATTTGTTATCTATCATTGACAATATACAATCTCGCTTACCATTTAAATATATTATCTATCACCTGTTTTAATCTATTATTTGACATCTATCATCTATCTTTTATAATAAGTTACTGTCGTTTGTTATCTGACATTTAAAATCGTTATCTGTTATCTGTCATGTCTTCGTTATAATCAGTTATCCGACATCATTATCTTTCATCTGTTGTCTTCTATCGATGTAAAATCTGCCATTATTTTTTTTGTCATCTGCCACCTATTTCCTTTTATCTGCAATCTATCAGCTGTTTTCTACCATCTCTATTCTGTTATCTATTATCTGTAACATGTTATTTATCATCAGACATTTGTTATCTATCAGTCATAATATATTACCTCGAGTATCATGTGGCATTTTAAATTTTATGTCATCTGTTTTAAACTATTATTTGACATCTAACATATACTTTTTATTATAAGTCAATGTCATTAGTTATCAGTCATTTAAAATCATTATCGGCTATCTGTCATCTATCAATTTTGTCATCTGACTATCCAATATCTGTCATTTATTTCTTCTCTCATCTCTTACCATCTATGTTATTTGCTATCTATATTCTATCATTTGTCTTTTAATCTGCCACCTGCCTTCTCTTATCTGTAATCTGTTAGCTGTTTTTATCATTTCTATTGTGTCATCTGTCATTGCATTAAAATTATCTGTCATCTGTTTTAATCGATAATTTGATATCTATCGTCTATATTTAATTATAAGTCACTGTCATTTGTCTCTTAAGGAATTGTGTTTAAAATTGCAAAATGTATAAAAAAATTAACGCACTTTAAGAATTTTATCGAAACAATTGATTGCGCTTAGCTGGAAACAAAATGGCGTCGCTTGAAATATAAAATAAAGTCCAAAATTGCATTCAGTGGATATAAAAATTGTTTTTAAAAGAATCTCTTGAGGAATTGTCCTTAAAATTGCTAAATATATAAAACATTAATGCATTTTAAGGACTTTATCGAAACAATTGATTGCGCTTAGCTGGAAACAAAATGGCGGCGCTTCAAATGTAAAATAAAGTTCAAAATTGCATTCAGCGAATATAAAAATTGTTTTAAAAAAAACCTCTTAAGGAATTGTCCTTTAAATTGCAAAATATATAAAACATGAACGTAATTTGAGGATTTTTTGGAAACAATTGATTGCGCTAAGCTGGAAACAAAATGGCGTCGCTTGAAATATAAAATAAAATCTAAAATTGCATTCAGCGGATGTAAAATTTGTTTTTAAAAGAACCTTTTAAGGTATTGTCCTTAAAATTGCAAAACATATAAAACATGAACGCATTTTTAAGATTTTATCGAAACAGCTGATTGCGTTTAGCTGAAAACAAAATGGCGCCCCTTGAATTAAAAAATAAAGTCCAAAATTGCATTCAGCGAATATAAAAATTGTTTTTAAAAGAACTTCTTAAGGCATTGCCCTCAAAATTGCAAAATGTATAAAACATTCATGCACTTTAAAGGAATTTATCGAAACAATTGATTGCGCTTAGCTGGGAACAAAATGGCGTCTCTTGAAATGTAAAAAAAAGTCCAAAATTGTATTCAGCGAAAATAAAAATTGTTTTTAAAAGAACCTCTTAAGGAATTGTCCCTAAAATTGCAAAATATGAAAAACATTAACGCAATTAAAGGTTTTTATCGAAATAAGTAATTGCGCTTAGCTGGAAACAAAATGGCGTCGCTTGAAGTATAAAATAGAGTCCAAAATTGAATTCAGCGAATATGAAAATTGTTTTTATAAGAACCTCTTAAGGCATTGCCCTTAAAATTGCAAAATGTATAAAACATTAATGCACTTTAAGGATTTTATTGAAACAATTGATTGCGCTTAGCTGGGAACAAAATGGCGTCGCTTGAAATGTAAAAAAAAGTCCAAAATTGCATTCAGCGAAAATAAAAATTGTTTTTAAAAGAACCTCTAAATGAATTGTCCTTAAAATTGCAAAATATATAAAACCTTAACGTATTTTAAGGATTTTATCGAAACAATTGATTGTGCTTAGCTAGAAACAAAATGGCGTCGCTTGATGTATTAAATAAAGTCAAAAATTGCATTCAGGGAATATAAAAATTGTTTTTAAAAGAACCTCTTAAGGAATTGTCATTAAAATTGCAAAATATATAAAGCATTAACGTGCTTTAAGGATTTTATCATAACAATTGATTGCGGTTAGTTGGAAACAAAATGGCGTCGCGTCTTGTTTTTAATTTTCTGTAAATTATCAAAAGCAGTTTAAATTTGTAAGCAATAATTTAATCACGGTGTTTTAGTTTGTAAATTATTGTATATGTAGGGTGGGTGGGTGGCCACTATCCCACCCTTTAATCCATACATCATAAGTAATGTATTTTGTCAAATAATTTTAAAACATTACTAGAAAATATACAAGTATACAATTTTTCTACAGTTCCAGAAATCCCTTGATCGATAAACAGAAGTTCAAATAATTTTTTTAACTATTATATAAGCTAATTTTAATATCGAACTATTTGAATTGTCTTGATTTCGCAAAACTAATTTTGATGTTAACTTTTTAGTTTAAGTTTTTTATGCTAGTGTTTTCTCTAGAATTAGAAGGCTATTTAATTTTAAAAACAAATTTTTATTGGTAAGAAAATCTCGGTACACGTTCAGATAATTCCACGTTATGCGAAATATCGAAATTTGCAATTTAAAAATGTTGATATTTCGCGTCGCGCCCGTGCATAATATTTACGGCGCGCGGGGCGAGATTACGGGCCCTCGTACCGAATGGGGCCAAATTACGGTTCTTGAAAATTTACGAGAATTATATTCACGACCAGGGAATACTGCCAACTTATTCCGAATTTCATTCAAAGTTTCCCTCATAGTCGCGACTAGCGAGTGAGAGATTAAATTTTAACAAACAATTTGCATATATGCACACACACACTGTTGATTGTGCACTGAAAATAAAAACAAATGGTCGCGTTTTAACGTAGCCAGATTTATGATTTATGTCAGGATATTAAAGCGTTTATGTAGTTCGGTGAAGATAAACAATAAACGTGCTCGTGTTCATTTTCATAACTGGATGTATCAATGTGTACCTGATAATGCAAACACTGGAACGGAACTGTGCGGAGTGCGCATAAATTTGCGGTTTTATTTTAATTAATTCACTCCTCGTTAATGTATTTAATGTAGTGTAGAAACTAAACAAGTCAGTTATCACTTGTTGTGTTTCATATTTATTTTATCAGGTAAACAAGCACGTGTTTCGATTGTTACAAATCAAGAGTGTAGAACAACAAGTATTTAATATAAATTCTATCTATCTATTCTATCTTGAATAATAATTTATTTAGTTTCTTTGTAATAAAATCTAATTTTGGGTTTGTAGGAGATATTACTTTGTAATAAAATCAAATTTTTGTTTTTGGAGAAGATGTGCTTATTATTAAAACAAAACTATGGAATCACAATAGAAAATGTTAAATTTTTATTGTTCTGGAGATTAGTATGAATATTCAAGTAGATAAACGTCCATAACAAAAAAATAAACGAGAGGCAGAATTTATACGAGCGGCAAAATTTCTGTATTTCAATCAACTTGTTTTAAGTTTTTTTTTTTTTCAAAATAAAATTTCTTAATTAAACACTTAATTTCATTTCACTAAAATAAATGAGAATTTAATTAATTGTAAAATGTCTTGTTTAATTGTAATTTGTGGTACATCTTCAATATAATAAAGGAGGAAACAGTTGTAAATCAAAGTTATAGTGTCTCCTTCTATGAAATTTCTTGTGTATTGATTTTATTTAAATATTTTCTTCTGTTCAAAATCTAAACAGATAGGATTGTGAGAGGGGAAAAAAATGTTAATAATCCGAGGAAATTAAACGTCTGCCCTATAAAATATCTCCAGAGGAGGGTGAGAAAGGGTGGCGCGAAAAGTGTACGTGCTGTATCATTAATGTCTCGCCGCCACCTTTCCCGCTTTCATGTACAACACTATCTGCCTTTCCTTTACTTTCCCTTCCCCGCCGTGTCTCGAGGGATATCCCTAACGGGGCGACCGAAAAGGGATTGCGCGAGGTGGTTCGTGGTGGTGCGGGAGGAAGAGGAGGAGAAGGGTAGTATCGCACGTTTTTTTTAACTCCATTCACCGGCTTTCCTCGCTCAGGGGTGGTTTGAAAACCGTCAATGGATTAATTAAAACGGTTATAATCTGGAGGCATTTAGGGATAGGAATGGGGAGGAGAGTGCTTCGGCTAACCAAATCCATTCCGAAGCACTGCGGGTATTGGAAAAGGATGCGTATTTTTTTTACCTCTTCGAATTTCTGGATAAAATTAGATATAACCATTGATTAATTTATGAAAAAAAAATCTTCTACAACACAAACTATCAAGACCAAAACCATTCATAATTATATTTTCATTATTACTCATTTAAAAAGGTATGGATGTTAAGAATCTTATCTGTACATTTTCAATTTGATTCTTGAATGTTAATTGATGTGGTTACCAAGTACTTATGGTGTTTACTTGATATTAAAGATTTATTAATATGTAATGAACACTTTTATGAACAGCACTGCAATTACAGTATAACTAGTACACATATACAACACATTAATTCCTGAAATTACAACATAATTGCATAACAATAAACCACTAAATTTAAGGAAAAACTGAAGAACACACACTCACTCACGTGTTTACTATTACTATTCTATTTGACTATTATTCTATTTGACACAACTAACACAACAACTGAAACCTAATGACAATGCATAGTGAAGAGCTGAAGAGTGAACCATTCCTCACACATCCCTCTTCCAAATGACTCCATGTATCCATAATATTAGTGCACAGCAAACCCCTATTATAACCACCCTTCCTCTCTCTCTACCGAACCGCGTTCGTCTCTGGAGGATAAAAGTCTTGCAAAAATCCCAAAGTGTCTCCAACATAGGCAACATTACTGTGAATAGTTACGAAATGGGCAGTTGCCAGTAGACAATTAGTCAGTTGACGTAATAAGAATATATTCTTGCAAAGTTTACTAGACAGTTCTGTTTCAAGTTTGTACCAGGTAAACTTACTGTCTACGCCCCTAAAATTTAGTTAAATGTTAAATTTCAATGAACACATTACCTGTTGTAAATTACTGGGGCTTGTTTCCAGTTAACTTATTTCCCTGTGTGATGGAATTACTACTAGACTTTAGGACAGTCTGGCACAAATGTCCAAAAAGCCAACATCCTTATTCGAGTATATTCTACTCCAATCTACTAAGTTTAAATAACATACAAATCTATTTCTATTAGTTATTCACCGGTGAAACCGGTGTGCCTTTAAATGCGAAGCCCAAGTATTTAAATTCCCCTCCCCCTCTCAATCGTCCCCCTCCTTCTGTTCCAAATAACCCACTCTTCCTTCCCTTCCCCTATTCCTAAATCGCATCCACTTTGTTTTCCATGAATTCACTTGTAGTCTTCTTTTGCACTTCTCCACTCTCTACATAACCACTTTTATCTCTTCCCAATCTTTAGCCATAAGCACCATATCATCCATATACGTCAGCTTACATACCTTCGTTTTTGAAAGTCTTATTTTCCTCTCCATATTTAATTAGGTAACTCTCCGAACTTCTGCTTTCCCTCCTTTCCTACCTTTTTCTACATTTCTGCCTTTAACGGGTCCAGCCCAGCATCATTTCATAACGTGATCTTAGCTTTCATAAGGAGACAACTAACTTTTCGATGTCCTTTATAAAAAATGATTTGTCATTCAAATTCATCCAATTTAACCATTGTTTTCACCGACTTGTGATACGGAGAATGATCCTGGTGAAGCAACATTTTTTCTATTGCATATAGGGACGGTTTTTCTTGATTTCTGAACTCTAATAATGTCACGTAATATTCACTATTGATAGTTTTGCCTTTCTAAAAATAGTCGATAAACAAAATTTCATGCACATCCCAAATTACGGATGGTATAATCTTGCCAGCCGACTTTTAAGTTTTTGGTCGCTTTGGACGACGTTCACCGACTGCTCAGCTATCAATTGTTTTTTATTCAAGCCTGTAGTGGTGGTTCCATGTTTCATCCATCGTCATACCAACGCAAGGAAAATCCCTTGAACAGCTCCAAACAACGCTCTGAATCGTCGACGCGTTGCGAGCAAATGCGGCACTCACTTCGGAAGCAACTTTTCATTGTAAAGACTCTACATTCTGATATCTTCAAGGTGTCAGCTATCTCATACAACTTCATTTTACGGTCTTTAAAAACTATTTTGTGGATATTTTTTATGTCTTTCGGAACAACTACCAATTTTGGGTGACCAGAGCGTTCATCATCATCAGTAATAGCATAGCAGTAATAAAAGTTGATTTGTCTGTTGCAGAGTCGCCATAATGCTTATCAAGTCACTGTTTGGCTCCAACAGTATTTTTGTGATACACGAAATTATTTTTTATTCATTATCTTGAAAATTACAAAACTGTGGTAACTAAAACGACTGTAACTTCTAAACGAATGGTTAGAATTTCATGAAATTTTGACACGTACTGTTTGAAGGTACTCCCCGAAAATCACGTGGGCCTATCAACAATATTTCTATATATGTGTACGACTGGGGACTTATTGAGTGACGTATTATTTATTAATTTGGTTTTTTATATCGAAACGAGTTTTCAATAATCATACCTAAATTCCAAGCACATTGAGAATAAGGCACAATGATATCATCTGTGACGATATTAGTAAGATTCTTAACAAATAAAAGTAATGTGGATTTAAAGTTAAATTTAACATGCACGAATAATCAAAAAAATTCTGTGAGCATTTACATAAGCTTCAACCTCATGAGTTGATTAAGGTTTAAAAGAAAAATAAAGTTGAGTCTCATCGGCATACATATGAAATTGAAGTTGATTTAATATGGTAGAAGTATAAATACAATAGATAGAAGAGGCCCAAGTATGGAACCTTGAGGAACACCATGAGGAATATCAATAAAGTTAGACCTAAGGTTATCTAGCTGAACACAATTCTTTCGTCCTGATAGTCCTGATAAATAATTATTTAAAAGAGAAATTGCAGTTTCAATGTATTTTAAAATTAATATGTATGTGTTCTTGGGTTATGTGAAGATTATATTAATAATAAAAACGCGGTTAAATTCCTTTCTTCACTATTTTTATTTTAAGTCCATTCTTAAATAAAAACAGTGAAGAAAGGAATTTAACAGCGTTTTCATTATTATAAAATAAAATTTAATGTATCATGCGTAACAGTGTGAAACGCCTTACTATAATCTAGAAGAATCAAAATGGTTAAATTTCTAATATCCGTAGCTGATATAATATCGTCTTTAATTTTCATCAACGTTGTTTCACAACTATACCCAATCATCTAAATCCAGTCTGATGTTTTGGAAGTACTGAATTAATTTCCACATACTCTACTGTTGTTTTTGTTAATTTACTCTTTTTTCGGAGCTCTGTCCATCTCGACCAAGATTTCCAAGGGTACATTGAAATTATCAGTGATATACACTCAAAGCCTGGCGGTAAAGTCCACCATCCTGTTTAACATGTTGAACGTCTCATCGTTTTCGGATTGTTGTTTGACCCTGACATTTTGGACATCAAGCCGATAGATCTTAGGTCTGTCTGAGTTCTTGGCGGGAGTCGCCAACTACGGCATGTGCTCCAAACACAATCATCAATGGATTCCAAAAATTTTTGGCTCTATTACTAATGTTGAGTTGTTGAGTTTGAAGAAATCGCCACCATAAAGGAGCTGATTTAAAATAGCTGCACGTTTGCTGCCGTGACTTCTCAGACTTAAGCTTCTTCTACTGCCTCCGCTATTACCAAAAGGATTTAAAGATATTTTAGGTCTTGCTGCTGTTACTGATGTTAAGTATGAGAAAGTCACCACCAGCAAGGAGCTAATTAAGGATCACAGCAAGTTTGCAGTCGCATTTTCTCCTGGAGTTTCTTCTTCTGTCACCTCCGCTCCTAACAAATAAAATTCAAGGATCTTTTATCCTTTGCTGCTGTTACTGATGTTGAGTTTGAGGAAATCGCATAAGTTTCTTCAACTGCCTCCGCGATTACCAAAAGGATTAAAGAATATTTTAGCTCTTCGATTACAGCAAGATGTTAAATTTGAGTAAGTTGCCACCAGCAAGGAGTTAATTAAGGATCACAGCTAGTTCGCAACTGCAGCTTCTCCGACCGTTACTTCTTCTGTTGCCACCACTCTTAACACAAATAATTCTAGGATCTTTTGCCCCTTGGTGGTGTTGCTAATATTGAGTTTGAGAAGGTCGCCACCATCAAGGAGTAAATTAAGGAACGCGGCAAATTCGCAGCCGAAGATTCTCCGGCCGTTGTTTCATCTGCCGCTGCCGCTGCATCCGCTCCTACCAACAAATAAAAAAAGGGGAATTCGAGTCTGAGGGTGAAGACATGGTTTTCAGTCTCTTTACGAATGTTGTGAGCATATTCTTGAACCAAGATGATTATAGAATAAACACATGTTTATAATCGATACTTGTTCTGCTACTCTCTTGATGGAACCAAATTTTCAAATTAGGAGAAGTAAAACTCTTGTTATGTTCCATTTGTTTATTTTCAGATAACTGACACGTGTTTCGGTCCTTGCGGATCATTATCAAAGTTAAAACTAAATTGTAAATGAAAAAATACGTAATATATATACAAATTGCTCTAATTGTAGGAAATTCCGGCATTAATAATATTATCGGTACTGACAATTTCATGTTGATTGTTGAGAAGATAATCCCCCCTGCTGATGGCCTTCTTAATCTCCAATCCCTCTAATAAGTTATTATCATACAACATAAAAGTAACAATAGTCAACAGAAGAAACTTAGGACAAAAAATCATCAACAACAAAATAGAAACTAAAGATCCACTTAAAAATTCAGGGGTATACAAAATACAATGTTTAAATTGCGAGGGTTATTACATAGGACAAACGGGAAGAAATTTTGAAACAAAGGAACGCGAACACAAGAAAGCAATTATAAACTCATCAACAAGCACTGGATTAGCCGACCATTGCATATCAACAGGACACCACATGGGCACAATTATACCGATCCATTTTTGCCGAAAAGGTCGGAAGCTTAACTTATTAGAGGGATTGGAGATTAAGAAGGCCATCAGCAGGGGGGATTATCTTCTCAACAATCAACATGAAATTGTCAGTACCGATAATATTATTAATGCCGGAATTTCCTACAATTAGAGCAATTTGTATATATATTACGTATTTTTTCATTTACAATTTAGTTTTAACTTTGATAATGATCCGCAAGGACCGAAACACGTGTCAGTTATCTGAAAATATACAAATGGAACATAACAAGAGTTTTACTTCTCCTAATTTAACACATGTTTATATTTTTCGTTCGAAATTACATTCTTCCATAATTCTTCAGCAATTATATTTCTAGATTCCTTTAGTTTTCTTTGGCGGTTCTGAAAAGCTTTTATATGGACTTTTAGAAATTATTATTAGCTTTAATTCCATATTTTGAAAAGTTTCTTTATGTTTTTGCTTAACAGAATTTTCCTAAAAATTCCCTTTAAAATTGCATGAATGTTTTTCCTTAATTTCCCAGAAATTTCTCATTCAGTTTTTTTTAGGTTTTCTTTGAGCGTTCTAGAAATATAATTTCCGTAATATCAGAATTTTTCTCCATTTCTTGCTTTTTTTATTAATCAAAAAATCAATGGCAGAAATGTTTTACATGTATTTTATAATTTTTAAGAAAATTTGTCTTCTAATTTTCGAAAATTTGAGTGTTTTTCGGCAAACTTTCTATCAAATTTTTATATTACTTGATTGTTCTAGATTTTCTAACAAACTTTTAGATGATTCCACAAATTTTAATGATTTTAAAAATTCTGAAGATACTAAGAGATGCTACACATGCTACTCTAAAAATTTAGAAACGATACGAAAACATTCACTAATCTCTAATGTTTGTAAAAATGCTTAGGCTATTAAAGGTTATTCAAGATGCTATAGATGCTAACGATTTTAAAGATTTCAAGATATGTTTCAATATAATTGCTATAAAGTTTATTACATGACTACAGATTTTTAGAGTGTTCTGGAAATTATGCATTGACTTATCTGGCTTTCTTAAAAACTTAACTTTGATGCTTTCTAAAAAATTCTCCTTCAGATTTTTAGAATTTTCTTAGCGTTATTTTTTCTAGAATTTTCGATAAAATGGGCAGCATACTAATTGGTGCAAATACCTTTAGTTCGGATCGACTCAACCTTTGGTATAGGTTTTATTAATGCATACTTCCAACAGTATCCTTCTAAAGTGTTATATAATATTTTTGGCACAGGATCTTTAAGAGGACAGCATATTAACAAATGCTTTTTCTATTTCCTCAATCGACGCTTGTCCTCTTTTTCCACTTGTTCCATTCCATTCAATTTCATTGTAAAGACACTCCAATATATTCCCTCCTTACATCCCTCTTTAAAATAGTCCATTTATCCTTTTAATTAATTTTATTGGTCGTTATTTTCAAGGCCTACATCTTCTATTTCGCGCATTCTTTGGCGCACTTAACTCTTACTGCCACCACCCATGCTCCACACCCTCAACAACTTCCTCACTTTTTTTGCGTCACGACAGTCCTAATAAAACATGTACACCTCTTCCTATCACTCTTTTCTGCATCCCGCAATTATCTCTTCCATCTCTTCCATCATGTTTGCTTCCTTCCAGTCAATCTTCCCTATATATATATGTCATGCTGACATAAACATCCTCATTAAAAAGGCGACCAAAAAAGTAAATAAAAGCATTTTTAGAAGATTCCAGATGTTCAAGAGGATATTTACCCCCTCAGCATTATGGACAAAAACAAGGGTTAAAGTAGAAGATCATCGTAGCTGCATGAATTCTGCCCAGCTTCATCCATCCAAATTGTTTGTACGTTTTCTAGAATATTTGTGTATATTCATGTGAATTTTTTGGAAAGAAGGTTAAAGACTAATAAACTTAAACATAAGTGTTTTCTCATATTCTTGATAGCTTCCAACATAAATGTTCTTATTCATTTGCCTTGATATTTCCCATCCGTATCTCTACCATTATTAGCAAATGGTCAAACCCTAAGACTTCTTCCAACTCTATTCTTCTAAATTCTTCCCTATTTAATGACTTGTTGTAACCAAATATGTTTCTTTCACTTCCCAATCACATTCAGTGCACCTGTTTAATATCTCCCAGCCCTCTTCTATTAACAAATCCGTCATTTTCCTACCCTCCTTGTCTATTAATTTATCCTGAGAAGTTCTAAGTATTAATTCACTCTCAACAGTCACTTCTCCTCCCCGCTCACCCAATCTTGCTCGCATTAAAATCTCCCATCAAAAAATACCTAGTTTCTTCATTGACTTTCTCATCCAACACTTTCCGAACTTCAATCCAGTTCTTATTAATGTAAAATAAAGCACTAAAGACATTATTAAATAATAGTATATGTTCACGCAACTCGTCCAATTAACTTACTTATTAATGTATATAAACCTTACATTCAAGTGATACTCCTCCTTTTGACACTTAACCTACGCTATATCATCTACGTCTTCTATAAATTCCACCTCTCCATTTTTAGAAATCACTTCGTTCCTTTAATTTGACGAATAAAGCACTAATAATGTGCGAATCCATTGATAATGGTCACTTTGTGTCCGAAATGTACATTTGGTAAATCAAATAAAATTGTGAAGAAAGGTTATTAGTGCTTTATTCGTCAAATTAATTTGATCTTCACGTAACTCAAGCAACCAGTTCACTTCGTTCCTACTATCATACCACATTTCGCTCTCTCTTTCATTGCACTGACCATCTAAGCTCCTCTAGAAGTGAATCTTTCACATATATCCATATTTCCACAAACCCCACCACATCTTTTCCTGATACATACGATTCAAAGTCTTTTTGACACTGCTAGTCCCTACACTTTATCCTAGCAATGTTCCAAAAACTTGTGTTGACAAAAGAATTAACCGTCAGCTGTCAACTATTTATTTCAAAAGTTAAGAGGCATTTATAAACTCTCAACAGCTAACTGTTAATTCTCAAATATTGGTTGTCAATTATTAACTTCAAACAGTTAATTTTTACCATTAAGTTAGGCAACTGAGAATTATAATAGTGAGCTGTCAACTTTTAACAATCAACAGTCAACTGTCTACCCTAACCATTTAACTAGAAATTCATTACGGTCCTAAGTTAATTGTCACATTTTAACAATCAGTTATCGACTTTAGAGGTAACTGTCAGCAGTCAACTGTTTAGTTTAAAAGTGACTTTTCATTTATAAACTCTAAACATTTAACTGCCAATTCTTGGCTATTGAAGTATTAACTTCAAAGAGTTAATTTTTAACTTTTAGTTAGTCAACTGAAAACTCTAATACTGAGCTGTCAACTTTTAACAATCAACTGTTGACTGTCTACCCTTAACCATGCAATTAAAAATTCGTTATAAGTTAATTGTCAAATCTTAAGAATCAGTTATTGACTCTATAGGTAACTGTCAGCTGTTCAAAAGTTTAAGTATCATTTATCAACTAGTTCAAAAGTAATCTCTCAATTCTTGACTATTGATTGTCAATTATAAACTTCAAAGCGTTCATTTTAACTTTTAGTTAGTCAACTGACAACTCTAATAGCGAGCAGTCTACTTTAAACAATCAACAGTCAACTGGCTATCCTAACTATTCAACTATAAATTCATTACAGTCATAAGTTAATTGTCAAATCCTAACAGTCAATTATCGACTTTAGAAGTAACTGTCAGCTGTCAACTATTGAGTTTAAAAGTTAAGAGTCATTTATCAACTCTCAACAGTTAACTGCCAATTCTTGGCTATTGATTGTCAAGTATTAACTTCAAAGAGTTAACTTTTACCTTTTAGTTTGTCAACTGGGAACTCAAATAGTGAGCTGTCAACTTTTAACAAACAACTGTTGACTGACTACTCTTAACCATGCAATTAATAATTCGTGCCATATTAGATTTTGGGTTTATTAGCACTATCTAATAAATTATTAATATTTTGCTTGTAACTAAAATTTTTTCATCATTGAAAGGCACTATCTAATAAACCGAAAATCATTTCATTTCATTCATTTTCTTTATTTTTTATCTCTACACTTATTGCCAAATGTTTAGACCCTAAGACTTTTTCTACCTCCATTAATCTTACTTTTTTCCTATTTAGTCCCTTTATCACGACATAATCAATAATTGACGAATATTCAGTGCACCAGTTTTACATATCCCATCCTTCCATTTTTAATCCTTGGGTATCAATTTACTCTAAGAAGTTCTTACTACATATTAATTCACCCCAAACAGTCACTCATTATCGCTCGCATATTAAAATCTCCCATCACAACACACCTACACACCTCGTTTCTTCATTGACTTTCTCATCCAGCACTTTTCGCACTTCGGTCCAGTTCTTATTAAAGTACACCACCTCTACTTCCAATTGAAACTCCTGTTTTTGACACTTAACCCACGTTATAAGATCTAATGCGTGACTCAATAAGTCATCGGTCTGACACATATATGGAAATATTATTAACAGACCCACTTGACTTCCCGGTAGTACTAATGTTCAAACAGTACATGTCAGAATTTCATAGGATTCTGACCGTTAGTTTAGAAGTTACAGTCATTTTAGTTACCATTGTTTAGCCACCTCCTTAAAACCCTTTTCTAACTGCTGTAAATACTTTGGATTCAAAGATCTGGTGAAGCTATAACTTTCACTGCGACGTGAGATGGTGTTATAGCTGGCCACTTTGATCTTTTCAAGAAAGGTCGGTTCAGATTCCTCTAAGCTATGGCACAAGATGTTCATGCGTAAACTGCGTACATTTTGGCTTTGATGATCGTTATAAGGAGATTTTTATTGGCCAAAGCCAAAAAGTCATCCTAGTATGGTTTCGACGAAGGTAACAGAGAGGAAAGTCTCTTTTTAAACCCCCAAGTATTTATACGTTGTATTTAACTTTTATCTCCAACGCATTACATAATTGTAAGCCAAAAATTATACAAATAATGTTGACCACACCCAAACCCGTTAATCATTTTCTTTACTGATCGGTCTTAGAAAGTCTATTTTCAAGACAATGCATAGAAAGGAATTTCGTGTGTTGATTAAACATTGTTTTTTGATGAGGAAAGATACTTTTGGAGCTAAACAGTGGCTTTTTAATCTTAAACAAATTCATTGTGAATCATTAATCTGTCAATTTATAAAATTCCTCAGTTGACGGTCAAATCAAACTGGGAATTGCAATTATTTGTCTGATATCAGCACTATCCAATAAACCATAAATTCATCACAGTCATAACTGCTGTAACAGTCAAATTTGACTCTTAACTTTAACAGTCATTTACGAAATGTGAATACGTCAGTATTTTATCATGATGCGGAAACTGAGAAACGTCAGGATTACCGGCTGAATTTACTTCGCTACGCCGAGCAACAGAAATTGCCTTACATCATGTGTTCTTCTTCTTTCTCCGCTGCACTGTATCCCGATTACGGCACTTCCTTATTTATTTAAGGGCCCAGGTTGAGCCCGCCGCAAGCAATTATGGTCGTATTTGCGCCCTGCATCATCCCCCTGTTTGTGAAGTCCTTTATTCGGCGACAGGGAAATTATCCTCGTCCGCACAAATTCTAATCACCTGTACAGATGATGTTATCTCTTCAACGTTTACACATACAAGTATTAACAATAAGCAAACTACCTGAATAATGCAGAATCGACAATAAGAGGTGATTTATAGGAAACCAATTTTCTGGTCGTAAGAATGTGCTGAAATCCTGAGGCTTTTCCTAAATCCGAAAAAATCTAAGAAAATATTATATGAATTTTATTTTATATATATATATATATATATATATATATATATATATATATATATAAGAGTGTCTATGATGTGTGATATCGTAGCATCCAGACCGCGTCTATAAATTAGAGAGTCATATAAATATCGACACCGGTGCTGAGGAGGGGGTGAGAGGCGTCGAGACGTCGTCGACTCGATATCAGGAGTCACACCCTTTATAAAATAAACTGCAGCCGCCTGCCGACCCTCGAGGACGGAACAGGGGGAAGAAATACTGATGGTCGTTTACATTGTAACCGAGCCGACGCTGTGGGGAGCGATATGACCAGCCAGAAAACTCTTATATTTCGCTCCCAGTAATGGAACTTTAGCTTACGTTGTCTATTTTCACGTCTTCTTTTCTGCCTTCACGTGCACACAACACCAACAATAACGAATTCAAGTCTCTTAAAAGCTACGCCTTCCTTTTTCCTGTGTTGATACATTGTGGTACAGAAAATGATAAGTAGGCAAAATCTGACAGAAGCAAATAATCGAATTCAATTGTTTTATCAATTTTAATCAATTTTGAGTAAATTCACAACTTTTCAAATCCGTGGCTTTTGTTTTTATATGTTTTTCTCGTTAATTTAAAATATGTAAATTAAAAATTACACTCTGCTCTGATTATGTGGAATTCTTTAAAAACTACAGAAAGTGAATACTTGAATTCAATTGTTTCATCAAGTATAATCAATTTTGAGTAAATTAACAAATTTTCAAATCCGTGGCTTTTGTTTTTATGTTTTCTGGTTAATTAATTATATGTAAATTAAAAATTGCAATCTGCTTTGATTATGTGGATTTTTTTAAAAACTACAGAAAGTGAGTGCTTGCATTGAATTGTTTCATCAAGTATAATCAATTTTGAGTAAATTTACAACTATTCAAATCCGTGCCTTTTGTTTTTATATGTCTTTCTGGTAAATTAAAAATATGTAAATTAAAAATTGCACTCTGCTCTGATTATGTGGAATTCTTTAAAAACTACAGAAAGTGAGTACTTGAACTCAATTGTTTCATCAAGTATAATCAATTTTGAGTAAATTAACAAATTTTCAAATCGGTGGCTTTTGTTTTTATGTTTTTCTGGTTAATTAATAATATGTAAATTAAAAATTGCACTCTGCTTTAATTATGTGGAATTTTTTTAAAACTACAGAAAGTGAATTGAATGCAAACAATTGTTTCATCAAGTATAATCAATTTTGAGTAAATTCACAACTTTTCAAATCCGTGGCTTTTGTTTTTATATGTTTTTCTGGTAAATTAAAAATATGTAAATTAAAAATTGCACTCTGCTCTGATGATGTGGAATTCATTAAAAATTACCGAAAGTGAGTACATGAATTCAATTGTTTCATCAAGTATAATCAATTTTGATTAAATTCACAACTTTTCAAATCCGTGGCTTTTGTTTTTATATGTTTTTCTGGTTAATTGAAAATGTGTAAATTAAAAATTGCATTGTGCTCTGATTATGTGGGATTCTTTAAAAACTACAAAAAGTGAGTACTTGAATTCAATTGTTTCATTAAGTATAATCAATTTTGAATAAATTAACAAATTTTCAAATCCGTGGCTTCTGTTTTTATGTTTTTCTGGTTAATTAATAATATGTAAATTAAAAATTGCACTCTGCTCTGATTGTGTGGAATTCTTTAAAAACTACAAAAAGTGAGTACTTGAATTTAATTGTTTCATCAAGTATAATCAATTTTGAGTAAATTGACAAATTTTCAAATCCATGGCTTTTGTTTTTATTTTTTTTTTTTTCTGGTTAATTAAAAATATGTAAATTAAAAATTGCACTCTGCTCTGATTGTTTGGAATTCTTTAAAATCTACAGAAAGTGAGTACTTGAATTCAATTGTTTCATCGAGTATAATAAATTTTGAGTAAATTCACAACTTTTCAAATTCGTGGCTTTTGTTTTTATATGTTTTTTGGTTAATAAAAATATATAAATTAAAATTGCACTCTGCTCTGATTATGTGAAATTCTTTAAAAACTACAAAAACTGAGTTCTTGAATTCAATTGTTTTATCAAGTATTATCACTTTTGAGTAAACTAACAAGTTTTCAAATCCGTGGATTTTGTTTTTATATGTTTTTCTTGTTAATTAAAAATATGTAAATTAAAAATTGCACTCTTATTTGATTATGTGGAATTCTTTAAAAACTACAGAAAGTGAGTACTTGAATTCAATTGTTTTATCAAGTATAATCAATTTTGAGTAAATTAACAAATTTTCAAATCCGTGGCTTCTGTTTTTATGTTTTTCTGGTTAATTAATAATATGTAAATTAAAAATTGCACTCTGCTTTGATTATGTGAAATTTTTTAAAAACTATAGAAAGTTAGTACTTGAGTTCAATTGTTTCTTCAAGTATAATCAATTTTGAGTAAATTGACAAATTTTCAAATCCATGGCTTTTGTTTCTATATGTTTTTTCTTGTTAATTAAAACTGTGTAAATTAAAAAATGCACTGTGCTCTGATTATGTGGAATTCTTTAAAAATTACCGAAAGTGAGTACTTGAATTCAATTGTTTCATCAAGTATAATCAATTTTGATTAAATTTACAACTTTTAAAATGCTTGGCTTTTGTTTTTATATTTTTTCTGGTAAATTAAAAATATGTAAATTAAAAATTGCACTCTGCTCTGATTATGTGGGATTCTTTAAAAACTACAGAAAGTGAGTACTTGAATTCAATTGTTTCATCAATTATAATCAATTTTGAGTAAATTTACAACGTTTCAAATCCGCGGCTTTTGTTTTTATATGTTTTTCTGGTTAATTAAAAATATATAAATTAAAAATTGCACTCTGCTCTGATTATGTGGGATTCTTTAAAAATTACCGAAAGTGAGTACATTAATTCAATTGTTTCATCAAGTATAATCAATTTTGTTTAAATTCACAACTTTTCAAATCCGTGGCTTTTGTTTTATATGTTTTTCTGGTTAATTAAGAATGTGTAAATTAAAAATTGCACTCTGTTCTGATTATGTGGAATTCTTTAAAAACTATAGAAAGTTAGTACTTGAATTCAATTGTTTCATCAAGTATAATCAATTTTGAGTAAATTAACAAATTTTTAAATCCATGGCTTTTGTTTTTATATCTTTTTTCTGGTTAATTAAAAATATGTAAATTAAAAATTGCACTCTGCTCTGATTATGTGGAATTCTTTAAAAATTACAGAAAGTGAGTACTTGAATTCAATTGTTTCATCAAGTATAATCAATTTTGAGTAAATTCACAATTCTTAAAATCCGTGGCTATTGTTTTTATATGTTTTTCGGGTTAATTAAAAATATGTAAATTAAAAATTGTACTCTGCTCTGATTATATGGAATTCTTTAAAAATTACTGAAAATGTGTACTTGAATTCAATTGTTTTATCAAGTATAATCATTTTTGAGTAAATTTGCAAGTTTTTAAATCCGTGGCTTTTGCTTTTATATGTTTTCTGGTTAATTAAAAATGTGTGAATTTAAAATTGCACTCTGCTCTGATTATGTGGAATTCTTTAAAAACTATAGAAAGTTAGTACTTGAGTTCAATTGTTTCTTCAAGTATAATCAATTTTGTGTAAAGTCACTAGTTTTTAAATCCGTGGCTTTTGTTTTTATATGTTTTTCTGGTTAATTAAAAATGTGTAAATTTAAAATTGCACTCTCCTCTGATTATGTGGAATTCTTTAAAAACTACAGAAAGTAAGTACTTGGATTGAATTGTTTCATCAAGTATAATGAATTTTGAGAAAATTCACAAGTTTGCAAATCCGTGGCTTTTGTTTTTATATGTTTTTCTTCTTAATTAAATATGTGCAAATTAAAAATTGCACTCTGCTCTGATTATGTGGAATTCTTTAAAACCTACATAAATTGAGTACTTGATTTCAATTGTTTCATCAAGTGTAATCAATTTTGAGTAAATTCACAAATTTTCAAATCCATAGCTTTTGTTTTTATATCTTTTTTCTGGTTAATTTAAAATATGTAAAGTAAAAATTGCACTATGTGTTGATTGTGTGTGATTCTTTATAAAACTACAGAATGTGAGTACTCGAATTCAATTGTTTCATCCAGTATAATGACTTTTTAGTAAATTTGCAAGTTTTTAAATGAGTGCTCTTTGTTAAAATATAAATCCATGCATGAAGTAAAAACTCGTTTTGTATAGCTGTTGCGCAATGTAGTAATAAAACCCCGTATTCAGCAGGAATAAAGTACTCGATAGTCATTTACGTCGATACAACGGTCTCTGTCATGTAGCGTATTGTTGTCCAGCACTTGACAGCGCCACAAGTTTCGTTGGGAACGTCGGTCGAGTGGGCCTCGCTTTTGATTGTCGTCCTGTTGATTGTCGATTAATCACGCTAATTTTTGTTTCGTTTGCAATCCTCACCATCCACTCTTCCGCTCAATTAATTATCCAACCGTGGAAATTTCATTCACGCTCAAGCATCCATTGTTTTCGTCCTCTCTCTCTCTATATATATATATATTTTTAAAAAATTCCACCCTCGGATGTGCTGCGGATGGATGGAAATATTAACAGGATGATCTTTTCAAGTCCTGACAATATCTAACGACTCGTTGTATACATGAATGGAGGGAGCTACAAAAAAAAGTATATAACATGGAATCGAGCTAACGATGACGATGGTCCAAACAGCTTCATTACATTAATTTGATTCGTTACGTAACTCAAAAATTTTGTGTATAAAAATTGTAATGAAATGTATTGTGTGCTTTTATTATTTAACGTGCGGAGCGCTGGCGAATAAAGTAGGCGCCGGATGTGTGCTAACACGTTCAGTTGTATTACAGCTATCTGTATGAAAAGTTACTTCTCGCTGGTATTGACTGCACTGTTTATGCGAGTGTTTGTAATGATCAAAAAATTAAACAACGACTCAAGTTGTGAAGTTACGCCTGTGATTAGATTTCTTAACGCAAGAAATGTGCGATTTTGCGATCAATTGAAGGAAAAAATGTTATGAATACAAAAACTGATCACACGTTACGACAAGTGTTAAAATTTGTGTGATAACTATGTAAAGAAATCGTTTAAGGTATGTCTTTTTTCTATATTTCCAAACTGGTACTACTTTACAGATAACGCTTTTTGATCTTTAAAATTAATAACGAAGTATAAAACTGAAATATTAACAACATAAATACTTTTATTTTTATGATTTAAATATTTTCACGATGTTGAAATATCAACGCTGAGATTTACAGCTGTAATTGGGCGCCCTTTAATTAGACAAGAAATATGGGGCCCGACGCGCACAAAAGGGTACGGTGTTGTGCGCCCTTTAACATATTTAAAAATACAATTATTTATGCAAATGTCCCGACCGCCTCCGGCTTATTATTCATAATGAGTCGAGAGTTCCATCAACGCAATCTTGTATTCATTTACACGGAATATTTTAAGAATTAAATTAGTTCATTACTTTATTAAATTACACAATAATTCAGTTCAGTTCGGAAGAAGAAAAAAGAGTTCTTCGCTCGTGGACGCAAATAAATTAGCTAAGAATTTATTCGTTATTCGTGGCTGATTAGAAATAAAACCTGATGTTAGATAATAGATTACAGTAAATAATAATTGACTTTAAAAGATAACAACATATAAAAATGATTTAAATGACTTTAAATAAGAACGAATAATTATTAGTAATGACAACGGAATACAATAGATCATAAGAAATAACGATTAATATATAATTAACAAACGAAAGCTGGTAATAGATGACAGATACAAATTAATAGATGACAACAAATGACAGGTGACAGACGGCCATAATCGATAACAGATTTTTCTACAACGAACTGAAGGATTTTAATATATTTTATTAGATAACTGATTACATATGATGAAGATATGACAATATCGCAATTAATAATAATGAAAACATAAAAGGATAGATTATAACCAAGTACAGATAACAAATGACTGATGGTAAATAACAGATAATAACTGTTATCAGATATCAGATGACAGGTTACAAAAAAGAGAAGACAGGTGGAAGTTGTTAGAAGATGGATAACAAATATCATAGATGGTAAGAGATGGCAATTAATAAATAACAAATCACACATTGTCAGATGACAGATGAAAATTAATAGATGGCAACAGACATCAAATGACAGTTAACAATAAATACAGATGATCAAAACAGATAACGGATAATAATTAAAAAAACACATGGTACGCGAAAAACTATATTATTATTAGCAGATAACAGATACAATAACAGCTGATAGAATAGAGATGATTAAAAATAATCATCTGATAGATTGGAGATAAGAAAAGACATGAGACAGATGATACAAGCCGGACAGCAAATAACATAGATAGTTAGAGATGACAAAAAGCAAATGACATGATAAATAACAGATATCAGGTGATAGATAACAGATGCAATGAAAGATGACAGAATAGAGATGATAAAAAAACTGCTGATAGATTGCAGATAAGAGAAGACGCGTGGTAGATGATAATCAGATGATAGAAGATGGATAGCAAATAATATAAATGGTAAGAGATAACAAAAAACAAATGACAGATATTACATAGACAAAGGATAAAATTAATAGATGACAACAGATAACAGATGACTGATAATGATCACCGATAACTCATTACAGACATAACAGATAATATTTAAAATGGCAAATAGTACGCAAGATTGTATATTATCATTGACAGATAACAAATGATTGATAATAAATAGCAGATGACAAATGATAGATTATAGATAAGAGAAGATAGGTGACAGATGACAATGATAGATGATGAATAGCAAATAGCATAAATGGTAAGAGATAACAATTAACAAATAAAAAATAATACATAGACCGATGACGAAATTAATAGATGGCAATAGATGACAGATGAAAGATAACGAAACGCACAACTGATTACAAAAAAAGATATGGCAACTAATGACAAACTTGTCAGATAAAAAAGGTCCTTGACTTATTGTAAAAGATAGATCGCAGATGTCAAATTATAAATCAAAACAGATGACAGATTATATTTAAAATAAAACATAGTGCACAAGAAAATATATTATAATTGGCAGATAACATATGACTGGTGATAACTAACAGATGACGGATGATAGATATCAAATGCCATTTAGTTGATAGAAAACAGTTGCAGTACACAGATAAAATAAGACAGGAACAGATAAGAGAGGATACATTTCAAATGATTTAGATGGTAAGAGATGACAATTAAAAAATGACAAATAATACATAAACAGATGACAATTAATAGATGGCAACAGATGCCAGTTGATAGGTAACGATGAAAGATAACTGAATACAGAGAAGATTTGACAGATGACAAATAATGTTAAAAATGTCAGGGACTTATTATGAAAGATAGATGATAGATGTCAAAAAAATAGATCAAAACAGATTATAGATAATACTTAAAATAACACATGGTACGCGAGAAAGTATATTATAACTGGCAAATTACTGATAACATATAAACAGTTGACAGAACACAGATAAAATAAGACAGGTAAAATATAAGAGAAGATAAATCACAAACGCCTCAGTTACTGACAGATGATATTTAAAAAATGACAGGTAATACATAGGCAGATGGCAGATGAAAATTAATAAATGTCAACAGATGTCAGATGGCAACTAACGATACTAAAGATAATAAGAATCAGCTGACAGATTATAGATAAGAGAGGACAAGTCTGAGATAACAATGGCATATCATAGAAGATAAATCGAAAGTCTATGTCCTATGTGTCATTTGTTTAATTGTCATCTCCCACCATCTATGTTGGCAAGAAATGACAATTAACAAATGACACATAGGACTTAGACTAATAGCAGATGGAAGATAACGATGAAGCACAACTGATTACATAGAAGACATGACAGATAGCAGTTAATGATTAAAATGTCAGATAATAAAAGACAGCGACTCATTATAAAAGACAGAAACAGATGATAGATAATAATTTTATTAGTAAGTATGATGGATAACAAATTATTGATAATAAATAACAGATGACAGAAGATAGATAACAGATGACAGAATAGAGATGATAATAAACAGCTGACAGATTGCAGATAACAGAAGACAGTTGGTAGATGATAATGACATAGAATAGAAAATAGAAAGCAACTAACCTAGATGGTCAGAGATTTAAAAAAAACATATGAAACATAATATAATACATAAACAGATGACATAATTAATAGATGACAACAGATGACAGATAACGTATAACTGATTACAGAAAATATATGGCAGACAGCAGATAATTTTATGCAATGTCAGACAATAAATGATATTGACTTATTATAAAGATAGATGTTTAATAATAGATTAAAATAAATGATAGAAAATATTTAAAATAGCAAATGGTACGGGATATTGTAAATTATCACTGACAGATAACAAATTACTAATGATATATAACAGATGACATGACAGATAGCAGAATATAGAAGACAGACAGATGGCAGATAAAATATGAGCAGTGGCGGATGAAAATGACATGATAGAATATGGATAGCAAATGAAACCTACAGCGAAGATATTCCAGCTAAGCGCAATCAATTGTTTTGATGAAATCCTTAAATTACGTTCATGTTTTACACATTTTGCAATTTTAAGGACAATTCTTTAAGAGGTTTTTTTAAAAACAATTTTTATATTCGCTGGATGCAATTTTGAACTTTATTTTATATTTCAAGCGACGCCATTTTGTTTCCAGCTAAGCGCAATCAAATGTTCCGATAAAATCCTTAAAGTGCGTTAATGTTTTACACATTTTGCAATTTTAAGGACAATTCCTTAAGAGGTTCTTTTAAAAATAATTTTTATAATCGCTGAATCCAATTTTGGATTTTATTTTATAATTCAAGCTGCGCTATTTTGTTTTCAGCTAAGCGCAATCAATTGTTTCAATAAAATCCTTAAATTGCGTTAATGTAATTCACATTTTGCAATTTTAAGGACAATTCCTTAAGAGGTTCTTTTAAAAACAATTTTTATATTCGCTTAATGCAATTTTGTGCTTTATTTTATATTTCAAGAGACGCCATTTTGTTTATAGCTAAGCGTAATCAATTATTTCGATAAAATCCTTAAACTACGTTAATGTGTTATATATTTTGCAATTTTAAGGACAATTCCTTAAGAGATTCTTTTAAAAATAATTTTTACATTCGCTGAATGCAATTTTGGACATTATTTCATATTTCAAGCGACGCCATTTTGTTTCCAGCTAAGCGCAATCAATTGTTTCGATAAAATTCTTAAAGTGCATTCATCTTTTATATGTTTTGCAATTTTAAGGACAATTCCTTAAGAAGTTCCTTTAAAAACAATTTTTATATCCGCTGAAAGCAATTTTGGACTTTATTTTACATTTCAAGCGACGCTATTTTGTTTCCTGCAAAGCGAAATCAATTGTTCGGATAAAATCCTTAAAGTGCGTTAATGTTTTATATATTTTGCAATTTTAAGGACAATTCCTTAACAGGTTCATTTAAAAACAATTTTTATATTCACTGAAAGCAATTTTGGACTTTATTTTAGACTTCAAGCGACGCCATTTTGTTTCCAGCTAAGCGCAATCAATTGTTTCGATAAAATCCTTAAATTGAGTTAATGTTTTATACATTTTGCAATTTTAAGGACAATTTCTTAAGAGGTTCTTTTAAAAACAATTTTTATATTCGCTGAATGCAATTTTGGACTTTATTTTATATTTCAAGCGACGCCATTTTGTGTTCAGCTAAGCGCAATTAATTGTTTCAATAAAATCCTTAAATTGCGTTAATGTAATTCACATTTTGCAATTTTAAGGACAATTCCTTAAGAGGTTCTTTTAAAAACAATTTTTACATTCCCTAAATGCAATTTTGGACTTTATTTAATATTTCAAGCGATGCCATTTTGTTTCCAGCTAAGCGCAATCAATTGTTTCGATAAAATCCTTAAATTACATTAATGTTTTATATATTTTGCAATTTTAAGGACAATTCCTTAAGAGGTTTTTTTAAAAACAATTTTTACATTCGCTGAATGCAATTTTGGACTTTATTTTATATTTCAAGCGGCGCTATTTTGTTTACAGCTAAGCGCAATCAATTGTTTCGATAAAATCCTTAAAGTGCGTTAATGTTTTATATATTTTGCAATTTTAAGGACAATTTCTTAAGAGGTTCTTTTAAAAACAAATTTTATATCCGCTGAATGCAATTTTGGACTTTATTTTATAATTCAAGCGACGCCATTTTGTTTCCAGCTAAGCGCAATCAATTGTTTCGATAAAATCCTTAAAGTGCGTTAATGTTTTACACATTTTGCAATTTTAAGGACA
This sequence comes from Ontholestes murinus, assembly GCA_963969525.1. Lineage (NCBI taxonomy): Eukaryota > Metazoa > Arthropoda > Insecta > Coleoptera > Staphylinidae > Ontholestes > Ontholestes murinus. The sequence continues at coordinate 74,839,299 of OZ018390.1, read as the reverse complement.
ATTCCTTAAGAAGTTCTTTTAAAAACAATTTTTACATTCGCTGAATGCAATTTTGAACTTTATTTTATATTTCAAGCGACGCCATTTTGTTTCCAGCTAAGCGCAAACAATTGTTTCCATAGAATCCTTAAAGTGCATTAATATTTTATACATTTTGTAACTTTAAGGACAATTCCTTAAGAGGTTCTTTTAAAAACAATTTTTTTGACATAGAGAATGGCGTCTAGTGAGCAAGGTGTGTTAATGTCGACTCCGGCAAAACCGTGTCATTATTGTAAAGCTATGCCGCGTAGTGGCCCAAAATGTGTAAAATGTGGAACAGTAATTCACCCCGGATGTGTTAAATACCTTAAAGGGATCACAATAATCGACGAAACCCGTTTATTATGCTGTAGTGAAGAACAGCAACAACTTGATGACTCATTCGAAAGTGTGAAAAGTGTTGAAATCGGATACAATAGAATGGTTGAACTGGAAACATGTAAGGTCGAAAACAAATACCTAAAAGAAATTATTAATCAAAAAGACGAAATAATTACTTATCAACAAGATACAATAAATTCACTCAAACAACAATTATTACTAATAAACACAATTAATAACATAAGTGCTACACCGCCATCTGAAGGCAAGATCAACAAGCACCCAATAAATACGAAGAAGAATTCTACGAAATTAAATATGACTGTATTACCCACGGAAGAGGATAATAAACATCTTAAAGTGAGACAAAATATGAAAAATATTTCTGAACAAAAACCAGCCACAACATCTCCCAAGGAAACAAAGAATGTAAACAATAAGAAAAACAACCCAGACGGAAAAGAAACTAAAATGATAATTCGTGAAATAAATAAACAATCTAATGAAAAGTCAGCTGACTCGAACAAAGAAAAGACTACACACGATAGGTCAGTAGCTGAGGGATGTAAAATTGATGAAATTGGCATTGTTTATAATACACAAAAATGGATATGGTATCATGTTGGAAAATACAAAGAAAACTATACGGAAGAATTATTGCAAGGCTACTTAAAAGATAAATTTCCCGATGTTGTATTTAATATAAATGCACGGGAATATGAAGATCGAGCAGCAGGAACTAAATATAAATGCTTTAAAGTAGGATGTGCAGAAGACAATGGCATAAATCTCTTAGAACCAGATATTTGGCCGCTAGGAATTAAAATAAGTCATTTTAAATTTTTTCGTAAATCACATAACGGCAGATCCAAAACATATTCAAAACGAAACATCCCCCAAACCCGCCATTAAAATAAAAATTATACACCAAAACATACGTAGTATTTTCAGCAAAATCGAAGAACTACAACTTGCCGTAACCAATGCCTACAAACCAAATGTTTTGTGTTTGACAGAAACTTGGTGCAACAAGAATAATATACAATTTGCGCATATAGAAGGATACTCAATAATTTCCAATTATATGAGAAATAATTCCACACATGGAGGAAGTATGATATATGTTGATAATAGTTTGGAATATAAACATCTCAAAGTAAATCAATTTTGCGTAGAATCAGAAATAGAAGCTGCTGCCTGTTCATTTGTAATAGGAACAAATAAAGTCGCAGTGTTAACAGTATATCGTCCCCCAAATAGCAACATACATATGTTTCTCGAGAAACTAACCGACATGATGCGTTATATAATCGACATACACGATGAAATTATATTATGTGGAGATTTAAATATAGACTTTCTTTTAGAGACAGCTCAAACAAAAATGTTAAAAGATATTTTCCAATCCTTCAATCTGGTAAATCAGTTGCACGAACCAACTAGAATACAATTAACACATAATATAATAACAGCAACTCAAATTGATTATATGGTATCAACTATATCCCCTCAAAACTGGATATGCGAGAACTTTTACCTACATCTTTCTGACCACCATGCCCAGATGATGGAAATAGTTGTGAAACCAGAGCAGATCAATAACAAAAAATGCATTTCTACCAAATTAACGAGGAATATTAATATAGTTAATATAAACGAATTTAGAAATCGTTTGCGAAAGGTAAATTGGAGCTTTATAAAAACAGGGTCAATTAATGAAGCCTATAATCTCTTTATTAATGAATTCCTCCACTATTATAATTTAACCTGTCCGTTAATAAAAAAAGTTTTACATCACAAACGAAATAAATCGGAATGGATTAATGAAGAAGTCAGGATTTCGAGTCAGAAATTAAAAGATCTCTATCATGTTTTGGTTACCACAAAATCATCGGAGATACAGGAAAAATATAAAAGAGAGAAAAAAGCACACAAAAAGCTAATAGAATTATCAAAAAAAGAATACTATTCAACAAAGCTGAATAACAGTAACAATAAACAAAAGACAGTGTGGAAATTGGTGAAAACTGAACTAAATGGCTCATATAACAAGCCTAATATAAAGTTATATGATAACACAACAGGGCGTGAAATTAAAAATAGCCAGGAAATTGCTGACAAATTTGCAGAGTACTTCTCGACTATCACGACCAATAAACTAAATACTCATTTTGGAGTAAATTTATCAAAAGAATGTACGAAAAGTACAAGCCAACCTCAGTCAATGTTCCTAGAGATTATAACACAAAAGGAAATTTATCAAACTCTAAGGTCCTTAAAGAATGGAAAGAGTGCAGGCGAAGACGGAATTAGTACTTCAATTTTATTAAATACTATCAACGAAATAATAGACCCTCTGTGTTATCTCATCAATTTATCATATGAATCAGGAATATTCCCAAATTCTCTCAAAATCGCAAAAGTTATACCAATCTATAAGAAGGGATCAACATCAAATGAAGAGAATTATCGACCTGTTTCCATATTAAATATATTATCTAAAATATTTGAAAAAATATTGGCGAACAAAATCTGGTGCTATATAAAGAGATATAACATCTTAAAAAGTTCTCAACATGGTTTCAGGGAGAATCATTCAACAGAAAGTGCATCGATTGATCTAATAGAGGAAATATCTCGTAATATGGACGCAGGAAAATTAGTTGCAGGCCTATTTTATGACTTTTCAAGTGCGTTTGATTCCATTGATATAAGTTTTGTGCGTGAAAAATTATTTAGTGCCGGTATTCGTGGAAACATTATTAATTTTATTGTGTCGTTCTTGTCGAATCGTAAATTTTTTGTTCAAGTAAAAGGAAACGTGTCAAAAGAGTGTTTGTTAGATAGGGGAATTGTTCAAGGATCAACATTAGGCCCCCTACTGTTTCTCATATTTATAAATGACATTAGTGAACATATAAATATTGCACACGTTGTAAATTTTGCAGACGACACAGCGATCGTCGTATCGGGCAATAATCAGACGGAATTAGAAGAGAAAGTAAATATTTGTAATAATCTAATGAATGAATGGTGTAGACAAAATAATATCCTCCTAAATAGTAATAAAACCGTCACTATTCAATTTTATAATAGAAAACCACCAGAAAACCCTCTTTCTAATAATGTAGATTTTGTAAAATACCTAGGTATTCATATAGATGCAAATTTAACGTGGACACGACAGATTGACCATGTTTGTGCAAAACTAAATAGCGCATATTATGCCATCCAGAAAACAAGAAACAAATTTTCTCAGCACGCAATAATAAATCTGTACTATGCTTTGGTATATGCACACCTATCATATAATGTATTAGTATGGGGTCGAGCTGATACTTCTCGAGTATTTGTTATTCAAAAGAGAATACTTCGTCTGATATTTGGATTAAAGAGTAGAGACTCCTGTAGAGAAATTTTCAGATTATATAAAATTTTAACAGTGATAGGAGTGTATATATACAAAGCTGGTATCCATGTATATCAAAATAAACACCTTTATGAGAAAAACGGCAAACATCATCAACATTTTACGCGCAATAAAAACAATATCCGAATAAAACTACACCATACAAGCAAATATGAGAAAACGGCATTATACTCTTGCAGTTCAATATTTAATAAATTACCCCAAACAATAAAAACGGTAAACATATTGGCTGGTTTCAAAAGAAAATTAAAGGACTATTTATTGGAAAATACATTTTATTCTTTAATGGAGTTTATGTCTGCATGAAATGTTCTGTGTTTTGTTTCGTTAATTTATTTGCTGAATGTGTATTATTTATTTATTGAACATTTATATTTATCTTTTATTGTAAATATGACTTAGATTTTTATAATCTTTTAATTAATTTTACATTGACCAACTTATTTTATTTTTATGTATGTTTTATATTGTACTTGTCTAAAATCGTCTACATTTTAAGTTAATTTTATATTGACTGTAGCTTATAATAAATAGATATAAAAAAATTGACGCTCATATCCGCTGTAAATATATTTATAATGTATTTCTCAAATAGTGGCAAACATGAATAAAGTTTATTATTATTATTATATCCGCTGAATGCAATTTTGGACGTTATTTTATACTTCAAGCGACGCCATTTTGTTTCCAGGTAAGCTCAATCAATTGTTTCAATAAAATCCTTAAATTGCGTTAATGTATTATACATTTTGCAATTTTAAGGATAATTCGCTAAGAGGTTCTTTTAAAAACAATTGTTAAATTCGCTGAAAGCAATTTTGGACCTTATTTTATACTTCAAGCGACGCCATTTTGTTTCCAGCTAAGCCCAATCAATTGTTTCGATAAAATCCTTAAATTGCGTTAATGTTTTACACATTTTGCAATTTTAAGGATAATTCGCTAAGAGGTTCTTTTAAAAACAATTGTTAAATTCGCTGAAAGCAATTTTGGACGTTATTTTATACTTCAAGCAACGCCATTTTGTTTCCAGCTAAGCGCAATCAATTGTTTCGATAAAATCCTTAAAGGGTGTTAATGTTTTATATATTTTGCAATTTTAAAGACAATTTCTTAAGAGATTCTTTTAAAAACAATTTTTATATCCACAGAATGCAATTTTGGACTTTATTTTATACTTCAAGCGACGCCATTTTGTTTCCAGCTAAGCGCAATCAATTGTTTCGATAAAATCCTTAAATTACATTACTGTTTTATATATTTTGCAATTTTAAGGACAATTCCTTAGGAGGTTTTTTTAAAAAACAATTTTTATATTCGCTGAATGCAATTTTGGACTTTATTTTATATTTCAAGCGACGCCATTTTGTTTCCAGCTAAACGCAAACAATTGTTTCGATAAAATCTTAAAAGTGCGTTTATGTTTTATAGATTTTGTAATTTTAAGGACAATTCCTTAAGAGGTTCTTTTAAAAACAATTTTTATATCCGCTGAATGCAATTTTGGACTTTATTTTATATTTCAAGCGACGCCATTTTGTTTCCAGCTAAGCGCAATCAATTGTTTCGATAAAATCCTTAAACTGCGTTAATATTTTACACATTTTGCAATTTTAAAAACAATTCCTTTAGAGGTTCCTTTAGAAACAATTTTTATTTTCGCTGAATGCAATTTTAGACATTATTTTATATTTCAAGCGGCGCCATTTTGTTTACAGCTAAGCACAATCAATTGTTTAGATAAAATCCTTAAACTGCGTTAATGTTTTATATATTTTGCAATTTTAAGGACAATTTCTTAAGAGGTTCTTTTAAAAACAATTTTTATATTCGCTGAATGCAATTTTGGACTTTATTTTATATTTCAAGCGACGCCATATTGTTTACAGCTAAGCGTAATCAATTGTTTCCATAAAATCCTCAAATTACGTTTATGTTTTATATATTTTGCAATTTTAAGGACAATTCCTTAAGAGGTTCTTTTAAAAACAATTTTTATATTCGCTGAATGCAATTTTGGACTTTATTTTATATTTCAAGCGACGCCATTTTGTTTCCAGCTAAACGCAATCAATTGTTTCGATAAAATCCTTAAACTGCGTTAATGTTATATATATTTTGCAATTTTAAGGACAATTCCTTAAGAGGTTCTTTTAAAAACAATTTTTATATTCGCTGAATGCAATTTTGGACTTTATTTTATATTTCAAGCGACGCCATTTTGTTTTCAGCTAAGCGCAATCAATTGTTTCGATAAAATCCTTAAACTGCGTTAATGTTATATATATTTTGCAATTTTAAGGACAATTCCTTAAGAGGTTCTTTTAAAAACAATTTTTATATTCACTGAATGCAATTTTGGACTTTATTTTATATTTCAAGCGGCGCCATTTTGTTTCCAGCTAAGCGCAATCAACTGTTTCGATAAAATTCTTAAATTGCGTTAATGTTTTATATATTTTGCAATTTTAAGAACAATTCTTTAAGAGGTTCTTTTAAAAACAATTTTTATATTCGTTGAATGCAATTTTGGACTTTATTTTATATTTCAAGCGACGCCATTTTGTTTCCAGCTAAGCGCAATCAATTGTTTCGATAAAATCCTTAAAATACCTTAATGTTTTATACATTTTGCAATTTTAAGGACAATTCCTTAAGAGGTTCTTTTAAAAACAATTTTTATATTAGCTGAATGCAATTTTGGACTTTATTTTATATTTCAAGCGGCGCCATTTTGTTTCCAGCTAAACGCAATCAATTGTTTCGATAAAATCCTTAAAGTGCGTTCATGTTTTATATATTTTGCAATTTTGAGGATAATTCCTTAAGAGGTTCTTTTAAAATCAATTTTTATATTCGCTGAATGCAATTGTGGACTTTATTTCATACTTCAAGCGCCGCCATTTTGTTTCCAGCTAAGCGCAAACAATTGTTTCGATAAAATCTTAAAAGTGCGTTTATGTTTTATAGATTTTGTAATTTTAAGGACAATTCCTTAAGAGGTTCTTTTAAAAACAATTTTTATATCCGCTGAATGCAATTTTGGACTTTATTTTATATTTCAAGCGACGCCATTTTGTTTCCAGCTAAGCGCAATCAATTGTTTCGATAAAATCCTTAAACTGCGTTAATATTTTACACATTTTGCAATTTTAAAAACAATTCCTTTAGAGGTTCCTTTAGAAACAATTTTTATTTTCGCTGAATGCAATTTTAGACATTATTTTATATTTCAAGCGGCGCCATTTTGTTTACAGCTAAGCACAATCAATTGTTTAGATAAAATCCTTAAACTGCGTTAATGTTTTATATATTTTGCAATTTTAAGGACAATTTCTTAAGAGGTTCTTTTAAAAACAATTTTTATATTCGCTGAATGCAATTTTGGACTTTATTTTATATTTCAAGCGACGCCATATTGTTTACAGCTAAGCGTAATCAATTGTTTCCATAAAATCCTCAAATTACGTTTATGTTTTATATATTTTGCAATTTTAAGGACAATTCCTTAAGAGGTTCTTTTAAAAACAATTTTTATATTCGCTGAATGCAATTTTGGACTTTATTTTATATTTCAAGCGACGCCATTTTGTTTCCAGCTAAACGCAATCAATTGTTTCGATAAAATCCTTAAACTGCGTTAATGTTATATATATTTTGCAATTTTAAGGACAATTCCTTAAGAGGTTCTTTTAAAAACAATTTTTATATTCGCTGAATGCAATTTTGGACTTTATTTTATATTTCAAGCGACGCCATTTTGTTTTCAGCTAAGCGCAATCAATTGTTTCGATAAAATCCTTAAACTGCGTTAATGTTATATATATTTTGCAATTTTAAGGACAATTCCTTAAGAGGTTCTTTTAAAAACAATTTTTATATTCACTGAATGCAATTTTGGACTTTATTTTATATTTCAAGCGGCGCCATTTTGTTTCCAGCTAAGCGCAATCAACTGTTTCGATAAAATTCTTAAATTGCGTTAATGTTTTATATATTTTGCAATTTTAAGAACAATTCTTTAAGAGGTTCTTTTAAAAACAATTTTTATATTCGTTGAATGCAATTTTGGACTTTATTTTATATTTCAAGCGACGCCATTTTGTTTCCAGCTAAGCGCAATCAATTGTTTCGATAAAATCCTTAAAATACCTTAATGTTTTATACATTTTGCAATTTTAAGGACAATTCCTTAAGAGGTTCTTTTAAAAACAATTTTTATATTAGCTGAATGCAATTTTGGACTTTATTTTATATTTCAAGCGGCGCCATTTTGTTTCCAGCTAAACGCAATCAATTGTTTCGATAAAATCCTTAAAGTGCGTTCATGTTTTATATATTTTGCAATTTTGAGGATAATTCCTTAAGAGGTTCTTTTAAAATCAATTTTTATATTCGCTGAATGCAATTGTGGACTTTATTTCATACTTCAAGCGCCGCCATTTTGTTTCCAGCTAAGCGCAAACAATTGTTTCGATAAAATCCTTAAATTACGTTAATGTTTTATATATTTTGCAATTTTAAGGACAATTCCTTAGGAGGTTTTTTTAAAAACAATTTTTACATTCACTGAATGTAATTTGGGAATTTATTTTATATTTCAAGCGACGCCATTTTGTTTACAGCTAAGCGCAATCAATTATTTCGATAAAATCCTTAAATTGCGTTAATGTTTTATATATTTTGCAATTTTAAGGACAATTTCTTAAGAGGTTATTTTAAAAACAATTTTTATATCCTCTGCATGCAATTTTGGCTTTTATTTTATACTTCAAGCGACGCCATTTTGTTTAAAGCTAAGCGCAATCAATTGTTTCGATAAAATCCTTAAAGTGCGTTAATTTTTTAGACTTTTGCAATTTTAAGGACAATTCTTTAAGAGGTTCTTTTAAAAACATCTTTTATTTTCGCTGAATGCAATTTTTGACTTTATTTTATACTTCAAGCGACGCCATTTTGTTTCCAGCTAAGCGAAATCAATTGTTTTGATAAAATCCTTAAAGTGCGTTAATGTTTTATACATTTTGCAATTTTAAGGACAATTCCTTAAGAGGTTCTTTTAAAAACATCTTTTATTTTCGCTGAATGCAATTTTTGACTTTATTTTATACTTCAAGCGACGCCATTTTGGTTACAGCTAAGCGCAATCAATTGTTTCGATAAAATCCTTAAAGTGCGTTAATATTTTATATATTTTGCAATTTAAAGGACAATTCTTTAAGAAGTTCTTTTAAAAACAATTTTTATATTCGCTGAATGCAATTTTGTATTTTATTTTATACTTCAAGCGACGCCATTTTGTTTTCAGCTAAGCTCAATCAATTGTTTTGGTAAAATTCTTAAAGTGCTTTTAACTGATTGATAGATTTTATAATTTTTAGGGCTTAAATGGTTACTTTTTAAACGCTGAATATATTTTTGGTTATTGGTTATAATAATATATTATTATTATAAGGGCCATTATATTAGTTCATTGTTTCCTAGTTAAATAACAGTAGCAATTCCATTAACATTAATCTCCACCTGCTCACGTAATCCCTTTATCATATTTTATTCGATGCCCGCTTCAAAGAGCAGATGCGACGCCGGTCGTCGGCGTCGGCTCGCGTAATCCGAAAATGGTGCATTACAATGAAATTGGTCGCGTAAAAGTGGCGTTATTGTTCCCTCGGTGTCGTGAACGCGGGGTGTTTTGGCTTCTATCTGGAATCGCCTCGTGTGCATTAATTTTTAATGCAGGTGCATGGCTTTCTTACGTCCTTTTAACGGCCGCCTTCAAGCGCTCTACGTGCCGAGTGAAAATCCCAGATTCGACCATTTTTTTACAATTTCAAATTATCCTGTACTGTATATTATTTTATTTTAAGCAATAAGTAAAAGGGTTAACGTTGTTCAGTCCTCGTACAATAGTTTCCGTTTGATTTATAATGCGGCAGTTGAACCGTTTCCAATTTTTAATTAAATTAACCTCAAAGGGTTTTGGGGGCGCACAAAACTGCGCCGAAACAGTGAGATAGTGCTGAATTATGAGTTGGATGTTGATGATTTATCCCCCGAGCCGAAGTAAAATATCGCCGAATTTCCCGACACCCCTCCTAATTGTATTCCTCCTTCCTTGCACCTCCCTTTTTCCACCCTAAACTGGATTTCCCGAATTATTAATATATCAATGGGTGACAACTTATGACGCGGACCTCAATGGGTGATTGATTGATGTACTCGCTCCATTAATTATGTCCTAACCCAGCTGGGAAAAAGGAGAAGAGGGAAAAAAACCCGGGAAACGGAGAGACAAAGTGATTACTCAATGAAAATTAAGGCTTTAAATGTCTTTATTAAAAAGTAACGCAGGATAATAATTTAATATTAAAACCAATATGAATTAAAATATTAATCAGACGCTAGGTGGGTGGTAAGCCTGGCGGGGCGGCAAAGTGGTTATCGTCTTAGGATTTATCGCATTAATTAACCGAAACTATGACGGCGCTATCGCGCAGACATGTAATTACAAGTTTCATGTTGAATATAGCCGGGTCATCTATAAATTTATCTCAGGAGCCGATAGATTTCCGAATAAATCACCAGCCGATGCGTTGAATTTAATTAATGCGCCACACAATCCATTCCGATCGGTAACGCCGTTCAATCCGCCCGCACCTACGGTGGCGGCGTCGCGACGCGCCGCGCCGCCATCGCACGGCATCAGGTAAGCCATTTGGTAAACAACAACCGGGCAAATTGAATGAGCCGGAATCTGTTTAAGATGCGCGATCCCGCCCGTAATATTTGCAGAAGCTCGCTCGTCGGAATCGCGGAATATTCCTCAAAGAACGCGGCTCTAAATCACTTTAGAACGCGCCAACCTTTTTTCCCCCTTTTTTTTTTGTAAACCAGCTCGTGTCAGGAAAAAACTTAATCATGCGGATGCTATTCATGAAATTGAAGAAAGGCAACTAGGGTCTCGTAATGTAATTGTTTTTCATTTGTCTGAACCTACTGGCACTGTTATTGAACGAATAACTCATCAACTTAAAGTTGCTAATCACAACTTTAAAATATATAAAAAATCTTTAAAACCTTTAGGATTTGTTAATAGAATTCGTCCCATATATTATCATCGAATAACCTTAAATAAACTTGATGACTTTAAATACCTTTAAAGCACTTTGTCCTTAAATGTTCATTGTAAGACCTTAAGTGATCCTAAATAATTTTGAATGGCCACATCAGCAATGCAGCTAAATAACTTAAACGGTTCTAAGGTAAATTGTTAAAATTGATGTTTTACAAAATGGCAAAGCAATCTATTATCATTTAACATCAAGTCATTATTTGAAAGAAGCCACACATTCATACTGCATATATATATTGAAAATGAAAGTACAACTTTGAATTATGTTTTTTATAACAAATTCAACAGTAGTTTTTGGAAAACCAAAGAAGTACCGAAATCGTCGTTAGTGTTTTATAAATTAGAGGATGGGATAGTGGCCACCCACCCACCCTACATATACATTGAAATTTAAACTACAGCTGTGGCTTTAAATTTCTGAAATAATTTCAACTGTAAGAGTGTAATATCAAAAATTAATGACAGAAAGACAATGGGTCGATAGTCGTAAAATCAATTACAATTAATATTGTAAATTCCTCTGTAACAAATAATAATAAATAAAGATGTTTGTCTCTCATTCTTAATTGTCTAAATATGTTTGTATTGCATATTTTTACAAGAAATCGTTGTTTATGTTTTAATAACTGGAGGGTGGGATAGTGGCCACCCACCCACCCTACATATACATGAAAATTTAAACCACAACAATGAATTAAATTTCTAAAATTATATCATCAGCAATTCTGTTGTAGGTTTTTCTTTTAAACCAAAAACTAAGAAGAAAAGAAATAAACATATATATATATATATTTTTATAACTAGATGTATTTTTTCACACGATTCTATTCAAATTTTATGACTTTAAATGGACTCATTGATAAACACACAATTCTTACATACATCGAAATCGAAATTGATTTTTTGATTTTAATAATTTCAAAAAAAAACTTGTGATAGTGTTTTAGAAACCAAGAAAATTAAAGTAATGAAAAATAAAATATTTATGCAAAAGGTGTAGATGGCCTCTAATTACCTTCTAATGTTTAAAACATACGCAGAATTTTAATTGATGTCAATTATATTTCAATTATCGTTAGATGAACTTTAATGATCATTGGATGACCTTGAATGATTAAATTGACATTTTGTAATCTTAAATAACTTTGAACGCATATTGGATGACTAAATAATGTTTAGGGATACCACATATTCTTCGATAATCATTGGGTAGCCTTGAATAACCCTATAACATTAACACTTAAATAATACTTAACGATCGTATGATAGCAATAAATAGCCTTGAATAATTTTTAGATGAACGAAAATCAGATAAGATTAAATTACTTTAAACAAGTCTTCGATGTTGATGTGAATTATCGTTGGATAGTCTTAAATAATCTTGAAGGACCATTGAATAACTTAGAATAAACTTGGAGGTCTTTAACTATCGCTGAATAACCTTGAATTATCGTTAGATGATCTTGAAAGATCGTTTAATAGGCCTAAATACTCGTGAAAGTCTTTTGGATGACTTTGAATATTCTTTAGATACTCTTAAGTGATGTGAAGTTAGAATTCATCAAATGTCCTTAAATGTTCATTGTAAGACCTTAAGTAGGACATAAATAAGTTTGAATGACTTTAAATGAGCAATAATCAGATAACCTTAAATTACTTCAAACAACTCATCGATGTTGGTGTGTATTATCGTTAAATAGTCTTACATAATCTTGAAGGATAGCCTTGTAGGACTTTGAACGATCGTTGGATAACCTCGAATGATCTTTAGATGATCTTGAAAGATAGTTTAATAGGCTTAAATGCTCGTGAGTTCATTAGATATTTGAATGTTCTTTCGATATTCTTAAGTGATGGTTAGGGGGACACATTACTTTGAAGGGTCCTTTAAAAAACCTAAAATAACCAGAAATAACCATGATATAACTGTGAATGATCATACAATTACCGTAAATATTTGTTGAATAAAATTAATCAATATTTAACAAACTTTAAATGACTTTCAGGGAGGATTTCAAGTAGCTTCAAATAAGTTTTCGATGTTCATCATCAGATCATCTTAGAAGATAAGGAATGAGCGTTAAATAACCTTCAATATTATTAACGAACTAAGTGCGATCATTGAATAATCTTGAGTAACATTTAACGTACATTTGGATGACCTTAAGTGATGATTAGAAGTCATCAAATATACTGAAATGTTCATTGGAAGACCTAAGTGATCCTAAATAATCTTAAATGGCTATTAAATGACCCTGAATGATCATAGAATAACCATAGGACTATGATTTGTACGATTACATAACTTTGAAAGATCTTGAATTGCTTTGAAAGAACTTTTCGATATTATTGTGTATTATCATTGGATGATCTTAAATGAACTTGATGATTTTAAATACCTTTAAAGCACTTTGTCCTCAAATTTTCATTGTAAGACCTTAAGTGATCCTAAATAATTTTGGACGATCTTTATATGACCCTGAATCATCACAGAATAACCTTAAATGATAAACGATTAAGATTTGTAAGATTAGATAACCTTGAATGATCTTGAATTACTTTGAAAGAACTCTTTGATATTTTTGTGTATTATCATCGAATGATCTTAAATGAACTTGATGACTTTAAATACCTTTAAAGCACTATATGTGTGATAAAGCTGGGTAGATTAAGTAGCCTAGTAGAATTTCAAGCCCGGACAAAAGGAGAGGCCAGCAACCTGCTGCTCAAAGAACCTACAAACTAGACTCTGATAGGACGGAAACAATAAAAGGCGACTCTGCAAGGAAAATGACTGAAAGTTTTCGGAAACTGAAAGCACTAAGAATTGTATGCTTTAACGTGATATCCTTGAGCAACAAAGATCGGGACATCCTTTTAGAAGTAGAAAGACACGGGATCCAAATCAGCGCACTCTCAGAAACCAAGAAAAGAGGAAAAGGAAGCACTAAGTATGGAAAATATCTCCTTATATAATTTGGTAAGGATAAAAATGAAAAAACAGAGTGTAAAAATCGAAATCAACATCAGAAACACAAAATACATTAACGACAGAATGCTACAAGTCACAGTACAACTTAGAGGCACAACATCGACACATCTGAGCAGCGTCTATGCCCCAAACACCACGAAATCCAGGGAGGAAGTAGATGCTTTCTATCAGAATTTACAAAACGCACTGGATAACATTAGCAAAAATAGCGAAGCCTTCATTCTGAACGATAAAATCGGAAGCGAAAAACTACCTGGTGTAAAGAATCAATACAACAAAAACAGCAAATGGCGAAAAACTAATACAGCTATGCACGAAAAACGAACTGAGAATAAACAATACCGTAACACAAATTTAGCTTCGAGAACACATGAGGTCAGAAATCCATGATAAAAGGTCTATCGTGGATTTCTGACCTCGTGTGTTCTCGAAGCTAAATTTGTGTTGCAAATATCCACCCCAGCAGAATCCAGGATGTTAGAAACCTACACCTCAGCAAATGCCGGAACCAACCACAGTCTCGTACTGGCAAAGATCACAAAAGACCACAAAAAAAGAGAACCAATCGAAGGCATCAACAAACTCAATGTGGAATCTCTATCTGACAACTCAACGAGATCTATAGCAAATATTAGAGGACGTATAGAAACCGCATGGCAAAAACTAAAATCTAAGCACTCGCAACCCGAATACCAAACCATGGTTGTTCCATGAGGTCAAGAAGCTGGTCGAAGAAAAATCGAAAAAACGGAAGTCATATCTACAATACAGAGCAAAATTAATCACGTAAGTACGAATATAAGCTTGTAAGAAAAAGAACCAAAAACGAAATCGAGATAAACAAAACGGCTTACCTAATATATGAAACGCGACATGTACGGAAGACAAAAGAAGAAATGGAACATGCTCAGAAACCGGAAGAAACCAATAAACAAATATCTACAAAAAGCGATGCTCTACAAGTTTGAACAAACTACTTCAAAGTTTCAAAGTTCAACATGCAGATATCTACGACCAATACACGTCTCTTACGATGTCTAGGGACCTGCCTAGATGTGCGCTCGCCATATACAATAAAAGCGTTGAACAGATTCCTAGAGGCCAAAATAACAATCAACAGGAACCTAAAAGAAAAAGTGAAAGCCCAAACAACGAAAGCACATCTAATATCGGTGTATCTGAGAAGATATCATATGGAAGCAAAGCAAGAATCTACAAAACCGGTGTTAGGCCCATTATGATATAAGCGATCGAAACCAGGGCTAAAAACGCCACAACAAAACGACGCATGTGAACTAAGGAGATGAGAGCCTTAAGATGCACCGAAGTATGCAGTCTTTGGAGCTGCATAAGACACGAGGAAGTCAAAGCGAAGTTCAACATTCAATAGAATGCGGGAATGGAGAGATCATGTGGACGGAATGGATAAAACCAGACTGCTAAAAATTACCAACAAGATGGTATGAGTGCACAACAGCTATAAATTTTGAAGGCGGAACTGTATTTAAACCTATTTAAAGAGGAAAAAGAAGAAAAAAGAACTTTGTGAGATCAAATATTTGATGGTGGAGGCGTTTACTTCATGGTACATCTTGATTGACTTGTAATTGAGACACAATAACTTTGTCTAACCACTAACTTTGTGAGATCATTTAAATAACCTCAAATAACCTAAATTATCGTTAAATGATGATGAATGAACTTAAACGTTTCTTTTGTATCCTTAAACAACCTCCGTGACGGTTAGAGAGCACCAAAAGACTTTGAATAACCTTTGGAAGAACATAATTGATACTAAATAATTTTCAATAACTCTAAATGATTATAAAATGACCTTGATGATATTAAATAACATATAACCTCCAGTTAAATGGCCTTAAGCGATTAATTCATCAAATGTTCTTAAATGGACATTGCAATACTTAACGTGATACTAAATATATAATTTTGAATTACCATTATATGGCCCTGAATGATCATAGAATAACCTTAAATGATATTGAACTATAGTTTGGTAAGAATAAATAACCTTGAAAGTTCTGGATTTAACTTGAAAGATCTTCACCTTGAAAAACTCTTCGATATTTATGGGTATTATCATAGAGTGACCTTTAATGAACTTTAATTAATGATGTCTTTGAATACCTTTATCAGATCGTTTAATTAACCTTGAACAACCTGAATTATCGTTTAGTTATGATGAATGATCTTGAACGATCGTCTTGAATCCTTAAACAATTTAAATGACGGTTAAAGATTACTAAAAGACTTTGAATAACCTTTGAAAGAACATAACTGGTACTAAATAACCATTCATAACTCTAAATGATTATAAAATGAGCTGGAACTATCGTTTAATAATATAAAATAACCTTGATCGATAAAATATATTAAAATCCTTCAGTTCGTTTTAGAAAATTAATGAATACAACAATTGTTGTAAAATCACGAAATATTTTCGTATTTTTAAATGATTAACCTTGATCAATTTTGGATGATTCTGAATAACATTTGGATGACCTTACGTGATTAAGACATTAAATGTCTTTAATAACCACTGGAAGATCTTACGTGATGCTAAATAATTTTGAATCGCCATTATATGACCTTGAATGTTATAGAATAACCTTAAATGATATTGAACTATAGTTTGGTTACACCAAATAAACTTGAAACAATCTTGAATTACTTTGAAAGATCTAAACCACAAAAAACTCTTAGAATAAATTGATGACTTTGATTAAATTGTAAGAACTTTGTAAGATCGTTGAAATAACCTTAAGCAACCTTAATTATCGTTAAATGATGATAAATGATCTTGAATAATAATTTTATATCCTTAAACAACCCAAGCGACGCACAGTAGTCCCAAATACCGAAAACTTGGCCAAAATTCCCCAAAAATTAATGTTTGCTTTTGGAACTGTTTGTAGTCTAGTTATTTTATCGGCATTGGAAAACACGTTTTGAAAGAGACCGAAAAAATCACAACTACCTGTACTTCTGCAGGTGAAAAAGATGTCTTGCGTAAACTTATTCATAAGATTAAAACAAAGTTGGACCAAAACATGAAAAATTATGAGAGGTTTTTTGAGGTTCTGACTTTGTATATGCAACAGCTTCTACAAGTAAAACTCTGGGGACAGCTGTATCTAGCGCAGGGCATCCAACTACAAGTTTTGCAACTAAAATTGAGATGTCAAAAAGGAAAGAAACGCAGACCGTGAGAAACAAACATGAAGGCGATGAACTGGTTTACGCTTTACAAGCGAGTTTAAGCAATTCTGAGAACCTAGATGCAGTGAAGGTGCTGAAGGATATTGCTGAAGAGAACCCAGGCACAGAAACGAGGTACAGAACGTTATTAAATACAGTGCAAGAAACCAACATAACCACAAACAAAGCCCTAACTCATTGACGAGTGCAAATTATCAAACAATATTAGAACTTCAGAATTGCAATCCGTCATACAAGGCCGTTTTGCAATCTAAGAAAGAATGTTATCCCTCTCATGGACAGATACGATTTACAAAGTGTAGTGATGAAGTGGATCTCCAAGCACTACTTTACTTTATCAGACGGTACAAAGAACTGTCAGCCTCCTCGATGATGTTTACGAAGCTAATTAAATGTGTAAATGGGGATGTGACGGAACTTCTGAACAAAGCACCTTCAAGTAAACATTTCATAGTAATGCTGATGGCTACAAAACCGACTCCAATATATTTTTCGTTTCTCTTGTGCAACTTCAGCTTTTGACTGTAGAAAAATCGACGCAGAAAAAATTGTCATTTGGAAAAATCCGCGTTCTTCATCTCCTCGATATTGTCGACCATTACAAACCAAATTTTTGCATGAAACTGCAGATGA
Organism: Ontholestes murinus; assembly: GCA_963969525.1. Classification (NCBI taxonomy): domain Eukaryota; kingdom Metazoa; phylum Arthropoda; class Insecta; order Coleoptera; family Staphylinidae; genus Ontholestes; species Ontholestes murinus. Next base: position 74,821,512 of record OZ018390.1, on the reverse strand, counting down.
TCTACAGAAAAGTGTGCAATGCATTAACCAGCACATCTTCAAGTCAGGGATGCTACCTCTGTGATTGCACTTCAAAATAATTCAACGTTATTGATAGCATTTTGACGAAACCCATAAAGGAACAGAATCTGTAATTCGGAATTTCTACGTTGCATGTTTGGATTTGTTTCTTTGAGTGTGATTTGAACATTTCATATAAATTAGATGTAATAAAATGACAAAATCGCGGTGAAGGTAAGTATAGGGTCGAAAATTGCAAAAATAATATTCAAAAAGGTTTCCGGCAACAATTGGTAAATATGCCGAAACATTGATATGGAAGCAGAAATCATGAAAATACACCGCGCCGTTTTTTTTTTCATCGATAACTGGATTGGATGCGAAGTTAGTAAAAAGATTCCACATCGTCTTAAAAATTATTTATTACGGCTTCGCTATTGATATTCACAAGTACAAGGAATATTAAATTAAAACGGCGCGTATGTTTGTGCTTAAATATCCCTGGTATTGAATGCTAAGTACAGTGCACAAAATTTTGTTTCACAGCAGCAAGGTTATTGAGGCAGCGCTTCTCCCAATTGGACAAATTTCTGAAGAAGCTCAAGAATCTTGCAATAAATACATTAAAAAAATATCAACAGGATTTTGCGCAAACATTTAACCGAATTAAGAAGATGCAAGACCTGTTTCAGAGGCTTTTGGTAGCCTCTGCTCCACTGATAACGAACTTCCGAGCATTGCCTTTAAAGCAGCTCAAGACGTTAAACGCCGAAACTGTGGCTTCGTTAAAAGTGCCGACTATTGAAGTTGTAAATAGCGACAACGAACCCGAAGACATTTTTGACCGACATATCGGATTCGCCATTTTGTTTTTCGTAAATTCGTAATTAAGATTTTTATTCAGCCATCTTAAATAAGCCCATAAACAAATTCACAAAAATCTAGCAATTTTCACCTTTTTTGTCCGCCATATTAGATCCGCCATTATGGTTTTCCGAAATATTTTATTCAATTTCTTTATCAGCGTCATCAAAAGAGCCGATATACAAATTTTTTAATTAAATTCTGGCAATTTTAAGCGTTATTGTCCGCCATATTGTTTTCAGAAAATTTTTATTTAGATTTACTATCAACGTCATCAAAAGAGCATGTACAAATTTTAACAATTAATATCCGCCATATCGGATCCGCCATTATGTTTTTCAGAAATTTTTATTTTAGAATTTTTATCAGCGTCATCAAAAAAACCGTTACACAATTTTTTTTAATAAAATTTTGGCTATTTAAACCGTTAATATCCGCCATGTTGGATCCGCAGTTTTGTTTTTTTATAGATGTTTAATAGAACGTTTGTATCAGCGTCAACAAACGAGCTGAATTTTTTTATGAAATTCTAACAATTCGTTAATATCGGCCATATTGAATCCACCATTTTATTTTTCAGAAATGTTTAATCCAGTTTATTTATCAGTGTCATCAAACGAGTCGATATATAAATTTTTATGAAATTCTAGAAATTTTAACTTTTAATGTCTGCCATATGTTTTTCGGAAATTTTTAATTTATATTTTTTATTAGCCTCATCAAAAGAGCCGATATACAATTTTTTATGAAATTCTGTAGATTTTAACCGTTAATGTTCGCCATATTGGTTCCGCCATTTTGTTTTAAAGAAATGCTTAATTCAGATTTCAAAAAAGTCGATATACAATTTTTTTAAATGAAATTCTAGCAATTTGAACCGTCAACATCATCCATATAGAATCCACCATTTTGTATTTCAAAAATTCTTCATTCAGATTTTTGATCACCAATTCAAAAGAGTCGATATATAATTTTTTTAAATGATACTCTTACAATTTTAACCGTTATATTGGATCCGCCATTTTGTTTTTCATAAATTTTTAAATCAGATTTTTGATCAAAATTCTGTTAATTTTGTTTTTCATCTAAAAAGCCGATACACATTTGTTTTAAATGAAATTCTAGCAATTTTAATGTCAGTCATATTGAATCTGCCATTTTGTTTTTCGTAAATGCTTAATTTATATTTTTTATCAGTGTCATCAGAAGAGGCGACATACATATTTTTATGAAATTTTGGAGATTTTAACCGTTAATGTTTGCCATATTGGATCCGCCATTTTGTTTTTAAGACATTCTTAATTCAGATTTTTTATCACCGATCTCAAAAGAGTCGATATACAATTTTTTTAAATGAAATTCTGGCAATTTTAGCCGTTAATGTCCGCCATATTGGATCAGCCATTCTATTTTTCAGAAATTTTTAATTCAGATTTTTGATCAGCGTCGTGAAAAAAGCCGATATCCAATTTTTTAAATGAAATTCTGTTAATTTTAAGCGTTAATGTCCGCCATGTTGGGTCCGCCATTTTGTTTTTCGGTTTTTTAATTTATATTTTTAATCAACGTCACCAAAAGAGCCGTTTTACAATTTTTTAATAAGTGCCATATTGAATCCACCATTTTTTTTAAATAAATTCTTAATTCAGATCACTGATTTCGATATACAATTTTTTAAATGAAATTCTGACAATTTTAACTGTTAATGTCCGCCATATTGGATCCGCCATTTTGTTTTTCAGTAATTTTTATTTCAATTTTTTTATCAGAGCCGATATACAATTTTTCGCCATTTTGTTTTTCAATTTTTTTTATCAGAGCCGATATCGAACCGTCAACATCAGCCCTATTGAAACCACCATTTTGTTTTTCAGATATTCTTCATTCAGATATTTTATCATCGACCTCAAAACAGTAGATATAGATTTTTTTTATGAAACTCTGGAAATTTTAACCGTTAATGTCCGCCATATTGAATCCGCAATGTTGTTTCTTAGAAATTTTTAAATCAGATTTTTTATCAGCGTCGCCAAAAGAGTTGATATACATTTTTTTTAAATAAATACTTGTAATTTTAACAGTTAATGTTCGCCATATTTGATGAATTGAGAAATTTGAGAAATTCTAAATTCAGTGATCAAAAGAGCCGATATACAATTTTTTTATGAAATCTTAGCAATTTTAACTTTTAATGTCAACCATATTGAATCCGCAATTTTGTTTTGTAGAAATTTTTAAGTCAGATTTTTGATCAGCGTAGTCAAAAGAGCCTATATAATTTTTTTTATATGAAATTCTGTTAATATTAACCGTTAATGTCCGCTATATTGGGTCCGCCATTTTACAAATTATATTATATAATTCTGGAAATTTTAACCGGTAATATCTGACATATTGAATTGACCATTTTGTTTTTCAGAAATTCTTCGTTCAGATTATCCGCTATTTTGTTTTTCGAAATTTTTTAATTTATATTTTTTATCAGCGTCATTTTAAATGAAATTCTTATAATTTTAACCGTTAATGTTCGCCATATTTGATACGCCATTTTGTTGTTTAAAATTTTTTAATTTATATTTTTTATCAGCGTCATCAAAAGAGCCGATACACATTCTTTTATGAAATTCTAACAATTTAAATTTTTAATGTCGGCCATATTGAATACACCATTTTGTTTTTCAGAAATTCTTCATTCAGATTTTTTATCATCGACCTCAAAAGAGTAGATATGCAATTGTTTTATGTAATTCTGGCAATTTTAACGGTTAATGTCCGCCATATTGAATCCGCAATGTTGTTTTTTTTGAAACTTTTAAGTCAGATTTTTTATCAGCGTCCCCAAAAGAGCCGATATACAATTTTTTTAAATAAAATACTGGTAATTTTAACCCTTAATATCCGTCATATTAGATCCGCCATTTTTCAGAAATTTTTAATGCAGATTTTGCATCAGCGAGCTCAAAAGAGCCGATATGGAATTTTTTTAAATGAAATTCCGACAATTTTAACCATTAATGTCCGCCATATTGGATCCGCCATTTTGTCTTTCGGCCATTTTTAATTCAGATTCATCAAAAGAACCGAATATACATTTTTAAAATGAAATTCTGGCAATTTTTACAGTTAATGTCCGCCATAGTGGTGCCGCCATTTTGGTTTTCAGAAATTTTCAATTCAGATTTTTTTAAAGAGTCGATATACAATTTTTTTAATGAAACTCTGGTAATTTTAACCGTTAATGTCCATCATATTAAATCAGCCATTTTGTTTTTCAGAAATTTTAATTCAGATTTTTTATCAGCGAGCTCAAAAGAGCCGATGTAGAATTTTTTTAAAATCAAATTACGATAATTTTAATCATTACTGTCCGCCATATTGGATCCGCCATTTTGTTTTTTTAGAAATTTTTATTTCAGATTTTTTTATCAGCTTCATCAAAAGAGCTGATATACATTGTTTTTAATGAAATTCTGGGAATTTTAACCGTTTATGTCCGTCATAATTGATCCGCCATTTTGTTTTTCGGAATTTTTTAATTTATATTTTTAATCAGCGTCATCAAAGGAGCTATACAATTTTTTTGTGAAAGAGTCGATATACAATTGTTTTATGAAATTCTGGCAATTTATTTAAGTCAGATTTTTTATGAACGTCGTCAAAATAGTCGATATACAATTTTTTATATGAAATTCTGGTAATTTTAATCGTTAAAGTCCGCCATATTGGTGCCGCCATTTTGGTTTTAAGATTTTCAATTCAGATTCTTTTAAACAGCCGATAGACAATTGTTTTTTAATGAAATTCTGGCAAATTTAACCCTTAATATCCGTCATATTAGATCCGCCATTTTTCAGAAATTTTAATTCAGATTTTTTATCAGCGACCTCAAAAGAGTCGATATAGAATTTTTTTAAATCAAATTCCGACAATTTTAACCATTAATGTCCGCCGTATTGGATTCGCCATTTTGTTTTTCAGAAATATTTAATTCAAATTTTTTATCAGCATCATCAAAAGAGTCGATATACAAATTTTTATGAAATTCAGGCCATTTTAATCGCTAATATCCGTCATATTGGATCCGCCATTTTGTTTTTTAGAAATTTCTAATTTGTTTTTTTTTATCAGCGTCATTAAAAGAGCCAATGTACAATTTTTTAATGAAATTTTGACAATTTTCACCGTTAATGTTCGACATATTGGTGCCGTCATTTTGGTTTTCAGAAATTTTCAATTCAGATTTTTTAAAGGAGCCAATATACATTTTTTTAAATGAAATCTGGCAATTTTAACCGTTAATGTCCGCCATATTGGATCCGCCATTTTGTTTTTCAAAAAATTTTAGTTCAGATTTTTATCAGAGCCGATATCCAATTTTTTTAATGAAATTCTGGCAATTTGAACCGTCAACATCAGCCATATTGAATCCACCATTTTGTTTTTCAGAAATTCTTCATTCAGATTTTTGATCACCGATTCAAAAGAGTAGATATAGATTTTTTTATGAAACTCTGGCAATTTTAACCGTTAATGTCCGCCATATTGAATCCGCAATGTTGCTTCTTAGAAATGTATATATCAGACTTTTTATCAGCGTCGCCAAACGAGCTGATATACATTTTTTTTTTAAATAAATACCTGTAATTTTAACAGTTAATGTCATCAAAAGAGCCGATATACATGTTTTAAAATTCTAGCAATTTTAACTTTTAATGTCCGCCATATTGAATCCGCCATTTTATTTTTCAGAAATTTTTAATTCAGTTCATTTATCAAATTTCGGCAATTCAAACCGGTAACATCAGCCATATTGAATCCACTATTTTGTTTTTAAGAATTTCTTAATTCAGATTTTTTATCAGCGTGATCAAAAGAGCCGTTATATAAATTTTTTATGAAATTTTAGCAATTTTAACTTTTAATGTCGGCCATATTGAATCCGCAATTTTGTTTTCTAGAAATTTTTAAGTCAGATTTTAGATCAGCGTGGTCAAAAGAGCCTATTTATAATTTTTATATGAAATTCTGTTAATATTAACCGTAAATGTCCGCCATATTAGGTCCGCCATTTTTCAATTTATATTATATAATTCTGGAAATTTTAACCGATAATATCTGACCATTTTGTTTTTCAGAAATTCTTCATTCAGATTATCCGCCATTTTGTTTTTCGTTATTTTTTAATTTATATTTTCATTTATAATCAGCGTGATCAAAAGAGCCGATATACAATTTTTTTAAATGAAATTCTGGTAATTTTAACCGTTAATGTTCGCCATATTTGATACGCCATTTTGTTTTTCGAAATTTTTTAATTTATTTTACACATTTTTTAATGAAATTATAACAATTTTAACTTTGAATGTCGGCCATATTGGATCCGCCATTTTATTTTTCAGAAATTTTTAGTTCAATTTATTTATCAGTGTCATCAAAAGAGCCGATATACAAATTTTTATGAAACTTTGGCAATTTAAACCATCAACATCAGCCATATTGAATCGACCATTTTGTTTTTCAGAAATTCTTTATTAAGATTTTTTATCTGCGTGATCAAAAGAGCCGATATACATTTTTTTTATGAAATCTTGACAATTTTAGCCGTTAACGTCAGCCATATTGGATCCGCCTTTTTGTTTTTCAGAATTTTTTAATTCAGATTTTTTATCAGCGTCATCAAAAGAGCCGATATACAAATTTTAAGCATTAATATCCGTCATATTGGATCCGCTTTATTGTTTGTCAGAAATTTTTATTTCAGATTTTTTTGTCAGCGTCTTCAAAAGAGACGATATACAATTTTTTTTTAAATGAAATTCTATCAATTTTAACCGTTAATGTCCGCCATTTTGTTTTTCAAATATTTTAATTCAGATTTTGTATCAGCGAGCTCAAAGGAGCCGATATAGAATTTTTTTAAATCAAATTCCGACAATTTTAATCATTAATGTCTGCCATATTGGATCCGCCATTTTGTTTTTTTAGAAATTTTTATTTCAGATTTTTTTATCAGCTTCATCAAAAGAGCCGATATACAATTTTTTTAATGAAACTCTGGCAATTTAAACCGATAATATCGGCCATTTTGTTTCTCGGAATTTTTTAATTTATATTTTTAATCAGCCAAACCAAAGGAGCCGATATACAATTTTTTTTATGAAATTCTGGAAATTTTAACCGGTAATATCCGCCATACTGAATCAACCATTTTGTTTTTCAGAAATTCTTAATTCAGATTTTTTATCACCTACCTCGAAAGAGTCGATATACAATTGTTTTATGAAATTCTGGCAATTTATTCAAGTCAGATTTTTTTATGAACGTCGTCAAAATAGACGATATACAATGTTTTATATGAAATTCTGGTAATTTTAACTTTCAATGTCCGCCATATTGAATCCGCCATTTTGTTTTTCAGAAATTTTTAATTCAGATTCATCAAAAGAACCGAATATACATTTTTTTAATAAAATTCTTGTAATATTAACCGTTAATGTCCGCCATATTGGTGCCGCCATTTTTGGTTTTCAGATTTTCAATTCAGATTTTTTTAAACAGCCGATATACAATTGTTTTTTTAATGAAATTGTGGCCATTTTAACCCTTAATATCCGTCATATTAGATCCGCCATTTTTAAGAAATTTTAATTCAGTTTTTTTATCAGGAAGCTCAAAAGAGCCGATATGGAATTTTTTTTAATCAAATTCCAACAATTTTAACCATTAATGTCCGCCATATTGGATCCGCCATTTTGTTTTTCAGACAATTTTAATTCAGATTCATCAAAAGAGCCGATATACATTTTTTTAAATGTAATTCTGGCAATTTTAACCGTTAATATCGGCCATATTGGTGCCGCCATTTTGGTTTTCAGAAATTTTTAATGCAGTTTTTTTTAAAGAGTCGATATACAAGTTTTTAAATGAAACTCTGAATCAGCGTCATCCAAAGAGGAGAAATACAATTTTTTAATAAACTTCTGGTAATTTTAACCAATAACGCCAACCATATCTGATCCGCCATTTTGTTTTTTAGAAATTTTTAATTCAGATTTTTTTATCAGCGTCATCAAAAGAGCAGATATACAATTTTTTAATGAAATTCTATCAATTTTAACCGTTAATATCCGCCATATTGAATCCGCCATTTTGTTTTTAAAAAAAATTTATTTCAGATATTTTATCAGCGTCATCAAAAGAGACGATACACATTTTTTTAAAAATGAAATTCTGGCAATTTTAACCGATAACGTCTGCCATATTGGATCCGCCATTTTGTTTTTCAGAAATTTTTAATTCAGATTTTTTATTAGTGCCATTAAAAGAGACGATATACAATTGATAATAAAATTCTGATAATTTTATAACCACCTTTTCGGCATTTGAGACCACACAATTGATCCTAAATAACCTTGAATGACTCTGGATGACCATGAAATGACCTTGAACAATTGTTTGATAATACAAAATAACTTTAATCAATTTTGGATGATCTGAGCAATCACTGGATGATCTTAATTAGTGTGGAATGACCTTAAATAAAGCTGGAAGAATTTTAACGATCGTTTGATAAATTAAATCAACTTGAAATTATTTTGTACGATTTTGAAAGAACATTGGCAAATCGTTAATAACTTTAAATGATCTTATGCTCGTTGAATATTCTTAATGACAGTATATGACAGTTAGATGACCTTAAATGTTTTTTTTCTGGCTAGTTGAATTTTCCTATGGCAATTAGATGACCTTGAATGTTTATTTATGGCCTTGAATGATTTTGAAAAGTAATTACAACAGTATCAGCAAAGAAAGACAATAGCTGAGGAATTTTATGAGGAGATAATTGTTTAAAGTAATATAAACCAACCAAATAACTTTAATATGCATTTATAAATATAAATTAATTTTCTAGAATAAATTCAGTAGTTTAATTTTAAAAATCATAACTGAAATAGAGTTTTTGATTTAAATATTAAACAGTAAATTTTTAATAGTTGTTCTGGAAACCAAAAAGTATTCTTTTATATTTATATCTTCGACGAAAATCTAGAATAAAATATTGATGAAATAATCTTTAAATCAGAATTGCAGTTTGAATTTCAATGTATATGTAGGGTGGGTGGGTGGCCTCTATCCACCCATAAACCTTAAAAACATACACCAGTATTTCAATGGATGACAATTTAATTTCAAACAATTCAATAAAGATTAAGAAAAAGGGAACACACTATATATATATATATATATATATATATATATATATATATATATATATATATATATATATATATATTTACTATGTATATACATGTATTATATCAATATTATTATAGTTATAATATTTAAATAAAGATTTTAACTTTGAAATACTTTTTTTAATAATTAATGTGTAAATATATTTAGGTTGCATTACTTTTTTAATAAATCGTTTGCGTTTTATAATTTGTAGAGTGTTACAATTAATTATTGTAATGTTAAATGTACATTTCGAGATACAAGTTGCTCATTATTAATAACAAACTCGAGTTTTCATCAAAATATACGCGAGATTTTTATTAAAACACACTTAAATAACATAATCCACAAAATGAAACATAAGGTTACGTATAAAAATATTTAGGAAGCGCGCGACCTTTTTCCCCACTTTCCCGCAAGCCCTTTCAACTCTGGGGAGGCTTACGTAAAACCCGGCGGCGGTTTATATAATTTCACTTAAACGTGTCCGCCGCCTTCAGTCCGGATTAAAACCATTCCCACGCATTTCTTAATCTGCACAGCGCAAAAGATAAATAATATACGTAAAGAAACTGAAGTATTCTTCTGCGTTTGCGGCCAAATATTTGAAATGGACGGAGATGGAGGCGGAGGCGGAGGACGGAAGGGAAAACTGAAGAATCCGTCCCTTCGACCCTTTCAATCCCGATCAAAGCCTTAAAAACCACACAGGGCAGAATGTAAAAGTTAAATTTCACATGTGAATAATTTAAAAGGGATCGGATGTAATGTATGCCGACGGGGATTAATAAGGGAGGATGGGGTGGGCGGAAGCAAGGCCCCAGGGAATGTCGACTTGAAAGTATGTAATATACAGTCTGTATATATATATATGTGTGTGTATAGATGCCGGAACTGACTGTTGTTTTCATTAGTGGCGGTTGCTGATTTTGATATTAACTAAATTTCAATGAGGAATATTATTAATAAATTTTCAAATTGTTTAATTTACGATAGATGATGCATATAGCCTTTCAAATGGAGAGAAATAATTTAATTTTAATTCTATGAATAAATTCATAGAATGTTTTGTGAATACTATAAAGAAATAGCACACTTTTTTAGATCTTACTGCAGGTAATTCTTGGACCTAGTTAATATAAATGTAACACAAAGTGAAAAACAGTGCCAAACTATTGTTTCTTTTACTTTCTAATTGCAGAATTAACACCTCTTCATTCCTCAACATTCGCTAATAGCTATAGCACAATATCTAAACTCTAAAATTTCCTTACTTACTAAAAAAATCCTACAAGCAATTAAATGATTAAAAAATAGGTAATAATGTAATTCCACCAGGTAAAAGTCTCATCGTTAAAATGATTAAAAAATAGTCTTCAGATTGATTAACTCTTATCTAACACTATCTATCATTACGATCCTCTTACCCACCAGCATTTCCAGTCTTGTTGCCACCAATAAATCCTTCCATTCTTTTCAAAAACCTATCTATTATAATATTTCGGATGGTTGGTGATTGTACATCGCTACAACTTTAACTGGCTGCGTACACTAGAAAATGGTAATGATCCATCGCGAGCAGTGGATGCTGTTGAATTAAAATATCCTCCACAGGTCGGTCGAGTGCCCGGACTTGAGGGTCCACTGGAAAAGTTCCCATTCATCGGAACAACGTTACACTCGAAAAGAGAGATCCACTCAAAAATAACTTTCCACAATATAACTTTTTCGATTCGCCGCATCCCGTAATATACCCACCCCTTCTCTTATATACCACATACGGGACGTGTATAAATGATTTAATCTCTTCCGAAGATTACTACAAGCTCAGATGGTGTGAAGTGTGCGGATCCGCTCCGTACGGTGTTAATTATTTAGGAATTTGTGTGTATCTTAGTAATGCTTTAAATGGATGTACATCGTTGTGTTAATTATTTACGAATGCGGAGGGGGTGGGGGTGGTGTTGTAGTGTATGTGAACGGTGGAATACATCTTCCGCCCAATACGATAACCCCGCCGATAACCTACGACAGTGGCCAACTCGATCTTTAACCCGAGCCCACTAAATTAACAATTGTTTCAGAATGCAGAGATTACACCGCAGTAATTACCTAATTTACCACCGGATTAACATACTGCTGCACTATCCCGACTGCATGGACGTTATTAAGTTAACTTGTTTGCTGTTTGCAACTAATTGTTAAGACCACAGACACTAGTTCTTTTAATGACCATACATATGATAATTAATGCAATATTAATTCAAAAGTTCTTAAGTTTTATTGTAATGATTTTAACATTTATAAAAATACACTGTGAATAATTTTCATACAAAAAGATTAAGAAGACCTATAAAAGTCAGACAATAGATAAAATATTAAAATCGTACACAAAAAACCCCTTAATATCCAAAGCTAAATTTCTGAATTCCAAATATTTCCTACGATTATGAAAGTAAGATAAAAACATTAAGGGTGTCATCTGTAATCTAAATAATTATACTAAGATTCCCTAATAACTCAAGACAACAATGCGAAAACATTAAAAAAAAAAATTATAATCTTTTTCTCCTGGTATCTTCTTTTCCAATTTTGTCTGTTTCCTTAGAATCTTTAATTATCCTCTAATCCCTTTTGTGTTCATCTCTTATATTTGCTATATAACTTTAGGTTCCTTTTCTGTAAGTATTATGTCTTTATTCTTCTCTGGGCTTTGCGTATTTCATTTATCTTTTCTTTATCTTGTCATCTATCTCATCTCCTTCTTCTTTAGCTTGTCTCTACATCTCCTGATATTCCTTTGAATCTCTTTTAAAATAAAGTGAACAAATTTTTCCTTTTTTCTCTCTACAATTTGTCCAGCTTGTTTCATTCTTTCTCTTCTTAACTATCCCATCCCTTACAAAGGAATGCTCCTTGCGGTAGTGTGATTACAATCTGCAGTAACGGTTCCCTTTTATTAGAGTTATTATTTACTCCGTCTGGATCGAAGAGTTTGTCTAAGGTAGGACGACCCTTTAATAAACTTTTTGCCATAACTTCGCGTTATTCGGCCCTCGAGTTTATTAGCTTTCGAGGGAGAGGGGGCCACAAACCTGTTACTACCTTACCCCTGCCCATGGCATCATGGCTTAGGGCCTTCACTAACATGGCTCTAACAACCATCAGCCTGACAAATCGGACTGGTCGCTGTTAGTTTTCGTATATCTCACGAGTGACAAGTTTGGAGGATTTTTGGTTTCATCATGTAGAAAGGAAATCACAAAAAAACAGATACCTCAATCAAAGATGGAACAGCGTATGACCGATGGATGCATAGGTAAGTTTAGTCTGATCTCTGCTGGCTTTATGAATCAGATCCTTATCAAGAGTGGCATGGAGTCAGGGGAAGCTCGGGTAAGGTATTAGTGCCTCTCAAAAGAACATCCGGAGAAACTATCAAGAGACTTCGTTGAATTAAAAGTATACTGGATACAGTTATGTCCAAAAGTGCCTTTCACCGGCAGCAACACTGCTTCTTATAGCCAGGCAGCAATTGATATTAAAATGACCACGGAATAATTTGAGCCTGTTAATGAGGCCAATGTGGACAAAATAAATGAGGAAGGCAAGAAGGGAAGAGTGAAGCCCAAAATCCACCAGTTTTACCATATACCAGCCTTCCTGGACTATTGTCATTTGTTGACCGTGCAACAGTCGACGGACTGTGGATGGGAGCCAGGATAAAGATATTGGAAGAAGCAGAGGTGCCTTACCCCAAAGTACTGATTGGTTACGTTTTTAATAGCGAGGGACACACCAACGAGATAATAATTTAACTGATTGAGGCACAAGATAATCTGAAGACTTGCAACTAGAGAAATCCAAAGGAACCCAAGTTGGAAGCCACACTGTCTGTAGATTTATAAGATAAAGAAGCTGTGCAACAAAATCAATTGTCGATTTCGCCAGATTTAAGTAAGATTCAAGAGTACGAGGGAGCAAAAAGGCACGAGGCTACCAAAAGTATCTCATCCAGCTCCAGCTACCCAAGAAAAACAGAGAATGGATTCTCTAGCACCAACGATGACAAGGGACTTAAGATAAATGGGGACGAATAGAAGGGAAACCATAAAGGTAAAGCGCCGCGAAACATAAAGTTTAGAGGCTGGTGCCACTTTAATGGCGGGCATATGTTGTATTCAATTAAATCTCCATCACTATAAAGCGGTATCAAGTACCCTTTGTTGAAAAATTCGAAAAAAATATCATAGGATTTCTTGGAAAAGGTAAAGGGCCTACTACAAAACAATTATAGTCTAGTGTATAAAACACACTGCATTGCGGCAATGGCAGTTTTAATGCCCAGGAAAGACATTAATTATACATTCATTCCCGAATTCACAACAGGGAACATAGCAGCAGCTCTTGTAGAAAATCGCACGAAGAAAGGAAAGAGAGTTGTCATGTCCCCTGCTTGATTTACTCGCGGAGTGGTGCAGTAGAGGCAACAAACACCTTTTTCTGGGCTGTAGTACCACGCCAATAACATAGCATGGGACAGCACGAATACCATTAATAGAGGTGAGTAACTTCATGATTTCATTATCTCTAACAATTTATATATTATTAATAGAGCTAGGGAGCGTATTTTTGTGAACGCAATCAGGAAGGCCCAATCTAGCTGATGCCTTTACAGGCAACACATTTAAAATTGCTACTTGTGGAAGAATCCTCTTTGTCGAGACAACACCAGATTGAATACGACTTAAAGACCACAATTGAAAGTAGAAATCCAATGAACAAAGATTCAAGATTCTATAGAGAGTGCTTAATCATGGAAACGGAGGATTTCTACCTCAATATACAGACTACAGAAGAGCTAGGAACATCAGAGGCTATGCTCAGAAGTAGCATCCTAAAGATCCAATTTACTACTTTTTTTGCCTCTTGTGGTCTCTATGTCCTCTTCTTCTCTAGAATATAGTAATATTAAGATTTTCATTTATTTCCCTTATTTATTATCTTCATCTCCCTCGTTTTTTTTTTTTAGTTTCCTATTAACTCTTACTTTTATTTTATCTTTGTGCTTCTCATTCCCCCTCGTTCTTCTCAAGAGCGTTGTTATTTTTTCATTACCTTCATCTCTTTTCTTGTTCTCGCTATTGATTACTTTCCCAATAGCCAGGGATACACCAATTGGGAGATAATCTCACTGATTGACCTAAAGACCTCCAACTGGTTAGTACTTAGAAGCCCGAAGGGATCCAAGTTGGAGGTCAAGCTGTCGATGGATTCATAGTCCGGTGGCAGGATGGAGAAACTGGGCCACAAAATCAACTATCGATTTGGTCAAATTTGACTAAGATCCAAAGGTAGGAGGGAGCAGAGTGGTATAAGGCTGCCAAAAGAGACTCGTCCAGGTCCTACCATCCAAAGTAAACAGATAAGGGATTATTTATCATCAACGACAAAAGGAGACACAAAGAGCCCTACGATCAAAGGGGACATACAAATACAGATATTTTTATTGATGCTTTAATTTAAATGTTTTGCACAAGTCATGGAAAAATAAATACATACATTGAAAACTTAGATTAGAGTAATAAATACATACATGATAAAATTAAGGATACTGCATTGAATAGTAGAACACACATAATTGCTGGTATCTGATATTTGGTACATGTATAGGAGAGTGATAATCTAGCAATCACTACCTCAAGTATTTTACCATCATTTGTTGACCGTGCAACAGTTGACGGGCTGTGGGTGGGAGCCAAGATAAAGATACTGGAAGAAGCAGAGATGCCTTACCCCAAAGTCCTGATTATTACTTTCCCTATATAGTATATATAGGGGAAGTATTGTTTTCGTGCGAGAAAATGTCTGTGGGCGCTGTATCTCAAAAACGAATAATCCGATTCACATGAAACTTTAAACTTAAGGTTTTATCGATAAAAACTGGAACTGAAAAGCTTTTGGTGAATATTCAAAAACCGGAAGTGGATGTTTACTCGAGGCCGTTTTTGTTTTTACGTAATATTTTTCTAAATATGAAAGATTTTAAGAAACGGTTCAAACAAAAGTTAAAGAGAATGAAAAACTGAATAAATTTTATTCGAATATATTTTTCATAAAATCCTTAACTTTCGAGAAAATAAGTAAAAATTGAGAAATTTTGAGATTTTATTGAAAAATATTACATAACTTTTCAAACAAAGATTAAAGGTTTATTGAGACATGTTTTTCGTAAAATTTTTAATTTGTGAGAAAAAAATATAACTAGAATTTTTCAGAAAACATTTTAAATTTTAAAAGATTCTTGAAATTTCAGAAATTCCTCCTCCACACTTTTAGTTTTTATTGCAACTTCCTTTCCAAAGAATTTTCATCGAGAATTCTACAAATTTTTACAAGTTTAGCAAAGATTTTATTAAAGAGTTTCAAAATTTTCAGAAAGTCATTATTTATATATATTTATAGAAATTTCTTCGTGGTTTTTGTAGAATATTTTGTTCAACTTTTTCTATAATTTTCTCAGATAATTCATACTTTTAGTTTTTTTTACATTGAGATTTCTAGAATTTTTCACAAGATTTTATTTTAGATTTATAAAAAAAATTGAGGATCCTCGAAGTGTACAGTAATTTCTTTTTCTTATCTAATAAATAAATAGATATTTCCAGAATTTTTAGCAAAGATTTTATTCGAAAGTTCTAGATTTTTCAGAAAGTTCTTTCAAGATTTTGTTTAACTTTACAATTTATTAGGAAATTTTTTTCTAAATTTTTAGAACTTACTTAGAGGCTTCTGGAAGTTTCAGGAATTTCTTCTCCGTATTTTCAGTTTTTTGCATCTTCCTTTCCAAAGAATTTTGATCGAGGATTCTAGAATTTTTCACAAGTTTTTCTTGTAGATTTCTAGAACATATTTGGAGGATTCTAAAAGTGTACAGTAATTTCTTCTTCATATTTCCAGAATTTTTAGCAAAGGTCTTATTCGGGAGTTTTTTAGAAAGTTTTATTTTAGGCTGTTTCCAGTAATTTCTCTTCCAGATATTAATATTGTCTTATAAATAGCAAAGATATCCTTCAGGGCTCAAAAATTAAAAAAAAATATTTTAGAGAACTTTAGACTTTTTTCGAGAGTTTCCAGTAACTTTTATTCAGATTTGGAGGCTATAGAAAATCTGTTCCTAGAAATCTAGACTCTTTTCAGTTATTTCTCCAGATATCAAGATTGTTTTTTTTCAAGCAGTCTTTTAAATTAACAAAAAATTTTCTAGAAATGTATGTTTTTGTAGATTTCAAAAAAAATCCAGTAAATTGCAAAGATTTAAATGAGGCCTTTTTTTGAAAACTTGTTTTTAAAAATCTAGACTTTTTTCGAGAGTTCAGGAAATTTCTAGTAATTTCTTCTCCACACTTCAAGATTTTTTCAATTTGTCTTCTAAATCGCAAAGATTTTCTTTTAGAATTTTCTTTTAGAATTTTCTTCTAGAAATCTAGATTATTTTCTTGAGGGCTCAGGAAATTTCTAGCAATTTATTCTCTAGAGTTCAAGAGTTTTTTTGAATCTCGTCATTTAAATTGCAAAGATATTCTATGAGGCATTAGGATTTTCTAGATTTTTTTTTTCTTCTAAAAGTTTAGAGTTTAGAAAATGTCCAATAATTTCTTCCCAAAATTATATTTTGTTTTCAACTTTTCTTATAAATAGCGAAGATTTTTTTCAGGCTCTAAATGTTTTTTAATTCGTCTACTTTTCGAGAATTCAGGTAAATTTCAGCAATTGCTTCTCTAAAATTCAACATTTTGTTTCAACTAGAGGCTATAAACGTTCTAAATTGCGGAATCTTTCTTGGAGGGTCTAGATTTTTTTAGAAAAATTTCCCCTAGAAATCTTTTCTTATTTTCGAGAAAGTTTAAAAGATTTTTTAGTAATTTCTCTTCCCGATTTCAAGATATTTTTTTAACTGGTCTTCTAAATTTCTAGGAGGCTCTAGAATTTTTAGAAAATTTTCATTTAGAAATCTAGACTTTTTTCAAAAGGTTCAGGAAATTTCCAGATATTTTTCCTCCAGATTTCAAGGTTATCTTCTACTTTTTAGAAAACTTGTTTGTAGAAATCTAGATTTTTCTTGAGGGTTCAGGAATTTTCAGTAATTTCTCTTTTTTTTGAGGCCCTAGATTTTTAGGAATTTTTTTTCTTTTTTAAGAATTCAAGAAATGTCCACTAATTTCTTCTATAGGTTTGAAGATTTTTAATTCAACCCGCTTTCTAAATTGTGAAGATTTTATTGAAAGCTCTAAAATTAAAATTAAATGTTTAGAAATACTTTCTTTTGCAAAAATTTAAAAAAATTATAATAAGTCCTTATTTCACTAAATTGAAAAATTCAATATATTTTAACCACAAAAAATTGTAAGTAAGTATGGATTACCACGTAGAAACGGTCGCAGCCATTCTCTTTATCAAAAATTTTTACTTTGTCAATTTTCTTTTATTCAAATTTCGTAATTCAAGTTATTGCAAACCGCAAGGAGATCAGTAATTAAAGTTAATATGTATATGTAGGGTGGGTGGGTGGCCTCTAACCCACCCTCCAATCAGTAAATCATAAGCGAGGGTTTTAATTAAAAGTAAAGTAAACCTAAATAAACATAATATTATTGCAAAATTTAAGAAATTTTGAAAAATAAGACATACCTTTTCAAAAGTTAAACAGAATGAAAAACTGAAAAAGTTTTATTGAAACATTTTTGCTTAGTGCTAATAAACTATAGGAGAGCTAAATGAAATTTATATTACAAGTAAATATAAAGAATTCAAAATTGAGCAAATAATTAAGAATAACTTCATAGTTTTCAAGAAAAATATAGGGAAAGTATTCTGATGGCCACATGGCCACGTTTTCAATAGCGAGGGACACACCAACGAGATAATAATTTCACTGATTGAGGCACAAGATAATCTGAAGACTTGCAACTTGAGAAATCCGAAGGAACCCAAGTTGGAAGTCACGCTGTCGGTAGATTTATAAGATAATGAAGCTGAGCCACAAAATCAACTATCGATTTGACCAGATTTAAGTAAGATTCAAGAGTACGAGAGAGCAAAGAGGCATGAGGCTACCAAAAGTACCTCATCCAGATCCAGCCACCCAAGAAAAACGGATAATGGATTCTCTAGCACCAACGATGACAAGGGACACAAGATAAATGAACGAATAGAAGAGAAACCATAAAGGCAAAACGCTCCGAAATATAAAGTTTACGCGCTGATGCCAGTAGAGTATAGAGCACTCGAATGGTGAGCATGCGCTGATGACATCTGATTCCTTAGATGAATAAAACTCGTGTATAAAACCGATTGTATTAGCCCAAAGGCAGTTCTAATATTTAGGAACGACATTAATTCAACAGTCGTTCCAGAATTCAAAACTAGAGATTTAGCAGCAGCTCTACCAGAAGTTTTTATGAAGAAAGACAAGAGGTAGATTATCATGGCCTCTGCCTACTTTCCAGGAGATCAGAGCAAACCACATACCTCCTCTGGTGGTAGTAGACTCGCAGATGGTCATTAATCAATAGAGATAAGGAACTTCTTAATGTCTTCTCAATATCTCTTACAATTTAGATATGTTTAATAAAGGCAGCGAGCGTATCTTTGTGAACGCAGTCAGACAGAAGATGTTGAATATCACTCTAGCTGATGCCCTTATAGCGATCACAATTAAAAATTAGCATGTTGTGGAAAAACCATCTTTGTCGAACCATCAGCAGATTGAGTTCGACATATGGTATAGGCTATAATTGAAGACGCAATGGAATGTAGAAATTCGAGAAACAGAGACTAGAGACTTTTTGGAGCGTTGATCTCTACCTCAACATACAAACTATGGAAGAGCTAGGAATATCAGCGGCTCTGCTCAGAAATAGAATCTTAATTTTTCTTTTCTCTAGATTATATTTGTATTATGTTTTTTTTTTTTAATTTGTTTCCCTTATTTTGCTTTCCCAATAGCAAGAGGTACAACAATCTCACTGATTAAGGCCTAGAATGACCTGAAGACTTCCAACTAGCGGGTACTTTAAAGAGAAATCCGAAGGGATTTATTATTGGAGGTAACGCTGTCGAGGGATTTACAGAACGCTGAAAGGATGAAGAAACTCCGCCATAAAATCAATAATAATAATAGTAATGATTCGTTTCGTTCAGGTCTAGCCATGTAAGGAAAATCTCAATCAATTTCGATCTCAACATAGAAACTACAAAAGAGCTAGGAAATAGCATCTTAAAGACGTATAAATCCAGTTTACTACATTTCCTTTTTTTCTGTGGTCTCTACGTCTTTCTTCTCTAGATTATATTTATATTACATTTTCCATTTGTTGCCCTTATTTAATATCTTCCTCTCCCTCGTTCTTTAGTTTCTTTTTTTGTCTATCTTTTTATAGTTCACTTCCTTTATCTCCTATTAATTCTTTTTTCTCTCATTTTATCTTTGTCTCGTTTTTCTCAAGAGCTTTGTTATTTTTCTCATTACCTTCATCTCTTCCTTCTAGTTCTAGCCTCTATTGGCTCCTTGCCCAATAGTGAGGGATACACGAATGAGAAGATGATCTCAATGATTGAGGTCCAGAATAACCTGAAGACCTCCAACTGGTTGGTACTAAGAAGACATCCAAAGAGACCCAAGTTGGAGATCACGCAGTCGATGGCTTCATAGGCCGCTGATAGCGGTGTGGGGCTACAAAAAGAGCCTTATCCAGGTCCAGGAAAATAAAGTAAGGGACAACAAGGGACACAATGGGCCCTATGATGTATGGGGACGGATAGAAGGGAAACCCTAAAGGCAAAAGGCCCAGAAATACCTAATTTAGGTTCTGATCACTCTAAAGCGACCTCTGTTGTTGAAAAATTCGAAAAAAAAACAAAGGATTTCTTGGGAAAGTTTCCAAGTCAATTGTATTCTACATTACATCAAGGGTAGTTCTAATGCCCAGGAAGGACATTAATTATACATTGTAATTTTGGCGAAGAAAACACTTGTTATGTTCCATATTATGTCAGGAAACTGAAAAAAATTAACAATATGGAACATTACAAGTGTTTTTCTTCGCGAACGGAAATTCCATAAATACAGGATACTCTTTGTAGCTTTTTCGGATAATGTATTGTTTTGAATCCATCTTCGTCCACATCTGTGTTCATTATTGTTTTTAGTATTTAATTTTAGTGTTTGGGTGGTGTTCATTTTTGTTTCAACAATTTATCGGTGAACTTAATTTTTGTTGATTTTGCAGTTTCTGGTGCCATTTTATTGTCAGTAGAATCATTAGAAAAATCTACAGATTTAACTGTAGATTTCATTCCAATTGCTGTATTTAGTATATTTTTATTATTGGTTAATTGTAGGGTTAGAATATCGTTCTGCAGTTTTTTAATTATTCTAAATAGTTGATTGATTTTATCGTCGATATTATCATTATTAGTTAGAGATATGGATGCAGTGTTTTTGCGATCTCTAGCATATTCTAACTTACATTGGGGTAATTTTTCGTTTTCCGGTGATCCAGCGGCTTTCCGTTTTAAACCAGGCAAAAGATGAATTGTATAGACACAAGTGAGGCAAATTAGACATTTTTCAATCTCACTGATGTTTATAACACAAACTTTACACGATGCGATGTGCTTACACGGCGCCATCTGTAGTGTAATTTTGTATTCTTCCTCTCGCTCGTTCTTCTCTAGTTTCCCTTTACCTATACTTTTATAGTTCACTCCCTGAATCTCTTCTATTAACCTCTATCAACTTTTCTGTCTCTTATTTTATCTTTTTACTTTTCTTCCCTCTCTCAAGAGCTTTGTCATTGTTTTTCATTACTTTTTTTTTTCTTTCGTAGTTTTATAATTCCTCTATGTCCTCTTCTTATGCAAAAAAAGCACGAAAGTCAATCTAAAAATGAAGTTCTGAAAGTCAAATATTCAATAAACTTTTTATTTAAATAAATACTTCAAATATATGCTTTTGTTTCCAAAAACTTATAACAATTTTTTGGAATGTCATTTATATTTAAACCCTGTATTTTAATTTGAGTTTAAATGTATATGTATGGTGGGCGGGTGGCCACTACCCCACCATCTATTTCTTTTATTATCAGCATCAATTTTTTAATTGTAATAAAATTGTAAAAGAAAATAAATAAATGATAAAACTTCTTAAAATTAGGCATTATTACAGCAAACCTCTCGTTGATGTGTTTGTGATTGGAGGGTAGGATAGTGGCCACCCACCCACCTTACATATGCTTAAATACTTCTAATACTGTCACTGCTTCTGTTTTAAAAAATACATAACAGTTTTATAGTTTAAGTCTTAATGCATAACTAGAGTGGGTGGTTGGTCACTATCCCACCCTCCAATCATAAAAACATCAACCCGAGATTTACTGAAGTAATTAAGAAGTCTTGTAATTAATTAATTGCTTAAATATTTCCTGTAATACAATTTCTCACTTAGAAATTGCATTACAGGAAATATAAATGATAGGGCTTCTAAAGATTAGGGTTTATTATAGCAAACCTCTCATTGATGCGTTTGTGACTGGAAGGTAGTATAATGGTCACCCACCCACCCTACATATATTTAAATGTTTCCAAAGCTTTCTTTGTTTTTGTTAAAAAAAATCATAACAGTCTAATTTGGAATGTTATCAAAACATTTAAACCCAGTGTTTTAGTTAAAGTTCCAATGCATATGTAGGGTGGGTGGGTGGCCACTATCCCATCCTTGAATCACAAACACATTAACGAGAGGTTTGCTGTAATAATCATTAATTTTAAGAAGCCTTATCATTTATGTATTCCGAAAATATTTCCTTCAATATAATTTTATATTTAAAAGTTGGTGCCAATAATAAAAGACATGGAGGGTGGGATAGTCGCCACCTACCCATCCTCTATATAAATTAATACCTAAACTGAAACTTAAAATTAAATCAATTAAAAATTAAAATTCTTTAAAATATTTATAAATAAATTAATTATGATTTTTAAGAAAAAAAAAACAGTGACAGTGGTTGAAGTATTTGAGCATATGTAGGGTGGGTGGATGTCCACTATCCCACCCTACAATCACAAACACATCGACCATAGATTTGCTAAAATAATAATACCTATTTTTAGTAAGTCACATCATTTAAGTATTTCCTTTAACACAGTTTTCAAAGAAACAAAGGATGCGATAGTGGACACCCACCCACCCTACATACAAAGTAATAATTTAACTGAAACTTTGGATTAAAATGTTTTGATACATTAAATTAATTATGATTTTTAAGAAACAAAAGCAGTGACAGTGGTTGAAGTACTTGAGAATATGTAGGGTGGGTGGGTGGCGACTATTCCACCTTCTATTCCTTTTCTCCTTTATTATCAGCATCAATTTCTCATTGGAAAATTATACTAAAGGAAATATTTAGACAATAAATAAATGATACGACTTCTTACAATTAGGGATTATTTTCGTAAATCTCCTGACGATGTAATTGTGATTGGAGGGTGGAATAGTGGCCACCCATCCATCCTGCATATTCTTAAAAACTTCAACTGATATTACTGCTTGTATTTCCTAAAAATCATTACAATTTATTTACGAGTGTATCCGCATTTAAATCCAAAGTTTTAGTTTAGGTTTTAATGTATATGTAGAGTGGGTGGGTGGTCACTATCTCCCACACACCATTTCTTTTATTATTAGCACCAATTTCTTAATAAGATAACGTACTAAAAATAATATTTAAGCAATAATAACAATAAAAGGTTTCTTAAATTAAGGGATTATTTCAGTAAATCTCTCGTTGATGTGTTTGTGATTAGAGGGTGGAATAATGGCCACCCACCCACCCTACATATGCTTAAATATTTCAACTACTATATCTGCTTTTGTTTCTTGAAAAATTATAACAATTATGTATATTGTGAACATTATCGAAGAATTTAAATCTAGTGTTACAGTTTAAGTTTTAATGTAATGTAAGTGAAACTTTACAGTTAAGGTTTTATTGTAAAAAAAACTGGAACTGAAAAGCTTTTGGTAAACATTGATAAACCGGAATTGATTGTTTACTCTGCGCATTTTTTTGTGATATATTTCTAAATACGAATTTTTTTTAAAAACGGTTCAAACAAAAGTTTGAGGAGATGAAAAATTGAACAAGTTTTATTTAAAGATATTTTTCATAAATATAATAAAATTGGAAATGTTGCTATTTTTTTCCAATTGCTAATGAACTATTGGAGTTTCATGAAATTCATATAAAAATAATATTAATATTTTTTTCTTTCTTCTCTTATTAGAGCACCTCTCTTACTCTGTCATAAACTTAATTTTTTCTCTCTTCGTGATGATTTCTTTGTTTGCATATTCAAAAATATAATTCCAGAAGTATTAGATTTATCTGTAATAAACTTTTTTTTAATTGTTCTCTTCCCTTCCTCCTATTTTTCTCATCGTCTTTACCATATTTTTTTCTCATACCTCTACAATTTTTCTTTTATTTCTAGAGTGTTACCCAAAAATCAAACTCCAAATTGTAAAATACAAATGATGATTTTTCTTAAACTTAATTTTTCTTAATGGTTGTATTCTAAAATCCCTCCTCGTCACTTTTCTTTATTTATTTTCTAAATTTTTACTTTACTTTTTAAATATTATGTTTTACTTTCCCTGCGGGAAATTATTGTTTTCGTGATTTATTTTTGATTTTTTTTTTGCGTAAATATCACGTCCCTACCAAAATTTCGAAAGTCAACTTTATCATGAAAGCTTTCCTTCATGATTTTATACTCTCAATTTCCTCTTTTTGTCTCCAATTCCTCTTTTCCCTTTGTGTTCTTCTTACTTAACTTATTTGGCTCATTTATGGCTTTTACAAATTTTTAAGTAGATTTTCAGTTTCTTTTTTGTTATCTTCTTGTTTCTCTTCTTTATATTTTTGCTCCTATATTTTCATTTTGTTCTTTACCATCTCTACAGATATTGCTGTTTGTTTTATTCAATAATACATCTCTAAAAGACCACTGATATATGACATATTTTTTAAATGTTGGTCTTTTTCTCTTCCCTCGCTTTTTTATTCGTATTCCGTTCATCTTCTCTCTAACACTTCTTTCTTTTCTACTTTTTGTCCATCTTCTCGATCATCCTTAAATTACAAAACTCAAAGATGTAATGATTTTTTAAATTTAGTTTTAATAAATATATTTCCTTATTTCATATTTGTCTCAATATATCTGCTATTTTTTTTTCATTAGATCTTATTTCTCTCATCATCTTAGACACTCCACATCTTCAGAATTAGTAATACTGTTATTACTAATGAAGGCTTAACTTAAATTTAAATCTGTATCAGTTATATTTTAAAATGTTTCACCAAGTGATAAATGAAAAAGTCATTCAAGAACTACGATATTGTTTATTTTACCTTATTTAAAGTTAAAATAAAATGAGTTAAAGTAGCGCCTATATTTTCGATTGAACTAGCGTACTCTTGACCTACCTCAATGTATAATTTATTTAGGCGGGTTAGGAGTAAGATAGATCAATACACTCCTTATTGCGGTAGGTCAAGAGTACGATAGAATGAGTAATGATCAAGTTCATAAGGTGTTAAGGCTAATATTAGAGTTATTTTAAATTATAATTTCTGTAATTAAGTAACAGAAATACAGTTAAGTTCTAAAACAAGTGAATATTGCAACAGAAAAATTTAAAATAGGCAGAGTTAATAAAATAGGAATCAGATTTTATTTTTTGTAAAAGTTTTATATCTTTATTTCTAAAGTAATTCATTTGATAATGAAACGGATTACAAGTTTCTCATTATTTAAGCCCAATTAAAGTTGGCCGCCAGTTCGCGGAAGAATTAGTTGACAGGCCGATTTCGTTTGCGATAAAAGTAAACCAAAAAAAAAAAGTAACGTGGGGAGGTTTAATTGGAAGCCGTATTTTCCGCAGGAAAGTTTCGCCGGGGCATAACTTCGGCCAATGTTTATTTTTATGGGATTTAAACTTACCACCACCACCGCCACCGCAAAAGGCTATAAAATAAATTACGTGGCTTAACAAACTTGCGAACCCCCGCCCGCCCACGCTCAAATACTATAATTGATTCGTCGCCAGAAGTTCTTTTCCGCGCACTTTATTAGACGGAAATGGAATCGAAACGTTAAATGGAGATTTTAAAAACGAATTATTACGAAATTAATTAATAATGATATGTTTTTTTTAAACTAAAATAACACTATTTAACCTATAAATAGTCTTAATAAAGTACTCAAAAAATATATTTGTTTATATGCATGGGAAATTAAAATAGTCAACAATTATTTCCAATCAAATATAAGCTTAACTACTTCGTAAACGAGATGTATCACAAAATAAAGGCTTAATCAATTAAAAATTTGATAGTAGAGGCGTTTACTTTGTGGTACATCTTGAATTGAGACAAAATAACTTTGTTTTACCACTTTATTCAATATAATATATACAAGTCAATCAATTAAAAACTTAACTACTCTTATTATATCATTTGCAACATCAAATGCGAAGAAATTTAAGGTGAAATTTATATTTACTTTGAAAATTCTTATGTCCTAAGTTGAAATTACCACAACTCACACAGATTCATATAAAACAATTTCCCATAAAATTGAATTGATTATGAAAGGTAGCATATTTCTTGCATCGAGAAATCGCAGCCCTAACTTTACAACTAGTGGCTTTCTTTAGATTCTTGAAATTGATAAACCATCGCATAAACACCACAGACCATAGATTTGTTAGGTTGCAGTTCACAAGAGGCTAAGACACCTCACTATTACCCTATTTAACCTATAATAGCACAAACAGACACCTGAAGTACAATTTAACGTAATCATAAGGATTGTGGCGACCGTTACTACATGGTAATTCATGTTAAACACTTAACTATGTTTTACCCACTAACAATTGAACGTGTTAGTATACATCAAGCGGCTGCTCTATTCGTCAGCGCTCCGCACGGTGCAAACCGTAAATTAATCCCTCGTAGATTTTTTAATAATTAAACGTTAGGTGTTTTCAAATTTACATCCATCAATTGGCACTAAGCCGAAAATGTCGGCGTTGTCTGCGTGTGGGCATTAATCGGGTTGATCCCCCGTTGTGATCTTTCCCTTATTAAGGGCTTTAATTAAAACCCGAATGGAAATATAACGGCGGAGACTTAAAATTCGAGAGTCCCGTATTTATCCAAGTCCTAATAAAACTGTTTACGTTGGATGGGTAGGGTAGGAGAGCGTTGTGTGTGTGGGGTGGTCATCTGAAATTGCATGTTTATTGATTTTCATCCCCTAGAATCCCGCCCGCGCGCACACAACACTTTTATTTATCCCAAAAGAATATAAACCGGGATTTGAATGCGGAGGGCCTTATTGCTCATAATATTACTCTCTAAACGACGATAAACGCACACTGTGAGCGCAATGATTTTTTTTTTCTGTCGGGTAAACGGATTATTTTGCACTCTGTTCTCTTTTTTCCAGATTAATTCAACTTTATTAATTCTCAAATTTTATTTACCTATTAAACGCTGATGTATTTATTTCCATTTCTTATTATTCTTAAGATAATAATTAATTATTTCTACACCCTTAGCAATTAAAGAAATTGCACAGATTTCTCAAGCCAAAATCGTATCGAATAATGTGCGCGTCCATTAAATAAATTAGCGGCCTCCATTTATAAATAATTAATTGCTATAAATAACGGCAGAAATCAAGCGATGGGAAGGGATAGTAGTATGTGTGTGTGCGTGTGTGTGTGTGTGGACATTAACTGCACGATAATAAATTATCGGCAGTATAAATAAGCCATATCGCGCCCGTTTTATGTTTATTTTTCCCTCCCACCCTTCATTGGCGCTCGCGAAATAAACCAAAAAAAAATATATATAAAATAAAAAAAGGCGATATATTGCGGTTGTAAATTTGAGTCTATTCCCGCCCTTACAATAAATGTTTAAATATCATCTCGTCCGATCAATTCACAACGGATTCTGCTTTTGATTCCACGCTGTTATTTTTTTTCCTCATCCAATACACAATGCATTTTATAAAACTCTGCGGTGCCTACTTGTTGCTCGTAATTTGGCACCGTTTCCTTTCAGTGATTTAGACAATTGATTCTTTTATTTATCAACTTTATTCATTCACACTGGCAGTTATTTAATTCAATATCCCTAATACCAATCTATATATTTAAAGCAAATTTTCAAAAGTTCATTGCTTACAGGAAATTTTGTAAAAGTTAAAAAACACAAATGCTTTTATTAAAACAACACTTTCTAAACATAATATTAAGTTTGTGTTGCCCTAATCCAAATCCACTTATATTTTTCTTAAGCTTAAATTCTGCAACTGAACAATTTGGAAAGTAAATTTGAAAAATTCATTACTTACAGGAAATTTTGTAAAAATTCAAAAACACAAATGCTTTTATTGAAACAACACCTTTTTAAGATAATATTAAGTTTATGTTGCCTTAATCTCAATCTACTTATTTTTTCCTAAGCTTAAATTCAGCAACTGAACAATTTCGAAAGTAAATTTTAAAAATTCATTGCTTACACGAGGAAATTTTGTAAATATTCAAAAACACAAATGTATTCATTAAAACAACACTTTCCATAGATAATATTAAGTTCGTATTGCTCTCATCTCGATCGTCATTTGTTTTTGAGTTTAATAAGTGAGTCTGATTGGTACTTATATTTTCAATTGAGATATAGAATTTCAAACCTAAAATGATAGATTGTCTGTAGCTTATGGTGATAAAGTCTATTATTACATATTATTTGATTGATTTGATTTGAAAAGAAGTTTTAAACATTTCAGGTGCCACTGGGGCCATGCACAACACCCCCTCTTTAGCAATGGAAGCTTTACTAGACCTGCTTTCTCTGCACGAACGTTTCTTTGCTTAGACATCAGGATTCATCAGAAGAGACTGTAAAATGTTCAGTCGCAGGGCTGGAGGAATGTTACATTTACATTTACTTCTTTAGACAATACATTTCTGACTTTGTCGCCATTATTTCTACAACGATATTTTCCGTTGTACGTTCCTCATAGGTGTTCTGAGTCATAAGGATATTGTTACGATCGTCAGGCCACTTAAAAACAATTCATTTAAAGTAATAAACCACTAAATTATTGTTATTATTTATTTTTATGTTTTGTGATTTTTAAAGAATTCTTCAATTTAAATTAGTTTAAAGCTTCTACTGATTCTAATTATTCTAGAAATTTTAGTTTAGTTTAGTTAAAATGTTTCAAAAATAAAAGTTATGCTGATTATAAAAACTCTTAATGTTCGAAAGTTTCTAAGGAATTTTAGCATTCTTAATATTCTGAAAATATTAAAGATTCTGGAGATTGTAACGTTGTGAATTCTAAAAATATTAAATATTCTAGTGAATATAATAAAGATACGAAAGATTCTCAAGTTTCTAACGATTTTAAATGCTCTAAGATTCTACAGATTCTAAGATTTTGAAGATTCTAAAAATTCTAAATATTCTAAAGATTTAAAACTCTATTCAGAATCTAAAGATTCTAAGATTTTAAAGATCATAAATATACTATATAGTAATTGTAAAAGTTCCATACATTATTAAAAATTATAAATTTTTGAAAATTCTGAAAATTCCAAGAATTCAAAAACTCTGATAATTACAAATATTTGTTTTAATTCTAAGTATTTTGCGTTTAAAAAAATATTTGAATTTAAATTAGTTTAAAGCTTCTACTGATTCAAAATTTTTAGATTCTAA
This sequence comes from Ontholestes murinus, assembly GCA_963969525.1. Classification (NCBI taxonomy): domain Eukaryota; kingdom Metazoa; phylum Arthropoda; class Insecta; order Coleoptera; family Staphylinidae; genus Ontholestes; species Ontholestes murinus. The sequence goes on along the minus strand of OZ018390.1, from coordinate 74,792,551 downwards.
AGATTCTAAGATTTTAATGGGTCATAAGTTTACTCTATAGTAATTGCAAAGGTTCAATATATTACAAAAAAATTAAATTTTTGAAAATTTGAAAGATTCCAAAGATTCTAGCTTCCAAGAATTCTCTAATAGTTATAAATAAATTTTCAAATTCTATGTGTTTTGTGTCTTAAAGAATTATTTGAATTTAAATTGCTTTAAAGCTTCTACTGATTCCAAATTGAGATTCTAACTATTCTTGAAATTTTAAAAAGTAAAAATGTTTCAAAAATCCTACACACTTTCCATATATTCTAAAAGTTATGCGGATTCTGAAGATTCTAAATGTTTAAAAACTTCTAGAATTTTTTAGCATTCTGAATATTCTAAAAAACATATTAATGCTCCAATTCATTCAATTCTGAAGATTCTAAACACTCAAAAGTTTCTAGAAATTCTAAAGATTTTTACCATTCTAAATATTCTAAGAATAAAATAAGATTCTAGAGATTGAAGTTCGAAAAAAATCTACTAAATATTCTAAAGATTTTAAATATTCGAAAGAATATAAAAAAAAACGAAAGATATAGAAGATTCTAAAGATTTTAACATTATAAATGATCTAAAGATTCTAAAGATACTAAAAATTCTAAAAAAATATAAAGATACGAAAGATTCTCAAGATTCTAATAATTTTAAATGCTCTAAAATTCTACAGATTCTAAGATTTTGAAGATTCTAGAAATTCGAAAGATTTTAAAAATTCTAAACATTCTAAAGATTTAACAATTATCCATTCAGATTCTAAAGATAGCAAGGTTTTAATGGATCATCAATATACTCTATAGTAATTGTAAAAGTTTCATACATTATTAAAAAAATTATTTTGAAAATTCTCAAGATTCCAAAGATTCTAAAGGTTCCAAGAATTCAAGAACTTCTCTAATAATTACAAATATTTGTTCTATTCTAAGTGTTCGGAGTTTTAAAAAATTATTTGAATTTAAATTAATTTAAAGCTTCTACTGATTCCAAATTTTCAGATTCTAAAGATTCTAAGATTTTAATGGGTCATAAATTTACTATATAGTAATTGTAAAGGTTCAATATATTACAAAAAATTTCAATTTTTGAAAAAGATTCTAAATATTCAAAAATTCTAAAAATTCTCTAATAATTATAAATATATTTTTAAATTCTAAGTGTTTTGAGTCTTAAAGAATTATTTGAATTTAAATTCGTATAAAGCTTCTACTGCTTCCAAATTAAGAAGATTCTAATGATTCTTGAAATTTTAAAAAGTAAAAATGTTTCAAAAATCCTACACACATTCCATATATTCTAAAGGTTATGCGGATTCTGAAGATTCGAAATATTTAAAAGTTTCTAGAATTTTTTAGCATTCTGAATATTCTTAAAAACATTTAAATGCTCCAATTCATTCAATTCTGAAGATTCTAAACACTCAAAAGTTTCTAGAAATTCTAAAGATTTTTACCATTCTAAATATTCTAAGAATAAAATAAGATTCTAGAGATTGAAGTTCGAAAAAAATCTACTAAATATTATAAAGATTTTAAATATTCGAAATAATATAAAGAAATCAAAGATATCGAAGATTTTAAAGATTTTAACATTATAAATGATCTAAAGATACTAAAAATTCTAAAAAATATAAAGATACGAAAGATTGTCAAATGCTCTAAGATTCTACAAATTCTAAGATTTTGAAGATTCTAAAAATTCTAAAGATTTTAAATATTCTAAACATTCTAAAGATTTAACAATTACCCATTTAGATTCTAAAGATTGCAAGGTTTAAATGGATCATCAATATAGTCTATAGTAATTGTAAAAATTCCATACCTTATTAAAATATATAAATTTTTGAAAATTCTGAAAATTCCAAAGATTGTAAAGATTCCAAGAATTCAAAAACTTCTCTAATAATTACAAATATTTGTTTTAATTCTAAGTGTTCTGAGTTTTAAAAAATTATTTGAATTTAAATTAGTTTAAAGTTTCTACTGAATCCAAATTTTCAGATTCTAAAGATTCTAAAATTTTAATGGGCCATAAGATTACTCTTTAGTAATTGTAAAGATTCAATATATTACAAACAAAAAACAATTTTTGAAAATTTGTAAGATTCCAAAAATTCTAAACCTTCCAAGAATTCTCTAATAGTTATAAATTAATTTTCAAATTCTAAGTGTTTTGAGCCTTAAAGAATAATTTGAATTTAAATTAGTTTAAAGCTTCTAGTGATTCCAAATTGAGAAGATTCTAATGATTCTAGAAATTTTAAAAAGATAAAATGTTTCAAAATTTCTACACACATTCCATATATTCTATAGGTTATACTGGATTCTGATGATTCTAAATATTTAAAAGTTTCTAGAGTTTTTTAGCATTCTGAATATACTGAATATTCCTAAATACATTGAAAATCTAGATTAATTATGTTTACTACCTAGAAGCTTTTTTTACAACCAAATCGGAGTCAAAATAGGATAAAATGATAGGTGGTCAGTATTCACTAAGATTCTAAAAATTTTACAGATTCTAAAAATTTTAAAGTTTTAATCTAGAGATTTAAGAAAATATTTAGATTTTAATGGATCATAAATATAATCTATAGTAATTGCAAAGGTTCCATATATTATAAAATAAGTATTCAAAGATTTTAAAGAATATAAGAATTCTAAAAATTCTCTAATAGTTATAAATATTTGTTTTAATTCTAAGTGGTTTGAGTTTTAAAGAATTATTTTAATTTAAATTAGATTAAAGGTTCTACTGATTCCAAATTGAGAAGATTCCAATGATTCTAGAAATTTTAAAAAGTTAAAAAGTTTCAAAAATCCTACACACATTCCATATATTCTAAAAGTTCTCTAAAAATTCTCAATATTCTGAAAATATTAAATATTTTAGAAATCGTAACGTTGGAAAACATTCTAAAGATACTAAATATTCTAAAGAATATAAAGATTCTCAAGATTCTAAATGATTTTAAATGCTCTAAGATTCTACAGATTCTAAGATTTTGAAGATTCTAAAAATTCTTAAGATTTAAAAAATTCTAAATATTCTAAAGATTTAGCAATTAACTATTCAGATTCTAAAGATTGCAAGGTTTTATTGGGTCGTCAATATACTTTATAGTAACTGTAAAAGTATTTTTTTTTTAATTTTGAAGATTCTAAAGATTCTAAGAATTCAAAAAATTCTATAATAATTATAAATATTTTTTTAAATTTTTGTCTTTTGAGTTTTAAAAATTTTTTGGATTTAAATTAGTTTAAAGCCTCTACTGATTCCAAATTGAGAAGATTCTAATGATTCTAGAAATTTTAAAAATTTTAAATATTTCAAAAATCCTTTACACATTCCATATATTCTAAAAGTTATGCGGATTCTAAAAATTCTTAATATTCAAAATTTTCTAATGATTTTTTGCATTAACATTCTGAACATATTTTTATATTTATTAATTATTTATATTTATTTAAGATTTTAGAAATTGGAACGTTCGAAAAAATTCTAAAGAATATGATGATACTAAGGATTCTCCAAATTCTAATAATTTTATATGTTTCAAGATTCTAAAGATTTATAGATTCTAAGGTTTTGAAGATTTTAAAAATTCTAAAGATTTAATAAACTATTCAAATTCTAAAGATTTTTAATGGGTTATATTATAAATATACTCAATAGTAATTGTAAAGATCCCATATATTATTAAAAATATAAATTATTAAACGTTCTGAAGATTCCAAAGATTCTAAAGATTCCAAAAATTCTAAAAAAATTTTAGTTCTAAAATATATTTTTTTAATTCATAGTGTTTTGAGTTTTAAAGAATTATTTGAATTAAAATTAGTTTAAAGCTTCTACTGATTCCAAATTGAGAAGATTCTAATAATTCTAGAAATTTTAAAAAGTTAAAATGTTTCAAAAATCCTACACACATTCCATATATTCTAAAGGTTAAGCGGATTCTGAAGATTCAAAATATTAAAAAGTTTCTATAGATTTTTTTAAAGTCTAAATTTTTTTTTAGTATTCTGAACATTCTAAAAAAAACAAAATTCTAGAGATTGAAGTTCGAAAAAATTCTACATTCTAAATATTCAAAATATTTGAAATATTCGAAAGAATACAAAGAAACCAAAGGTATAGAAGATTCTAAAGATTTTAATTAACATTATAAATTCTCTAAGTATTCTAAAGATTCCAAAGGTTCTAATTATTCTAAAGATTTAAAAAGAGTTTTGCTTGTTATGTAGAGATACTGCTACAATTGTAAAACATTATACATTCTCTAAGTATTCTAAAGATTCCAAAGATTCTAATTATTCGAAAGATTTGAAAAGATTTGCTTGTTATGTAGAGATACTGCTACAATTGTCTCACCACAAAATCATCTGCTAGATGTAAATTGTAGCAGTATCTTTATAAAATAAAGCAAAACTCTTTAAACATTCGTATTTTATTAATTTAATTGCACAATGGAGTTTCGCCAAGTTAAAACCTCATCAATCGAATATTTATGAATTATGAATATTATAAACTTTAAAATAAATTCTGTTAGTCTAAAAATTGCATGCATCAGAATATTCAAGCCAGGTGAAAACGTTGAAGGTAACGACAATGTCAATGTAGATATTGATTTTATCCAATTTCCAAATAAAGGTAATTCAAGAAGATTTATGTCGGGGCAGAATGACATCCATTATATTAATCAAAACAAAACAATATAAACTGGGGGGGGGGAAGTTATTACAATTTATTTTATTTGATATATCAAAACACAAAAAGTAGGAGAGTACCAAGAGGAGCCAACCACAGTTCTTCCCAACAGTTTATGGAACAAGGCAAACTCTTATACTTCTAGACTCAAAGAAATTTCAGAGGTGACATAATAAAATTGTTCTAGGCTGAACACAAGGGATGGAGAGTATCCTTATGATGGCTACGATTTAGAATATTAGTGGATTGGAAAAGATCAGTTTGTTTAGTTTATGAGTTATTAGTATCCTATAAATTGACCTTTATTCTTCCGTGGGCCACCATCGTTAAGTCTACCCAACGGCCTCTGGTGGACTGAAGTTCCGTTTTTCTTACCATTCCTGTTTTAATAAATATTGGTATTATTTTAGTTTGAACCACATAGTTAGTTAGAAGTTTAGTATTCACGCTTCATAATTTGTTAGATGTATGAATGTTTGTTGGCCGGTTCGGTTCAAGGTGGGCGGTATGTTCAGCCGTGAAATAGAACGATAGCTGCTTGCATCGTGGGGATTTGTTTGGTCGGGGTGTCTAGTGTAGAATACTGGCACTTGCACCACCGAAATCGGTCGAAGTATTTTTGCGCGCGAGAGAAAAACTGCCTGTCACCGAAGACGTTGATAGAAAACGAACTTTTTTATAGTGACTTGTGTTAAGAAAACCACCTGCAGTCAATACAATCAGAAGTTAGCTGTGTGGATGGACTCAAGGTAAGTGTCAGTAGTTGGATACGTCAACCTCTGTGCGCCCCCAATGTCGGAACTTCTGATATACAGTCCACGTAAACTAATTTACCCCTCAACACCATTACTCTAGCTTTTCAGGAACGTGTCACTCCGATAAAAAGGTTTGTTTCAAAGTGAGTGATTGTTTAATGATTCTAGGTGGGTTCCCTTTTATTGTAGCGCATCTTAGGGCTCGTCTTTTTGAACGTGTCCGCTACAATTTCTTCGCAGATGCATTAATTCAATCTCCTGGTGAGCGTAAAAGCTCGTCCAGTGCTGCGACTTAGAGTGCTTCGCTTGGGTTTCCTCCCGGTTCTACCGTCCTCCGGCAGCTAATATCTCCTTCTCGGTTTACAACCGCCAAGGTATTCTCGTACACTAATGCGTCGATGTTCTAAAGGCCCAGATCCATGCTTCTTCCTCCTACGTGTCCGCCTCTACCTCCTCCTGGCGCTTCTTCCATTTCGCCCTCTTGCTTGTCTCGTTAACTGTCTTCAGGTTTTGCTTTCCTTCCATCTGTGCCACTTCGAGAATGTTGAGATTTTCTCCGATCCTCCTGCACCTATGAGGGGCAACATTTGCTGTGTTCCTGAACGAGTAGCCGTCTTCGCGGCGAAAACCTTCTCTTTCTCCTTACTGTCCTTCTTGAGAACGTCCATGAACGCCAGTTTGTCCGTGACCAAATTTGGACGCGGTGTCGATGAATTTAAGGTTGATCTCGAGAGCGACACGTTTGGTATGGAGGAGAAGCGACTTCCTCAAGGTGATTACCCTCTTCTTAGGTCCTATGCAGCAACCCTTGGTCATGATGAAGTCATTGTTGACCTCACCATAGTGGAGAAAACCACCTATTGGGGTGGTCAAATCATACTGGGTTGAAGCGCTATTTTTGATAACCTTTCCATCCTTGGTATGGATTCCAGCACTAATACGGTAGATCTTCTCGTTAATTTCCGTACGATGATGGTAGCCCTTCTGAACGGCATGGGCAACAGTGAAGGAAACTCTGGATGGATGACAAGCACCAATACATGCAACTTTGGAAGACCCTTGTGCATCTTACGGGGGAATTTTTTGGTATGCCAAAGAGAAGACACACCCTTGAAGCCTTTACCCTGGGTGGCACCAATGCAATCGATATATTTGCTAACCCTTCTTACATGCCTCGAGTATCGAGAACCAAGTCTTGAATTCTTCTATAGACATGTTGGATAAGGCATAGTAAGGGAAACGATGTAAATTAAATACAGCGTTTTAATTTTTCACAACGGCGGCAAAGTTTATAGACAGTATACATGCTGGTCAACGGTAATGTTCGTTATTACAATGTGACTACCTCTAGTCAAGGGCTCTAATGATCAAGCTATATAAATATAGTGGCATATTTAATTAATTGCTCACTTAACCCGTGGTGAAACATTTTTGAACTAATTTGATTAGAACTAAACAACATTGTAGTACAGAAACGCTGAATATTTTGAAATCCATAAGAACTAAACAATATTTCTTGTTTTTGTTTCTCATTATTACTTGGTGAAACATTATGTTAATAAGTTTACGTGAAACAGACCAAGTAAATTTTTTCAACAACCTATTATAAACAATATTTATTTACCAACAATAATTTAAAATATCATACCGTTTGAATATAGGCACTAATTTCTTTAATTAAATTGCAATTAAAGGGAAACATTAATAACCGTAATTATTAGTAATGTTTTTAAGTATTGTCTTGATTTACTCGATATTATTCTTGATATTTCTATTTCTCTATTATTTCCAAATAAATATCTACTTCAGCTACCGCACTATCATCCCCCCGTTTCACCTCACCCCCACCTCTATATTTGAATTTTAAATTTCGCGATCGTCAATTGATTTACGCGCGGCGCACTTTTCCCTAGAGCAACAATCGGGAAATTTATAATCAAATTGCGTCGTAGAAACATTTTTCTTCTCTGGCTGCTCCTCCGTCCTCGTTATCGCGGCGAGGGCCGTAAAAAAAAGAGAAGTGCGTAAAACTCCTAACCGCGTTTTAATAAATCATATTCCACCTAAATCTCATTTCTGCTAAAAAAAGGAAAACCGTTCATCATCATCCGAACGCACTACGCGTGTACCCATTTTCTCTCTCCTGTATTAACAATAGAGTACGAAAAGAATTATTAATAATAAAAATAATAATAATTATTTATATTAATAAACAGACGTTTTAATTCAATAAAAGTTCGTAGGCATTAATCATATGGAGGAATTATGAAAAGAATTAAATAAGAAATAATTTTACGTAAAGATAAACTTAATTAATACAATTTGTGAAGAAATGTTTTTAGTGCTTTATTCGTGCATTATTTTTTAATCTATGGATTGAATTCTAGTTACCCTTATCAATTTTGAGTTCATCGAACGTTTTAAAAGTTTTCGAGCGGGTAGTTTCAGTTAATATTCCTAATATAGTGGATGATACGAGGGTGGTGGTTGGTGGGCATCAGGGGGTTCGAGTTTAAACGGGAGACGGTTTTAATGTGAATTTATAGTTTGGTAACAAGTTGTAAGATATAATATCGTGTATTTATTCCGTAAACGCTGCAAACTTCATAATTTATTTTGGAAATTTCCAGTTCGCAAGTTTAATTAGCCCCACGGAGATAGATAGTGAGAATGAGAGGGAGGGATGGAGGGCCGTTGCAGCGGAACGAAGGGCCGATTTCGGTATCCGAAATGGAACTTTCCGAGGTTATGACTTTATGTGTAATCCCATTAAATGCATCCATCTAATGAAAAACGAATCAAATATGTTTTATTAAGTATTCACTGCACTTGCTCCTTTATTTTTGCATTTCCCTCGGAGTTCAGATTAATACTTATGTCACATATTGTGTATGTCTCATCAAGCAAAGTAAGGCAATAGCAAATTGAATTAACCTTGCATAACCCGATGGTTTAAGCTGCAGTGTGCGTTCGTACAAAATATTCTAGAAATATTACTGAGGAATACCAAAAATTGTTGCTCTGGCTGGATAAAGAAGAAGCATCCAAGATGATAAATTCCTATGATTTAGATGATTCATGAGGATGATACAATAATCATGGGATTCGTTCGTGAAGGAAGATATCAATTCAATTAAGAAAACAATGCTTGTAAAACAAATAATAAAAATATTAGTGACGATGCAGAACTACAAACATTTTTTGCCCTACTTTTCGATAAAGCAATAATCTGGTGGGAAAGTGAACTGTATCATTTCTTTACTTGAAGAAGACAGTGCGTTGAAGCAGTTGTAGCGAGCAACAAAATAAATATTTGAAAGTGTACCAATGTGAATAAAGAGAATGTATATTCAAAAAAATTCAAGGTAACCGGTTTACAAAATTATCATATATGTCTTCAATGATCTTCAATAAACTCTTATATACATAAACCAGTACCTTACCTCACAACAGACTATATGGAAAACTGCAGAGTCAGAAATAGCAGACAAGTCATTCTTGGACATTTATATGGATTCACGGTTAAGTATAAATTCTTGTTATGATCATATTGGTCGCATTAGAGAAGCAAGTGAATTTTTTTAAACCACCAACACCTCGGGTATAATCCGAGTATAACATCAAAAGAAATCAAGAAACGATGTAACTTCTTTCAGATTCATAGGCATACAACGAAAAGAATGTCTCAAAAAGAAGCAGGAAACTTCAAAGTAATCAAAGTATGATTCCACTTCTATCATTGTCTGGGTTAAAGATATTTCAGACGTCTAAAGTGAAATATGTTGGTATGCATTTACTTTACATTTACAACTACTTCGATTAACGATTATTAAATAAATTGGCTCTCCAATAGTTTTTCAATCTGTTGTTAAGGATACACTTAAGATCAGCCTTCGAGAAATTGTTTTTGCCTATAAATAAAGGTTAGTTTTCTTTCAAGGCAAAAGTAATTATTTAGACCTTTATAAATGTTATTATAGGATGTCCGCCTCGAGGCCGACCACTAAACAGGGTCGAGAAAGTATATGGTTTTAAAGGATAGGACAGAGGAAAGAGACCGATGCATCATCCAAAAAGAATGAACAGACCCAGTGAAGAAGACGCTTCATCGCAGAAGAGTATCATACTTCGTAGAAGAAAAGATGCACCGTTGCAAAAGAAGAGAAGAGGAGCAAGGAGGATTGATTGACAGAAGAGGACCAAGGAGGATGGACAGAAAAATCCACAGGGTCGCGAGTTTAACGTCAACAACCGTGCTCAAAAAATTTTTGCGGATAGCATTCGTGGATAGCCTACAACATTGAAAGAAGCTTGTAAAGGTTAACTTAATTATGAGGTGGGACAAATAGGGAGACCTGCTCCTTTAAATAGTCACCCGCCTGAACTTCGAGGTGGTTAATGAAGGAGAAGAGCCTATGGTCAGGACAAATTTCTCATCGACATATCCCGAGTCCCTACTTAAAATAACCGACTAGTGAGTCGGAAAGAAAGAGACGTATAACCACCACCGATACATTAGTTCCTACCTAGATTAACCGACTGTCAAGTGAGGACCAAGGAGATTTGCAGCGAATACCGCTACATTAGATTCAGATTTTGGCGAGATAATGGTTAGATTTAACCCGAAGGTAAGAAAGAAAAAGAGATGAGAAGACAGAGGATAGATTATGTCTATCATACCAGGCTTAACGAAGCGGGGCTTTACCCGCAGGCTGAGGTGTGTCTGCGACATCGCCATTCCCTAAAAGAGGGGGTGGGGCTGAGAAGGTTGCTATATTGGTGGAATGAGGAGGTAGTGGAAGCAAGAACCAAAGCTAACGCCGCGATGATGGCCCTCACTAGATGCAGTAGGAAGGGTGCGAATCTCTACATCGTCGAAGTGGCACTGAGGGAAGGAATGCAAAACCTAAGGACAACTATCGAGACAAACAAGATGGCGAAGTAGAGGAAGCGCCAGGAGGTATCTTGGCGGTTGGGGGATAAGGATCTCCCTGGGACCTGAACCACACCTACGGATAATAAGTATTTCGGATAAAAGAAGGTATTACCTGCAGTTCGAGCACTGCCAGAGCGTAAAGCGCTGGGACCGGGAGGAAACCCGGGCGAAGCACTCAAGGTCATAGCATTGGACGAGTCTTGTACGCTCATCAGGAAATTTAATTATTACCTCCGGGGCCGTGAAGATCGCTGAATTGGTGGAATCAGGAGGTAGTGGCAACAAAGATCAAAGTGAACGCTACTAAATTCAGGAGTTAGGGTAGGAATCTTTAAATCTTGGAAGTTACAGAGAGAGAAGAAAAGCAAAATCTGAGGACAGCCATAGAGACAAGCAAGAGGATGAAGTAGAGGAAGCGCCAGGAGAAGTTAAAGGTGGACATACCGCATCGTCCTTAAGAAACTTGAGCTAGGCGTTCAAAACATCAACGAGGTACCTTAACGGTTATAAACGACCAGTCCTGAAACAGAAGAATAAGAAACTCCATGAGCTCTGGACTACACCTATGGGGAAGTACTTCGGAGAGAAGTGGTGTTGGTTGCCGTCCGAGCACTGCCGAGGCGGAAGGCGGTAGGACCAGGAGTAAGCACTCAAAGTCACAGCATTGGACGAGTCTTGAACGCTCACCTTCGGGACCGCGAATATAGCTAATGTGATAAATTATTCTTTGGATAACCAGTGTTCTGATATTGCTAATACCCTGAGTGGTTTGTCTATAATTAATGCTTCCAATTCAATTATTTTATTTCTTACGGATCTCGTATTAAAAAAATAAGAGACTATAGCTCAGATGGTCGGATGTATCCCTCAATGTTGTTCTATCTTGGGTTGTCACATGTTGTTTACTGTTGGTGACGTATTAATGCCCCTGAGGGATGAGGAGCTCATTGGGAACTAGACCATACCTTCGGGGAAGTATTTCAGAAATATTAGCTGTCGGGGCGAAAAGCGAAAAGAAAAGGAGGAAACCGGAGCGAAACACTCAAGGTCACAGTAATGGGAGAACCTTAAACGCTGACAAGGAAATTTAATTAATACCTCCGCGAGGTACTCGTACTGACCACGTTTAAAGAAACGAAGGCAAACATAAAAGTAAACCCAGTAGAGTGAGAGAGGTGCTGGAGGAAAATGTTCTGGATAGGCGTTTGGTGGATTAAAGCTGCCATCGAGGAGGACAGGGACCTGTACCTGTAGCAGTAAGTACGAGAAGTTCTTCGCCAACAAAGCCAACGATCACCTGTCAGGCGAAGAAAGCACTACCTTGCCACAACGTTGGACGCAAAAAATGCATTCATGGTATGCTGTAATAATAGGTAATAATAGAGGTGATGGTAGGCAGGAGGATACCAGAGTTTCAAATCACGGTGATAAGGTTAGCAGGAAGAATCCTGCAAATATCATCAGCCCTCTTGTTAGTGGCGTTTGGCGGAGTGTTTGGGCTGTCACTTCCGGAAGGAATGACTATTGTTTCGCGGACGACGTTCTTATCGTTACAGGGAGGCGGGTTATAGTACAAGTACAGAGAACCGCGACCGATGCGTTGTCACTGGTGGCCTCTTTGCTAAGCAGAAAGGGTGACTAAGACCGTGGCGGCCTGGCTATCAAAACGAACTAAGGGAAAAAGGGATAGAGTTACTGGGACAGCCCATTGTGATTAGTGGCAGCATGAAATATCTGGGGGTGAAGATTTACTCGAATCCCCAGTGTAACCGACATGTAAGGAACGCAGCAATGAAGGCGGTGAGAGTAATGAGGGCAGTTAGAACAATGCTATCCAATGTAAGGGGGCTTAGGGAAGATAGAGCTTGTGTGCGTATGGAGCTCCGTATAGGAGGACGTCTTGAAGTACATGGCACTGTACACGGATGCTGGGATCGTTCCCCCTGTCGATCTGATGGTTGCAGCCATGGCCTTGCGAATGGCTTTCCACCATCCATAAAAGTATGGGTAGGTAAACCACTTGTCGCAGCTCCTCTCTGGACAGGGGTATTTTATGGAATACTTGTGCCGGACAGGGAAGCGGTAAAACCTGAGATACGTGTAGTGCAGCGGCTCGTCCTAAAACTCAATACACACTCTACTAGAGTGCGAAGAACGGACTGGCAAGATGTAGAGTAGAGTAACGTCTTACATACATCACATATACAAAAAGAAACATTCCATAAATGTACAAAGAATACATGATGTCTTTAACCATAAGCCCACAACAATAATTCATTCAAATTGTGAATATCTTAAGCATTATATTATCTATTTCTTTGATTTCCAATTACGTCAGTGCTTCGACAGGTGTTAGTTCGACATTCTTTAAGGAAGTGTGAAATAAATCAGTGCGATGATACAGAGTTTGTCAAGCCCAAAACATAACCCTTTCCATTCAGTGGAAGTGAGGTCATCATCAATGTATGTGGAAAATTGTGGATGCATTTGAAAGAAGAGGATATGACATTTACTACTAGGATGATTTATTACAGAAATTTGTTCGTTTGTAATATCTGTGGGTGGTATACGTCGTAAAGTAAAATGTTTATTAAATTCATTGACTATTTCTTTGGTATTATCTCAAAACAAAACCCAATATTTGTAGTGCTTTATGGCAAATATTATTTCTATGTTTGAAAAACGACAACTTTGAATCAAAAGTTACTCCAAGATCCCGAATTTGATCAATCGAAGATAATACATGGCCATTAATAGAGTAGTGGAATGGCGATGATTGGCTTCTGGAAAACTGAATATGGAAACATAATATTCAAGTGTAAACGGTTTAGATTGCACCATTCATTAAGATTGTGTAGATCCTCCTGAATTAATAAGTTATCATTAGCACATGATATTGAACGAAATATTTTCAAATCATCAGCAAACAATAATATTTTGCAGTGATGAATACAAGCTGATAAATCATTAATAAACAGTAAAAACAGGATAGGACCACTGTGCGAACCCTGAGGTACACCAGATGAAACATTAATTGGGCGAAGTTTGGTACGAATCCCTCCAGCGTTGTGGAAGTAAATACTTAGTTTTTTGGACTCCTCCCAGATTCCGATGAGACAATAGACGGGAATATATTTTATACTGAGCGCTTCGCCATTCCTTCTTCGATCTGCAAGTTCATTATTCAAGTCTTTTAAATGATCTCGCTGTAATTTTGTTCTATCGTTAGTAAATTTTATTGCACCAGAATTGAAATTTCGAAGTAATTTTAGTGTCAAATTCGGGTCACTAAAAATAATTTTCACTGGCCTAGGCTTAGCACATAATTTACCAAGTCGAATAACTTTAAGAGGATTGAAGGAATCGACGTGAGTTTCAACTATAGATTTTATCGCAGCTGTATCTTTAACAATTTTATCTTCAACAGTGCCTGAAGACTCTGGTAGGTTGAAAACGAGAACATTTGAAGATCTTCTATTTCTCTTACAATATTTAACATCGAAACATTATTGGTATTAGACCCAGCTGCTTGATTTAATTTAGACATTTCATACCGCAATGATTTGATCTCGTCTCTTAGGGATTGAATTTCCGTTGTTAAATTACGAAGATCATCCCGAATGGAAGAAAATGTTTTTCGATGCTTATTATTGGTGTATGTATTGACTTAAAATGATTAATGTCATTACGTCCATACAGAGCAATGCCTTCTCCCCTGTTTTTTTGCCCTAGAAAAATAGTTGAGTAAATTGAAATTATCTATTTTAAAACAGGTATTTAACGGAAACTGAAGGAGGGATCATAGTTTGGGAAATAAAGACTTTATGAGGTGAATTATTGGTGCGATGATAAGGAATTAGGAGTTGTGATTTGTGGGGATTGATTTTAATGCGCCATTTTCCAAACCATCGTTGAAGGGAGTCAATAAGTTCTTGAAGGAATTGAAGGGCTTTTGGTGGTGTGGGAGCATGTGTGATCAAGGCCGTATCATCTGCAAATTATATACGGGATATTATGTGGGATTACGCAGATTTTGCAAGGAAGTGAAACCAGACAGTCTGATTTATTGGCTGTGGCATGTGTTTAATTTTGTCGGTATGAATGGGTGAGTTTGGTCAACTATTTTCCACACCAGAGATTTCCGAAAAACAGAATTCTTGGATTATACATTTACTTTCTCCATTGTGTTATTGTATGATCATCAGGATTTCAAAGGATTCATGTTAATAATTGTTACAGTATTCATTATGGATTTGTTTGCTAATTACGTATCATATTTCACTATAAAAATAATGAATAAGTACAGAAGAAAGTAGTATGATGTCCACAATTTTTTTATATGTAAATCTAAATCGTGACAGGTGAACGAGGATCAGGGATGAGGTACAGTAAACTGTTTTCCTGCTTTCCTGCGGTTCATCCCGCATGTGTTTCCGGATTTATAATCAATATAAAAAGGGTGTATTTATGCCGCGTATCACACGACCCGCCGCCCCCTCCATCACCCCCCAGATAACCCACTAAAACCCGAAAGTAGAACAGGATACAGCGAGAGGAGCGAGGGCGCAAAAAAAAATACCGAGGGGGTGGTGTGAGGGGCGCATAAAAACTTTTTATGGTCGCGATAACGTGTGTGAAGTTAAAGTTATAGAGATCTATATATATGTGTGTTATATAAAAATGTACACCGGCAAAAGTTCGTTTTACGTTCCCGCTGTGCCGCAGAGTAACAGCCAGTTCTGCAGGACCTAATTATGTTTGTTATTGCCACTATACGTTTTGCTACTTTCATCTCGCCGCCGCGATGTTGGTACATGTGCGATGTTACTAATGGCCGGTAATAAATTTAAGCATAAAAAAAATCTGTTGAGATTTATTTCATAGGATTGTTTAGAATTTTTTTTGTTTGTTAAAGAATTTCTCTCTTTCTGCATATACTGTTTTATTTTATCAATGTTTACTTCCATGTTTTTTTGTAGAATTTTCCATTTCTTTATTTTGTCGAAATGCGAATTTATCTTTAGATACAGAATAAAAGGAAAGGGATAGCATTCAAAAGACACCAAAAAAACTAGAACAGAATGGAAGAGATAAAGATATAAAAGAAGAAAAACAAATAACACACACACACAATATGGTTTCAAAAACGTTTTTATTATTCTACTATATACAGGGTGTTCAATTTAAGTGAAAACATTGAAATATCTCGAAAACTATACATCGAATTAAAAAAAATATAATTAAAATTTGTTGGCCTCGGAGGGGGACATCTAATGATATGAAACTCGAAAAACTACCCTCAACCCCCTAGAGGGTAGCGGGTGAGAAATAGAAAAGTTAAATAGGAAGCCCCATTTTTTGTACGGATTTGAATACTCCGGGAAAAAAATAAGAAAGTTTTATCTGATTTTTTTTTATTTATTCGTGACAGACGACGCTATAATCGAAAAAATTCAAAATTGGCAAAAATCGTTGAAAAAAGGGGTTTTCTAAGAAATACGAGCTGGACAATAAGAAAGTGAGTCATCTTCTCTATATCTATGGCATTTTTTATTCGATTATTTTTTGAAAAAGGGAAAATAAGAAAGCAAGTGAACTTATTTTCTATATCTATAGAATGTTCTATTGGATTATTTTTATATTCAATTTCCTTGTATGAATTACAAGAATTATATAAATCGGACAATCCGTTATTGAAATATTATATTATATATACTGAATAATGGCGCCTACTAGCAATAAAAGTGAAGTAATAGTGTGTAAATCATGTTCAGTGATTGTAAAAACCTATGTAACTTGTTGTGAGTGCTCCAGAAACTATCATCCCAATTGTTTATTAAAAATATTTGGTGCAAATGTGGACGATAAAGGAGCCATCCATTGCTGCAACAATATAACCTTAAAAGGAGTTATAACTGAAAAACTACTTCCGAAAGAGGCTCAATGTGTCGATGAGGTGAGCTATCTCAAACATATTAATCAGCTAAAAAACGAGTATATTGAAAACTTAAGGGATAAAATTGACATCCTAAAGGTTAGCCTCAAAATATTAGAAAAATCATTAAATATTGACAAGGATCTGCCATCTCTGAACAACAAATTAATTTGTTTTGTAGTCTTAGTAAGACTCATTGTTGTAGATTCACGAAATGTTTTCGTATTTTTAAATTTATTATTTAATTTTCTACAACGAACTAAAGGATTTTAATACATTTTATTACTGGTATATTTGTTTGGGTTTTTAAAAACATATAGCACAGAGTTTAGAATAAAAAGAGATGGCAACGTTAAGATGCCAAGGTGAATAAAAGCTGGCCTACAATCATCTCTATATTTAATATCACCTAATATGCGAATAGCTTTCCGTTGTAGTCGAAATATCCTGTGTCTACATGCTGCATGGCCCCATGCTAGTATACCGTACCTTAACCGTGATTCTATGAGACTAAAATAAACCGTTTTGCTTATGTTTTCTGGGACCCTACCTTTTAGGCTACGCAAGCAAAAAATATTTTTTGCAAGAGATGCTGCCAAGTGGGTTCCATGGATCTCCCAACTTAGCGATGAATCAACATGAAAGCCGAGAAAACAATGAGTTCCTTTAGGTGTGCCTTTTTTAAGACTAAAGTTAATTATTTTTGTTTTATTTTTATTTAAAATCAATTTGTTTTTTGTAACCCATGTGTTTACAGCTTCCATTGTTGACTCATTCGCCACGTTAGTTTCCTATATTTATAACGGTACAGTCATCAGCAAATAATATGGTGTTTGAAATATTTGGTTGATTAGGAAGGTCATTTATAAATATTAAAAACAACAAAGGTCCAAGTATTGACCCTTGTGGTACCCCATAGTTTATCTTCTCAGGTTTAGACATTATACTATTATAATATACTGATTGGTATCTATTGGCAAGATACGACTTCATGAGACTAATACTTTTCCCGGAAAAATTATAAGCATACAGTTTTTTAATAAGCAAGTCATGCGAGACACAGTCGAATGCTTTGCTCAAATCAATGAAGGATACAATAGACACATTTTTGTTTTCAAAAGCGTTCATAATCCATTCACTGAGAGCAATTATTGCATCTGATGTTGACAACTCAGGTCTGAAACCAAATTGACTTTTGTTAAAAAAAAAAACTTCATTATTTGGTTTTTCATAATTATTTCAACTACTTTTGATAGAATTGGTAAGATTGAGACTGGTATATAATTGTTTACATCTTGTTCGTCGCCACTCTTATAAACTGGTATAATTTTAGCCAATTTAAGGACATCAGGAAATATTCCAGTTGTTATTATCTCATTTATAAGCTTTGTGAGTGGTGAAACTATTTGGTTTATGATACATTTTATATGGGACAAGGACAATGCATAGATGTCCCTACATTTACTATTTTTTATACTTAGGATTGCATCTCTTACAAGTATAGGGGTAGTTTTGATAAAATCGAATTTTAGAGATTCTGCTACTTTTATCGTGTGACTGAAAGGGACTTTGGGCAAGTTATTTATTAATGATTCTGCGATACTTACGAAATATTTATTAAAGTCATTAGAAGAAATTTTACAATCATTTGATTTTTTAATTTTATTTCTGGAATAATCAAAGATTATTATTATTATTATTATTATTGTATGAGAGTGTTTAGTTAGAAATTAAGTATGAAAAGTATCAATCGATATTTATTTGCGTCAATTAACGGAATGTATTCTTCGAAACTTGGTCACAATTTCCAGAAATTAGGATTTAATTTCCCGAGAGCGCGGCGTCGGGAGGGGTTTGAGGGGGTGGGTGGTGGTGGAATAAAGAATGACTGCGTGGAATATAAAGTTGTCGGAGATAATGGGGTGTGGAGAAACTGGGCCGGATGTTAAGTCAAATTGTGCAACAATATTAATGTATTCTTGGGAATGCTCGACACTCAATGCCAGGTTTCCGGGGGGTGGAAACTTTGCCGAATGGAAATTCGATTTCCATGCTTAGTTTGAATAGTTGAACGTGCGGCCGGAGAGGGCGAGGGCGGCGAGGAGGGGAGGTGTTAGACAAATTCTGCATTTAATGCACAACAAATTATTTCTTGTAGCGATCCCATTCATCCTTTCACCGCGTACAAATTCGACTCAATATTTTATCTCCTTTATTTACAATTTATTTTTTTTACGAGCTATTAATTTAACTGGATTGTAAAACATTGTTTTATTACTCACTCTTAATTTGTATCTCTTGTAAAAACTTATTTTCTTTCTTTCGTTGTTAATTAAGGGATTTTCAATTTCGTTCTTGATATTTTTAACAAGTTGCGTTCGAAATTAGATAGAAACGTTGTGGGGGGATTGCCAATCAACGCCGGCCAACAATCCGTAAAATCGTGCTCTTCGGCGTGTATATTGGGCTACGTATGCGGTCACATAAATTGGAATGGCGATGTTCGAGTTACGGTACTCAAACTAATCCCAGAATCCAATACGTATCGTATTACTAGAGTACACCGTTTAAAAAGTAGTTCAACCTAATATGCGCAATATGGCAATGTGCAATCGACTGTTTGAACTTGAATAATATATAAATATGCTTCAAGACTTTTAATTATATCAAATAAACTACAAACTATTAAGAATTTCATAATTTCAACTTGAAAATTTCTCGTTTATTATAAACTACGTTAAATTTTAATTCCAACGCTCTACCAACTGAGCCATTTAGGTATAATGAGTAGAGAGCGTTATATTAAAATTTTGAACGTAACACAAATTAAAATGTATATATAGGTTGGTTAGGTGATCACCCACCTTTCAATTAATTTTACTTAAAGGAGATTTTGTAAAAACAAATCCTTCGTTAATTTAGTTTCTAGATGAAATAGAACCGTGACTGATTTCACCTTTACAATTCCAATTAACGACGCCGGCAATTAATTGAGAGACAATACGTGTCATCATTTAGCAACCCCCCACCCCCTTTTGTGTCTGATTCAGTGCGCCTAGGCGCACCCTAATAAATGCGACATTTGTAATTCAAAGAGCGATACAAGAATATCGTCACCGGAATTAACATACGGCGGAATAAATAACATTTATCGTGTTTCTGTTCGGGCGCGGTAAAAGGACAGAAACGGAATTCTCGTCTCGTCGTTGTTGATGATAAGCCGATGAGGAAGGAGGCGGCGGAGGCAATACAAATTGCCTGTTCCATCGTTATTGTTGCATCTAAAGCTCATTTGCATATAAATACACCGACAGAAAATGCCTCCGCTTCCTAGGGTTTTTACGTTTTTTTTTTCTTGTTTCTTTCTCCTCCTTCTCCTCCTTGAAAAATTCATTAAATCACGTTTTTAACAGGCTCGAAATTCTGCGCCCTTTCACGTTCCCCACTCATGAATCGTACAAAAAAAAAACTTCTACAGTTTATCATTTACATCTATATTACTTTTATAACAAATCATATTACCATGAAAACAAACTTAAGTTATAATTTACTAATTATTTACTTGATTAATTAATTAATTAAGTTTTACATTGTGTTTAATAAGAAACAAATCTAAAGAAGTATGTTAAAAACAATATATTACATTTAAAGACTTATTTCTATTACTTAAAAGTTCTCGATTTTTAAAGAACTCTTAAGTAAAAGAAAACATTTTTTTACCCTAGTTGAATTTACTGTCTCTGTATAATTAAGTTAATTAAAACAATATTATATTAATTAATAATTCTATTAGTATCACCCAATCGTTAAACTTAATTAACAACATTTTTGTTTCTATCTCGCAGCGAATGAAATTGTTATTAAACGAGTGGAAATGAATTACGTAATTAATTCCCGTTTATTTCGTAATTAATGCCGGACACGTCGGCGGCAATTAGGCGGAGGCGGGCCGGAGCTCGCTCTTTTAATACCGAAGCGAAATTATTAAGTTCTCTCGGAGGCAGAGGCGCGACGCTATAGCCGGAAGTGGGGAGGAGGACGAGAAGGAGAAGAAGACGGCGGCGGCGGCGGCGGCGGCGAAAGAAATATTGTAGGCAACTTTTATTCGAGATGTAAAATTTCATTTATGGCCGCGAGTAGGCAAATGCGATTAATGTTTCAGAGGGAAACTATAAAAGGATTTTACATTTTTATATGCGACGACCGACGCACTCAAATTTATACGGTTTCTGTAAAGATGCGAATCGTTTTAAAAGTTGTTTGTTTACAAATAATAATAATAATTGAATTTGAATACTTTACATACGAACTCTTTTTCACCATTCTGCATTAATGTGGCTGAATCTTGTTGTTGCAGCCTTTAATTTCCTTTGACTTCGAATAATTCATGCAGTAATTCAATTATTTCACGGTGACCTATGGCATGTTACATCGTCTTGTTGAAAGGTCACATCAATTCTATACAATTTCGGCATAAGGAACTGTGTTATTCCATTGCAATTTGAAGCACCAGTTACACTTTATTCTTGACCAGCCTTAATTTCAAAAATAAAAAAATTATGATTCAATGATGCCTCTAGACAAAAATCCGTTATAAACAATGACTTGTTGGGGATGCATTTCATTTTTGATAGTCACTCGTAAGGTTTACGAATCCCAAACCCTGTAGTTTTGGCGATTAACAAAACCCTCAAGGTGAAAACGTGTTTGTTCCCTTATTTTGCTTGAAAAATTAGCATCCACTTGTTGATAAATTCGATACTTGTTTTGCTACATTCTTGATGGAACCAAATTTTCATATTGGGAGAAGTGATACACTTGTTATGTTCCATTTGTTTATTATCAGGAAACTGACACGTGTTTCGGTCCTTAAGGATCATTCTCAAAGTTAAAACTTGTTGATGTTCAAAAATCCATTTAACGAACTCTCTTTACTGTGCATGGTCATTAGGCTTCAGTTGTTATGTTAATTGAGTTTTGTAAGTGTAGAAACACACATTTTTTGTAATTATACGATGTAGCGAGCTTCATGAAATTTGCAATTTTTTAATTTTTTTCCACATGTTCTGCATATTTTCTGGAAAAAATATATTTTTTGAAGTACCACTAGAAATGACTTAAATTCTTCAATATTCTCTTCCCCAGCATCAATACACTTGCGGAAAAGTATCTGCCACCATGAAACTTTTCAAAGTTCTTTTCGAAACGTTGTAATAAGCTTTTAGATGCGATGAATTAAATTTTCACTTTTTTATGTTTATTTAACCTTCTAATTAAGTTATAAAATAAAGCACTAAAAACCTTTCTTCTAATTAAGCTTTTAGATGTTTTCCACAGTCTGTGGAAGCCTATGCTTCCTTCTCAGCTCTCTCTTCAATCGGACAATGAACAAAAACAAATCGGGACTGTCAGGGAGCGGGAGCTGGATGTTGCTCCAAGCCAGGAAATTGGAAACGTTGAAGGCCGTATGGCTAGGGGTATTGTCATGGTGGAGTCTAACCGCGTCTTTGATATCTGGTTAAAGGCTGAGATAACAGTTTCTCTATGAGGTAAAAACTCAAAATGGACAATTCCTCGGTCGTAAAAAGAAACAATAAGGTTTATAATAATGGTTTAGATGTTAGTCTTGTTCATTCGTGCTTTCTTTGGACGATGATTTTATGTAGCAATCATTGCTCTGCCTTTTCGATTCTGGGTCGCACTCGAACATCCAGGATTCGTCTCCGGTTCCAACAGAATTAAGAAAGTCATTTTTAATCAAATCCAACAATTATTGACAAGACGAAACTCGAAGTTCTTCACAAGCTTTGCGCAGACCCTTGTGTATTTGCAGATCCTCGGGTACTATCCTATTTACAGCAAATGTGGATATTTTGCTGGATGCTCAATCTACGGTCGGAAACTTCCCGCACAAGAATTCACGTTTTCATGAGTTCTGGCCGTTGTTGGGCGTCCAGAACGGGGTTCGTCAACGATCTACGTCCTGTCCTCTTTGAACTCTTTGTTCCATCTTTCAGACTGTGACCTTGTGCTGTTCAAACGAATGCTATATCCCGCCATGTTACCAAGTCGAAAAACACACTTCATGTGAAGGCACGTTGCAATCTGAGTACAGCCGGTTGCATTGGAAGGGTGACCCTTCACCATATTTCCCGACCTTCTTTACCACGCTGCGATGAATAGTCGCGTCACAATAAAATTATGTGCATTACTTTCATAATAAACCCTGTATGTATAAAATTGTTTGAAGTGTATTAAATTTTTTTAATCTGCGACATAATAACAGTCATAGATAATCATAGTCATGATATTAGACTTAATACTAATTGAACATTACCAAGCGTAAAAAAAATACAAAACAGAATCTCAGCAATGAAAAAGGCAATATCTCGCAAGGTTGTTCTTTCTTGGGTTAAGTCATACCTAAACACAAGTGTTAATGATACGGCAGATGCGCTGATTACAAAGGCAGCATCCAAAAACTAGACGTAAGGCGGAACAAATAAATTAAGATAATAATTCTTACTCAAAAAGTTCAGGTAAAACCGAGGATGGATCCTCCGTCATCAACGACGATTAAGGGACTTACCTAAAAGAAAATAGCAAAATTAAAAAATAGAACACTTTTTGATCTCGTAAAAATTATATTGAAAATTACGATCAGTAAATCCGATTTTATGTTTCAATATTCAATACCACCCTCCAATCTATAAAACATCATCAACAATTATTAGAAAAATTTGTATGAATAAATTTCCAAAAAATTCCAATTATTTTGTATTTATGTTTTACAACTTTTAATTAAAACCCTGGCTTATGTTTTACTGATTGGAGGGTGGGATAGAGGCCACCCACCCACCCTACATATACATGATAACATTAATTGCTCATCGTTGATGATTTTGCTGCTAAAAACAGTCAAACCCTTTATGTAATGAAAAATGATACAAAATCAAAATTTAAGTTTAAATATACATGACTTTATATAGCTAATCTTATCTAATGTAGATTTAAAATCTGCCCACACGTCGTGCATGAAAATTTTTATTAATTTACTAACTAACTTAATTTTCGAATTAATTTTACTCCAAACCGCGAGACGATCAGTAATTGAAATTTATATGTATATGTAGGGTGGGTGGGTGGCCTCTATCTCACCCTCAAGTCAGTGAAACATCATCAAAAATTATTTAAAATATTTGTATGAATCAATTACGAAATTCATTATTTTGTTTTTGTTAATTAAATGACTTTCTATAGCTAATCTTATCTAATTTAGATATGAAGTCTGCCCACCCGTCGTACATGAAAATTTTATTAATTTACTCATTCAAATTTTTACCTTTTGAATTTCTTTTTTAACTAAATAGTTTTCTAATTAATTTATTCCAAACCGGGAGACGATCAGTAATTGTAATGTATATGTATACGTAGGGTGGGTGGGTGGCCTCTATCCCACCAATCAGTAAAACATCATTAAAAATTATTTGAAAAATTTGTATGAATAAATCTCTAAAAAAATGCAATTATTTTTTATTTAATCAGTAAAACATCATCAAAAATTATTTGAAAAATTTGTATGAATAAATCTCTAAAAAAATGCAATTATTTTTTATTTATATTTTACAACTTTTAATTAAAACCCTGGCTGACGTTTTACTGATTGGAGAGTGGGATAGAGGCCACCCACCCACCCTACATATACATGATAACTTTAATTGATAACCGTTGATGATTTTTCTGCTAAAAATAATCAAAACTTTTATGTAATGAAAAATAGAACAAAATCAAAATTTAAGTTTAAATATAAATGACTTTCTATAGCTAATCTTATCTAATTTGGATTTAAAATCTGCCCACCCATCGTGCATTAAAATTTTATTAATTTACTTAATCAAATATTTTACCTTGTGAATTTCGTTTTAATTCAAAAAGTTTTCGAATCAGTAGAACATCATCAAAAATTATTTGAAATATTTGTATGAATAAATCCCTAAAAATTGCAATTATTTTTTATTTATATTTTACAACTTTTAATTAAAACCCTGGCTGACGTTTTACTGATTGGAGAGTGGGATAGAGGCCACCCACCCACCCTACATATACATGATAATTTAATTGATAACCGTTGATGATTTTCCTGCTAAAAACAATCAAACCCTTTATGTAATGAAAAATAAAACAAAATCAAAATTTAAGTTTAAATATAAATGACTTTCTATAGCTAATCTTATCTAATTTAGATTTAATGTCTGCCCACCCATCGTGCATTAAAATTTTATTAATTTACTAACTCAAATATTTTACCTTTTGAATTTCTTTTTTTATTCAAAAAGTTTTCTAATTAATTTTACTCCAAACCGCAAGGCGATCAGTAATTGAAATTTATATGTATATGTAGGGTGGGTGGGTTGCCTCTATCCCACCCTCCAATCAGTAAAACATCATCAAAAATTATTTGAATAATTTGAATGAATAAATCTCTAAAAATTGCAATTATTTTTTACCTTTTGAATATCTTTTTTAGTCACAAAGTTTTCTAATTAATTTTACTCCAAACTGCGAGACGATCAGTAATTGAAATTTAAATGTATATGTAGGGTGGGTGGGTGGCCTCTATCCCACCCTCCAATCAGTAAAACATCATCAAAAATTATTTGAATAATTTGAATGAATAAATCTCTAAAAATTGCAATTATTTTTTACCTTTTGAATATCTTTTTTAGTCACAAAGTTTTCTAATTAATTTTACTCCAAACTGCGAGACGATCAGTAATTGAAATTTAAATGTATATGTAGGGTGGGTGGGTGGCCTCTATCCCACCCTCCAATCAGTAAAACATCATCAAAAATTATTTGGAAAATTTGTATGAATAAATCTCTAAAAATTGCAATTAATTTTTATTTTATTTATTTTACAACTTTTAGTTAAAACCCTGGCTTAAGTTTTACTGATTGGAGGGTAAGATAGAGGCCACCCACCCACCCTACATATACATGATAACTTTAATTGCTAACTGTTGATCATTTTCCTGCTAGAAACAATCAAAGCCTTTATGTAATTAAAAATAAAACAAAATCAAATTTAAGTTTAAATATAAATAACTTTTTATAGCTAATCTTATCTAATTTAGATTTAATGTCTGCCCACCCATCGTGTATGAAAATTTTATTAATTTACTTACTCAAATATTTTACCTTTTGAATTTCTTTTTTATTCAAAAAGTTTTCGAATTAATTTTACTCCAAACCGCGAGACGATCAGTAATTGAAATTTATATGTATATGTAGGGTGGGTGGGTGGCCTCTATCTCACCCTCAAGTCAGTGAAACATCATCAAAAATTATTTGAAATATTTGTATGAATAAATCTCTAAAAATTGCAATTATTTTTTATTCATATTTTACAACTTTTAATTAAAACCCTGGCTGATGTTTTACTGGTTGGAGGGTGGGATAATCGCGTCTCAAAAATCGAACATCGGCAATGGTTCAATTCTATTAGGAATTGATTCATTCTCGCGACGGCCTTTCACCAGAAAGGACGCGCGTAGTTATGACATAGCTGCACTGATGAGCTGTGATACAGCGAAACACGTGTCTGTATATAGTCATTACATAACACTTTTCGAGAAGCGGTTAAAAAATGATAACACCACAAAATAGTTACATCGTGCTGAATAATTTTCCGACATGTAACAACAGTTAACAGTTATGTCATTCAATGCCTGGCGGTGCTTTAGTACGGGGAGTAGTTGTTTTAACTGTTAACTGGATTTTTTACATTTATTGTAAAACATAAGTGCAGAAATGCTCATAGATATTTAATTTATCTCACTATTAATTTTCATAAATAATAAAAACCTAAATCATATTGTGCATACAATAACTAAAACTAAAACACAAGTTTATATTTGATAAGTAAAATAAAAAAGTAATATAACTGTAAATTAATGTGATAAATAAAACATCCATATATATACATACATATAAAATACATATACATGTATACATATATATATATAGATATACATATACATACATACTCATACAAACTCATAAATAATAAAATAAAATAAACCAAAATTAATGAAATTGAGATACAATAAATGATTTACACGATCTTAAAGAATTATTAAATATTTCAAACTTATTTGACGAATTTATGGTATTAATATTTCTCATAATAATATCAAATGGAGAGTAATAACCATAATTAGTCCTATGAAAATTTGGACGAAATAAAACTGCTCTTCTAAAAGGTATATTATTTGAATAAAAATTAAAATTCACCATTGATAAAAGCTTAGCACTTATAATACTATTATTTAGCAACTTGTGAAAAAAACAAATTCCGGCAATTTTATGTCGACCACTGATTGATTTTAAGTTAATATTGATGTTAAATCTAAAAGAAATGTATCTAACAAACTTATTTTGAATTCTTTCCAATTTAGCGATGTGTACATCATAAAACGGAAACCAAATTAATGAACAGTATTCTAGGTGCGAACGGACAAATGAATTATATAAAATAATTAAGGTCTTAATACTAAAGTGCTGTCCATTACGCAAAATAAACCCCAGTGAACGCATAGCCTTGTTACAAACATATAATACATGTTCGCTAAAACTAAGTGAGCAGTCTAAAAATATTCCTAGATCTTTAATAGAATTAACATTTTCTAGTAATATATTATTTATACTGTATTCATACTCAATTAGTTTTTTTTGTTTACTAAATTTCATAGCCTTACATTTACTAATATTAAGGTCTAAATCATTTATTTTACACCAATTAGAAATATTGTTTAGGTCGTTTTGAAGATTGTGACAATCCTGAATCGATTTGACCTCCATTAAAATTTTCATGTCATCGGCATAAAGATAACACCTAGCGTGGTTTAGAATTTGAGAAATGTCATTAATTAAAATTAAAAATAGCAAGGGACCACAATGGCTTCCTTGAGGTACACCAGATGTTACCTTTATACAGCTAGAAATGTAGTTTCCAATTCTAACACATTGTTGTCTACTGGATAAATATGAACGAAACCAATTTGTGACACTTTTGTTAAATCCATAGGCATTCATTTTCGATAATAAGATTGAGTGGTTAACTTTATCGAAAGCCTTCGAAAAATCCGTGTAGACGACATCGGCTTGACATCTTTTTTCAAAGGTAGATAAAATGGATGCTTGAAAATCAAGAAGGTTGGTCATGGTGGATCTACCTTGGAAAAATCCGTGTTGTGTGTCATCAATAATTTCCTTAGTAAGCCAGAACAATTGCTTCGAAATTAGCTTGTCAAAGATTTTTGGAATTGAGGATTGAATTGCCACTCCTCTATAATTAGGGATCAATTCTATCTTGCCAGTTTTATGTATCGGTAATATAAAGCTTGTTTTCCAAATATCCGGAAACTTTTCCTCAGCAATAGAACATGAAAACAAATTATATAAGGGTTCAGATAAAGTGCACACACATTTTGATAGGAATATTGCAGGGACACCATCTGGACCGAAGGATGTGCAATTTCCAAGCGACTGTAGCTCATTATATACATCTTGTAATGAAATAGTAAATCTTGAGTCAATAACTTGTTTATTAAAAGTGAAATGACTTGTTCTATCCTCCATGTTTTTGTAAGTTTGGGAAAAATATTTAGCAAAACCTGCAGATATTTTTTCACCATCATCAAAAATTTCGTTTTCTAATATCATCCTATCAGGTATGCCATCGGTCTTTTTTAATTTCGAAATGTGATTCCAAAAGTTACGAGGATTCGTGCAGATATCGTTCTCGATTTTTTTCATATACAGATTATGCAGTTGTGAACTTAAAATCTTACATTGCTCTCGCAAATATTTAAAATGATCATAATCAGAAACTAAACCAGATTTTTTAAAATTGGCGTGTGCATTTTTTTTTCTTTTATTAAACTGATTAATTCTTTATTGAACCAAACTGGATAGTTACTGCTATATATTTTTTTGTTGGGAACATATAAACGAATGGCTTCCTCTAGAATCTTGTAGAAGATGGTAACCCTCTCATTGATACCCTTATTGGCAAACAAATCATTCCACGAGAACGAAGCAAGAAAATTGTTAATGGCATCATAATTGGCCTTAAAATAGTCAGGAATTTCTTCATATCTGTTTAACGTAGGTAAGGAATCATTAACCATTATATTGACATCGATTGGGTTGTGATGGACAGAACAATTGCTAAGGGCGTCGTCAGATAATCGTACATCATACTCTAAAAAATCAGTAAATATCAAGTCCAAAAAATTTCCATTAGAGTTAGGCATATAGTTTATTTGATTTAAGTTAATCAGGTTGTATGTGCTAATAAGAAGTTCAGAACATTCATTAAATCGACCATCAGGGATACAAATACCACTATTAGTATTCCATACCAAATTGGGCAAATTAAAGTCTCCGTAGATAATAAATTTGCAATCAGTATTAATTAAATAAATATTTTCAATAACTTTACAATGCTTTTCGTAAATATCTATGGCAGAACTGGGTGGAATATATATGCTACCAATTATAACATTCTTTTCATTTAATTTAAGACAAACAAAAACTTGTTCTATACTTGATTCTTCAATATTGATTCTGAAAGACTTTATATTATTTTTACAGCTACTAGAACACCACCCCCATGATGTTTAGAACTAGTTAGTGAAGAGCGATCCAGTCTATATATTGTGAAATTGTTAAAGCCTAATTCATTGTCAGATATACTATCATCTAACCAAGTTTCAACAAATATTATTACATCGTAAGGGGAACAGTTTATATTGTTCATAATATTACATAATTTAGTTTTCATCCCACCTAAATTTTGATAATAAGTTTTTAGTTTTTTAAAGGGTTATTTTTATTTTGCTTTGATCCACTCTGCGATCCTTTACAAATGGTAGGGCGATTATTAATAAATTTAACGTAGATGTCAGTTTCACCGGCCTTCTTTCTACATTCTAACACATCATATTTATTTTTAATTTCATTACGTTGAAGATTTGTCAAATCAGTTATACATGATAACTTTAATTGATAACCGTTGATGATTTTCCTGCTAAAAACAATCAAACCTTTTATGTAATGAAAAATAAAACAAAATCAAAATTTAAGTTTAACTATAAATGACTCTCTATAGCTAACCTTATCTAATTTAGATTTAAAGTTTGCCCACCCATCGTGCATAAAATTTTTATTAATTTACTTACACAAATATTTTACCTTTTGAATTTCTTTTTTATTTAAAAAGTTTTCTCATTAATTTTACTCCAAACCGCAAGACGATCAGTAATTGTAATTTATATGCATATGTAGGGTGGGTGGGTGGCCTCTATCCCACCCTCCAATCAGTAAACATAATCAAAAATTATTTGAAAAATTTGTATGAATAAATCTTTAAAAAAATGCAATTAATTTATATTTATATTTTACAACTTTTAATTAAAACCCTGGCTTATGATTTACTGGCTGGAGGGTGGGATAGAGGCCACCCACCCACCCTACATATACATGATAACTTTAATTGATAATCGTTGATGATTTTGCTGCTAAATACAATCAAACCCTTTATGTAATGAAAAATAAAACAAAATCAAAATTTAAGTTTAACTATAAATGACTTTCTACAGCTACTTTTATCTAATTTAGATTTAAAGTCTGCCCACCCATCGTGCATTAAAATTTTATTAATTTACTTACTTAAATATTTTACCTTTTGATTTTCTTTTTTATTCAAAAATTTTCTAATTAATTTTACTCCAAACCGCGAGACGATCAGTGATTGAAATTTATATGTATATGTAGGGTGGGCGGGTGGCCTCTATCCCACCCTCTAATCAGTAAAACATCATCAAAAATTATTTGAAAAATTTGTATGAATAAATCTCTAAAAAAATGCAATATTTATTTATTTACATTTTACAGTTTCTAGCTAAAACCTTCGATTATGTTTTACTGATTGGAGCATGGGATAGAGGCCACCCACCCACTCTACAAATATGATAACTTTAATTGCTAACCGTTGATGATTTTGCTGCTAAAAACAATCAAACCCTTTATGTAATGAAAAATAAAACAAAATCAAAATTTAAGTTTAAATATATATGACTTTCTATAGCTAATCTTATCTAATTTAGATTTAAAGTCTGCCCACCCATCGTGCATAAAGAAATTTATTAATTTACTCACTCAAATATTTGACCTTTTGAATTTCTTTTTTATTCAAAAAGTTTTCTAATTAATTTTACTCCAAACCGCGAGATGATCAGTATTTGAAATTTAAATGTATATGTAGGGTGGATAGGTGGCCTCTATCCCACCCTTCAATCAGTAAAACATTTTCAAATTTTTTTTGAAAAATTTGTAGGAATAAATCTCTAAAAAATGCAATATTTTTGTTTATATTTTACGAATTTTAACTAAAACCCTGGCTGATGTTTTACTGGTTGGAGGGTGGGATAGAGGCCACCCACCCACCCTACATATACATGATAAACTTTAATTGATAATCGTTGATGATTTTGCTGCTAAAAACAATCAAACCCTTTATGTAATGAAAAATAAAACAAAATCAAAATTTAAGTTTAAATATACATGACTTTTTATAGCTAATCTTATCTAATTTGGATTTAAAGTCTGCCCACCCATCGTGCATTAAAATTTTATTAATTTACTTACTTAAATATTTTACCTTTTGATTTTCTTTTTTATTCAAAAATTTTCTAATTAATTTTACTCCAAACCGCGAGACGATCAGTGATTGAAATTTATAAGTCTATGTAGGGTGGGTGGGTGGCCTCTATCCCACCCTCTGATCAGTAAAACATCATCGAAAATTATTTGAAAAATTTGTATGAATAAATGTTCAAAAAATGCAATTTATTATTTATATTTTAGAACTTTTAATTAAACCCTGGCTTATGTTTTACTGATTGGAGGGTGGGATAGAGGCCACCCACCCACCCTACATATACATGATAACTTTAATTGCTAACCATTGATGATTTTGCTGCTAAAAACAATCAAAGCCTTTATGTAATAAAAAAATAAAACAAAATCAAAATTATCTAATTTAGATTATAGTCTGCCCACCCATCGTGTATAAAATTTTTATTAATTTACTCACACAATTATTTTTCCTTTTGAATTTCTTTTTTATTCAACAAGTTTTCTAATTAATTTTACTCCAGACTGCAAGACGATCAGTAATTGAAATTTATATGTATATGTAGGGAGGGTGGCTGGCATCTATCCCACCCTCCAATCAGTAAAACATCATCAAAAAGTATTTGAAAAATTTGTATGAATAAATCTCTAAAAAAATGCAATTATTTTTTATTTACATTTTACATCTTCTAACTAAAACCCTCGATTATGTTTTACTGATTGGAAGGTAGGATAGAGGCCACCCACCCACCCTACATATACATGATAACTTTAATTGCTAACCGTTCATGATTTTTCTGCTAAAAACAATCAAACCTTTTATGTAATAAAAAATTAAACAAAATCAAAATTTAATTTGAAATATAAATGACTTTTTATAGCTAATCTTATCTAATTTAGATTTAAAGTCTGCCCACCCATTGTGCATAAAAATTTGATTATTTTACTCACTCAAATATTTTACCTTTTGAATTTCTTTTTTATTCAACAAGTTTTTTAATTAATTTTACTCCAAACCGCAAGGCGATCAGTAATTGAAATTTATATGTATATGTAGGGTGGGTGGGTGGCCTCTATCACACCCTCCAATCAGTAAAACATCATCAAAAATTATTTGAAAACTTTGAATGAATAAATCTCTAAAAATTACAATTATTTTTTATTTATATTTTACAACTTTTAATTAAAACCCTGGCTGATATTTTACTGGTTGGAGGGTGGGATAGAGGCCACCCACCCACCCTACATGTACATGATACCTTTAATTGCTAATCTTTGATGATTTTCCTGCTAAAAACAATCAAACTCTTTATGTAATGAAAAAAAAATTAAAATTTAAGTTTAAATATAAATGACTTTCTATAACTAACCTTATCTAATTTAGATTTAATGTCTGCCCACCCATCGTGCTTAAAAATTGTATTAATTTATTCACTCAAATTACTTACCTTCTAACTTTAATTGCTAATTGTTGATGATTTTCCTGCTAAAAACAATCAAACCCTTTATGTAATGAAAAATAAAACAAAATCAAAATTTAAGTTTAAATATACATGACTTTTTATAGCTAATCTTATCTAATTTGGATTTAAAGTCTGCCCACCCATCGTGCATTAAAATTTTATTAATTTACTCACTCAAATATTTTACCGTTGAATTTCTTTTTATTCAACAAGTTTTTTAATTAATTTTACTCCAAACCGCGAGACGATCAGTAATTGAAATTTATATGTATATGTAGGGTGGGTGGGTGGCCTCTATCCCACCCTCCAATCAGTAAAACATCATCAAAAATTATTTGAAAAATTTCTATGAATAAATCTCTAAAACTTGCAATTATATTTTATTTAAATATATAAACATCTTTTATGACAAATAAATATACATACATAACATTTAAAAATCTGGTATTTCACAATAGGCTATCGACCATAGGTATTTCCGCCTGTTTTTTTTTATTTTGATTTTTTAATTAAGTCCTTGTCATTTTGTGAGAGGTCATGATTACTAACTATCTGTGTGAAGTTTCCTGTCTTAAATTAGTTCGTAATTAAGACTTCGATGAGATTTTGAAATGATGAAATGAATTCGTGTTAAGGAAGGGAATTTACGTTTAGGAATAATGCTTTTGTTTCTGGGAATGTATAATGCATTTAGGATTTGGAAGTAGGATTTTAGACAAATTTTGTGGCAAGTAAGGATAGTCTTTCTTGAATTGTAGTAATCCTACCTTTGTCGAATCATACAGCAATGAATTTTATAGGTTATGGAGAGGATTTTTGGATGTCAGATTTTGGTTAGCACCCTAACGGTTGATCTTTCTACGACTTGGAAATTACGTAATGTTATTGGATGAGGATTGTAGAAGAGGATGGATGAATAGTCAAGCAAAAGACGGCAGATCATTGTATTTATTTATTTATATATTTATTTACGGATTGCCATTAAATACAAACATACAAATAGTTATAAAGACAACATAATAAAATAAATGTTAATAAGGTAAAATAAATAAGAACAAAGTACAATTAAAACTCACATAGAATAAAAACAACATATCCTAATGGCTACCTAAAATATATGCAAGTTATGGAGACTTATGTTCAGTAGATCCACGTCCTGCTGATTGCAATTTCTAAATAGACGTGAAACACCATATTTTTTGCCATAATCAGTTTTATGGATTGAGTTATGAAAGTTAATGTTTCTTACTAATTCTGTAGAATTTAGAGCTCCTCCGAGCAAATACCACGTCAGTACAAATGCGACTATGCTCAAGAGTCCGGAGATTTAATTTCACAAGCATTTCAAGATAGTTAGCTTGAAGAGCAAACTTAAAGCCTAAGAATTCAATAAATTTTCTCTGGGCAAGTTCGATTGCATCAACACCCAATGAAGTGTATGGGCACCAAACAACAGACCAATATTCAAGATGGGGCCTGACAAATGATACATATAGTCTAATTAATGTGTACACGTTATGAAATTCTTGAGTTTCCCAGCATTTGAAAGGCTTTAGATGTTATTTTACTAATATGTTCTGTCGTTCCAAGGTCACACCAAGGTCTTTAATCGTACTCACTCGAGTAAGATTTATATTCTTAATGGAATAATTAATATATATTTGGTTTTTCATTTTAAAGAAAGACATTATGCAACAATTATCAATATTTAAGCGAATGTTATTTAAATTGCACCAATCGTTAAGTCTGTTTAGGTCTTGTTGGAGAAGTTGGGGAGTATTCGTGTCAGATAGTTTAGTAAATATTTTAATGTCATCCGCGAACAGAAGACAGTTAGAATTCACGAAACAGGTAGTGACGCCATTTATAAAGATGTTGAAAAGAACAGGACCAATGTGTGAACCCTGAGGAATTGCTGAAGTTACAGGAATGGCACGAGAATAATAGTTTCCAATCCTTACTCTCGGAGTTCTTTCGCTCAAATAAGAGCAGATCGAATCGAAGATTGAACCATGAATTCCAAGCTTGTACGGTTTAGGTAATAACACCCCTTGGTCGACGTTCTCGAAAGCCTTGGCGAAGTCGGTGTATATAGAATCAACCTGCTGACCTTTTTCCAAAGCTAATTGGTAAGGGCAAGTTTATATGAGAGTTGCGCATCTCAAGTTTTGGTATGCGAGTTGAATTCCTATACACCGACAAGAAAGTTGCAAATGAATTAACGACTTCTTCTTCGGAATCTATTTTATTTCCGTTATATTCAAAAGAATTTGGAAATTCAGAGCTAAACTTATCTAATTTAGATTTAGAGTTTAACCACATGTTTACTAATTGTATCGTTAAAAACTGAAACTAAAAGCGTTTGGTGAACATTAAAAAACTGGAAGTGGATGTTTATGTTTAATAATTATTGGTGTTCCCGGCGCCTCCACCATAATTCGAGGGAATTTATTTAAAACATGAGGATGATTACCACCGCTTCTACATGATAATCCATAATTCATTCAGTATCTATTTTAAAACACCATCGCTTTTAACTATATTTATTCTATATTGATTAAGTAAATTATAATCAATTTTACGCACACATCAATGGACAGTTTGCAATTTAATCTATTCACACGTTTCGTTAGAAAAAAAAAACATGCGTATATATGTATGCATGTGTGGGCCAATGATCCGTGAATTTTGCGATGGAATTTGCGATATTAAATTTACGAGAGCAAGGGCAAGAGTGGGGGAGGGGGGGGACTAACGGTGGCAGCAGTGAAATGAAAATGTGCTCAGATAATGGAAAAATCGCGTACTGTAGCGTTTCCCGTTTCCGAATGCACAAAGCGGACGCGCGTGTAATTATTATGAAACACTAGAAAGACGCCGGAAAAGAGCGAGAGGGTGAGAGGACGGAAGAGACGGCGGGTGGGCTTTTTATTAAGTTTTCAAAGGGTATTGATTAATCGGTTCGCTAAAATATATCGCAATGCAGGGTTGGTAATTTTTATTTTCGCCATTCTGAGTTTAATATATGAAATGATATTAAATAGGTTGTTATTTTTTAATACCAATATTTTGGTTAATTTCGTACTTTAATGTAATTTAAAGGAAGAATGTTTTATATTAATGAAAACATAAACACCCACCCGGTGCACAAAAGTGCCATGTATAAATTTCCTTAATTTTTATTTTGCAATTACAATACTTAATGGTTATGAGCGTTGAAAATTCATTATTTTATATTATTCGAGGGCAATTTGCAGGGGCCGCCGTTCATTTTTTATTCAGGTCCATTTGCAGGTGAGCCGTGCGAGGGGCGATTATAATTAAAAATAAATTATGATAGGCCGTGAAGGGTTGTTCTAGCGCACGTGTATTCAGATTACAAAAGAAGTGCACGTATTAATCACGGCAAATTGCCTCCCAGCGGCACCACGTATTTATCAAAACGTTGTAAATTTAATATACTGATACTCATTACGTTACGGAGTTTTAAAGGATTTTTTAAGTGCCGCGCTTAATAACAAGAAAAAAAAAATAGGGGGGAGAGAGAGACCGAGTGAAAAATGGTATTAAGTGTTGAGCCCGCGGAGAGAGCGGACAATGGCACACAAAAAAAATAATAAAGTATGGTTTTCGAAAAGTGTATCATTTATTTTGGTAATTAGTTCGGCGTGGGCGTAAACGCGCCGCCATTCTTCTTTATCCCGTGGCGGTCTTCGGGAATTACTGCCGTAATTTAGGCGTTTTATTGTTGCCCTTCACGAGATGAATTTTTCAACGTAAC
Source organism: Ontholestes murinus (assembly GCA_963969525.1). Lineage (NCBI taxonomy): Eukaryota > Metazoa > Arthropoda > Insecta > Coleoptera > Staphylinidae > Ontholestes > Ontholestes murinus. The sequence goes on along the minus strand of OZ018390.1, from coordinate 74,756,247 downwards.
GGCCTCGTTAGAAACGATTTCGTCTTTTCTCTTTCTTTTTTTTTCTCATTCTTAAACTTTAATAATTATCAGCGATATTTTTTCAAGACCCTATTTTTATTGCATAAATTTTACATTAACACAAACTAATCATATAAGACATAATATATTTTATTTACAAGTAATCCCAATTGCCGTTTTGGTATTCGGGGATGTGATGTTCGAAGGAGTCAAGAAGTTGGGAGATGATAATGCGTTCAAGTTCAAGTTCGAGAAAAATGTAAAAGAAAAAATTACAACCATTAAAGAAAACATTTGCACATTGGAGAAAAAATCGAAGAAAAATTGCAGAGAAGCTTTAGATATCTAGCAAAAAATGTTTGTAAATTCAAAAACTCACGACAAAATTTCTAGGAATGTAGATTAAAACTTATTAGAAAATTTTAGAACAGCTAAAAATTCCGATAAGAAAAACAAGTAAAACAAGAAACGGTAAAATCTAAGTCTAAAAAAATATTTCTAAAACAAACAAATCTCGAAACAATTATGCAATTTGTAGGAAATTTAAAAAAAAACTCAACAATTCAAATAATCTGGACTTATTTTACTTGAAAATTGTGAAACTTAAAAGATTTAAAGTAAAGCCTTTCAAAATCTAATCAAAATTTCTGAATGAAAAATTATCGAAAAATTCTAGAAATTTATAAAAAATCCGCTTCGCAATTTCACAACCTACGAAAAAAATTGTTGGTATCTGGACATAAAATTACAGGATATTTCTAGAACCCTTGAAGGAAAGCCTAAAAAGTTTAATTAAAAAATGTCTGTAAAATTCATGAATTCTCAAAAAAAATTCTTATAATTTGGAGGAAAAACCCTGAAATAAAAATTGTAAACATTCTAGGAGTCTAGAAATAATAATGCAAAATAATTCTAGAAATTTTGACAAATTTTCGGGAATCTGGACTTTAAATTACTGTAAAATTCTAGAACCCATTAAGAAAATAGTGGTTAATCCTGATAATATTTTTTTGTAGGATCTAGCATTTTTTCCTGAAAGGAGAGCCCATCAAATTCAAAATTACTGAAATCCTAAGAAAGTCCTAGTTTAGATAGTATAAAGCATGTTAAGCCAAAAACTCTTGAAGAATTATTACAGTTTAGAGCAAAAATTGCTACACGAAAAATTTCTAAAAAATTCTGGAAATCTAGCATAAATTGTTTGAAAACGATTTAAATAATCAAACCCTTAATGTAATAAAAAATTAACCAAAATCAAAATTCAGGTTTAAATATAAATGATTTTCTATAGCTAATCTTAGTAAGACCGTAAACAAAAAAATATTAACAAATTCTAAAAATTTAGAGGAAAAAATGATTGGCAATTTTAGAACTCTAAACCAAGTTTGGTTTCAAAATTATTTGAAAATTTATTTTCTTATTTATTTATCGATTAAAAAAAAAAATAATAATTAACTCTTGAAAAATTACGATGAGATAAAAAATGCTGAAAAAATTTAAAGTCTCAAAAAAATATTATTGTAAAGTTCCAGAACTTGAAATTTGGAAAATAGTTGTGAAAAAATTGTGTGGATACTGAAAAAATGCAGAAAACTCTTTACATAATTTCTGGAAATTTGATCATAAATTCGGGAACCCATTTAGAATTTTACCTTAATTTTAATTACTACTTACAGACCCTTAAAATTTTCCAGAATTTCTTGCTTAGTTTTATCAAGAAAGAAAGAAAGAAGAAATTCTGGAAAGTTTTATGGGACTGTTAGGAAAAATTCTGGTATTTGGTAACATTTTTCCAACAAATTAAAATCTAAAAAAAAAGCTTGATAAAGAAGTCTCGGCAAAATTATAAAAAGTTTTTTTTAAAAACCAAGCAAAGTTGAATAAGATAATATTAGAAATAATGGAAGTTTCTAAAATTTAAAAAAAAATACTGTAAGTTTAGGAATACTCTTGAAGAAAATAATTCAATTAGGGTGAGAAGAAAAATTTCTGGAAAATTTTAAAGGCTGGAAAGAGAAAAAATGCAATTATTTTATGTGTTTATTTATATTTTAAAACTTTTAATTAAAACCCTCGCTTATGTTTTACTGGTTGGAGGGTGGGATAGAGGCCACCCACCCACCCTACATATACATGATAACATTAATTGCTAATTGTTGATGATTCTGCTGCTAAAAACAATCAAACCCTCTATGTAATAAAAAATAAAACAAAATCAAAATATAAAGTTAAATATAAATGACTGTCTATAGCTAATCTTTTCTAATTTAGATTTAATGTGTGCCCACCCATCATGCATCAAAATTTTACTAATTTACTCACGCAAAAAAATTACCTTTTTAATTCATTTTTAATTCAAAAAGTTTTGTAATTAATTTCATAGGATACAACGAGACGATAAGGAATGGAAGTTAAATGTATATGTAGGGTGGGTGGATGGCCTCTAACCCACCCTCGAATCAGTAAAACATAAGCGAGGGTTTTAATTAAAAGTTGTAAAATATAAATAAACACAAAATAATTGTAATTTTTGGAGATTTATTCATACATTTTTTTAAAATAATATTTGATGATGTTCTAATAATTTAAGGGTGGGATAGAGGCCACCCACCCACCCTACACATACCTATAAACTTAAATTTCCTATCGTCTTGCTGTATCCAATGTAACTTTTTGATTTCTTTTTTATTCAAAAAGTTTTGTAATTTTACTTTTTGAATAAAAAAGAAATCAAAAAGTTAAAATTTTTGAGTGAGAAAATTAATAAAAATTTGATGTGTGATGGGTGGGCAGAATTTAGATCTAAATTAGATAAGATTAGCTATAGAAATTCATTTATATTCAAACTTATATTTCGATTTTGTTTTATTTTTTATTACATAGAGAGTTTGATAGTTTTTAGCAGCAAAATCATAAACAATTAACAATTAATGTTATCATGTATATGTTGGGTGGGTGGGTGGCCTCTATCCCACCCTTTAATCAGTAAAACATAAGCGAGGGTTTTAATTGAAAGTTGTAAAATGTAAATAAACACAAAATAATTGTAATTTTTGGAGATTTATTCATACATCTTTTTCAAATAATATTTGATCACGTTCTAATGATTTAATGGTGGGATAAAGGCCACCCACCTAGCCTACATATACATATAAACTTATATTCCCTATCGTCTTGCTCTATCCAATGTAAATAATTACAAAACTTTTTGAATAAAAAAGAAATCAAAAAGTTAAAATTTTTGAGTGAGTAAATTAATAAAAATTTAATGTGTGATGGGTGGTCAGAATTTAAATCTAAATTAGATAAGATTAGCTATAGAAATTCATCTATATTTAAGCCTAAATTTTCATTTTGTTTTATTTTTTATTACATAGAGGGTTTGACTGTTTTTATCAGCAAAATCATCAACAATTAGCAATTAAAGTTATCATGTATATGTAGGGTGGGTGGGTGGCCCCTATCCCACCCTCTAATCAGTAAAACATAAGCGAGGGTTTTAATTGAAAGTTGTAAAATATAAATAAACACAAAATAATTGCAAATCTTAGAGATTTGTTTATACATTTTTTTCAAATAATTTTTGTTGATGCTTTACTCATTGGAGGGTTGGATAGAGGCCACCCACCCACCTTACATATACATATAAACTTTAATTCCTTATCCTCTCGCTGTATCCAATGAAATTAATTACAAAACTTTTTGAATAAAAAAGGAATTAAAAAGATAAAATTTTTGACTGAGTAAATTATTAAAAAATTGATGTATGATGGGTTGGTAGATTTTAAATCTAAATTAGATAATATTAGCTATATAAATTCCTTTAAATTAAATTTTAAATTTTGATTTTGTTTTATTTTTTTTATATAGAGGGTTTGACTGTTTTTATCAGCAAAATCATCAACAATTAGCAATTAAAGTTATCATGTATATGTAGGGTGGGTGGGTGGCCTCTATCCCACCCTCTAATCAGTAAAACATAAGCGAGGGTTTTAATTAAGTTTTAAAATATAAATAAACACAAAATAATTGCAATTTTTAGAGATTTATTCATTCAAATTTTTCAATTAATTTTTGATGATGTTTTTCTGATTAGAGGGTGGGATAGAGGCCACCCGCCCACCCTACATATACATATAAATTTTAATTACTTTTTGGATAAAAAGGAAATTAAAAAAAAATATTTTTGAGTGAGTAATTTAGTAAAAATTTGATGCTTGATGGGTGGACAGGCTTTAAAACTTAATTAGATAAGATTATCTATAGAAAGTCATTTATATTTAAACTTTAATTTTGATTTTGTTTTATTTTTTATTACATAGAGGGTTCGATTGTGTTTAGCAGCAAAATCATCAAGAAATGGCAATTAAAGTTATCATGCATATGTAGGGTGGGTGGGTGGCCTCTATCCCACCCTCCGATCAGTAAAACATCATCAAAAATTATTAGAAAAATTTGTATGAATAAATCTCTAAAAATTGTAATTATTTTGTCTGTATTTATATTTTACAATTTTTAATTAAAGCCCTCGCTTATGTTTTACTGATTAGAGGGTGGATAGAGGCCACCCACCCACCCTGCATATACATGATAACATTAATTGTTATTTGTTGATGATTTTGCTGCTAAAAACAATGAAACCCTCTATGTAATAAAAAATTAAACAAAATATAAAGTTAAATATTAAACACTTTCTATAGCTAATCTTATATAATTTAGATTTAAAGTCTGCCCACCCATCAAGCATAAAATTTTTACTAATTAACTCACACAAAAATTTTACCTTTTTGATTTCTTTTTATTCAAAAAGTTTTGTAATTAATTTCATTGGATACAGCGAGACGTTAAGGAATTGAAGTTTATATGTATATGTAGGGTGGGTGGGTGGCCTCTATCCAACCCTCTAATCAGTAAAACATCATCAAAAATTAATTGAAATTTTTTTATGAATAAATCTATAAAAACTGCAATTATTTTATGTGTGCTTATATTTTACAACTTTTAATTACAACCCTCGCTTATGTTTTACTGATTGGAGGGTGGGTTAGAGACCACCCACCCGACCTACACATACAAGATAACTATAGCTACTAATTGTTGATGGATTCTACATCTTTTTTACTTTCCCTATATAGTGTATATTTAAGAAATCTATTAAAATCGATGTTTTAAACAACTGCAAAATTATAAAACTGATATTCCATTTCATATCAAACACATTCAGCCAACTTTCCGACATAAATTCACTGGATTAGCGTGTGTATGAGAGAATTCATGTACAATTGAATTTCCACTCACAGGAATATAATGCTTTGTCGTCTGGGTATTTCTTAGTTTATATATATATATATATATATATATATATATATATATATATATATATATATATATATATATGTATATATATGTGCATACATATTCGAGTCGAGGGAAACTTTGGATTGCCTTCTCGACCGAATCGCGGAACACAAACAAGGGCGGCGAATAGAGGGCAAAGCGGCCTATTGTTTGCATACCAGCAAACATACAGAAATAGGGGGGAGAGGCGAAGGGAAAACGGAGGGAAACTCCGATTCAAGAAAATCTGTCATATTCTGTAGGAAATTTATTATTACTGTAAACTAGATAACCAGACTAAATGATTTAACAATTATAAACAAAAGACCGTTTAACTAGACATTGTTATTGTAATAAGGGATAATTTGTAATCGTTAAATTTAATAATTAATAACGATGTAATGATTTTAATAGTTTGCAGATTATTAATCTTTGAGGTAATGTTAAAGTCCGCTGTTGAATATTTTTATTTTTAAATTCACAATTGTTGTAGTTAAAATTTTTTTAAACTATTAGAAGTTTTTAATAGTGTGTAGTTGTAGAAATAATCACCAAAAAGTAGAAGATTATGATTTAACGATTTCAATTGTTTTTAAGCTTTTAATCTTTGAGCTTATGTTAAAGCCTGCTGTTGAATATTATTTCAAAAATTCACAACTGTTATTGTAGTTTAAATTATTCTACACCATCAGCAGTTTTTGATAGCAGTTAGTTGTAGAAATAATCACCAGAAAATAGAAGGTTATGATGTAACCATTTCAATTGTTTTCATTCTATTAATCTTTGAGATTATGTTAAAGTCTGATGTAGAATATTTTGTTAAAAATTCACAACTGTTGTTATAGTTGAAATTTTTCAACATCACCAGCAATTTTTAATAGAAAATAGTTGTAAAAATGTTCACCAAAAAGAAGAAGACAATAATGCAACGATTTCAATTGTTTCTAATTTATTAATCTTTTAAATTAAGTTAAAATCTTTTGTTGAATTTTTATTTGAACATTTATAACAGCTGCAGCGATTACTCTATTCACCTGCGCTCTGCACTGTGTAAACTGTAGCTACTTTCCGGACATCCCTTGTAGTTATTTCATTTTTTTTTCTATTTCATTTATCTCTAAGTCTAAGTTAAATATTGTTGTAGAATTAATTGATTTAAGCTAAATTTTTAATAGCGATTACATTTTATGTCTTTAATTAGGATACTAGATATCTATGTCTTTAATTAACATAGTAGATATCTAGTAGAATGTGAAGACAATCTTCATTGCAAGTGGGGCGAGATAAATTAGCAGTGTTTGGCAAACGTGAGGAAATGAAATAAGAACGGAAGGATCGGATGAGCGGTTGCTCGTCTGGCGTACGAGCTTTTGCACTTTTGCGATAATAAGATGCCCCTATCGGTATCAAGGCGGCGGCATCAGCCCGCTCCCTCTATCCACCCCCCATCACGAAAGCGGGATCTACCCTCGCGGCGACGAACCGTATCGCTCCGACGACGACGACGACAATCACCATTTCACGTAATTAAACCAATGAAACGCGAATAACAAACGCACTTTATCACCGCGTGTTTATTCAAAAAAAAAGGGGTGTCTTTTTCATATGCAAAATGTAAATTGAATAGATCCGCATGCCCGGCGCTTTCACATCGAGATTTACCACTTTTCGCCATATTTCCTTTGTTCGCGTATAATTACGGTTTAAAGTATATATCGCCGTGAATTTAATGTAAATTACGATTCCTCCGTCCTATGAATAAATAGTTTGCTGGAAATGGAAATTTTATTGCCTTGTATGAATTGTGCAAAAGTGGCAAGGGGCGAGCGTGGCGAAGAGACACTCGTGTAATTACCCTGATTTATGTGGCGATATCTCACCATGAAGGTGGATACACATATATGTTCCCACTGAATTCTGTAATACCTACCCCTACATACACACAGAGCGCTTTTCATTACTGCACCATAAATATTTGCATTTCTTCATTTATTCATCTCCTTTGCCGCCCTCGCTGGATTTTGATGAGATCGCGCCGGCTCGAATGCATAAAATATGTGCTTGTTGTAATTAAAAGTTACGCTGCATGTGTAATTAAAATCCGCGATAACACAATATCATTCAGCTTCAATTACGATGATGGATGTTGAGGTATTATAGCGAACCGTCCACAGATATTTCTGTGCTTAAATAATATCATTATTTTTGATTAATAATTATCTACAACATAAAGGATTTCAATTGATTAATTAATTTTTATATTTAAAAAAAAATTATAAACCAATAACACGAGCGTTATTGTTGTAGGATTTCCGAGTGAAACTTTTGAGACGGGCATCATTAATAACAATTAGCTAACGCACCTCGGGCATAGTTTTTAGTGGGTTATCATTTATTTGAGTGAATTCAGTTAATATCTTGAGCGAGAGTGACAAATAACCCTCGGAACCCGATTTAACGGCGTGACGTGCGGCCCATTAGTCCGAATGGAACGTTTATATCGTTTATATAGGGGGTGAGGTGCGCACCCTAATGACTGTTTACACACATTTTGAAAGGGGTTATAAATTCTATGGACGCATTTCACTTGATCAACTATCCAACTAACTCACTCACTATAGCCACCAATTACTATCAGGTAAATTTAAATCGATTAATATCAACTCTATATTGATTAAATCATTTACTTGTTTATATATATATATATATATACGAGTGCATTTATCGTAATATATACATATACAAAGTAGTCAAGTTTGGAAAGTAGGGTCGTGAAGTATGGCAAATCCACGGTTTAAATAAATAATGATAAAGTTAAAGAGGAGCAGAGAGGCGGGTGACAAAATTACGGGGTATGGAGGAACGGCGAAAGGTATTTCCACTTGGAAACAATATTTCCTCGCCAGGTCTTATGGGAAATAATGCTCGCGTCTTGGCACGCTTAGAATACTCCCCTCGAACTTGTATACTCCATCCAAATATTCTCTTTAACAGGCAATACTTCCGCACACTGTATAAAAGGAATTTTATAATTAAAATACGATACACATGTTTTACTAATTTTATTTTAATATAAGATAACATCTTATGTTTCCTATCTAGACAACCACTTTATAAATTGTTCATAAAATAATTGACGCAACCTTTATTAACTAACTTTATTCAGATTTTTCATTTGTGTTTTCTCTACAATTATTTCTCATCAAGATTTCATGAACTCTCACAAACAATCTAAAACTTCGAAATCAAAAAATTATACCTTTTCTTAAATAAAATTATTATCTTTATCTTTGGTTTAAAAGGTAATGGCCACCCATCCACCCTACGTCCCAATTAACACTTTAATCACGGATAGTGTCTCAGTATCTAACGTAATAAAAAATAATTTTAAGTTGATGTTAATAATAAACAAAAATGGTGATGTTTATTGCGTGTAACAGTATACAGGGTCCACTATAAAAGTTAAAAAAAAATATATTTATTGACCGTGCTGGTATAAATGCTTAATCACCCACCAATTCTACGTATATTTAGTATTTTAATTACTAATAGTGTTTCAGTTATCAAGCTTAAAAAAATAATTGCGTTTGTATGTATATATAAAATTCATCCTGTATTTAACCTTTTGATTTTAAATTTGTATGTAGGGTGGGTGGGTGGCCTCTATCCTACCCTGCAATCACTACATAATATTCTAATAAAATCATGCATTAATCAGTTGAAAAAATCCTTCCAACAAAAAATTTATTTGATATTAAAGTAGAGTTTAAAATTTTTTAAATTGACTGGAATGTAATAAAAATCTTCGATAAAACACTCTTGAATGGTATAGGGATTGGAGGGTGGGATAGGGGCCACCCACCCACCCTACATATACAGATATTATTTACTTACTGACAGTGTTTTAGTTTCAAGTGATTAAAAATTAATTCTACTTGAATGTTAATGATAAATTAAAACAGATTTTAACTTATGTTTCTTTTTAAAACCTATAATAAATGATAATTGAAGGGTGGATAAAAGGCCACCCATCCACTTTAGATATTCCATTACATACATTATAAAACTATTGTTTAATTTAATAATAGATATTAGAGTTTTATAAGTATATACATTAATTATAATTACTTTTTTTTCTTATAGGTTTTTGAGAAATAAAATCAATTGTCAGATGACAGATAGTAAATGACAGATGAATAAATAAATCACAAGAGACCTATAACATCTGACAGGCGGCATATAAAATATAACAGATGACAAATAAAAGTTGACAAATAACAGAAAATATGTGATGTAAATTATTATACATGACAGATGATAAATGACAAATAACAAATGACTGATGATAAATAACAAATGACAATTGGCAAATGACAGATGATAAATGACAAATGATAAATAATAAATGACACATGACAAATGGAAAATGATAAATAAATGACAAAGAGAAATAATACATGACAAATTGCAAATGACAAATGAAAAGTAATAAATTACAAATGAAAGATGACAAATGACAAATAATATCATAGATTATGTCATTTGTCATCTATTATTCGTCATTTGTCGTTTGTCATTTTTCATTTGTAATTCGTGATTTGTAATTTGTCATTTGTAATTTATCACTTATCATTTGTCATGTGTCATTTATCTTTGTCATTTGTTATTTATTATTTATCATTTATCATTTGTCATTAACAGATTACAATTAACAAATAACAAATGACAGATTACAGAAAATAATCGATGAGAGGTGGCAGATGACATATGACAGATAACAGATAACAAATGTGAGACTTCAATAGTACATACAAATTATTTTATCCAATGTTATGACAGATGACAGTTAACAGATGACATATGATTACAAGGACTATGATAACAGATGATAGATGACAAGAAATAATTATGTTAGATAATATGATAAATAAAGGTGACACATGATAGATGACAGATAACGGATGTGACGTTGCAAATAACAAATATCGAATAACATATGTCAAATAACAGACATCAATTGACACATGACATATGACAGATGATAAACAACAAGTGGTAGAAGTCAGAAGAGAGATGACAGATAGTAGATGTCAGATAATAGATGACAAATGTTAATTTAATTATTCAATGGTTGTTCAATTTTATAACTGACAAAAATTAACATATAAAAGATAACGCATAATAATAACAACATAGTTTATGAGAGATTATAAACACCAACAGATTACAGATGTCAGAAGATAGATGACAGATGACGTCTACCAATATGTAAATAACAGATCACACATAATAACACAGATAAATAATACCAAATGTTTGAAAACATTTTGCAAATGACAGATGATATATTAGATAACAGATGACAGATTTTATTTTTTATAACGGATGACACATGACATGTGACAGATCATAGATGGTAAATACAAAGTTACAGAAGACAGATGATAACTATAGGTAATGCCAAGTTGTAAATAACAGATATCATATTACTGGAGATAAATGACATATGACAGATAACAGATGACGGATGACAGATGGCAGATGAATGAGGACAGATGAATGATAACTGATGACAGATGACAGACGACAGAAGATAAACGAAATGAACTCCGCCCAGCTTTATCCATTAAAAAAATTTTATAATATTTTTTTATATACAAATGTATTTTTTTGAAAGGGAAGCTAAAGACTAATAAAATAAATATAAATATAAACAGATGACAGATCACAGTTGACAGACGACAGACGATAGATGACAGATGATAAATGACAGATCACAGATGACAAATGACAGATGAAAAATTATAATTGACATATGACAAATGAAATAATACAGAAGGTAAATGATAAATTGAAAATAACAGATGTTAAATCATAGATGATCAATAACAGATGATAAATAAAAGAAACAGGAAACAGAGCACAGTTGTCAGATAAAAAATTACAATTGACATATGACAATACGACAGATGGCAAATGCCAAATAATAAATGACAAATATCAGATAACAGATGTCAAATCATAGAGGACAGATGAAAGGTGACATATCACAAATGACAGATGTCAGATGAAAAACTGCAATGACAAATAAATACAAATATGAAAAATGTTAAATGACAAATAATAAATGACAAATAGCCGATAGCAGATGTAAAATCATATATTACAGATGAGAGATGACAAATGACATAGACAAATGACAGATGTCAGATAAAAAGTTGCTATTAAAATATGACAAATAATATAAGAAAATATGACAGATGGTAAATGACAAATAATAAATATAAATGACAGATAACAGATGTCAAATTATAGATGAAAGATGACAGATAAAAAATTTAAGATGGTAGATGACAAATGGCAGATGCCAAACGAAAACTTGCAATTGACATATGACAAATAAACAAAAAATGTAACCGATGGTAACCAATAATGACAAATAGCACTAACAGATGTCAAATCATAAATGACAGATACCGATGACAAATGTCAGATGAAAAATTGTAATTGTATGTCAATGTCAAATAAGTAAAAACAGATGGTAAATAATAATGACAAATGGCAGCAGATGTCAAATCAAAGATAAAAAATAACTGTCGACAGATGACAAATAAAAGATGACAGATGACAGGTAACAAATGACAGAGGACAGATAAAAAATTTCAATTGATATATGACAAAAAAAACAAATAATATGACCGATCGTAAATAATAATGACAGACGGCAGATAACAGATGTCAAATCATAACAGATAACAAATGAAAGATGAAATATAATAGATGACAAATGATAGTGGACAAATTAAAAATTGCAATTGTCATATGACAAATATTTTTTTTTTTAATATGACAGATGACAAATGACAAATAACAGATAACAGATATCAAATCATAGATGACAGATGAAATATGACAGATGATAAATGACATATGCCAGATAAAAAATTGCAATTGACAAATAAACAAAAAATATAACCAATGGTAAATAATAATGACAAATAGCAGATAACAGATGTCATATCATAAATGGCAGATACAGATGACAAATGATAGATCACAGATGACAAATGACAGATGTCAGATAAAAAATTGTAATTGTATGTCAATGACAAATGAATAAAAACATATGTTAAATATTAATGACAAATGGCAGATAACGTGAAATTATAGATAACAAATAACTGTCGACAGATGACCAATGAAAGATGACAGATGACAGGTGACAAATGACAGATGGCAGATGAAAAATTTCAATTGACATATGACAAATGGAATACGAAAGATGACAAGTGACAAATAATAAATGACAAATAGTAGATAAGAGATGTCAAATCATAGATGACAGATGATAAATAACAGATATCAGATAAAAAATTGCAATTGACATATGACAAATAAATATAAATATGACGGACGATAAATGAAAAATAATGAATCACAAATGGCAGATAACAGATGTCAAATTATAGTTAACAGGTAACAAATGAAAGATGACAGATGTCAGACGAAAAATTGTAATTGTATGTAAATGACAAATAAATAAAAACAGATGGTAAATAATAATGACAAATAGTAGGTAACAGATGTCAAATCATAGATAGCAAATAACTATTGAGAGGTGACAAATGAATGATGACAGATGACAGATGACAAATGATAGATGGCAAATGAAAAATTGCTATTGACATATGACAAATAGAATACCACAGTTGCCAAATGACAAATAACAGATAACAAATGTCAAATCATAGATTACAGATGAAGGATCGCAGATAAGAAATAAAAGATGACAGATGCCAGATGAAAAATTTTAACCGACATATGACAAATAAAAAAATAAATAAAAAATATAACCAATGGTAAACAATAATGATAAATGTCAGATAAAAGATGTCAAATCATAGGTGGCAGATAACAGATGACAAATGATGGATGCCAAATGAAAAATTGCAATTTACAAATGACAAATAAATAAAAAATATTACAAAAAATAAATGTCAAATCATAGATGACAAATGATAAATTACAGATAACAGGTGACAAATGACGATAAATTTTGACACGCGGCAAATGAAAAATTATAAATGACAAATATCAGATAACAGATAATAAATCATAGATGACAGAATGAAAGCTAACAGATGACAAATGACAGATGAAAATAAAAAGTTGCAATTGACATATCACATATAAAGAAAATATTACAAATAGTAAGTAACTAATGAAAATGATGGTAGCGACCGTTACTATGTGGTAGTTCATTTTAAAAAAGGTTAAATGAAAATAATTTTTAAGTTTTTATACCACTATTTATTGTATAATATACACAAACAAAGTTTACAATATATTATCAATTTTGACACAACTATAGTTTCGACCTTTGCAGGTCATTATCAAGTGTTGAATCAACACTTGATAATGACCTGCAAAGGTCGAAACTATAGTTGTGTCAAAATTGATAATATATTGTAAACTTTGTTTGTGTATATTATACAATAAATAGTGGTATAAAAACTTAAAAATTATTTTCATTTAACCTTTTTTAGTAAGTAACTAATAATAAATGAGAAATGGCAGATAATAGATGTCAAATCAAAAATTCAAGATGACAGATAAAAAATGAAAATGACAAACGACAAATGACATATGACAAATAAATTTTAAATATGACATATGGTAAATAATGATGACAAATGGCAGATAATAGATGTTAAATCATAGATAACAGATTACTGTTGACAGATGACAAATGAAGGATTACAAATGACAGATGCCAGATGAAAAATTACTATTGACAAATGACAAATGGAATAAAACAGATGGCAAATGACAAATAATAAATGACAATTACCAGATTATAAATGTCAAATCATAGATTACAGATGAAAGATGACAAATAACAAACAAAAGATGACAGATTACAGATGACAAATGACAGATGCCAAATGAAAAATTGCAATTGACATATGACAAATAAATACAACATATTACAAATGGTAAATATCAAATCATACATGACAAATAAAAGATGACAGATAACAAATGAAAAATTGCAATTTACATGTCAGAAAAAAATAAAAAAACATGACAGATGGTAAATAATAATGACAAATGGTAGATAACGGATGTCAAATCATAGATAACAGATAACTGTTGACAGATGACAAATGATAGAGGCCACATGAAAAGTTGCAGTTGTCATATGACAAATAGAATACGACAGATGGTAAATGACGATTAATAAATGACAAATAGAAGATAACAGATGTGAAATCACAGATTACATCTGTCAGATAAAGAATGAAAGATAACATATGACAAATGACATATGTGAGATGAAAAATAGTAATTGACATAGGACAAATAAATAAAAAATATTACAACTGATAAATGGCAAATCATAGATGAAAAATGTAAGATGATAGACAAATAGTAATTAATAATGACAAATGGTAGATAACAGTTGTCAAATCATAAATGATAGCTAACAGATGACAAATGATAGAGGCCACATGAAAAATTTCAATTGTCATATGACAAATAAAATACGACAGGTGGCAAGTGGTACATAATAAATGACAAATAGCAGATAACAGATGTGAAATCATAGATTACAGTTGCCAGATGACAAATGAAAGATATATTACTATTAGCTGCCGTTATAAAGTTTTGCTGGCAGCTATCATTCCTAATATCAATTATCACCATCAACTGTCACTAACAAAATTAACAACCTAGTAACTCTCACTTTTATCTGTTACTTTTAATTATTGCTGTCGACTAGCAACTGTTAACACTCATCAACTGTCAACTCTGACCTGCCACTATCAACTGTCAATGTCACCATCATCAACTGTCGCTGTCAATTATTAGTTACCATTTTCAACTGTAAATTTCTGTCACTGTCAACTGTTATTATCAAGTGTTACTGCTACTGCTGTCACTATCAACTGTCACGACTAATTGTCACGAATCATATTAACATTATCAATTGTTACTATCTGTCAATTTTCAACTGTTACTATCAAATGTTACAATGAACTGTCGCTATCAGCTGTCCCTGCTACTGTCATCTGACTGCTGTTATCACATATAACTGTCAACTATTTCGAATTACTTCTAGAGTTTTAGAACTGATTTCAAGGCTAATTGATTTTTGGTAATTTTCCAATCCAACGAATTTATTTCTTTTATTATTCTCAATTGTACCAATCAACTGTCGCTCTTAATTGTCAGCTATAACTTTCAGCTGGCAACTCTCACTGTCAACTGTTACTATCAACTGTCACCGTTGACTGTCAATTGTCACTTACCCTTTTAACTGTCGCTATTAATAATAATCAGTTATTATCATTGCCAGCTGAAAGTTTTTGTCACTGTCAACTGTCAGCTATTACTGGTAACTGTTAACTGTTACTGTCAACTATCACTGTTAACTTTTACTATAAATTGTCTTAACTGGCACTATCAGCTGCCATTTTCAACTGTTACTATCAAATGTTACTATCAACTGTCACAATCAGCTATCTCTGCTACTGTCATATGCCTGCTATTATCAAATATAACTGTCAACCATTTCGAATTACTTCTAGAGTTTTAGAACTGATTTCAAGGCTAATTGATTTTTGGTAATTTTCCAATCCTACGAATATATTTCTTTTATCATTCTCAACTGTACCAATCAACTGTCACTCTTAATTGTCAGCTATAACTTTCAGCCGGCAACTCTCACTGTTAACTGTCACTGTCAACAGTTACTATCAACTGTCACTTACCCTATTAACTGTCGCTGTTAATAATAATCAGTTATTATCATTTCCAGCTGAAAGTTTTTGTCACTGTCAACTGTCAGCTATTACTGGTAACTGTTAACTGTTACTGTCAACTATAACTGTTAACTGTTACTATAAATTGTCGCTCAAAGCGATCACTGCTATTTTTAACTATCATTATCAACTGTACCTGTCACTATTAACCGTCATGACTTATTTCAGTTGTCACTGTCAACTGTATTGTTTTCATTGGCAACTCTCAGCTGCCATTTTCAACTGTTACTATCAAGTGATGCTGCCAGCTATCCTTGCTACTGTCAATTATCAACTGTCAACTGTTACTATCATAATAAATTGTTTCTGTCAATTATGAGCTATCACTATCAATTGTAAATTTTTATCACTATATTAACGCTAATTGATTTTTGGTAATTTTCCAATCCAACGAATTTATTTCTTTTATCATTCTCAATTGTACCAATCAACTGTCGCTCTTAATTGTCAGCTATAACTTTCAGCTGGCAACTCTCACTGTCAACTGTTACTATCAACTGTCACCGTTGACTGTCAATTGTCACTTACCCTTTTAACTGTCGCTGTTAATAATAATCAGTTATTATCATTGCCAGCTGAAAGTTTTTGTCACTGTCAACTGTCAGCTATTACTGGTAACTGTTAACTGTTACTGTCAACTATCACTGTTAACTTTTACTATAAATTGTCTTAACTGGCACTATCAGCTGCCATTTTCAACTGTTACTATCAAATGTTACTATCAACTGTCACAATCAGCTATCCCTGCTACTGTCATATGCCTGCTATTATCAAATATAACTGTCAACCATTTAGAATTACTTCTAGAGTTTTAGAACTGATTTCAAGGCTAATTGATTTTTGGTAATTTTCCAATCCTACGAATATATTTCTTTTATCATTCTCAACTGTACCAATCAACTGTCACTCTTAATTGTCAGCTATAACTTTCAGCCGGCAACTCTCACTGTTAACTGTCACTGTCAATAGTTACTATCAACTGTCACTTACCCTATTAACTGTCGCTGTTAATAATAATCAGTTATTATCATTGTCAGCTGAAAGTTTTTGTCACTGTCAACGGTCAGCTATTACTGGTAACTGTTAACTGTTACTGTCAACTATAACTGTTAACTGTTACTATAAATTGTCGCTCAAAGCGATCACTGCTATTTTTAACTATCACTATCAACTGTACCTGTCACTATCAACCGTCATGACTTATTTCAGTTGTCACTGTCAACTGTATTGTTTTCATTGGCAACTCTCAGCTGCCATTTTCAACTGTTACTATCAAGTGATGCTGCCAGCTATCCTTGCTACTGTCAATTATCAACTGTCAACTGTTACTATCACAATAAATTGTCTCTGTTAATTATGAGCTATCACTGTCAATTGTAATTTTTTATCACTATCAATTATCATTGACAACTGTTATTGATGGTAGATGACAAAAATCAGATGTCAGATGAAAAATTATAATTGATATGACTCAAATAAATAAAATTATAATCGAAGATATATAATAATGAAAAATGGCAGATATCAGATGTCAAATCATAGATGACAGATGACAATAAAGATGGCAGAAGACCGATGCCAAATGACAAATTGCAATTGATATATGACAAATAGAATACGTCAGTTGGGAAACGACAAATAATAAATGACAAATAGCAGATAACAGATGTTAAATAACAGATTACAAATAAAAGATGAAAGGTGCCAGATAAAATAAAAAATATGACGGATGGTAAATGAAAAATAATAAATGAGTAATGGCAGATAACAGATGCCAAACCATAGATGACAAATTAGTGATGGCAGATAACAGATAACAAATGCCAAGTGAAAAATTCCAATTGACATATAATAAATGACAAATATCAGAAAACAAATATACAATCAAATGACAGATGTCAGATGAAAAATTGCAATTGACATATGGCAAATAAATGACAGATGGTAGATGCCAAATAATAAATGACAAGTGGCAGAAAACACATTACAAATCATAGATGACAAGTGACAGATTTCAGGTAAAAACTTTCCATTGAAATATGACAAATGAAATACGACATATGCAAATAACAAATAGCAGATAACAGATGCCAAATCATAGATGACAGGTAACAGATGTCAAGTCATAGATGAAAAATGAAAGATGATAGATACAGATGACAGATAACAAATGACAGATTCCAGATGTAAAATTGCAATTGACACATGGCAAATGGAATATGATAAATTGTTGACAAATAATGTATGACAAATGGCAGATAACAGATGTTAAATCATAGATGACGGATGACAGATGACTGATGACATAGAACAAATAAAAAATGACAAATGTAAGATGACAAATAAATAAAAAATATGACAGATGATTAATAAATGACAAATAGCAGGCAACAGATGTCAAATCATGGATGACAGATGAAACATGACAGATAACTGATAATAGATGACAGTTGACAGATGACAGATAACAGAAGAAGAAAGATGACACCCAACAAATGTTAGATGTAAAGTTAACATTAGACGGCAGCTAGATTTGAAACAGTTCAAACATTTAAAAATAATAAATGTCTTTAAATGGTAGCATTTTGCCAAAAATTGAAACATAAGAATTACCAGAATTTTTATAGATCTATTGGTTTTGAATCTGTAGAGAATAAAACTTTTAGTTAGACTTCAGAACCTTCTACCCTTACAGAATTCTTGAAGTACTGTGTGGTATAAAATTTTAGAATAGAATACTTCAATATGCTGTGAAATTATGTGTAAATATAAAATTTTAGGAACATTAAACGTTTAGAATACTTCAAGAGCTTTAAAAACTTATCGTCAACTTTAAAAATTTTATTTTTGGAAAATATTAAGATGATAGAGATAAATACTTTAATATATTCTGCATACATGAGTATATAAGTAGATTAATTGAAAATGTTAATAGTTAATAGAGAATTTCGAAAGTTTTAATACCTTTTCTGCATAACTTTGGCCTCTGAAAATTTTAGATTTTTAATGTTGGCAAATATATAGGTTTATGGGTTTTGATTTAGATTCAAATTTTATGAAAATTTCTAAAGCTTTTTTATAGAGTTATGAACTGTAAAATTGTGCAAAATTGCTAAAGTATTTTAAAAAAACATTTTTGAATATCTTAAAGGATTATTAATACAATAGATTTTCTAAAAAAATCTTAAACAGTTTAGAATTTTAATATTTTGATTTTAGGATATGATTTATATTTGAGATTTTTAATCTTAGGAAACATATCATCAAAATCCTAAATTTTAATCATAGCCTTTGATTAAAACTTTTAAATACTAATGAATTAAGAGATTCGGAATAATGTCAAATTGAATTTTTAGAAACCTTTTAGTAAAATTTAGGAATTTTTGATTGAACTGGAGAATGCCTAAATGTTAACTATTTTCTAAAGTTTAAGATTTGTAGTTGACCATAAGAAGGATCTGCATTAGAATTTAAACTAGAAACAGGGATTCTTTGTAAATATTAGTTGTGGTATAAATATTTTTTAATGAAAATTTATTTTAATCGCTGTAAATTAGGAAAATTACGACGGTGTCAGGTGTGCGGCTTAATCGAAAGGATGTAGTTAACGAGGGTGTGCTTTGGTGTCTGTGGAAATATTTGACGCATTTAAATGTTCGGCAAGGCGGCCAGGGGTAGGGGGTGAGAGAACTGGAGGGTTGGGTACGGTCGTTGAGCGCAGATGTCTTGCTCGAGACAGAATTACTGATATATAAAATAGATCTGTCAAGTAGTGGTAGTATATTTCTCATGGAAATTGTTCGGGATGTAACTGAGATGTGATGTATTCAATAAAGCGCGGCGGCGGCCTTTATGTAAAATATGGCGGAGGCGCCCTGCAACGGCGAATAATAATACAAAAAAAAAATCTACACACTACCTCTACAAAACTGGTGATATATGGCGATTCGCGTACTCGCTAGCTCGTGTGTCCATTCCGATGGTCAATGCAAAATCGTCCACTCGAAGGTAATGTGTATGCAATAGTATGTGATACAAACATCTGTCGTTTGATAAATGTATTGTATTTTTTTTAAATATTTTATTATAATTAATTAAGTGTTTAAATCAGTGTTTTTTTATATTTTTAGAACAAGAATATTTTATTATTACTTTCCCTAACGAATGATCCGATTGAGATGAAACTTTAAACATAAGATTTTGTCTTTAAAAACTCGAACTGAAAAGCTTTTGGTAAACTTTCAATAACCGGAAATAGATGTTTACTAGAGGCCGTGTTTTGTTTTTTCCGATATTTTTTTAAAAATGAAATATATTACAAAACCTTTCAAACAAAAGTTAAAGGAAATGAAAAACTTAACAAGTTTTATTAAAATATATTTTTCGAGAAAAAATAATAACAATTGAAAATTTTGATATTTTTTGATAATTTCTAATAAACTATTGGAGTCACATAAAATTTACATAACAAATAATTGTAGATAATCCAAAACTGAATAAATTAGTAAGAATTGCGTAAACATCATAGTTTTCGAGTAAAATATAGGTAAATTACTATGATGGCCACAACACCATTTGTGGAAAGTATTGTTTTCGTGAATGAGAATTTCTGTGGACTGTTTATGTTTTATCATTAAAAACTGAAACTGAAAAGCTTTTGATTAACATTCATAAACCGGAAGTGGATGTTTACTCGAGGCGTTTTTTTTTGTTTTTTTCTCAATATTTAAAATCTAAATTTAAAAAATACTACATAACAAAAACAAAAGTTAAAAGGAAGGAGACACTGAACAAGTTTTATAAAGACATGTTTTTCGCAAAGTTCTTAATTTGTGTGAAAATATTTAATATTAGAATATTTCACAAAATTTTTTAGATTTTTCTTTAAAAATTCTTGAAATTTCAGTAATTTGTCCTCCATACTTTTAGTTTTTATTGCAACTTCCTTTCCAAAGAATTTTCATCGAGAATTCTAGAAATTTTTACAGGTTTAGCAAAGATTTTATTCAAGAGTTTCAAAAAGTCATTATTTATTTATAAAAATATGTTCATGGTTTCTATACAAGATTTTGTTCAACTTTTTCTATTAGAAAATTTTCTTCTAAATTTCTATAATTTTCTCAGATGATCCATACTTTTAGTTTTTCTTTTACATTGAGGTTTCTAGAATTTTTCATAAGATTTCATTTTAGGTTTATAAAACTTGTTTGAAGATTCTAAAAGTGTACAGTAATTTCTTTTTCTTATATAATAAGTAAATAGATATTTCCAGAATTTTTAGCAAAGATTTTACTCAAGAGTTTTACAGTTTATTGGGAAATTTTCTTCTAATTTTGTAGAACTTTGGCTTATAAATTGCAAAGATTTTCTTCAGGGCTCAAGAAGTTTAAAAAAAATCAGAAATGAGTTCAGAAATTTCCAATAACTCATATTCAGATTCGGAGGCTATAGATTTTTCTAGAAAATCTGTTCCTAGAAATTTCCAACAATTTGTTTTGTTCCAGAAATTTCTCCACGGAGTCTACTATTTTTTTTTCTTAAATGTTATACTTGTTGTATATTTAGGTTCTACATTTCATTAATGATTTTAGTATTTGCTATAAATATCTTCTCAAAAATTTTAGTATCTTCCGTTAATTATTTAGATTTATTTCCTTATTTTGTTGTTGTTTTTTTCTCAAAAAGGTCTGTAAAGTCTAGTATTCTTAAGCAATTGATTTTGGATATAGCAAAGCAATTTTTGGAGAGTTGGTTTTAGAATGTTTTTGCAATATTTCAGGAAATTTACAAAATTTCTTGTATCGTTACATCGAAATTTTAGGAATTTCTTATCTAAATTGCGCAAAGAAATCAAGATTTTTAGTCCATCAATTTCTATTTGATGTTAGAAATCATTTCGTAAAAGAATATTTTTAAACCGTCCTTGCTATGAAAAGTTATTTTAAAAATATTGAAAAACAATTGAAAATCGAATATCTCTCTTCGTTGCTGGTAATTTATAAGAGAAAGATTTTTCGTAATTTCATTATTATTTTAAGAATTATAGCTAAAATAGTAAAAAAATATTAATAACGAATTATTGATTTTTATTGTATCAATTTGAATTTATAAAATTAAGGAAATTTCCAGTAAATTGCGAAGATTTAAATTAAGACTTTTTTAGAAAACTTGTTTTTAAAAATTTAGACTCAGGATATTTCTAGTAATTTCTTCTCCACATTTCAAGATTATTTCAAATTGTCTTCTAAATCGCAAAGATTTCTCTAGAATTTATAGAATTTACTTCTAGAAATCTAGATTATTTTCTCGAGGGTTCAGGAAATTTCTAGCAATTTATTCTCCAGAGTTGAAGATTTTTTTTGAAGTCGTCTTTTAAATTGCAAAGATTTTCCTTGAGGCATTCTAGATTTTTTTCTAAAAGTTTAGAGTTTAGAAAATGGCCAATAACTTCTTCCCCGAATTAATTTTTTTTATCAACATTTCTTATAAATTGCAATTTTCTTTCAGCATCGAAATGTTTTTTAATTCCTCTTTTTTTCGAGAATTCAGGTGAATATTTTTTTCTAAAATCTAGACTTACTTTTTCAAGAAATTTCCACTAATTTCTTCTCTAGGTTTCAAGATTTTTTATTCAACCCGCTTTCTAAATTGTGAAGATTTTATTGGAAGCTCTAAAATTTTAATAATTTGCATGTATTACCACATAGTAACGGTCGCAACCATTTTCTTTATCAAAAATTTTACTTCTGACAATTTTCTTTTATTCAAATTTTCTAATTAAAGTTATTGCAAACCGTTAGGCGATCAGTAATTAAAGTTAATATGTATATGTAGGGTGGGTGGGTGGCCTCTAACCCAATCTCCAATCAGTAAAACATAAGCGAGGGTTTTAAATAAAAGTTGTAAAACGTAAATAAACTAAAACTTAAATTTTGAAAAATAAGACAACTGTTCAAACAAAAGTTAAAGAGAATAAAAAACTGAAAAAGTTTCATTGAAACATTTTTTTGTAAAGTTTTTAATTAATATGTATTTTTTTAAGACTAAAGACTAATAAACATAAACATAAAAATAAATGATTTTTTAAAGTGATGTCACCAGCTTCAATTCGAAACGTAGAATTTCACGAAAATTGCCCTCGTTTGTAATAGATTTGTGTTTACGAGAGAACCAGCGTCACGATGATCGCATAAGGGAATATTTTGTTTCTCCCCAAAAATTATACTTTTGATTATTGGTTTTAATCTATGTCTATATTCTTCAAATTGTTGAAGTCTTCCCATATTTAATTAATTTCTTATATCTCGTGATGGGGTATTGAATGATTTTATTTCGTTCAAAACTGGAACTGAAAAGCTTTTAGTAAACATTCATTAACCGGAAGTGGATGTTTACTCGAGGCTTTTTTTTTGATTTTTCACGATATTTTTCCAAATTTGAAAAATATTTCATAACTTTTCAAACAAAGGTTTTTCGTAAAATTTTTAATTTGTGAGAAAGAAAAAATTGAATTTAGAATTTTTCAGAAAACATTTTAAATTTTTCTTTAAAGATTCCTGAAATTTCAGAAATTTCTCCTCCACACTTCTAATTTTTATTCCTTTCCAAAGAATTTTTATCGATAATTCTACAAATTTTTTAGCAGACTTTCAAAATTTTTCAGAAAGTTATTATTTATTTTTATTTATAGAAATTTCTTCGTGGTTTTTGTAGAAATTTTGTTCAACTTTTTCTCTAATTTTCTCAGATGATCCATACTTTTAGTTTTTTTACATTGAGGTTTCTAGAATTTTTCACAAGATTTCATTTTAGATTTATAAAACTTTTTTAAGAATCCTAGAAGTGTACAGTAATTTCTTTTTCCTATCCAATAAATAAATAGATATTTCCAGAATTGTTAGCAGAGATTTTATTCGAGAGTTCTAGATTTTTCAGAAAGTTCTTTCAAGATTTTGTTTAACTTTACAATTTATTAGGATTTTTTTTTCTAAATTTCTAAAACTTACTTAGAGGCTTCTGGTTTCAAGAAATTCTTCTTCATATTTTCAGTTTTTTGCATATTCCTTTCCAAAGAATTTTGATCGAGGATTCTAGAAGTTTTCCTTGTAGATTTCTAGAACTTTTTTGGAGGATTCTAAAAGTGTACAGTAATTTCTTTCTCATATTTTCAGAATTTTAAGGTGTTATTCGGGAGTTTTTTAGAAAGTTTGTTTCAATATTTATAGAATTTTCTTTGAGGCTGTTTCGGTAATTTCTCTTCCAGATTTTAATATTGTCTTATAAATTCCAAAGATTTCCTTCAGGGCTCAAAAATTATAAAAAAATATTTTCCAGAACTTCTGTTCCTAGAAATCTAGACTCTTTTCAGTAATTTCTCCAGATATCAAGATTGTTTTTTTTTTCAAGCTGTCTTTTGAATTACGAAGTTTTTAGAATTTAAAAAAATCTAGTAATGTAGATCTTTGTAGAATTCAAAAAAATTCCAGTAAATTGAAAATATTTATATGAAGGCTTTTTTGAAAATTGGTTTTTAAAAATTTCGAGAGTTCAGGAAATTTCTAGTAATTTCTTCTCTACATTTCAAGATTTTTTCAACTTGTCTTCTAAATCGCAAAGATTTTCTTTTAGAATTTTCTTCTAGAAATCTAGATTACTTTCTCGAGGGTACAGGAAATTACTAGCAATTTATTCTCTAGTGTTCATGAGTTTTTTTGAAGTTGTCTTTTAAATTGCAAAGATTTTCTATGAGGCATTAGGATTTTCTAGAATATTTTTTCTAAAAGTTTAGAGTTTAGAAAATGGCCAATAACTTCTTTCCAAAAAAAATTTTGTTTTCAACTTTTCTTATAAATTGCGAAGATTTTTTTCAGGCTTTAAATGTTATTTAATTCTTCTTTTTGAAAAATCATGTAAGTTTCAGCAATTGCTTCTCTAAAATTCAATATTTTCTTTCAACTAGAGGCTATAAACTTATTTAGAAAGTTCTAAATAGCGGATTTTTTTTTTGGAGGGTATAGATTTTTTTAGAAAATTTTCCCCTAGAAACCTTTTCTTATTTTCGAGAAAGTTTAAAAGAATTTTCAGTAATTTCTTTTCCCGATTTCAAGATATATTTTTAACTGGTCTTCTAAATTTCTAGGCGGCTCTAGAATTTTTAGAAAATTTTCATTTAGAAATCTAGACTTTTTTCTCCTCCAGATTTCAAGGTTATCTTCTTATTTTCTAAATAATAAAGATTTTGTTGGAGGCTCTAGAACTTTTTAGAAAATTTGTTTGTAGAAATATTTCTTGAGGGTTTAGGAAATTTTCAGTAATTTCTCTTCTTTTGGGGCCGTAGATTTTTAGAATTTTTTTTTCTAAAATCTAGACTCACTTTTTCAATAATTCAATAAATTAACAGTAATTTCTTCTATAGTTTCAAGATTTTTCAATTCAACCCGCTTTCTAAATTGTGAAGATTTTATTGGAAGCTCTAAAATTAAAAAAAAAATTGTTTAGAAATATAGACTTTTTTCAAAAATTTACAAAATTTCTAATAAGTCCTTCTTTTACTGAATATAAATTGAAATTCAATATGTTTTAACCACAAATTATTGTAAGTAAGTATGGATTACCACGTAGTAACGGTCGCAACCATTCTCTTTATCAAAAATTTTTAATTTTCTTTTATTCAAATTTAGTAGTAATTAAAGTTATTGCAAACCGATAGGCGATCAGTAATTAAAGTTAATTTGTATATGTAGGGTGGGTGGGTGGCCTCTAACCCACCCTTCAATCAGTAAAACATAAGCGAGGGTTTTAATTAAAAGTTTTAAAACGTAAATAAACAATAGTATTGCAAAATTTAATAGATTTATTCCAAAAAAATTTGAAATTTAAGAAATTTTGATAAATAAGGCATAACTTTTTAAACAAAAGTTAAAGAGAATGAAAAACTGAAAAAGTTTTATTGAAACATTTTTTTTGTTCTTAATTTAAAAATTTTGATTTTTTTGTTGCTTATTAATAATAAAATATAGGAGCTAAATGAAATTTATATAACAAGTAAATATAAAGAATTCAAAATTGAGCAAATCATTAAGAATAACCTCATAGTTTTCGAGAAAAATATAGGGAAAGTATTAGGATGGCCACATCACCATTTTATTATTAATTAAGTGTTTAAATCAGCATACTTTCATATTTTTTGTACAACGCTCTATCAACTAAGCCATAAAGGCCTGCACTGACAGAGCGTTAAAGTTATTGAAACATACATAAACAGTTTTATAGATTAAAAGCACCATAAATGCATTGATGTCGGTATTTATTTTCCACGTAGATTTTATACATTTTTATAAAATATCAAACTTGGATACATCCCGACTCTATTATTTATTAACGTGTCCATCAAATTAAAAAAAATAAAAATAATAAAACGTCTCTCGTCTCGTAATTTTGTTGTTGATTAAAATCGCATTTTTTTTATCGTGTATTTTTTTTTGTTGGGTTGTTGAGGTAGCGCGCCGGGCTCGCAAGATAAAAGTTGCGGAGGGTTTTTAATTAACGACCTGTCGAAATAATTAATTATGTTCCTTTATGTACGGCGAAAACATATCGATTTTTCGCGGCGCCTAATTGCGCTTTAGTTTCCGGCCGTGTTTATTTACCAGCGTCCGGTAAATGGCAAAATACCGATGGCCGGATAAATGCTAATGAATAATACCGAACAATGCGATGGCCCGAAACAATTGCTCGCATTCCGCGTAAACGTACGTAATAATAGGACAATCGTATTGAGAAGAAAAAAATACATTATCCATGTAAATTATCAGATAATAATATAATATTTCTAAGGAATAATTCTTAAACGATGTAGTCAGTAGGAGTCCAATACTACCTAGTAAATGTGGCTTTAACAAAAGAAATAATAATTCTAAAGACTTTATTTCAATCATCACGTAGTTATCTTTATTGTTTCAATAATTATATTTGTAGGTTATACCTAAAAACCAATAGATTTAAAATTAAATCGCTGTCAATAATAATGTATGCTTAATTGTGCGTACACAAAAGTGTAACTTTTTTTGTGTTGACGTTAACGAGTGCATTAGTGCATTCACACATTCACCATTCTATTGTGGAATTAATATATTTCCACGTCCATTAACAATTGTTCTGCGGGAAATTAGTGTACTTAATGGGAACAAAACGCGAATGCGGATTCGCACGTATGCAGCGAAACTAATTTTTTTCCCTTGCTGTTGTTTTGTAAGCACTAAGGGAAGGTAGATTCATTTAGTCGGACAATGGAGGAAATGAATGGTCCATGTGATGGACCTAATTTATTAATAATGTTGTTAAGAAAGTCCGGAAAAGCGGCGAGTGTAACCCCTTTCTTATCAATTAAATCTATTTCAATTATAATAACAGATATTTGATATCTCAGGCGGTCAATTCCGCGACGTTATTAATATTTTCGTGTTTTTGTGTTACATGAGGCGTGCGAATAAGCTATCTAGAATTCTAATAATAAAAGCTGAAACGTGGTTGGTCGAGGTGATTCGTAATATTCGTGTAAAGTTGTTATATTTAGGTGTTGTGGGGGCGTCCGATAATGAGAGGAACAAGTGTTTTCTGGTCGTTTCTGGAAAGTAGCGCGACGTGTGGGGGTGTAGGCAGAGAGTGCGTGCTAGAAATTGGCCGACTTCTGCAGAAGCGATCAATCGATTCGGCATTAACAGCTGAACTATTAAGTAATGCAAAATCTGAGCCGACAAATATTCAAATATCTAAAAACCTCTAAGAAAATGTTTACATATAAGATATATACAAGATTAAAGTTTAAATTAGTTAAACCAATGTTTAAAACAATAATTTAACGTATAATTTGTTTTATTCTAATGTGAAACTAAATTTTTAACTGATTTTACATTCATTATTATTTATTTGTTGTTTCGTAATCAAATGAATTACCATCAAAACCCGATGATTCATGTTTAATAGCCACATATTTATACAAAGAAACGAGTTCGCCTCTTTCGATTAAAGTTTCTCCCTTAATTGTCTTTTAATATTCACGCCCTCGCGCCCTTTCCGCGCAAATGCACTTTTCAAACTTGACTTTTAGGAGATAATTAAATTTAATGGCCGCCTACACTTTTGACTTCACCATTAAAAGCAACACTTTACAATCGAATATTAGTATAGTAGCATTAATAAAATTATATTGCAATAGTTCTATTTAAAAATAAACGATTTAACAAGTTTTCAAATTGAAATTTACTTATAAAATGTACTTAAAAAAGCTCTTCAATATATATTTTACTAAATGATGAACCCACCTATATCATCCACATATATAAATCTTTGTTTTTGAAAGAGATGTTTGTGTTTCCACATATTGATTTATATAACAATTGTAGAGTTTCCTAGAAAAATAAAAGAAAATATATTATTATGACCTATTGAAGGATTAAAAAATAAATCATTGAAAACCAGATGTTCAAATGAAAATTCAATTATAAAATTATCTTTTAAAAACACTAAGATATTTAATTTTCAGCATTGTAAGAGTTGATAGCCATTCACTGTATGTACATTCTATTTTTATATCAAAATCAATGTTTTAGTCGTTTTCTTAAAACAATTAGAAAAATGGTGATGTGGCCATCATAGTACTTTCCTATATTTTACAATTACTTGTTATATGGATTTCATTTAACTCTTATAGTTTATTAGTCATAGGAAAAAAATGTCAAAATGACTAATTTTTAATTTTTTTATGAATTTATGAAAAACATGCTTTAATAAAATTTGTTCAGTTTGTCATTCTTTTTAACTTTTTTAACTTATGTCTTACTTTTCAAAATTTCTTTAATTTCAAAATTTGTTTGAATAAATCTATAAAATGAATGTTATATTTATTTACGTTTTGCAACTTTCAATTAAAACCCTTGCTTATGTTTTACTGATTGGGGGGTAGGTTTGAGGCCACCCACCCACCCTATATATGCAAATTAACAATATATACTGATCGCCTCGCGGTTTGCAATAACTTAAATTACAAAATTTGAAAAGTCCAGAAGAAAAGTTATTTGAAAAGTATTATTACTGAAAAGAAAACATTACAATTTACATTATAAAATGTAAAGCTAATAGCTAAACATTTCTAAAAAAAATATTTTGGAAACTTTAATTTAAGTATAAATAAACATTTTTAGAAATTTATTACATTTTGGAAATTTTTACCAAGATACTTCAGAAAATGGTGATAAATTATCTAACAAGGAAACAAAAATTGCTTACAAATTCTAGAAATCCTCAAAACAATCATGGAAGGTTGTTGAACCACTAAAAAAATTCAAAGAAAAATTCCACAATATTTTGGGAATTCAAAAGGAAAACGAAAAATCTCTTACAATTTAGAAGAGATATTTCTTAAGAATTATATAGAATTCAATAGAAAAATTATATTTTTTCAAAAAAGAAAAATGTACGAAATCTAGAAATTTGAAAGAAATGGTCATATTCTACAAATAAAAGAAGCCACTGAAATCAAAACCATGAAAATAATTATACACGATAAAAACATAACATGGGCTTCAGATTAGAAAAGTAAGATGTAAAAATTGCAAATTGGAAGAGAATAAAAGCAACACTGACGAGGATGATGTGTCAACTTTTTTGGAATTCTAGAAAAACAGTTCTTACAAAATAAGAAAAATTCTTACAAAATCGGTAGATAAATGCAGGAAAAAATACTAAAAATTAGAAGAAAAATGTTGATAAGATAATTTTAAAAATAGTGATAACTTCTGTTATAATTGAAAGAAATATTTTTCGAAAATTCTACAAATCCTAAAGAAAAGTTAAGGATATATTCTAGGAATTGGAAAGATTCAGAAGAGACATTCTGGAAAATTTAGAAATTTACACAAATGTA
Source organism: Ontholestes murinus (assembly GCA_963969525.1). Lineage (NCBI taxonomy): Eukaryota > Metazoa > Arthropoda > Insecta > Coleoptera > Staphylinidae > Ontholestes > Ontholestes murinus. The sequence continues at coordinate 74,726,160 of OZ018390.1, read as the reverse complement.
AAGCTAAAAATTATAAAACAATTAGGAAATTCTTTATTTCTTATATTACAGAAAAATTGATAAAACAAATTAGAACAATTTAACAAAATTCTTGGAATTTAAAAGAAAAATTCTTATAAGTTAATAAAAAAATTAAAAAATTATTTAAACATGATGCTGAGAAGCTGTAGAGATCTAGAAGCAAAATGAGTGTAGAATTGTTGAATTTTTGGAAAGTCTAACAAAAATCCTAAAAATTAAAGTAAAATTTAGAAAAGAAATATTTCAAAACTTCAAATAACATAATAGCAAAAATTATTTAAAATATTAATAACATAGAAAAATTCTGAAAATAGAGAATTCTTAAGAGAAATATTAATATGCAAAATTCTAAAATTACCGAAAAAAATGCATTCTTGAAAAATGCAGATGACATAAAGCAAGAAATATATAAAAAATCTCGAAAAATACAGAAAAATTTAAGAACACTTAAAAACATTTCTAGAAATCTAAAAAAAAAAAATTGTAAAAAACATGTGATGAATTCTCATTAAATTAAAGGAAAATTGTTGCAAAATTTTGCATTGTTGAAAAATTTTGATGAAATAAAGCACGAAATGTATAAAGTTCTTTACAAATTACTGAAAAAATCCTGAACCTAGAAAAAATGAAGAAATGGTGATAAATAAAAAAATAGAAGAAAGTTCTAAAAATCAGAAAGATACATTTCTGGAAAATTCTAGAAATCCTAACTAAATTTGGAGTAAATTCTAAAGTATTTGAGAATTTTTGGAAAGAAAATCTTGTAATTTGCGAAATACATTCCTCAGATTTGGATAATATAAAGCAAAATGTGTTAAAATACTTGAAATTTGACAAAAAAATTTGTACAAAATGTATCTTAAGAAATGGCAGATATTTCTGGAAAAATGGAAGTCACAATTTATAAAAGACATTGCTTAAAACTAAGCAAGAATTGTTTTTTTTTTTTCGAAAACTAAAAATAATAATATTTTTAGAAGAAAATTAACAAAGTAAAATTTATGAGTGTGTAAATTAATAAAAATTATATATATGATTCGTGAAAATGTCCTCTATCCCACCCTCCAATGAGTAAAACATAAGTGAGGGATTTAATTAAAAGATGTAAAATATAAATAAATACAAAATAATTGCAATTTTTAGAGACTTATTCATACAAATTTTTCACTAATTTTGATGATGTTTTATTGATTATAGGGTAGGATAGAGGCCACCCACCCACCCTACATATTAATTTCAATTACTGATCGTTTCGCGGTTTGGAGTAAAATTAATTACAAAAATTTTTGAATCAAAAATAAATTCAAAAAGTGGACAGACTTTAAATCTAAATAAGATAAGATTAACTATAGGAAGCCATTTTTAGCAGCAAAATCATCAATGATTAACAATTACAGTTTCATGCATATGTGGAGTGGGTGGGTGGCTTCTATCACACCCTCCACTCAGTAAAACATAATCGAAGGTTTTAGTTAGAAGTTATAAAATGTAAACAAGCATAAAAGAATAGTGATATGGCCATCATAGTAATTTCCTTACATTTCTCTCGAAAAGTATGAAGTTTGAAAAGGCTATTTTTAATTATTTGATCACTTTTGAATTCTCTATTATTATTTGTTGTCATTTAACTCTAATAGTTTATTAGCAATTGGCAAAAAATGTCAAAATTTTCATTTTTATTTTTATTTTCTCGTTGAGTTAAGAATTTTATGAAAAATATGTTTTAATAAAACTTGTTTAGTTTCTCATTCCCTTTAACTTTTGTCTGAAACATTTTGTAATATTATTCATATTTAAAAAAAAATCGTAAATAACAAAAAACGGCCTCGAGGAAACATCCACTTCCGGTTTTTGAATGAAGCTGTTTGAGCTTGAATTTAATTACATAGCTAGGGTAGTGGGTTGCCACTACTTCATCCTCAAATTCTTATAATATAAACCAATATTTCTAAAAAAGATTTCACTTTAAAAAGTAAATATTCAAGTAAAAAAATGAAATTCTTCTTTTTATAACTAAAATTTTTTTTGAACGGCTATGTTAAATGGAATTAAGGGTGGGGCGCCCATCCACCCTTCATATATTTGTTTTTATTTCTACTACAGTGATTAATTTAGTCCCAAAAAAAATTATATGATTTTTACGAGACGAATAACAGAAAATGGTGATGTGGCCATCATAGTACTTTCCCTATATGTTTCTGTAAAACTATGTGTTTTACGCAAAAAGGTTAATCATAATAATTTGCTCAATTTTTGATTCTTTACAATTACTTTGTTATATAAAATTTATGTAACTCCTACAGTTTATTGGCAATAGACAAAAAAAGTCAAAATTTTTAAGTTTTTAATTTTTTCTCGCAAAGAACATTACAAAAAAAATATTTTTCAGTTTCTCAGTCTCTTAACTTTTGTTTGAATAGTTTTGTAATGTTTTTCAAATTAAAACAAATATCGACAAAAAACCAATAATCGCTTCGAGTAAACACCCACTTCCGGTTTCACCAAAAGCTTCTCAGTTCCAATTTTGAAACGATAAAATCTTAAGCTTAAAATTTCATCTTAATAGGATCATTCGTTTTTGAGATAAATAAATTTTTCTATTTCAGAAATTACTGTTGAAATTTACAAATGATTTCTTCTAGGAGTTTTAATAATATGCAGTTTTTTTTCTGACTAAAAGTATTTTTCTTCAAGGGTTCTAAAATTTTTCAAAAAATTGCTTTCAGATTTATAAAATGCATTAATTCAAGAATTTAGCATTTTCCAGCAAATATTTAAACATTTTCCAATTTTTCTGGCTTTGTATTAGAGAAAATTTACAGATACTTTCTTCTTTATGAATCGCTCTTCCAATTTAAGAAAATTTCTGTTGAATTGACTAGTAATTCGCTTTTACATCTCTTTTTATTAAATACTGTAGTATATTTTGGAGATTCTCTAATGAATTTCTCTTCCAAGTTGAGAGTTTTTTTAAATTTCTAAATTTTTCTGCAATTTTTTTTCTACCAATTTAAAAGTTTTTGCAATTTTCCAGAATTTCTGAGAAAAATTTCTACCATTACAACCAACCGTGTTTTTCAGCATTTTTTCATCTAAATATTTGTTCGGTAGTTCAAATATGTTTCAATTGTTATTATTTCAATTTATTTATTTGGAATTCTTAAATTTCAAAATGAGTTAACCTTTCAGGTTGCGATTTTTCTTCACAGTTTTTAAAATTTTCTACTAAATCAAGGGTTTTGATTTTTCCAAAAAAATCTCAAAAATTTAGACAATTTATTGCATTTAATAAGTTTTCTATTCCTAAAGAATCTTTTCTTCTAATTTCCAAAAAAAAAATCAGTTAATTTTCAGTAATTCCTTACGAAATTTTTCAATAAATTTCTCTTCCAGGTTGCGAAATTTTAGCAGTTCAGATTTTTGAAATTTTCTATACATTCAAACGCTTTTTATAATTTTTTGTCAATTAATTAAACTATAATAAACACAATATTAACCTAACCTTATAAACGTGATTATTACTTATTCTATCGTACTCTTGACCTACCTCAACAAACAATGCAACAATGACCTCTCGTACTCCGCCCGAACAAATTATACGTTGAGGTAGGTCAAGAGTACGCTGCTGGAGTTTAAGCGGGAAAATAGGCGCTATATGTTAACGCATAGTTTATTGTCGTAGGTCAAGAGTACGTTCGGTTAAATAAAAATAAAAATAATTGAAAATTATTTGAAAATTTCTGAAAACATCAAGATTTTTACTTGATTTAAATAAATTTAATTGTAGGAATCCATTGGTGCAAGATTTTTTTAATTTAAATATTACTGAAATTAAACTGAAAAAAAATTGAAATTTTATTGTATGAATCTATTGGTGCAAGAGTTTTGTCAAAATTTGCCCAAAAAAAGATTTCAACTGTTATTCCTTAGCAAATTAGATTTATGTTATATTTTTTTCTTAAATTTCTTTTGTTGTTTTAAACATTAGACTAATGTGTATTTTTAGAAAGTTTGCGACTCTTTGAAATAAAATTCCATTGTTTTTATTTTATTTCAACTGTTTTTAACTGTCATTTTCTAAGTAATTGTAAATTATCAGCTGATTTTCAGTTGTTGTTTTTTTTGTTCGTGGTAAAATTAAAAAGTTTTATTAAGGAGAGAATGATTTTAACATTATATTATTAGCTATGCTTTTTGGATCAATTTTTTCTCATTTGAGAAATATTATTTGTAATTAGGCGTATTTAGACTGATTTTATAAAGTAATTTTAAAAATGTTTCGGCTGTATTCCAATTGTTTTCTTAATCGGGAAATTTTCTACTGTTTATTCAATTGTTTTCTTTTCTAAAATCCAACTGATTTTAACTGCAACTTTTAGAAAAAAAATTGTTTAACTTATTTAAAAAAAATTTAGTTCCGGCCACTATCAATTTAAAAAATAAGTAGTTTTAGAAAAAAAGTACACTCATTAGAATTTTGGGAGTGTTTTAAAGATTGGAGGATGGGATAGAGGCCACCCACCCGCCCTACATATACAATTAAACATTCATCACACTCAGACTTTTAGTCAAAAAGGATAAATATTCCTATTGACGATGCAGAACCACCTCAAATTATTATCCCTAAGAGTCTAGGATGATGAAGGACGAAGGATGGTAAATGAAATCTCAAGTTGACAGATGTGATAGACAATTTAGAACAAATAACATAGGATTAAATATTGATTATCTATTTGTATTGTTATATTCTTGGTCTATTAATACTGTCGCCGAATAAATTTTCGATAAATCGCCCAAGGGGAACGCGAAGACGCCATCGTTTGTAGGTCGCAACATTACCATATTTGAACAATGCAGTTTTTAACGAGCAGCGCAGACATTAGCCTCGCATACGAAACAAACTAATTACCGACCCTAGACACGAGACGCCGAGACACTTGTTTTCTTCAGTATTGAATTATTCCAAATTACCATTTAAATAGACGACGCTATCTGCAGCCGGGCGTCGCCGTCGTCTCTTCGTCCCTCTGTGCACAGTACATCCCAGTTTCACTTTACGGTAAATTAAAACAAACAGTACAAACAGTAGCCTATAACCCCCAGATATATATATATATATATATATATATATATATATATATATATATATATATATATATATATAAATTTGGATAGTTGATAGAAGTAAAGAGGGCGAGAGGATTAACTGGAGAAACATTTTAATCTAATTACTTGCGGGAAATCCGAAAGGCAATTGAGCGCTCCACCACCCCCCCGGTGCCAAAAACACTTGACAACTACTTCCGCTTCTTCTTCTTTTGTTTTAATGATTTTTCTTGCCTCTCGGCAAAAATTACGCGTGGAGTCCGTCACATTAACGTGTCGTCGTCGTCGTCGGGTGTTAAGGGCTTTTCGCAGGGACGACGCGTAATAAGGTCAATTAATGAAAATGTACTATTCTTGTTTTTTGTCACGCCTACAGAAAGGAATAAAGAAAAATAACTTGGAAATATTTAAACCAAATAATTATTTCTCTTCACATTCTTATGTAATTTTATATAATATGAAAATTATTTACAATCTAAGTAACAAAATTTAGTGCGCCCCAAGGATCTATTTTAGGACCATTACATAAGTTAGTGTATATATGTAGGGTGGGTGGGTATAATATATGCAAGAGTTTTAATTATAAATTTTATTCCATTAAATCGTTGTAAACATAATTAATCAGAAAAATTACTTATACATAAAAAAACTACAAGATAAACCCTGTAGTATGTTCTATTAATTAGAGGGTGGGATAGAGGCCACCCACCCACCCTACATATGTACTTTAACATCAGTCACTGATCGTCGTTGCGTTTGTAAAGAAATTAATGACAAAATTGTTAGCGTGAGCAAAAACATTGAAAAAGTGGAATTAATTGTAAATAAAAAATTATCAGTTGTGTTTTTTTTTTAATTAAAGGAAGGCCCATAAACCAACCACCTAATCTTTTTGTCTTTTTCTAATCTAAACTAAAATTTTGTTAATAATGTTTGTAATTACACAGGAGATTTATTTTTCATTTAACTAAAAACGTAACAGCGATCAGTAACTGAAGTTAATGTATATATGTAGGGTGGGTGGGTGGCCTCTAACCCATCCTCCAAATCAGTATAACATACGCAAGGGTTTGAAATATATGATTAATAAGAAAAATTACTTATATATATAAAAAAAAACTACAAGATAAACCCTCTAGTATGTTCTATTAATTGGAGGGTGGAATAGAGGCCACCCACCCACCCTACATATGTACCTTGACATCAGTTACTGATCGTCGTTGCGATCCTAAAGAAATTAATCATAAAATTGTTAACGTGAGCGAAAACATTGAAAAGTAGAATTTATTGTAAATTAAAACATTATCTTCTCGGCCTCCTTGAATTCAAAGAAGGCCTATAAACCACCCACCACATCTTTTAGTCCATTTCTAATCTAAACTAGAATAATGTTAATAATTTTTGTAATTACACAACAGATTTATTTTCGTTTAAGTGTTTAACTGAAAAAGGAACAGCGATCAGTAATTGAAGTTAATGTATATATGTAGGGTGGGTGGGTGGCCTCTAACCCACCCTCCAATCAGTAAAACATACGGGAGGGTTTTAATTATAAATTTTATTACATTAAATCGTTGTAAACATAATTAAGCAGAAAAATTACTAATACATAAAAACTACAAGATAAACCCTGCAGTATGTTCTATTAATTAGAGGGTGGGATAGAGGCCACCCACCCACCCTACAGATGTACTTTAACATCAATTACTGATCGTCATTGCGTAAATAAAAAAAATAATGACAAAATTGTTAACATGAACAAAAACATTGAAAAAGTAGAATTTATTGTAAATAAAAACATTGTCAGTTGGGTCTCCTTGAATTAAAAAAAGGGTTACAAACCACCCATCTAATCTTTTTGTCTTTTTCTAATCTAAACTAGAATATTGTTAATAATTTTTGTAATTACACAACAGATTTATTTTCGTTTAACTGAAAAAGGAACAGCGATCAGTAACTGAAGTTAATGTATATATGTAGGGTGGGTGGGTGGCCTCTATCCCACCCTCTAATCAGTAAAACATACGCGAGGGTTTTAATTATAAATTTTATTACATTAAATCGTTGTAAACATAATTAATCAGAAAAATTACTTATACATAAAAAACTACAAGATAAACCCTGCAGTATGTTCTATTAATTAGAGGGTGGGATAGAGGCCACCCACCCACCCTACATATGTACCTTGACATCAGTTACTGATCGTCGTTGCGTTCGTAAAGGAATTAATCACAAAATTGTTAACGTGAGCGAAAACATAGAAAAAGTAAAATTTATTGTAAAATAAAACATTATCTACTTGGTCTCCTTGAATTAAAAGAAGGCCTATAAACTACCCACCACATCTTTTAGTCCTTTTCTAATCTAAACTAGAATATTGTTCATAATTTTTGTAACTATACAAGATATTTATTTTCATTTGACTGAAAAAGGAACAGCGATCCATAACTGAAGTTAATGCATATATGTAGGGTGGGTGGGTGGCTTCTATACCACCCTCCAATCAGTAAAACATACGCGAGAGTTTTAATTATAAATTTTATTCCTTTAAATAATTGTAAACATAATTAATCAGAAAATTACTTATACATAAAAAACTACTAGATAAACCCTGTAGTATGTTCTATTAATTGAAGGGTGGGATAGTGGCCACCCGCCCACCCTACATAAGTACTTTAACATCAGTTACTGATCGTCGTTCCGTTCAAAAAGAAATTAATGACAAAGTTGTTAATGTGAGCGAAAACATTGAAAAAGTGTTTATTATAAATTAAAACATTAACAGTTGGGTTTTCTTGAATTAAAAGAAGGCCTATAAACCACCCACCTAATCTTTTTGCCTTGTGCCAATCTAAACTAGAATATTGTTAATAATTTTTGTAACTACACAAGCGATTTATTTTCGTCTAACTGAAAAAGAAACAGCGATCAGTAACTGAAGTTAATGTATATATGTAGGGTGGGTGGGTGGCCTCTATCCCACCCTCTAATCAGTAAAACATACGCGAGGGTTTTAATTATAAATTTTATTCCATTAAATCGTTGTAAACATAATTAATCCGAAAACTTACTTATACATAAAAAAACTACAAGATAAACCCTGTAGAATGTTCTATTAATTGGAGGGTGGGATAGAGGCCACCCACCCACCCTACATATGTACTTAACCATCAGTTACTGATCGTCGTTGCGTTCGTTACGAAATTAATGATAAAATTGTTAGCGTAAGCAAAAACATTAATAAAGTAGAATTTATTGTACATTAAAACATTACCAGTTGGGTTTCCTTGAATTAAACAAAAGCTATAAACCACCCACCTAATTCTTTTGTCTTTTTCTAATCTAAACAAGAACATTGTTAATAAAATTTGTAACTACACAAGAGATGTATTTTCGTTTAATTGAAAAAGTAACAGCGATCAGTAACTAAGGTTAATGTATATATGAAGGGTGGGTGGGTGGCCTCTAACACACCCTCAGTAAAACATACGGGAGGGTTTTAATTATAAATTTTATTCCATTAAATCGTTGTAAACATAATTAATCAGAAAAATTAATTATCATTAAAAAACTACAAGAGAAACTCTGTAGTATGTTCAATTAATTGGAGGGTGGGATAGTGGCCACCCACCCACCCTACATATGTACTTAACATGAGTTACTGATCGTCGTTCGGTTCAAAAAGAAATTAATGACAAAGTTGTTAATGTGAGCGAAAACATTGAAAAAGTAGAATTTATTGTAAATTAAAACATTATCAGTTGGGTTTTCTTGAATTAAAAGAAGGCCTATAAACCACCCACCTAATCTTTTTGCCTTGTGCCAATCTAAACTAGAATATTTTTAATAATTTTTGTAACTACACAAGATATTTATTTTTGTTTAATTGAAAAATTAACAGCGATCAGTAACTGAAGTTAATGTATATATGTAGGGTGGGTGGGTGGCCTCTATCCCACCCTCCAATCAGTAAAACATACGCGAGGGTTTTAATTATAAATTTTATTACATTAAATCGTTGTAAACATAATTAATCAGAAAAATTACTTATACATAAAAAACTACAAGATAAACCCTGCAGTATGTTCTATTAATTAGAGGGTGGGATAGAGGCCACCCACCCGCCCTACAGATGTACTTTAACATCAATTACTGATCGTCATTGCGTAAATAAAAAAAATAATGACAAAATTGTTAACATGAACAAAAACATTGAAAAAGTAGAATTTATTGTAAATAAAAACATTGTCAGTTGGGTCTCCTTGAATTAAAAAAAGGGTTACAAACCACCCATCTAATCTTTTTGTCTTTTTCTAATCTAAACTAGAATATTGTTAATAATTTTTGTAATTACACAACAGATTTATTTTCGTTTAACTGAAAAAGGAACAGCGATCAGTAACTGAAGTTAATGTATATATGTAGGGTGGGTGGGTGGCCTCTATCCCACCCTCTAATCAGTAAAACATACGCGAGGGTTTTAATTATAAATTTTATTACATTAAATCGTTGTAAACATAATTAATCAGAAAAATTACTTATACATAAAAAACTACAAGATAAACCCTGCAGTATGTTCTATTAATTAGAGGGTGGGATAGAGGCCACCCACCCACCCTACATATGTACCTTGACATCAGTTACTGATCGTCGTTGCGTTCGTAAAGGAATTAATCACAAAATTGTTAACGTGAGCGAAAACATAGAAAAAGTAAAATTTATTGTAAAATAAAACATTATCTACTTGGTCTCCTTGAATTAAAAGAAGGCCTATAAACTACCCACCACATCTTTTAGTCCTTTTCTAATCTAAACTAGAATATTGTTCATAATTTTTGTAACTATACAAGATATTTATTTTCATTTGACTGAAAAAGGAACAGCGATCCATAACTGAAGTTAATGCATATATGTAGGGTGGGTGGGTGGCTTCTATACCACCCTCCAATCAGTAAAACATACGCGAGAGTTTTAATTATAAATTTTATTCCTTTAAATAATTGTAAACATAATTAATCAGAAAATTACTTATACATAAAAAACTACTAGATAAACCCTGTAGTATGTTCTATTAATTGAAGGGTGGGATAGTGGCCACCCGCCCACCCTACATAAGTACTTTAACATCAGTTACTGATCGTCGTTCCGTTCAAAAAGAAATTAATGACAAAGTTGTTAATGTGAGCGAAAACATTGAAAAAGTGTTTATTATAAATTAAAACATTAACAGTTGGGTTTTCTTGAATTAAAAGAAGGCCTATAAACCACCCACCTAATCTTTTTGCCTTGTGCCAATCTAAACTAGAATATTGTTAATAATTTTTGTAACTACACAAGCGATTTATTTTCGTCTAACTGAAAAAGAAACAGCGATCAGTAACTGAAGTTAATGTATATATGTAGGGTGGGTGGGTGGCCTCTATCCAACCCTCCAATCAGTAAAACATACGCGAGGGTTTTAATTATAAATTTTATTTCATTAAATCGTTGTAAACATAATTAATCAGAAAAATTACTTATACATAAAAAACTACAAGAGAAACCCTGTAGTATGTTCAATTAATTGGAGGGTGGGATAGTGGCCACCCACCCACCCTACATATGTACTTTAACATCAGTTACTGATCGTCGTTCCGTTCAAAAAGAAATTAATGACAAAATTGTTAGCGTGAACGAAAACATTAAAAAAGTAGAATTTATTGTAAATTAAAATACTATCAGTTGGATTTACTTGAATTAAAAGAAGGCCTATAAACCACCCACCTAATCTTTTTGCCTTGTGCCAATATAAACTAGAATATTGTTAATAATTGTTGTAACTACACAAAATATTTATTTTTGTTTACCTGAGAAATTAACAGCGATTAGTAACTGAAGTATATGTATATATGTAGGGTGGGTGGGTGACCTCTATCCCACCCTCCAATCAGTAAAACATACGCGAGGGTTTTAATTATAAATTTTATTACATTAAATCGTTGTAAACATAATTAATCAGAAAAATTACTAATACATAAAAAACTACAAGATAAACCCTGCAGTATGTTCTATTAATTAGAGGGTGGGATAGAGGCCACCCACCCACCCTACATATGTACTTTAACATCAATTACTGATCGTCATTGCGTAAATAAAAAAAATAATGACAAAATTGTTAGCGTGAACAAAAACATTGAAAAAGTGGAATTTATTGTAAATAAAAAATTATCAGTTGGGTTTTTTTGAATTAAAGAAAGGCCCATAAACCACCCACCTAATCTTTTTGTCTTTTTCTAATCTAAACTAGAATATAGTTAATAATTTTTGTAACTACACAAAAGATTTATTTTTGTTTAACTGAAAAAGTAACAGCGATCAGTAACTGAAGTTAATGAATATATGTAGGGCGGGTGGGTGGCCTCTATTCCACCCTCCAATCAGTTAAACATACGCGAGGGTTTTAATTATAAATTTTATTCCATTAATTCATTGTAAACATAATTAATCAGAAAAATTACTTATACATAAAAAATACAAGATAAACCCTGTAGAATGTTCTATTAATTGCAGGGTGGGATAGAGGCCACTCGCCCACCCTACATATCCACTTCACGATCAATTATTGAGTTGAGATTGCAGAAAAATTAATAACTTACTCTTGATACAGCCTTAAAAAGCGAAAAATTTGGAAACAAACCAAGTATATTTTAATTTAAACCTTAAACATACATTAATTTTTTTTTAAACTGTAATTGATTCTTTAATTTGCTAATAACATAGAAAATAAAATTGAAATTGTGTTTCAATATTAAAAATAATGCAATATTATCGAATTATAATTGCAATAATAATATTTAGATAATATCCATTATAAATTTCCCAACTAATTTCCTATTATTTATACACACACGCATAATCACGAATCGATTCTTTATAATACCGTAAACCGTGCACAAATAAAAGCGAAAATGGCGCGCTGGCTATAAGCAAAGCGCCGTTTTTGCACTATACCATAATAATAAACAAACGCGTGAATTAATTAAATTAGCAATTAAAATCGTACGCTCAGGATTTACGACCGTTGTTGTTGTTATTATCAAAAATACGGGCGGCGAATTATTTCCTGAAATAATTCAGGTGATTACCGTTCGACTCTCTAATAAAATAAAATAACGAATATCCGTAATTAAAACCGGAGCGTTTTCGCTTTATCAGTTTTGCGGCGCGGGCAAAGAAAGGCCCTGAGAGAAAAAAATCAAGGGAAATAAATAAAAAGTTCCCCCGCCCTGACGGGAACGAACTTTCTTAATTATAAAATTTCTTCCGTGTGATGTATGTTCACAGCGTGATTTATATGTATCAACAACGAAGTAATTAACTCGAAAATACGGTATAGTTAACGTTAAATGTTTAATTGAAATTTTAGTGCAAATGATCAGTTGATAAAATATATTCAGTCACCACTAAGTTAAAATTGCCTAGAGTTATTAATAATTGACTCCTAATACGCACAATCCCTATTTTTGTATAATCCTTATAAACACTCGTGAGTATTTTTTTCTAAAATTCAAGTTAAAATTGTATACAGTTACTAATTATTAACTCCTCCATGTAAAAAACTATAATCCCAACAAATCAGACACTATATTTTACTTCAATTCCTATAAACACAAGTGAGTAGTTTGTTTAAATTTTAGTTGAAATTATCAGCTTGTAAAAAATATAAAATTAGTCACCACTAAGATAAAATTACTTAGAGTTACTAATAATTGAGTCCTAGGTATAGAAACCTATAATCCCAATATGCACATGAAATTTTAATAAAAATTATCAGCTTGTAAAAATATTGAAATTAGCTACCACTAAGTAAAAATTGTGTAGAGTTACTAATACTTAAATCCTCTATGTAGATACCTACAATTCCAAGAAGCCTAATCGCTAAATTTTATTATAATCCCTATGAACACTTGTGGGGAGTTCCTTTGAAATTTTATTTGAAATTGTCAGCATGTAATAAATATAAAACTGCATACAACTCAAATAAAATTACTTAACGTTACTAATCATTGAATACTCTTTATAGAATTTAAAATCAAAATCCCTAAATTTTACAATAATTCCTATAAACCATTGTTTGATTTTTTTGACTTTTTGTTTATTTTTCAACTTGTAAGTAATATAATTTAGGTTTTACTAAGTTAAAATTTTCTAGAGTTACAATATGCACAATCCTTAAATTATAATCCCTAGGAAGGAACCCTCGTGGGTAGATTTTTGAAATTTTTCTTTTTGAAAATACACCTGATTGTAAAAATATAAAATTAGTTATCATAAAGTTACAATTATCTAGAGTTAATAATAATTTACTCCTTCATGAAGAAATATGAAATCCCAATACTTGTAATCCCCAATTTTTTCTATAATCCCGATTTTTGAGAATTTCGTGGAAATTAACAGCTTGTAAGAATATTAAATTAGTTGCCACTAAGTTGAAATTGCCTAAAGTTACTAAATATTGACTCCTATATATAGAAACCTTAATTCCTTATACTTACAATCCCTTACTTTTATCATAATCCCCATGAATAATCGTGAGTATTTTTTTTAAATTTTAGTTGAAAGTATCGGCTTGTATAAAATTAGTTACCACTAAGTTAAAATTACCCAGAGTTACTAATAATTGACTTCTCTTTGTAGTAACTAGTAATCCAAATCCATATAATCCCTAAATATTTCTATAGACTGCAAATACTCGTGAGTTTAATTTTGAAATTTAATGTGAAATTATCAGCTTGTAAAAAATTTAAATTAGTTACTACTAAGTTAAAATTGCCTAGAGTTACTAACTAATGACTTTTCTATAAGGAAACCTTAACTCCCAATACTTACAATCTCGTACTTTAACTATAATCCCCATGAATTATCGTGAGTAATTTTTTGAAATTTCACTTGAAACTATTAGCTTATATAAAACATAAAATTAGTTACTACTAAGTTGAATTGACAAGAGTTACTAATAATGGACTCCTCTTTAGTAACCTGCAATCTAAATACCCACAATCCCTAAATATCTATGAACGCTCAAAGGGTGTAATTTTGAAACTTAAAGTGAAATTATCAGCTTATAAAAATATTAAATTAGTTACCAGTTAGATTGAAAGTGCCTGGAGTTACTAACTATTGACTAATCTATGTAGAAACCTTTAATCCCAACACTTACAATCCTTTAGTTTTACTATAATCCCAATGAACACTCCTAAGTATTTTTTTGAATATTTACTTGAAACTATCAGCTAGTATAAAATATAAAATTAGTTACCACTAAGTTAAAATTGGCTAGAGTTACTAATAGTTGACTCCTCTTTATAGTAACCTATAATCCAAATACACACAATCCCATTAATTTCTATAAACTCTATAAATACTCGTGAGTGTATTTTTAAAATTTAATATGAAATTATTAGCTTGCAAAAATAATAGATTAGTTACCACTAAGTTGAAATTGCTCAGAGTTACTAAATATCCTTAAAATCGCAACACTTACAATCCTTTACTTTTATTATAATTCCCATAAACACTAGTGAGTAACTTTTTGAAATTTCAGTTGAAATTATCAGCTTGTATAAAATATAGAATTTGTTACCACTAAGTTAAAATTACTTAAAGTTACTAACAATTGACTCCTCTTTGTAGTAACGTATAATCCAGGCACATATAATCCCTAAATATTTCTATAAACCTTATGAATACTCATGAGTTTATTTTTAAAATTTAAGGTGAAATTATAAGCTTGTAAAAATATTAAATTAGTTTTCACTGAGTTAATATTGCCAAAAGTTACTAAATATTGATTCCTCTGTGTAGAAACCATTAATCCCAACACTAACAATCCCTTACTTTTACTATAATCTCCACGAACACTCGTAAGTAGTTTTATGAAAAAATTTTACTTGAAATTATTAGCTCCTATAAAATATAAAATTACTTACCACTAAGTTAAAATTATGTATAGTTACTAGTAATTGATTCCTTTTTATAATAATCTATAATCCAAATACACACAATCCCTAAATATTCCTAGAGATCGTATGAACACTCGTGAGCGAATTTTTGAAAATTATGTTGAAATTATCAGCTTGTAAAAAGCTAATCTTAGTTACTACTAAGTGGAAATCGTCAAGAGTTAGTAACTATTGACTCCTCTATGTAGAAACATTAAATCGCAACACTTACAATTCCTTACTTTTACTATAATCCCTCTGAAAACTCGTGGAATTTTAGTTGAAATTATCAGTTGGTATAAAATATAAAACTATTTACTACTAAGTTGCAGTTGCTTAGAATTACTAAAAACGGATTCCTCTTTGTAGTAACATATAATCCAAACACACAAAATCCCTAAATATTCATAGAGATCCTATGAACACTCGTGAGTGAATTTTTGCAATTTATGGTGAAATTATCAGCTTGTAAAAAGCTAAACTTAGTTACTACCAGGTTGAAATCGCCTGGAATTAGTAACTATTGACTCCTCTATGTAGAAACCTCTAATCCCAATACTTACAATCCCTTATTTTTACCATAATCTCCATGAATACTCGTGAGTAGATTTTTGAAATTTTAGTTGAAATTATCTGCTTGTATAAAATATAAAATTAGTTATCACTAAGTTGAAATTGTTTGGAGTTACTAAAAACGGATTTCTATTTGTAGTAACATATAATTCAAACACACACATTCCTTAAATATTCCTAGAGATCCTCTGAACACCAGTGAGTGAATTTTTGAAATTTATGTTCAATTTATCAGCTTGTAAAAAGCTACATTGAGTTAGTACCAAGTTGAAATCGCCTAAAGTTAGTAACTATTGGCTCCTCTATATAGAAACATTAAATTGCAACACTTATAATTCCTTACTTTTACCATAATCCCCATGAAAACTCGTTGAAATTTTACTTGAAATAATCAGCTTATATAAAATATTAAATTAGATACCACGAAGTTGAAATTGTCCAGAGTTACTAATAATTGTCTCCTCTTTGCAGTAACCTGTAATCCAAACCCATACAATCGCTAAATATTTCTAGAGATCCTATAAATACTCGTGAGTGAATTTTTGAAATTTGTGGTGAGATTATAAGTTTGTAAACAGTTTAAATTAGTTACGACCAAGTTAAAATTGCCTAGAGTTAGTAACCATTGACTCTTTTATCTAGAAACCTTAAATTCAGACACTTACAATCCCTTACTTTTACTTTAATCCCCATGAACAGTGGTGGAAATTTTAGTTGTAATTATCAGCTTGTATAAAATATAAAATAAGTTACAAGTAAGTTTAAATTGGCCACAGTTACAAATAATTGACTCCTCTTTCTAGTAACCTATAATCTAAATAGACACAATCCCTAAATATTTCTTTAACCCCTATGAATACTCCTGGGTGTATTCTTGAAATTTAAGGTGAAATTATCAGCTTGTAAAAGTATTAAATTAGAAAATACTAAGTTGAAATTGCTTAGAGTCACTAACTACTAACTCCTTCATGTATAAACTTTAAATCCCAACACTTACAATCCTTTATTTTTACTATACCCCATGAAAACTCGTGAGTAAATTTTTGAAATTTCAGATGAAATTATCAGCTTGTATAAAATATAAAATTAGTTACTACTTAGTTGAATTTGCCTAGAGTTACTAACTATTGATTCCTTTGTACAGACACTTTAAATCACAACTCTTACAATCCCTTACTTCTACTATAATCCTCATGAACACTCGTGAGTAATTTTTTTTAAATTTTAGTTGAAATTATCAGTTTGTATAAAATATAAAATTAGTTACCTCTAAGCTGAAATTGCTTAAAGTTACTAATTATTGACTACTCTTTGTAGTAATCTATAATCCAAGCACACATAATCCCTAAATATTTCTATAAACATTATGAATGCACATGATTTTATTTTTAAAATTTAAGGTGAAATTATCAGCTTTTAAAAATTTTAATTTAGTTACTACTAAGTTGAAACTGTCTGCAGTTACTAATAATTGACTTCTCTTTCTATTAATTTATGGACCCTATGAATTCTGGTGAGTGTATTTTTGAAATTTAAGGTGAAATTATCAGCTTCTAAAAATATTAATATAGTTCCTACTATGTTTAAATTGCCTAGAGTTACTAACTATTGACTACACTGTGTAGAAACCTTAATCGCAACACCTACAATCTCTTACTTTTACCATAATCCTCATGAACACCCGTGAGTAATTTTTTGAAATTTTAGTTGAAATTATCAGCTTGGATAAAATATAAAATTAGTTACCACTAAGCTGAAATTGCTTAGAGTTACTAATAAATGACTCCTCTTTGTAGTAACCTATAATGCAAACACACACGATCCCTAAATATTTTTTATAGACCCTATGAACCCTCGTGAGTGTAATTTTGAAATATCAGCTTGTATAATCATTGTAACCTCATAGAATGCCAACGACCTTGAGGAATGTTGGAATAACTTGTAATAACTTTAACAACATTAATTTTAAGTGACATTAAATGACCACTAGGTGATAATTAAATAATCATTGCATGACCTTAAATAAGCCTGGTGAATGTGGATGACCTTGAAAGATCTTAGCATAATCTCTAATAGCATTAATGCCATTGAAAACCTTTAAGTGACTTTAAGTGAACACTAGATGAACTTCAGTAATCTTAAATAAACTAGAATAATCACCAGATGATCTGGAAATATCGTAGGATAATCTCTTATAACTTTAAAGTCTTCGGATGGACTTAAATGACCTTCATTGATTACATGATGATCTTCAATAATCATTGTATAACCTTAAATAACCTTGAATGACCATTGGACAACCTTGTATGGTCGTCATATATTCCTAATGATTTTAAAGTCATAGGTTATAAGTCTGAAGTGACCTTAAAAGACTCTAAAATAATCCTTAACGATCACGATATAACCTTAAATAACCTTGAATAACAGTTTGATGACCTTGTAAGAATATCGGTTAATATCTAATGAATATCAAGTTCTTGAATGACTTAAAGTAAATTTTAATGATAAATGAATTAATTTGAATAATTATTGTGTGTTTTTAAATAATCTTGAATGGCCATTAAATGACCTTGAAAGGACGTTTGATTATATAGGATTCGATATACTTAAGTGACCTTTAATGACCATTAAATGACCTTGAAGGGACATTTGATTATATAGGAATTGATATATTTGAGTGACCTTAAATCATTACTAGATGATCTCTTACCTTATAGAATAATTATCTTATCAAATAATCCTTAATAATTTTAAAATCATAGGATGATCTTGAATGATCTTAGGTGACTACTAAATAATCTTTAATTATATGATATACAATCTTCAATAGCCTTGAATGATTGTTACATGACCTTAAAAGAACGTCAGATAATCTAACGACTTAAAAATTCTTTAATGACCTTTAGTAATGATTAATAAATGATTTGAAATAATTATTGCATGATTTTAAACAATACTAGATAACCTTGAAGGAATAATATCTAATGACTTTACGGTGGTTTCAGGGCCTTGAGTGACCTAAAATGAGTACTAAATGACCTTTATTGAACATTATTTGACCTTGAATGATAATTTGATAACTTTAAAGTGTCTTTAAATCGGCACTAGGCAATCTCAGTTATCATTGAAAGACCTTAAATGACCTTGTAGGATCATCAGATCTCTAATAATTGTAATGTTCTGAGGATGGTCTTACTAGATAATATATAATTATCACTGTATAAACTTGTATAACCTTGAATGATGATTAGATGAGCTTGCAGAAACATAGAATAAATTTTAATGACTTTGAAGCACTTGGATGATCTCTAAATGATTTTTAAAATAATTATTCCACGATCTTAAATAACCTTGAACAACGGTCATATGACTTTGAAGGAGGAGTTATTACTAAGTTAAAATTGCCTAGAGTTACTAATAATTGACTCCTCTATGTAGAAACTTAAAATCCTAGCATTTTTCTGTAATCTCCATGAGAGGGATTCATCTAGAAACCTCAAATTTCAACTCGTACAATCCGTATTTAATAATTATTTAGTGTTTTATTTAAAATTTAGACCTTATAAAAAGTATATAAAATTAATAACTGTTGTTTAGGTATTATTCAAAATTAATTTTAAAAAAAATCCCACTTCATCCAATCCCCAAACTGATACACTGTATATATTTTTGTTAAAACTTAAAACTTATTAATAAAACTTGTAAACTCTCGTACAATGGCACTCGCCCAACAACGTAATATTTCCTCCTGACGGCCCGTTGAAACCATTACCGGCGATAATAGAGGCATATTTCTTTTCGGAACGCACTTAACCTCAACATTCCGGAGATAATAAACACTCCATTTGATCGCCGTGATGGCGGGCGTTAATCACAAAACTATAACCATTACACGAGCTGCTCACCAAATGACTAACAATTTACCGTAATCTAAGACTAATTTTCCCGCTCAAATATTCGCTTAACCTCCACTAATGGCCCGAATACGTCTTCGCGACTCTGCACTCGTTAACCGGCGACGTCTTCATGGCGTTCGAAAATTTCGAGGGACGAGACGTTGCTGTTGTTGGTGTAAAAGGGAATTATGTAATATTTAATGTGTGTGTGTGTGGATGAGAGGAGAAAGAATGGAATTATCGCCATTCGGTGCAAGGAGGAAATCGCTTTATGCTTTTACCCTCATCACATTAACGTCGCATTACACGTTTTTTCTTTTTTTTTGCTGAAGTGTAGGAAAGCCTCTTATATATTTCTTTTTGGATATTTCACGTATTAACAGAAATATTACATTAGGCTACTGAATAAAAAAATAAGTAGAGTTGATACTCTAAACTTAATAAAAATTTAAAAACAAATGAGATATTTTGTTTTTGGTAATTCCTTTTCCTGCTGAGAAATATTTATTGTTTTTTTTTCAGCTTTACGACAGCTGTTGGGACTGTAATTATTGCCTTCACTTTTAAATCCTGAAGAGCTTCTCTATATTCTTATTCGAACTACATTTTCCACACTACTTTTAAATTTCTTTCTAAGAAAATTTCATGACTCCCTGCTGTGTATTAATTGTACGATATTCTAGACTTCAACAAACAAAACTTTTCCTCAATCTGATCTTATTACATTTAAATTCTTCTTCAGGGCTTACACTACATTTAATTCCTTCTAACCTGCCTACAATACCTTTAAATTCTTTCATGACTCTTTCCAGCATGTCTGCATTACCTGTAATTTATTTTAACACTCTTTATCTCTTATAGGAAATACACAATCATGACGAGCTTCTTTGAATATTTTTTTTACGCTGGCTATTGGAACCTCAGAAATCTTCTTCTTTATTTTTTACTGTATTCAAGGAACAAAAAGGCCTTTAATCCTAGATGCACAACTTTATTATTTTAGGTTAAGAATAATTATAAAGAGATCAGTGAATGGGGTTACTAAGAGGAATCACGAGCTGGAGCAGCGAAGTATTAAATTGGAGTCTTTGAAGCAAGAGATAGAGGATCGGGGAAGTTCTATGACTAATGGAGCTCCATTGGTGAAGATTAAGAAAGCCATAACACTAATCAAGGGCAAGATCATAAGATAGACATCAGGATTGGCGTTCTGCAGTATTTTCTGTTGCAATCGAACGTGTTATTCTCCCATACGTTTTCAAAATTAGAAAAAACCTTACCAGCATCCTTTCTAACCCTAGAACCATAAAGAAAAGTCTAATTAAGATCCTTTATGGTCTTACAACTCTTAATGCCCCTTTGCAATTTGTCATATTTTCAATTCTCCCTACAAAAAAATTTAATTTCTTTTAAGCCTAAGTTTGATAAATTTTCTTTGTTACCCTTAAACACTGTTTGTATTTTTCAACATCCAATCGACAAAGACTGAACATTTTCAATTCTCTCCTAATAGGTTCGTATCTGGAAAATTCCTTGTTCATGACTTCTCATAAGTTCACCAGAATATTTCATTCTGCCCAGGGTTTTCAATGTTTGATTCATTTACTTCTTGGCTTTTAAACTCTTTTCTAGTTTTATTTTTAGAATCTTTGAATGTCCTTTTGTAGTAAAATTCTAGTAGTCATTCTTCCATTTCCATTTTCAGTACTCATCCAATAAAAAAATTCTAAATTTAAAGTCTTTGTTCGTGTCTTCTCGTGACCTTTAAACTTTTTTCCAGTTAATTATTTCATTACCTTTTAGAAAAAAGAAAACACCGATGAAAATACTTCGCGACACTTAAACCTTTTCAATATTTTCAAAAATGTCCTCTTTATATGCTTTTCGCGATTTCAATTCTCCTTCAATCTTTGCAAATCTAGAAATATTTATTCCAGTCTTTTTGAATTTCGTAAAGTTCTTTACAATTGTCTCATTGTCATTAAAATTTCCCTAAGCTTAAAAAGTCTTTTATGATTCTCTTACTCTCCCTCAGACTTTTAATATCCTCTTAGGATTATCAATTCTTCCTTAGTTTTTCTTAAGGTCGAGAAGAGTTCAATTTATATATTTAGCAATCTATTAACTTTCTTCCTCTCCTTCTTTATCAAAATTTTACCTTTTCAAAATAAATCTTATCGGTTCAAAAGTGTCTCGTAGTCGTTTCGAATCCTGTAAAGTTAATTTCGGTATTTGTCGAAGATACTTTTAGGATAATCAAATATTCGTTTTTCAAGGTCTAGAAGAGTTAAATTTATATGTTTAATAAACTATTAACTGTCTCCCTCTCTTTCTATGCCAGATTTTTAGCTTTTAGCAAAAATCTATTAGTGACCCCTTTAGAATTTTTTGAAGCATCTTTTAAAGTTAATTTCGGTATTTGTTAAAGGCACTTTTATATATTTAGTAATTAGACAGTTTTAACATCTAGAAATATTCTATGTTAACTCCTTTAGAATTGTTAACGGTGGGAGCTTCTACTTCGTTATACATTATTCTTCACAAATAAATTTTTTTTCAACTTTATTTGTATAACACTGAATTTATTAAGTGACTATAGTTTCGACAATTTTAACTTGCCATTATTTCTAGTTTTCCTTTAAAATTATAAAATCAAGAGTTTCTTGTCTTTTCTTTCTACACTTCTTAATCTTATAACCCTTTCTGCATCTTTTAGAATCTGCTAAAATTATTCTCGAGGTCTTTTCGTAATAAATCCAGGACTTTTTTTGGTGACACTCTTTAAGGTCTGATTTCTCTGTATCTTTTAGAATATTCTAAAGTTATTCTCGAGGTCTTTTGGTAAAATACCTTCAGGAATTTGGATTTTTCTGACGTTCTCTACAGTCTGATTTATTTTCTTCGTGATTCCTAAAGACAATTTTTTGGTTTTTTAACATCTTGTAAAATTGTTTATGAGTCCCTTTGCAATATCTCAAAATTTCTACATCTTCTTCAAGCTTTCTAAAATTGAGAATGCTCTGATGGAACAATAAAACTATCTTTCTTTCTTCCTTCAATCCTCTTTTATTCCTATTTGTGACTCCTCTAAATCTCTTTTAAAATCAATAGATTCCTTCGTGATCCTACAACTCTGTTTCAACCTCTCTTTTTCTCTGTCAGTTTTTTAACATCTAAAAATATTCTATTAGTGACTCAAATCAAGAGATTTTTTAAATCTTTTTTTCTACCTTCCTAACCCTACAACCTTCTCTGTATCTTTTAAAATATGCTTGGACTTTTTAAGGTCTGATTCTTAAAAATTATTTGTTAGTTTTTTACCATCTCGTAAAATTATTTGGAAAAGTCTCTTTGCGACATCTGCAAAATCTTCCAATATCCTCAATTAAAATACTTCGTGGACGTAAAACTCCTTTTTGATACCTATTTGTCTCCTCCAACCTCTTTGAAAAATTGAGAGATGTTTGACTAGGTTCCTTTGTGACCCTACAACTCTTTTCCAGTCTTAAAGAATTTAGTAAGGTTTTTCTCGTTGCGAAGTTTTAAGAACTTTCTTTCAAAAAGACAGAATTTTGTTTGTGATGCTCTCTTTCAGCTGTTCAGCATTATTTTTACTGTCCTTATGCGATTCCTTTAGGGTCATAATTCCTTCATATTCTTTCAGAATCAAGAAAATTCTTCTTCGTATCCTTGTTGCCTATTACACAATTATTCTCAGTAGCTTTTCATGGATCTTAAGTTACCCCACAACCTTTAGGATGTTTTGATTTTAACAAGCTTTCTAAAATCGAATCAATTTCCTTTGTGGCTCATAAACTTTCTCCCAATCTTTCAACGTTTCAATTCTTTCCTAGTCTTTCAAAGTCGAGAAAGCTCTTATTCATATCCTTGGTGACCATTACATAATTATTTTCAGTATCCCTTCAACGATCTTAAGCTACATCATAACCTTCAAGATGTTTTAATTTTCCAAATCTTTCTAAAATCGAATTCATTTCCTTTGTGGCTCTTAAATTACATCCCAATTTTTTGGCGTAACCTAAAATCTTTTTCGATGTATCCTAAACTTTTTAAAGATTTTAAATTTTATCGGAGCATTTCAAAGTCTGTTTCTTAAAGTCACTATCGTGCAGGGTTTTTACTTCTTTAACTAGATTAAATTCAATTCAAGCTTTTCAGAGAGTGTTTAATTTTTTCGTGGTCCATTAAGACTGAACGGTAGTCTTTCCAAATCTAATGAATTCTATTTTGGCGCCCTCTTGAAACTTTTTTAATTCATCAAATTAAGAAAAATCTGATTAAGTTCTTTCTTCTCTCTACACAACTTCTCTGAGTCGTTTGAAAGAAAGTTTTTCTCTATGTATCTTAATGACTTCTCTAGAACTTCTCCCCAAGCTTTTTTAAATGAAGAGAAAACCCCTTCCTTTCTGATCTTTAAACTTTGTCACTATTGTGCAGAATGTTTATACCTCTAACTAAATTCAATTCAATTCAAGCTTTTAAAAGTCTCTTTAATTTTCTTCGTGACCCATTAAGCTCACGTTCAGTCTTTTAAAATCTGGTAATGTCTATTTTAGTGTCTTTTTGGAATTTTTTAATTCATCAAGTTAGGAAAAATGTGTTCTTTTTCACTATTCACAACTTCTCTGTGTCGTCTGAAATCTGTTTTTCTCAGTGTAGCATAACGACTCCTGTAAAACTTCTCCCCAAGCTTCTTAAAGGAAGAGAAAACCTATTTCTTCCTGATTAAACTTTCTCAAAGTCTGTCACTATCGTGTAGGATTCTTAGTTCTCTAACTAAATTCAATTCACATCCAGCTTTTCAAAGTCTGTTCAATTTTCTTCCTGACCCATAAAACTCGTGTTTTATTGTTCAGTCTTTACACATCTGATAAAGTCTAGTTTTGAAGTTTTTTTTAATTCATAAAATTAAGAAAAATCTAATTTAAGTCCCTTCTTCACTCTTCACAACTTCTCAGAGTCGTTTGAAATCTGGTAAAGTTCTTCTCTATGTGTCTTAACGATTCCTCTCGAACTTCTCCCCAAGCATTTTTTAAACGAAGAGAAAACCTCTCCCTTTCTGATCCTTAAACTTTCTCACAGTCTGTCACTATCGTGCAGGATTTTCAGTTCTCTTAAGCTCGATTTCAGACTTTTCACATCTCGTAATATCTACTTTGGTGTCTTCTTCAAGGTTTTTATTCATCAACATAATTTAATATAATTAAGAAAAAGCTGATTAAGTTCCTTCTTCACTCTGCGACTTTTCAAAATTTTTTTAAATCTAGTATTTTTCCCCATATATCTACAGAACTTCTTCCAAAGCTTCTAATTGTTTTCTCTACCTTTGTGATCCCTAAACTTTCTCATAGTTCATTACTAAATGGTGCAGTATTTTTAGTTCTTTAACCTTTTGAAAATATAGTGAAGTCTTTTAGAATCTTTGTAACCCTTCTAGAAGTTTTAATTTTAGTTCTTAAATCGTAATCAGTACCAACTTCTTATTATAAATAAAGGCTAATTATTTTACTACGTGATTCTATAATTATCTTGCAGTCCTTAAAATGAGTAAAGTTTTTTTCGGGGCCTCTTAGAATTTTACTTCTCACCAAAATTTTCACTTTAATTACTTTCTTTCGTGACCTTCTAACCATTTTGGGTACCTTTGTGTCTCTTCCAAGTCATATAAATATTCTTTATGAACCTTAAACTTCCAGTTCTTCAACATCTGCTAAAGCCTTTGTGACTTATTCTAAATTGTCAATCATACCAAAATACTTCAAAATCTATAAAAATCTATTTATTATATTTCGTGACAATCTCAATCAACTAAAATTGGTCATTTTCTTCTTGATATCTCTTTGCCAAAAGGTAATAAACATCTTCCTCAATCTATAATTCTACTCCAGTCTTCGTTTTCTTTGCGACTTTCATTTCACATCTTGTAAAGTCTATTTTGATGTCTTCGTCAAGAAAAATCTGATGAAGTTCCTTCCTCACTCTTCTTCTATATGTCTTTTCGAATCTGGCAAATTTTACTCTTCATAATTTAACGACTCCTCTAGAAATGCTTACCAATTTTTTTTCAACGTTTTCTCATCCTTCGCAATCTTATGCAGGATTTAGACTTCGATTTAGTAAAGTCTTTCAACATCATTAATTTTTAACGCTTTTAGACATTTCAATTTTTGTCCAGCCTTTTAAGAAATACTAAAGTCGTTTTTGATGCCTTTGCCGTTGGATTTTCACTTCTCACTAAACTTTCTTTGGTTTGACCCTCAAACTTTTTTGATTTTTCATTATCTGCTAATTTTTTTTTTGCGATAACTTTAGAATTTTCAATGCTCTCTGAACTTCAAAACCTAAAAACAGTCTATTTAATGTACTTTCTAAACTTATTTTTAACATCAAGACATCACCAGGTTGTCTTAATGTTAAGATCTTTTTTAGTTTAGTATTTCTGTGAGATTCCTCTACGATTTTTAATTCCCCCTCGGCTTAAGTATTTTTAGTGCTCCTTAGCTACTCCTTCAAGATTTTAACTTCTCCCCAAGGTTTTCAATATCTGCTAAATCTTTGTGATTTCTTCAGGATTTTCTAAGATCCTAAACTTTTCAAAAACTAGAAAAATCTGTTTATTATGTTTGGTCTTCTAAAACTGGTGATTTTCTTCTTGATATCTCTTTGCAAAAAGAGTGTTCCGGTGTACTTTTTCTTTGCGACTTTCAATCATTTCATATCTCGTAAATTTTGATGGAAAAATCTGATTAAGTTCCTTCTTCACTATAACTTCTTTAAGTATTTTGAAATGTGATAAAGTTTTTCTCTACCTAACTTACTGACTCATCTAGAACTAGTTTCCAAGCTTTTACTAATGTTTTCTCTTTAGTTCTCATAGTCTGTCACTATCTCATGCAAGTTTTTTAGTTTTCTAACTTTTTAAAATATAGTGAAGCCTTTTAAAAAGAGGTACCCCCTCTTTTTAAAATAAACTACCACATAGTAACCATCATTTTCGTTAAAGTCTTTTAGTATCTTTAATTTTGTAACACTTCGAAAATTTTCAATTTTGGCCCAGTCTTTTATAAGTTAGTTCTTTTCAGTGCGTCTTTGCGGTTAATGTACGATTTCTACTTCACACCAAACTTCTAAAGGTTTAATTACTTTCCTCCGAGATCCTCAAACATTTTTAGACTTTCATTATCTGATAAAAAGGTTTACGGTGTTTTTTTGCGATTATTTTAGGATGTCCAATGCTCCCTGAAGTTCAAAATCTAGAAAAGTCTATTTAATGTACATTGTAAACTCATTTTCTGGAACCTGGTGATATCTTAATATTAGTATCCTAAGTTTATTATTCTTTTGAGGCTGCTCTACGATTTTTAATTCTCCCTTGGCTTGAGTATTTATAGCGTCCCTTTGCGACTCCTCGAAGATTTTAACTTCTCAAAATTTTCAGTGTAATAAAATTTCTTTTTGAAAATTTTACATCTGTTATATAATAAATTTATTATTATTATTATGAACCTTTAACTCTCAGCCTTTGAACATCTGCTAAAGTCTTTGTGATTTCTTAAGGATTTTCAATAATTCAAAACTTTTCAAAATGTGTTGTATTTTGTGAAAATCTCAGTCTTCTAAAACTAGTGATTTTCTTCTTGAAATCTCTTTGAGAAAGGATAATAAAGAATTTCCCTAATCCAGTTTTCTTTTTGTTTGCAGAACTTTCAATTCTCGCAGCTTTTTAGAATCAAAAACATAAGTTACTTCGAAACGCTTCAATTCTCTCTAATCTTCCGTTATCTGGCAAAGTTTTTGAGAATCCTGTATAATTCATAAAGGCAAGAAAGGTTTGTTGAACTAAATTTTCTGTTAGTTTTCTAGAATCTATCAAAGCAGTTTTTATGTCTCTTTATGACTCCGGAAGGAATTTTGAATCATCTTCTAGCCTTTCATAATTTAGAAAACTCTGATTCTTATCCATTTTGACCATAAAAATCAAAAAGTTGTGAAGTCAACGAGTTTAAGTATAATTTCAAGATTGTGTAAGCTACCCCATAATATTGAGATTATTTTAGGTATAATCTCAAAATTATGGGGTAGCTTACATATCTTGAGATTATACTTAAACTCGTTGACTTCACAACTTTTTGATTTTAATGGACAAAATGTATATATTTTGAAAGGCTAGAAGATAATTCAAAATCCTTGAAGAGCCACTGAAAATAATTTAGAAGCGTCATTACTAAATTATTTTTAGTAGCTCTTCATGGATATAAAGCTACCCCTTAAACATAAACTCGTTGCCTTTACAACTTTTTGATTTTAAATTGCTTCCTAATACAAAAGCAAGGCTATTTTTGGCTACATCAAGTAAATAATATGGATCATTTCATGTTTTACATAATAGCTACAAAACTATCTCTTCATTAAATTACAGCTGAGATTGCTTTTTTATTATTTTAACCTATTGTAAACATCGTAAATTCTGTTGATGCGTTATTAAAGCATCCCTTTTTTTGAGGACTACCATTTCATCCCTTACAATAACGCCGATTCTGTCGTATTAATGACGTGCACTAATTAAGTGAAAACACGTTCTATTTTTACCACCCTGTTTTTAACACGCCCCGAGGGCTTTTATATGTGTTTGTGTGTGTGGCGCCTTTGAAAACTGTGATTTGTAAAATTATGGAGGCACGTGTATCGATTGCGGCCGCCCCCCGTCCTCCACCCTCCCCGGCCTCATCTCTTCTTCGTTTCCTTCTTCTTCCTCCTTCCGCTGAAAAGTGGAACTGTCCGAAGCGCGCCTTCCCCCCCCCCCAATCCGCGGACTTATTTTTCTTCTCTCTCCCACCCACCTCATCCGTAAATTAATGATAATTCTCATTTACATATTTATTGCCCTTTATATATATATATATATATATATATATATATATATATATATATATATACATATATATATATATATATATATATATATATATATATATACATTGTGTGGGATTAATAAGCCCACGCTACGTTTTCAGGGAGAGAAATGTTTTGTATGTGGTGGGTGTATGTTTATGTGTGCGAGAGGCGGCCCACTGAAAAATCAATTTTCAGCGGAATTCAGGACCGCATGAACTGCAAGGATGATGTCTGATACGATGTGTTTACATCGAATCCATTGGGATTTCATCAACACGTTCGCGCAGTTTTGCAATACAGGTGCTATTTTTTTAGCATAATCGATTTTATTCTTTGAAAAACTTTCTCCCCGCAAACTGAAATAATATCATAAGTTATTAATGAAAAAAAAAATTACTACAATCGTGTACGTAACGATTAAACATTATTTGTTTACTAGAATCTCCAGGTTTATTAAATTTTTATTTACGATTATTATACGAGGTTTGTTTTGAAAATAAGCTAATTGACAGAAAACTATCGAGTGTGGCAATAATTAACTTCGAAGATTTTTCACAGATTAAAACAAATTTTTCCTCATGTCGCTTAGTGTCCCTGCACTGTGGTCTTCGTGATCTTTTTGTGCGCTCATTGAATATTTAGGTTATCAAAAAAACGTAATTAAAAAGTCCATAGACTATTAAACAAATAATATCTTTAATAGCTTGATTAAAACGCTTAGACACCTTTCTTCACAATTTTATATGGTTAAGTTATTATCATCTTGACGTAACTCAATTAATCCAAATCTTTAACAGCGATAAAACATTGACCTGGTATCAAACATTCCTTTGAATATTCCTTGAATAATTTTCTCACTTAATTTTTATTAGAAACGTTATTAAAAAAAAACTGCTATTTGCCTATTAAGTCTTGACAATTCAGTTATTTACTAAACAAACCTTGTATAATTTATAGCAGTTTATTATTTTTTTTTCGAAATTTTATATTTGATTTACGTTTATCGCGTTCAGCAAACCGCCATCAAATGCACGGCGAACAATAACAAATTCTCAAAAATGGGAAACCGCCCCCCATGAATATAGAGCGGTATTAATGGGCGCCGGGAATCTCCCGGTTTGTACGTGTGAAAGTGCGAAAGCCGTGAACGACCCGTCGAACGATCTCTTTTTAGATTTTATTCATTGCGAATGATGCCGGATGGAGTGTGTTACGTCTACCATAAAATTAAATAATAAATGGTACATGTTTTTTTCTTCTTCTTCTTCGTCGTCGTCGTCGTCGACGACGTCCCTTTCTCTGTCGCCGAAAACCTTGCCGCAAAACCGGCTACAAAAGATTTTCCGCCCCATTAAACTTTTACATCATTATTATTATCATTATATATAAAAAAAAACGGGGGGAGAAACTTTATAGTGATGAAATCCGGACGCAGTTTTCTGTAATCTTGTGCGGCGTTGATGAAATTAAAATCAGATTGTAGATTTTATCGAATGTAATTTGGAATTAGATCAAAGATTGCTTTAATATACCAAACAAATCATACAGCGAGTTTATTAATTTTTCTATTTGTAATTTTAAAATGTTTATTTTTGCCGTTTCTATTTGTACTAGAAAATTGTGTTATATGTCCTAAATTAAACACCTGCCATCTATTATCTGACACCTATCAACATCAAACAAACATCTATCGTCTATTCTTTGTTATTTTATCATTATATCATCAGGTTTATATTTGATTCGCCCTCGTATCATCTGTCATTTCATTATATCCCATCCATAACCTCTCAATTGTCATATGTTATTTATCATCTGCCATATGTCAAAATAGAAACAAAATACCGAAGACAAAACACAGTACACTAAAGGAATAAATAAAAGATAGTAGATGATAGTAGACGATGGACAATATAAAATGCATTAACACAATAGGTAGACAACTGAAGACTGGTAATAATAATAAAGTACTAAAGTAATGATATAAAAAAAGGTACAAATATAAACGGAAGAAGTTTAAAAGGTAGAAGATCAAACATGAAACAAGATGCAGAAGACAGGAAACAAAGAACAGAAGACAAAACACATTATTTTTATTAACACCTTTCATCATCAGACATTAATTATCTATTATTAATGTCTTATCATTTGTTAAACGTCATCTAGTATCTATCATCTAACATCTGCCAAATATTATTTTTCATCTATAATTAAACATCTCTAGTATCTTTCATTTTTTCTTTTTCATCTGTCATCTTTATCATCTAGCCTCTATACAACAGTGCTTTATTTATGATCTATTATTTGTATTTATCATCTATCATCTAGTATTTAATAAATATCATGTAACATATATTACCTGTAATATGTAAAGGCTCAGAAACACCGAAGACAAAGCAGAGTAGACATAAAACCGAAACAAAAGAAAGAAATCAAAACACAGAAAATATGAAACGCCAGAAATAAAACCAAGAAACAGAAATACAAAGCAAAAGACAGGTGAGTAAAAACTGACAATAAATATCTAGCTTCTATCATCTAACATCTATCATTTAACATCCTATATATCCTTTATTTGCCATCATTACATTTATCATTTGACTACAGTTATATGTCATTTATTCATAACCTATTAGTCATCATCTATTATTTATTAACTTTCATATATCATTTGTTATCTGTAATATGTAAAGACACAAGCCTAAAACAAAACAATAAAAGAAACACATAGCTAAAGATTGACAATAGATAAGACAAAAAAGAAGAAGTATAAGAAGAAGATTAATCATAAAACAATAGGCGAAAGACAAACAAAAAACAAACGACAAAGTCAAAAGCGGAAGATAAGATAATCTATTAATTAACACCTCTCTTTATTAGACAGACAGCTATCATCTATTATTTGGTATTTGACCACTTATCACCCCGTCATATATTATTCATAATATAATATCTGCCATTTATTATTTTTTATTTGCCATCTGTAACTTGTAAGTTATTATTTTAATGTGACATCTATTATTTGACATCTGTCAAAATCAAAGAAGGCAAACAAGTCATGTTTTTGGATAAAGACAAAGCATATTATATAGAACACAAATTAAAAGAGAGAAAGAAGACAGAAACTTTAAAGTTTATTTACAAAAAAACGTAGGTAAAAGTTAAGATAAAAAAACAGAAAGATAGAAGACCTAAACAGAAGATTATTTACAAAACCAAAGAATACAAATGGAACACAAAAGATAAGAGGAAAAGAAAATGGAGAGAAGAAAAAAGATATAAGTAATAGATCATAGATTTTATAAAATATAAGCCCAGAAAAAAAGACAAAAACAGAAGACAAAAGACAAAATGCAGAAGACCGCTAACAGATAAAAGATGATTTGTCATGTCTTATCTATTATTTATTAACTGCTATATGACATCTGTCAAAACCAAAGACAATACACAGTAGACAAAAGATAACAAAAGACGATAGAAAAAGTAAAAGGACATCATATAACATTTAACTTTAAAAAAATAGACAGTAGACAAGAACTTTAGTAAAAGTAAAAGATGATATGAAAAGATAAAGCCAATAAACAAAACAAAAAACAGAAGAGAAAAGATAGAAGGTAGAAGATAAGAGAATCTATTATTTATCAACTGTCAAATCACATCTGTCAAAACCAAAGACACACAGTAGTCAAAACATAGAAAACAGATGACAACAGTCGATGGAAAAAGGCAAAAGGCATTATATCAAATACAAGACAGAAGACAAGAACTATACACGAAAGATTATGAATTCACAAAAAATGTAGGTAGAAAGTAGAAGAAGAAAGACATATGATAGAAGACATAAGCAAAAGATTATAAGAATAAAGGACAAATGATGGAACACGGGAGATAAAAGGAAAATATAAAGGCAAAAGAGGAAAGGTGGAAAGTAAAAGATGATAGATATCTATCTTTTATCAACTGTCATATGACAGACAAAACACAGTAGGCAAAATACAGAAGAAAAAATGACAAAACGACAATGGAAAAAGACAAAAGGTATTGTATAGGACACAAATTTAAAAAAAAGATAGAAGACAACAACTTTAGACAAAAGAATATCAATGCACAAAATAACGTAGTTAAAGGTAGAAAATAAAAGACAGTATGATAGAAGACCTAAGCAGAAGATACGATATAAAAGCAAAGTATAAAATATGGAACACGGAAGGTAAAATGAAAAAAAACAGACAGAGAAGAAAAGATGGAAAGTAAAAGATGATATAAAAAGATAAAGCCAGAGAACAAGGGAAATACAAGAGACAAAAGGTAGAAGACCGTCAACAGATAACAGATGATAATAAAAAGTAGAAGGTAGTATACAGGCAATAAATAATAGATAATATCAAACCACAAAAGTTATTAGATGAGCATTTTTAATAGATAAAAATTTAAAAAAATAAAAAAGAAACTACCTACTATTGAAGGATCCAGGTTGCTTCTGTAGCTGAAGGTTTAATTATAGTTTATTGTTTATTAGGAGGTTTTTATTTCAGTGTCCGTAGTGTTCCTGCAGCTCGTTGTATTTTCTAATAGTGTCTGTTGTTAGTGTTTGTGAGTATTGCTTAGTTGTGAATTTTTCTGTTCGCAGGTTTGACTTCCTTCTTGTTTTCTAGTTATTTTGTAATAAAAAGATAGACGAAAATACAAAATAGAAGCAAAAAACAACAAAAAAGTTGAAAAGATAATGAATAGAAAACAGGCAAACGACGAGAAATCAAAAATTCACAGAAAAAACAAAGAAAAATCAAAATAGATAGAAGATTGAGACAAAAGGGAGAAAATAAAAGGGAGGGATGAAAGACAAAAGAATACAAGACGGATGAGAAAGAAAACAGTAACAGAAATAAAAGGCAAAATACAACAGCTGGATAACTAGGGAGAAATAGATGTTAAAAAAGGAGAAGAATAGAAAAGATAGAAAATATTAGCAAAGACAAAAAACGATATATAGAAAATACAATCAAAGGTCAAATCATAAAAGATGAAAAACAGAAAATGAAGTATAGAAGATAATATCAGAGCTCAAAATCCAAAAAAATAAAATGCAGAAGACTAAATCAGAGGTAAAAACACAAAAGATAAAAAGTAAAAGGCAAAAAACAGAAAACACGGAATAGAAGACTAAATCAAAGATCAAAATACAAAAGATAGAGAGCAAAAGATGGAAAACAGAAGTCGAAAGGAAAAGGACATTAAACAGAGAAATTAAAAGATTATACAAAAGGAAAAGATACAAAGAGACATACCATAGACAAAATTACAGAAAACATGGGATATAAGGTATAATAGGGAAAGATGGATAAGCCATCATGTCATCTAATATCTGGCATATATCATCTGCTATCTATCAGGTTTCATCCATAATATCTTTTATCTATAATATTAATCTTTATCATCTAACTTCTATCATATGTCGTTTATTTGTAATTTATTACATATTTTTATCATTCATCTCCGATCTATTATTTAATAACTGTCATATATCATGTATTATCGGTAATATGTAAAGATACAGACACTCCGAAAACAAAAACACAGTGGACACAAAGCAAAAACAAAAGATGGAAGATAAAAGGTGATGGATAATAGATAATAGACAGAAAATATAAAATGCCCGAAATTAAATCAGGAAACGGATATATAAAGCAAAAGGCATATTAGAAAAGTCTGACAATAAATATCTAGCATCTATCATCTAACACCTGTCATTTAACATCTATCATTTAACATCCTATATATCTTTTATCCACCGTCATTACATTTATCATCAGACAACAGTTATATGTCAGTTATTTCTAATTATTACTATTTTCATATATTACCAATCATCTATTATTTATCAGCTGTCATATATCATTTGCTATCTGTAATATGTAAAGACATAGAATCCACGAAGATAAAACGCAATTGACTTAAAACAGAAATGAAAGGTAAAAAACAATAGACAATGGACAAGAGATAAAAGAGAGAAATAAAAACGCTTCAAATAAAACATGTAGTATCTATGAACTAATATCTGCGACGTGTCATTTCTCATTTACCAATTATATCATTTATCTATCATATTTATGTTTATCATTTAACTTCTATTATATGCCATTTATTTGTAATCTATTACTTTTTACCTATCACCTATTATTTAATCTCATATAACAGTTAAACCTTATGACAGTTGACAGTTGGTAGTAAATACTTGACAGTAGACCTTTTTCAAATTAATTGTTGACAGTTGATAGATGACTTTCGATAATTGGTAGGTTTTTTTGTTGAAAATTTTTGGTGAGAATAAACAGTTTACAATAGATAATAGTTTACATTTAACAAATGACAGATGACTGTTAACAGTTGACAGCGGTAAGTAGTCACCAATTAACAAATAACAGTTGACACTTAGTAGTAAATAGTTAACAGTAGACAATTTGAAATGAATGATTGACACTTGATAGTAGAGTGTCGTCATTTGTTAGTTTTTTTGTTTTACAATTTATAATCTCATTAATCAACTGATAACTTAGTTGACATTTAACCAATAGCAGATGACAGTTGACAGTTAGCAGTAGGTAGTTGACAATAGACAGTTTGAAATTAATTATTAGCCGTTAACAGTTAACCTTCGTTGCAAATTTATAATGACAGTGAATAGTAAATAGCTTTTAATTGAAATTTATCAAGTGACACATAATAGCTGTCAGTTAGCAGTAGACATTTGACAATTAACAGGTGACAGTTTACATTTTTTTATTGAAAATTTATAGTGACAGTGTATTTTCATTTAAAGTTCCTGATTCAAGATGTATCACAAAGTGATGGCTTCAAGCATAAAACATATTATAGTGACAGTGAATTAATAGCTAATAGTTGAAATTTAACAAATGACTGATGCCAGTTGACAGTTAGTAGTAGGTAGCTAGCAATTACTAGATGATAGTTGATAGTTTATAGTCAATATTTTATTTGTCAATTAATTGATGCCAGTTGACAATTGATAGTAAATACTTGATTGGCAGGCATTTTAATTGGAAATTCAAAATGATAATGAACGGTTAATAGTTAATGGTTTACTTTTAACAAATGATAGATGACTATTGACAAATAGTAGCAGGTTTTGGCATTTACAGTTGACAGTAAACAGTCTCAAATCAATTGTTGATTGTTGAATGTCGACAAATGGAAGCTTTTTTTTAATTGAGAGTTTATCAGGACAGTAAACAGTTAATAATTAACAGTTGACATTTAACAAATGACAGATGACAGTTGACAGTTGAAAATGTGCAATAGGTAGTTGACAATTAACAGATAACAGTTGACAGTAAAAAGACAAATAATTTGTCAATACAGAAGTTGCAATAATTAGTAAAAACACGAAAATATTTCGTAAAATCTACAACAAATGAGTCTTATTAAGACTACAAGAACAAACCACTTTTGAAACAACTATTTCTTTCTTTCTGAGTCTTAATAAGACTGATTTGTTGTAGATAATATACGAAATATTTTCGTGTTTTTTCTAATTATTAGTTAATTTTCTACAACGTAAAGGACTTATATATTTTAGAAGTTGCAAATTTAATTTCTTCAAAATCGTGTTTTAAGTGACGCCAATTTGTTTTTAGTTAAGATATGGTATTATATTTATGAAATATTAAAAATTCATCATTGTCGAGTTGATTTATTAATTTTGTAACCAATTCCTACAAGGGTTCGTTTTTGAGAATTTTTTAAAACAGGAGTTGAAAATTTAATTCCTCCAAAATCGTGTTTTAAGTGACACCATTTTGTTTTCCATAAAGATACGCTAGTTTGTTTATGGAATATTAAAAATACATCATTTTTGAGTGGACTTCGAAATTTTGGAATCAATTCCTGCAAGAGTTCGTTCTTTTAGAATTTCTTAAAACAGAAGTTGCAAATATAATATCTTTAAAATTGTGTCTTCACTGACGCCATTTTGTTTTTAGTAAAGATACGCTATTCTATTTATGACATATTAAAAGACAATCATTTTTGAGTTGAGCTTGTAATGTTGAAAGCAATTTCTGCAATTGTTAGTTTTTTTTACAATTTTTCAAAACAGAAGTTGCAAATTTAATTTCTTTTAAATCGTATTTTAAGTGAAGCCATTTTGTTTTTAGTAAAGATACGCTATTCTATTTATGGAATAAATAAAAATTTATCATTTTCGAGTTGATTTAGCAATTTTTAAACGAATTTCTGGAGTTGTTACTTATTTTTTTAGGAATTTTAAAAAAGATGTGGCAAATTTAATATCTTTAAATTCGTGTTTTCGGTGACGCCATTTTGTTTTTACTAAAGATACGCTATTCTATTTACGGAATATTAAAAATACATTAGTTTTGAGTTAAATTAGTAATTTTTTAACGATTTCCTGCAGTGGTTGTTTTTTTTTTGGGATTTTTTAAAAATGAAGTTGCAAATTTAATTTCTTCAAATACGTGTTTTAAATGACGTCATTTTGTTTATAGTAAAGATACGCTATTCTATTTATAGAATATTAAAAATACATCATTTTTGAGTTGATTTAGCAATTTCTGAACCAATTTCTGCAGTGATTAGGTTTTTTAGGATTTTGTTGAAGTTGCAAATTTTATTTCTTTAAATTCGTGTTTTTAGTAACGCCATTTTGTTTTTAGTAAAGATACGCTATTCTATTTATGGAATATTAAATATACATCATTTTTGACTGGATTTGGTAATTTTGGAACCAATTCCTGCAAGGGTTCGTTTTTTCTCTAGTATTTTTCAAAACATTGCAATTTTAATTTCTTCAAAAATTCTGGTTTTAAGTGACGCCATTTTGTTTTCAGTAAAGACAAGATATTCTATTTTTGGAATATTAAAAATACATCATTTTTGAGTTGATTCAGGAATTTTTAAACCAATTTCTACAGTGGTTAGTTTTTTATTAGAATTTTTTAAAGCAAAAGTTGCAAATTGAATTTCCTCAAATTCGTATTTTAACTGACGCCATTTCATTTTTAGTGAAGATACGCTATTTATGGAATTTTAAAAATACATCATATTTCAGTCGATTTAGCAATTTTGGAACCAATTCCTGCAGTGGTTAGTTTTTTTTTTTTTTAATATTTTAAAACATAAGTTGCAAATTGAATTTCTTCAAATTCGTGTTTTAAGTGACGCCATTTTATTTTTAGTAAATATACGCTATTCTATTTATGGAATATTAAAAATACATCATTTTTGAGTTTAATTAGCATTTTTTGAACCAATTCCTGTAAAGCTAGTTTTTTTAGAATTTTCAAATAAGAAGTTGCAAAATTATTTTCTTCAAAATCGTATTTGAAGTGACGCAATTTTGTTTTTAGTAAAGGTACGTTATTCTATTTATGAAATATTAAAAATACATCATTTTTCAGTTGATTTAGCAATTTTGGAACCTATTCCTGCAGTGGTTAGTTTTTTTAGGATTTTTCAAAATACAAGCTACATATTTAATTTCTTCAAAAACGTGTTATTAGTGACGCCATTTTGTTTTTAGTAAAGATACACTATTAATTCTATGAAATATTAAAAATACATAATTTTTGAGTTAAATTAGAAATTTTAGAACGAATTCCTGCAGTGGTTAGTGTTTTAGAATTTTTCAAAAAAGAAGTTGCAAATTTATTTACTTCAAAATCATGTTTTCAGGGACGCCATTTTGTTTTTAGTAAAGATACACTATTAATTATATGAAATATTAAAAATACATAATTTTTGATTTAACCTAGCAATTTTGGAATGAATTCCTGCATGGTTAGTGTTTTAGAGTTTTCCAAAAATGAAGTTGCAAATTTAATTTCTTCAAATACGTGTTTTAAATGACGCCATTTTTTTTAGCAAAGATATTCTCTTGTATTTATGTAATATTAATAATACATCATTTTTGAGTTGAATTAGCAATTTTAGAACTAATTCCTATAGTGGTTAATTTTTTTTAATTTTTAAAAAAGAAGTTGCAAATTTAATTTCTTCAAAATGGTGTTTTACGTGACGCGATTTTAATTTTAGTAAAAATACGCTATTCTTTTTATGGAATATTAAAAAAAACATCACTTTTGAGTTGATTTGGAACCAATTCCTGCAGTGGTTAGTTTTTCTAGAATTTTCAAAACAGAAGTTGCAAATTTAATTACGTCAAAGTCGTGTTTTAAGTGGCGCCATTTTGTTTTTAGTAAATATATGCTATTATATTATATAAAATATTAAAAATACATCATTTTTGAGTTGAATTAGCAATTTTTGAACGAATTCCTGAAGTGGTTATTAGTTTAGAATTTTTCAAAACCAAAGTTGCAAATTTAATTTCTTCATATTAGTGTTTCAGTGACGCCATGTTGTTTTTAGTAAAGATACGCTATTCAATTTATGTAATATTAAAAATACATCATTTTTGAGTTGATTAAGTAATTTTGGAATATAGTCCTGCAAGGGTCCGTTTAAAAAAAAATTTAAACAGAAGTTGCAAATTTAATTTCTTCAAAATCGTGTTTTAAGTGACGCCATTTTATTTTTAGTAAAGATACGGTATTCTATTTAAGCAATATTAAAAATTCATAATTTTTTAGCTGAAGTAGCATTTTTTGAACCAATTCCTGTAGTAGTTGCAAATTTATTTTCTTGAAAATCGCGTTTA
This sequence comes from Ontholestes murinus, assembly GCA_963969525.1. Classification (NCBI taxonomy): domain Eukaryota; kingdom Metazoa; phylum Arthropoda; class Insecta; order Coleoptera; family Staphylinidae; genus Ontholestes; species Ontholestes murinus. Next base: position 74,686,975 of record OZ018390.1, on the reverse strand, counting down.
CAGGAACGCCATTTTGTTTTCAGTGCAGTTACACTATCCTATTTATGGAATATTAAAAATACATCATTTTTGAGTTGAATTAGTAATTTTAGAACAAATTCCTCTAGTGGTTCGTTTTTTTAGAATTTTTCAAAACTGAAATTACAAATTTAATTTCTTCAAACTCATGTTATAAATGACGCCATTTTGTTTTTAGTAAAGATACGCTATTGTATTTATGTAATATTTATAATACATCATTTTTGAGTTGAACTAGTAATTTTAGAACTAATTCCTATGGTTGTTATTTCTTTTTAATTTTCAGAAAAGAAGTTGCAAATTTAATTTCTTCAAAATGGTGTTTTAAGTGACACCATTTTGTTTTTAGTAAAGATACGCTATTCTATTTATTGAATATTAAAAATACATCATTTTTGAGTTGATTTAGCAATGTTGGAGCCAATTCCTGCAGTGATTAGTTTTTTAGAATTTTTTTAAACAGAAGTTGCAAATATAATTTCTTTAAAATTGTGTTCTCACTGACGCCATTTTGTTTTTAGTAAAGATACGCTATTCTATTTATAAAATATTAAAAATACATCATTTTTGAGTTTAATTAGCAATTTTAGAACAAATTCCTACAGTGGTTCGTTTTTTTTTAGAATTTTTCAAAACAGAAGTTGCAAATTTAATTTCTTCAAAATCGTGTTTCAAGTGAAGCCATTTCGTTTTTAGTAAAGATACGCTATTCTATTTATGGAATAAATAAAAATATATCATTTCTGAGTTGATTTGGGAATTTTTAAACGAATTTCTGCAGTGGTTACTTCTTTTTAGGAATTTTAAAAAAAGATGTAGCAAATTTAATTTCTTTAAATTCGTGTTTTCAGTGACGCCATTTTGTTTTTACTAAAGATACGCTATTCTATTTATGGAATATTAAAAATACATCACTTTTGAGTTGATTTAGCAATTTTAGAACAAATTCCTGTAGTGGGTCGTTTTTTTTACAATTTTTCAAAACAGAAGTTGCAAATTTAATTTCTTCAAAATCGTGTTTCAAGTGAAGCCATTTCGTTTTTAGTAAAGATACGCTATTCTATTTATGGAATAAATAAAAATATATCATTTCTGAGTTGATTTGGGAATTTTTAAACGAATTTCTGCGTGGTTACTTTTTTCTAGGAATTTTAAAAAAAGATGTAGCAAATTTAATTTCTTTAAATTCGTGTTTTCGGTGACGCCATTTTGTTTTTACTAAAGATACGCTATTCTATTAATGGAATATTAAAAATACATCACTTTTGAGTTGATTTAGCAATTTTAGAACAAATTCCTGTAGTGGGTCGTTTTTTTTTACAATTTTTCAAAACAGAAGTTGCAAATTTAATTTCTTCAAAATCGTGTTTTAAGTGAAGCTATTTCGTTTTTAGTAAAGATACGCTATTCTATTTATGGAATAAATAAAAATATATCATTTTGGAGTTGATTTAGCAATTTTTAAACGAATTTCTGCAGTGGTTACTTTTTTTTAGGAATTAAAAAAAAAGATGTAGCAAATTTAATTTCTTTAAATTCGTGTTTTCGGTGACGCCATTTTGTTTTTACTAAAGATACGCTATTCTATTTATCGAATATTAAAAATACATCACTTTTGAGTTGATTTAGCAATTTTTGAACCAATTCCTGTAGTGGTTAGTTTTTTTTTATAATTTTTCAAAACAGAAGTTACAAATTTAATTTCTTCAAAGTGACGCCATTTTGTTTTTAGTAAATATACGCTATTCCATCTATAGAATATTAAAAATACATCATTTTTGAGTTGAACTAGTAATTTTTAAAGCAATTCCTGCAAAGGTTAGTTTTTTTTAGAGTTTTCAAATAAGAAGTTGCAAATTTATTTTCTTCAAAATCGTGTTTTAAGTGACGCCATTTTGTTTTTAGTAAAGATACGCAATTCTAATTGTGGAATATTAAAAATACATAACTTTTGAGTTAATTTAGCAGTTTTAGAACCAATTCCTGCAGTGGTTATAGTGTTTTAGAATTCTTCAAAACAGAAGTTGCAAATTTAATTTCTTTAAAATCGGTTTTTCAGTGATGCCATTTTATTTTTAGCAAAGAGACGCTATTCTATTTATGGAATATTACAAATACATAATTTTTGAGTTAATCTAGCAATTTTGGCACCAATTCCTGCAGTGGTTAGTTTTTTTAGTATTTTTCAAAACAGAAGTTGCAAATTGAATTTATTCAAAATCGTGTTTAAACGGACGCCATTTTGTTTTATTGTAAGGATACGCTATTCTATTTATGGAATATTAAAAATACATCATTTTTAAGTTGAATTAGCAGTTTTTTAACCAATTCCTGTAGTGGTTAGTTTTTTTTAGAATTTTTCAAAAAAGAAATTGCAAATTTAATTTCTTCAAATTCGTATTTTAAGTGACGCCATTTTGCTTTTAGTACAGATAAGCTATCTTCTTTATGGAATATTAAAAATGCATCATTTTTGAGTTAAATTAGCAATTTTGGAACGAATTCCTGCGGTGGTTAGTTTTTTAGAAATTTTTAAAATAGAAGTTGCAAATTTAATTTTTTTTAAATACGCGTTTTAAGTGACGCCATTTTGTTTTTAGTAAAGATAAGCTATTCTATTTACGGAATATTAAAAATACATCATTTCTGAGTTGAATTAGCAAGTTTTTAACCAACTCATGCAGTGATTAGTTTCTTTAGAGTTTTTCAAAAGAGAAGTTGCAAGTTTAATTTCTTCAAATTCGTGTTTTCAGTGACGCCATTTTGTTTTTAATAAAGATACCCTATTCTATTTATTGAATATTAAAAATACATCATTTTTGAGTTAATTTAGCAATTTTGGAACCAATTTCTGCAGTGGTTAGTTTTTTAGAATTTTTTAAAACAGAAGTTACAAATTATTTAATTTCTTCAAAATCGTGTTTTCAGTGACGCCATTTTGTATTAAGTAAAGATACGCTATTCTATTTCCAAAACATTAAAAATACATCATTTTTGAGTTGAATTAGCAATTTTGGAACGAATTCCTGCAATTGTCATTTTTCAGAATTTTTCAAAAATTAGGTTGCAAATTAAATTTCTTCAAATTCGTGTTATAAGTCACGCTATTTTATTTTTAGTAAAGATACGCTATTCTATTTATGGAATATTAAAAATATATCATTTTTGTGTTGAAATAGCAATTTCTAAGCCAATTTCTGCAGTGGTTGGTTTTTTTAGGATTTTTAAAACAAAAATTGCAAATTTAATTTCTTTAACTACGTGTTTTCAGTGACGCCATTTTGTTTTTAGTAAAGATATGCTATTCTATTTATGGGATATTAAAAATACATACAAATAGCAATTTTGGAACCAATTCCTGCAGTGGTTAGGTTTAAAGAAGCAAATTTAATTTCTTAAGCATTTCTTAAGCACAGGAAATGAAATTCAAAGAAAAACAAATAACAGAAGATAGAAAATAGGAGACGTAAAAGAATTTTGTTATGTTAATGCAAAAACGTCGCTAATTGTGACGAGGTCACTCATTTATCTGTATAAAAACATAAATAAATCGGTGACCTCGCTATAAATAGCGTAATTTTTGCATTAAGATATATTTAATTTTATTTTAGTATTAGAGCATCTATATTTTCTTGTTTGTGTTGAACTTACACGGAGCCAATCTTACATGACCTCACGTTGATAACCTAATTAAATTTTCTATTTTTTTAACGTAGATCAATTAAGGGCAATTTTATAACAAGGTAATGCGTGACCTTCTCATGAATTATGTCGTTTTCTTATCGTTAAGATGAAATTTATCATTCCTATTTGTATTGGAAGTAAAATGATCTTATTTTAGTAGTAAAATAAAATGAATATATTGGAATTATAAAATGTATGTTTTATTTGAGATCAATTTAGAATAATAAATCAATCACATCATATCTTAATGCGAGAAATGGCGATGGCACTCATTTATTTGTATAAAAACATAAATAAATGAGTGACCTCATCAAAAATATCGTTGTTTTTGCATTTTACTATTAGAGCATCTATATTTGAGTTTGAATAATGCGAATGTTTAAAACACGCAGTCGGTGGAGTGCCTGAAAAATATTACACCTGTTCACCGTCTCATTCGGGGAATGTGAATACCGATCTTAGGCAATTTCCAAGGCGCATATTTCTCACTATTAGGAGCCGCCGGAATTTGTAAGTGACAAGGCGGTCGGCCGAAGGCATATTTCACTCATGCCGACAACATTTATTTGAATTAAGGAATCCCGCGTATGGCTTTGGCGTAAACACGAAGTTAATTTAATTTTTTCTTTCATATACATATACATTAATAAAATTTTACGTGGGAAAATCTTTTTCTCGTAAAAATCGCGAGAGATGGAGAGAGGACCGCGCGCAAAATATATTCCGCAAATTAATATTTATAAATTCAAAAAAATTATAAACGAGGAGCGCGCACTCGGCGGGAGTGCCATGCAAATGCTAAATTGAATTATTTATGAAAAGATGTAAGCATTATTCTTTTCCCGGGGATCCCTTTCAATTAAAAGTAAAAAAAAAAACGAGGACCTCTCCACTGCAATCTCCAGCACCTTTTCTTCATTCGGGTTAATTACGCCGGCATGGATTTGACAATGTAATTGCATAAATACATTTTTTAAAATAGACCCTTTCGAATAGTCTATTGAGTAATAACATTGTGCAGTGAAAAGGAGCTCCTTTTCGGAAAAGCGCCTCCACCTTTAGAATGCGAGATGAAAACTGCAGTCACGTCTGGTGGAAATAAAGTGATATAAGAGGGAATACGTATTGGTAGTAGCGATCGACAAAGGGAACGAACGCCAGAAATCAATGGATACATTACGTACATAAGCAATTCGTGCATGGAACGTAATTCGGCCAATGCCTATGAATAAATCTCGCATCCGTAAAATCAGTCAGTACTCGGATTTCGTCGTGATTTTTTGACGCAAGGGCCCTTAATAAATATATCTCGACGTATATATATTTTTTTTTTATTGGGCCCTTTCCGGCCAAAATGTGGGGTGCGGCGGTGGTGGTGGTGGTGGTGATTCGAAGGGAGCGTTTTATGTAAGTGCACTTTGCCGTGAAAAGGGAATAAAATCTAAGGAGGAGAAACATTGACCGCATCCGGGAAAATTCCCTTCCCTTTAACTAACGGCGTTATGTTACAAATACACGGCATTTCCCATCATGCCCTTTTATGTTCTTGGTGTTTTCCCCTCGTGTATATCACGATATTAATTAATATTACCGCCAGTTTTCCCTTTTAGTCTTATTTTTAATTCAAATACGAATAACTAATTAATTAATTCTCTACAACGACCTAAGAACTTTAATACATTTTATTATTTAATATTTCTGAATCATTGACGATTTTCAATAAAATAATGCGTGACCTCATGTCGTCAAAATAATTACGAAATAAAATAACTTCTTCTAGACTATCCAAATACAATATTGCAGTCATTTAATGCATGACCTTATGCTATGAACGTAGTTATAAAAACTATACAACTTTTATTAGTTGTCATATAAAGTCCAAAATCTTTGTTTCAGAAAGAAAATGAGTGACCTTACGTTACTAATATGTTGTTAAATAATTAAAAATATTCTAACATGAAAATAATCTTAATTGTTTGCCTTGAATGGCCCAACTTTCGATTTTAATTTTGTAAAGTGATTTAGTATCCTTTTTTCCATCTTAGTTTTCAACTAATAAATTATTAATCACAATAGAATTAATAAGCATAAGGTTAGATAGAATACAAAATGCAATAATATGTAAATGTATGAAGGGTGGGTAATTAATACCCACCCTCCAACATTTACATATTGCTTCACTTTGTATTTTTAGTTTCTAAAAACAAAATCAACTTAAGTTACTGGTGACAACGTTCAAGGATTATAATATAACTAAATATAATTAAAAATAATTAAAATTTGGTAAGAAAAAACAAGTGAATACTTTCAGAAAAAGAAAACAATTGAATTTTGTAAAAACAGCTGTAAGTCTTTTACGATGACATTTTCAAACTTGCTTAATAAAAACAGTAAAACAGTTAAAATTTGCTTAAATATAAAACAAAAATTAATCAAACATTTCTTATAACTATGAAAAAATTCTCAAGTGTAGTAGTTGAAATTGCAAAAAAGTAATTGAACATTTGTTACAAAATTTAACAGATGACAGTTGACATGTGTTAGTTGGCAAATGACAGGTGGTAGATGGCAATTAAAATATGACAGATGAAAGTTGAAAGTTCACACAGATGACAGATTAAATTTACTAACCTAAAAAACTGTCTAAAGTGATAATTTTCTTAAAAGTCGTTGAAATATTACCAAGAACAAAAAATTTGTATGAAAGAATGCTATTTACTAAAAAAAAAATGGTACAAATAGTTGAATTTGCAAAAAAATAATTGGATATTTGTTATAAAATTCCACAGATGACAGTTGACTGATAACAGTTGGCAGCTGACAGAAGATAGTTGGCATATGGCAGTTGAAAAATGACAAATGGCAGATGAAAGTGGACATTTGATACATGAAAAATGACAGGTACCATTTTTAAATTTAAAATTGTCTGAAAGAATACTATACTTGGTACAAATAGTTGAAATTGCAAAAAAAAACAATTGAATATTTGCTATAAAATTCGACAGATGACAGTTGACAGGTGGCAGTTGACAGATGACAGTTGGCAGATGCAATTAAAACATGACAAATGACCGATTAATGTTGACAGTTGACACAAGACAGATGACAGGTGACAGATTTAAATGTATTAACCTGAAAATACGTACTAAAATAATAATTTTCTTAAAATTCGTTAAAATATTACTAAGAATAAAAAAATTGTCTGAAAGAAAATAACAAAATAGGTACACATAGTTGAAATTGCACAAAAAAGCAATTAAACAAAACAAAATTTGAGAGATGACAGTTAACAGTCGACAGATGACAGTTGGTAAATCACAGGTGCCATATGGCAGTTGAAAGATGACAGATGGGAGATGAAAGTTGACAGTTGGTCACAGTTTTAAATTTACTAACCTAAAAAACTGTCTAAGATGATAATTTTCTTAAAAGTTGTTGCAATATTGCCTAGAAGGAAAACAGTCTGAAAGAACGCTCCTTACTAAAAAAATAGATACAATTAGTTGAAATAGCAAAAAACAATTGAACATTTCTTACAAAATTTGACAAATGACATTTGACAGATGACAATTACAGGTGACAGTTGACAGATGACAATTGATAGATGGCATCTTCCTCCTGTCATCTGCTAAGGTGGAAGATGGCAATTGAAACATGCCAGTTGACAGATGAATGTTAAGTTGATTGATAACAGTTGGCAGATGACAGGTGGCAAATGACAGTTGCAACTTGACAGATGAAAGTTAACAGTTGACACATGACAGATGACAGGTGACAGTTCTAAATTTACTTTACCTAAAAAACTGTTTAAAATGATAAATTTCTTAAAAATCTAAAATATTACAAACAAACAAAAAAATTGCCTGAAATAATGTTATTTACTAAAAAAAAAAAACAATTAACCATTTGTTACAAAATTTGATAGATGACAGTTGGCAAATGATAGGTGGCAGGTGGCAGTTGAAAGATAACAGTTGACAGATAAAAGTTGACAGTTGACAGGTGACATTTTAAAATTTACTAACCTAAAAAAACCGTCAAAAATGATATTTTTTTTAAATGTTCTTGAAATATTACCAAGAACAAAATTAGTCTGAAAGAATGCTATTTACTAAAAAAAATAGGTACAAATAGTTGAAATTTCAAACATAAAAACAATTGAACATTTGTTACAAAATTTAACAGATGACACTTGACAGTTTGCAGATGACAGGTAGCAGAGGACAGTTGAAACGTGACAGATGACATATGAAAGTTAACAGTTAACAGTTGACACATGACAGATGACAGGTGACAATTTTAAATTTACTAACCTAAAAAAACTCTCTGTACTGATAATTTTCTTAAAAGTCGTTGAAATATTACCATGAATAAAAAATGTGTCTGAAAGAATGCTATTTGCCAAAAAAAAAGTAGGTACAAATAGTTGAAATTGCAAAAAAGAAAACAATTGAACATTTGTTACAAAATTTGACAGATGCCAGTTAACAGTTTATAGGTGACAGTTGGCAAATGACAGGTGGCAGATAACAGTTGAAACATGACAGATGACAGTTTTAAATTCCCTAACCTGAAAAACCTGTCTAAAATGATAATTTTTCTAAAAGTCATTGAAATATTACCAAGAACAAAAAATTTGCCTGAAAGAATCCTATTTACTAAAAAAATAATAGGTACAAATAGTTGAAACCGCAAAAAAACAATTGAACATTTATTACAAAAATTAATTGCAAAAAAACAATTCATTCATCATTACAAAATTTGAGAGATAATAGTTGGCAAATGATACGTGGCAGATGGTAGTTGAAACATGATAGATGACAATTGACACATGACAGATGACAAGTACAGTTTTAAAGTTTACTAACATAAAAAACTGTCTAAAATAATCATTTTCTTGAAAATCGTAAAATATTACATTGAACAAAAATGTTTCTAAAAGAATATTATTTACTATACAAAATAGATACAAACAGTTGAAATTGCAAAAGAACAATTGAACAATTTTTACAAAATTTGACAAATGACAGGTGACAGATGACAATTACAGGTGACAGTTGACAGATGACAATTGAAGATGGCATCTTCCACCTGTCATCTGCTAAGGTGAAAGATGGCAATTGAATCATGCCAGTTGACAGATGAATGTTAACAGTTGCCACATGACAGATGACAAGTGACAGTTTTAAATTTACTAACCTAAAAAAGTCTGTATAAAACCATAATTTTCTTAAAAGTGGTTGAAATATTACCAATAACAAAGAAATAGTCTGAAATAATGCTATTGACTAAAAAAATATGGGTATAAAAAGTTGAAATTGTAAAAAAATCAATTGAATATTTTGTATAAAATTTGAGAGATGATAGTAGACAAATGGCAGTTGAAATATGATAGATGACAGATACAAATTGATATTTGATACATGATTAATGACAAGTGACAGATATAAATTTACTAACCTAGAAAAACTCGATGAAGCGATAATTTTCTTAAAAGTCGTTGAAATATTACCAAGAACAAACAATTAGTCCGAAAGAACGCAATTTACAAAAAAGTAGGTAAAAATAGTTAAAATTGTAAGAAAAACAATTGAACATTTGTTAGAAAATTTGACAGATGATAGTTGACAGTTGACAGATGATAGTTGACATTTGACAGTTGACAGATGACAGTTTTCTTAAAAAGTCCGTCAAATATTACCAAGAATAAAAAGTTAGTCCGGAAGAACGCAATTTCCAAAAAGTAGTACAAATAGTTAAAATTAAAGAAAAAACAATTGAATATTTGTTACAAAATTTGACAGGCGACAGTTGATAGTTTACAGGTAAAAGTTGATAGATGACCGTTGGCAGATGGCAGTTGAAACATGCTATGAAACTTGGCAGATTAATGTTAACAGTTGACACATGACAGATGACAGGTGGCAGTTTTAAATTTACTAACCTAAAAAAACTGTCTAAAATGGTTATTTTTTTAAAAGTCGTTGAAATATTACTATGAACAAAAATTTAGTCCGAAAGAATGCAATTTACAAAAATGTAGGTACAAATAGTTGAAATTGTAAAAAAAAACAAATGATTTTCAAAAATTGACAGATAACAGTTGATAGTTGATAGATGACAGTTGGCAGATGGCAGTTAAAACATTACAGATGGTAGATGAAAGTTGACAGTTGACACATGACAGATGACAGTTGACATGACTGATGAGAGATGATATTAATATTGATATTTATTTATTTATCCAATGTGTGAAGATAACTGTTTCCGAAAACTTAAAAAATACAGTTACAAAGAGTTGAAGCTAAAAAAAAAAACAATTGAACATTTCAAACAGTTATTTTTGAATGTACAATAAAATTTGCTAAAAACAAAAATTAGATAATAACAACAATTTCATAGGTTATTTCTTTTAAGTATAATTAAAAAATATAAAGGAAAATAAAACAATTGAACATTTATTACATTTTTTTAAATCGACTTATTTATTTATTTATTTATTTATTTATATTTTTTAAAGCATTTTTACACATTTTTTCAAAAACATTTTTTAATTTGCTTTAAGTCAGTTAAAATATACGAAGAAAAAAATTGCTAAGAAATTAGCTGATTTTTTTAAGATGATAAAAAGACCTTTAAAAAAAATGCAACAGAAAATTAAAATATGTTATTTTTATTTTTCAAAAACCAGTTCCCAAACAATAAGTAAGAAAAAAGCAAGCAATTGAATTTGTTCTAACAAAAGAAACAATTTATAAATTGGTCGAAGAAAACAATTGCTATTTTTTTTTCAATTTTTTTTTTAAATGCTCAATTTTAAATTTAGTAATTTCAGAAAATTTAGAAACGTTATTAATTTGCATTCAAATAGTTGGAGTTTTACAACTAAAATCAAAAACAGTTTAAAAGTTTATTAATAAGAAAGTGGTAAAACAATTGACGTTTACTTAAAAAAAAAAACAGTTAGAATCTTGAAACAATTGTAAACTTTTAAAAATTATTTTTAATATGGTTTAAAGAATCAGGAATTGAAAACTTTCAGTAGAAAAAAAAACGATATATTTTTAAAATAAGAATAATAGAATTTTTTAATATATTGTAGATTAACTTTATTTAATATTATTTAATAAATAAAATACTTACATTCTAGTAGAATATATTTGAAATCATTTGTTTTACCTGCAACAAAAAGAAAATAATTTATTGGGCAATTATAAAATGTCAACATTTTACATTTGAAATTATTTAAGTAAACATTTATTTGTTTTAAGGTATTGTTTCTGTTATTAAACGTAGAGATTTATAAGTTTTATATATGTACTTTAAAAATATTCAAAAAATATATATAGGTGTTCCGCAGGGATCAGCTCTTAGGCCGAATTTAACTCTACTGTGTAAACTTAAATATTATTCTTTTAATATTTTATTTAAAGTTTATTAATGGTTTCATCAATCACATAAAATATTTCTATAAGCTTTTTTAAAAGTTACCTCAGCAACAAGTTTTAAAGTATTTCCAGAACGTTCAGGGTTGATCAAAGAAAATATTTGATATTTCTACACGATGAATTAAATTCTCACTTAACCCGTGGTGAAACATTTTTATGTTAATTTTCCTTCTAATTTGATATTTCTCTTATTGATTTTTTTTAAATTATTAATAAGACTTATAGTAATTTCTTTTATTATTTCTTATGAAATGCATATGGCTTTATTATTTATTTATATTGGCAGCGGTGCTCTAATCAATACCAATTTAGATAGGAGAAAAGATTGCAGCAGCAGGATAGCACCGTAGTTTGGTGTCTAATACATGTGGATCCACTAAGTACACTCCGTACCCGAGGGAAATCACCAGATTGAATAAAACGCCGCTCTATTTAGCAAACGAGTTCGCAACGAATTTTTCCCTCGTCCCGACAAATATCAAATTACCTTAATATCGAAGATCCATTTATAGGTATACATCAAATACGATATTCAAATAATTGTAACAAAAGAAAATAAATGTGATTAACCGTGTACGTGTGTACTTCTAGTTGTTCTAGAATGTAAAAATGAATGATTCCACTCAATAGAATGAAGGCCAGCAGGAAAAGCAGCGGAGCAGAAGAGAAACGGCGCGAAACAAAAAACACGTTTTCACATGAAATGAACACACAATGCAGCGGCAGCAACATTACTCGTTATGCTCGTTCATTCAGCAAAAACAAATACGAGAGATCGAGAATATAAATTACACCTCGTCATAATAGTAAACACACAATGAACGCTCGTAGCGGTGGTGGGGTGGATGTGTACACATTAATGAAAAAGATTTGTATTTTTTTTTTCCTCGCCCAGGGCGCAGAGATAGATAATAACATTTATTGATTTGACACAGCCAAGTCGGTATCAATTTTCTATCATCATCATCAACCCCCTCGATGCCGGCGAGGGCGCAGATGGAAGCGGAGTAGAGGCGAGTAATTTAATCGGATTGTTTTTTCTTTCAATAAATCTGCAATCTGTGCAGTCTCGGGGGTGATTCGTCTTAGTTTCTCCTCGCGGGCTCTTCTAAATAATTGCCCTCATTAACGGCGTCATCGGCACACTGACGCGTAACACTATTTTAAACTTTTACAAATTGCCACGTTAAACTCTGACTGAGAGATGTTGAGGGAGTACATTCAAACTTTATACTATTCAGTGGATGATTTAAAAAGAAAAACAGATTCCAGGAACGATTAATTTTTAGTCATTTTTTTTAAAGTAATAAGTTTTTAAAATCGTACTTCAGAATTCTTCAATTAATCAAATATAATCTTAAAAGCATCTATTCGAAATATATCTATCTACGAAACATCATCAAAACACAACGTGAAACAAAAGTTACAAAAAAAATTGATTTAGAAAATAAAAATTGCTTTCGGTTATTAAAAAAACATTAGTAATATATTAAGTCCTGCAGATAAAAGTTTCAAATTAATACCAATACCATTTATCCAGAATTAATCTACCTTTCAAATACTATCAAAATAATTGACGGTTACAGGAGGAAACAAGAGCTTTGTGTCAAAAATTAAAAATTGCTTTCAGCGAATAAAAAAATAATAAAATATTAATTCCTGCAAAGAAAGATTTCAAATTGACAACATTTATCTAGAATTAACGTACCTGCGAAATGCTAAATCAAAACAATTGACGGTTACAACAGGAAATAAGAGTTATGCGTCAAAAAATATATGTAGAAAATAAAAATTGCTTTCAGCGAACAAAACATTAATTAATATTATAAAATATTAATTCCTGTAGATAATAGTTTCAAAATAACAACTTTTATCTAGAATTAACATTCCTTTAAAATACTAACAAAACAATTGACGGTTACAATAGGAAACGAAAAGAAAGAGTTATGCGTCAAAAATTAAATGTAGCAAATAAAAATTGCTTTCAGTAATTAGAAAAGTTAATAAAATATTAATTCCTGCAGATAGAAACTTCAAATTGATAACATTTATTTAAAATTAACCTACCTTTAAAATAAGATCAAAATAATTGACGGTTACAATAGCAAAAAGGAGCTATACGTCAAAAATTAATTGTAGGAAATCAAAATTGCTTTCAGCAATTAAAAAAATTAATAAAAAAATTAATTCCGACATACTTATTTCTTACTACTTGACAATAATCAACGATCGAATCATCTTTTATTGGCATCTGTCATCTATCATTTAACTCATAAAAAATCCGTTGGCATTTGTTTCTGACAACTGACATCTGTCAATCTGTCCTCAACAACTCTCAGGTATAATCATTTATTAGTTATCATTTTTTTCTTTTCTATAATCAATAGTTGTCACTATCACCTGTCATTCATCGCTGTTAATTAAATGTTCTATTTTCAAATTATAAAAAAAATCTTTTGTCGTCATTTGTTATCTGTCACTTATTTTTTTATTTACTGTCAACTGCTAATAACTATCTGTCATATATCTCCTATTAGTTGTCATTTCCTAATTGTCAATTATCAACAGTCAAACTGTCAACTGTTATTGACACTTCTCATTTAGCATATATGTCATCTGTTCCTGACTACTGTCATCTGGCAATGTCCACTATCATATATCATGCGTCAATTGTCTGTTATTATTATTTGTCAATAATCAACAATTGCCAGTGTCAACTTTCATTGACACCTGTCATCTGGCCTTTATTAAATTTATATAGATATCCTTTGTCGACATTTGTCATATGTCAATTATTTCTAATCAACTGTCAGCTGTCAATAATTATCTGTCGTATATCTTCTATTATTTATGAAGCGTCAACTGTCAATTATTATTATTTATTAGTTCTCACTTATTTCGGTCAAACTGCCAACATTTATTGACACAAATTGTATATTTTTTAATGTATAAACATATCTTTGTCGTCAAGTGTCATCTGTCACTTATTTACTGTATACTATCATCAGTCATCTGGCATACATTGTTCTTCATCTATCAAATCTTATATTTTCAATTTATAAACATATCCTTGGTCGTCATTTGTATTTGTTATTATTATTTGTTAGTTGTCATATCTTACTTGTCAATAATCAACAGTTGTCACTGTCAACTTTCATTTGCACCCATCATCTGTCATATGACGCTCGTCATCTGCAGAATTTTCAATTTATAAATATATCCTTTGTTGGCATTTGTCATCTGTCACTTATTTCCAGTCAATAATTATCAGTTATTATTTTTAATAGTTATCACTAATTACGGTCAAACTGTCAACTTTTATTGGCACCTGTCATCTGGTATGTATCGTTTGTCATCTTTCAAATTTTATAATTGCAGTTTATATACATATCTTTGTCGTCATTTGCCATCTGTCACTTATTTCCTGTCAACTGCCAAATGTCAGTTATTATCATTTATTACTTGTCATTACTTACTTGACAATAATCAATAGTCAAACTGTCAACTGTTATTGACACTTGTCATCTGGCATATATCGCTTCTCATCTATCATTTATAAAATTTTAACTCATAAAGAATCCTTTGTCATTCGTTATCTGTTACTTATATTTCCTGACACTGTCATCTGTCAATATCCACCACTATATATGATGCGCCAACTATTAATATTATTTATTAGTTGTCATTTTTGACCTGTCAATAATCAACACTTTTTACCTGACAATAATCAACGTCGAACTGTCAACTTTTATTGACATTTATTATTTATCAACAATTTATAAAGACATCCTTTTTCGTCATTCCATCACTTTTCCTGTCAACTATCATTTGTGAATAATCATTTTTTTATATATCTACTATCATATATCATGCGTCAACTGTCAGTTTTTATTATATATTAATTCTCACTTATTATCTGTCAATAATCAACGGTCGAACTGTCAATTTTTTTGACACCTGTCATATGGCATGCATCACTTTTATCAAATTTTGCATCTGTTACTTATATTTCAGATTTTAATGACAACTGCCATCTGGCTTGCATCGCTTCTAATCTATCATTTGACATATTTTTACATTATAAATATATCCTTCGCGTCTTTGAAATATGTTCGTGACAACTGTCATCTGTCAATGTTTACTATTACTATATATCATGCGTCAACTGTCAGTTACTGTTGTTTATTAGTTATCATTTCTTACATATCAATAAAAAACAGTCAGAGTGTCAACTTTTATTGATACCTGTCTACTGACATGTATCGCTTCTCATCTATTAATTATTAATAATCAACGGTCGAACTTTAAACTTTTATTGACACTTGTCATCTAGCATATATCGTTTCTCACCTATCATTTGTCAATTTTTTAACTCATAAAAAACCTTTGGTATATATTCCTGACAACTGTCATCTGTCAATGTTTACTATCATATAACTGTCAGTTATTATTATTTATTAGTTATCATTCCTTACTTTTTTATGGTATGCATTGCTGTTTATCTATCAAATTTTATATTTTCAATTTAGAAAGATAAATTTTGTCGTCATTTGTTATCTATCACTTATAATAATTGTCAATTATAATTATTTATTAGTTGTCACTTTCTACTTGTCAATTATCAATAGTCAAACTGTCAACTGTTATTGACACCTGTCATTTAGCATGTATCGCTTCTCATGTATCATTAGCATATTTTTAACTCATAAAGATGTCCTTTGTCGTCATTTGTTATCTATTCCTGACAACTGTCAACTGTCAATATTTACTATCATATATACCGCATCAACAAACAATTATTATTATTTATTAGTTGTTATTTCTTACTTGTCAATAATCAACAGTTGTCATTGTCAACTTTGATTGACACCTGTCATCTGGATGTAATATATCTATTAAATTTTTATTTATATAGATATCCTTTGTCGGCATTTGTTATCTGTCACTTATTTCCAGTCAACTGTCACTTGTCAATAATTATCTGTCATATAATATTATTTATTAATTTTCACTTATTAAGGTCGAACTGCCAATTCTTATTGACACCTCTCATCTGGTATGTATATTAAGTCATCATTTAAATTTTATATTTCCAATTTATAAACATATCGTCATTTGTCATCTGTCACTAATTTCCTGTAAACTGTCATCTGGCATCGGGCATCTGGCATGCATCCCTATTCATTTATTAAATTTTATACTTTCAATATATAATGATTTCTATTGTCATCATTTGTCTTTTCTCACTTATTTCCTGTGAACTGTCACCTGTCAATAATTATCTGTCACATATCTACTATATTATATCATGAGCCAACTGTCAGTTGTCATTTTCTTTTATTTTTTATTTACTGCTTGATAATAATCAACGGTCTAACTGTCAACCTTTATTGACATTTGTCATCTAGCATTTATCGCTTCTCATTTATCATTTGTCATATTTTAAACTCATAAAAAATCCTTTGTCATCGTTTGTCATCTGTTACTGACAATTTTCATCTGTAAATGTCCACTATCATATATCATGCGTCAGATGACACAAATAATAATAATAACTGACAGTTGCTAGTTATTATTATTTGTTGTCACTGTCAACTTTCATTGACATCTGTCATCTGGCATGTGCCGATTGTCAACTATTAAATTTTCAATTTATGAAGATATCCATTATCGACATTTGTCATCTGTCACTTATTTGCAGTCAACTGTCACCTGTCAATAATTATCTGTCATATATCTATTATCATTTATCATGTGTAACTGTCAATTATTTTGTATTTGATTCTCATTTTTCACTTGATAATGGCCCAGTGCCGAAACTAGTCGAATACAAAATAAACAATTTAGTGAAACAAACCAAGTGAATTTTTTCAACAACCTATTGTCAATTATTATTATTTATTAGTGCTCACTTATTACGGTCGAACTGTCACCTCTTATTGACACCTGTCATCTGGTTTGAATCATGTGTCATCTTTCAAATTTTCTATTTTTAATTTATAAACATATCATCTTTATCTTATGTTACTTATTTCCTACAAACTGTCAACTGTCATCTGGCATGAATCCCTCTTCATTTATTAAATTTTATATTTTCAATTTATAATGATATCCTTTGTCGGCATTTGTCATCTGTCATTTATTTCCAGTCAACTGTCACCTGGCAATAATTATCTGTCATATATCTACTGCCATATATCATTCGCCAACTGTCAGTTATTATTATTTATTAGTTCAACGGTCAACTGACATATTTTATTGACACCTGTCATCAATTTTATTATTTTTTTGTTCTCACTTATTGCTTGATAATAACCATCGGTCGAATTATCAACGTTTATTGACATTTGTCATTTAGCTTTTATCGTTTCTCATCTATCATTTGTCATATTTTTAACTCATAAAAAATCCTTTGTCATCTGTTCCTGACAATTGTCATCTGTAAATGTCCATTGTCATATATCATGCGTCAGTTGACACAAATAATAATAACTGACAGTTGTTAGTTATTATTATTTGTTGTCATTTCTTACTTGTCAATAGTCAACAGTTGTCACTGTAAACTTTCATTGACATCTGTCATCTGGCATGTGCTGATTGTCAACTATTAAATTTTCAATTTATGAAGATATCCAATATCGACATTTGTCATCTGTTATTTATTTGCAGTCAACTGTCACCTGTCAATAATTATGTCATATATCTATTATCATTTATCGTGCGTAACTGTCAGTTAATATTATTTATTAGTTCTCACTTATTGCGTCGAACTGTCAACTCTTATTGACACCTGTCATCTGGTATGTATCATGTGTCATCTCTCAAATTTTATAAACATGTCTACATTTGTCATCTGTCACTAATTTCATGTAAACTGTCACCTATCATCTGGCATGCATCCCTCTTCATTTATCAAATTTTATACTTTCAATTTATAATGATATCAATTGTTGTCATTTGTCTTTTGCCACTTATTTCCTGTAAACTGTCACCTGTCAATAATAATCTGTCATATATCTACTATATCATATATCATGCGCCAACTGTCAGTTATTATTATTTATTAGTTCTCACGTTTACCTGACAATAATCACCGGCCAACTGACATCTTTTATTGACACCTGTCATCAATTTTATTATTTTTTTTTGTTCTTACTTATTGTTTGATAATAATTAGCGGTCGGATTGTCAACTTTTATTGACATTTGTCATCTAGCATTTGTCATATTTTTAACTTATAAACAATCCTTTGTCGTCATTTGTCATCTGTTCCTCACAATTGTCATCTGTAAATGTCCACTATCATATATCAGTTGACACAAATGATAATATCTGACAGTTGTTAGTTATTATTATTTGTTGTCATTGCTTACTTGTCAATAATGGACAGTTGTCATCTGTCATCTGGTATGTTCAGCTTGTCATCTATTAATTTTTCAATTTATAATGATATCCTTTGTCGAAATTTGTCATCTGTCATCTATTTACGGCCAACTGTCATCTGTCAATAATTATATGTCATATATCTTCTATTATTTATCATGCGTTAAATTCCAGTTATTATTATTTATTAGTTCTCACTAATTGCGTCGAACTGTCAACTCTCATTGACACCAGTCATCTGGTATGTATCATGTGTCATCTTTCAAATTTTAAATTTTAAATTTTTAAACATGTCGATATTTTTCATCTGTCACTAATTTTCTTTAAACTGTCACCTGTCATCTGGCATGCATCTCTCTTCATTTATCAAATTTTATATTTTCAACTTAGAATGAGATCCATTATCGTCATTATTTTCTTTTGTCACTTATCTCCTGTAAACTGTCACATATCAATAAATATCTGTCAAATATCTATTATCATATATCATGCGCCAACTGTCAGTTATTATTATTTATTAGTTCTCACTTTCACCTGACAATAATCAACGGTCAACTGACAACTTTAAGTTGCACCTGTCGTCTGGTAAGTTATCTTTCAAATTTTCTATTATATCTTTTGACGTCATTTGTTATCTCTCACCTATTTCCTTATCAACTGACAATAATTGTCTGTCATATATCCACTATCAGTCAGTTAATATTATTTTTATTTGTCAATTATCAACTGTCAAACTGTCAACTGTTATTGTCACTTGCCATATGGCATATATTAATTCTCATGTATAATCTATCATTTATTATAGTTTTAACTCTTAAAAATATCCTTTGTCATCATTTGTCATCTGTTACTTATATTTCTTGACAACTGACAACTGTCATCTGTCAATATCCATTATCGTATATCATACATCAACTACTGTCAGTTATATTATTTATTAGTTGTCATTTCTTACCTGTCAATAATCAACAGTCAAACTGTCAACTGTTATTGACACATGTCATCAGACATATATCGCTTATAATAATATTAATAATAATAACAGAGTGCAAGTAAAACTATCATTAAATATCATCTGTCATTTATCATATTTTTAACTAATAAAGATATTGTCGTCATGTATAATTTATTACTTATATCTCCTGACATGTGTCATCTGTCAATGTTCCCTATCATATATCAAGCGTCAAATACTGTCAGTTGTTATTGTTTAACAGTTATCATACCTTACCTGTCAATAATCAACAGTCAAATTGTCAACTTTTAATAAAATCTGTCATCTGGCATATTTTTGTATAATAAATCCTTTGCGTTATTTGACATCTATTCTTGACTATTGTCATCTGTCAAAGTTTACTATCATACATTATGCGTCAATGTCAGTTGGATATTAAAAAAATTACAGAAAAACTTGATTATTTTAATTGACACCTATCAAAAAAGAATGTGACATTGTCAGATTGATATTATTTCATTTTTATTAAATAGAAAATTGTGACATGATAGACTGACATTTCAAAATATAAATAAAC
The DNA here is from genome assembly GCA_963969525.1 of Ontholestes murinus. Lineage (NCBI taxonomy): Eukaryota > Metazoa > Arthropoda > Insecta > Coleoptera > Staphylinidae > Ontholestes > Ontholestes murinus. The sequence goes on along the minus strand of OZ018390.1, from coordinate 74,666,910 downwards.
AAAAGATCGTGACAATGCTATGTTGCCATTAAAAAATTGGATAAAAATTTGTGACAAGGTAAGATTGAAATTTAAGAAAAATATTAAAAAAGTGATTGACATTCAAAAATGATTAACAATATTTTCTGACAGTTAAGATTGGTATTTAAGTTAAACATTATAAAGTTGTGACAATTGCTGATTAACATTATAACTAAATAAATAAAATTTTTGAGGATTTAAATTGATTAAAAATAGAAAATAAAAACTTGTCACAATCGAAGATAATTGTAAAAGCAATATAACAAAAAAGTGACAATACCAGATTGACATCAACCAAAAATTATGGCAATGTCAATTTTATTTCAAGTTTCCACAATTTAAATTGAAAACGTGGGACCAAGATTTATGAGATCCACCCTCCAATAAATAAAACATACGCAAGGGTTTTGCAGTTTAATTAAATAATTACTACCAAAAAAATTGATAAAAAGGCTACCCGCATGCCCTACGTATACTATTCCATTCCCACCCTACATATCCTATTATAATCAAGCGAAAACCGTGCTTATATTTTAACCAGCATTGACATAAATAGAGTTTGTTACTAGATGATACAAAAAAAAATGACTTAAAGACCAAATGTATATATTTAAGCTGGTTGGGTTGACTGTGACCCACCCTACAATTAATAATATTTAGGCGAATATGCCAAAAATATAGAAAATTATGAAACTGATTAAATTAAATTTTTAATTCACTTCCTCTGGTGTAAATTTTGGAGTTGGAGGGTGAAATAGTGGCCACCCACCCACCCTACATATACATATTAACCACACCCACTGATCGGCGTTTAGTTTTCAAAGAAACAAACAAAGAAAGCTTTTCAACAGTAAAACTGTCAACATTTATTCACACCTGTCATCTGGCTTGCATCGCTTCTAATCTATCATTTGTCATATTTTTATATCATAAATATAGCCTTTACGCCATTTGATATTTGATCCCAACTATTGTCATCTGTCAATATTTACTATCATATATGATGCGCAAACTGTTAATTTTAATTATTTATTAGTTGTCATTTCTTACTTGTCAATAATCAACAGTCAAAGTGTCAACTGTTATTGACACTGGTCTTCTGGCATATCGCTTTTGATCTATCTTTTCACAATTTAAACTCATAAAGATATTCTTTGTGGTCATTTGCCACCTGTTACTTTTCTCCTGACATCAGCTGTCAATGTCCACTATGATACATCATGCGACAACCGACAGTTATTATTATTTTTTGTTATTTCTTACCTGTCAATAATCAAGAGTCGAACTGTAAACTGTTATTGACACTTGTCATCTAACATATATCGCTTCTCATCTATCATTTATCATATTTTTAACTCATAAAGGTATCCTTTGTCGTCATTTGTTATCTATTACTTATATTTGATGACAACTGTCATCTGTCAATGTCAACTAACGTATATCATGCGCCAATTCTCTTGTAATTGTTCTTGCCCTTACTCTTACCCTAACTATTTGCCTTTGCGCTTATTTTATTCTAATTTCTAACGTTGTTCTTACTTTTACTATTGTTACAACTATCTCTGATCTTGTTCTAATCAAAGCTTTTGTATTTTTGTTTCTCTAACACTTGTAATTACTTGTAACTGCTACTTTAAAAGAAGCTTTACTCTCACTGACAGCTGGGATGGGGTTAATAGGGAGAAGGATGAAGATGATGAGGAAGAAGGAGCAAAAGGGGAAGACTACGAAGAGTGGGTGAAGGAGGAGAAACAGAAGGGGGCACCAGGATATGTGTGTAATGATATCATTGGTATCCCTGTCAAGTCGAAGTTTATCTAACACCTGCAAAAACTTCTTATATATATATTTATATATTATATAAGCCCTCAGCATAAATATACATAGCGAAGATGGTAAATAGACCATAGTGGCAACACTGTAGCTCTTATATGTGATACATCAAAAATCTCGTCCATAGTTCAGCCCTTACACTATTCGTACGAGTTTTTTGATTGTTGCTGTCACTTTTGCTCATGTCAGATTATTTATTCTTCTTTGGCTCCTTTTTCTGCTTTGGTTTCATTTGTAATTGCTACTTTTGACTCTTGCGGTTAATCTTCTTGTAGTCTCATCCATAAAGAACTCATCTCAATGCTGAATCCTGAAACGAAGAGCACAGAGAGCTGACGTACCACCTTACGCAAAACTTGTCATGTTACTGGTGTTTCAGGAAGTGAACTGCACAGAATTGAAGGAAAAGAAGTGTCCTTGGTGCGAGGACGAGGCGAATGACCAACGGTACACCTTCTTCGAGTGCCAAGATTGATGGAGAGAACGAGTTGAGCAAGTTATTGGGTGTGTCGGGCGATACAGGTACTTTCGTTCATAGTTTGCTTGAGAACAGGGAGAAATGGGCCGCGATGGACCATATAGCAAGAGTAATCCTTGAGTAAATAGAAGCTTTTCTCTCAGGGACAGCTAGGACAGGGTTGGGAGTTAGAAGGTTGAAGATGAAAAGGAAAAAGAAGCAGAAGAAGAAGAAGACGAAGAAAAGCAATGAAGTGTGGATGAAGAAGGAGGAACAGGAGGTGAGCATCAGGAGAAGTGTGTAATAATTCAACTGGTGTCCCTGTTACGTCGATTAAGATCAACTAACATCTGTGAAAACTTCTTTTAATAATATCCATGGTGGGGATAGAATATACCAAAGCGGTAACACTGTAGATAGTAAGTTCTTAAAGGGGATGAAGTCCATAAATAAATAATTTAGTTCATAGTCTTGACCTTACTCTTACTTCTGCCTCTTCTCGTGCAGTTTTTTTTTTAAGTAATTGCTCTTGTTTTAGTTCTTAATTTTGATTTCACTTTTACTTCTGTCACATTGTTTATTCTTCTTTGGTTTTCATTGTTCTTGTAACTGCTCTTGTAGTAACTTATCTTGTAGTCTGATCCATAAGACATCTAGAGCCGCGAGGTCATCCGAGTGCAGGAGACTTTTATGAAAAGGAGCTATGGAGAGCTGATGTACCACCTGACCTAAATCCTGCCATATATACAAATTTATATTTTTTATATAATATAAATATGTTTTAATGGGTGGGTAAGCTTAATTTTTAATATGTTTAATGCTTGAAGCCATCACTTTGTGATACATCTTGAATCAGGAACTTTAAATGAAAATACACAGTGATATCAACGAAGTGTATTTTCATTTAAAGTTTTCTTAACTTTTAATTCACCTTCCAAGCATTAATATTACAGAAAGAAAATTAAAATGACAAAAACTGCTAACAAATAATAATAATTGGAAACAACTGTTTTAAATAATGAATTCAATAAATCATCGTTTATATTTTATTGATTGGTGGGTGGGTTAGAAAACACTCACCTCCTCTTAATGCAAATTTCTTAGTTCTTCTAGAGTGTTAGTAATTTTTGAAATATTATATAATTTTGTGCTTCAGTTTTTCTAGAAGACGAAAGCAGGGTTTGTAATTTAAATTTCAGAGCATATGTAGGGTGGGTGGGTGGCCACTACTTCACTCTCCAAGCAATAAAACATTAGCGAGTGTTTACTGAATTAATACTTGAATAACGCGATCAATGTTCAAGTTAAAAGTTTTATTTGTCTCTTTATGCAATTGGATTGTAATCAATCTTTTGTTGATGGAAAAAAAAAATAATTGTGTGTTAGAGGCCACCCACCCACCCTACATATACATTTTAACTTAAACTACAAACACTGGTTTAAGTGCAGATGTCATAAACGGGCAATTTTGTAATTGTCTAAAACTCAAAACTAATAATTTTACAATGTGTAAATATTATATTTGTATAATCATTTGGTTGGGTACAATTCTTAAATCACCTTTCAATCATGAACTGTAGGAAAAATTAACAAGACAAATATGTACATAAAAAATAATTGGTAAAAAGTATATTAAGTTAATTAATAATTCAATTAATTATTGTTCAGGTTGCATTGATGATGGGTGGATTAGAAATCATCCATTTCCGCCGAATCCATTATTTTTAATTCTACAAATTTTTTTATTAATTTTTGAATTATTATATAATTTTCTGCTTATTTTTTTCTTGGAGACGAAAGCATTGATTAGTGGGTGGGTTAGAAATAACTCAGCTCCTCTTAATGCAAATTTCTTAGTTTTTCTAGATTGTTAGTAATTTTTGAAATATTATATAATTTTCTGCTTCATATTTTCTTGGAGACGTAAGCAGGGTTTGTAATTTAAATTTCAATATATATGTAGGGTGGGTGGGTGGCCACTATTTTACTATCCAACCAATAAAACATTAGCGAGTGTTTCCAGAATTAATACTTAAATAACGCAGACAATTTTTAACTAAAAGATTTTATTTATCCGTTTATGCAAATGACTTTAATCAATCTCTTGTCAATGAAAAAGGAATTGGATTGTGAGTTAGAGGTCACCCACTCACCCTACATATACATTTTAATTTAAACTACAAACGTTTAAGTGTAGGTGTCATATACAGATAATTTTGTGTTAAAATTTAAAAGAACAAAAACTATAAATGAGAGAAATTTTTTCTTTCAACGTGTAAGAGAATGTGTTAGAAATTATTATTGGCGATAAGTAACAGTACCAAGTATTAAGAACATTTCCATAAATCTCAAAGAGAAGATCAAAAAAAGTTCCGAAAAACTGGCTGAAGAATTTTCGAAAAATTGAAGAAAGGCTGCTACAAAATTTTAATTTTTCGATTCTAGAAATCTAGAGAAGAAATTTATGAAAAATGATTTATGAGTAAAAATATGAGTATTTTGAGAATAAGGTTAAGATTTATCGAAAAATGGAAGAAAAATTGCTAGAACATCATAGTATTGCTTGAATAGTGGGAAAAAATCTAACAATTTTAAAATTACTCTAATTAAAAATGTACATTGCATCTTAAACAATAATCTAGTTTTTATATTTTTTTAATCTAAGAAGAAAATTTCCTAGAAATTATTATTGGCAACAAAACAGTTGATATTACTGAGAACATTTAGAAATATTCCAAAAAAAAATGGTAAAAGATTTGCAAGAAAATCAAAACAAAATATGCCAGAAAATTCAAAAATCTAGAAGAGAATTTGCTGAAAAATACGAAAATCAATTCAAACAAATTTGAAAAAAACCTTAGAAACTACAATAAGATTATTGGAATGATAGAGCTGATACTTAATGAAACTCCATTATAAACTTTATAAAATAAAAACACGTTTGGATTTGTTAAACACCTATGATGGTCCATCTGCCAGATTGTTGCAGTGTTTTCAACAAATTGTGTAACTCGAAAACAAACGTGCTTTTATTTTATATAGTTTACAATAAGATTAAGCAAGAAATGGTGGAATGTTTTTTAATAAACAGATGAAATACTGGAAAACTGGAAACATCTAAAACCAAGTAATTTTTTCGAATAGATTTTCCTAGAAATTAATATTGTCGGCAAAACGTTATCAATTATCAAGAAAGTTCCTTAGAAATTAGTGCTGGTGGCAAGATGGTATGAATTACCGAGAAAATTTTCTGAAACCCTGAAGAAAAGATATAAGAAAATTCAGAGAAAGTTGTGGAATTTTTGTAAAATGGAAGAACAAAAAATACTAGAGAATTGTAGAAACATTAATTCAAAAATAGAATCTTACAATTTGGAAAAGAGTTTCCTGAGAAATTCTGATAAGCCAAGACAGAAATACATAGTAGAAATTTTTTGTTAAGAATCTGTTTAGTATCTGAATTGTACTCAGACTCATTACTCTACGCCTCAAAATCTGGATTAACAGGTGGGTCAACTATATTGAGCAGTTGTGGACCAGAATGCAAGAGAAGTCATGGAAGAAGAAGAAGTTTGGCGAGGGTCAGGAGTGAGGAGGATGAAGTTGAAGAGGAAGAAGGAACAGAAAAAGAAGAAGACAAAGAAAGGCGGTGAAGAGTAGGTGAAAGAGAAGGAACAGGATGGTGTTCCTGTCACGTCAATCATTCTACCAAATATCTTTTAAAAATATCTATAGCGGGGATGGTGAATAGAAAACAGTGGCAACATTGTAGGTCTCCTAAATGGGATGAAGTCTATAAATGAAAAGTCTGGTCAATAGTCTTGAACTTAACATTGTTTATCCTTCTGTAGCTTTGGCTGAGGTGGACGATACATATTACACGTTTTTCGAGTGCTGATGCTAGTGAGAGAAGGATAAGTGTTAAGGCCCTAAAATGGGAAGAAATGGAAAGTAGTTGATCGAATGGCAAGAGAAAACTTTTAGGATGAGGTTCAAGAGTGAAGAGGATTAAGAGTTCCTAGTTTTACCCTGACTTTCTTAATGTACAGTAATTCTTATTCGTACTTTTGATCATAACGCTCTAGCTCCAAAGCTTGCTATTTCCTTTATACATTTTGTAATCTGTCTTACCCTTTCTTCAGCAAGAAAAATAGTTATAATAATTGAACATTCTCAGTTCTAATAATAAACATGAAGACACCCAGAGAAATTTGCAATAACCAGTAAACCATATGCACGTAACGAACGTTCCGTAACAATGATCCGGATCCGAGATTCGAGTAATTAATGTCGCTTCGGGATTCGACACGAAATTCCTCATTAATTGGCCACTCGTGACGCACACTTTAAATGGAAACGGTTTTAATGAAAAGCTGTTGCCCGGCCTCGGAGTAAAGTAACTGGCGCGAACGTTTTAACTAAAACATCCTAGTCGCCGCCGCCGACGCCGCCACCCCCTTGCCCGCCTTACTTCTCTTTGCCGTGTCCGCCTCGCCCGCCCGCGCCTCATCCTGAGAAATTCATTAAAAACGCAACTATGCGCCCGAGTTAATTAGTTCCCATTCTAATTAAAACGTTCATTAAGTTCGCAACTATTTTATTTACAGCCAGCCGGAATACTGTTCCGCACTATCGTATGGAAAATAAGGAAGGGCCAAGACTCGTTTTCTCGTTTGATGATATACGAGGTGTGATCAACTAATATACGAGGTTCTACTTATATACGAGGTATGTTCAACTAATCAAAATCAAAAAACACAAAATTTGCGCTCAGTTGGATTAATATTAGGCATAGTTAATATTGAATTACACTGCTTACAGAATTAGCAATTTAAGACAAACTGCAACCTAAATTTTACCTATAAATTTTTGCTTTAAGTAATAAGAGGGCGCCAGCGGTTTATACTTTTAAAGCGACCTCGTATCATAAATCATCATTTACAAACAGCTGACACATATGATAAAACATTTGTTCATCCTTTCATTCTAAAATCCTACCTGTCTAGAATGAAAAATATTTATATTTCCTATTGTCTTAATAAAATCCCCTATTATGCAAATATTTACAACTTATTGTCTTGACAAAAAGACGATAAACAATCCACTAAGCGCGCATTAATTGCAAGCTAATCCCAAGTCCAACATTTACACGCGTAAACCTGTTGAGCTGAAAAAAAAGGGGAAAATTTTCACCGCGACACGTGAAACAAATCGTCCGCATTTCCTTTTCAAGCGCACACATCCCCATACCACGCGCAGATAAAATTGACAAATCCCCGACGATAGTTATTTAAACAAAAGTGCGGGCGTGCACTCAGCGAAATTATAAAAGTTTCACGACCCTTGAGCACGTAATGAAATCCGGCCGGGCGTGTTTCGAAACTGCAATAACTCACCATAATAAGGGGCGATATTGTAACGGGAACGTCAAATACGGATCATTTCAATTCCCCAATTTTTTTGTTTTGTTTCTTGCCAACAAAAAAAATACATAAAGTTTAAATTAAAAAAGATTTACAGCCCGTTTTCGTTCGTGGTGGTGCGAACTGGGTTAAAGTAACGTAATTAAATAAGTTGGCTCTGTTCTCTGATATGTAAATTGTATTAAGGTGGAAAAGATGGAAAAAAAGATACGAGTGCAACTTTGGTGCGCTCCTCGCAGATTCTCTTATGCATTATTTAACCTTTAAAAGTTCTTCCTTCCCTCTCGGGGCTGTTACTTAAATGGATAAATTACTGGGCTGCATATTTAACCTGTGTATTTCAGACAACGAGATAAGAGAGGAGCGGAGTACACTTAGTGCTTCAGACCTTTACAACTGCATTCAATTAACGCCTATCAAATAATCAACGGATCCTTAATTATCAATTAGTCGTTAGTGTTAAGAACGTTCGTTAATCATTTATTTCCTTTAATTCTCGTTTCAAATGTATTTAATCAAAAGGTTTCAAAAAGTATTAAAATATTTTCAACTATTAACTATGTTTGAAATTTAAGCGTAAATAATAATTAACAAGTTAAAAAAACTAATTTAGTAATAAAAGTAAAATATTAAATTAGCGCAGTCTGTAGGATTTTCAGCTAATATATAAAATCGGCACAGTCGGTAGGATTTTCTTGTTATTAATAAATTGATTGCATATATTTTTATCTCTAGGTTTCGATGTAGATAATTAGTTGGATTATCTACATCGAAACCTAGAGATAAAAATAGAGTATTGATTTACCACCCTTTAAAATTAACGTATTTTAGCAGTTCATTGTTCGTATTTACAGAATCCCGGTAAATATTTTAAGTAAAGAGGAAGGACAAGAACAAAAGAGAAAAGATAACAAGTAAAAGATTGGTGACAAATAAAAAGAAAGATGGAACGAAATAAAGAGAACACGAAAAAGAACAAAACAAATTAAAAGTAGAAGATTGGTGATAAATAAAAGTTGATGAAAAAAGAATTATTAAAAAATTAGAAGATAAGATACAAAGACAAAACACTGAAGGTTAAAGTAGAAGACAGAAGGCAAAACAGAACGGAAACGGAAAATAACAAAAAAAGAACAGATTAAAAGTGACAAATAAAGGATGATATAAAAAATTAGCCAAAAAAAGAGAAGCAAAAGACTAAAGATGGAATATAGAAGAAAAATAACAAAAGAAAAGAAAATTGAAAGTTGGTGACAAATAGAAGATGATATAAAAAAGAATTAGCTTAAAAACAGAAGATAAGAGAGAAATTTCTAAAAATTAGAATAGATAGAAGGTAATAGAACAAGGAAAAGATCAAAAGAGAATAGGTGAAAAGTAGAAAACTGGTGAAAATAGAAAAATAATTAGCCAACAATCAGAAGAAGGAAAGACTAAGGATTAAAGTAGAAGACAGAAGGCAAAAGAAGAAGAGGAATAAAAAAGAACAAGAATTTACCAAATAAACCGAAGATAAGACTCATGAGCAAAAAACTTAAGATAAAAAACAGAGGGTAAAAGGAGATGATAAAACAGAATATAAGACCCAAGGACAAAAAACTAAAGATAAAAGGCAAAACGTAAAAGAAGTAGGAAAACTAAAAAAGGGAAAAGGTTAAAAGTATTAAATTAGCGACAAATAGTAGATGAAGAAAGATAATAAGCCACAAAAAAACAGAAGATAATGATACTGAAGATAAAAAATAGAACACAAAAGAAGAACAGTGAAAAATAAGAAGTAGAAGATTGGTAACAAATAGAAAATATTTTAAAAAATTGCCAAGAGAAGATAAGGCACTAGAGCAAAAGACTACGAAATAAGGAAGAAGGAAAAGAAGAAAGGAGAAGAGATAAAGGGTAGAAGATTGATTAGAAATAAAAGAACTATCAAAAAATCAGAAGATAAAACACAAAGGAAAAATATTAAAGTGAAAAAACAGAAGGCAAAAGAAAAAGTAAAATAAGACAAAAGAATGATTTGCAAAAAAAGATGATAAAGATAATTATCTTAAAATAGGATACGACACAAGAGCAAAAACCAAAAATAACGAAACAATGAAGACGGAAGAAAATTAGACATAAATATAAAAGTTTAAAGTACAAGACATAAGGCAAAAGAAGAAGAAGAATAAGAAAAACAAGAAAAATCAAAATTGGAAGATTGGTGTAAACATAGAGAATGATAGAAAAATAATTAACCAAGAAATAAAAGGTAAACACAAGATTAAAAACTAAAGATGGATTATGGTAAAAAAAATAACAAACGAGAAAAAAAATTGAAGATTGGTGACAAATAGAAGATTATATAAAAAAGAATTAGCTTGAAAACAGAAAACACAAGAGCAGAAGTTCAAAGATTGAATGTAAAATAAGAAGAAAAAGAACAAGAAAGAATAAATAAAAAGATTGGTGAAAAATAGAAGATAAAAGAAAAATAATTAGCAAACAAATCATAAGATTAGACACAAATTGGTGACAAATAGAGGATGATAGAAAAAATAGAAGATAAAACACAAAAGCAAAGAACTGAAGATAAGATAGAACTTTGAAAATTGTTAACAAATATAAGATGATATAATGAATTCATTAGCTTAAAAACAGAAGATCAACAAAACAAAAGAGCAAAAGCCTAAAGATAGAAAACAAAAGGTAAAAGGAGAAGAAAGAGAACAAAAAAGTAAAGGTAAAAAGTAGAAGATTGGTGAAAAATAGAAGGTAATAGTAAACGAATTATCCAAAAAAAACAAAGGGTAAGATACAAAAACAAAAGACTAAAGGAAGATAAAATACAAAAGCAAAAAACCAAAGTGAATTTTGGTATAGAAGTATCATCAAGGTGATGATATAAACAAAAGAATTAGCTTAAAAACATAAGACACAAGAGCTAAAGTCTAAAGATAGAAAGGTTAAAGTAAAAGGAAAAGAACAGAAGAAAAAGGGTAAAAGTAGAAGATTAGTGACAAATTAAAGGTAATAGAAAACGAATTATCCAAATAAATACAGACGATAAGGCACAAAAACAAAAGACTAAAGTAGAACACAGAAGAACGAAAGACAAAAAGAGAATAAATCAAAAGTGGAAGATTGGTGATTAATGAAAAAAAAGACTTTGCAAAAAAACAGAAGGTAAGACACAAGAGCAATAATAAGACGGAAAACAGAAGGAACATAACAAAAGGGAAAAGATATAAAGTAGAAGATTAGTGACAAATAAAAGACTATAAACGATAATTAGATAAATTAAAAAATAAAAGATACGACACAAGAACAAAAGACTAAAGATAGAAGGCAGAACCAAAAAAGAACAAAAAAGACTAAAATCAGAATATTGGAAACAAATAGAAGATAATAAAAAAATAGCAAAAAATTTGAAGATAAGACACAAAGATAAAAGACTAAAGATTAAAATAACTTATAAACAGAAGACAAAAAAGCAAAAATCTAAATATTGAAAACAGAAGGTAAAAGAAGGAGGAAGAGTACAAAAGAAAAAAGATCAAACTTAAAACGTGGAAGATTTGTGACAAATAGAAAATATTAGAAAATTAATTAGCCAAAATAAAAACACAAAAACAATAGACAGTAGAAGGAGAAGACAAATAGAGAATAGATCAAAAGAGATAGATTGGTGATTAATGATAAATAATAATTAGCAAAAAAACAGAAGACATAAGAGCAAATAATTAAAGATGGAAGACAGAACAAAAAAAGAAGGAAACGAACAGAAAATGTTAGAATATTGGGAACAAGTAAAAGATAATAAAAATAGAATTAGCCAAAAATTAAAAGATAAATAAAGAGTGAAGATTAAAGTAGAAGACAGAAGGTATAAGAAGAAGAAGAATAACAAAAAAGCAAAGTTCAAAAGTGGAAGATTGGTGTCAAATAGAGCATAATGAAGAAAAAATTAAGCCAAAAAAAAAGCCAAAAAGTCAACATATAAGAGCAAAAGATGGAAGACAGAAGAAAAATAGCAAAAGAGAAAAGATAAAAAATTGAAGATTTGTGCCAAATAGAGAAAGAATTAGCCAAATAAACAGAAGATAAGACACAAAAAAAGAAGGAAAGAAAAAAATAGAAAATAGATAAAAAGTGGAAAATTGGTGATTGGTGATAAAAACAGAGAAAAAATAGAAGATAAGACACAAGAGCAAATAACTAAAGATGGAGACAAACGAAAAATAACAAAAATGGAAAGATCAAAAGTAGAACATGATAAATAAAAAATGATCTAGAAAAAAAGAATTAGCCAGAAACAAAAGATAAGACACGAGACTAAAAGGTTAAAGATATAAGGTAGAAGGCAAATGGATAAGAAAAAAGATGTTAAAAAGTAGAAGATTGGTACAAATAGAATATGACAAAAAAATCGCAAAAAAAGAGAAAACCAAAACACAAGACGAAAACATTTAAGATATAAGACAAAATGGAAAAGAAGAAGAAAAATAGGAAAGAAGAAAACATAAAAAACAAGATTGGTGACAAATAGTGTAAAATAAAAAATAATTAGTGAAAAACAATCATAAAATAAGACACAATAGTAAAATACTAAGATGATAAAAAATAGCCAAAAAACAGAAGACACGAGAGCAAAAGACTAAAGATAGAAGACAGGAAGTAAGAGAAGTAGAAAAACTACAAAAATAGAAGATTAGTGACGGAACGATAATTAGCCAAACAAAAACAGAAGATAATACCGAAGAGCAAAATACTGAGGATAAAAGATATAACGCAAAAGATGAAGAAAAGGAAAGAAAATATAAGAAGTAGAAGATTGGTGACAAATGGATTTTGATAAAACAATTAACCAAAATAAGATAAGCTACTAGAGCAAAAGACTAAGAAATAAGACAGAAGGAAAAATAAAGAAAAAAAATTAAAGAGAAAATATAAAAAGGACAAATAGAAGATGATAAAAAATAATTAGTTAAAAAACGGAAGATAAGACACAAGTGCAAAAATGTAAAGGTTGAAGACAGATCGCAAAAGAAAAAGAAAATACAAAAAGTAGAAGATTTCTGAAGATTAGAAGATGACAAAAATAGAAATTAGCTAAAAAACAGAAGATAAGAAGACAAGACAAAAAAACAAAAGAGGAATGTTTTCCTCCTGAAAGAGAAAAGATCAAAAAGTAAATTGCTGGCAATTAAAAAGAGATAAAAAAGAATTACCAAAAAAAAAGCAGAAAATAAGACACATTAGGAAAATTCTAAAAGTGGAAAACAGAAGTAGAAAAGAAAGAACAAAAGAGACAAGTTAATAGGCAGAAGATTGGTGACAAATAGGACATAATTTTAAAAAATTGCCAAAAAAACAAAAGATAAGACAGAAAATGAAAAGAATAAACTAGAAGTCAGAAGGCAATAGAAAGATAACAGATAATAAAGAAATACACTTTAAAAAAGTCACTGGAAACAAAAGAAAATAAACAAGTAAGAATATTGTACAAAGAAAAATTTAGATATCAAAAAACGGGCAGCAGTTAAAAGAAAATGAGATTAAAAGATGAATCAAAAAAACCTAGGAGATAAAGCACAAAGAACACAAAAACAAAAGAAAAAGATAAAACAATATGAAGCAGAAAACAGGTGAAATGCGACTATGATCAAAGTAACACAGAAATAATTGTAAGTCAGAAAATAAAACACAAAAGTCCGAATGACAAATAATAAAGATAATAAAAATAATAGAAAAATAAAGACAAATTGTTAGAAAACAAAGACAATAAGATGCATATGACAAGAAGCTAGAATCAAAGACGAGAATACCAATGACGAAATAGCAGCAAAATGAAAATCACAAATCAAAACATAAGAGATAAAAAGCAAAGGTATAGTATAAACACAACATTAGTATACGCAGAGAGACAAAAAATAGAATACATAGTATAAAGGATGTAATAGAAATAACAAAAGAAAAATAGAAGACAGATGCAAATATATCTGTCTAAAACATAAAAAACTAAAGAAAAGGAAAACAGAAAAAATGTACAAATGGAAGATGATAAAAAGAGGAGGCGCAAAGAGATATATGAAAGAAAAAGTTAATAAAAAAATAAAGCACAAAGGATACAAAACAAATAACAAAAGAAACATAGAAGAGAAAAGAAGATGCCTATAAGATATCATCAGTCATTTTTTTATCATTTGTAACCTATCATATTTTATCGATTATTTGATATCTGTCAGATAACATCTGTCATATATTTTGGTATATGTGATATGCCCTATATTATCATACATCTAACATACAGGGTTTATTATGAAAGTAATGCGTATGATTTTATTGTGACGCAACTACCCATCGCTGCGCAATAAAATGGGTCGGGAAATGTGATGAAGGGTCTGTCCGTCGTCAGTTTGCTTCGAGCAGTTTGAGTGGAAAGACGTGCCTCCGTGTGAATTGTGTTATTCAACTTTTTAACACGACGCGATGGAGCATTCGCTTGTACAACTATTCCCAATCAAGTTTCATGTACGGCTTGAAAAAATGCAACCGAAACATTTCAGATGCTTCCAAAGGCCTTTAAGGGTGACTGCATTTCAAGGTCAAAGTCCGGAAGCGTTACCAATTTTCTAACCTCGGTGGTCCCCCATCCTCCTTACAGTACCGATATTTTTGATTTTTCAACTGAAGGGAAATCATATAGTTGATGCTTGAAGGGAAATCATTGGGAGTTCGTGGAAAACATCCAAAAGCGTGTTACAACGTTCGTAAGAGACATTCCCATCGAGGAGTTTCAGAGTATTTTCTAGACATGGCAAAGACGTTTCTGCAAGTGTATTAATGCTAGGGGAGAGCTTTTTGAATAATTTTAAGCATTTGTGCCGGTACTATCATTAAATATATATTATTTTATAGAAAATGCTCATTACTTTTATAATAAACCCTGTATTTCATGTATTATTGATCATTTGACATTTTTAATATATCGTCAGTTATCTTTTATATATTACCAGTTATAAGACATATATTATTCGCCATTTGGCATCAGGTAGAGGCTGTTCGTTATCTGTTATCTTTCAGCTATTATCTTGTAAATTATCATCAGATATTTATCATCCCACATCAATCATATATCATCTGAAATCTATCATCTGATAAATATTATCTACCAGCAGACATGCTTCATATTAAATTTTATCTGTCTGATTTGTTTTCCTTAAATTTTATTGAGGAAATTTCAAGAGGAAAGGAAAAGTTACAAGATTTCACATTAACTTTTCACAAAGAACTTTTTTCCAATATTGAGTTATTGTACATTTAAATAACTCTGTAAGGGATAAAAAAATGATAAAAAAACATAATATTCTGTAGAAAATACGCGTGCTTTGATGAACATTTGATTTTATTAGAATTTATGACTTTTATGCATTAAATAAATAGTTTTACTAACGTTATGTAAATACGGTATTGTTTTGTCGCATGGAATATTGATAAATTTAACGATGGGATATATTTCAGCAATGGTTAGTGTCCAGTGTGGATGTTTAAAATGCGAACGCGAACGTGAACGTGATGCCAGTTACGGGCATAATCGTATGTAACATATCAATGTGAAATTTGTCAGTTTTAGCTAAAACCGGCGCATTTGTTGGGAGCTTAATGTGTGCGGTCGGTGTGTATTTAGTCCACTGTCCACCAGGCCACGTACTCAAACAAGTCTTAACTTGATACCACCGTTTGGACTACGCGTATTACTCGCCAACAACGAGAATTATGCGAATTAAAAGATTTAATAAAAATTACAATTTTTATTAATGAAGAAGAAGACGCGATTACTTTTTTATTACTTTATTTAGAAATTTAAGATGTACCACAAAGTGAACGCCTCCTTTTTTAAAATTCAAACAATTCACAAATATGTGCAATAATTTTGGTCTTCATAAATTAAACATTAATATGTTTAAAGTATTAAATATATATTTTATATGTATGCATGTTACTCATGAATAAATAAATAATATTTCTGTCGGAGCGTAAAGATGGAATTCGGTTTTTACCTTTCGAACGGGAAAACGGAAAGAGGGAGCGTGGAAACCAGTCAGGGCATGTCCGTAACATATGTGTATTATTTTCGGATTGGAGAGATCAAATTCTCCGCTGTAGCGTCAGCCACTTTGACTGTTTTATTCTAGAATTTACATATAATAGCGATCCGATGTCGCCGATCCAGATGGAAACCCCCCATCCCCCAGTCCTCTAGCCGAACAGACGTATATCCCCTTTGCAAATACGTTTCCTCCACCATTGCACGACTGTAGAAAAAGGGAATAGTCGGTGCATACGAGAACAATGCACTATTTTTATCATGTTTATTATGATTGTAAACGTTTTTAATGATAATATCATTTTTGAAATCCACTCATACTATATTTCATTTTGCTACTACTATGTTATTGTTATTGTTTAGGTAGATTAAAAATAAATATTGTAAATTAAAATACATAGGTACGGTGGTTGGTAGCCTCTAACCCTCTAAGATCTGTAAAGACCTCAAGACAACCGCAGGAGAAATCAGAAAAAATCACTCGTAGACCTCAACATCAAAAAAAAAATTACCCGGCATCTAGTAACACCCAAAGTTTCGAAATTGTTGATGAAAAACTGGTGGCACCTCTGCCACGTCTTATTTATTGTTAGAATGGTATCTTCTATTTCGAAACATGTAGATCAGGTTCTAGGAAAAGTTGGAACGATACAAAAGGTAAAAGAAGATCTTATGGTTGAAGCGATAAATGACAAGCAGCCAATTCGAATTTTTCTAGAATGTTCGAGTACGTGAAGAGAACACTTTATACTAAAAGTTAAATATCCCTTTCTTCACTATATACAGTATTTACCTTTAGTCTTAAGCTATTTAGATTGTTAAAGTTGAAAATGATGTAGAAGTTTCAATACATAATTTACTGAATTATACCAAAAGCGTCATTTACTCTCATGGTTTAGTTTAATGCAGTTATAAAGAGATTCTAGACAATTTGGAAAATCACAAAGATGTTGTGGATATTTCAGCAAATAAAACTGAAACGTGAAGACCAACTGATTAATTCCCCATCTATTTTATTAACATTGAATTCCACAGCCTTGTCCAAAAATATGCTTTTTAAGTTGAAGTCTGACAGTATATACCCAGTACATTGCGATGCTTCAAGTGCAGATATAAAAATCCAGACATCTGCTCTTGTGACAAACTACTACACAAAGGTGTAAAATGTGAAAAGCCCATTAAATATGCAAATTGAAGAGGTAACCACTCCGCGAGATGTAGAAATTGTCCAACATTAGTATTGAAAAGAAAAATCAGTTATTTTGAAGCAAAGAATAAATATCCAGTGGAAAATGTTTCATATGCACAAGACACAATTAAACGCTCAAACGCAGAACAGATAATTTCGGAGATTACTCTTTTAATATCTATTGATTGATTGTTAAAAATCCACATTTAGTATTAAGATAACGATTTTCAAATTAGATTTGTTTCAAACACATCTGGTGAAGAAAATATTTGTTTTCGACTGAAGAAGCCGCAGTGTATCAAAACATATGTAGTGTTTAAAAATCTGACTTTGCTATCTAATTTGTTGTACATGAATAGTCGCCTGAAAACTATATAAAAACAATTGCCACAAAATTAAAATTTGGTAGACTTACTCAAAATTAAATCTACTTTCAGTTTTCCTATATACATTCTCCCAACATTCGATTGTTTTTCTAAAAATCGCATTAAAACACGCAGTTAATTAGATGCCAAAACTGCACGTAAAAAATGCCTGGAAAAAACTAGAAAAATTATTGCCACCAAATTAATATTGAGTGTATTTACTAAAAATTTGATCTACTTTTCGATTTCTTATAAATATTTACCCAATACTCAATTGTTTTCCAAAAAATCGCATTCCAACACACATTTGGTAAAATATCAAGATTGCTCATTAAAAATCGACTGAAAAAAATAGAAAAACCAATTGTTATAAAATTAAGATTAGATGAATACTCACAATAAAATTACTATAAACATTTACCAAACAATTTATAGTTTTTCTAATAATAGCATTCAAACAAACAATTGATTAAATTCCAAGATTGTATAATAAAAGTCGCCTGAAAGTGATGAAAAAACAAATGCCAAATAATAAAAATTTCGTAGATTTACTCCAAATTAAGAGTGCATTTAGTTTTCTTACAAATATTCATACAACACACGATTGTCTTTAGAAAATTACATTCACACAAACATTTGATAATATTCCAATATTGGACAATTATAATTGTCTGAAAAAATTAAAAAAGCAATTGCTATTTAATAAAAATGTAATAAATTTACTAAAAATAAAATTTACTTTTAGTTTTCTTATAAATATTCACATAACACTTGATAGTTTTCCTAAAAATTGTATTCAAACAAAGATTTGATTAAATTAAAAGATTGCAGGCGAAAAATCGCTTGAGATAAAATAGAAAATCAATTGCCACAAAAATAAAATTTTGTTGAACAACTCAAAATTAAGTCTACTTTAAGTTTTTCCATAAATATTTACCCAACACTTGATTGTTTTTCTTGAAATCGCCTTCTAACAAACATTTGATTAGAAAGCAAAATTGCACACTGAAAATCGACTGAAAAAAATTTAAAAACAATATCCTAAAATATATATATTTTTTTTAATTTACTCAAAATTACGTCTACTTTAGTACCATTTACCTAAAACTTAATTATTTTTGTAAAAGTCATATTCAAACACATATTTGACTAATTTCAAAAATTTAATATGCAATTTTTGAATTTAGTCAAATATTTGTTTGACAACTTAAAACACTTAAAAAACAATTGCCACGTTTTTAAAATGTTGTACCTTAATTCAAAATTCAGTGTATTTACAGTTTTTCCTAAAATATTTACTCGATCGATATAATTCTTTATAATTCGGGCAGAATCGAAGATTTTGTTTTGTCGATTTTGTAGTTCCCTGCCCTTAGCTTTACCGCTACTACTTCCTCCAACTTCTCCTCTACATACCTCACTTACATACCGACAATTTTATTCTCTGTCGTATCCAGTTTAAACTCTCATTCTTCTGCACTCACTTTATAAAGCAAGCCAACCATATTTCTTTCAACCAACCTTCCATTCGCCATTTCATCACCCTTCTTTCAAACTTTACCACTCTCTTAGCTGCTTCACACTACACCGACAAACTTTTACATTCTTGCAGTACCACATATCCAGGGGTCGTTCTCTCCAGACCCATCCTTTTGAGGTACTACCGTTACCACTTTTTCTTGTTAATTTATACCACACCATTCCTGCACTATATAACATCAAATAATCTAAGACATGCATCCCATCAAATAATTTGCATTAGCTTATTATTACCTAGCACATCTTCCCATGTTCTTCGCAACCTCTTCATCGCCACTCTTGCTTTTTTACGCACATACTCTTTAGTCCCTGACTCCGAGAACACAAAGCCAAGATATTTGAACTCTTTCACTCTTTCCACTTGCTCATACTTCCATACCAATACTTCCATTCCATTCTTCTTCCCCCATTACGAAATACTATCCACTTTGTTTTCTTTCACAACTAATATTCTCCTATCAAAGTACCTTTCAAGTCTTTCGATGATCTCCTGCAGCTCCCTGAAAGATTTAGCCAGCACCACCACGTCGTCTGCATAGGCCAAGCTCCACATTTTCCATTACCACCCATCCAGCATGTCCTAATTCTAAGGTTTTCTCCATATCTGCCACATATAGATTGAACATTCCCCTACTGTTCAAGGGGGCAACCTTGTCTTAGGCCCTGCTTCACCCGAAACCGTCTAGACACTTTCTCCCTCACTTTCACTTCGGACCACGTTCCTAGGTACACTTTTTTTATCCAGGTTTTTTTTTCATGAGGTGGTGTCACTTAGCGTCCCTGCACTGCGGTCACCGTGGTCCTTTTTTATCCAGGTTACTAAACACTCTGACACACCCTTTCTTCTCAAGCATTCTACTAACATTATTTTATCTACGGAGTCATACGCCGCCTTAAGGTCCACAAACAAAGCATACAGACGCTCTGTACTACAAATTTGCTTTTTAATTTAATCACCCAGTTTAGTGATGAAAGTTGATCCATCATTACCTCCCCCCCCCCCTTTCTGAAGCTCACTTGTATTTTATAAATAGAGTCCATGCATGTTATACCTCTGTAGCTTTCTAGCTTCTCCTCCTTTATAAATAGGTATATTCTCTCTGATACTGATCTTCGCGTCTCCATATTCGGTTTATCACATCTAACATTTTCTGTTGCCCTTCGTTCCCACACCACTGCCATGCATCTGCTTTAATTCCGTCTGGCCCAGCCGCCTTTTCACTCTTCGTGGTTATAAGAGCCCTATCTAACTCTTCTATGGTAAATAAACATACCCATCTATTGTCTCTACTTCCCTTCTGACGACTTCAATAGTCCCTGAAAGTATTTCTTCCACCTGTCCATCTGGAAGTCTTACCGGGATTTTATAGCATATGTTGACCTTTGCTTTATGTACTTCCAAAGCTCTATTGCACTACTTAAAACTTCTCACTTTGCTTAGTTCTTCTTGTATCCACTTCTCCTATAACTTAGCTATATTTTATTATATTTCTTGACCCTCTTTCCATTCTCCAATCCTGTAACGCTTCCTTACTTTCTTCTTTGCACTTGTGGTTATTTACTGACTCCGCCCCTTCAAAATTTGCTAGCTCTATTTTTACTTTTCCTATATAGAATAATATAGAAAACTATTCTTTCCGCGAATGAGAATTTCTGTGGGCGCTGTATATCAAAAACGAATGGCCCTATTGAGATAAAATTTTAAACATAAGGTTTTGTCGCCAAAAACTAGAACTGAAACGCATTTGGTGAACATTCTTGAACATGAAAATTATATAACAAGTAATTGTAAAGAATCGAGTTATTGGCATGTAGTTGGGGTCGTTCTATTTTCCACAGTGAATTCTTCTACTTCAACCCTAATTTCATCCCCCCGTAAGTATGTAGTCTATCACGGAATTACCTCTTGGTCCGATGTAAGTAAACTCTCCATGCTAATCCCCATCTGCGTTATCATTTAACAGATCTAGCTATAGACTTATCGCCCATTTAAAAAACGTTGCGCCTTGTTTGTTGAATATGCTCGCCTCTTCCAGTTTATGAATGTACACCAAAAGCTTTTAAGGATAAAACCTTAAATTTAACACGTTGACCGTTTTATCAGTCACAGGTGACTGACACTGAAGTATTCCAGTGGGGCCACATCAGTCGCCGATGACTGACAATGAGTACCTACTTTAAACTTACTATTTACTGTCAGTCACGTGTTCCGTGTTAACTGTTAATAGGATTGCCTGATACGGCCGTTCTGCTTCTGTACGTTACTACAACTTGGCCACCTAATGTTCCTTTAAACAGCTCCAGGTATAATCTCGGAAAAAATTGTACTATATTGAAATAAAGCCCGTATGTATATAATAAATTCCAAATTTATTTTGTGAATCAAAAACATTTGTTAAAGAGAATGTTTGCGAGAGTGACACACGTGCCTCACACGTTGCCTGACGAAGCGAAACGCATATTTTTTTGCTATTGTGGCTTTGTCAGTCACCTGTGACTGACACATAAAAAACCGTCTAAAAAAATGCATCAAAATGAATAAAATAAGCATATTCTTACTCATTTTATAAAATAAAACTTAAATCAAAGAAAACGTTTTTTGACATTAAAAAAAAAAATGTTGCAGCCAATGTGTTAAGTAAGAATTTAATTCATAGACTAAAAATTACTGAAATATATATGCCAATAGATTCTTTCGATCCTTTGATTTCTTCAAACAGTTTTTCATCATAATCAGGACGTTAAAATTCTTCACGCAAACCCACTCCTAAGTCACCCCAATTACGAAAATAACGTCTATACCAGATTAAAGCATTCCCAGTGAAACGGTCAATTGCAGAAGTAAACAGACTTGGCAGAGTAACTCCCCTAGCTAATTTTAACTCATTCACACGTTTACAAATGCGTTAAGTGCTATCTGTTTCTGTTCTCCCGAAGATGAAAAGTCCACTGACGAATTAGTACAGATTTTATTAAAATTATCTTTATTATTCAGAAATGTCAGACGAAAACCCATCCGATCCTTCTTTATAAAAATCAAGAAATATTTAATATTTCTTTAAAGTCAATTCTGCCTTAAACTTTTTAGTTTTAACTTCCAAATCTGACATACATGGTACTAACCGAACAAGCAAATTTGATTTCTTACTACTAAACATCTTTATTCACAGAAAAATAAAATCTAATACATGTAATGGATAAAATAAAATAAATTCTGATATGTTCTTGTTCTTCTGCTCCATGGCTATCGACCGGTGGTCTTTCAGCCCGTTTTCGTTCGTCAGTGAATGTCGTTGTCAGTCTTATGAATCAAGATGAAATGATGAAATGAATTGATAAATGGTGGTGCTAGAGTGTTTGGTTGATTTCTTATTTTTACACTGTTATCAACGATAGGTAATCTAAATAAAACGAAATTAAAGACAAAATAAAATAATAATATTACTAATAATTTTTATTTTCATTACAAAATAAAATCTACCAGATAAGGACGAAGAACGTTGACTTTCCAACATCATGGTGCCAATGGGGTTTGAGTGGAAGAACATATCTTATTCCACCTGTGCTTCTTTCGAGCAAAATTCTACGTATGTTTTCGTAATTTATTTTTTTTTATGTGTATTCTATTAAGAAGAAGTAAATAAAGAAATATGTACTCTAATAGACAGATGAGCAAATTTTTTGGTTATATTTTTATATGTTGTTGATTCTTTTATCTTCGCGAAATTTTGCAATATAATTTCCCTGATTTTACTATTCATCAGAAAATTTAAACGGATAAGCAGGGAGGGAAAATATAACGGACATTTCCAATTAAACCAATCCTCTTAATATTTTATTTTGCACTTTAACTGACATATCCCTTAACACTTCAACTCATATTTAGGCTTTCCTTAAAACAAACCATTAATTTAATTTGAAATCCATTATACACAATTATTATTTATAAACGGCCGAGTACGGCCGTCTTATATCCTTCGAGCTCTTTGTGCCCCACGTTGGGCGCCAATTGTGACGGTGGGGCCTTGAAAAAACTTATCCTATTTTCAACAAAAAACCCGAAGGTCAAACAACGTAGACCCAGACGCCTGGATGTAACGGGAGTGCGATAAGTTGCAGAACGATGTAACGTTACATGATGGCCTTGAATATATTGTATTCGCTATTTTAGCATTACTCAAGCAGCAGAAAATTATTTACAAAATTCTTCTTGCTCGACTAAAAAACCCTCAGTCCCTTGGTGAAACCTTGAGGTTATCGCAGAGAAGAAACGAGCCTTTAATGTCTATAAAAAAACACCCTACGCAAGAAAATCTTATTAATTTCACCGTCACACGCCGAAATATCTTACAATCAAAAAACAACTCATGTCACAGATTTCTGGAGAAAAGTGCCTACCGTCTGTAACAGGTTCGTGTGATAGAGGTAGTACCTTTTGAGGCATTAGAATTATCATGCTTCGACGCTGGCGCCACCTATATGAGGAAGGAGATACGACGATCCCGCTGAATGGGAGTTCTAAAACTTAAATAAACGTTCAGTTGAGAAAAATAGTCGATTTATTCAATAGGTTATGAGCCCAGAACACGTGTGAAATAAAAGAAGTTGACTATTTGTGGCCTGGCTTCGGCGCACATTCGTCGTGTGGCTCGCACCGTTTATTATGGAAGTGTTGACCGTTTGTAGGACTCGTGGCGTACATGTGGCACTAAAGCCACAATGGCTGATAGGTTAGACATGAACAGCCTAAACAAGTTTGATGACAGCAACTACAACCAATGGCGATATTAAATTCACTGTTCGCCCTGGTCAAAAAGACTTTACGACATCGTTTATGGGGTGGAGCAAAAACCGGTAGCTGATAGGGATCAGCAGAAGGCATCGATGAAAGAATAATGACAGCATTGCCCAACACATTGCGAATGTAGAAAATCTATCGAACAAATTGAATGATATTGGTGTAGCTGTCAGTAATGCGGCAATAATGACAAAGATTATTAGTACATTGCTGCCGAAGTTACGGAATTTTCGCTGTCAGTCAGTGAAGGCAGGTAAATTCTAGCGCATTTGACGTCAAGGTTAGTCGACAAAGATGCAAACTGATCAATTTGAAACGGAGTTCTCAGTCTCGTCGGGCATAAAACGAAAAGGCTGAGATCCTAGATGGCCCTGAACTTATTGCAAAAATAAGCTTGAAGGCGTGGCATGACAGACTTGGCCATGTAAACTTTATATGGATTCGAGCGATGATCACGAGCGGGGTGGCATAACCCTAAGTGACGAGGATGAGATACTTTGTGAATCTTGGTTGCATGGGAAGCAACATCGTTTTCATCACCCATCCAGAGAAGTCTGCAAGGAGGAAGTTGGGGAACGAGTATTTTCTGACGTGTGCGGCCCTATTGTGATTGAATCGTTTGGAGGAGCGAGATTTTTTGTTCTGTTCAAGGACAGTGCGAGCACCATGAAGCACAAATCTGATGTCCTGACTTGCCTGAAGGAAAATGTGCAGATGGTGGAGAAGCAGCACGGTACATCAATGAAGATTTGCACAGCTACGTGAAGAAGGAAGCTATCATCATGGAGAACACGTCGCAGCAGAACGTCCGCATAGTCATAGAGAGTGCTAGATTCATGATGCATGCGATGGATATGCTTATTTCTACGGCTCTATACGTTCTCAACCAACTCCGACGGAGAAGGGGAGTACGATGCCGTACGAGATCTTCATGGAGAGGAAGCCGACATTGTCACACCTGAAGAAGTTCGGCTGCACCGCATTCATGCACATCCCCGACAGTCAAAAGACCAAGCTGGATGATAAATTCAGCAAACTCTAGTCTATTGGATACGAAGGAAATTCCGACTACCGACTGTTTGATCCAGTGAACAAGAAGGTGAAGGTTTCTAGGAACGTGATTTTCGATCGATGCTGAGAAAAGGACGGTCCAGATGAGCATCGCACCAGTGAAGACTGCAGATGACACTGAAGAGTACTCTGGAGATCTAGACCAAGCCGCTGACCGAAAGCTTAAGATTGTTGCAGCTTAGATGGCCGAGCCTTGACAGGACCTGGATGGAGAAGAGCGAGTAGACGCAAACCTGAGAAACGTCGCAGCCATTCAAGAGGAAGGAGCGGTCGCCGATAACGTCAGGGACAACTTGCGGCGTCTAGCGAAGTACACGGTAAAAATCGCTATGGTGAAGAAGCCACAAAGCAACTCGAAGGCCCTTGACAAAAGCGAGTTGAGAGAATGTCAAAGGTGATCACAGGAAGGAGCTCAAAGCTCTATGATAGTTATCGGTTCGAAATAGGTTTTTTTCAATGAAAGATTCAACATCGAACAAGCCAAAATTCAAGGCCAGGCTCTGCGTTAAGGGATTTGCTCAAGAAAAGATCTCGCCTTCTACACGGTTCGATTCGATCAGAATCCTGTTGGCCACGGCTATCAGAAATGATTATAAGATATTGCAGTTCGATGTACGAACGGCATTCTCGAATAAACAATCTACAAGGACCCGCCGGAGGGAACTAATGTCAATGGGGATGAAGTATGTAGACTACATAGTCGATATAATGCTTGAAGTAGGCATCACGATGCTGGAATAATAATGCCTCTTCTTGAGAATCTAAAGGATCTTGCTACTAGTTTTCGCCCAGTTTTTTTTGACTTGCTGCTTAAGTAATTTTTTTTTTAAATGGTCAACAACTTGCCGGTAAGAATTTTCAAGTTGGGAGAACTAATTGTTGCCTTTCAGTCTGGATTTAGAAAACGTCAATCCACATCGACTGTCTAGTCTGCTTAGAAGATGCTAATCAAAACGCTTTTCTGGAGTGTTTATCAGTGTTTTTTGTCGCAACCCAGATTTATAGTACATAGTAACATAACATCTTATCTGTTTCATGTAATCTGCATCTCTCTGCTAAAAAGGTCGTCTTCATCTGGGAACAATCACACATTGGTATTGAAGGCAACGAGATTATAGAACTGCTTGTAAAAACAGTTTGAAGTTTCCACAATGCTAATTATATGATAAAACATTATCGGACATCCGTATCCTATATATATATATATATATATATATATATATATATATATATATATATATATACCTATATATATTTATGTATGTAATTCTTGTAGATCCGATATTGGTTCTCTCCAGTTTTATAGTGTATCAATAAAACGTGGATTTATGTTACAACAAAAGATGGGCTTAATGGAATCATAAAGCGGCGCTGTGCAGTACATTAACTTGTATTATAGTTATTTGGAGAATAAACTCGAGCGGAAAAATAGTTTCCATCGATGGGCAGCGCGTTTCCTCTCTCCGGCAAGAATTTATATAACGAATCCTCGGAGGTCGATTGATTTTTCCATAATACACTTGACCACCTTTGCAACGACAACTCCTCGGTATATCGGAAATTGGACTCGATTTATTGAATCATTCGGTTTATTTACCAACCTTAATTATAATTTAAAAATTTAAGCCTCTAAAATCAAGTATTTACAAAAAAATTGTAATACGGTATATAAATTGAATGAAATACTTATTGGCACTATTTTAATTACTCTGTTCCCTCTCTCTTGTTTTTTTAATTATGATGACACACATTCCAATTAAAATCGGTGATGTTGTACAGTGTGCGCAATCAATTCACAATTTTGACGGAATGAATAAATCAGGCGGCAAACAGCGACGTAATTGCAGTTTAACTTCGCTACGCGAATTAATAATTCGATGCGTTCGGTGTATTACCACCGCTACTGCCGTCCGCCGCCCACCCCTTTTACCATTGCCTGGGCAATTATCGATTTTTCCACCGGTGACAATGGGACCCGGCGTAAAATGGATTCCTGGGAAATTAAAGTGTAATTATTGCGCCGCGACGCTTCCCGAATTTATAACGCAATTGCGACTGCAACTGGTGTCACTGTAAATCAATAACACGAGACATCCATATTTCAACCGTAATATTGAATAACGGATGGAATTGTGTTCAATCGTGAATTTTGCATAAAATCCTAAATGTTTGATTGAAACCGAGTTGTAATGTGTCTTTCGATGGCTTCTATTACCTGAGTTGTAGACTTCATTTAGAATTATTGAATATAAATAAGCAAATTGTAATGTTGACTTTTGAAATTGTAAAAATTATTTTTTTCAAGAGTGCATACATGGAAGTTTTCTTTAAAGTAAGGCAACGTTTGTTGACCTTATATTTTTTTAAATCAGCCTCCTACGGAGAAAATCTTTAAAACTTGATAGTTTGATAATTGGAGGATGGGATAGTGGCCACCCACCCACCCTAAATATACATTGAAATGTAAAATTAGCATTTTACATTTAATTATTAAACATAAATACTACAATTATTATTGTTTTTAAGGGATAACTAAACGTGAAATAGTGATTGCAATTAAATGTATATATAGGGTGGGTGGGTATGGTATATATTTTTATATAAACTTTTATTTATTATTTCTAAATATGTATTAAAGTTGGTGATGTTTTTTTTGTAATAAAATTTTGATAGAAGTTTGTGGATGCAATAAAATTTTACATAATTTTTTGAGTATGTTTTACCAACTAAAAGGTGGGTTCGAGGCCACCCACCCACCCTACATATGCACTTTCATTTAAACCACAAATAGTGTTTTATTGCCAAGAATAATAATAAAATTGTAAATGATGATTAAGAAAAAATCAAAAACAATGTATTGATGGTAGTTGAAATGCATATGTAGGGTGTGTGGGTGGCCTCGAACCCACCCTCCAATCAACAAAACATAAAGCAGTGTTTAATTAAAGTATTTAAACATACATCATCTAAATAAATTTCTTAGTTCTTTCTTTTCCTCCGTTCATTTCAATATTTTTTTTAAATAAACCTTTCTTCATTGATTTTTAAATAATTAAAGAGTGGATTCTAACCACCCATCAACTTAAAATATTTAATTTTACTAGGAGGTATTTAAAAAAAATTGAAATAAACATTTTAGATATTTTTTTATCATGAAATTTATTCAAATTTTTAATTAAGATCTTTCATCCTATCAAAATTGATTGTGTGGTATGGATAGGTGGTCGCCACCCTTCATATGCACTCCCATTTAAACTACAAATAGCGTTTTTCTGTCAAGGAAAATAATACACAAAATTGTTAATAATTATTTTAAAAAAAACACAAAGCAGTGTATTTGATGGAAGTTGAAATGCATATCAAAGGTGGGTGGCCTCTAACCCACCCTCCAATCTAAAAAATATAAATCAGTATTTAATTAATAATATTTATAAATCCGTCAACTAAATAAGTAGATTATTTCATTTAATTATTCCTCTTTGAATAAAAAATTAATAAAACCCTTCAATGATATTAAAATAATCAAAGTAAGGAATATCAACCACTCATCAACAATAAATATTGAATTTTAAAAATTTTCTTTTGTAATGAGTTTTCCAGCCTGCCTTTTACTTTCTATATGTTAGTACAAGAAGTCATATTTATATTTTTATACAAACTGTTTCTAAACATTTGTATTTTAGTTTATGGGAAGGTTTCTGGTATAAAATTTAACCCTCTATGGGCCGAATTTTTGTTTTAATTCCAAAAAAATTGCTTGTAGATTTCTAGAATTCTTTAGGAATTTTCTTAGAGACTTAGAATTTTCTTCAGTTTTTTTTGTAGGTTTGTAAAACTTTTCTTCATTCCATTTTGCAAGAATTTTTTTAGCGGCCTTTAGAATTTTTTTCAATACTTCAATCAGATTTTTGAAAGGATTCTTGAATTTTGTAGATATCTACAATTTTTTTAGAAAGTTTCAATCAATCAGTTTTTAAGAATTTTCCTAGTGAGCCCTAGAATTTTCTTTAGTTTTTTTTTATAGATTTCTAGACGTTTCCAGTAAGTTTCATTGCATTTTTTAAGAATTTCTTAACGTGCCTCTAGATTTTCCTTACTTTTTTTTGTAGGTTTTTATATCTTTTTGGTAACTTTTATTACATTTTATGAGTTCAAGAATTTTCCTGATTTTTTTTGGAGATTTCTAAAATTTTTCATGAATTTCTTAGACTTCTAGAATTTTCTTCAGTTTTTTTTTGTTGGTTTGTAGAACTTTTTTTAATTCCACTTTTCAAAAATTTTCATATGGGCCTCTAGAAGTTTAATCAATATTTTTGTAAATTTTTCAGCAACTTTCATCGCATTTTTGAAGAAATTTTCTAAAGCATTCTTGAATTTTGTAAATTTCTACAATTTTTAGAAAGTTTAATTCAATATTTCAGATATTTTCTGAGAATTCTAGAATTTTCTTCAGTTTTTTTATTGTAAAACTTTCGAGTATCTTTCATTCCATTTTTTAAACAAATTTCTTATGTGCCCCTAGAATGTTCCTTATCTTTTTGTAGTTTTTATGTAGTTTTAGTAACTTTTATTAAATTTTATCAGTTCAAGAATTTTCCTGTTTTTTTTTTTGTAGATTACTAAAAATTTTACAGGAATTTTCTTAGGGACTTCTAGATTTTTTTTCAGTTAATTTTGTTGGTTTGTAGAACGTTTTTACTTTCCCTATATAGAATATATAGGGGAAGTATTGTTTTAATTCCATTTTTTAAGAATTTTCTTATGGGCCTCTATAATTTTCCTCAATATTTTTTTTGTAGATTTCATAAACTTCTTGGCACCTATAATCACATTTTTAAAAAACTTTTCTAAAGGGTTCTTATAGAATTCTACAATTTTTTAGAAAGTTTCATTCAGTTTATCACGAATTTTCCTAGAGAGTTCTAGAATTTTTTTCAATTTGTTTATTATAGATTTCTAGAACTTTCCAATAACTTTTATTCCATTTTTTAACAATTTTCTTTCACTTTCATCACACTTTTGAAGAATTTTTCTAGGATGTCTTGAATTTTTATCAATATTGTTTGTATGACTTCTAGAACTTTCCAGTATCTTGCATTCAATCCTTCATGAATTTTCTTAGAGTTATAAAACTTTCTTTAGATTGTTTGTAGGTTTGTAGAATTTCTCGGCCACTTTTATCACATTTTTGAAGAATTATTTTAGAGAGTTCTTGAATTTTTCTTAATAATCTTTTTAGTTACTTTCATTCCATCTTTCAAGAATATTCCTCAACTTTACTGTAGATTTTTTAAAAATTTCAGTAATTTTTATTAGATTTTTTGATAGTCCTAAAATTTTCTTCATTTTTTGTACATTCCAGTATCTTTTATTCCATTTTTTAATAATTTCATTAAAGAATAATTTTCTCAACTTGTTTGGTAGATTTTTAGAATTTTTCAGTACATTTAGAACGTTTCGCCGACTTTCAATAATTAATTTTTTCGAGAATTTTTTTGGAGGGTTCAATAAATTTCCTGATGGTTTTTTTTGTAGATTTCTTTAAAATTCCAGAATTTTTATTAAATTTTTCAAGAATTCCAGAAATTTTCTCAAGTTATTTTGTAGGTTTTTAGAACTTTTCTGTATCTTTAATTAAATTTTATGAGAATTTTCTTAGAGGGTTGTAGAATATTTCTTTTTTTTGTACAAATAATAACAATTCGATCAAATGGTTTCGCTTATTTTTACTATAGACAGTTTACACAGCGTTTATTATTTCAGGTTGATGAGCCTAGCAATGGTTATAAATATTGATATTAGTTGTCTGACAACGTTATAAAATTAAGATTTATACGCCATCTCATGAAAAAAGCTATAAGTATTTAGTAAAATGTCGTAAAATAAAAATGTGGCCTGAAAGTTACGCAGGCCAGTAGAAATTTGTGGATGCAATAAAATTTAAGTCAACTTTTTGAGTATATTTTACTGATTGGAGGATGTGATAGAGGCCACCCACCCACCCTACATATGCACTTTTTTAAATCCACAAATAGTGTTTAATTACTAAGGAAAATATAATAAAATTGTTAATAATTTTTTAAAGAAAATACGAAAGCAGTGTATTGATGGAAAATTGATATGTATATGTAGGGTGGGCGGGTGGCCTCGAACCCACCCTCCAATCAAAAAAACATAAAGCAGTGTTTAATTAAAGTATTTAAACATATATTAGCTAGATACATTGTTTAATTACTTCTATTATTTCCTTAAATCTTAATTATTGGGTTTCCAACATTTTTCGTTATATTATTTTCTTGTTTTATTTTCTCAAACTTGAATTTTATATTCCGATATTTAAGAATTTTCAACTAGGATTTTTTTTTAATATTATCCTTCAGGAGTTCTCAAATTTTCTAGAATTTTTTTTTCTTTTTTTATAAAGTTTTTGTCATATTTCAGAAATTTCTATTTACAAATGTCAATATTTTCTAGAATTTTCGAGCTATCCGTTCCAGATTTTTCCACATTTTTTTGTTTCATTTTGTTGGATTTTTCATCAAAATTAACAAATTCCAATGAACCTGATCTACCAAATTTACAAATTATTCATCTATCCAGCCAACTGTTCAAATGAAACCATTGATTGAAATTTGCGTACTCCTGACCTACCGTAATAAACAGTTTATTCACTTAGCGTACTCCTAACCTACCTCACTACACTGTTTATTGACCTAGCGTACTCTTGACCTACCTCACTCCTCTAAATTCACCTAGCGTACTCCTGACCTACCCTAATAATGTACAATGCAGAGTTTATTGTCGTAGGTCAGGAGTACGATGATATGGCTTATAGATTGCATTTTTAAAATTGCAAACCTCAAAAACTGGATAACGAAAAATTTTAAATCCAATTAGTTTTTCATTTCAAAACAGGTTTTCAATAAGCTTGGTAAATTTTAATAATTTTATGAAAATAAAAACGGCAACCATACATATATACATTGAAACTTAATCTAAAAACTATGTTTAATTTATTTTTACGATTGTTATTGTTTTTTTTTTTGGGAAACCAAACGTGAAATAATGATTGTAATTATATAAACATGTATATGTATGATCCACTATCCCACCCTTCAATTCTTTAATATTAGCAATTGATTCTTCTAAAATTAATTATATAAGATAAACAAAAGTAATCAGAAAATAATTGAATTATCTGGTTGATGCATTTCAAATTAAATCGTGTTAATGTTAAGGAATTGAAGGGTGGAATAGTGGCCACCCACCCATCTTATATATACGTTTAAACTCAAGCTAAAACACTAATTTTAAAAAAAGTCAACAAATTCTTAAGTTGAAATAATAACTAATTATTTCACAATTTCTGAAAATTTAAAAAATTCTAAGTATTGTGTAAAAGTACAAGTTTCTAACTATTAAATGGAATTTAAAGAATCGAAAGATTTTAAAGATTGTAAAGATAAATTCTAAAAACTCTTATGATTCTAACCATTTTTGAAATTGTACAAAATGTCTGAATATTCCAAGGATTTCACAAATATTATTAATATTATTATTTTAATAATTCTAAAGATTCTTTAAATTAAATAAAAAATAGTAAAGCCTAAGTTGCTGTAAAATCTAAAGAGAATATTCATAATCTATATATCATATCTATTATATTATTCTTAAGGTACTAAATATTCTAAAGAATATAAACATTTTAAAGATTCTAGTGACCGTCAGGATTCTAAATTTTCTAAATAAAATCTAAAATTTTAAAATGTTCTAGCGATTCAATATAGTTAGAAAAGTCTGAGGATTATTAAGATTTTAATTATTCTAAAAATTCTATGGAAATATAAACGAATCTGTAAATTCTAACAAAATTTCTACAAATATTAAAGATAGTAGATAATTTAAAAACCCAGATTCCAAAAAAGAAGAAAAAGAATTCGAAGATTATACAAATAAAAGATTTTCCAAGCTCTGAAAATTCTAATTATTCTAAAGATATTTAAAACGCTAAAATTTTTTTAATAAAATATTTAGAAATTAATGGGTTTGAAAATTCTAACGATTCAATTGAAAATATTTATTTCCTACAGAATTTAAAATCTAAAGATTCTAAAGTTTCTTATGATTTTAGGAACTAAAATCTCAATATTCTAATTAACTAAATATTTAGAAAATTCTTGTAAAATTTCCAAAGGTTCTGGAGATTTAAAAAATCTAAGATTCAACATTTTAACTCAAAGAATCTTGCGTGTTGTAAAGATTCTAACCATTCTAAAATTTCAACAATTTTGTAAAAAAATATAAAAAAGGAATTAAACGAGTCTTAAGAAATATTCTATCAATACTCAATACTAAAAAAATGTAGTTATGAAAATACTAAAAGTTCAAATGATTCTAACAATTTTAAAAATTCTCCAATTTGTATAATTGCTCATTATTATTATTATTTTAATAATTCTGAAGATTCTATAATTTTTGTCTGCCTGTAGATTTTATATTTATTACTGTATAAAGTTTCTAAGGATTCTAGCGATCATAAAGTTATAAAGATTCTAAAACTTTTAAATTTTTGATTATTCTAAATGTTCCAAAATTTCTCACATATAATCAATTCTAAATATAGTAAAGATTCTAAATATTTTTAAAATGTAAAGATCTAAAGATTCAATATTTCAATTTAAAAAGTCATGAAGATGAGTTATGAAAATTAAACAATATAAAAAAATTAAAAAAATCTAAGAAATATTCTACAAATACTATTAGATTATAAGGAATTAAAATAATTCTATAAATTTTGAAGATACTGTGATAATTTAAGATTCGAAAGATAATACAGATTTTGATAATTCTAAAGATTTTATAACGAATTCTAAACATTCAAAATGTTTCAAAAAATCTGAAAATTCTAAAAATTAGAAAGATGTCTTAAATTTGTATAA
This sequence comes from Ontholestes murinus, assembly GCA_963969525.1. Taxonomy (NCBI): domain Eukaryota; kingdom Metazoa; phylum Arthropoda; class Insecta; order Coleoptera; family Staphylinidae; genus Ontholestes; species Ontholestes murinus. Next base: position 74,633,186 of record OZ018390.1, on the reverse strand, counting down.
AATTTAAATATTCTTTAGATTTCAGACATTTAACCAATTTTGGAGATATTAAAAAATTTTGCACGTGTTAGATTTTAGAGAAAAACCTGTACAGTTTCAAATAATTCTGATGATTTTTTAGATAATAAAATTTTTAAAATAATACAAATTTAAAGATTATAGAGATTTTAGAAATTCTTGAAACTTAGTAACTTGTTTAGTGCAATGAATGTCATTTGAATTATTTCTTAAATAAAGAATGCATTCATTAAAACACTTTTGTTTGTTCTAAAGGTTAGAGGGTGTGTTAATGGACACCCATTCCACCCTACATATTTATTAAAAATTTAATCGCTAAAATATCTTTGCTTTCCTATAACTTTAATCGCAATAATGTTAAAGGCATCTTAAAATTAAACGACTGACAGTGATTGAAGTTTAAAAAAAAATATGTAGGGTGGGTGGGTGGCCACTATCCCACCCTCCAATCTCTAAAATATACACAAGTGTTTCTACAGAATTTATACTTGATTATTAAAAGATTTATACCATATTTAATAAGTACATTTTCTATTAAATAATTTGAAATGAATTGAAAAAAAATGGTGATGTGGCCATTATAGTACATTTCCTATATTTTTCTAAGAAACTATGAGGTTTACGCAAAAAAGCTATTCTTAACAACTTGCTCAATTTTTGATTTTATATAAATTTCATGTTAAAAATGAGTGTTCACCAAAAACTTTTCAGTTTCAGTTTTTAACGATAAAACATAAGTTTAATGTTTCATCCCAAAAGGATAAATCGTGCCGACAGACACACAGGCACACAAACATACTGACAAACTGAACAAGTTTTATTAAGACATGTTTTTCGTAAAGTTCTTTGTGAGAAAAAAAATTAACTTTTTTAATTTTAATTTTTCGGAAAATGTTTTTCTTTAATTTTCAGTAATTTCTCCTCCATACTTTTATTTTTTATTGCAACTTCCTTTCCAAAGATTCTCGATGAAAATGAAAATGATGAAAAGTCTAGAAATTTTTACAAGTTTAGCAAAAATTTTATTTAAGATTTTTTTTAGAAAATCATTATGTATATTTATTTATAGAAATTACATCGTGGTTTCTATACAAGATTTTGTTCAACTTTTCTATTAGAAAATTTTCTTCTAAATTTCTATAATTTTCTCAGATGATCCACTTTTTTTTTATATTGAGTTTCAAGAGTTCTTCACAAGATTTCATTTTAGATTTATAAAACTTTTTTTGAGGATTCTAGAAGTGTACAGTAATTTCTTTTTCTCATCTAATAAATAAATAGATATTTCCAGAATTATTAGCAAAGTTTTTATTCGAGAGTTCTAGATTATTCAGAAAGTTCTCCCAAGATTTTGTTTAACTTTTCAATTTATTAGGATATTTTTTTCAAAATCATATTTATTTATAGGCTTCTAGAAGTTTCAGGAATTCCTCCTCCATATTTTCAGTTTTTTTCATCTTCATTTCCAAAGAATTATGATCGAGGATTCTAGAATTTTTCACAAGTTTTCCTTGTAGATTTCTAGAGCTTTTTGGGAAGATTCTAGACGCTTACAGTAATTTTTTCTTCATTTTTCCAGAATTTGTACTTTATTCGGGAGTTCTAGATTTTTTAGTTCGTTTCAATATTTATAGAATTTTCTTTGAGGCTGTTTCCAGTAATTTCTCTTCCAGATTTTAATATTGCCTTATAAATTGCAAACAGTGCTCAAAACTTTAAAAAAATCTTTTCCAGAATTTTAGACTTTTTTTCGAGAGTTCAGAAATTTCCAGTAACTTATATTCAGTTTTGGAGGCTATAGATTTTTCTAGAAAATCTTTTCCTAGAAATCTAGACTCTTTTCAGTTATTTCTCCTCCAGATATCAATATTGTTTTTGTCTTTTAAAGTTTTTAGAATTTTGTTTCTAGAAATGTAGATTTTTTGTAGAATTCGGAAAATTTCCAGTAAATTGCAAAGATTTAAATGAAGGCTTTTTTTAGAAAATTCGTTTTTAAAAATCTAGTCTTTTTTTCGAAGATTCAGGAAATTTTAGTAATTTCCTCTCCGCATTTCAAGTTTTTTTTCAACTTGTCTGCTAAATAGTTTTTTTGAGGTTCTTGAATTTTTAGAATTTTCCTCTGGAAATTTTCTCGAGGGTTCGGGAAATTTCTAGAAATTTATTTTCCAGAGTTCAAGATTCTTTTTGAAGTCGTCTTTTAAATTGCAAAGATTTTCTTTGGGGCATAAGAATTTTGTAGATTTTTTTTTCTAAAAGTTTATAAAATGGCCAATGACTGCTTTCCCTAAATTATTTTTTTTTCAACTTTTCTTATAAATTGCGAAGATTTTAAAATGTTTTTTAATTCGTCTTCTTTTCGAGAATTCAGGTAAATTTCAGTAATTGCTTCTCTAGAATTCAACATTTTGTTTCAACTAGAGGCTGTAAAATTATTTAGATAGTTCTAATTTGCGGAATTTTTCTTGGAGGGTTATTTCGAGAAAGTTTAAATAATTTTCAGTAATTTCTCTTCGCGATTTCAGGTTATTTTTTCAATTGGTCTTCTAAATTTCTAGGAGGTTCTAGAATTTTTAGAAAATTTTCATTTAGAAATCTAGACTTTTAATTAAAACCCTCGCTTATGTTTTACTGATTGGAGGGTGGAATAGAGGCCACCCACCCTACATATACATAAAAACTCTAATTCCTTAGCGTCTCGCAGTTTCCAAACCAATAAATTACAAAACTTCTTCAATAAAAAAGAAATTAAAAAGGTAACATTTTTGGGTGAGAACATTGGTAAAAAGCATGATGGGTGGGCAGATTTTAAATCTAAATTTGATAAGATTGGCTATAGGAAGTCATTTATATTTAAACTTAAATTTTGATTTTAGTTTATTATTTATTACATAGGGGTTTTGATTGTATTTAGCAGCAAAATCATCAACGATTAGTATATAAAGTTATTATGTATATGTAGGGTGGGTGGGTGGCCTCTATCCCACCCTCTAATCAGTAAAACATAAGCGAGGGTTTTAGTTTTAGAATGTAAACAAACACAAATAATTGCATTTTTTAATTAATGTATTCATACAAATATTTTAAATAATTTTTGCTGATGTTTTACTGATTAGAGGATGGGATAGAGGCCACCCACCCACCATACGTATACATATTACCTTTAATTACTAATCACGTCGTGGTTTGCAATAATTTTAGTTACAAAATTTGAATAAAAGAAATTAACAAAGTAAATTTGTTAAGTGTGTAAATTAATAAAAATTAAATATACGATAATTGGAAAGATTTTAAATAAAGCTTAGATAAGATTAGCTATAGTAGGTCTTTTATATTTAAACTTAAATTTGGATATTTTATTTTTTATTACACACAAGGTTTTATTGTTTTGTAAGCAGCAAAATCATCAACGATTAGTATTTATAGTTATCATGTATATGTAGGGTGGGTGGGGGGCCTCTATCCCACCCTCCAATCAATACAACATAAGCGAGGGTTCTAATTAAAAGTTGTAAAAGTCCGTTCCTTGTTGGATCGCGTCGGTAGTTATTACAGATTTCTTTATGACGCGATTTGGTTTTTGAGAAAAATATAGGGAAATTACTTTGATGACCATATCACCATTTTTTTATATATATATATATCAGGATGCAATGATGTTTTTAACTAGTTAGTTTTTGATTTACTAAAATACATTCTTTACAACTAAATTATCTTAAATTCAAGTTACAATACTGCATATTCGTGATTTTTTTGATCACCTTCTTCAAGATACTTTCTAAAAAAGGATTGTTTAAGTGCTGGTTTGGTTTTTTATGTGATTAACTCTTTGGGAATATATATAAAAGAGTTTCCATTAAACTCTGTACACGTTTTACAATTAGAACAAAAAAAAAACAATACGAATTCGAGCATTTTATCATTTCGGCTTGTTTTACACAATTACGGAATTCGTAAATCGCCGCTGCGTGTTTGCGTAAAAATTTCCGTGGCCCTAATTGTTTGCGTAAATATTAATTAAGGGAAATATGTGCTGAGGAACGGGTTTTTTCTTGATAATTATCTCTCCCCCGCTAATTACCCGGCCGAATTAATTCAACGGTTCTTTTATTGTCGGCCGGCACGAACCGTAAATTCCGACCCTAACATTCGGTCATCATCAACAGTCAATTAAAATTGTCTATGGATTTTCCTTAACGAAAACAAATAATAATAATAGTATTAATACAAAAAATTATAACATAATAACCTGATAGATTATTTTCACAGATAAATTTAAACAGAGAGAGAGATCTTTATTTGAGATAGTATTAAAATAATACGATATAACAATTATTATTATTCTTCATTTGCCATCGACCGCCTTAAATTTTATTTGTTACCATTAATATTTTACCATTTAAATTTTTGTATAATTACATATGATGTAATCAACATGAAACTCTTACAGTAAATATTTCTATGGAAGCTCAATTAGAGCAGTGGGTGTACTCAAACAGTTAAGACTGCGAAGGAGAAAACGATATCATTAAATGTATGCACGCAGGCCGAATGCAATTAAATGAAAAACAAAACAGAATAGAAAAAAAAAACTTCAATTCACCGACGATTGCATTGAATCGTAATTCCTATGGACTTTTCCAGTTTGCATTCCCCGGCATAAAATCGGATGTTTACTGTTGGTAAACAGAAAAGGGCGGCGTGCAGTTAAAATTCCGAGTAGCGGGAAATGTCGCCGCCGCCGGCTTTAATGAGATGTGCGCCGCCACACTGCGGAAAACGAGATTTGATTTTCGCAAATTTCGCAAATCCGAATTTTTCACATTTTTTTTTTTTGTAAAAGGTATTAATCATTTGCGGTCACAATATGCGCTTCAAAATTTGAACTCAATTTTCCCATTGTTTTGTTCACTTTATTTTTTTAATAAATTCACAATCTTATGGAAACATTTCTTTACAAGGGTGTAAGGGCTCAGTATTCTAATTCTACCGTGGATGAACCACTAGGATGACCACAATATGATGTAAATCACTTTGGGAACATCCTGGTGCCTACTGCTAAGAGATTCTGACAACCATTACAATCTCCCTTCAAGAGAGTCACTACTATCAAAATAAAATAAAACGAATAACTTTGTTTTTATTACTTTTTTAATAACACTTGTTACATCCCTTAATTAAATTTCCAAATGACTGCAGGAAAACGTCATGATGAAAATTATTGGTTTACGCCTTTTCAAAATAAGTTAAAAGTTAGAAAAACAAAAGCCAAGCATTTAAAATTCAGTAATGTTATTTAAAATTGAATCCATTTTATCCTACAATTAAAATCTGAAATCATCCCTTGATGAAATTTCCAATTAACTACAGGAAAACCCCATCGTAACAATTATTAGTTTACACGTTTGAAAAATCCGTTGCAAAAAATGAAAAACAAAAGCTAGGCGCTTAAAATTATGTAAAATTATTCAAAATTGAATCTACTCTACGCCGAAATGAAAAACTTAAATCATCCCTTAATGAAATTTCCAAATAACTGCAGGAAAACGCCGTGATGAAGATTATTTGTTTACGCCTTTTAAAAATACGTTGAAAGTTAGAAAAGCCAAGCGCTTAAAATTCAGTAATTTTATTTAATATTAAATCTATTTTACGCTACAATTAAAATCTGAAATCATCCCTTGATGAAATTTCCAATTAACTACAGGAAAATCCCATCGTAACAATGATTAGTTTACACGTTTAAAAAATCGGTTGCAAAAATTGAAAAACAAAAGCTATGCGCTTAAAATTATGTAAAATTATTCAAAATTGAATCTACTTCACGCCGAAATAAAAAACTTAAATCATCCTTTAATGAAATTTCCAAATAACAGCAGGAAAACGCCGTGATGAAAATTATTGGTTTACGCCTTTTAAAAATACGTTGAAAGTTAGAAAAACAAAAGCCAAGCGCTTAAAATTCAGTAATGTTATTTAAAATTGAATCTATTTTACGCTACAATTAAAATCTGAAATCATCCCTTGATGAAATTTCCAATTAACTACAGGAAAACCCCATCGTAACAATGATTAGTTTACACGTTTAAAAAATCGGTTGCAAAAATTGGAAAACAAAAGCTATGCGCTTAAAATTATATAAAATTATTCAAAATTGAATCTACTTCACGCCAAAGTGAAAAACTTAAATCATCCCTTAATGAAATTTTCAAATAACTGCAGGAAAACGCCGTGATGAAAATTATTGGTTAACGCCTTTTAAAAATACGTTGAAAGTTAGAAAAACAAAAACCAAGCGCTTAAAATTCAGTAATATTATATAGAATTGAATCTATTTTACGCTACAATTCAAATCTAAAATCATCCCTTGATGAAATTTCCAATTAACTACAGGAAAATCACATCGTTACAATGATTACTTTACAAGTTTGAAAAATCCGTTGCAAAAATTTAAAAACAAAAGCTAGGCGCTTAAAATTATGTAAAATTATTCAAAATTGAATCTACTTCACGCCGAAATTAAAAACTTAAATCAGCCCTTAATGAAATTTCCAAATAACTGCAGGAAAACGCCGTGATGAAAATCATTGGTTTACGCCTTTTAAAAATTCGTTGAAAGTTAGAAAAACAAAAGCCAAGCGCTTAAAATTCAGTAATGTTATTTAAAATTGAATCTATTTTACGCTACAATTAAAATCTGAAATCACCCCTTGATGAAATTTCCAATTAACTACAGGAAAGAACCATCGTAACAATGATTATTTACAAGTTTAAAAAATCCGTTGCAAAAATTTAAAAACAAAAGCTAGGCGCATAAAATTATGTAAAATTATTCAAAATTGAATCTACTTCACGCCGAAATTAAAAACTTAAATCAGCCCTTAATGAAATTTCCAAATAACTGCAGGAAAACGCCGTGATGGAAATTATTGGTTTACGACTTTAAAAATACGTAAAAAGTTAGAAAAACAAAAGCCAAATGATTTAAATTTAGAAACGGTATTTAGAATTGAATTTTTTTTATCCTACAAATAAAATCTGAAATCATCGCTTGATGAAATTTCCAATTCACTGCAGTCGTAACAATTATTGGTTTACAGGTTTGAAATTGTCAATGCTGTCATTTTGTTTATAGCTGCAATATAGCAATTGTTTTGTATAAAAATTAAAAATTCGTTAATTCTTAATTGATTTAAAAAAATTTTAAGCGAATGTAATGATTGGTTATTTTCTTACAATTTTTCAAATCGCCGAATGCAATTTTATTTCCTTTGAATCAAATTTAAAATGCTGCCATTTTGTTTCCACCTACTATATAGCAATTGTTTTGTAGAAATATTAAAAACACGTTAATTCTCAATGGATTTTAGAAGTTTTTAAGTAAATTTAATGATTGGTGGTTTTGTTATAATTTTTCAAATCGCTGAATGCAATTTTATTTCTTTACATCAAGTTTCAAATGCTGTTATTTTGTTTCTACTTACAATATAGCAATTGTTTTGTAGAAATGTTAAAAATACGTTAATTCTGAATGGATTTTAAAATTATTAAAGCAAATTTAATGATTGGTTGTTCTTTTTATAAATTTTCAAATCTATGAATGCAATTTTATTTCCTTTAAATCAAGTTTTCAATGGTGCCATTTTGTTTCTACCTATAATATAGCAATTTTTTTGTAGAAATTTTAAAAATACGTTAATTCTAAATAGATTTTTAAATTATTAAGGCAAATTTAATGATTGGTTGTTTTGTTATAATTTTTCAAATCGCTGAATGCAATTTTATTTCCTTTAAATCAAGTTTTCAATGGTGCCATTTTGTTTCTATCTATAGTATAGCAATTATTTTCTAGAAATTTTAAAAATTCGTTAATTCTGAATAGATTTTTAAATTCTTGAAGCAAATTTATTGCTTGGTTGTTGTGTTATAATTTTTCAAATCGCTGAAAGCAATTTTATTTCCTTCAAATCAAGTTTTGAATGGTGCCATTTTGTTTTTACCTACAATATAGCAATTATTTTGTAAACATTTTTAAAATTCGTTAATTCTTAATAGATTTTAAAATTCTTGAAGCAAATTTATTACTTGGTTATTATGTTATAATTTTTCAAATCGCTAAAAGCAATTTTATTTCCTTCAAATCAAGTTTTCAATGGTGCCATTTTGTTTCTACCTATAATATAGCAATTGTTTTGTAGAAATTTAAAATAATCGTTAATTCTGAATAGATTTTAAAATTCTTGAAGCAAATTTATTGCTTGGGTATTATGTTATAATTTTTCAAATCACTAAAAGCAATTTTATTTCCTTCAAATCAAGTTTTCAATGGTGCCATTTTATTTCTACCTTTAATATAACAATTGTTTTGTAGAAATATTAAAAACACATTAATTCTCAATGGATTTTAGAAGTTTTTAAGTACATTTAATGATTGGTGGTTTTGTTATAATTTTTCAAATCGCTGAATGCAATTTTATTTCCTTTAAATCAAGTTTTCAATGGTGCCATTTTGTTTCTACCTATAATATAGCAATTGTTTTGTAGAAATTTTAAAAAATCGTTAATTCTGAATAGATTTTAAAATTATTAAGGAAAATTTAATGATTGGTTGTTTTGTTACAATTTTTCAAATCGCTGAATGCAATTTTATTTCCTTTAAATCAAGTTTTCAATGGTGCCATTTTGTTTCTACCTATAATATAGCAATAGTTTTGTAGAAATTTTAAAAATTCGTTAATTCTGAATAGATTTTAAAATTATTAAGGAAAATTTAATGATTGGTTGTTTTGTTATAATTTTTCAAATCGCTGAATGCAATTTTATTTCCTTTAAATCAAGTTTTCAATGGTGACATTTTGTTTCTACCTATAATATAGCAATAGTTTTGTAGAAATTTTAAAAATTCGTTAATTCTGAATAGATTTTAAAATTATTAAGGAAAATTTAATGATTGGTTGTTTTGTTACAATTTTTCAAATCGCTGAATGCAATTTTATTTCCTTTAAATCAAGTTTTCAATGGTGCCATTTTGTTTCTACCTATAATATAGCAATAGTTTTGTAGAAATTTTAAAAATTCGTTAATTCTGAATAGATTTTAAAATTATTAAGGAAAATTTAATGATTGGTTGTTTTGTTATAATTTTTAAAATCGCTGAATGCAATTTTATTTCTTTACATCAAGTTTCAAATGATGTTATTTTGTTTCTACTTACAATATAGCAATTGTTTTGTAGAAATGTTAAAAATACGTTAATTCTGAATGGATTTTAAAATTATTAAAGCAAATTTAATTATTGGTTGTTCTTTTTATAAATTTTCAAATCTATGAATGCAATTTTATTTCCTTTAAATCAAGTTTTCAATGCTGTCATTTTGTTTCTACCTAGAATATAGCAATTGTTTTGTAGAAATTTTAAAAACTCGTTAATTCTGAATAGATTTTAAAATTCCTGAAGCAAATTTATTGCTTGGTTGTTGTGTTATAATTTTTCAAATCGCTGAAAGCAATTTTATTTCCTTCAAATCAAGTTTTTGAATGCTGCCATTTTGTTTCTAGCTATAATATAGCAATTGTTTTGTAGAAATTTTAAAAATACGTTAATTCCAAATAGATTTTAAAATTATTAAAGCAAATTTAATGATTGGTTGTTTTGTTATAATTTTTCAAATCACTGAATGCAATTTTATTTCCTTTAAATCAAGTTTTCAATGGTGCCATTTTGTTTCTAGCTATAATATAGCAATTGTTTTGTAGAAATTTTAAAAATTCGTTAATTCTGAATAGATTTTAAAATTTTTGAAGCAAATTTAATGATTGGTTGTTTTGTTATAATTTTTCAAATCGCTGAATGCAATTTTAATTCCCTTAAATCAAGTTTTGAATGCTGCCATTTTGTTTCTGCCTATAATATAGCAATTGTTTTGTAGAAATATTAAAAACACGTTAAATTTCAATGGATTTTAGAAGTTTTTAAGTAAATTTAATGATTGGTGGTTTTGTTATAATTTTTCAAATCGCTGAATGCAATTTTATTTCCTTTAAATCAAGTTTTCAATGGTGCCATTTTGTTTCTACCTATAATATAGCAATTGTTTTGTAGAAATTTTAAAAATTCGTTAATTCTTAATAGATTTTATAATTATTAGGGCAAATTTAATGATTGGTTGTTTTGTTATAATTTTTCAAATCGCTGAAAGCAATTTTATTTCCTTCAAATCAAGTTTTTGAATGCTGCCATTTTGTTTCTAGCTATAATATAGCAATTGTTTTGTAGAAATTTTAAAAATACGTTAATTCCAAATAGATTTTAAAATTATTAATTCAAATTTAACGATTAGTTGTTTTGTTATAATTTTTCAAATCGCTGAATGCAATTTTATTTCCTTTAAATCAAGTTTTCAATGGTGCCATTTTGTTTTTACCTACAATATAGCAATTATTTTGTAGACATTTTTAAAATTCGTTAATTCTTAATAGATTTTAGAATTATTAGGGCAAATTTAATGATTGGTTGTTTTGTTATAATTTTTAAAATCGCTGAATGCAATTTTATTTCTTTACATCAAGTTTCAAATGCTGTTATTTTGTTTCCACTTACAATATAGCAATTGTTTTGTAGAAATGTTAAAAATACGTTAATTCTGAATGGATTTTAAAATTATTAAAGTAAATTTAATGATTGGTTGTTCTTTTTATAAATTTTCAAATCTATGAATGCAATTTTATTTCCTTTAAATCAAGTTTTCAATGCTAGCATTTTGTTTCTACCTAGAATTTAGCAATTGTTTTGTAGAAATTTTCAAAATTCGTTAATTCTGAATAGATTTTAAAATTCCTGAAGCAAATTTATTGCTTGGTTGTTGTGTTATAATTTTTCAAATCGCTGAAAGCAATTTTATTTCCTTCAAAATCAAGTTTTTGAATGCTGCCATTTTGTTTCTAGCTATAATATAGCAATTGTTTTGTAGAAATTTTAAAAATTCGTTAATTCTAAATAGATTTTAAAATTATTAAAGCAAATTTAATGATAGGTTGTTTTGTTATAATTTTTAAAATCGCTGAATGCAATTTTATTTCCTTCAAATCAACTTTTAAATGCTGTTATTTTGTTGCTACTTACAATATAGCAATTGTTTTGTAGAAATATTAAAAATACGTTAATTCTGAATGGATTTTAAAATTATTAAAGCAAATTTAATGATTGGTTGTTCTTTTTATAAATTTTCAAATCTATGAATGCAATTTTATTTCCTTTAAATCAAGTTTTCAATGAAAAAATATAGCAATTGTTTTGTAGAAATTTTAAAAATACGTTAATTCCAAATAGATTTTAAAATTATTAATTCAAATTTAACGATTAGTTGTTTTGTTATAATTTTTCAAATCGCTGAATGCAATTTTATTTCTTTAAATCAACTTTTAAATTCTGTTATTTTGTTGCTACTTACAATATAGCAATTGTTTAGTAGAAATTTTAAAAATTCGTTAATTCTTAATACATTTTAAAATTATTAATTCAAATTAAATTATTGATTGTTTTGTTATAATTTTTAAAATCGCTGAATGCAATTTTATTTCTTTAAATCAACTTTTAAATGCTGTTATTTTGTTGCTACTTACAATATAGCAATTGTTTTGTAGAAATATTAAAAATACGTTAATTCTGAATGGATTTTAAAATTATTAAAGCAAATTTAATGATTGGTTGTTCTTTTTATAAATTTTCAAATCTATGAATGCAATTTTATTTCCTTTAAATCAAGTTTTCAATGAAAAAATATAGCAATTGTTTTGTAGAAATTTTAAAAATACGTTAATTCCAAATAGATTTTAAAATTATTAATTCAAATTTAACGATTAGTTGTTTTGTTATAATTTTTCAAATCGCTGAATGCAATTTTATTTCTTTAAATCAACTTTTAAATTCTGTTATTTTGTTGCTACTTACAATATAGCAATTGTTTAGTAGAAATTTTAAAAATTCGTTAATTCTTAATACATTTTAAAATTATTAATTCAAATTAAATTATTGATTGTTTTGTTATAATTTTTAAAATCGCTGAATGCAATTTTATTTCTTTAAATCAACTTTTAAATGCTGTTATTTTGTTGCTACTTACAATATAGCAATTGTTTTGTAGAAGTATTAAAAATACGTTAATTCTGAATGGATTTTAAAAACAATAAAGTCTATAGTTGTAAAATTATTAATTAACATCTTTGATGGATTTAATATTTTATTTAATCACAAGCGAGGGTTTGTAACGGGTGTAAAAAATATATGTAGGGTGGGTGGGTGGCCACTATCCCACCCTCCAATCCGTAAAACATATATCAAAGTTTTGTTGAATTTTTAATGGATGAAAAGTTGTCATCTGTGGACTTTTTAAATAAATTGTCAACGTGATTTAATATAATTTTTATTAAAAACTTATGCGTATTTTATATATTATAGGGTGGGAGAGAAGCCACCCACTCAGTATATAATCATATAGAAACTTTACTTGCACAGAATATGATGAAAAATTAAAAATAAATTTTCGATTGATGTTTTTATTTAATCACAAACGAGAGTTTGTAACTAGTGTTAAAAATATATGTAGGGTGGTTTGTTGGCTACTATGAAGCTGAGCCAAGAGTGACCAAGTCTGGTAATTTTGGGGTTTGGAGCCGGTACTTATGATCCCAAATTGGTCAGGTGGTGCGTTTGTTGTGTAGACAATAGAGAGAAGGTAGTACACCCTCAGGTATCAGGGTGGCTGAAGAGCGCCTCCAAAAGGGTATTAGCAGAACGCTCTGGTGCTTTGCGATGACCTTTACAGTCCCCCCCTAGAAATCGGCTGGAGGTAGTCCTGGTGATTTCTATTCTATCGGATATTTCCGTGGTCACCCTCTACTCCGAATTGGTGCGATTTGTGTTGGTGGTGGAGCGCCGAAGAGCGGACGAATAGTATACTTCTTCCTTTCTGTTCTAGTACGATGTACGTTCCTTCAAGTTTAGGGACCAGGTTGCTCGAAGTCTTTCTTTGAACAAAGCTTAGCGGATGGATTGTCAAGAGTACTTTAAGCTTTAAGCTTTTCGTCGAGCCTGCTCTTTTTCATGGGTTTCCGGTACGGTGAGGCTCAATAGTTGTGGGGTAATCTTGAAGGAGAAAGTGTCATACTCAATGATAGTCCTTAGATCGGTGCCAACCTCGTATGAAGTCCTAGAGTTCCTGCCAAACGTTATGTTGGGCGAAGAGTATCCTTGGCAGATGATGCGCTCCATGGGGTAACTCCTCGAGGCGGCCTTCCTCGAATGCATCGATTATCTTCTGAAGACGGCCCTTTACGTTCTCTGGAGTGTTTTTGTGTGTACGTCGATTGTTATTCCTAGATAGGTGGGAGAGTGCAACAGCGATGGCGTTACCTTTACTGGAAGTATATTCAATCTGCAGATTATAAGCTATAACTGCTCTATTTGATTTAGGTTTATCAACAAATCAGATTGGAAAAACTTTGTCAAGAAATCTAGAAGCGATAGGAAAGAGGTCAAACAATTTTTCTCAACGTCTTCCCACGTCACTGTCGACTAATTGTGTGCGTAGCTCGTTAATGATTGGTGAATCAATAGTGATCTGTATATATAGTATGTAGCAAAGGCTCCGTTCCGATCTGGACGTGTGCAAATCCCATTAATCAGGGAATTTGTCGCGGCCAGGCAATAAATCTGAAAATAGGTGCGACAGAATCGGTCGGTCGAGATATTGTATAAATATTTATGCGATAAGTAATCTGCATGTCCGTCCGATTAATGCCGCTCGTCCATTTCACAGATAGATAGATCCCCTAATTTTCAATTCCATCCTGATTACCCGGATGCTCGAACGCCGGCGAGGAACGTTAATATTCACACTTTGATACCAAAACACGATCTTCGCCACTGCGCGACCTTAACACCTCCACACCACTCAAACACGACATGGAGTATCAATATTTAACGGAAACCACCGTCATCTCTATACAGGAAACTGTAATTAAAAATTACGAAACAGCGAAACTACAAAAGATGTTTAGTATTTAATTGTTTCCATCATAAACCAAGTTTATTGGATATCTTCATAGTAATGTAGTTAATATAGGGAAAAGGAGTTTATAACTTTTTCAAGAAAAATAATCTTAGAAAAGTTTTTATATAAAGCTATAGTGAATATTTCCAAAGTTACTTAGTTTTACATTAGAGTAGAAGAAGAAAAATCTCATTGCAACTTTGCATCTTGATAGAAGCTTCAAAAAATTGTAATAGTAAAATCATGTAATACATTAGTAATAGAAATAATGTAAAAGTTAAAAGATTGAATAATCTATCTTTAGACTCTCTTATATCAGGATAATTATTGATTAAGTTCATATAGGAATTAACGACTGATTGAAATTAGAAGTACTTACTTGTGATAATTTTCAGAGTAAGGACATTTAATTTAAAGTGGTAGATATTTTTCCTGTTTGTAAATTCGACCCCTCATTAAATCCACACTCGTAGGCAACAGTAATTAGTGGCTGCCGTAATCAATCCGCGTGTACGTACGTTATGGGGTTGATCCAGTTGAATTATTGTGTGTCGGTTAAATTAGTCTAGTTTAGTTACAGGTACGTCTTTGATTAATATTCCGGAGTTAACGTTACCAACTTCTAATGTCGCTACGCGAGGATGACTAAATTTATCGATCTGGAATTCACATTCCCAATTACAAAACGTAATAAATCAATACGATTCCGAATTGTACACAGAGAGGGAAGTTTCCCGGTCGCTTGGAATTCGGTATTAACTTAGTTTCCATCCGGATTAATCGCGTTATTTCCCGATAGCAGTTCATAATTTAATAATTTGTCCCGGCAGATGTTTAAATGGATACTTACAAGCCGATGCGGGGATAATTCTGGGAATTGATCAACACGTGACTGGTTGACAGAATTAATAATTTCAATCAAGATAATATAGAGAAGATTTGCAGATAGATTGTTAAAAATCGATACTTCTAAATATACGATGTTGATAGACGAAGAGTGATGTAGTTTAAAATTTCTGAGGAAAATAATAAGATCTTTCAAAAATTCAAGTTAAGTATTTTATTCTAAAAAGACAGTTTATTAAGCCCAAATTAAGTTTCTTCAGTAACTCTTCCTAGATAGGCCTTAACATACCCTAATCATCTTTAAAAACTACTCTTCTTTCTAGATAGTCTTGAGTATACTTTAAAACTTCTATAAAAATTCAGTAACTACTCCTTATCTTTGAAAGTCTTCTTTATGCTTCATAACTTTGATTGAAATTGATTACCCAGAGAGGTTTCACTACACTAAATTCTTTATTTAACTTGAACTTAACTAGAACTTCATGGATGGATGGATGACCTCAGACCCCACCTTATAGCCAAATAAGCGAAGAGCAGTTTGCGTTCTGGGTGTTTCATAATTACACTGAAAATGGCTTCATCCAGAACATTTTTCTTTGGTGAATCAGTTTATAATTCTCTTTCTTAGCTGAGAAAATACCTCCTTCTTCTTTCTTGGCGCGCTTTAACTCTTCCCTCCAAAAATACTCGTCTTTCATTCTTTGATCTTAAAAGCATTCACTTCTTCGTCTTTCATGTTGTCGGACAACTAAATACCAGAAATGTCAATCTTGGTCTCTATATCGATAGATTAATCCATTAATTTTAAATGGGGTAGTCACTAAGAGAAAGCCAGACTGCTGCTGTTTAAGGAGCACAACACACTTTCCTTTGTCTAGTCCGACCAATAATATGCACACGCTGTCAGGTATCAAACTTTTCCTCAGTCATCAACGAAAAACATTGAATACAAATAATAGCAAACATCTTTAACGTGATACAATTGCAAATGTGATGTAAGGTAATAATCAAGTTATATGTATGTGTGTGTGTACACCGCACAGACTTTGCATTATAAGGGGGTGGTTCGGTCTATAGAAGCCCCGAGTACAGTAATTGTAAATTTATGATGTAAAGATCAATGTAATGCTTATCGATTGAGTATACTTTAGGAGCTTACACCGCGCGCCCAACTTAATATAGGGCGTAATTGATTGTGCCTGGTGCTGGTGCTCTGCTGCTGTTGCTCAAATTGCTTAACGAGGAAATTTATCACGCCGCAATCACATGTTGCGATACAGAGGAAATTGTTTCAGTACTACAACTGCTTCGTATATATATATATAGATATATTTTCTAATTAATTTTCTTTGCTCGCAACTGGCACGGTCTATAAACACCAATCAAAACGGTTATGTGTAGAAAATGGAATAAAACGTACTCAAGTTTTAGAGAGACACGAAATGTTTGACGTTGTGGCTTACAAAAAACAGCTAGTGCAAATATTACAAAATGTATATGTGGGATATTTTACAGATACGTCCACTGATAATGGATTTCTCTTGACAGTCCACTTCGAAGGTTTCGCTGATTTTCTTGATGTCATTTTTATTTGTATGTTGCTTGTCACTCAGCTCAGCCATGCTGGCTATCGCGATTGTACATTCCTTTTTTGATGACGTTAACATGAAATCTGCGACTGCATTTGCCTTTCCCATGATATATTCGATAATGAGATTAGGAGATTTTAGTGAGATACACTATCTGAGCGATCAATCCTTGATGTGTCCGCAAAGAAGTTGACTGATCGTTCTGTATTTGAAAAATCCGACACACATTCACATTAAAAAGTAAAAAAGAATTTTACAGAAAATGATGGGTATCTGGAAAAGAACTTGCTGAGAAAATCTAGAAGTTTAAATGAATGTAAGTCTAAAGAATTCTAGGAGAAAAGGAGAGATTATTGGTAAGTGAATTTTAAATGTCAACTGGCAATAATTACTGTCAAATATCAAATATCCGACTTCAAAGGTTAAATAGCGAAGTTCAAACATTGAATGTCGAATGTAGTGTCAAACATTAAAGGATATATATATATATATATATATAACCTTGAAATATGAATAACAAATGACAAATGTCAAATATCTAACATCAAATATCAAATGTTACAAGTGAATTGACAAAACGTGAACTGTTAATTTTTACTGTCAAATATCAAACAGAAAATTTCAATTGTCAAAGGTCAAACATTAAACATCGATTATCAAATGTTATCTGTCAAATTAAAATAGGAAATGCGACAAGTTTTTTTCCATTTGAATTTCAAAAGTCAAATATCAAACATCTATGTCAATTGTCAACTGCCAAATGCCAAATGTAAAATGCAACAAGTTAATATTCCAATGACAACTGTCAATAGTTACTGTAAAATGTCAAACTTCAAATGCCAAATGTCTATCTACAAGGTTAAAATGTACAAATATCATACATCAAACATCAAACGTTGATTGTCAAATTTCATATATGAAATGCGATTAGTTACTGTTTTCTCTAATGTCAAAAGCCAAACATCAATCGTCTAATGTCAAATGTCGAATATGAAATGTAACAAGTTCATTTAAAAATATTAACTGTCAATAGTTACCGTAAAATGTCAAATATCAAATAACTTCAAGTAGTAGAATTTGAACATTAAATGTCGAATGTTAAATATTAAATGTCAAAAGCCAAATGTTAAACGTCAAATGTCAACTGACAAGTGTCAAATATGAAATATGACAAGTTACATTATAAATGTCAAATGTGAAATGCGACAAATTAATTTATAAATATCAACTGTCAATAGATACTGTTAAATATCAAATATCTAACATCAAATGTTAGATGTTAAAAAAAAATATCAAACATCGAATGTAAAATATCAAATATAAAGTGCTACGAGTGAATTGCCAAATGTCAACTCTCAATTGACAATTATGAAATGTCAAATACTATATATCACACATCAAACGTGAAATAGAAAATTTTTAACTTTAAAAGTCGAATGTTACATGTCTCATGACAAATTTCAAAATTCAGACGCCGTATGTCAATGGTCAAGTATGACGTTAAAACACAAGATAAATGTCAAATGCCGAATGTCAAACATCAAAAGGCAAATTTCAAATGTGAAAGGTCAAACGTTAACCATCGACTATCGAATTGTCATCTGGCAAATTCAAATATGCAATGCGCAAGGTAATTTTATTAAAATGTCAAAATTCAAATATCAAACATTAGTGTCAATTGTTAACAGTCAAATGTCAAATATAAAATGCAACAAGTTAATATTCAAGTGACAACTCTTACTACTCTCAAATGTCAAACTGCAAATGCTAAATGTCTATTTACAAGGATAAAATAAACTTGTCGAATCTTGAATGTCAAATAACATACATCAAATGTCATATGTCAAAAGTCAAACTTCACACGTCTATTGTCAAATTTCATATATGTTAATATTTTTTCTATTGTGAAAAGTCAAATATCAAAAGTCGATTGTCAAATGCCAACTGTCAAATTTGAAATATGAAATGCGACAAGTTAGTTTACAAATATCAATACTCAATAGTTACTGTCAAATGTCAAATATCAAATAACAAACTTCAAATAGCAAAATTGTACATTAAATTTTGAATGTTAAATGACAAATGTCAAATGTCAAAAGCCAAATTTTAAATGTCAAATATGAAATATGACAAGTTGAATTATAAATGTAAAATGTGAAATACGACCAATTAATTGATAAACATCAAGTGTCAATAGATACTGTTAAATGTCAAATATCAAACGTCGAATGGCAAAATTTAAACATCGAAGTCACATATCAAACGTCAAATGTCTATGCAAAAAAATAATTCCGTCTTTCCCTATATTCTACCACGGTTATCGCAAGATGATGATAGAACGAGATAAATAATATATTTGCGTACTCATTAAATACATCAGGCTTAATGCAAAACGAGCAGGTTTCGTACCGGAAGTTGTATAATAAGGTGTTACTGGCGAACGATTGCATAATTGGACCACAAGAGAACTTTGATATAAGGGCTGAAACAGATGCAAATTCATACCCCATTCAAGAATATGGTAAAATATTTAAATATTCTTTACATAAAATAAAATAAAGATGGAATCGGGTATTACTAAGAGAGGGTCAGAACATTTTTAATTACGGTTAAATACATACAAAATTATTTAGAGGTTGTTTCAGGAAATCGCAGACGTGTCGCCAACATTTTTTTAGCGAGAGGGGTTATAATTCCAAATTCACTTACTCAGGAGGAAATATTGGAGGAGTTTATAGACCTTTTTTCAGTTGGCGGGAAAAAGTCTGGTTTCACGAATTGTACTGAATACGAGATTTTGATTAAGTATTAAGTGCATCACCAGTTAGAAGCAAACGGTACCGAATATCGCATCGAGAAAAGGAATTAATAAGGGAAGAAGTCAAAGAGATGCTGCAGCTCGATGTTATTAGACCCAGCAAGTCACCATCGTGCTAGTTCGTAAAAAGAATCACAGTGGAGATTAAATATCCCTCTTCACTGATAGACGATATAGTCGATACTTTACTTCCTTTGATTTGTCAAGCGGATTGACAGGTTTGAGTCAGAGAAGCAAATAAAACACTAACTGCATTTATTACCAAAGTAGGATTTTATGAACCATTCGGGCTCTGAAATGCTTTTGCTACCTTCCAGAGTATGCATATGTTATATTTTCAGGCCTTAAGTGGAAAGAACTCCTGGTCTACCTTGACAATATAGTGGTATTTAGCGAACAGCCTTCGAAATCCCTTTGAGCGGCTTTGAGAGGCAGGATTGAAACTAAATCCTGAAAACTGACACTGTGCCTAATCAGAAATTAAACTCCTAGGTTTTTTGCAAGACAAAGACGGAAAAAACCACCCAATATAGTTCACCAGCCGTACGCTTAATAAAGCTGAAAGAAATTACACCATCTCGGAACTGGAAGCCCTTGCTGCTGTATGAAGTTTACAATGTCTACGACATTTGGAATACGGTAAAAGAATCACGATTGTGACAGATCATCATGCCTTGTGTTAGCTGAAAACCATAAAGGACCCTAGTGGAAGATTGCCTAGCCGGGCTATCAACCTGGCAGAGTACAACTATACAGTAATCCATAAAAATGGCCGGAATGGATGATGATTGCCTTTCAAGGAATCCTGCGATGGAAGCAGATAAAACAGTTGATATCCATATTCCAGCTGTCAAGACTGGATCTTGAAAAGGCCCAATCACAAGCTTATAATAGAGAGATAATCGAGAAACCCAAAACGTAAGACAAATAAAAAAATGGAAAGTACATCATAGTACTTTCCCTATATTTTACTCGAAAACTATAAGGTTTACGCAAAAAGGCTATTCTTAATAATTTGTTCACTTTTGGATTATCTACAATTATTTGTAATAAAAGCTTTACGTAACTGTAATGGTTTATTAGCAATTGGCAAAAAATGAAGTACTAGACGGGCATAGCATTATCTGTTGTGACAGAAACTCAATAGCTTTGAAACAATTAAACAAGATATCATTGACGAATAAGATGATAGATATTTAAAATATTTGTATATATTTTAAAATACATAGTCTTTTGGCTTAAATTGAGAAATGCACAAATTTTATTTAAGATTAGCCAATTACATTATGAATTTGAGGTCACCCAAAATTTTGATTTAAAATACAAAAATTAAACAGAACATAAAATATTGGTTTGGGTAAATTTAGAATACTATTGTGATTGTTTTTAGCAGCAAAATCATCAACTATTAGCAATTCAAGTTATCATGTATGTGTAGGGTGGGTGGGTGGCATCTATCCCATCCTATAATCAGTAAAACATTAGCGAGGGTTTTAATTAAAAGTTGTAAAATATAAATAAACACAAAATAATTGCAATTTTTCGAGATTTATTCATACAAATTTTAAAATTTTTGATGATGTTTTACTGATTGGAGGGTGTGATAGAGGCCACCCATCCACCCTACGTATACATATATGCTTTAATTCCTTATCATCTCGCGGTTTCTAATAAAATTAATTACAAAACTTTTTGAATAAAAAGAAATTAAAAGGGTAAAGTTTTTGAGTGAGTACATTAGTAAAAATCTGATAAATGATGGGTGGGCAGACTTTAAATCTAAATTATATAAGAGTCGCTATAGAAAGTAATTTATATTCAAACTTAAATTTTGATTTTGTTTTATTTTTTTATTAAATAAAGGGTTTGATTTTTTTTAACAACAAAATCATCAACGATTAGTATATAAAGTTATTGATAATTTTTCTTCAATTTTCGTAATTTTCTACCCTTCACTTTCTTATGCTACCGGATTTTTTCACCAATTGTTATTTTTATGTAATGACAATTAACCTAAAACTATAATTTTTCATCATTTTTTTCCTCTAAATTTGCAAGAATTTTCTAAAAGGTTTCTCTAATTTTCTCGCTTTCTAAAATTTTACAGTTCCTTTACATGAACACATGTTTGATAAATATTTCTGCATTAAAACTTTAGTCAATAATTTAGTTTAAGTTGAAATAGTTAGTTAAAAAGGATCTTTTTTATATGGATACTTCAAGGAATCTACTTTGGTACACCTGGTTGAAACCTAAAGGCTTCTTCTTTATAGACTTATCTGTATAAGAGCTCTCGTTATAAAGATTTTTCTGTACTCTAAATCTTAAAGGCTCTTCTGTATAGAACTATAGAACTTCAACATTCCTCTTAGAAAGGCCTTTTTGAATTCTAAAACTTAAACACCCCTTCCGTAGAGTATTTTCTGTACTCTAAAACTGAAGTACTCATTTTGATAACATTTTTTTAAAGATTCTTCTTAGAAAAACGTTTTTGTAATCTTAATAAGAATGGAAATAGAAATAACACCACGTGCTACATGAGAAACTAATTCAAGAAAAATTAATAAGAATGTTTATTCTTAAACGACTTTTCTGTACATTAAAACTTAAACGAAAATTTTAGAGAGATTTCTTTGTACTCACACACTCTTCTCAGAACGAGTTTCTGTACTTTAAACCGAATCTTTCTTCTTACTGAACCTGAATAGTTTGGAGTAGAGAAAATAGAAAATAGAAAATTTTAAGATAAATTGTGTTTAATAGATCTTATTTTTAAGTATTGAGAAGACTTTATTAGAAAAAGAGAGGGCTCTAGCTCTTCTTCTAATAAAGTCTTCTCAATACTTAAAAATAAGCTCTATTAAACACAATTTATCTTAGAAAGTATTTTCTCTACTCTAAAACATAAACACTCTTGTTGGAAAGGTTTTTCTCTACTATAAACGCTAAAACAACTTAAAAATCAAATCTATCAGCTAGTTTTTTTTTATTTTAAGTGAAGCTGTGTTTTAAAATATAAAAATGTTACATAAAAACTTTGAAAGAAAAGCATTTAAGATTCTCATCTAGAGTGATTTATTAATGTTTTGACAGTAATGTCTTACATACACATAAAGAAGCATTGCATAAATGTAAGACATCCTTTTCTTAACCTCTATTAAAATCCACTTAATCTTAGAGAGTCTTTTCTGTACTCTCGAACTCAAACACTCTTCTAAGAAAGATGTTTTACTACATTAACAGATAATTATACTAATATTAGAAAGATTTTTCTGTACTTTAGAACTTAAACAAACTGTTTAGAAAGTCTCCGTACTTGTGTTTTATATTTTTTGTGTAATTCCTAAACACTGAAATATAATTAATTGTATTTTTATACTTATGAAGACTTTTCCGTACTTTTAAACACTTCTCAAAATACTTTTCTGCACACTTAAATTTAATCCCTCTAAAATACTTATCTGCATTTTAAATCTCAATCTTTTTGAAGATTTTTTTATACAATACAACTTAAATACACTTCTTAGAAAAAATCTATACTCTTAAACTGAAAAGACTTTACTGTACTTTAAATTTTAAACACTTTTTGTTTGGAAAGACTATACTATTAAACTTGAATACTCTTCTTAAAAAGAATTTCCTGTAGTATTCAACTGAAACACTCTTTTTGAAAGATTTTTGAGGTTCTGTACTATACAATTTGAAAACTTTTCTTAGGAAGAATGTTTTGTACTCTTTTGTAGAGTCCTTTTTGTACCCTGAAGTATTCATTGTGATAAGATTTTTATGTGCACTAAAATTTAGATGCTCTTCTTAGAAGAAATCTGTATTCTAAAACTAAAACACTCCTTTTGGAAAGAATTTTCAGTACTTTAAAACTTACATTCTCCTTCTAAGAGTCTCTCTAAATTTCTCATTTTTCTAACACTTTTCTCTACTCTAAAACTCAGACAATCTTCTTAAAATACTCCTTTGTACTTTAAGTCTTAAGACTTATTTTAGAGAGTCTCCTTTGTAGTGTAAATTTCAATTACTACTCAACTTAAATATTCTTCGTAGAGAAACTTTTCTATGCTCTAAAATTTAAACACTCCCTGTGGAAAAACTTGTCTCCTCTTTTTTTTAAATTATACACTATATGTATTTCTAATGTACATATTATTAAAAATATATTCAAAATGTTATTATTTTAAATATTTTCGGTATTAATGATTACAATTACAACTATTTTTTGTGTACGAATAATTTATGCAAGCCTCGACTTATGTAATCATAAATCGCGATACGCTAAGCAAACCGACCATGAAAATATAAAACTCGCACACAATCTTAATTAGCGAATTAACATGCTAATCACGCTCGTTATTTAATTTCCCGGGATTACGGTCAAAACGACAGAAAATATATACTATATGCGGAAACGAAAAGAAAAAAGAAAACAGAACGAGTCGTTTAAATAAATTCGTGCGTCTCGCGGTAGCCGGAAAGTTTGCGGTCGACGGATATATGACAAATGGGGAGGAAAATAAATACACCGTGGGGGATGTACATCTACGGATTCCGATAAGTTTTTCTTTTCCTTTTGCCGACTGGAAAAGTTCCACTGAACGGAAGTGAATATCATCGGATGAGGGTGACGTTTCGTTATTTTTTTTTCTATCTGTTTTGTTCCTTTCCTCTCTGCCATCCACTCGGATGTTTGCATGCATACTGATGTCGCGAGAGATTGGGATAATGTGTATTAAGGAATTTCGGGCGTGCGTAGAATGTTTAATAAGATTTAAATTGAAAATTATTTAAGAAAATATCGCCCGGACAGTTAAATTTATTTGTTGTACATTAGGTTGCATAAAATATTTAATATTTTGAGAAAATTTATTTGGTGTACATTAGGTTGCATAAAATCTGTAATATTTTTCATTAACTAAAATGGCGAAAATTCATTTGTTGTACATTAGGTTGCATAAAATCTTTAATATTTTACATGAACCAAATTTGCGAAATTACATTAAAACGTAAATATGGAAGGTAATAATCGTTGTTTAAGGATTAATTCATTGTCTATTGGAAATATCGTGTGAGAATCATTAATTTTTAAAATGTGTTTCGAGCAACGAGCGAAACAGTTATTTAGAGTAAACGTTGGAAGAGAGTTAAGGCGATTTGTAATCGTGAGTGAAAACATCAGAAACCTTTTAGTCCGTGATGATTGATCGCACTAGTTATCTCCACCCTGGGAAGATATACGCCGTTTTAATTGCCTCCTATAATTACGAGTTTAAAGGTTGCTGCAGTGCACGCATTTATTTCCGAGCGTAGAAATTATTTTTAAAATGAAAATCAGTTCAGTAATTCATCTAAATAACATTTTAATCGATACAAGAAAACATTAGTAGTATAGATAGTGGTTACAACATGTGTCTTTTATGTGTGTTATTGGTTTACCCGCTTATTAAACAATTATTGGGGTTTCCAATAAACGGAAATCGATGTTAAAGTTAAATGAAATTAGTTTGGGTTATTTTGTCTTATTAGAGGTATCAATTGTTTTCAGCCATTGACTTCAAAAACCTTTTCAAGAAAATGTTCCAATCGATCGGAATCGATAGCCAAAATACATGAACTAAAAATAAATAAAACACTTTTCACTTTCATTTGGGATTTTTCACATCATCTCTGTATTTTGTTCCTTTCTGTGTCTCCCTCTGATTCCTACAGGACTTTCACTTCTCTCAACACTTTTAAACTCTGCATATTGTCAAAGTCCTTTTTCAGTAAATTTGCAGCCGAATTTTAGCAATCCTCTGAATTATTTTGACTTATTAGAGATATCTATCATTATTGGATTGATAGAATAGACCTTTGACTACAAAAAAACATTTTAAGAAAATGTCGAATAGATCGATATAGAAGACCAATTCATCACTATTGTGGGTTTGAGTTTACGTGAAGTATTTTGTGTATTGTTTGTGTTATTTTCATTTAGGCCAATTTATATTAACGTCTCGTTGCGACTCGTAATTTTTCACATCTTCTCATTGTAGGACATGGCCTTTAACTTATCTGTCTTTTGGCATCTGATACAGTTCCTTTCAATGTCTTTTGTGTCTTCTAGAGGCATCTCTTGTTCAAGCCCTTAGGAAACTATTTTGTCTCGTTCCTTTTATTTTCAAATATTCCCATCTTCTTAAAGTCCTACGTCATCCTTAAACTCTCTATTTTTTGGCAACTGGAAAAGTTCCTTTCTTTGTCTTTCTATGACTCCTACAGGACTTTCAATTCTCTTAAAAACTTTTAAACTCTGCACTCTGTCCAATTCCTTTAGAATCTGAGATAAATCCTTTTTAATTTCCTCAAAACTTCTTGATGTAGGTGGCATTTTTGTTGTCTCCTCGTGAAATGTTCAATTCCTTCCATCTTCTTAAAGCACTACATGGCCCTTAAATCATCTGTCTTTTGGCGTATTGAAAACATTTTTTCGATATCTCTCTGTGACCAGGACTCTTAATATTCTTCTCTTTCTCAGTCCTATTTCAAATATCAGTGTCAAATGACAAATGTCATTTGTCAAATATTACATGTTGATGTCAAATTTTAGATGTAGAATATCAAATGTCAAATTATTAACTATCTACTATCAACTATCAATGATAGAATTTAAACTGTCAATTGTCAAATGCATTGACAATTCTTATATGTTAACAATCAATTTTCGTTTGATATCTACCTTCTACTTAGTGTAATCTGCCATCTGTTGACTGTATACTTCCTTTGTCATTTATAAATTGTCATGTGTTAGTTGCCAACACTCTTAACACTCTAGAAACATTTTGTTTTGTTTTTGTCAAATGTGAAATGTCAATTTCAAAAGGTTAAATGTTAAATGATAAATATAAAATGTCAAATGTTAAATATCAAATATCAAATGTCATTTGTCAAATTTTAAATGTCAAATGTTAAATGTTAAACATTAAATATCAAATGTCAAATATCAAAGCTCAAATGTCTATAATCAAATGTTATATTATTAAATATCTACTGTGAAATATTAATGATAGACTTTGAACTGTCAATTGCAAATGCATTTTTATATCATAATGATGGTTGCGACCGTTACTATGTGGTAATTCATAATGAACACTGAATAAAACACTTACTATGTTTTTAACCAATCAATCAACTTCCATTTGATATCTTTTTTTCTGTTTACTGTAATCTGTGATCTGTGAACGTTACACGTCCTTTATCATTTATAAATTGTCATCTGTTAGTTGACAATACACTCTAGAAACATCTAGTTTTGTTTTGCCAAATAGCAAATGTCAAATATCAAATGTCAAATATCGAATTTCAAATGTCAAATGCCAAATGTCAAATGTCAATTGCCAAATGTCAAATGTCAATTTGATAATAAAATGTATTAAAATCCTTTAGTTCGTTGTAGATTCACGAAATGTTTTCGTATTTTTAAAATGTCAATTTATTAACTATCTACAGCTACTATCTACTACTATCGATGATAGATTTTAAAATGTCAATTGTCAAATGCATTGACGATTGTTATATGTTAACAATCAACTTCCGTTTGATATCTATCTTCTATTTAATGTAACCTGTCATCTGTCAACTGTATACGTTCTTTGTCATTTCTAAATTTTTATCTGATAGTTATTAACACTCTAGAAACATTTACCCCTGATTTTAAAGGAACATTGTAATATTAATGATTTTGTACATTTGTCTCCTTATGTTGTAATAGCCTTCCGTAAATAAATAAATAAATAAATAGAAACATTTAGTTTTGCTTTTGCCAAATGTCAAATATCAGATATAAAATTTCAAATTTAATGTGATATCTATCTTCTACTTACATTAATCTGTCAACTATACATGTCCTTTGTCAACACTCTAGAAACATCTAGTTTTCCTTTTTTGAAATGTCAAATGTTAAATATCATATGATAAATGTCAAATGTCAAATATCAAATGTCAAATTATTAACTATATACTGTGAAGTATTAATGATAGACACATCCTTTGTCATCATTTATAAATTCTCATCTGTTAGTTGTCAACACTCTAGAAACATCTAGTTTTGCCTTTGCTAAATGTCAAATTTCAAACGTCTTCAAATATATGTCATTTCTTATCTGTCATATATTAACTTGTAATTATTAACTTTAACCTGCACTATATACCGTATTTAATCCATAATGTGTCAACTATGACTAGCATCTAACAATTGACATTCGGTAACTGTAATCTATTAACTGTCAATTATCAAATGCATTGAATATTTCTTCATGTTAACAATCAACAAATTTATTTATTTATTTATTCACAGATTCACCTTTTTACAAAAACGTAGTAATCTGTCATCTGTCAACAGTACATGTCCTTTATGATTTATAAATGAAATCTGGTAGATTTTGTTTTTCTAAGTCATTTTGCCACTCTTATCAAATTCGCAATTCTTCCCATCTACCTAATGCGTTACGAAACCTATTAAACTCTATCTTTTGACTATCTGATTAAATTTCTTTCGATGTCTCTACGATTTTTAATCTTCCTCAAGCATTTTAAACCTTGGTTTCTGCCTCGTTCCTTTGAAACACCAGGAGAATTCCTTTTAATGCCCATTTGCGACTCTTCTTGGTCTTTTAAAACATATTCTTAGAGTCATACGTGGCCCTTAAACTCTCTGTCTTTTGAAATCTGGATTTTAACTCCTCAAAGACTTTCAATTCTTCTAAAGCTTATCAAGCTCTACTTTCAGTCGCTTTCCTTTGGAATGTGTCGTTCAGCATCTGTAAAGTTCCTTTTGCTATTTCTGTAACTTCTCCAGGACTTTTAATTCTTCAAAAACTCTTCAAACTCTACTCTCTATCTCGTTTCTTCAGAATCTTGGGTAAATTTCTTTTGAAATATCTTTGAAACTCTATTACGATTTTTAATTGTTCCGATTTTTTTAATGTACTGCGTTGTCATTAAACTCTTTATCTTTTGGCATCTGGAAAAGTTCCCTTCGAAGCCTCTCTGTGACTGGTTTAAAATTTAAACACTCCATCTTTTATCGTCTCGTAGAGTTCCTTTCAATGCCCTTCAGCAACTCTTCTAGTACTTCTCCGTGAGCTTTTCAAAATCTATTATCTCAAATTTTTAGAATCCAGTCAATTCCTTTTGAGATCTCTTTGAGACTCTTATAGAATCCATATGATTTTAATGTACTGCATGGTTATTATCTCAGTTCTTAAGAATCCAGTGAATTCCTTTTGGGATCTCTTTAAGACTTTTGTAGAATTCATATGATTTTTTTAATGTACTGCATTTGTTATGTGGCACCTCCAAAAGTTCCTTTCTATATTCAATTCTCCCAAAATTAATTTAATCTGCAGTAAAATCTTTTTGCTGCTTCCTTGCGACTTTCCTGGAATTTTCAATTATTCATATCGTGTACGTGGTCCTTTAACTCTCAGTCATTTGAAATCTTGTAAAGTTATTTAAAGTGTTTCCTTGTGACTGCTTCAGAATATTTAGTTCTCTTCTAGCTTTTCAAAGTTTATTTTCTGCCTCGTTCCTCGGGAATCTCCTATAAATTCGTTTTGGTGTTCTTTTGCATCTCTTCTACGGTTTTTAATTCTTCTCATCTTCTTAAACTTTCTGTATTTTGCCATCTGGAAACTACGATTTTTAATTTTTTCCATCTTCTAAAAGTCCTTAAACTTTCTGTATTTTTTGCTATTTAGAAACTACGATTTTTAATTTTTCCTTTCTTCTAAAAGTCCTTAAACTTTCAGTCGTTTGCCACCTGAAAAAAGTTACTTTCGATGTCTCTCTGTAACCTCTCCAGGATTTTCAACTCTAACATCAATCTCTTTTCTTTAGAATCTGACGTGCATTCCTTTTGGTGTATCTTTGCGACTCTACAAAAATGTTTAATTCCTCCCAATTTCTTAATGTGGACATAACTGAATAGTTGAGGCTGTTAGTTGTTGAAAGTTCACTTACGAAAATTTACCAAAGTGATTAATAACATGTGGAAATGTTCGTTTCAAACTCTTTCCTTTCGGATTTTAAGCTTTTTGTTTTCAGCGTCTCGTAGAGTTAATTTTAATGTGTCTCTGCAACTCTCTAATATCTTTATTCTTAGTGTACCCTTAAACTCTCCATCTTTTGAAATTTGGTGAATTCTTTTTGATGCATCTTTGTGACTTCTTCAGGATTTTCAATTTTCGTCAAACTTTCTGTCTCCTTTCTTTGGGATTTAGTATAAATTCGTTTTGGTGTTTTTTTTTGCGACTCTTCTATGATTTTTAATTCTTCCCAACTTCCCAAGTCCCTCTTGGTCCTTAAACTCTCTATTTTCCGGCATCTGGAAAAGTTATTTTCGATATCTCTCAGTGACTCTTTTAGTACAATTCTTCTAAAGCTTATCAAACTCGTTTTTTTTTTTGGAATCTAGCGTAAATTTCTTTGCGACTCTTCTAGGATTGTAAATTAAACAGTGTGTGTTTACGAGAGTGTGCAAAAAAAGACAAAAGCGAATTGATGATGTGAGCGGATGGAAATTAATAAAACCGGGCGGCGGTCTCCCGCGGGATTCGTCCCCTAAATTGCGTTTCGGTAATAATTTGTCGAATATAATAGCATTAGCCGGCAAATGATTTGTTAATATTTATGCCGTTTTAACCCGGCCGTTCCGCAGTGTAAGCCTCTTGCCACGCCGCGGGGCCCACCCCCTACGCCGGCCGGCGCTGTTTCGCAAAACCGAATCCGATTTCGACATCGGCTTATCAACGTTTCTCTGAAAGCCTACGCTTCCGAATGCTGCCGGTTTCCATCATGTAATTTATATCTATTTAATGTATTGTGGCATTAATGCGTGCGGCCATCGGGGGGCTTTTAATCAAAATCCCAGAGTTGGTATCTTTTGTAACAAGGGTTTAAT
Organism: Ontholestes murinus; assembly: GCA_963969525.1. Classification (NCBI taxonomy): domain Eukaryota; kingdom Metazoa; phylum Arthropoda; class Insecta; order Coleoptera; family Staphylinidae; genus Ontholestes; species Ontholestes murinus. The sequence continues at coordinate 74,602,919 of OZ018390.1, read as the reverse complement.
AAAATTTACTCTACTTTGATTTCAGTTGAATGTGTAAACAGTATTATATTGTAAATATAGTTATTAACTGTATATATGGGGACAGAAAGAACAAAGACATCTTCGACTTATGTCAACAAGAGACCAATGCTCCATAGATGAGCTAACGAAGGTCATCCTGTACTTCTAACAGTTTACCTCAGAATGGCAATCTTATCGACCATATCTTGTGTTACCATCGATAGCTACTTTTGCGGAATCTCCAAAACCGCAGTCGAGCGATCCATAAAAAAGTAGGTGAAGACACAGACCCAAACTTGGTGGACGAACTCACCAGGACTGAGCCAGGTGAAAGAGTTCCTTAAGAAACAATCGCCAAAATTTACGACCGAACTTCTGAACCAAGACAGGAAAATGGTCAAAACAATAGTAGGCCTGATGATAGGACACTGCAAGCTCAACAAAGATATGAGCAAAATAGGATTGGTGAAAGAAGCACCATGCAGATTCTGCTTAGAGGACTCGTACCACATCCTATGCCACTGCGAGGGCCTAGCAAGGATTAGATACCAAAAACTGGGCACTACAAACCCAAACGCGGAGACCTATACCCAAGCCCCTCTAGTAGGGCTAATAGGAGTAATCAAAGGGGCAAAGCTAGAGCTGATGTAAATTCTTTAGTCTTTTGTCCAAATATCCCATATATGCTCATTGTATTGGTGTGTAACCAATATGTTTATTTTAAAAGTTTGTGCCTAGTTTATTCAAAAAATTTCTTGATGTTGCGATTTCTATGTCACTGAGTATATATGTAGCTTAGGTGGGTAATCAATAATATATATTTTTTTAATATTAAATTCTCTATTGATTTTTTTCTAAAAGCACACACTTAATAAACCCATCGTTGTGATAAATTGATTTGAGGGAAATCCAAGTGTGAAAAGAAAAAACATTTCCATGTAATCCGATATCCGTCCACCTAGAAACCGGAGACTGTCGCGGCGTAAGTGCGTCGTGTCGGCGTACAACTCACTTAACCCCCCGCGGGCGTGACGAAAGAAAAACACCGCACAGACACACGCGGTGACAGGTGTAAGGGTGTAAGGGCCCTTTTGAAAATATGAACGTTCCGCCGCGCCGTGTAATTAAACAGCGGCAGGCGAGGTAAGTCCATTAAACCGGGGCCGAGCGAGATTATTGTGTGATACAGAGGAGGCCCTTCATTAATCTCGCAACCAGACCTCCCCGCCCGCACAAAACAACCACCCACCCACCCCTCTCCACTTCTCCGAAAACAACAATTTCCATTCATCGTTTAATACAGTCTCATCATCATGCTGAAGGTGTTGCGGCCGGTTATTAAGGTAACGCGTACTGGACCTTATTGCCTTTCACGAAACCCGAACGCGGAACACAATGGGCGGTATTAGGCCTTCATAAATATTCCACAAGGGACGGCCGTATTTATCACTGAATATGTTCCATCATATTACTGCAAGAACGTTCACGTGCAAGAGGGATGGGGGGGGGGGCGTGGAAAGGGAGAGGGCGAGTTATTGATCATTTTGTATTTTCAACTATTTACAAGTTTCCATCATCTTCTATCTAGGTTACTATGTTTCTATTTATAAGGTAATTAAGACTAGTAAAAAATGTGATGTCGCCATTATAAAACTTTCCCTATATTTTAATAATAATTCCCTGAATTTTGAATTCTTTACAATTACTTGTTATATAGTGGTGGAGCGGCATCAAGAAGAATATTCATACATGCAAAGATGCGAAAGAGGCCATCATCGTATAAAATTTTTATGGAGATGTTCGCTGAAAACCAGAAACAAGAAGAGCCAACATGCGACTTCATTACCGGGAAGAGAGCGTTGTTAGCTCAATTGGAGCAGCGTTTCCCAGAAGAAACCCAAATCAATATGCTGTAGTATTGAAGTACGAAATAAGAGACAGAATCCCCAGAAACTCCCATGTCAAATTTCCGATAATTATTAAATCATGCGGGCTTGATAGAGGCCTACCTGAAGGAAAAATCACAAATAAAAGCTGAAACAAATAGGAAAAATATGCAAGTTGTATGGACACACCATGGAACACTGCCGGAAGAAAGGAAAGGCACCACCACCACCACCAACACGAGAGAAGAAACAAATTTACTGTTACGGGTGCCAGACTCCGGGATATATAAAAAGAAATTGCCCGAAATGTACGCTGCAAACCACGTTACCTATCGGTTTCTGCGCTACCGACTTTGGTCCAAGGGTACGAGACTGTCCAGCCCTCTACATCGAGGTAGGAGGAACTTCAGGGACGGCGTACACAGACACCGGATCCAGAACGAGCCTAGCGAGCGAGCAATTGTACTTGGAGCTGAAAAAACAGGGCATAGCTTTCCAGGAGAAGTTCGTAAACCTAACCCTAGCCGATGGAACAAGTACTTATTTGAAAAAAAACTACCGAGCGGTGAGTTGGGCGGGTAGAGGGGGGGGGGGGAAAGGCGGCGCATCTGGAGGGGGAAGTCCCAAGTTTGTTTCCCCTCTAGTTAGTTGGCATCATGCTCTGGTCTAGAGAGCAGCGGGCGTTCGCCGTCGAGAGCTTCTTTTCTAACGGTCGCTCACTTGTTGGTACGCAACGTGCCTACCACGCTCGCTTTTTAAACTTCACCAGAAGCCACTTCATTGTGAACGAGTTACTGCCTTTTCTTTCTCTTCCAAGCTTCGAAGAAATAAACGTTAGAGACTTGTGGTTTCAGCAAGATGGAGCTAAAGCACACACAGCACGAGGCTCATTGGATTTGTTGCGACAACATTTCCCCGACCGCCTCATCTCTCTCAGAGGCTATCTCCCATGGCCGGCACGCTCTCCAGATTTGGCTTCATGCGATTTTTATTTATGGGGTTATTTGAAATCCCTGGTTTATGTCGATCACCTCAAGAACAACATTCGCGGCGCCATTGCCAACATACCGATTGCTATGCTACGAAGAGTGGAGATGAGCTTCAAAAATCGACTTAATCAGTGCATGCACAATGGGGGTCGCCATTTAACAGATGTAATTTTCAAAAGTGTATGAAAAAATACTTGGGATATTGTATTCTCAAATAAAAAAAGAATTAAAACAATAACTGAAGTACTTTTGTTTTTATTGACCTTTCAAATAAGTAAGTTTCTCTGGCGCACCCTGTAATAATAATAACATCCGGTTATTCTGAAAGGTCGAAAAACACACCAAATTCAAAAACACTTTTGGGAATAAACTTCGTCGAGGACGCCGGTTTGATACTGCATTTCAAACATAATACGTGGTCTTCTTGGGACCGACCAGAGGAATTCGCTTTTGCATCAAAAGAGCAAACTGCAATCTCCCCAATTCGTGAGACGCCTCCGAATTGCGCCTGGTACGCCGCCCCTTAAGACTCATTCGACTTTATGCTAGATGATGCGATCCAGCAAGCCGCATGGAATTTACAACTGGCAACACTGGCAATAGAAGAGATCCTCTTAAACCCCACAACAGAAGGTACGAATTTGACAGAAGAAGAAAAAACAAAAATTAAAAAAGCTGTTAGAGGAATACTATCTTTAATGAATTAGGACCCCCAACCGAGGCAACAGAGTACGCCATCGACACAGGAGATCACCTGCCGATATCTCAACCACCTTACCGACTATCTCCCCAGAAGACTGAAGAGCTGAAACGACTACCGCAAAAAGAGATTATCGAAGAATGCGAGAGTGCATGGGCCGCCCCGGTGGTTTTGATTCCGAAAGCCGACGAGAAAGTCCGCGTGTGTATCGACTACAGGAAGCTGAATGCCGTCACCAAACTTGAAAGCTACCCGCTTACACGGATCGACGATCTCCTGCATTCTACCAGTGGAATCCAGATTCTTTCCACTCTGGATCTGCAGTCCGGTTACTACAAGGTGCAGGTGCGCCGAGGAGATAGGGACAAAACAGCAATCATCACCCTTTTTGACCTTTTCCATTTCACCCGGATGCCGTTCGGCCTTAGGAACGTCCCAGCCACATTTCAGAGGCCAATTCGAATGCTGGTCTATCTAGATGACGCAATCATCCTACCAGCGTCTTTAGAAAAACATCTCGAAGACCTTCGAAAGGTTTTCCAGAAAATGGAGTATTTTTGAATTTAAGAATTAACCGCAAGAAAAGCCGGTTTTGCTGCAACGAAATCCTGTATTTGGGTCATGTGATCAGCAGGAAAGGAATCCAGCCGAATCCCAAAAAAAAAACTGCCATTAAAGGAAGACCCACTCCCAAGAACGTAAAACAGTTACAAATAATCCTACAAGCATGCAGCTGGTCTAGGAAATTTATAAAAGACTTTGCCAGCATTTCAAAACCTCTGAGTACCCTCACCAAAAACTACACGCCATGAACATGGGGACCGCCCCAGGAAGAGGCATTCCAAACGCTGAAGCGAGCCCTTATCTCAGAACCGATTCTACAGCAAGCAAGACCCGATCTGCCTTTTATATATATAAACAATCCATATAGTTGATCGGAAATAAAATTTGTTTAGAAGAGTTGATTAATAAATTGAAGATCTGATAACATTTTATTTTAATTTAAAAATTGAAACGTTTTGTGTTGTAATGATAAAATCTAAATTAACTTTTAGATCAAATTAAAATATACATCTTGTGTGGGTTATAGGTCTCAACTCCACTACATAAACAGTCAAATATTATTTATATATAATTGAATAAACGACGAGGATTTCTTTATTTGAAGTTTTAGTTTCTCGTAGTTTTTCTACAAGAAATTTTAATTTATTATATACAGGGTGTTCCATTAATGTAAGGAAATGATTTAATCCTGGATTTCTAGGATCAAATGATGATTTAAGCACTTATCTATATCCAAAAAATTACGGTTGCTTTTTCACGTTTTGACAAAGTTATTTTTCCACATTAACTGGACTTTTCAGTCGAATAATGGAAAGTAATCAATTGAACCCATCAACGCAGATCGGCGTGTTTGCGCGGTTATTCGAGCGATACGTGTTTTTCCTCTATTTTTTTTTTCGTCGTCTCCTCTATCCGGATTACCACCGACGGCGCGGCGCGCGGACTTTCCGGTTTTCCGATTTTCCGGGGCGGCACATTCGAGTGCATATTGCCAACTTTAGGGAATGGATTTTTCGGGCGTGTGGATGTATCACCTGGCGCCGCAACGGCGGAGATTTACGTGCTCGAATCAACCTGTCCATGGCGAAACTAAAGTCGAGGAGGTGGAGAAGGAGAGAAGGATACAAGGGAGGACCGACTGCTAAACCGGATAAGCCGAATGATGCACCGTTTTATTTGTAAAAGGTTCGGGAGAATGGAACGTTTTAATTAAAATTTCCACCGTCTTACTCAGCGAATCGTCGAATCAAATGAGGGAACTTTAATATTGCACGTATCCATGATTTAATTGTTAATATGGAGGAAACGAAAATCTACTGAAGATTTTAAATGCAAAACATTTGGAATATTATTAACTCTAATAATTCATCAATGATATTTAGTTAGCCTATTAGGTATAATTGAAATGAGCATATCTAGAAACTTATTTCTCGTTTAAACATAGTGAATTTTTCAATTCAGTATAAGTATGGATTATCTCGTAATAATGGTCGCAACCATCATTCCCTTCTAAAAACCGTTGTTGAAGTGCATCTTCATGATTTGGATGAGATGTTCTACAGATTTATTCTCCATCCTGTTATATTTAACACATATTCAAATGGTGATGAGTCTGGAGGATAGGAAGACTTAATGCTTTCATGGTCTTCCTATTCTCCAGACTTATTATCAATCCAATATGAGTTAAATATGGCAGGATGGAGAATATATGATCTAAAGTCTCTTCCAAATCATGAAATACCATAATTACTATACTAAGCATTATCTTTCTAAAGATTTTGATTTTCTATTTCTTGCTGATGTGGCACTAATACTTAATATACCAAGGCTTACACTTCGTTATACATCATAATTCTCTAATGAAACACTTTTTAACTTTGTATAACTGAGACTTTATTTAGTGACTATAGTTTTGACTATCATTTTCAAACTAGATGTACCTATTTGTATTTATTTGGTCTTTGAATAAGTTCTACTTTAATCAATGACAGATAGCAGATAGTTCATGAACAACATCGAGAAAGGAATTATACACTTTCTACAATTAAACACCGTTGTGTACATGCATAAACATTTAGTTGCATAGTTGTATACATGTGTAGAGAGACAGGCGGACGAACGCATAAATGCAAATGCTGACATCGGCGTGTGGAAATTTCCGTGCGCGCGTCAGTAATATAATGACTGTCAAAAGCTGGCCCGAAACACGAAGACATTAAACCCATCAACAGATGTCATTTCCCACTTTTCCCGGCCGCATCAAAAAATTACGCCCGACGGACGTGTGCTGTTCGGTTGTTGTTGTTTTTTTTTTTCACCTCCTCTCTGTATTTGTCCCGTTCGATTTTCCAACACTTTTCACGATTTATATTTATGATCGTCGATTTTCTCTACGTGAACCGACTCGGAGGGACAGTGGTGTTAATATTTACTAATCGTGATGTTATTTTCGTATACAGCCAGTAAATTTTATTGTTAATAACTTAGAAGAGAAGCGTCGATAAAGTAATAAATAAATCGTTTTTATTATTAGAAAATCATATGGATTTTAGATTTTTCAATTCAATTTTAAATTTTCACCTTAGCCAGTAGACTATTCAAAGTAGTCAGATCGTTGGTTAACAGATGACAGATTGACAAATGACAGTTAGCAAAATACCATCGGCGATTGATTGACGACAATAAGCAGTTGATTCTTGTCAGAAATTTTAATTTAAACATAATAATATTACCAATAAAATAAAACAGTCATAATTTTAAAAAAATCCTTGAGTATTATCAAAATACAGGATCGCATGATATTTGCATACTATATGAATTTAAAATATAATATCATTAAGAATAATAGAAAAAGTGAAGACAGAACAGATGGGGGATGACAGTTGACAGAGTGACAGATGACCATCGACGAATGATAGTTGACATATGAACGCTTATAAATGGAATTTGACAGATGACAGCTGACAGTTGACAGTTGGCAGCTGACAGTTGGCATTTGACAGTTGACAGTTGGCAGTTGACATTTGACAGTTGACAGTTTACAAATGACAGTTGACAGATGATAGATGGCAGTTAACAGTCAACAGATGACACTTGACAGATAGTAATTAACAGCTGAAAGATAACTGAATTTTAACATCAACGAAGTATTAATCAATGAAAACTGTGTTTAAAATAAATTATAATAAATATTACAACACTAAAGCTTCATTGATAGTAGTATAGTAGAACTGTTTTTAGCTTACTTCGTATATTTAACAAATTCATTGCAGGGCACAAATAACATTTTTGCTATTTATTAATTGACGGTTGAGTGATAAATATTGACAGACGACGCTTCTCAGATAAAGTTTGACAAATGACAGTTGACAAATTAACCTCTTGTAAATAAGACGTATCAATGGACACAATTTGACAGCCTGTTTAACAATTACAAAAAAAACGAATCATCCTTAGTATTTTTATAACACACGTCCGTGCATCATTTATAGATTGTATGCATTTGTTGTATAACAATAATTTTTATAGTTGACAAATGATAGTTGACAGGAGGCAGATAACAGTTGATAGAAGACAGTTTACAAACGACAGCTGACATATGATAGTTGATAAATGACATTTACATGAGACAAATGAAAGTTAATAGATGGCATTTAACTTATGGCAATGACAGTTGCAAGATGACAGTTGACAACATAGTATTGATAGATGACAGTTAACAGATGATAGTTGACACGAGGCAGTTGACATTTGATAGTTAAAAAGTGACTGATGACAAATTGACAGTTGATAATAATTAGAAGATAAATGCCAAATTGCAGTTAATAGTTAAGAGATGACAATTAGCAGTTGACAGGTAACAGTTAACAAGTGACTGATGATGAATTGGCAGATGTTGTTGACAGACAACATTCAAATAGATATAGTTAATAAAATAAATTTTGATGGTTTTTTAATTTCTTTTTTATTCAAAAAGTTTTGTAATTAATTTTATTGGAAACCGCGAGACGATAAGGAATTAAAGTTTATATGTATATGTAGAATGGGTGGGTGTCCTTTATCCCACCCTCCAATCAGTAAATCATAAACGAGGGTTTAAATTAGAAGTTGTAAAATATAAATAAACAAAAAATAATTGCAATTTTTAGAGATTTATTCCTATAAACTTTTTCTAATAATTTTTGATGATGTTTTACTGATTAGAGGGTGAGATAGAGGCCAACTTAACGCATGATGGATTTGCAGACATTAAATCTAAATTAGATAAGATTAGCTATAGAATGTAATTTATATTTAAACTTAAATTTTGATTTTGTTTTATTTTTTATTATATAAACAATTTTATTGGTTTTAGCACCAAATCATCAACGATTACAATTAAAGTTTTCATGTATATGTAGGGTGGGTGGGTGGCCTCTATCCCACCCTCCAATCAGTAAAACATTAGCGAAGGTTTTAATTCAAATTTGTAAAATATAAATAAACAGAAAATAATTGCAATTTTTACAAAATTTTCAAAGAAATTTTGATGATGTTTTACTAATTGGAGGGTGGGATAGAGGCCACCCACCCACCCTACATATACATATAAACTTTAATTCCTTATCGTCTCGCGGTTTCCAATAAAATTATTTACAAAACTTTTTCTATAAAAAAGAAATTAAACAGGTAAAATTTTCTAGTGAGTAAAAATTAATACAAATTGTGGTGAGCAGACTTTAATTCTAAATTAAAGAAGATTAGCTATAGAAAGTAATGTATATTTAAACTTGAATTTTGATTTTGTTTTATTTTTTATTATATAAAGGGTTTTACTGTTTTTAGCAGCAAAATCATCAACGGTTAGCAATTAAAGTCATCATGTATATGTAGGGTGGGTGGGTGGCCTCTATCCACCCTCCAATCAGTAAAACACAAGCGAAGGTTTTAGTTAAAAGTTGTAAAATGTAAACATACACAAAATAATTGCATCTTTTAATTAATGTATTCATACAAATATTTCAAATAATTTGTGATGATGTTTTACTGACTGGAGGGTGGGATAGAGGCCACCCACCCACCCTACATATACATATTAACTTTAATTACTGATCGCCTCGCGGTTTGCAATAACTTTAATTACAGAATTTGAATAAAAGAAAATTGACAAAGTAAAATTTTTGAGTGTGTAAATTAATAAAAATTATTTACATGATACGTTGAAAGGTTTTAAATCAAGCTTAGATAAGATTAGCTATAAAAGGTCATTTATTTTTAAACATACATTTTGGTTATGTTTTATTTTTTATTACATACAAGGTTTTGTAAGCAGCAAAATCATCGACGATAAGTATATAAAGTTATCATTTATATGTAGGGTGGGTGGATGGCCTCTATCCCACCCTCCAATCAATAAAACATAAGCGAGGGTTTTAATTAAAAATTGTAAAACGTAAATAAACAAAACATTATTGCAAATTTTAATAGATTTATTTAAACAATTTTTTTAAATAAATTTTGATGATGTTTTACTGATTAGAGGGTGGGATAGAGGCCACCCACCCACCCTACATAAACATATAAACTTTAATTCCTTATCGTCTCGCGGTTTCCAATCAAATTAATTACAAAACTTTTTGAATAAAAAAGAAATTAAACAGGTAAAATTTTCTAGTGAGTAAAAATAGTTCAGTTTTTTGGTGTGTGCATGCGCTAGAGGTACCAAAAATGGCGACTAGTGATTATAAAACAATTGAGAGAATAAGACAATCCTCACAAAATGGTACGATTGCAACCTGACTCTCCTTAATTGAGTATATCTTGAATTTTAGCGGCGTTTAGTACATTTTTAATGATTACTGTGTAATTCGAAACTAGACACAAAGTGTTAAAAAAAAAGTAGTATAAAAAAGTTAAAAGTTTTTTTGTTATTCTAAATTGAGTATTTTTTATACCTGTTGCGACTTTAGCTGTGAATTATGTATAAATATTATAACAATAAGTTTTCCTGATTTCTGAAATTTTTGAGCATTTTTTCTTCCACAATAGCGGAATAGCTTCTTGTATTTTTATCAATTTCTTTTCTATATTTCAAGTTTTTTTTTATCTAACGATTCTTGAAAGATTTCGTCTATTTTCAAAAAAAAATTTTCAAGGATTTTAGAATTTTCAAATATTTTTTCCTATAGATTTCTAGAATTATATATCAAATTGTTTAGTACTTTTTCTTCCAGATGTTTTATAGATTTCAAGAATTTTCACTAAAGTACTATGGATTTTCCAATTGTTTTAACCAGCTTTTAAGACTTTTCGTTAATCAAATATTTTTTTTTAGAGATTTCAAGAATTATATATCAATTTTTTAGTACTTTCTCTTTCAGAAGTTTTATAGATTTTAAGATTTCAAGAATTTTTACTTAAGTTTATGAATTTACTAAATTTTTTAACCATCTTTTTTGTTAATTCTTATTTTAAGAATCCAGAATAAAAATTCTAGAATTTTTCGAAATTTTATAGCAATTTCAAGAATTTTACAGAATTTTCTTATAATTTCTGAAAACTTCATGGACGATTTATAGTGCAATATTTGCAGGATTTTGTTTAATGCTTTTACTTTTTTTAATAATAATTTTGAAGAAGTTTTTCTTCTAGATTATTTTGTAGTGTTAAACATGTTTACTAGATTCCTAGAATTTTTCTCTAATATTATCAGAAAAATCAAAAATGCAACAAAGGATACAAAGAGAAGTAAATAATAGGTAAAATTAGGTTAGACCTTATTAGGTTAGGTTAGGTTTCAAGATTCTGTCACACTTCTGGTCGTGCGTCCTATGAAAAAAAAAAGTTAGATTAAGTTACATCTGTCTGTAGCTAATGTATTTGTTTTATTTCTTTTATTAAATAAATAAGTTACATTTACTTAATTAGACCATCCTTATTTATTTATTTATTTATTTATTTATTCAGTACTTTGGTCTTCTTTCATTAAAAGAATACACATAAAAACAAATATATTACAAAAATCATACTTAAAATTTTGGACGAAAGAAGCACGGGCGGAGTTCACAATGATAACTTATGTTCTTCCACTCTAACCCTTCTTGTTCCATGATGTTTGGAAGGCAGCAATCCTTATGCACATCTGGAATCTTTTATATGTCCTTCAATATGGTTTTTTGTCCAATTTTTTTGAGGAACTTTCTGGCAGTTTATGTCAGCAAGACAACAAAAAAGCAACCAACCACCTTCCTAACCTTGCTACTATTGTCAATCGTGTACAGTCCAGCTCACTTGTCCAACTTCTTGTTATTATCTACCTTTATATTATTATTTTTTGAGTTACGTAAAGAGAAATTTTGTGTTTTATTAATTGAAATTATCTAGCTTGATCAGTATGATGGATTTCATGCTCCGAACATAAAACAGTCACGAGTTTTATTGTACATATGTTTATCGCAAATTTCGGCCAAAATGCATAGTTTAGCTTGTCTTTTGTCCAGTGTCTTAGCTAATGTAGACCATAAGAAAAATACGGTAGGGAAAAACGACTGTTACCCAGTCTGCCCAACGGGCGGGGAAAGGAAGCTATTCAAGAGACTGCTGGCTATGAGGAGAACGAAATGACTAACAAACAGACAGTATGGGTTTAGGAAAAACCAGAGCACACTGCGTGACTATAGCCGTTTGTGGGAGCCCGGGTTCGCGTGGAGGACGTCAGGGCAACAAAGGAAATTTTTAGCTTTCCAAATATCCAAGAATACTGGTCCACTGCTTCCAATAGTAGAATTCCTTTCTTTCCGGAAACTATCAGTAGGGCCAGCTTTATGTAAATATTTTGGATGTTACCTTTGACGAAATCCACTCAAAGGAATTTGACGTTAAGAACTCATATACAAAAGGTCAGATTTTTGTTTTTAAATATATAGATGCCAAGTTTTGACAATACTTCATACCGTATAAAGCAGTCGCAGTCGGCAAAGCCGATATTTTCAAAGCCCTTCGGCATTGGCAGCTGTAGCACTCGGTCATATATGACGTCTCATAGCAGTGGCCCATAAACTGATCCCTGTGGAACGTTACACGTTACTAGTCTGCTATTGTGACTCTCTAAGGAAGATCTTCGACGTATTGATTTCTTCGTAAGTCGCTGAAAAGGTGGAGGAAGTTGTTTTATTTAAAGAAGGCCTTCGTATTTATATAAAATCAATTAAGCTATCCTAATGAATATATCATTAAATAAAAAGGGCTTTAAATTAATTACCACATTCATTCAATTTCTCCGAGATATTCTTCTTTACAAATTATACGCCACGATCAGATATCTTGAAAATATTTGTTGTGAACGCTCCGCGTAAAAATCGATGAACTAGTCGACTGGTGCAATCCGGATTGTGCACAGACAAAGAGATAATTGCGGAAAGTGCAGAAACATTTATCTTGTCATGGATATTCTCCCTGCGCCATCCCCCTCGCAGCGCACTTCTATCGCTCGGTTTGATATAAATTAAGGCCATGAATTTTGAGAGCATCAGCCGTCACCACCATTCGTACGCGGTGGTAATTTATGATATATTTTTTTATCAAGCACACACACGTGTATGTGCACGGTGGTACCGGTATGCGCATTTCAACCTCGTTTTAACCCCGGGGATTTCATATCTTTCTATTGAAAAAAAAAAAACTAAATAGGGAACGCGGTTTAGGAGAGGGGGTGGGGGTTGGTTAGGGGGGGGGCACCTTAAACGAAGCCGGAAGCTGGGAGCCGCCGCCGACAGCGGAAATTGGACGGGCTCCTCTTTTATAACCTGGATTGTATTGGAAATCAAAACGTATTTTAAGGCTGGCAATTTATGTTTGGTCACATACGTAGTGACTTCGACAAATTTACACAGTAATATATTATGTTTAAGGGTGGAAAGAATGCAATTAAGAAATGAAACATGACAACCATGTACACATAGATATTTGAACATGTTAGCACACAACCGGCGGCTATTCTATTCGTCAACGCTCCGCACTGTACAAACGTGTACTACTTTCCTACCAACCCTCGTAATTGGTATTTATTTCTTTGTAATAATAAAATATGCAAATGAAGCGCCGTTCAATAAATTTAATGCAAACTTTCATTGATTAAATTTAGTTGTAATAATAGAGGTTTAATGCGAAATTTAATGAATTCATGAACTAATTAATTAAATAATCCGCTATTAGCTAATTAATTTTGTATATAAATTTAATTAAAACACAATTAGTTTTATCAGTGGTAATTATATTAATTAGACTCGATCATCCGTTTAAACTTAAACTAAAAACGCACACTTTTTAATATTGGTTCGAAAAGTAATTACAATAATAAATATTAAACTCTTTAAACAATAATAAAAATTTTAAAAAAACCTTAATGACGATAGTTAATAATAAATATGTGTTGAACAAACCAAGTAATTTACAGTTAAAAATAATAATTTCAGACCGGTTTTGACCTATTTGAATCCCACCATCGTAATGTCACTAATTTCTGAAAACGATAAAAACGTAAAATATCGCATGTAAAACATGTTTTATGCATCGTACGCCCTCCTGAAATAATAGACGACCCCCCTGCATACACCAAATTTTTCTTTTCTCTTTTTTTTTTTGTTGGGTGTTCAGGAAACGAATCACGGATCGGTCATATTTCATTCCGCACGCACAAATATCTGAGCCATTAAGGCAACAGTTACCTAAAATGACATCCAGTTATTTTCCACACGTTCCCGGCATAATATCGACGCGATTTTTCAGCGTATCGAGAGTGAAGGGTGTGGGCCTGAAGTTTTCTATTTTTTTTTTGCTTTTTGTTTTGTTTTTTTCAGGCGACCGACCGACGAACAGTTGATTGCGTTGTCAAAACGTTAAACGATACAGAATTTATAAATTATTTCCCAATGAATTCGAAATTAAATATTTCGTTCGGTGAACACTGGTCGGTGATTTATTGAATGGTTCGTAAGGGTGGTGGGGGAGGGATGGTCGATGTTTACTGGCCGGGCTTTTGTTTGAATTTATATATTTCATTTATTTACGAGCCTTTGGGAGATTTTCTGCATTAATTAAAATTTATCGGGCTTTTGTTTAAATCTATAACTAATTCACAGTTTTTTTCTAAAAAGTATATGCAATTTAATAAGTTTAAAAGTTTAGTTCTAAAACATAAAAACACATTTGTTTTTTGATTTTTTATTTGTCCGGAACAACAAATATAAATTCAAAATAAATTAAAATATCTATGCAACCAAACATAAAAATAGATCTATGCAACCAAATATACATCCATGTTCAATTTTAACCTCTATAGAAGTTTTTAATTTTAATGCTTCACCTAGAATGTAATAAATACATTTAAATTAATTTTTAGAGTCTAAACCTATTAATTTACCTAATTATCATTAGAGGATAACATTTATGGTAGAATTGGATGGTTAGTACTCGAACACGCAGTTCTTAAACAGCGTAATTTGTATATTTACGTATTTGAGAATAACCTAATTGCTTTTAAAGATTTCCCTCATCACTCATTAAAATTTTTATATCATCCCTAGTGAATAATTATAAAAAAATACGTATATAATTTTATATGTGCGTACTGAGACTTTTGATGACGGCTCCTCACTTCATAAAGTCCGGCAAAATCATTTCCCGTCCGGTGACCATCGCGGAAACTTAGTTGGAACGTTATCGTCCAGTTTGGATTTCAGTTGATTTAACACAAAACTAAAACTAACGGCTTTCTCACTCACTCTCTCTCACACACACACACATACTCCGGAGTTGATTAATTATTTTTCGGACTGCGGACGTGGTGCATTCAATTCCGTTCAAGCGTAAATGTGTGTGCATGTGTGTGTGTGTGTGTGTGTGTCGACCCCGGAGAACAAAAGACGAACGAAATTATTTGACTTTCACGCTGAAAATAAATAATTAATCACGACGACGAATTCAATTTCCGTATTTCTAATTTCCTCCCGTTCTTCTCATCCCACGACTTGAGATAATTAACAAAAGAAAATCGAAGCGTCACGTAAACAACATTTATTATACCGGGGCGTCCTGTTCGTACGATGACGCGGCTTAACCATAGATTGCCGAGATCAAAGTCACAACTTATTTAATATCCGAAAGTTTACGGTTAAACTCTTCAAGTTCCAATAAGTATAACATAAGAAGTATAAAACAATCATCACATAAAAACTAGAATATTTTATTATTAATATATGTTGATTTAATGTTTACCATTAATTGTCGATGTTGACAGTTCTCTAATTGTCTTATCCACTCTTTTAGGCAATTCAGTACAATGAATTAGACAATAGATGTCTCCTCGTTTATTATCGACTGATTGGAAAGTAGGTTAGAGGACAGCTTTGAAATCGAAGACGGGAAAACGAAGTTTTACTTTAAAGTTTTTAAATCTCCGAATAAACCGTCCGTTTAAGATATTACCATAAAGGTGCCATCTATTGCCTGAACGTTGGCACTAGTTCCTTCTTTGGGTGGATAACCACCAATAGATGGCACATTTATAGTAATATTACAACTGACGGTTTATATCACGATTTGTCGGCTTAGACAATAGATGGCACCTTTATGATAATATCTTTAATAAAACAATTGATTTTTTTTAAATGGCATTGGATATAAAAATATCTTTGATCTATATTTTGCCAACTGTCGTTGTTCATGAATCAATTGTAACCAGTCATCCATCAACTACCATCTGTGTGCTGTTATCTGTCAACAGTCATTTGACAACTATGTCTATAATTTGGTTATATATGGGTTGTCATCTGTTTTCTTTAAAATTAATTTTTTTCTTCAAAAGTAAGCTTCTTAAATATTCTCTAGTTAATGCAAAATTTTAATTTCAACTGTCATATTAACTTTTAACTGTTATCTGCAACTGTCATCTATCAACTGCCATCTTTCAACTACCATCTGTCAATTTCCGTCTAAATACTATTATCTGCCAAATGTCATCTGTCAGCGGTCATATGTCAACTGTCATCTGTTAACTGTTAACTATCATCTGTTAACTGTTAACTGTCATCTGTCAACTGTTATATATTAAATGTCACCTGTCGACTGCCATATGTAAACTGTCATCTGTCAACTGTCATCTATAAACTATCATGTGTCAACTGTAATCTGCCAACTGTCATCTGAAAACTGTCATCTGCCAACTGTTAGCTGTCATCTGTAAACTGTCATCTGATAACTGCCATCTATTAACTATAATCAGTGAACTGACATCTGCCATCTATTAACTGTTAACTATCAATTGTCACCTCACATCTCTTATCTCTCATCTGTTAACTATAAAGTATCATCTGTTAACTGTCTTCTGTCAATTGTCGTCTGCCAACTGTCATTTGCAAACATTAGTCTGTCAACCAACATCTATCAATTATCATCGGTCTTTCTGTAATTTGTCAACTCTCATTTGACAACTGCAGTCGTATATCAACTGTTATCGGTGATATATTATCTGACAATGTCATTTTTCAACTGTCATCTATTTACTGTCGTTCCACTGACATTTGTCATCTACCATCTGCTAATTATCAACTGCCATCTGTCTACTGGCTTCGCATAACGGTTGTCTGCAAGCTGTCATTTGCCAACTTTAGTCTTTCAACCAGCATCTGTCAATTATCTTCAGTCAACTATGTTTTTTCCTGTCATTTGTTAATTGTGGTCTTCCAACTATTATATATCAACTGTAAACTGCCATCTATGATATTTCATAGATGGCACATGAACTGTTATCTGTCATCTATTATCTGTTAAATCGCAGTTGAGGTGAGATTTTTCAACTGTCATCTGCCAACTTTTGGAAAGTCAAAAAATTATCTAAACAAACAATTGAAATCCCGAATAATATAGCTATATATAGTTGTAATAAAAAATAATTGGAATAATTTTAAAATAAATTAAAGCATGAGAATTCTTACAAATAAATATTTTTTACCTTATCACTATCATCTGGTAACTGTCAATTGTCATCTGTCAACAGTCATCTTTTAACTGTCATCTGTAAACTATTAAGTGTCGTAGGTCTACTGTCCTATGTAAACCCTGCCATCTGCCAACTGTCGACTATTAACTATCACCTGTCAACTGTTAACTGTCATATATAAAATGCCATCTACTAACCGCTATCTAATAACTATCATCTGTCAACTGTCTACTGTCATTTTCATTTGTTAATTTTCCTCAGTCGTCTGCCAATTATTATGTCAGCTATCGTCTGTCAACTGTAAACTGCCATCATCAACTGTCTTCTATCAACTATCATATGTCAACTGTTATCTGTCATCTATTATCTATTAACTGTCAACTGTCGGTTTCAACTGTCATCTATTAATTACCATATATCAAATGACATTTATTATCCATCATCTGTTAACTGTCGTCTGTCAATTGTCGTCTGCCAACTGTTATTTTCCAACTTTAGTCTGTGATTTGTCAACAGTCATGTGTCAACTGCCATCTGGCAACTATCATATGTCAATTGTCATCTGTCAACTGTAAACTGACATCTGTCAACTGCTATCTATCAACTATTATATGTTAACTATTATCCGTCATCTATTTTCTGTTAACTGTCAACTGTTACTTTTCAACTGTCATCTGACAACTGTCGTTTGCCAATTGTCATTTATCAACTTTAATCCGCCAACTATCATCAGTCAATTGTGTTAAAATTTTATTTAAAATAACTGAAAATCAATTAAATTTATTACAGAATTCAATTGTTTTTCAGTTTTTGTAAATAAAATTTTAACACAATTGACAACTGTATATTTTCTGTGAAAGGCAATTTTAAAAATCTCTTTAAAAATTAAAATTTTATAAACATACAGAAAAACACATTGAAATCCCGAATAAAATATATTGCAATAGAAAATATTAAAAATTATTTTAAAATACATTAAAGCATGAAAAGTCTTACAAATTAATAATTTTCACGTTATCACTATCAACTGTCAACTGCCAAAAGTCATCATTCAACTGTAATCTGTCAACTGGCATCTGTCAACTGTCATCTATTAACTATCATCTATCAACTGGCATCAGTCATCTGTTAAGTGTCATATGTCAACTGCCACCTTTTAACTGTCATCATCTATTAACTATCCTCTATCAACTGGCATCTGTCATCTGTTAAGTGTCATATGTTAACTGCCACATTTCAACTGTCATCTATTAACTATCGTCTATCAACTGGCATGTTTCATCTTCTTAGTTTTCTTAATTTTCACGTTATCACTCTCAACTGTCAACTGTCATATGCAACTGGCATCTGTCAACTGTAATCTATTAACTATCATCTATCAACTGGCATCAGTCATCTGTTAAGTGTCATATGTTAACTGCCACCTTTCAACTGTCATATATTAACTATCATCTATCAACTGGCATCTTTCATCTGGTTAGTGGCATATGAAAGCCATCTGTCAATTTTTATCTAATAACTATCATCTATTAACTGTCACCTGCCATCTATAATCTGTTAATTGTCAATTGTCGTCTGATGACTACCATATATGAACTGTGATCTATTAACAATCATCAATCAACTGGCACCTGTTAAATGTCATATGTATTCTTCCATCTGTCAATTTTCATCTAATAACTATTAACTGTTAGCTGTCATTTGTCATCTATCATGTGTTAATTGCCAACTGTCGTCAGCCAATTATCATATATCAACTGTCATCTATTAACTATCATCTATCAACTGGAATCTGTCATATGTCATCTGTCAATTTTCATCTAATAACTATCATCTGTTAAGTGTTATTTGTCATCTATCATCTGTTAATATCAACTGTCATCTGCTAACTCGTGTATTAGTTATGATTTGTGTTTTTGTAATTATCTTTCAATTATAAATTAAGTTTTATTGGAGTTTTATTTTACAATTTTATATATTTCTTAAATTAGAATTTAAATATTTCAATATTTTTAACAATACGTCAACTGTCATTAATATATTAACTATCAACTATCAACTGTCAACTGTCATCTGTTAACTGTCATTATAAACTGCCATATGCCAATTGTCATCTAATAACTATGATGTATCAACTGTCATCTGTCATATAATCTGTTAATTGTCAACTGTCGTTTGTCAACTGTCATCTGCCAACTAATATATGTTAACTGTCATCTGTTAATTTTAATTTTATCAAAAAAAAAACTGAAAGACAATTTAATTTATTGCAGAATTGATTTATTTTCCAGTTGAATTTATTACATAATTCGATTTTTTTTTTAGTTTTTTTTTTAAATAAAATTTTAACACAATTGACAATAATAAACTTTCTGAGAACAATAATTTAAAAATTAAACTTCTACAAACATTCAGAAAAAATCTAATAAAACAGTTTTCTAACAATTTTTTTTCAAATTTTTTAGTCAAAAAAAACAATCCCTAATAAAATAACTATATAATAATAAATTAAAATCATTTTGAAACACATCAAAGCATAAGAAGTTTTACAAATAAATAATTTTCACCTTATCTGTCCACCGTCATATGTAAATTGCCATCTGTCAACTCTCATCTATTAACTATCTACTATTAATCTACTGTTAATTGTCATTTGTTAACTGTCATATGTAAACTGCCGTCTATTAACTGTCATCTAATAACTAACATTTATCAACTGTCAACTGTCATGTGTCAACTGTTGTCTGCCAACTATCATATGTCAACTGTCTACTGTTATCTGATAACTGGCATCTATCAACTATCAAATTTCAACTGTCATCTGTCAACTGCCATCTGTCAAATGTCATCTGTCAACTGTCGTATGCCAACTTTAATCTATCAACGATCATCGGTCAACTGTGTTGAAATTTTATTTTAAAAAAAAAACTGAAAAACCATTGAATTCTGTAATAAATTCAATTGTTTTTCATTTTTTTTTAAATAAAATATCAACATAATTGACAATTGTATATTTCCTAGGAAAAGCAATTTAAATAATCTCTTTAAAAATAAAAAATTAAAAAGTATACAGAATTAAAAATCATTACGTAATAAAACAATTTGTTTAATGTAAAATTAAATTAATTTTAAATTACATTAAAATTACAAGTCAATTGTCAACTTTCATCTGTCAACGGTTAACTGTCATCTGTCAAGTGTCATATATAAACTGCCATTAACATCTAATAACTATCATCTGTCAACTGTCAACTGTCATCTATCAAATATCAACTGTCTTCTGTCAACATTAAAATGACATTTTTCGAATTAACTGTCATCCGCCAACTGTCAACTGTCGTCTGCTAACTGTCATTTGGAAATCAGTCAACGATCACCGTTGAAAATGTATTTAAAAAAACTAAAAATCAATTGAATTTATTACAGAATTGTAGAAATCAATTGTTTTTCAGTTTTTTTTTTTAATAGTATTTGTTAATTTATTTAAGAAGTTAATAAAATGTCAATTTTTTTTAAAAAAACCACTTCAAAAATCACAGATAAAAAAGAATTATTTAATAAAATGGTTTTTATTTATTTTCTAAAAAAATTGAAAAGTCAAAAAGTTAATTAAAAAAAAAACGATTGAAATCTAAACATAATTTTAAAATACATTCAAGCACGAGAAATTAAATACGCTATTTTTATGTTATCACTATCGACTTTCAACTGTCAACAGATATTTCAACTGTCATCTGTCAACTATTAACTGTCATCTGTCAACCGTCATATCAACATTAATATTAATTAAGTGCTATCTGATAACTCTCATTTATTAATTATCATTTGTTAACTGTGATCTGTTAACTCTTATATGTAAAAGTGCCATCTGTCAACTGTCATCAAATAACTATCATCTCATCTGTCATCGTTCAGCTCGTTTGTCAACTAGCATGTGTCAACTGTCGTCTGCGAACTATCATGTGTCATTTGTCATCTGTCAACTGTCATCTATTAACTGTTTCTGGTAATCGGCAATTGCCAACTTTAATCTGTCAACGATCATCGATCAATTTTGTTTTTAATTTAAATTTGTCAACTGATCACTGTCATTTGCCATCTGTTAGTTGTCAACTGTCGTTTGTTAACTTTCATCTGCCAACTATTAAAAATCAACTGTCATCTGTTAATTGTAAATTGCCTTCTGTTAACTGTCATATATAAACTATCATGTTATGACAGATAACAATTGACAAGTGACAGTTGAAACTTAATAGATAATAGATGAATCAATTAAGTTTCAACTGTCACTTGTCAATTGTTATCTGTCAAATTTCGTCTGCCAACTGGCATTTGTCAACTTTTATCTGTCAACGATAATCGTTAGATTGTGATGAAATTTTAATTTAAACAAAAACTGAAGAACAATTGAATTCATTACAGAATTGTATTGTTTTTTAGGTTTTTTAAAACAAAACTTCAATAAAATTGTACATTTTCTATAAAAAACAGTTTATAAAATCACTTTAAAAATTAAAATTTAACAAATACACAAAAAAACAACTATGTAATAAAGCATTTTTTATTAATTTTGTTAAAAAAATAAATCGAAAAAAAAAACAATTGAAATCCATAATAAAATAACTATAAAAAAGTGAATAATAGTTATTTAAGGTACAAGTGTAAAAAGTGATGCTTTATTGCTTTATTTATAGTTTATTAGTTATTTGTATCAATTAATAAAAAATTAAGTTTTTCGTCGAAAATTTGTGCTATTCATTCATCTGTCAAATTTGACATTTCTGTGAAATAAAAACAGTTTGACATTACCGTGCAATAATAACGTAAAAAACCACTAGTGCTTTAAAAAGCCATAATATTTTACAATTTGTAATAAAGTTGCTAATATCATTAATAAAGAGAATAAAAAGAATGGGCCCGAAGTGTGAACCTTGAGGAATCCCAGAGACTATATCAATGGTTCTTTTACAATGAAAAATGATGCAAAAAGCGTCTACTTTCTGTACGATCGTAGATAAAAATTATTTGAAATGCATTAAAGCATGAGAAGTTTTAGAAATAAATAATTTTCACAACTAACAACTGATATCAGTCAACTGTCATGTATAAACTGCCACCTGTCAACTCTTATCTATTAAATATCTACCGTCAACTGATAACTGTCATACGTAAATTGCCATCTGTTAACTGTCATCAAATAACTGGCATCTGTCATATATCATCTGTTATTTCTCAACTGTCAATTGTCAACTGTTGTCTGCCAACTATCATATGTTAACTGTATACTGTCATCTGATAAGTGCCATCTATCAACTACCATATTTCAACTGTCATGTGTCATCTATTATTTGTTAACTATCAATAGTCATCTGCCAACTTTCATCTATCATCTGTCAACTGTCGTCTGCCAACTGTCATTTGCCAACTTTAATCTATCAACGATCATCGGCCAACTGTATTGAAATTTTATTTAAAAAACTGAAAAACAAAAGAATTTATAAGAAATTCAATTATTTTTCAGTTTCTGTTTTTTAATAAAATTTCAACACAATTGACTATTATTACTTACTAAAGAAAACAAATTGAAAAATCACTTCTAATTATAATTTTAAAAACATACATAAATAAAAACAATTACCTGAAAAAACTGTTTTTTTTTTAAATTATTTTCAAAAAAAAATAAAAAATTGAAAAAAACAATTAAAATCACTAATTAAATAGCTATATAGTTATAAATAATAATTATATTTTAAAATACATTAAAGTATATAAAAATATTTTTTACGTTATCATCTGTCAATTGTCAACTTTCATCTGTCAACAGTCATTTGTCAACTGTTACTGTCATTTGGCAATTGTTATATTAAACTGTCATCTGTTAACTGTCATATGTAAATTATGTAATTAACATCTAATAATTATCATCTGTCAACTGTGATCCATCATATGTCAATTGTCACATGTCAACATTAAAATGTCATCTATCAACCATCAAGTCAACTATTATCTGTCACCTATTATCTATTAACTATTTTTTATCAACTTAAATCACTTTAAAAATAAAGATTAAAAAATCAATTATTTATTAAAACAGTTTTTTTTACTTTTTTTATTAAAAAATTTGAAAATTCAAAAAATTAAATTAAAACAAAATCAATTGAAATCTTAAGTTATATAGCTATATAATAGTATATAAACATAATCTTAAAATACATTAATGCACTCTAAATTAAATACGAAATGTTCATGTTATCACTATCAAACAGTAATCATTCAACTGTCATCTGTCAACAGTTAACTGTCATCTGTCAATCATCATGTTAACTTTAATATTTAAACTACTATCTGGCCACTCTCATTTATTAATTATCAATTGTCAACTTTCATCTGTTAACTGTCATATGTAAAAGTGCCATCTGTCAACTGTCATCTAATAACTATCATCTGTTAGTTGTCAACTGTCATGTGTCAACTGTCATCTGCCAACTATCATATGTCAATTGCCATCTGTCAACTGTAAACTGCCATCTGTGAACTGTCATCTATAAACTATCATGTGTCAACTATCATCTATTAACTCCAGTCTGCCAACTGACATTTACCAAATTTAATCTGTCAACGATCATCGATCAATTGTTTATTCAATTACAAAAAACTTAAAGACAATTGAATTTTTTACATATTACAGTTGTTTCTCAGTTTTTTAAATACAATAACAATTTTCCTAAGAAAAACAATTTTAAAAATCGCATTAAAAATTAAATTTCTACAAACATAGAGAATAAAACAATTATCTAAAAAAATAGTTTGGATTTATGTTCTGAAAAAAATTAACTTTTACGTTATCACTATCATATGTCAACTGTCAACAGTCATCTTCCAACCGTTATCTGTCAACTGTTAACTGTCTTATGTCATCATTCATCTGTTAGTTGTCAACTGTCATCTGTTAACTGTCATGTCAACTTTGATATGTAAATTGCTGTCTATCAACTCTCATTTATTAACTGTCATTTGTCAATGGTTGAAAGACAATTAAATTTATTACAGATTTTAGTTGTTTCTCAGTAATTTAAATTAAATTTTAATACAATTGACAATTTTTCTAAGAAAAACAATTTGAAAAATTACTTTAAAACTTAAATTTAAAAAAACAAATATCTAGAAAAACATTTACTAGAAAAATCATTTTAAAATTTAAAATTTTACATTCAGACAAAACATAATTATGCAAAATACAGTTTCTATTTATTTTCTAACAAAATGTTTAAAGGCCCAAACTTGAAAAGCCCAAAAACAATTGAAATCCCTAATAGAATAGCTACATAATAATAAATAAAAATTATTTTGAAATATTATTACATTGAAACATATTAAATAAATAATTGTCACGTTATCTGTCAACTGGCATATGTAAACTGTCATCTGTCTACTCTTATCTATTAACTACCTACCATCAAATATCTACTATCAACTGTTAATTGCTATTTGTTAATTTCCAGGTTATCACTGTCATCTTTCAACTGTTAACTGTCATTCAACTGTATTATGTGAACTGTCATATGTAAACTACCATCTGTCAACTGTCATCTAATAACTATCATCTGTCAACTGTTCACCGTCATTTATAATCTGTTAATTGTCAACTGTCGTTTGTTAACTGTCTTCTGATCAACTATCATAAATCAACTGTCATCTGAGAATTGTAAACTGGCATCTCTCATCTATTATCTATTAAGTTTCAACTGTCATATGTCAATTGTCGTCTACCAACTGGCTTTTGTCCACTTTTATCTGTCAATGATAATCGTTCGATTGTGTTGAAATTTTAATTTAAAAAAAACTGAAAAACAATTGAATTTATTACTGAATTCAATTGTTTTTCAGTTTTTTTTTCAATAAAATTTCACCACAATTGACAATTGCATACTTATTAAGAAAAACAATTTGAAAAAATACAAATATCTAATAAAAAAATGTATTTTATTCTTCTAGAAAAATATTTTAAAAGTCGAAGAATTAAAAAAAACAAATGAAATTCCTAATAAAAATAGCTATATACGAGTAAACAAAAATAATTTTTGAATACATTTAAGCATTCGAATAAATAATTTTCACGTTATCACTATCATCTGTCAACTGTCAACTATCATCTGTCAGCTGTTAAGTGTCATCTGTCAACTGTTAGCTGTCATCTATCATCTGTCAATTGTCATGTGTCAAGTGTCGTCTTTCAACTATCATATATCAACTGTTCTCTGTTGTAAACTGCGATCTGTCAACTGTCATTTATATCAGTAGTAGGTTACTCAGTGTTATCATGTTTTCGATATTTAGTTCTTGTGTTTGATTGTATAGGTCTGTTGTTCTAGTTTCTTTGTCCAATTTATACTATATTTTTAAAACTTTGTTTTGTTGCGTTTGGTGTTTAGCTATATTTTTTTGTTTGTGTCACCTCAGACATTTATTAAATAATATAATTATTTTGTGGTGTGTAGAATGCGTTGTATATTGGTTTTCTTGATGTGTTTTATCAACTATCACATGTTAACTGGTATCTCACATCTATTAACTGTTAACTGTCAACTGTCATTTATTAACTGTCATCTATCAACTATCATAAGACAACTGTTATCTCTCATTTATAAACTGTAAACTGTCATTTGTCAACTGTCATCTATCAACTGTTATCTGTCAACAATTTTATTTTGTCAACAATCATCAGAGGGATGAGGACGACATGGGGGGATGTTGATTAAACGTATCATGCTTTTTGAGAATGTATTTGCATAATTCCGTTACGGAATTTCCTCTAATTTCATTTACACGCTTTCCATCGCGTTCGAGTTAAAAACAATTACCTTAACTTTCTTCTACAACTCG
Source organism: Ontholestes murinus (assembly GCA_963969525.1). Classification (NCBI taxonomy): domain Eukaryota; kingdom Metazoa; phylum Arthropoda; class Insecta; order Coleoptera; family Staphylinidae; genus Ontholestes; species Ontholestes murinus. The sequence goes on along the minus strand of OZ018390.1, from coordinate 74,576,921 downwards.
ACTAACATTATTTACTTATTTAATTAACTTATTTTTTTAAATGTTTTGTTAACTCGACTAACATTATTTACTCATTTATTTAATTTTATTAAAAAAAAAATGTTTTGTTAATTTTTCTTCTTTAATTTTAATTGTCTCCCTTTTGTTTTCCGGAATTGGTGTAGAACGTGAAGAGATTATATATCTTCGGTGTTTTGATGGCACTAATGGAGGAGTTTTGCGTTCTGAATGCTCCGCGGAGGGCGAAGACTTAATGAATGAGGAAGTTCGGGCGTGATTAATAGGCGCGATTAATTTTTAAATTATCTAAACAATTAATCTCCCCAGGGTGTACACAAATACCGCGAAGGGCGGGCATTTTAAGACGCATTGTTTCACGAACTCTCCCTCCACATTTTAATATTAAAATTTTTATAATTCATTTAAAATAGTTTTTAACAAAAAAAGTTGGGTTAATTTTAAGTATGTTTTAAAGAAGGGTTGCACCTTCATTAATAACATAATTGGAATCAAAATCAGATTTCCACACTTTTCAACCTTGTCGATGTATTTCACATTACCGCATAATTTGAAAAATGTATTATTCAAAAATTCATTTAATAGACACTCGCTAATGTTTTACTGATTGGAGGGTGGGATAGTGGCCACCCACCCACCCTACATATACATTTAATTTAAATTACAAACCCTGCTTTCGTTTCCAAAAAAACAAGAAGCAGAAAATTATATAATGATTCGAAAATCAGAAACAAAATTTCTTTGAAAGTATAAAATGTGGTATCTTAGAAATTATGGTTTGAATTTTTACTCCTGAAGTTGAAAATGTATAAAAATATATGTAGAGCAATTGTCATCTCTAAATTTACACATTGAAGGACTCAAAATATATAGATACTGTATGAATACAATTTTTTTAACCCTTCAATTTAAATAACAATTTTGACATTATGATAATGACATTTTTAATGTTATAAAAATGACAATTTTCACATTATTGAAATAACATTTTTGACATTGTGAAAGTAAAAAATTAACTTAATGAAAATGACACTTTTGATATTATAAAGTGATATTGTTGCTATAAAAATAACATTTTTGGTATTATGAAAATGAGATTTGTGATATTATGAAACTGACAAATTTGGCATTATAAAAAAATATATTTTTTTAATTATAAAAATGTCATTTTTAACATTGGGAAAATAACATTAACACTATGACAATGACACTAGGAAAATAACATTTTCGACGTTATAAATATTACATTTTTAACTAAATTAGAAAAATAACATATTGAAATTAGTCAAATGATATCTTTGACACTAGTCAAATGACATTTTTGACGTAATGAAAATTACATTCTTGGCATTTTGAAAATTATATTTATAACAATTTTAAAATGACATTTTTAACATTATGAAAATTATAGTTTTGACAATTTGAAAATGACAATTTTGACTCTATGTAATTGACAATTTTAATATTTTTGACATTGTTAAAATGGCCTATTTAACATTTTGGACATTATTAAAATGACATTTTTGATACTTTGAAAATAACATTTTTAACATTATGGAAAAGATTATCATTTTTGGCATTATGAAAAAGACATTTTTAACAATTTTGAAATTATGAAAATAACATTTTTGACATTATGAAAATGTCATTTTTAACATTATGAAAATAACATTTTTGATATTATGTAACTGAAAATTTTGACATTATATGAATGACATTTTTCAAATTAAGAAAATGGCATTTTTTACATCATAAAAATAACATTATTGACATTGTAAAACTTACATTTTTAACTCAATTAGGAAAATAACATTTTGACACTAGTCAAATAACATTTTTGACATTATGAAAAGGACATTCTTGGCAATATGAAAATTACATTTCTAACAATTTTAAAATCACATTTTTGGCATTATGAAAATTATACTTTTGACAATTAGGAAATGACAATTTTGACTCCATGAAAATTATATTTATAACAATTTTAAAATGACATTATGAAAATTATAATTTTGACAATTTGAAAATGACAATTTTGACTCTATGAAAATGACAATTTTAATATTTTTGACATTGTTAAAATCACATTTTTAACATTTTTGACATTATGAAATTTTTAAATTTATAAAAATAACGTTTTTGACAATATGAAAATAACATTTTTGACATTATGGATAATACTAACGTTTTTGAAATTATAAAACTAAAATTTTTGAAATTATGAAAATGACATTGTTGACATGAAAATTACTTTTTTGACATTATGAAAATTACATTTCTAACATTTTTGACATTAGGAAAATCACAATTTTGGCATTGTAAAAATGACATTTTTGACATTATGAAAATCACATTTTTAACTCAATTAGGAAAATAACATTTTAACACTAGTCAAATGACATTTTTAACATTATGAAAACTACATTCTTGGTATTATGAAAATGACATTTACAAGAATTTTAAAATCACATTTTTTGACATTATATAAAATTATAGTTTTGACAATTAGGAAATGACAATTTTGACTCCATGAAAATGACAATTATAATATTTTTGACATTATGAAAATGACATTTTGGACATTATGAAAATTACAATCTTGGCATTATGAAAATTATATTTATAACAATTTTAAAATGACATTATGAAAATTATAATTTTGACAATTTGAAAATGACAGTTTTGACTCTATGAAAATGACAATTTTAATATTTTTGACATTGTTAAAATGACATTATTAACATTTTTGACAGTATGAAATTTTTAAATTTATGAAAATGACATTTTTGACACTTTGAGAATAACATTTTTGACATTATGGAAAAGATTATGATTTTTGGCATTATGAAAATTAATTTTTTTGACATTATGAAACTGACATTTTTGAAATTATGAAAATGACATTGTTGACATTGTGAAAATTACATTTTTAACATTTTAAAAATTACATTTCTAACATTTTTGACATTATGAAAATGTCATTTTTGACATTTTTGACATTATGAAAATGACATTTTTGACATTTTTGAAACTGAAAATATTGACATTAAATGAATGAAATTTTTCAAATTAAGAAAATGTCATTTTTAGCATTATCAAAATAACATTTTTGACATTGTAAACATTTCATTTTTAACTCAATTGGAAAAATAACACTTTGACACTGGTCAAATGACATTTTTGACATTATGAGAACGTCATTGTTGTAAACGTACTTAATTTTCATAACGCCAATGAAAATTAAGTATATTTATAACAATTTTAAAATCACATTTTTGGCATTATGAAAATTATAGTATTGACAATTGAAAAATGACAATTTTGACTCTATGAAAATGACAATTTAAAATTTTTGACGTTATTAAAATAATATTTTTAATATTTTTGACATTATGAAAATAACATTTTAGACATTATGAAAATGACATTTTGGAATTTATGAAAATAACATTGTTGACATGAAAATGACATTTTGGAATTTATGAAAATAACATTGTTGACATGAAAATGACATTTTGGAATTTGTGGAAATGACATTGTTGACATTATAAAAATTTCAGTTTTAACAGTATGAAACTTAAAATGGTTATAAGAATGACATTTTTCAAATTAAGAAAATCACATTTTTTGACATTACAAAAATTAACGTGTGGACATTATAAAAATTACAGTTTTATCTCAGGTCGCAAAATAACATTTTGACACTAGTCAAATGACATTTTTGACATTAAGAAAACGACATTTTTGGTATTATAAAATTTATTTATTTATTTATTTATTTATTTATTTATTTATTTATTTATTCTCAACAGGCATGGAGCCCAATTACAGAGAAAATACAAAGATTGGCTTAATCTACAACTTAAAAATAATATTCTATTACATTAAACTAAAAATAAATTATAAAATAATATACATTGCTTAACACAGATAAGATTTTTAGAGCATACAAGAATTCAAATCATTAATAAATTTGCTTAAAGATGAATGAAATATATCAACTAAATATTGAACTTCGTGATAATTTCGGATCATTGTATGTAGAGGTGATAGTGAATTATGATTTGTGCGTGGAGTTTTAAGTGAAAAGGTGCGCCTATGTCGTGAGGAAAATCTAGGTATATTAATTTCTATTAAATCTATGAAATTTTCATTGTCAGTTATGTTGTGTATAATCTTATATAAGTCGGTAATGGATATAAATTTGTGTTTTCTGTGCACTGTTTCTATATGAAACTCGCTAAGTAACGCATGATAAGACAAGTCATAATCAGGAAAAATACCATGTTTAAAAAAGTACAGATATTTTAAGAACCTTTTCTGAACTTTTTCTAAAAGATTAATATATTTTAAATATCCTGGAGACCACACTGTTGCACAATACGAAATTCGAGAAAAGATCAGTGACTGATACAGTTTAAATATGGTATTTAATGAATGAAAATCACGACAGTTCCTAATTATAAAACCTAGAGTTTTATAACAACTTAATGAAATTTTCTCAACGTGCATGTTGAATGTTAATTTATTATCGAAATAGACACCGAGATCTTTGATAGAAGTTACACGTGAGATAAGGACATTGTTTAAAGCGTAGTTATACAAAATGGGAGTATTTGATCGGGTATAAGATACGACATTACATTTAGAAATATTAATATTAACGCTATTAACAGAACACCATTCACTTAATTTTGACAAATTATTTTGTAATTTTATAGCTTCTTCAGAGTTGTGTATTACTGAATATAGTTTGATATCATCTGCATACATGAGAAATTCACAGTCCAATACATCACACACATTGTTAATAAATATTAAAAACATCAATGGGCCGAGGTTGGACCCTTGAGGAACACCACTACTAGCTATATATGTATTGGACTTAATTCCCATATATGAGACAAACTGAACTCTATTGGATAAATACGAAGAAAGTGCAGACACGATGTTACCACTAATATCACATTTAAGAAGTAATTTAATTAATAATCTATGAGATATGCGATCAAAAGCCTTACTCATATCGGTATATATTACATCAACCTGGTTACCAAGATCCATATGATTAGAAATAAATTGGGTAATATTCATTAGGTTGGTTTGCGTCGATCTCTTTTTCATGAAACCATGTTGTCGGATACTAAGAGTGCTGTTTACCTTGTAATAAATATGATCTGATAGGATGCGTTCAAATACTTTACTAAAATTAGATATTAGAGCAATCGGTCGGTAATTCTCTATACAACACTTATCACCTTTTTTAAAAACAGGACAAATACGGGTAATTTTCCAATGATATGGAAAGACACCACTGGATAAAGCTAAATTAAATAGATATGTTAGGGGCCGTACAAAATAAACCGCAGTGTCTTTTAGTAAAAACGCTGGTATACTATCCGGACCCATAGTTAATTTCGGTCGTAACCGGCGCAAACTACACAACACTTGTTCTTCACTCACTACAAAATTACCCAGGGCATGCGGATAGTGTTGCGGATTGAAATCTCTGACATCATCTTGAGGCAAATAGGAGCTCTTGAATTGTGCGGCGAATCCTTCTACTATATCTCCAGGTGTTTCTAGGGCTGTATTGCGATGTTTCATGCATCCTGGTATTCGTGACTGTCCTTTATTGTTATTAATAAAGCTCCAAAAAAGGTTGGGGTCATTATTTATGTTTTCTTCTGCAGCTTTAATGTGTGTGCTGTAGCTTGACTTAATTTTTTGCTTAATTAATCGTCGTACAGATCTGAATTCCTCTAATACTACATTATCTAGTTTAATGCGTTTAAATAGTTTATTCTTTAATTTTATTAATTGAATAATTTCCGCATTAAACCATGGAGGATATTGCTTTGTATTAGGTTTGAGTTTGCGCTTTGGAACATGAATATCCAGGATATTATATAACTTTTTGTAAAATAAGTTGCAACATTCTTCTACATCACATGACTGTTCTATTTCGGACCAATCTATTTGGGATATAGCTTCATATAGGAGATGAAGATTAGCCTTTTTAAAATTGTAAAAATCGTGGTTACGTTCTGAAGGAGAAAAATTTGAACAATACTTTCGTGGCGCCACAATATTTATTAGCAGGGGCGGATGATGTCGATCTTCATTAACTAAAGCACATTCTGATTTTTCAACAATACAATATTCATATGACGTTAAAACTAAATCTAGAATTCTATTATTGCAGTTTCTTATAAAATTATGTTGCTTTAAATTATTAAAAGAAATAAAATTTAAAAGTGGTAGAATAGTGAAGTGTCGTTCTGTATTGGAGACATATTGAATGTAGTTGGTTAAGTTGAAATCACCCAAAATAATTATATTATTTAAACTAAAATGTTGCTCTATCATATTGAATAATAGATTATAAGTATCAAGTGCAGTTTGAGGTGGTATATAAACACACATAATGACAGCTGTATTGTTTTTACATATATTTACTTCAATTGCAACAATATCTATATTTTCAACAGTAAAAGGTATTGGTAAGAGAAGACATTTAAAACAATTTTTTATTGCAATTAAAGCACCACCACCTTTACGAATTTTTCTGTCCACTCTGAAAACGCTATAGTTAGACGGGAATAATTCATTGTCGTAAACACCATCTTTCAGCCATGTTTCAGTTAATGCAATTAAGTCATGATCATTTATTAATACATTGTTGTAGAATTCCTTAGTTTTGGTGTTTAATCCGTTAACATTTTGATAATATATGTTAAAATTTACTGCCTGTTGAGAATGCTCTAGTTTTCCTTATTTACAATTGTAGGTATACCTCGGATATATTTAATGGTGAGATTTGTTTCTCCGGTTTCGATGCGACGTTTTAATTCAGATTTAATAAACTTTAAGTAGTCCAGCTGCGAACGCGTTAAATCAGGTTTTATGTTAATATTCGTACCATCCTTCAATAATTTGCTCTTTATTAATACTTGTTTTGCATCCTTTTCCTCGGATAGCACAACTTTTATGGGGCGTGGTTTATTAGACAATTTTCCAATACGGAATAATTTTACAGGATTAATATCAACTTTATCTTTACATAAATTTTTAAGTGTAATATTATCGTCTTCAATTTTTTCTTTAGTATTAGACTTAGTTGATTCGGGCAAGTTATAAATAATAATATTTTTTGATCGATTTTTTCGATCTTCAATTTCAGAAATTAATTCCACTGTTGTTTTTGAAGTATTGTTTGATTTTAAAGATTTATTTTCATCTTCTAAGCACGCAACTCTCTCTTTTAATTTAATAATTTCATCATTAACTGATGACATAAATTGATTTTTAAAAATTTCAAACTGTTTTGCGATTATTGATGCTATCGTGTTTTCTAACGAGCTAACAGAAATATTGTCCGCCTTAATTATACTACCAGAATTTGTACAGCGTTCACAAATCCATTTATTACCGTTTTCCTTCTTAGCTTCCTCCAAGAAGAAGTCTAATTTTTCCTCCGGCAGATTAGTGCATACGGCATGAATCCATTTTTTACAGAATTGACATTTAAGGGATAGTGAGCGTGGGCTAATGTTTTTATTACAAGCTTCGCAACAAAGTACCATTTTAGGTTCGGGATAAACAGGGTTACAAAGCACCCAGGGGCCGATCAGGGTGGCTAACTACACAATACAGGTGGGCCACGGAAAGGTAACAAAATAATACAGAGGAGTAGTGATTTTAATAAGTCAAATCGTCAGGCACTATCAGTATGCGACAAAAAACGGAAAAAACGCGATCGGGCCGTTCACCTCGTTTAATCGAACAGTATTAATTTTCGAATTTTAACTTATAAAGCAAATTCTACAGATCTTTTTAAGCTAATTTTTACATCACCGGATGCGCCGCAATTTAACGAACAAATTGGTACTTATCTGATATAATAAAACACCATAGAACTATGATAAAACACACTTGAACAAGGAGCACGTGAAGAGCGACTTCTCACTAGCACGGATCGTTCGACTGTATGAAATAACATTTATAACAATTTTAAAATCACAATTTTCGGCATTATGAAAATTATAGTTTTGACAATTAGAAAATGACAATTTTGACTAGATGGAAATGACAATTTTAGAATATTTGACGTTATTAAAATGACATTTTTAATATTTTTGTCATTATGAAAATGACATTTTGAACACTAGGACAATAATATTTATAAAACTATAAAAATGACATTATGAAAATAACACTTTTAACATTATGAAAATGACATTTTGTACACTAGGAAAATAACATTTAGAAAATTTTGACATTATGAAAATAACATTTGTGACTCTGTAAAAATGACATTTTTAGTGTTATGACATGAATGAATTTTGACATTATAAAATAACAATTTTGATATTAAGAAAATAACATTTTTGACATTATGAAAATGACATTTTGAAAATTATGAAAATAAAATTGTTGACATTATGAATATTACATTTTTGACATTATGAAACTCAAAAAGCTTGAAATTATAAAAATGACATTATGAAAATAACATTTTTGACATTTTGAACATTAGGAAAATAATATTTTGAAAATTTTGACATTATAAAAATAACATTTTTGACTCTGGTGAAATTACATTTTTAGTGTTATGAAAATGACAATTTTAACATTATTAAAATTAAATTTTTGATTTTATGATACTAACATTTTTGACATTATGAAAGTAACAATTTTGACATTATGAAAATGAGATTTTTAAAATTATGAAAATAATATTGTTGACATTATGAAAATGACATTTTTGATATTATAAAACTGACAAATGTGACATTATAAGAAAGACATTTTTCAAATTAAGAAAATGACATCTTTTGACATTACCAAAACTCAAGTTTTGACATTATAAAAATCACATTTTTATCCCAACTAGTAAAATAACATTTTGATATTAGTCGAATGACATTTTTGACACTAGACAAATGAAATTTTTGACACTAGACAAATGAAATTTTTAATACAAAACAAATGACATTTTTGACATTATGAAAATTACATTTATAACTATTTTAAAATCATATTTTTGGCATTATGAAAATTATAGTTTTGACAATTGGAAAATGACAATTTTTACTCCATGAAAAGCACAATTTTAATATTTTTGACATTATTAAAATGACATGTTTAATAGTTTTGACATTATGAAACTGACGATAATATAACATTGTTGTCTTTATGAGACATTTTTGACATTATGAAAATGACATTGTTGACATTATGAAATGACATTTTTGATATTATGAAAATAACATTTTGACATTGTGAAAATGACATTTTGTACATTGATAAAATAATATTTAGAAAATTTTGACATTATGAAAATAACATTTTCGACTCTGTAAACATGTAATTTTTAGTGTTATGAAAATGACAATTTTTCCATTATTAAAATAACATTTTTGACATTATGATAGCAACATATTTGACATTATGAAAGTATCAATTTTGACATTATGAAAATGAGATTTTTGAAAATATAAAATGATATTGTTGACTTTATCAAAATGACATTTTGGATTTTATGAAAATGAGATTTGTGAGATTATGAAACTGACAAATTTGACATTATGAAAATGACATTTTTCAAATTAGAATAATGGCATTTTGACATTATGAAATATTTTTTTTGAAATTACGAATATGGCATTTTTAACATTGGGAAAATAACATTGATACTATGACAATGACACTAGGCAAATCAAATTTTTGACATTATGAAAATGACATTTTTGATATTATGAAGCTGACAAATTTGACCTTATAAGAACGACATTTTTCAAATTAAGAAAATGGCATTTTAGATATCATAAAAATTACATTGTAATCAATTGGGAAATTAACATTTTGACACTAATCAAGTGACATTTTTGACACTAATCAAATGGCATTTTTGACATTATGAAAATTATATTCTTGACAGTATGAAAACTACATTTATAAAAATTTAAAAATGGCATTTTTAACATTATGGAAATTATAGCTTTGACAATTTAAAAATGACACTTTTGACATTATCAAACTGACAATTTTGAAATTATGAAAATAAGATTTTTGACTCTATGAAAACTACATTTTTATCATTTTGACATTATGAAAATAACATTTTTGGCATTGTGAAAATGACATCTATAACATTGGGAAAATATTATTTTGAAAATATTGACATTATGAAAATAACAGTTTTGACTCTATGAAAACTACATTTCTAACATTTTTGACAATATGAAAATGACACTGTTGGCATTTTGAAAATGACATTTTTTGACATTATGAAAATGATATCTTTAACATTTTTGACATTATGAAACTAAAATTTTTAATATTATGAACATGGAATTATTGACATTATGAAAATGACATTTTTGAAATTATGAAACTTGAGAAGTTTGAAATTATAAAAATGACATTTTTTAAATTATGAAAACAACATTTTTGGCATTATGAAAATGATGTTTTGAACATTTGGAAAATAATATTTTGAAAATTTTAACATTATGATCATATCATTTTTGACTCTATGAAAACTACATTTCTAACATTTTTAACATTATGAAAATGTCATTTTTGATATTATGAAACTGACAAATTTGACATTTTAATCACAAATGACAAATTTAGAAAATGGCATTTGACATTATCAAAATAACAGTTTTGACATTATAAAAATTAAATTTATAACTCAATTGGAAAAATAAAATGTTGACACTACTCAATTGACATTTTTGACACTAATCAAATGACATTTTTGACATCCTTATCATTATGAAAATTACATTTATAACAATTTTAAAATTGCATGTTTGACATTATGAAAATTATAGTTTTAGCAATTAGAAAATGACAATTTTGACTCTATGAAAATGACAAATTTTAATATTTTTGACATTATGAAAATGACATTTTGATCATTAGAAAAATAATATTTTGAAAAATTTTACATTATGAAAATTACAAATTTGACATTATAAGAAAGACATTTTATTAATTAAGAAAATGACATTTTTTGGCATTATCAAAATAGGAGTTTTGACAACATAAAAATTACATTTTTAACTAAACTAAAATAACATTTTGACACTAGTCAAATGACATTTTTAACATTATGAAAATGACGTTCTTGGCATTATCAAAATTACATTTATAACAATTTTAAAATGGCATTTTTGGCATTGTGAAAATTATAATTTTGACAATTGAAAAATGACAACTTTGACCTCAAGAAAATAACAACTATAATATTTATTAAAATTACATTTTTAATATTTTTGTGAAAATAAATTAAATCGTTCCACAGAAAACGATCTTATTTTTTCTCATTCATGCGTCTTTAAAACTTTACATAAAATAAAATCAAAATTTCATTTGGAGAATATGCGAAAAGACACCTGTTCTACCAGCGCTTTAAGTCTACTCAGATGAAACTTTTTTTTTGTACAAACCACATCAGTCAGTTAATAAAACCTGAATATTTAATAATTCGAAACGATTAATCATTTTTTTTTGTAATATCAACATTCGGATGCTGGTCGCGTTGGCGGGCGTGGCGTTCAAAGTCTATAAAATTTATTTCGAGAGAAGTGCTCGAAATGTGGAAATCACGGCGAAAAATTTATTCCCGCCATTAGCATAATTTAACGGTGGAAATATCACAACCGGAAATGTTATATAATTAAATCCATTAATAAACATGACGGACTAAAATATAACAACGTTCATTACTATTCTAAGCGTTATACATTAAATTATAATCCGAGTTGGGATAATAAGGGTAAATCGGTAATAAATATAGAAACAATCGATCAGTGTTTTTTTTTTCTAATAAAGGGTAATAATAATTACGAGTTACGTTTAAACGGAATTTTATTAAATTACTATATTTATGTTAATGTAGATGTGTAAATTATTTATATTCCTTAATAATCAGGTAATGTTCTTTCAGATTGTATTTTTTTATTTGTGTAAAAATAATAAAAAAATAATAATAAAATGTAAATTCAATGGGGTAAAACACTTGTTAAGTTCCATAATATTTTTATTTTCAGTAATTTTCAATAATAAAATGTGTAAATGATTTAGTTTTAAGTAATGATATTTTTTATTTATGTAAAAATAATAAAAAAATACCATTAGTAGATGATGATGATGATGATGATGATGGAAAAAATCATTTACATATTTACATTTACTTAATTATGAACAAAGCTAAAATATCTGAGTGTATACATTAAGGTAAATGAATAGATTGATTTACTAATTTATTCCTTGATTATTTTTTGTCACGTACAACATAAAACAGTAAATGTAATCAAGTCATTGATGTTCCTACTTGCTCATATAAATCGAACATGTTGATGTCCCCCTTTCAAGATTATTAATGTGTAATGTGCCAAATATAGCTTGAGGACACGTAATTCCGAAAATAGGCCTACATTACACGATTCCATATCAGATACTATTACATAAATATTCTCAAAATGTATTCTTGTTTAATAATAAAATGCATCCAAGTCTTTTACGTGATTGTAGAAGATGAATTAATAATTTTAAAATGAAAGAGGATTTCATAAGTAAGTTTAATGGAAAAAAATAGAATAAAATGATTAATTAAGCACTTGGTTATTAACATAAAAATGTTTCACCACGGGTTAAGTGAGAAGTTAAGTAAAAAAAAAAAAATAGAACATAAATTCGATAAACTTACTATTTGTGGACTTTTTTGAATAAGATTTTAGTCGAAATTTTATTTGTATTTCTTTTCTAGAAAACTAATATTTTTTGCTACAGTTTCTGATACGTAATTGAAATATTGTACAATATTGTGCTATCAATAATTTTGTTATAATTAATGAAAATACGAAAGTATAATAGTGAATGTAATAAAATCATATATTTAGGTGGCATCTAACCCACCCTCCAACCTATAAATTACACATGAGTGGCTTGCTCAATAACAATTTGATTACATACAAACTTATTTTAGATATAACTTATAAACTCCTCATTTCTACAACTTTAATCTGGAGGGTAGGATAGTGGCCACCCACCCACCCTACATATATAATGAAACATAAGCTACAACAGTGCTTATAAAATCGTTAACAACATCTACAGATTTTTGTTTGTGATTTGGGAAACTAATTTAACATGTGAATACTTTTTTAAATATTTTTTTTAAGAAGACCGTCGCTTATAATTTAAAACTAAAAGTTAGGATAGTCGTTTATAATTTAAAACTGAAGGCTAGGATAGTCGCCGCCCACCCACCCTACATATAAAATGAAACTTAAGCCACAACAGTGCTTAAAATTGATAAAAAAACATCTATATAATTTTTATTTTTGTTTAAGGAAACTTAAACAGTTGCAAATAGAATTACGTTTGACTTTGCCCTTCTTTAATATTTTGTTTAACTGTTGCATATAATTTAAAACTGAAGGGTGGAATAGTGACCACCCAATCACCTACAAATACAATGAACTTTAAACTATAACAGTGTTACGATCTATAAATCATAAATTGAAGATTTTCCTGAATATCAATGAAATTACAACCAGATTTTAACTAGCATATAAAATTCTCGTTTTTTTTCCTATAAGGAAACAGTCGCTGATAACATAAAACTAAAGGATAGAATAGTGACCCTAAATATACAGAGTGTCCCACCGAAACCGCACATCAAAAGTTTATGGACTTCTAGTGAATGTATTTTTATGAAATTTTCATGGCCTATGTAATCAAGTGTGCTCTATTTAATTAAAATATTTTCAAGATTATACGCTACACTAACTTCCTTATTTCAAATGGAATACTATATTTTTTAATACGTATTTAGATTCTACATAGAATTCTGTGAAAAACATTATTAAATAACATAACGTCTAAATTTAAGCGTTTTCGAAATAATTGATATAAGGATTGCAATTTTGGCTACACATAGTCAATACCTGACGGTATCCAATAATGAGTTATTTTTGAAAAAATAATATACAGCGTGTTCAAAATTTCAAACCACATTTGGTCAAATTTAAACCAATATATCTTGTTTTTCTTAAATAGAACACCCTGTATATTTTTATATATTCAGACGCAGAATTTAATTGTGCTTTTATCATTATCCTATCTTCCATATGTCAACTGTCATCTATTAACTGTTGTCTGCTAACTTCATTCTGTCAACGATCATCAATCAACTGTTTTTTTAATTTAAAAAAAACTAAAAGACAATTGAATTTATTACAGATTTTAGGTGTTTCTCAGCTTTTTAAATTAAATTTTGATACCATTGATATTTTTTTCTAAGAAAAACGATTCGAAAAATCACTTAAAGAATTAAAATTAAAAAACAATTATCTAAAAAGTCAAAAATTTGATTTAATAAATTTTAAATCCCTAATTTTCTAACTGTATTATAGTAAGTAAAAATTATTTTAAAATATCAATTAAAGCACGCAGTCTAACAAATCAATAATTTTCACGTTATCACTATAACAGTTGACAGATGACACTATCAACAGTTGGCAGATGATAGTGTCATCTGTCAACTGTTAACTGTCATATGTCAAACTGCCATATGTCAAATATGTATATTATATATTTTTTTGTATTTTGTAAGCAGAAGAAACAAAGATAATAATGAAGAATAAAGAATATGTCAACTGTCATATGTATTCTAACATCTGTCAACTGTCATCTAATAACTATCTAATAACTATCGTCAGACCACTTGTTAATCTTTTGCAAACTATCATAAATCAACTGTCATCTGCCAACTGTAAACTGTCATCTATCAACTATCATAAGTCAACAACCATCTCTCATCTATTATCTGTTAAGTTTCAACTGTCATTTGTTAACTGTCATCTGCCAACTGTCGTCCGCCAACTGGAATTTGTCAGCTTTTATCTGTCAACCATAATCGTTCGATTGTGTTGTAATTTTAATTTAAAAAAAACTGACAAACAATTGAATTTATTACAGAATTAATTTGTTTTTTGTTTTTTTAACAAAATTTCGACGCAAATGTAAATATTTTATAAAACACAATTTCTAAAATCACTTTAATAATTAAAATTTAACAAATATAAAAAACAACTATATAATAAAACAATGTTTTGTTAATTTTCTAAAAAAATATTTGAAAAGTAAAAAAAATGGAAGAAAAAAACAATTGAAATCCCCCACCAACATATACAAAAAAATTTATCAGCAACTAAAATTATAAAAACATTAATCACATCTACATAATTTTTGTTTTTGTTTAAGGAATTTAAAACACTAACAGTGATGAAAGAACAAAATATATGTAGGGTGGGTGGGTGGCCTCTATCCCACCCTCCAACCTAAACATCATACATACGCATTTTGATGAATATTAATTTGAATTAAATTTAACATGAAAACACCTGCTTTTTGAATTATTTGTTATATCAAATTCGACGTTTTTAGTTAAAAAAGGAATTTTAAGTAAAATACTTATGGATGATGTTTAGATTGGAGGGTGGGATAGAGGCCACCCACCCACCCTACATTTATTTGGTTCTTCCATCACTGTTACTGTTTTAGTTTCCTTAAACAATAACTACAATTATTTAGACGTTGTCAATGATTTTATAATTCTTGTTTCTGATAAATTTTATTGTATATGGATATAATGAAAAACTGGAGGGTAGGATAGAGGCCACCCACCCACCCTACATATACAAAAGACTTATTAGCGAAAAGAATTATAAAATCATTAACAACAAGTACATAATTTTTGTTATTGTTTAAGAAAGCTAAAACAGTAACCGTTATGGAATAACTAAATATATGTAGGGTGGGTGGGTGGCCTCTATTCCACAATCCAACCTAAACACCATACAAATATTTTAATGGATATTAATTTGATTAGAAACTAATTTATATTAGATTTAACATGCAAACACCTTCGTTTTAAATAATTTTTATAGTGAAATCATCGTTTTGCAATTTGAAACAGAAGGGTAGGATAGTGGCTACCCACCCTCCCCACATATACAATAAGATTTATCAACAACGAGAATTATTAAATCATTTACAATACCAACATAATTCTTGTTATATTTTTGAGGAAACTGAAGCAGTAACAGTGATGAAAGAACAAATTCTATATAGGGTGGGTAGGTGGCCTCTATCCCACCCACCAACCTAAACAAAATACAAAAGCATTTTGCAGAATATTAATTTGTTTACGAACGGATTTTTATTAGATTTAACATGAAAACACCTCCTTTTTAAGAGTTTTTTTTTTTTTTTAGCGAATTCGGCGATTGTGATTTAAAACTGGAGGGTAGGATAGTGGCCACCCACCCACCCTACATATACGATAAGAATTATCTACAACGAGAATAAAAAATCATAAACATCATCTACATAATTTTGGATTTTGATTTAGAAAACTGAAACAGTAACAGTGATGAAGGAACAAAATATATGTAGGGTGGGTGGGCGGCCTCTATCCCACCCTCTAATCTAAACATCATACAAAGGCAGTTTGCTAAATATTAATTTGATTACAAACGGATTTGTTGATGAAAGGATAATAAGTACTTCCAGTTACTTACTTATTATCCTTTCATCAGTTTCAACCAGTTATTATGGATGAATTTATCTTCAAACGGATTTGTATTAGGTTTAACACGAAAACACCTCTTTTTAAGTATTTGTCATAAGAAAATCATCGATTATGATTTTAAACTGGAGGGTGGGATAGTGGCCACCCACCCACCCTACATATACAATAAAACTTAAGCCAAAACAATGCTTATGGAATTACTAACATCTTCATAATTTTTGTTATTGTTTCCGAAAACTAAAATAGTAACAGTGATCGAAGAACAAAATATATGTAGGGTGGGTGGGTGGCCTCTATCCCACCCTCCAACCTAAACATCATACTCAAGTATTTTGTTGAATATAAATTTGATTACAAACGAATTTCTATTAGATTTAAGACGAAACTACCTCTTTTTTTATTGTTGATTAAAGGGAATTCGACGTTTATAATTTAAAACTGGAGGGTGGGATAGTGGCCACCCACCCACCCTACATATACATTAAAAATTACCCACAACAAGAATTACAAAATCATTAACAACAATTACATAATTTTTGTTATTGTTTTAGGAAACTAAAACAGTAATATTGATGGAAGAATAAAATATATGTAGGGTGGGTGGGTGGTCTCTATCCTACCTTCCAACCTAAACATCATCCATACTCATTTTGATTACAAACTCTTTGTACTAAATTTAACATGAAAAAACCTCTATTTTAATTATTTATTATAGCAAATTCGACGTTTATAATTAATAGCTGGAGGGTAGGATAGTGGCTACCCACCCATTCTACATATAAAATAAGACTTTCCAGCAACACAAATTATAAAATCATTAACAACATCTACATAATTTTTGATATTGTTTCAGGAAACTGAAACAGTAACAGTGATGAAAGAACCAAATATATGTAGGGTGGGTGGGTGCCCTCTATCCCACCCTCTAACCTAAAGATCATACATACACATTTTGCTGAATATTAATTTGATTACAAACGGATTTATGTTAGACTTTAACATGAAAACACATTTTTTAATATTAATTAATAGTGAGAAAATTAAATTTTCCGTATGAGCATTTCTGCACTTATGTTTTACATTTTACTGTAAAAACTCCAGCTAACAGTTAAAACAACTACTCCTCGTACTAAAGCACCGCCAGGCATTGAATGACATAACTGTTAGCTGTTGTTACATGTCTGAAATAATATTCAGCACGATGTAACAATTAAGTGCAGAAATGCTCATACAGAAAATTTAATTTTCTCACTATTAATTAATATTATTAAAACTGCACTAATATTCCAATATTTAATTTGTACATTTTTTAATGTTTACTATGGTGAATTCAAGGTTTATAATTAAAAACTGTAGGGTAGGATAGTGGCCATACACCCACCCACCCCGCATATACAATAAGACTTATCAACATAATTTTTGTTACTGTTTAAGGAAACAAATCTAATACAAATCCGTTTATAATCAAATTAATTTTCAACGAAATTCTTATGTGTGATGTTTCATTTGGAGGGTGGGATAGAGGCCACCCACCCACCCAACATATATTTGGTTTTTCTATTACGGTTACTGTTTTAGTTTCCTTAAATAATAATAAAAATTATTTAGAAGTTGTTAATGATTTTATAAGTCTAGTTGTTGATACGTTTTATTGTTGTACTGCAGGGTGTGTGGGTGGCCACTATCCTACCCAACAATTTTTAATTATAAACAACACTATGATAAATATTGAAAAAAGAAATGTTTTCATGTTAAACCTAATACAAATCATTTTTAGTTCATTTTACAGAAAGAAATACGTTCAAACTAGTGTTGCTTTGATAGCCTTGCTATTTTGTAACACGCAAATTAATTTGTATTATTCAATGTCTGTCGAAGTATTAGCTAGAGAAGTAGTTGTTTCAAAAGTGATTTGTTCTTGTAGTCTTAATAAGACTCATTTGTTGTAGATTTTACGAAAATATTTTCGTGTTTTTTCTAATTATTACAAATCCGTTTGTAATCAAATTATTATACAGCAAAATGTTTATATATGATGTTTAGGTTGAAGGGTGAGATTGAGGCCACCCACCCACCCTACATATACAATAAAACTTATCAGCAACAAGGATTATAAAATCATTAACAACATCTACATAATTTTTGTTTTTGTTTTAAGAAACTAAAACAGTAACACTGATGAAAGAACAAAATATATGTAGGGTGGGTGGGTGGCCACTATCTCATCCTTTAACTTAAACATCGTACATAAGAATTTTACTGAAAATTAATTTGATTACAAACGGATTTATATTAAATTCAACATGAAAAGACCTCTTTTTTAAATATTTATTATATCGAATTCGACACTTTTAAAAGTTTAAAACAGGAGGGTAAGATAGTGGCCACCCAACCACCCTACATACACAAGAAAATTTATCAATAATGAGAGTTATAAAATCATTAATCATATCTAAATAATGTTTGTTAATGCTTTAAGGGGACTAAAACTGTAAGAGTGGTGGAGGAATAAAATATATGTATGATGGGTGGGTGGCCTCTCTCCCACCCTCAAACCTAAACATCATACGTAAGTATTTCGCTGAATAAAAATTTGATTACAAATGTATTAGATTTAACACGAAAAAACCTCTTTTTTATTGATGATTAAAGCCAAATCGACCTTTATAATTTAAAACCTGAGGGTGGTATAATGTCCACCCACCCACAATAATAATAATAATACTTATCAACAACAATTATTATAAAATCATTAACAATATCTAAACAATTTTTGTTTTTGTTTAAGGAAACCAAAACAGTAATAGAGATGGAAAAACAAAATATATGTAGGGTGGGAGGGTGGCCTCTATCCTACCCTCCAACCTAAACATCATACATAAGCATTTTGATGAATATTAATTTAATTACAAACGGATTTGCATTATATTTAACTTGAAAACATCTCCTTTTTTAATGTTTATTATAGCGAATTCGACGTTTATAATTTAAAGCGGGGTGGTAGAATAGTGGCCACCCACCCACCCTACATATACAATAAGATTTATCAACAAAGAATAATTATAAAATCATTAACACCACCTACATAATTTTTGATTTTGTTTCTGGAAACTAAAACAGTGTCAGTGATGAAAGAACAAAATATATGTAGGGTGGGTGGGTGGCCTCTATCCCACCCTTCAACCTAAACATCATACACAAGTATTTTATTGAATATAAAATTGATTACAAACGGATTTCTATTAGATTTAACACGAAAACACCTCATTTTTTATTGTTGATTGAAGGGAATTCGGCGTTTATAATTTAAAACTGGAAGGTGGGATAGTGGCCACCCACCCACCCTACATACAAAATAAGATTTATCAACAAAGAATAATTATAAAATCATTAACACCACCTACATAATTTTTGATTTTGTTTCTGGAAACTAAAACAGTGACAGTGATGAAAGAACAAAATATATGTAGGGTGGGTGGGTGGCCTCTATCCCACCCTCCAACCTAAACATCATGCATAAACATTTTGATGAATATTAATTTAATTACAAACGGATTTGCATTATATTTAACATGGAAATATCTCCTTTTTTTAATGTTTATTATAGCGAATTCGACGTTTATAATTTAAAGCTGGAGGGTAGAATAGTGGCCACCCACCCACCCAACATATACAATAAAACTTATCAGCAAAAATAATTGTAAAATGATTAACAACGAGTACATAATGATTGTTATTGTTTCAGGAAACTAAAACAGTAACAGTGATGAAAGAACAAAATATATGTAGGGTGGGTGGGTGGCCTCTATCCCACCCTGCAATCTAAACATCATACACAAATATTTTGGTAAAAATTAATTTGATTAGAAACGGATTTGTATTGTACCTCTATTTTTAATTGTTTATTAAAACAAATTTGATGTTTATAATTTAAAACTGGAGAGTGGGATAGTGGTCACCCACCCACCCTACATATACAAGAAGATTTATCAACAAAGAATAATTATAAAATCATTAACATCTACATAATTTTTGATTTTGTTTCTAGAAACTAAAAGAGTGTCAATGATGAAAGAACAAAATATATGTAGGGTGGGTGGGTGGCTCTATCCCACCCTCCAATATAAACATCATACATAAACATTTTGATGAATATTAATTGAATTACAAACGGATTTGCATTATATTTAACATGAAAACATCTTTTTTTTAATGTTTATTATAGCGAATTCGACGTTTATAATTTAAAGCGGGATGGTAGAATAGTGGCCACCCACCCACCCTACATATACAATAAGATTTATCAACAAAGAATAATTATAAAATCATTAACACCACCTACATAATTTTTGATTTTGTTTCTGGAAACTAAAACAGTGTCAGTGATGAAAGAACAAAATATATGTAGGGTGGGTGGGTGGCCTCTATCCCACCCTCCAACCTAAACATCATACACAAGTATTTTGATGAATATTAATTTGATTACAAACGGATTTGCATTATATTTAACATGAAAACTTCTCTTTTTTTAATGTTTATTATAGCGAATTCGACGTTTATAATTTAAAACTGGAGGGTAGGATAGTGGCCACCCACACACCCTACATACACAATAAGATTTATCAACAAAGAATAATTATAAAATCATTAACACCACCTACATAATTTTTGATTTTGTTTCTGGAAACTAAAACAGTATCAGTGATGAAAAACAAAATATATGTAGGGTGGGTGGGTGGCATCTATCCCACCCTCCAACCTAAACATCATACATAAATATTTTGCTGAATGTTAATTTAATTACAAAAAGATTTGTGCTTAATTTAATACGTAACCATCCCTTATTTTAATATTTTTTATAAGTAAATCATCGTTTATACATCTGAAGGGAAGTAAATAGCCACGTATTTAATTATGGAAATTAAATTCAAGATTATAATTATTACGATTAATAATTTGTTTTGAATAATAATACAATAATCATTGCAGGTAAAATACAATGATAGCTACATCACAAATTTTATTTGTTCTCTACAACGCTACGTGTTGGTTGTGAGTGGACAATTTCCGGGTTCAACGGATGTCGACTAGTGTTTGTTTTTTTTTTTATTCATCGACGTACACTTGTTGTCTGACACGTATCATCTAGTGATATATTCCCTGGGAATGTGAATGCGAGAAACCGTAATTTTATTAAATCAATAAATAAGATAAAAGATTGCTGAATAAGTAAAATAAATTATTTATTGTGAATATTTCACCTGAAAAATATTTAGAATTTAGAAAAACAAACAAACACAAAATCATAATGATGGTTGCGACCGTTACAAGGTGGTAATTCATAATGAACACTAAATAAAACTAAATTGATAATGTTCGTCAAAAATCGAAACTTAAGACGTGTATATTGTAATATATTTATGTATTATAATAGTTATTTAAGGTACAAGTGTAAAAAGTGATGCTATTGCACGAACTGGCGTTTAAAAACACGAGCGAGGAACGAGCGAGTTTTTTTAAAGCCAGGAGTGCAATAAAGAAACTTTTTACACGTGTGCCTTACAAAATTTTATCTTCGATCGTAAAGGATTTCAAAGAATATATTCTTATGAGTAATATTTTAATGTCATTTCAATAATTCAATTAATGAAAGCATATTTTACCCACAGTGTACTAATGAAAGCGTTACTTAGCAACTAGTAAACAAGTTGCACAGATGTCGGCCGCCATTATTATTTATGGAAAAAATGTTCGCTTTATTGTAATCGCTTCGACTTGCATTAAATGAAATCTTCAGAGTTCTTAAATCTGCCATTTGGTTTGTATTTTATATTTTATTTATAGTTTATTAGTTATTTGTATCAATTAATAAAAAATTAAGTTTTCCGTCGAAATATATTCATCTGTCAAATTTGACATTTCTGTGCAATAAAAACAGTTTGACATTACAGTGCAATAAAAACGTAAAAAAGCACTAGTGCAATGAAAAGTGATGCAAAAAAGTCTACTTTCTGTACGATCGTAGATAAAGCAAATTGTGAAGAGAGGAATTCTAACGTGTACAATTTTAATAAGAATGGTTTATTATTTAATGTACCCTATCACAAACCGAGGAATTTATATTTTTTTTTAATAAACAGCACCTGATTGGTAAAAATCAACCATTGTCGTTAACTTTAGATTAAATACATAATATTAAGGGTTTATATTTATGTTTAGCTTCTTTCCAAAAAAAATATTTATGAATATATAAAAATATACAAAATTTTTGGATGGATGAAGCTGATTATTTTGAATTAGGTTGGTTTCTCAATTTTACACCACGTAATAAACGAGAACCAAATTCAACAAATAGTAAATACATATTTCTTCACCTGAAGAAGCTACAGTGTAGCGAAACAATTGTAGTGAGTAAAATAAGAAGTTGAAAATCATCATTATTATTATATTAAGTAAATACAAAAATATTATGAAGAAGGAGACACGATTACTTTGTTTTATAACTTTATTAAAGCGATAAATCAATGTAATCGTGTCTCCTTCTTCATTATATTCAAGATATACCACAAAGTAAACGCTCCACAATTAAATAACATATCAATATTATGTTGCTATTAGATATACATATAAAAATATACATAAAAATTATGCGGACGGAGTTTAACAGTTGTATAAAATAATTTAGATATGATCATGAATGGAATTAAAAAATACGACCTTTACTACTATACTTTCTTTGTCAATGGAGGGAAACACAGTAAGTAGGTAGAGGGGGTGGGAAATATGTAAATAGTTGTTGTTTACCTTCTAGTTCGACGACTTTTCCCGCCCGCTTGAGCGCCTTGACGGCCTCGTCGTGCGTCGCCTCCCGCAGATCCTCCCCGTTGACGGACAGTATCGCGTCGCCGACGTAGAGCTGCTCTGTCTGATCGGCGGCCATCCCCTTGAAGATCTTGCTGATCAGTATCGGCATCTTGTTCTCCTTGCCGCCCTTGATGGATATCCCTAAGCCGTTGTTGTCGGACTTGACCACACGCACGAGCCGTTTCTGGTTGGCGACCGAGTCGGGCACGTCGGGGGTGTCGCTGAGCCCGCTGGGCGTCTCGATGTTATTGTTGAGGGTGCCGTTTAGCGTGGTGGTGTTCTCGTACGACTCGTCCAGCGTGATGCTCAGGTAGTCGTCCTCGAGGGTGACGAAGACGCGGTACCATTGGCCGCGGACGTGCGTCTCCAGGATGCCGGAGCGGCCGTAATACCCGGGGGAAGTCACCCCTTCGACCATTCTCTCGCCGGCGGCGCTCATTTTCACATCATTTTATTTCCAACACACGCTTGTAGAGGAATCCATCCGCACACACACCGGCAGCACGCGCGCACTTGTCCACACTCTCACAAATCGCACTGAAATGCACGGACGCTGTTCGAATTGAATGAATGACCGATCCGGCGGCCGCAGACAGAACGACGACGGCGGCGGCAGCGTTCACTGTCTAACTGAATGAGTCTTCGTTGCTTCGGTAGTATGTTTGTGTGGGTATGTGATGTAACTACACGCGACCGGTCCGATCCGGTTAGTAGGAGGATCGGTGCGCGCTACGCGTAGCCCGTCGTCATAGTGAAACGCGGAGCGGCGGCGTCCGGATCAAAAACGACCCGACTCGACCCGACCCGACCCGGCGGCAGCGACACCGTCGCCGGCGACGACGACGACGGCGGCGCACAGAACACCCTCGCGTTACCATGGCGACGGGCTAGTAGTAGTCGTCGTCCCGCATCTCCGACACCTTTTGTTTTCGTTTCCGAACCCAAGGTCATCTAGAAGCAGGTAGTCGGCGTTGCGTAACAGCGCTCTGCCGACGGGTGGTTCGTGTCCGTGGTGTGCGCGCGCTACCCCCCGCCGCCGTTCAAAATTTCATACCCCAATCATTATTGAAGCAGATGCCACCCCATCAATATTTAACGCGCATCAAGGAAAAAAAAAACAAAAAAATATGCATAAAAAATGTTACACATTCTGATACAGTCAGTCGGTGTGCATTGAAAATTCCATGGCCCCGGAAATCTAATTCCGTAATGGAAAACTTTTCTCCCACTTGTTATTCTCTTATTTATCAAACATGCACGCAAACACACACACAAAGAAATGGTGATGTGGCCATCATAGTACTTTCCCTATATTTTTCTCGAAAACTATGTGGTTTACGCAAAAAGGCTATTCTTAATATTTTTTTTATATAATTTTTTTTTGAATTTGACTAAAACAAGGGCGTTTCCAGTCAACTGGCTTAGGGGGGGTAATTTGAAAAAATGAAAATATTTTTTTATTCCATAAGTAAATAAAATATAATCCTATTATTTTTAAATATAAACAAAATAATATCACACCCGAAATAAATATAGCACATATAAAATCATAATAATATATTTTGTAAAATTTGAAACAGATTTTTGTAACTAAATTTATTAAAAAACGACTTTCTTTGCTTTTTAATAATATTGTCAATATTAATATCCATATATCAATGAATATGTAATACAGCTAACTCGGTTAGACTTTTTTGAGACATAGTGGCTCGCAGCCACCATTTGAATCTTTTCAGTGCAGAAAAACTTCTTTCTGCAGAAGCAACGCTAACAGGAAGTGTACATAATATTTGTAAAATTATTTTTATGTTCAGTAAATATTCGGGTCATATTTTCTGTATACATCTAAAGCATTATCTGGTAATTGTTCTTTGATTTTCTTTTTCTTTTGCCATTGTAATTTCCAAAATGCCAATTCAGACTTAATTGCTATTGCACATATTACGTTTTCAGGTAAATTTTATTTAAATATGTTGCAACAGATTTTGAAGTGACATCTAAATCTTCGCCAGTTTGTTATCAATAAAACACTAGGTATTGTTGTGTTAAATTTGAACAAATTCATCGTGTCTTTATTAAATCTGTATTGCAGATCTGTAATAATATTATTCAGGAGAGGTAAATATATATTAATTTGATAATAATCCTCTGTTCAGTTCAGAGGAACTTAAAACAGCGAACCACGTACATGCAAAAGTCCATAAAATAAGTAGTGTTAAAATATATAAAACTAAAAGGAAGTGGGAAATAAAGAAACAAATGAGTACAAAAAGAGAAAGAGATATCGACAGCCCTAATTATGGATTCCAAAGATTCCAAATGAGCAATGGAGAATAGAAAAAGATAGAAAAACGAAGCAGTGAAACAAAACGTTGTCATAACAATAGGATACAAAAATAAAACAAAGGAAGATGAAAACAGAAAAAAAAACTCACGGAGAATGAAAATCTAAATATATCTAAGAACGATGTGATAATGGAGGAATTAAAGAGCATGTTTAAAGACTCCATGAGAGAAATGACAAAGAACTAAAAGAAGAGAGAGAGCAAAAATATACAGGGGAAAGTATGGAGATGAGAACAGAAACGAAAATGGAAAAACAATTATAGAATTATGTATAGCAAACAACCACAAACACAAAATTCAAATACATACATAAACACACAAGAGAAGTTAGACTAAGAAAAGAGAAATAAAAGACTACTCCTTAATAGACGCAGAAGAATGGAAAAGGGAAAGATGTTAAAGTAATAAGACAAGCTGAAATAGGTAGCGACCACTACTTGGTAAAAATATAAATTAACACAGAAGCTGAAAACTTGAAGTATACAAAGTCGAAAACAATAATAAAAAAACACATAAAGCCAAAAATTGAAAAGAAAGAAACTAGGAATGAATACCAATCAAAAATAGAGAAAAAGGCAAAATAGAAGGAGAAAAGAAAAAGATCAAAGAAATCATAAGTGAAGCAACCCAAGAAAGATGTGAAACAATCACTATATCAAACAAACAGAGGAAGAAAAACAGGTGATAGTCAGAAGAGGTAAAACAATTTGTAAAAACAAAAGAAGAGAATTGGGAAACTTAAACAAGGAAACAAGGAAAGAATAAGATTATAGAAGATATATAATAGCAAATAAAAATGTGGAACAAAAATTCAAGATAGCAAAAAAGCAATCCTGGGAGCAGTTCGTTAAGAAACTGAAAGAAACGTTCACAGAAAACAAAAAGATGTTTAACAGCACTATTAAACAAATGAGCAATTAAAATACATTAACCCAGCCAAGTATAAAAGATAAAAACGTAAATATAATAACAGAAGAAAAGAAGATATTAGAAAGATGGAAAGAATTCTTTAATGAAATAACCAAAACAGACCAGCACGGAGATATAGAAGGTGAAACAAATGGAGGAATCAACGAAATAAGAATCGAAGAACTGGAGGCAGCAATCAAAAAAATAAAACTAGGAAAATCTCCAGGTATAGATGACATCACAGCCGAAATAATGAAATATATGGGGAAAGGGGAAAGAAGAATTTTTGGAAATAGTAAATGACATTATCAAAAATCACAAGATACCCGAGGAATGGAACAAGCGAATTATAATATCCATACACAAAAATATATGATATCTACAGAGGTATTACACTCACAATCAAACCAGAGAAAATTTTTACTAGGTTAATAGAAGCAAGAATAAGAGGAAAATTAGATCAACAGCTGGGAGAAGAACAACACGGATTCAGAAAAATAGAAGCAAACAAGATTTAATATACATAATGAGACAATTAACAGAAAAAATGATTAAAAAGGGAAAAGATTTACACATATGCTTCATCAACCTAAAAAAGCGTATTACAGGGTAAGAAGAGAGGACATATGGCATATACTCGAGACAAGAAGGATAAAAAAAGCATTATAAATATAATAAAGAAATAACAAAAATAAAGTAAGAATAGGAAATAAATAATCAGAGGAGTTCAAGACCAAAACAAGACTGAGACAAGGATGTATATTAACCCCGTTACTATTTGCATCACTTAATGACGAAGCAATAAGAAATAGCAAACAAAGAGCCGAAAGCACAAAGATAGGGTATAGAAATATTAAAAACTATTAAAAATGCAAATATGTATTAATGTTTGCCGACGACATAACATTAATAGCAGATTCAGAAGAAAACCTGGAAATATTCAAAAAAGAGCTGGAAAAGATAAATATAATATCATCAAAAGAGAGCAATCACAAAATAGGATTAAATACCTGGGATCAACAATAGAGGAAACAGGGAAGATAGAATCAGAAAAAGATGAAAAACTAGGTAAAGCAGGAATGATCTACAACACAATAAAGAAAACATTCTTAGAGAAAAAAGAGATTGCAAAAACAATAAAACAGAAGTATATAAAAGACATTAACTGCTATATATAGTTCATTCGTTGGATGTTCCGTCCTACGTCACAAAATATCGCTTTGAGCAACGACACAAAAACATTCAGTCTGATAAAGTAAACCAAATGCGTTAGAAAAAGAACGTACTGTAAAACTTTCGTTTTTTGAAGCGATAGTTTGTGACGTAGGACGGAAGATCCAACGGATGGACTATAGTAGTGAATCGTGAGTAACCACAGAGTAATAACAAAAAAACCAATGCAATGGAAATGAGATACCTAAGAAAGATAGAGGGAATTAGGAAGACCAAGGGTTGGAACGAGCAAGTACATCAAGCATCAAGCAGCGGAAAGAAAAGGAATAAAATGGAAAGAAATAAGAAAATAGCACAAACTACGCAACAGTGATAAAGAAGTGTAAAAGAAATTAACTGAGACATATTGTAGAAAATAAGTCTGACAACCATAATGGATAAAAGGGAAAAAGATAAATAAAAATAATCTGCTATAATAGGTTTATCCAGGTTTGGTCTATTCCTCTGGCATTTGGTAATTCGCGGTTTTGTCATTTAAATTTGTAATTCGTTTAAAATATTGACTGCATCATTATAAATTGTTTAAAAGATGTGGCAGTATTTTTCCCCTTGTTGGATAAAACATCAATAGTGTTATTTATAAAGTTATTAGAGCAAGATTCATTTTATTTATTCTATTTACTCAAAGTCACTGTATTTCAAGAGACATTTGTGAAATATGTTTAATGGTTTTCCAAATGATTTTTTAAAGTTGTCACCAGATGCAATTCGAAATGTAGAATTTCACAAAAATTGCCCTCGTTTGTAATAGATTTTGTATTTAAGAGAGAATCAGCAGCACGATGATCTCGTAAGGGAATATTTTGTTTCCCCTAAATATGATACTTTTGATTATTGGTTTTAATCTATGTCTATTTTCTTCAATTTGTCGAAGTCTTTCCATATTTAATTTATTTCTTATATCTCGTGATTTTATAAAACAATTTCGCATAAACAATTGAATTTTTATGGTAATATTTTTATAACACAACATTTTTACCTAATAATTTAGAATATTGAGATACTGTCTGAGATACTTATTTTTGCAATGGCACTTGTTGGTGCAACCCACCAAATTTTGTAAAAAAGAAGCAATATTTGCAAAAGAATCTGTTTAAATGATTAGAAAAGATTAACCAATTAAATTGTCTAAAATGTTTTCCAGACAAGTAATATTTAATATCCTTCCTCCTTTTTATGTACAGAATAGGGTAAAACAAAAGTATCTTTTACAATTTAAAATTCGAAATTTCTCAATTTCATTAACATTACTAAATTTAACTATATGAATGTAAATTTCAACATTACTATATGTACATGTTGTATGCTTCTTTTTCTCATGATGGGAACAACCTAGTGAAGATTTCTACTGCTAAATGTCAATGAAGATGTAGATGGATGATTTAAATTGACTGTTGACATAGATCGATCTTTATTTGTTGAAAAATCGTGTTTTTTTAATTTTCTGAACAAATGAATCCAACGTAGATTATCAATTTTCATTTACTAATTTAATTACAACAAAAATCAGGAATAAATTAATTTAAAAGAATGCATATATTATTCCTAAAATCAAAAAAATACCTTATGTATAATTAATCGAATTATAATAAATTGGTAATTTATCAGCAATCACTAAAAATTTAGGATTTACATGCGACGTGTAAACAGTTTCGGTTTCTATCTTTTACATTTAAACCAAGTAAGACAAGAAATATTATAAATTAAACTAAGAAATGCGAATCGCGCTCTTTTAATGTAAAACAATGTAACGATTTACGATACCAAAGAGGCGAATAGTATTAGAAAGGGGAACCCCCCGTGCAAAGGAAGTCATCACTTTTCTAACGGTGCTTGCGCAGATAATTTTAATTTGTGTACATGGAAAAATGCACTGTCATAGATCGCTGACTAGAATTACCAACAGTTAACTTGTTTGTTTGAAATATTAGTAATTTTTAAGAATTAACAAAATAAGCGAATAAATAATTCTTAGGGGGGGTAATTACCCAATTACCCCCCCCTGAATACGCCACTGGACTAAAATATAAAGTAATTGCAATTTTAATAATCCTGTAAATATTGTATTTATCTATTTTTAAAAATTGTTATCTATGTTATAAAATTGGAGGATGGAATAGTGGACACCCACCCACCCAACATAAACATTTGAACTTTAACTAAAAGCTATGATTTTATTTATTTTCGGGCCACACCAATAGTAATGCAGTTGTAGTTTTCAGGAATCTAAAACAGTGTCAGTGGTTGAAGTAAAATTATATATATATATATAGGGTGGCCTCTATCCTAACTTCCAATTCATGCATCAATTCATCATAGCAAAAGTTTTTTTTTAATTTGTAGTTACGTTCAAAACTTTACAGACGTATAAATTTTCAACAATCAAATTTCGACGATTTCTTAATTTCTAATTACCTTAGAGTAATTAATTTCGGAAATAACCTAAATAAATTCTGGTTTGTGGTGTAGTGATTGGACGGTGTAATAGAGGTCACCCACCCACCCTACATATACATTTGAACATCAACTAAAACTCTGATTTAATTTTTGGGCCAAACCAACATTGATATTGTTGTAGTTTTCAAGAATTAAAAACAGTGTCAATGGTTGATGTAAAATTATATATATATATATATATATATATATATATATATATATATATATATATATATATATATATATAGGCCTCCAATCCATGCAACATCATAAAGATTTTTTTTTAATTTATCATTACGTTCAAAGCTTTGCAGACGTTCAAATTTTCAACATTCAAATTTCCACGATTAATGTTTCTTAATTTCTAATTACGTTAGAGTAATAATTTCAGAAATAACTTAAACAAATTCTCGTTTATGGTGTCGTGATTAGAGGGTGGGATAGTGGCCACCCACCCACCCTACATATATAATGAAATTTTAATCACTGACACTGTTTTAGTTTCCAGCATTACAAGACAAAATATTGTTGATGATATTGACAAACTTAAGCAGTGTTTAAGATTATTTATAAAGTTATATATAAGGTGGGTGGTGACTATTCCACCCTGCAATTACATTATCTAAATTACTCTTTTAATTTTTTATTAATAACATTTATTAAATGAATGTTTTATAATTTTTTGAAAGTTGAAACACTGTCAGTAATTGCTGTTTAATTGTATATGCAGGGTGGGTGGTTGGCCACTATCCCATCGTCCAATTTTCTTTAAGTTCACTCGAATCTAATCTTATAATCGTGTGAATATTGTTTCTATTTATTTTGAAAAATTTTAAACTATGTTATAAGGTTGGAGGGTGTGATGCTGGCCACCCACCCACATACATATACATTGAAACTTCAACTAAAACCTCTGATTTATATTCTTTTTGTCACACCAACAATAATACTGTTGTAGTTTTCAGAAATTTAAAACAGTGTCTGTGTTTGAAGTAAAATTATATATGTAAGGTGGGTGGCCACTATCGTACCCTCCAATTTTCTTTAAGTTCACCCTAATCAACAATTATAAATTTGACTAAAATATAAAATAATTCCAACCTTAATAATCGCGCAAATATTGTTTTTACTTATTTATAAAACTTATTGTCTATGTTATAAAAATTGGAGGGTGTGATAGTGGCCACCCACCCACCCTACATATACATTTGAACCTCAACTAGAAACTCTGATTTAATTTTTTGGTCACACCAACATTTATACTCGTCAATTTTCAGGAAACTAAATCAGTGCTAGTGGTTAAAGTAAAACTGTATATGTAGGGTGGGTGAGTGGCCACTATCCCACTCTCCAATTCTTTTAAATTTCTTCCCAATTAAAAATTTTAAATTTAACTAAAATATAAAATTATTATAATAAATATTGTATTTATCGATTAAAAACAATGTTTATGTTATCAAATTGGAGGGTCTGATAGTGGACAGCCACCCACCCTACATATTTATTTAAAACTGCAACATGAAACTCTGATTTAATTTTTATTTTGGGCAGACTAATAGAATAGAATAGAATAGAATAGAATTTATTGGTGATAATCACTACATAAGAGTTTTTCACAAGTCACATAGTAATACAGTTGTAGTTTTCAAGAAACTAAAACAGTGACACTGGTTGAAATTTCATTGTATGTGTAGGGTGGGTGGGTGGCCTCTATCCCACCCTCCAATCCATGCAAGATTGCAAAGGTTTTTTTTTTTAATTTAAATTTTCAACATTCAAATTTCGACCATTATTGTTTCTTAATTTCTAATTACGTTGAAGTAATTAATTTCGGAAATAACTTAAAGAAACTCTGGTTTATGGTGTGGGATAGTGGCCACCCACCCACCCTACATATACAATGAAACTACAATTACTGACAGTGTTTTAGTTTCCAGCATTATAAGAAAAAAATATGTTAATGGTGCTAATAAACTTAAGCTGTGTTTAAAAGTATTTGTAAAGTTATATGTAGGATGGGTGGCGACTATGCGACCCTGCAATTACATTATCTAAATTACTGTTTTAATTTATTAATGACTAAAGAATAAACGGTGGAAAATTGTAGAAATATTAAGCAAAGGTGCTGGAAAATACCTGGAAATCTTTAACAATTTGGAAGAGAAGAGATATCCGAAAATTCACTAGAAATCTAAATGAAAATTTGAAATGAAATTGCTTAAAAAATGGCAATAAATTAAAACAGAATTTTTGGAAAAATCAAGAAATCTCTAGAAAGTTTTTACAATTTGGAAGAGAAGAGAAATTTCTGGAGAACAAAAAATTAAAAATTTCTGTTTGAAGAAACTTCTAGGAAATAGGGATTAAATTTTCGAGAAATATTGAAAAAGAGATAAAAAATTGCTTTAAAATGCTAAATAAATTCTTAGAGACAGTTTTCGAAATTTGGAACAGATATTCTGGAGAAATTATAAAAATCCAGAATAAACATTGTTAAAAAAAATTGTTCTAAAAAATTCTATGAATCCAGGAAGAATTGTTGAAGAATTCTAGAAACCCAGAAAAAAAAACTTGTAAGAAAAGTTGCTAGAAAATTCTTAGAAAAAAGGGTATATCTCTAGGAATTTGTAGAAATATTGAAAAAAAATCCTGGAAAATTCTAGATATCTGGGGGAAAATTCTATCAATGTGGAAGAGGACAGAAATTAAAAGAAAATTTTTGATAAATTCAAATTCCTAACAAGTTCATTTTTAGAAAAATCAAGAAAATTTTATAAATTTTTAGAAATATTGCAAAAAATGCTAGGAATTTCTAGAAATCTTCCCAAAAATTCTAAAAATTTTAAAGTTTGGAATAAAAATTGCTTTAAAATGCTAAACAAAATTAGAGACAACAAATGCTACAAACCCAGAAAAGAAAATAGCGTCCTTAAAATAATAATCTTGCAATTTTTAATTTTAAATTCTGAAGAATTCTATAAGTAAGGAAAAAAAATTAAGAAGTGACAAACATTTCTTTCTGGAATTTCTCTTCCAAATTTCTAGAATATTTTTGGGGATTTTCAAACATTAATGTATTTGTATTTAATGCTTTTGTTTCTCTTACAAGAAATAAATTGATTACAAAAAGAGAGATAAAAATATGTACTTATAATTTTGATGTAAGAGATGGAATTTGTTCTACAGATACTAACTTTACCCTTCGTTATAATAATTTTTTTTTAGGAATTTCTCTTTAAAATTGCAAAAATTGTCATCAATTTCATGAGAATCGACAATAAACTATAGTTTTTTTCTAAATTTTTAGAATCTCAATGGATCATCTTTATTTTTTGGAGATTTTTCTTCTAAGTTTTGGAATCTTTTCCCTGGTTTGTGCAATTTTTCAGCATTATTATTATCTATAATTTCGAAATTTACTCCTTCAGATTTCTGGAAAATTTTCTAGGGGTGTAGAATTTTTTAAGAATTAATTTTCTTATTTTTAAAAATTTTCTTCAAAATTTTTAAGATTTGCAAGATTTTCCCATCTATTTTACTAGAAGCTTTTAGGAAGTTTTTTAATGACTAGAATTTGTAAGCCTTTCTAGAAATCCTCTTCTAAATTTCTAAAATATTTTTCAGGTGTCTTACAACCAAAGTTTTCTAGGATTTTCTTCTCCAAATTGCAAGATTTTCCGATCTATTTTACTAAAAGCTCTTAGGAAGTTTTTTGATGACTATTTCTAAGCCTTTCTAGAATTCTTCTTCTAAATATCTAAAATATTTTTCAGGAGTCTTACAACCAAAGTTTTCTTGGAATTTCTTTTCCAAATTGCAAGATTTTTACATCTATGTTTCTATAAGCTTTTAGGATTTTTTTTATGATTAGAATTTGTAACACTTTCTAGAATTCCTCTTCTAAATTTCTAAAGAATATTTCAGTAGTCTCACAATCAAAGTTTTCTAGGAATTTTTTCTCCAAGTTGCAAGATTTTTCTATTTACTGTACTAGAAGCTTTTAGGAAGTATTTTTTTGGTAACTAGAAATTGTAAGCCTTTTTAGAACTCCTCTTCTAAATTTTTAAAATAATTTTCCAGGAATTTCTTCTCTCCAAATTACAACGTTTTTCCAACTATTTTACTAAAAGTTTTCTGGAAGGTATTTTTTGATAACTAGAATTTTGAAATCTTTCTAGAATTTCTCTCCTAAATTTCTAGGATATTCATGGAATTTATTGTACAAATATACTAATCTTATCATTCTTTTCAATTTAAGGTTTCTCTTCTAAATTTCAAACATTGTCATAAATTTCTTAATCGCATGGAAATAATAAGCAATAGTTCTTTCAGATTTTCATAATCTTAATAGATCTTTATTTATTTTCCAAATTTTTTAAACTTTTTTAATTTCCCAAAATTTTGTTTGAGGGCTTTAGAATGTATAAAGAATTTATTCGATATATCTATTAACGAACATGTCATTTTGACCTTAATTTAATCAAAGTTTTTTAAAGAGTTCTTTTCCAAATTACAATATTTTTCCACAATTTGAAATTTGAGTCAAAAGCTCTATCGTCTAGGTCATTATGGCATAGTGGTGGTAATTATTGTTCTTATTCGTTGTAAAAAAAGATGTGGAATCCACCAACAATTAGTAATTAAAGTTATCATTTTTCAAATTTAGGAAAATATCAGGAAAAAACAAAAAACGCCTCGAGTAAAAATCCACTTCCGATTTATAGATGTTCACGAAAAGCCTTTCAGTTCCAGTTTTTAACGATAAAACCTTAAGTTTGAAGTTTCAACTCAATGGAATCATTTGTTTTTGAGATACTGCGCCCACAGACATTTTCCTGCACGAAAACAATACTATCCCTATATATTCTATATAGGGAAAGTAAAAACGTGAAATCCTTAAATTGCATAAACCTAAAATACCAGGTGCAATCAACTATTATTTAGATAATAAAATTTTTAATGATTTATGATTTTTAACGTGCAGATTATAACGAGAATTACAAAATTATTATTTAAATAAATATTGTTTATGCATATTGTCTTCCCTAAGAAAAAGAAGAATATTTTAATTCCTGAAAATACAAAAACTAACACCGCTGTTGATTGTTTTTAAATACCAAAAGATCAATTGAGATAAAGATTAATAGGATGAGTATGCCCATAGGTTAGAAACCACCCACTAAGTATTATATCATAAATGACTATTTCTTATTTAACGAAGATAAAAGTATGTAACAAAATACAAAAGACAAAAAACAAATGACAGAAAACACAGAAAGGCACAATAAAAGGAATAAACAAAAACAAAAGATAAAATAGAGATGACGAATGAAATAAGCCTAAGATAAAAGAGACACGGTAGAATAAATAGAAAAAAAAAATGGTTAAACGTAACTGACAAAAGACCGAAATAAATGATAGAAGATACGCGAAAAAAAAGAACAAAAGACAAAAAAGAGAATGATTAAAAAAGGAAAAAACAGAAGAAGAAAACATAGTCAGGAGCCAAAAGTTTGGTGACATGATGTGTGACATCGTGTGGTCTTATCAGGTCACATGCGTGCGATCGTTTGTGTTTTATTTTGTGCTTAATAGTGTTATAGTATTTCCGTGGCCCCAGTGTAACCTTGAAACAAGTAAGATAGACCATAAGAAACTATTTTTTTGTTGAGGGGGTGGTGTTGCTAATAGTTATTGATCATTAATACTTAGATAACCTAATAATAATAACCAATTAATTTATTGGTTATTATTCATCGTAAAATTAATTTGGTTGCCTATACTTAACATCTGGAATAACTTGTAAATTTCTCCTATCACCTCATCAAATTTCCTTTTCCGTGGTCTTCCTGTGCCGATACCTTATTTGTTAACTGTTCAACGACTTTATTTTCTTGGTAACCTTAT
The DNA here is from genome assembly GCA_963969525.1 of Ontholestes murinus. NCBI lineage: Eukaryota > Metazoa > Arthropoda > Insecta > Coleoptera > Staphylinidae > Ontholestes > Ontholestes murinus. The sequence continues at coordinate 74,540,593 of OZ018390.1, read as the reverse complement.
TTTTTTTTAATTTCACTAAATTGTATATTAGGCTGCCTATAACTACAGGTGATTATTTTACTGTTTTATATTTATATTGTCTTTTACCATTCGTAACATAATATCTTTTATAATATGTACAATATGTCAGATACTATCTGTGCTATTTGCTCTCTGACTGTTGACTCTGATATTTTACGCTGCTCGTGCTGTTCTCGCGTTTTCCATGGGAATAAATGTGTTGGATTCAATAAAACTATTATTAAGGATATAGCAGAAAATAATACGATTACTTGGTCCTGTGAAAATTGCTTCCAGCATGCTAACGAAAAAACTAGCGGAGCACTCGACAAAATTCTAAATGAACACTCAACACTGATTAATAACCTTGTAAGAACCGTAACGAGTACAAATTGCAATAGTAAAATGAGCACGTCAAAGTTAAAATCAAACCTTAAAGTAAACATTCCCTCAAGTTCCAACATTTCTACTGCTTTGGGTGATATTCCTTGTGCTAGTACAACACCATTAATTGATTTCACTGATTCACATTCGCCACGTAATATTCCTCATAAGCCGATGTTTACGAAAAACTCTAACATCGTTGGAATCGATGAAAGTAACAAACATAAATCAACTACTTCTGGATCCGAAGCTGTGGCTAAAAAACGCGTACCTATCGGAACGTCGGATAATCAGAATACTGCCGTCTCTCAAGTCGCAAAGTTGCAAACTCAACGGATACCCATTATTATTGGCAACTCTACAGCTAATCACTCTCCTCTCTTTTGCTCGGCGGAAAGAAGACAATGGTTGTATGTTGAAAGAGTCAAACCGGGTATTACTGATGCTGATATTATTCAGTATTTGACTAATGTGCTCAATATCGATAATGCTAAATGTTTTTCACTCACAAGTAATGAGGATACCTGTTCCTTTAAAGTTGGTGTTAGGGAATCTCTAATTCAAGGCCTACTTGATCCTAACGTATGGCCTATTGGAATTGCAGTAAAGGAGTTTTTTCCTCGAGGCCCAAACTACAAGAGACGTTTAACTCCTCCTCCAAATTAGTTAAGCCATGCACACCAAGACAAATGAGGGATTTCTCGTTATACTACCAGAACGTGAGAGGCCTGCGGACTAAACTAATAGATTTCTACAGTTCTTGTTTATCTGAAGATTATTGTATGTTGGCTCTAACTGAAACGTGGCTACATTCTTCTATCATGAATAACGTGATTATCGATTGCCGTTATGCTGTATACCGCACCGACCGTTCAGTTGCGACAAGTGCAAAAACCAGAGGTGGCGGCGTGCTCCTTGCAATTAGGAAGAACCTAAATTCAACCAGAATACCAACTGATGACACCTTGGAAATAATATGTGTAAAAATTGTCAGTGGATCTTGTAAAATTATTTTATGTTGTTGTTACATTGCGCCTAATTCTTCTCTAAGTATTTACACTAACCATTGCAATATGTTTGAAAAACTTGTATTAGATTACTCCGATTATAAAATTATTATTATTGGAGATTTTAATTTGCCAAATATTAATTGGGTCGAGGATTCTGATAACTGTGGCTTAACTCCAACAAATTTATGCTCTCCGGTAGAAGTATTATTTTGTGATAGTCTGGGATCTATCGGTTTAAATCAATTTAACTCAAATCAGAATGAATACGGAGTTTCACTAGATTTATGTTTCTCCAATTATGAATCTTTACCAGTGGCTACTTGTCCACCAATAATTTCACCTGATAGGTATCATCCCCCGTTGAATGTATGTATAAGTTCAGATAGTTGCGATCCTATAGTAGATAATATTCATTATAAGCCTGATTTTAACCGTGCCAATTACGATCAAATTAATAATTTCTTGGCATGTGTTGACTAGTCACATTTCAATAATTGTTCTGATGTTAATACTGCCAGTCGAATATTATATGATATCCTTTATTTTTCTATAGATTTGAGTGTACCAAAAAAACGTGTTAATTATAATTGCTACCCGATTTGGTTTTCCAAAAAACTTATTCACCTGATAAAATCTAAAAAGGAAGCTCATAAAAAGTGGAAGCTAAGCTCTGATGATTCCGATTATAAGTTATTTGCACATATCAGAACACAATGTAAGTTGGAAACTACGTTATGCTATAGAAAGTATTTAGATAATATTGAATAGTCAATTCCATATAATATTAAGTCATTTTGGTCTTTTGTTAATCAGAAAAATAAGTCATCTGGGGTACCAATGTTTACGACATACGATGATACAAGTGCTGAGTCAGGTGATGAAATCTCAAATTTATTTGCTGAGTATTTTTTATCAGTTTACAAACCGGCTAATGAACATAGATAAACTTTTACGTCTAATATATCAGTTAATTTAAACAATATTGACATAACCCCGGAGCAAGTATTACATGAACTGTCTCAGTTAAAAATCACTCGTAGCTCTGGCCCTGACAATATTCCCCCAATATTTCTTCGTAACTGTAGTTACACGCTCTACTATCCGTTGTATAGGCTTTTTTCATTATCGCTAAGTTCCGGAGTCTTTCCTGATGCATGGAAGTCGGCATTTGTATCACCAATTCATAAATCAGGTTCTAAAATTCCAAAACTTTTTGAAAAAATATTATACAAACGGTTATTTGGAGTGTTCCGTAACTTAATTTCTGAAAATTAGAATGGGTTTTACGCTAGTCGCTCCACGCAAACGAACTTATTCATCTTCACGGATTACATAGTTAGCGCTCTTGAAAGCGGATCAGAAGTTCATTCCATTTATACCGATTTTAGCAAGGCTTTCGATCGTGTAAACCATTCGATACTAATTCAGAAATTGAGAGCTTACGGTATACGCGATCCTTTGCTGAGGTGGCTCGAGTGTTATTTAACTGGTAGAGTTCAATCTGTTAAGATCAATGGTTATGTCTCCAGCTCATTTCACGTAACTTCCGGGGTTCCTCAGGGGTCTCACTTGGGTCCTCTGTTATTTTCGATATTTATAAGCGATATATCTGATCAACTCTCCTGTCCACGCTTATTATTTGCAGACGACCTGAAAATATTTTTAGAAGTGAAAGATGTTATTGATTGTATCGAGATTCAACGTAATTTGACATGCAAATTCATGTCATTTTCGCGATGTCAAGACCCAATTAATTTCATTTATAGTCTGAATAATATCCCACTATGCAAGATACATACGATTCGAGATTTGGGTGTGTTATTAGATTCTAAGCTATCATATAAATTGCATATCGATCCCATAATTAACAAGGCGAATAAAATGCTAGGGTTCATAAAGCGGTGCACAACTGAGTTCAGGGACACACGCGCGCTTGTAATTCTATACAATACCTTAGTCGGATCCCATCTTGAATATTGCTGCCTTATTTAGTCACCTCTGTATAGGACTAATATAGTCAGATTAGAGTCTGTGCAAAATAAATTTGCTATAGTATTGTCCTATAAATTACATTGCTTAGGAATCTGTTTGACGCCCGAGCAATCATGTATTTATGCAGGTCTGAAGTCACTTGATATTCGTAGGAAAGAAATGGATTTGTCCTTTTTGTTTAAGTTGTTAAACGGAATCATCAATTCAGAGCAATTACTAAACCTTATTAGCATTAACGTACCTTCTAGAGTTTTACGATCAGTAGAATTTTTATACGTGTATCATCATCATAGAACTACCTATGGCATGCACAGTCCCATTTCACGTATTTTAAAAAATTAAAACAATTTTGCACTATCTATCGATTTTGTAGGTGTTTCTTACTCTCAATTCAAATCGCAATGTAAAAACGCACTGTAACGCTTACGCAGGTTCATCCTTACAAATTTTATTTTATATTTTAAATTGTATATACGTGTGTATTTATGTATATATTTTGTAACGTATTGTAGTATTTTTAGGCTACCGTGTAAATGCTGTAGCGTTAAATAAATAAATAAATAAATGATTAACTATGATTAAAAAGAGAAATAAAAGAACAGAAGAAAATCAGGACGATGATAAAAGACAAACCAGGAAACAAAGAGCAAAAAGCAGAACATACAATAACATACGAAATAAAGAACAAAAGACAGCAGGCAGGTATAAGATAATAAAAATTGAGAATGGCATATAGAAAACAAAGGAGACGAAAGTATATAAGGCAGAAAACAAAGAATGGTAAACAGAAAACTAAAGACAAATGGAAAAAAAAAGACATTAGAGGTGACAAAAAAATAAAGGGGTAGAGTCTTAGCCTTAATTTTTTTGTCACCTCTAATGTCTTTTTCTTTTCTTTGCCTTCTCTTTTTTATCTCCTCTAATGTCTTATTTTTCATTTACCTTCAGATAGATATAAAAAGTAGAAAATAAAATAGGAGAGATAAAGGACACATAGCAAAAACAAAGGAATAAATTTTCTGAAGCAGAAAACAGAAGACAAAAGTAAAAATACTTTTGATTATTTTAAAAATTACAATATTGTCGTCTAAAAAATACAGAAACACAATTTAGATTAAAGGTAGATGACAAAATAGACAACTAAAAGATAAAAACAAAACAATCAGTTGACAAAGATCTGAAGATAAGAGCAGAAGGCAAATCACAAGAGGCAAAAAAGTTGAAGAAAAATAGATAAGACCACAATAGAAAAAGGCAAAAAATAGTGGATAAAATACAGGCAACAGATGACTAAAAGACACAGATAAAGCCTAAGGTAAAGCACAAGAGACGATTCCTTTCTTCACTGTTTTTATTTAGGCACTAAATGTACATTTTGGACACTATGTGTCCATTATCAATAGTTGCACACATAGTGTCCAAAATGTACATTTAGTGCCTAAATAAAAACAGTGAAGAAAGGAATTTAACCGCGTTTTTATTATTTATATAATCTATATAAAACTCATGAACAAAAGATAGAAGCCAGAAGGCTGATGATTAATTGAAGATACAGAAAAATAATCAAAATAAATTATAAAGAAAGTTAGACACAAGAGACAAAAAATCAATAGATGTCCCAAAGATGGCTGAAAACGTAAAAAAGATAAGTGTAAACAAAAAAACCAAAAGATGAAAACTAGCAGAAACAGAGGTACAAAAGACAAAACTATATTGGACAAAAGAGGGCAACAGATGACAAGTGACTAAAAACACAGATGAAGACACAATAGATAATGAACAAAAACAAATGATAGAAGATAAAACACAAGGAACAAAGATCAATAGCCAGAATCAGAAACAAAAGACAGAAGCCATAAGATTGGTCATTTATTGAAGATGGTAAAAAAATACAGAAAACCTAAAAAGATAAGAGTTAGACGACAAAACAGAAAATAAAGAGCAAAAGACAAAAATACAGAACATTTAAACAACTGTTTTTTATTTAATTGAAATGTGTCATGAAGTGCCTCTAACCTCAATCAGTTTTTTTTTTGTTATAAATTTTCAGTGATTTTGTTTTTGTAAAATGTGAACCGTTTTTTTTAACTTAAACATTAAATTATTTTTTCTATAAAATTCAACTGTTTTATAGCAATAGTGGCAGTGTTTTGCTATCGACCACGTGGTCCTTCCGCCATGTGTTATTTGTGTTTGTGTAAATGAGCTTGTTACTTTAAATCGCTATTAATTGTATCCCAATGGCGAATAGTAACGGTAACCCATACAATTGTTGATCTAGACTGTTAATGCACTCGCACAATCGCGAGTTCGTCTGCAATGGTACGCGCCCACCACCGGCGTTTTCATAGCAATATATCACTAATTTTATTTTTCTCTAGAGTTTGTTTTTAATCAAATATAAAAGTGTGAGAGTAAGAGACTACAAACTAATGAAAAAGCTAGAGAAAGATGAAAAATACTGAAGGAAAAAGTTGGCCAACTGAAAACAAAGTAAAAGACAAAAAAATGAATATAAAAACAGAAGACAAAAGATAGGCGATTAATGACAAATGACAAAATTACATAATCCTAAAACAAAATATAATAGACAAAAGACACAAAAAATAATAGGAGATAAAACATGAGACACAAAGAACAAACAATTTAAAACATAAGATAAAGAGACAGAAAGAAGGAGAGACTTTTGAAAAGTATAATTTTAACCTTATACTTTTTAAAAGTCTTCTACCAATTGTCATCTTCTTCTTTCTGTCTGTTTGTCTTATGTTTTTAATTGTTTGTTCTTTGTGTCTCATGTTTTATCTCCTATTATTATAGGCACAAAAAACACAAAAAACAGAGGATATTCAGGAAACAAAGAAGAAAACGCGGGAGACGTAAGAGAAAGCCAACTACAGAATAAAAATGACAACGAAATCGAGGAAATAAGATAGAAAACAAAAGACGCAATCAAAAAGAGCCGAATACAAAAATAACTAATAATAAAATAATGACTAAAAATAGATTTCAAGAATCTATAATAAAAAACGATATACAAGCACAATAAAAGACAGAAGTCAATAAAAAAACAAAGAATAAGAACAGAAAACAAAAGACAAAAAGAAACAATAAAGATATTCACTATTTGTTTTGAGTTATGTGAAGTAATAATCACTAATAAAACACGATTTGATTTCCTTTCTTCACTAATTTATTTTTACACGTTAAATGTACATTTCGAGCACCATGTGCTCCATGGTGCTCGAAATGTACATTTAACGTGTAAAAATAAATTAGTGAAGAAAGGAAATCAAATCGTGTTTTATTAAACAATAAAGAAATTAAGGCTTTTTTAATAAAAGTCAAACACAATGTGTTTAAAACCGCTGAATAAATGGCAAAAAATATTGCTATTAAAAGAAGGGATAAAAGATTAAGTAGGAGTTACAAAGGACAAAAGACAGAAAATAGAAAACAAAAAACATATGCTAAAAGAATGATATTTAATTAAAGATAGCGGATAATCCACAAAAAGAATAGAATTGCAAATAAGATAACACGACAACATAGAAAACAAAGAATAAAAGACAAAAAACCACAAGAGACAAAAACAAAAAAGAAAAGATAAAAGCATTCGTTGTAATACAGGAGAAACAAAGAAAAAGAAAAAAATAAAAATATGACCAGAAATATGCAGAACACGTCTAAGATAAAAAAACAATACACAAAAAAAACAAAAACAAAAAGATATAGACACAGAACTAAAGACAGAAAATAAAATACAAAAATGCCAAAAGTCTGATGATTAATTAAAGATTCAATATAGAAGGCAAGACCAAAAACAAAGATTATAAGACATTAGAACCCAAGAGGCAAAAACAAAAGTCTTATTACAGATAAAACAAAAAATAGAGGAAACGGAAAAAATATAAGATAAATAAATAATAAAGTCAAGTAGTAGACAATTAGAAATAAAAAGACACAAAAAAAGTCTAAAATAAAAGCAATACACAAAAGGTAGAGACAAAAGGAATAAAGTGTAAAAGACTGAAGAAAAAGTACGGAAACTAAAAGATTGAATAATAGGTAGAGAATTGATAAACACTTGGTTTGATTCATTGATTTTTTTAATTAAATTTACTCGACTTGACCCTTGTTACAACAGAAAAATAGAAAAATCTAAAAACTAACGAAAGTTTTTCACAAATAAAAAAAAACTTTTTAACTTTGTTTGTATTACACTGGACAGTGAAACAAACCAAGCGTAAATTGTGTTATTTCTATATTACAAAATGTTTCACCACGTGCTACATGTGAAACTAATTCAAGAAAAAAAAATGTATAACACTGATTTTATTTAGTGACTATAGTTTTGACAATTTTAACTTGTCATTATCATTTGACTAAATAAAGTCAGTGTTATACAAAGTTAAAAAGTTTTTTTTATTTGTGAAGAATAATGTATAACGAAGTAGAAGCCTCCACCGTTAACAATTAAACTTTTTGTTTCAAAATAGGTAAGTTGACGGCTCAATTCATTTTCAATTGTCATCGCCCACTCAGATTTTTCTTTTTTTATCATTACTCTTAAACGAAAGATTTAATTTTAAAAATTCTTGTATTGATGGTTCACAAATGTCGAGTACTTAAGATAAATGTTAAAACTCAAAGTTCGATTTTCATTTGTTTTTCGTTTTTGGGCTATAACTCGAGAACGAAAGGTCGAATTTTAACAATTCTTGCACTGATGGTTCACAAAATTCTATTTTCCTTTATTGATTATAACTCTTGAACGAAAGATCGGATATAAAAAATTAAATGTGGTAAACAAAACAGAAAACAACAATCGACTTAAAACCGAAGACAAACGACAAAGATAAAAGGCAAAGAAAGAAATAGAAGAAAAAAGAAAGGCCGAAATACAAAACCCTAAAAACTTGTGATTAACAGAAGATGGAAAAAAGTAAAACAGAGAAGATAAAAGACAACACAGAAAAAAATGGTAAAATATAAAACATAGAAGACGTAAGCATATGACAAAACAGAAGAGACTAAAGATAAAAGAAGTTCAGATGAAAAAACAGAAAATAAGAAAAACACATAACTTTATTCACAAATAGACATGACAAGTGACATAATTATTATCGTAATATAGATACATCATAAATATAACTAAAATCCCAGTCACAGCTGATTGAATACAGAAGGAAAAGAGAATAACCACAAATACAGTTTGTATATTCTTTCATAGTATTTTCATAGTATATTATTATTATTATATAGTATTATTTTTCGATTAGAAAATGTTTTAATTCTTTTTTGAATACATGTATACTGGATATGTTGTGAATTCTTTTTGGTAGGACATTGAACAACCTCAATCATACGTGGATGATGTTTCAAAAAGTGACAGTCTGTGGATTGGGAAGGTACAGTTGTTCATATTTTGTGTATCGTAAGTGTGGTATGTTTTCTGGTGGCTGAACTTTTTTTTATGTTTAAAGTTAAAGAGATGTATCTCATATATGAACAGGCTATAAAAAGTTGCCTGATTGCTTAAATTTGCCTTAACAGCTTTCATTTGTTTTAAGATTTAATATTATTCATAGAACACGTTTCTAAATTATAAATATTTTTTTGCATGTGTTGGGAAGCCATAATGTATAAGCCCATAGACAGAAAGCGGGTGATTGGTGAGAAACGAAAACAGAAGAGAAGTCAAAAAACAGAAACAAAGTCGAAAATGAAAACCTCTACACAAAAGAAAATAAACAGAGATCAAAAACGAAATAAACGAGATAATAAATAGAAGGAATCAAAAGATAAATTATAAAGGAACTGACAACAAAAGATTTTATCTATAAATTAACATTGGTATAAATAATATAAACAAGAAAACAAATGCTGAATTACAACGTGATTATGTAAGAAACCTTCTTCAACTTTTTTCAATCAATTTTTGTTTTTTTCTATTATTATCATTTCTATTTTTGTTTTGTCTTTTAATTTCTCCCTTTTGCTCTTTAGTTATCAATTTTCCTTTTGACTATATAAATATATAAAATAATTAGAATAAAATCGGATGACATAAAGGATTTTTCAACAAGAACTTTAGTTTTTTTAACAAAATAAAAAATTTAGAAACAAATGATTTTATTGTATTAGAATAAGTAAGGTTTCGCAATTATAAATCAAAAATGATATCGTAAAAATGCCCACCACTACCACGCATCAAAACTTTCAATCACTTTTTGGCAAAATGGCGTTAATAATGTAAATACAAATATTAAAGGTAGTAGATAATTTTAAAACCCAGATTCCAAAGGAAGAAAAAACAACAAGAAATTCAGGATTCAGAAGATTGTGCAAATAAAAGATTTTCCAAGCTCTAAAAGTTCTAATTATTCCAAAGATATTTAAAACGCTAAACATTCTAAAAAATTGTTTAGTATTTAATGGGTTTTAAAATTTTAACGATTCAATAGAAAATTAAATGTTTATTTCCTATAGAATTTAAAGTCTAAAGATTCAAAAGTTTCTTATGGTTTTAGGAATCAAAATATCAATATTATATTTAAGTAAATACATATTTCAAAAATTCTTCTAAAATTTCTAAAGGTTCTAAAGATTTAAGAAATCTAAGATTCAATATTTTAACTCAAAGAATCGTGAATATTTATAACATTCTAACCATTCTAAAAATTCAATAATTTCTTTAAAAAATAATAAAGAATTAAATGAGTCTTAAGAAATATTCTATCAATGCTCAATACTCAAAAGAATGTAAAGTTTCTAAAAATACTGAAATTTCAAATGATTCCAACAATTTTAAAAATTCTCCTTGCCTATTACATTATTATTATTATTATTATTTTAATAATTCTGAAGATTCTATAATTTTTTTTAATATAAGAATTTCAGAAAGTCGAATTTGAAGATTATAAAGTTTCTAAGGATTCTAGCGATCGTAAAGTTATAAAGATTCTAAAACTTTTAAATTTTTTGAATATTCTAAATATTCCAAAAATTTTTAACATATAAACAATTCTAAATATAGTAAAGGTTCTAAATAATTTTAAAATGTAGAGATCTAAATATTCAATATTTCAATTTAAAGAGTTATAAATACCGATTCTGAAAATTCAACAATTTCAAAGAATAAAAAAATTCTAAGAAATATTCTGCAAATACTATAGATTCTACGGAATTAAATGAATTCTAAAAAATTTAGATACTATGATTATTGAATTGAATGTAAGGATTCTGAAAATTTGAAAAATTATACAGATTTTGATAATTCTAAAGATTTTATAAGAATCTCTAAAAATTCAAAACGTTCTAAAAAGTAAAAACCAATCTCTAAACACAAGTATTTAACAGAATTTATACTTAGTTATTAAAAGATTTATGCTATATTTAAAAAGTACATTTTCTATTAAATAATTTGAAATAAATTGAAGAAAAGAAGTTGGTGGCTAGGTATTATTAGATTTTTGCAGTTGACGAAAAGCCTGTTCACTTGTTGGATCGCGTCGGTAGTTATTACAGATTTCTTCATGACGCGATTTGGTTTGTTTTCGTTTCAGACGCGTAAGAAATATTCTAAAATTGATTTCTCGGCCTAAAATTTTAACGATTAATTACCTGCGATTTAAGTTTAACAATTAAGTTTTTAAGATGAATCTCTTATAATAAAATTATGGGGACGTATTTTTACAGTGAATTTGTCGTAACAAGATTTTTTAAATTTTAATTTTGATTTTTTTAATAAAAATATTCTGCACGAATGAATTAAATCTGTCGTGTTTAATAATTTCAAGACATATCCTTTGAGTAACGTATACGCTTTTTTGCATTCCGAATTACATCAATACCTAGATGATACGTAATAAATCATGACCAGGGACATAAATCATGTCGCGCCAGAAGAAAGGTACAAATATTATCGGTTGCGTAAGGTTCATTGGTTAAGAATTATTACATATGTTTATAAATTTCGACGTGCATGTACATCTTTTTACCGTAACATCATTAATCATTTCATGAAAAAGAGTTTATCATTTTCTAAGCCTTTATAATAACGTTAATCAGCTTAGATTATTTTTTACTTATAATGATGAAGTCTAAATGGAGAATTAAAGAGATTCGTTATAATAAATGTAAATGTTTATTATAGAGAAAGATTTAAATGTATTATAGTGCCTGACTTGTATTCTACTTTTTTAAACTTCAGTAAAGACTCTTGACAGGGTATTTTATTTTATATATATATATATATATATATATATATATATATATATATATCTTAATATTTAAGTTATTAAAATAAATTTTTCGAAAAATTCAGTGTAAGTATGGATTATCACGTAGTAACCATTCTCTATATTAAAATTTTCGTTTTCTATTTTCTTAATATTAATTTTTAATACAATGAAAATTCGTAAATTAATTAATAAATTAAATTAAGCAAGTTTCAAAAGGAATCACACTTTTATAAAACGATTAATTAAAAATTTTACCTTAAAGAATCAAGGCGGCTTCCCTCATTCATTCATTCATTCGCTCCTTCAGCCGGTGGTTTTATATTCGCATTCAATTTTTTCCTTTTTTTACAAGGCAGGTAATGCTATATTGTTAAAGTCTATTGTGTGATACAATGGGCATTAAGTTTTGGGAGTACTTCCTGGACCTCTTGCGTGCGCGTGTTCTCCGAGGGTCGTTCCGATTCGGGAAGCTGCAAAGTTTCCGAAATGGGCTCTCTGCTACGACCCAAACCGCCGCCGCCGCCGCCCCCTTCGACCCCTCGTTGTGTACATTGTTACACCAAAACCGAGGCTGAACGCGTTCACGAAAAACTAACACAAATCATTCCCCGAAACTTTTCACATATCCTCCGCCCACACGGATGGGGGCTTAATAATGCCGCTTAGGTGAATTTGGATTTGTGCAAAGAAAAATAAAAAAACTTTCGCGTTTATTTACCAATAAAAAATTATTATATTGGAAAATCGTGTTTAAAAGTTAATATAAGTTTATTAAAAGTGAATAAATATTTTTTTAGTATTAGTGTACAAGAACTTTGTTTTTCAGTAAGCTCAAATCGAAACAATAGTACATTTAGTTTTTTTACATGTCATTCTACGAAATTTCTGTATTTTAGTTATAAAACTTTTTGTAATATATGATTTACAATTTTTCGAATCGTCGAATGCAAATATTAAAATTTTTTCAATTCAATTTTTAAGTGCTGCCATTTTGTTTTTGAACGTGCTAGGTTAAATATTTTTAGCACTTTTGTAAATTAAGGATCATTTTATTATATTTTCATATTCTTGTTATAATACTACTTGCAATATATGATTTATAATTTTTCGAATCGTCGAATGCAAATAACAAAATTTCTTCAATTCAATTTTTAAGTGTTGCCATTTTGTCTCTCTACGTTCTCGATTAATTATTTTTAATAGTTTTATAAACTAAGGATTATTTTATTAGATTTCCATATTTTTATTATATTACTACTTGTAATATATGATTTACAATTTTTCGAATCGTCGAATGCAAATAACAAAATTTCTTCCATTCAATGTTTAAGTGTTGCCATTTTGTTTCTGTACGTTCTAGATTAATTATTTTTAGTAGTTTTATAAACTATGGATTATTTTATTAGATTTCCATATTTTTATTATAATACTACCTGTAGTATATGATTTACAATTTTTCGAATCGCCGAATGCAAATAACGAAATTTCTTCAATTCAATTTCTAAGTGTTGCCATTTTGTTTTTATACTTTCTAGATTGATTATTTTTACTACTTTCATAAGCTAAGTATTGTTTTATTAGATTTCCATATTTATATTATAATACTACTTGTAATATATGATTTACAATTTTTCGAATCGTCGAATGCATATACCGAAATTTCTTCAATTCAATTTTTAAGTGTTGCCATTTTGTTTTTGTACGTTGTAGATTGATTATTTTTAGTAGTTTTATAAACTAAGGATCATTTTATTATATTTCCATATTTTTATTATAATACTACTTGTAATATATGATTTACAATTTTTCGCATCGTCGAATGCAAATATCGAAATTTCTTCAAATCAAATTTTAAGGTTTGCCATTTTGTTTCTAGATGTTTTAGATTGATTAGTTTTCGTAGTTTTATAAACTAAGAATCGTTTTACTAGATTTACAAAGTTTTGTTATAGTACCACTTGTTATTTATGATTTAGAATTTTTCGAATCGTCGAATGCAAATATTAAAATTTTTTCAATTCAATTTTTAAGTGCTACCAATTTGTTTTTGAACTTGCTAGGTTTAATATTTTTAGTACTTTTGTAAACTAAGGATAATTTTAATAGATTTTCATATTCTTGTTTTAATACTACTTGAGATATATGATTTATAATTTTTCTAATCGCCGAATGCAAATATCGAAATTTCTTCAAATCAAATTTTAAGGTTTGCCATTTTGTTTCTAGATGCTTTAGGTTGATTAGTTTTCGTATTTTTATAAACGAAGAATTGTTTTAATAAATTTACATATTTTTGTTATAATACCACTTGTTAATTATGATTTACAATTTTTCGAATCGTCGAATGCAAATATTGAAATTTTTTCAATTCGAATTTTAAGTGATGCCATTTTGTTTTTGAATGTGCTAGGTTAAATATTTTTAGTACTTTCATAAAATAAGGATCATTTCACTAGATTTCTATATTTTGTTATAATACTACTTGTAATATATGATTTACAATTTTTCGAATCGTCGAACGCAAATATCAAAATTTCTTCAAATCAAATTTTAAGGTTTACCATTTTGTTTCTAGATGTTTTAGATTGATTAATTTTCGTAATTTTATAACTAAGAATCATTTTACTAGATTTACACATTTTTGTTATAATAACGCTTGTTATTTATGATTTACAATTTTTCGAATTGTCGAATGCAAATATTAAAAAATTTTCAATTCAAGTTTTAAGTGCTGCCATTTTGTTTTTGAGCGTGCTAGGTTAAATATTTTTAGCACTTTTGTAAACTAAGGATCATTTTATTAGATTTTCATATTCTTGTTATAATACTACTTGCAATATATAATTTATAATTTTTTTAATCGCCGAATGCAAATATCGAAATTTCTTCGAATCAAATTTTAAGGTTTGCAATTTTGTTTCTAGATGCTTTAGGTTGATTAGTTTTCGTATTTTTATAAACGAAGAATTGTTTTAATAGATATACATATTTTTGTTATAATACCACTTATTAATTATGATTTACAATTTTTAGAATCGTCAAATGTAAATATTAAAATTTTTTCAATTCAAATTTTAAGTGCTGCCATTTTGTTTATGAACGTGCTAGGTTAAATATTTTTAGCATTTTTATAAATTAAGGATCATTTTATTAGATTTTCATATTCTCGTTACTATACTACTTACAATATATGATTTATAATTTTTCTAATCGCCGAATGCAAATATCGAAATTAAATTTCTTCAAATGAAATTTTAAGGTTTGCCATTTTGTTTCTAGATGCTTTAAGTTGATTAGATTTCGTAGTTTTATAAACTAAGAATTATTTAACTAAATGTACATATTTTTGTTATAATACCGCTTGTTATTTATGATTTAGAATTTTTCGAATCGTCGAATGCAAATATTAAATTTTTTTCAATTCAATTTTTAATTGCTGCCATTTTGTTTATGAACATGCTGGGTTAAATATTTTTAGCACTTTTGTAAACTAAGGATCATTTTAATAGATTTTTATATTCTTGTTATGATACTACTTGCATAATATAATTTATAATTTTTTTAATCGCCGAATGCAAATATCGAAATTTCTTCGAATCAAATTTTTTTTGTTTCTAGATGCTTGAGGCTGATTAGTTTTCGTAGTTTTATTGACTAAGAATAATTTTACTAGATTTACATATTTTTGTTGTAATACCACTTGTTATTTATGATTTACAATTTTTCGAATTGTCGAATGCAAATATTAAAAAATTTTCAATTCAAGTTTTAAGTGCTGCCATTTTGTTTTTGAGCGTGCTAGGTTAAATATTTTTAGCACTTTTGTAAACTAAGGATCATTTTATTAGATTTTCATATTCTTGTTATAATACTACTTGCAATATATAATTTATAATTTTTTTAATCGCCGAATGCAAATATCAAAATTTCTTCAAATCAAATTTTAAGGTTTGCCATTCTGTTTCTAGACGCTTTAAGCTGATTAGTTTTCGTAGTTTTATAAACTAAGAATTATTTTACTAGATTTACACATTTTTGTTATAATACCACTTGTTATTTATGATTTACAATTTTTCGAATCGTCGAATGCAAACATTGAAATTTTTTCAATTCAATTTTTAAGTGCTGCTATTTTGTTTATGAACGTGCTAGGTTAAATATTTTTAGCACTTTTGTAAATTAAGGATCATTTTATTATATTTTCATATTCTTGTTATAATACTACTTGCAATATATGATTTATAATTTTTCTAATTTCCGAATGCAAATATCTTAATTTCTTTAAATCAAATTTTAAGGTTTGCCATTTTGTTTCTAGATGCTTTAGGTTGATTAGATTTTGTAGTTTTATAAATTAAGAATCATTTTACTATATTTACATACTTTTGTTATAATACCACTTGTTATTTATGATTTACAATCTTTAGAATCGATGAATGCAAATATTAAAATTTTTTCAATTCAATTTTTAAGTGCTACCATTTTGTTTTTGAATGTGCTAGGTTAAATATTTTTAGTACTTTCATAAAATAAGGATAATCTCACTAGATTTCTATATGTTTGTTATAATACTACTTGCAATATATGATTTATATTTTTTCTAATCGCTGAATGCAAATATCGAAATTTCTTCAAATCAAATTTTAAGGTTTGTTATTTTGTTTCTAGATGCTTAAGGTCAATTAGTTTTCGTAGTTTTATAAACTAAGAATAATTTTACTGGATTTACATATTCTTGTTATAATACCGCTTGTTATTTATGATTTACAAATTTTCGAATCGTCGAATGCAAATATTAAATTTTTTTCAATTCAATTTTTATGTGCTGCCATTTTGTTTTTGAACGTGATAGGTTAAATATTTTTAGCACTTTTGTAAATTAAGGATCATTTTATTAGATTTTTATATTCGTGTTATTATACTACTTGCAATATATATAATTTATAATTTTTCTAATCGCCGAATGCAAATTTTGAAATTTCTTCAAATCAAATTTTAAGGTTTGATATTTTGTTTCTATATGCTTTAGGTTGATTCGTTTTCGGAGTTTTATAAACTAGGAATAATTTTACTAGATTTACATATTTTTGTTATAATTCCACTTGTTATTTATGATTTACAATTTTTCGAATCGTCGAATGCAAATATTGAAATTTTTTCAATTCAATTTTTAAATGCTGCCAGTTTCTTTATGAACGTGCTAGGTTAAATATTTTTAACACTTTTGTAAATTAAGGATTATTTTATTAGATTTTCATATTCTTGTTATAATACTACTTGCAATATATAATTTATAATTTTTTTAATCGCCGAATGCAAATATCGAAATTTTTTCAAATCAAATTTTAAAGGTTGCCATTTTGTTTCTAGATGCTTTAGGCTGATTAGTTTTCGTAGTTTTATAAACTAAGAATCATTTTACTAAATTTACATATTTTTGTTATAATACCTCTTGTTATTTACGATTTACAATTTTTAGAATCGTCGAATGCAAATATTAAAATTTTTTCAATTCAATTTTTAAGTGCTGCCATTTTGTTTTTGAACGTGCTAGTTTAAATATTTTCAGTACTTTTGTAAATTAAGGATCATTTTATTAGATTTTCATATTCATATTATTATACTACTTGTAATATATGTTTTATAATTATTCGAATCGTCGAATGCAAATTACGAAATTTCTTCAATTCAATTTATAAGTGTTGCCATTTTGTTTTTGTACGTTCTAGATTAATTATTTTTAGTAGTTTTATAAACTAAGGGCTATTTTATTAGATTTCCATATTTTTATTATAATACTACTTGTAATATATGATTTACAATTTTTCGAATCGTCGAATGCAAATAACGAAATTTGTTCAATTCAATTTCTAAGTGTTTCCATTATGTTTTTGTACGTTCTAGATTGATTATTTTTAATAGTTTTATAAACTAAGGAATATTTTATTAGATTTCCATATTTCTGTTATAATACTACTTGTAATATATGATTTACAATTTTTCGAATCGTCAAATGCAAATAACGAAATTTCTTTAATTCAAATTTTAAGTGTTGCCATTTTGTTTTTGGACATTCTACATTAATCATTTTTAGTAGTTTTATAAACTAAGGATCAGTTCACTAGATTTTCATATTTTTGTTATAATACTACTTGTAATATATGATTTACAATTTTTCGAATCGTCGAATGCAAATAACGAAATTTCTTCAACTCAAATTTTAAGTGTTGCCATTTTGTTTCTGTACGTTCTAGATTAATTATTTTTAGTAGTTTTATAAACTATGGATTATTTTATTAGATTTCCATATTTTTATTATAATACTACTTGTAATATATGATTTACAATTTTTCGAATTATCGAATGCAAATAACAAAGTTTCTTCAATTAAATTTTTAAGTGTTGTCATTGTGTTTTTTTACGTTCTACATTGATTATTTTTAGTAGTTTCATAAAGTAAGGATTATTTAATTAGATTTTCATATTTTTATTATAATACTACTTGTAATATATGATTTACAATTTTTCGAATCGTCGAATGCAAATAACGAAATGTCTTCATTTCAGTTTCTAAGTATTGCCATTTTGTTTTCGTACGATCTAGATTGATTATTTTTAGTAGTTTTATAAAGTGAGGATTATTTTATTAGATTTCCATATTTTTATTATAATACTACTTGTAATATATGATTTACAAATTTTCGAATTGTCGAATGCAAATATCGAAATTTCTTCAATTCAATTTTTAAGTGCTGCCATTCTGTTTTTTAACGTGCTAGGTTAAATATTATTAGCAATTTTGTAAACTAAGGATCATTTTATTAGATTTTCGTATTCTTGTTATTATACTACTTGTAATATATGTTTTATAATTTTTCGAATCATCGAATGCAAATATCGAAATTTCTTCAATTCAATTTCTAAGTGTTGCCATTTTGTTTTTGTACGTTCTAGATTGATTATTTTTACTAGTTTTATAAACTAATGATTACTTTATTAGATTTTTATATTTTTATTATAATACTACTTACAATATATGATTTACAATTTTTCGAATCATCGAATGCAAATAACGAAATTTCTTCAATTCAATTTCTAAGTGTTGCCATTTTGTTTCTGTATGTTCTAGATTGATTATTTTTAGTAGTTTTATAAACTAAGGATTATTTTATTAGATTTCCATATTTTTATTATAATACTACTTGTAATATATGATTTACAATTTTTCGAATCGTCGAATGCAAATAACGAAATTTCTTCAATTCAATTTTTAAGTGTTTTCATATTGTTTCTGTACATTATAGATTAATTATTTTTAGTAGTTTTATAAACTAAGGATTATTTTATTAGATTTCCATATTTTTATTATAATACTACTTGTAATATATGATTTACAATTTTCCGAATCGTCGAATGCAAATAACGAAATGTCTTCAATTCAATTTCTAAGTGTTGCCATTTTGTTTTCGTACGTTCTAGATTGATTATTTTTAGTAGTTTTATAAGCTAAGTATTGTTTTATTAGATTTCCATATTTTTATTATAATACTACTTGTAATATATGATTTATAATTTTTCGAATCGTCGAATGCAAATAAAGAAATTTCTTCAATTCAATTTCTAAGTGTTGCCATTTTGTTTGTGTACGTTTTAGATTGATTATTTTTAGTAGTTTTATAAAGAAACGACAATTTTATTATTTTTCTATATTTTTATTATAATACTACTTGTAATATATGATTTACAATTTTTCGAATCGTCGAATGCAAATAACAAAATTTCTTCAATTCAATTTTATAGTGTTGCCATTTTGATTTTGTATGTTTTAGATCGATTATTTTTAGTAGTTTTATAAACTAAGGATTATTTTATTAGATTTCTTTATTTTTATTATAATACTACTTGTAATATATGATTTACAATTTTTGGAATCGTCGAATGCAAATAACGAAATTTCTTCGATTCAATTTTCAAGTGTTGCCATTTTGTTTTTGAACATTCTATATTAATCATTTTTAATAGTTTTATAAACTAAGGATAATTTTTTTAGATTTCCATATTTTTATTATAATACTACTTGTAATATATGATTTACAATTTTTCGAATCGTCGAATGCAAATAACGAAATTTCTTCAATTCAATTTCTAAGTGTTGCCATTTTGTTTTTATACGTTCTAGATCGATTATTTTTCGTAGTTTTATAAACTAATGATCATTTTACTAGATTTTAACATTTTTGTTATAATACTACTTGTAATTTATTTTTTACAATTTTTCTAATCATCGAATGCAAATGTAAACATTTTTGTAATACAAGTTTCAAGTGCTCCTATTTTGTTTCTTGATGTCGTAGGTTGATTACTTTTTGTGGATTTGTTATAGTTAATTATCAGTTAGTATAATGTAGTATTGTAACCTTTTAAAAACATTTTAATCGCCAATAAAAAAGGGGATGTTTCGCACGATTCACGCCCACGCACGCCTAATAATCCATTCATTCATTAAAACGATGGCAAAATCAGTAACTCACCATCCACCCCTGCAATAATCGATACCCTGGAATTAACATTAATCTTAATTTAAGGAAAGCGGGAGTTTAATAAAGAAAATCGGGCTAAAACGTAAAGCCCAGCCCATGATTTCCTCGGCGTTTTCACACACACACACACTCGTGATTTTTACTAATATGAGAAAGGACAAAAATCAGGCGACAATAAATCATCGTGCGAGAGCAAGTGAATAGGCGAGAGAGTATGGAAGTGAGAGGGAGTATGCTGATTGAAAAGGGAGCGCAGAAATCCCGGGCGCGATAAGAGCGGCGTTTTCATGAAGATTGAGGACGGGAACATTTTAAAAGAATGAATCGCAATTCTTTATTTTTTTTCGCTTCCCACCTCCCTTTTATTTTTTATTCGCGAATAAAGTTGAATGAAAAAAATTGGCCGGTATTTTTCAAATGCTTATATAATTTTCAGCAAATTGGTTTATTATTGTGTTACGGTAATTAGCCGCAATTATCGATTGTAAATTTGAGGCAAGGATGTCATAACTCGATTAAGTGTCCCGCAAGGACGGCGAGGGGGTGGGCAAAGGGGTTTTATTAAATTTCCAACCGGAATATATTATTATACATCGGTCAATATAGACGCCGAATATTAATGACGTCGTTTCCCAACATCGTGTCGAAATTTAATTATCCATTAGTTACTTTGGATGGTGTGTAATATTAAGATGCGATTAAAGTTAAATGATTTTACTGTTTTGTTTAATACCTAGACGAAATCTACCCTAAAATTCATATTAATTTTGAGGTACTTATCTTAAAATTTTTACACAAAACAAACTTATCCTTTATTTTATAATTATCTACAATTTAATCATGATGGTGGTTGCGACCGTTACTACGTGGTAATTCATAATATAGGTAATCCATAAATTGAATGCCTATATTATCTACAATTATTTTTTGTATTTGCAATAACTTTTGATGAAAATAAAAGGAACAAATTTTTTGAGTGTTTTCTCTAAAACTTAAATATTTATAAAAATTTTGTTTAAATAAAGTAATTCAATTTTTAATTATCTACAACTTTTATTTCAAAAATTTTGTTAAATTTTTGTTTTTTGAAAAAAAAAAGAGAAAAACCAAAAAATAACCTCAAATAAACACCCACTTCCGGTTTATAAATTTTGTTCCTAAATCATTTAAGACCTTGGTATAAAGAATAAAAGCTTAAGTTTAAAATTTTAGTTCAAAATCTTTAGCGTTTCTTAAGATATAAGATTTGTAAAGCAAGTAAAAAAAAACTAAACTGAACATTTTGTTTTTTCTAAAAATTGTTAACATGGTATCTACTGACCACAATAGTGATCTTTTCAAAAATAAATCTATAAAAATATTTACGATTACAATACTACAGAAAGTTTGCCAAAACACAGTTGCCATTTTGCAAAAAAAAAACAAATGCAAACCTACCAACAGGAGCAAAAATTTTTCTAAACCAAAAACATTTCCAATTGAAATTTAAAACAAAAAAAATTGAAATTTGTAAATAAACTTTTCAAAATCTGAAAATTTTTAATAATAAAAACATTTCTTCCAAATTGGTTGAAATACTCTTTTTGAAAGAAAACAATTGTAAATCTGGTAAAATAGTTGTTTCCAAAAAAAATACATTTAGAAATTTACTTAGAATAATTGAAAAATTTTAGAAAAACAAAACTGATCGAAACATATTGTTAAAAAAGGTGTATTTTCAAAAAAAACAGTAGAAATTTTACAACATACAAAAAAACAAACAATTGTATATTTTGGTAAAATAAAAACGTTATAAAATGAACAATTGGAACAATTGGAATTTTACAAAAATCTAATAAATCAGTTTTTATTTTATCAAAAAAACCGTTTTAACATATACTTCAAACAATTGAAATTTTACATTAAAAAACACTG
Source organism: Ontholestes murinus (assembly GCA_963969525.1). Taxonomy (NCBI): domain Eukaryota; kingdom Metazoa; phylum Arthropoda; class Insecta; order Coleoptera; family Staphylinidae; genus Ontholestes; species Ontholestes murinus. Next base: position 74,518,507 of record OZ018390.1, on the reverse strand, counting down.
AAAAAAAACTGAATTCACTAATAAGACAGTTAAATTAAAAGAAAAGCATACAAAATTTATTAAATCAATTGAAATTATCAAAAGAAACTTAAAAAAAAATTGAACTTAAACTTTACAAAACTGTATAAATTTCAATTAAGATAAAAAAAACAAGTGAAATAAGAAAAATATTTTGTTTAATAATTGTTGATACTTTATGAAGAAAAAAATAAATTATAATCTACAAAATACAAAAACATTTGAAAGCTGACTTAAAAGAATCGAAATTTTACAAACAAAACGCAAAACTAGTTTTTCTATATCAACATCTCAAAATACACTAAAACAATTAAAATTTTACAAAAATAAAAGTGTGTAAAAAGACTATTTGCTTTAAAAAGTTGAAACTGAAATATAAAAAAAAAACAATTAAAAATCTGTTACGAGAGTTTTTTAAATTTTAATTACAATATTTGATTTTATTTTAATCTGATGGAAACAATTGAAATATTGTTTTTAGAAGCAGCTGTTAAGTTTCGATGATATTTTCAAAGTTCACTTTGAAGAAAGAATAAAAAAAATCTTATAAATAATTGAATTCTATAATAAACAAAATGTATTCTTTTCTAAAACATTTGAAAATTACTTAAAACAATTAATATTTTACAAAAATATTGAAAAAAAATGTATACCTAATAAAATAGTTTTTATACTTTATACCAAAAAGAACGTAAAAATTTGTTTTAAAATATTTTGAATTTTATAAAAATTTCCAATACAATTTGAAAACTGACTTAAAATAATTTAAATTTTACAAACAAAAATAAAAAAAACAGTTTTTCTATATCGACATCTCAAAATTAACTAAAACAATTGAAATTTTTCAAAAAAACTTGCTTTAAAAAGTTGAAATTTTATGAAATAAAAGAAAACCTAAAATCTGTTAAAAATGTTTTTTAAAAATTTTATTTTTCAATTAAATTTTCAAAGTTTACTTCGAAAAATGAACAAACAAAATCAAAAGGAAACAAAATGTATTTTTTTTTCAAAACATTTTAAAAACAAAAATAAAAAACAGTTTTTCTATATCAACATCTCAAAATACACTAAAACGATTGATATTTTACAAAAAATCAAACTTAAAATCTGTTAAAAGAGTTTTTTTTTGAAATTTTATATGTAATATTTGAAATTCAAAAAATAATAATGGAAACAATTGAAAATTTGTTTAAAAAAAGCAGCCTTAAAGTTTATTTTGAAAAAAGAACAAACAAAATCAAAAAAAACAAAATGTATTTTTTTAAAAACAAAAATAAAAAACAGTGTTTCTATATGAACATCTCAAAATACACTAAAAGAATTGATATTTTACAAAAAAGTACCTAAAGAGATTATTTACTTTAAAATGTTTAAATTTTATGAGATAAAAAACAACTTAAAATAAAATCTGTTAAAACAGTTTTTTTTTAATTTTATTTACATATTTGAAATTTTAAAAAAATCTGATGGAAACAATTGAAATTTTGTTTCAAAAAGCAACCGTAAATTTAAATGAAATTTGAAAGTTCACTTTGAAAAGAAGAAACAAAATCTAAAAAAAAAAACAAAATGTATTTTTTTTTAATTTTTTAAAAACAAAAATAAAAAACAGTGTTTCATTTTAAATTCACTAAAACAATTAAAATTTTGCAAAAAAGTACCTAAACAAATTATTTGCTTTAAAACATTTAAATTGTATGGAATAAAAAAAAAACTTAAAATCTGTTAAAACAGTTTTTTTATTTTTTAATTGCAATTTTTGAAATTTGAAAATAAATCTGATGAAAACAATTGAAAATTTGTTTCAAAAAGGAGCCGCAAAGTTACAATAAAATTTTCAAAGATCACTTTAAAAAAAGAACAAACAAAATCTAAAAAAAACAATTGAATTTTGTAAATAAACAAAATGTATTTTGTTTCTAAAACATTTGAAAATTTTGCAAAAAAGTACCTAAAAAAATTATTTGCTTTAAAACATTTAAATTGTATGGAATAAAAAAAAAATTAAAATCTGTTAAAACAGTTTTTTATTTTTTAATTGCAATTTTTGAAATTTGAAAATAAATCTGATGAAAACAATTGAAAATTTGTTTCAAAAAGGAGCCGCAAAGTTACAATAAAATTTTCAAAGATCACTTTAAAAAAAGAACAAACAAAATCTAAAAAAAACAATTGAATTTTGTAAATAAACAAAATGTATTTTGTTTCTAAAACATTTGAAAATTACTTAAAACAATTAATATTTTACAAAAATATTGAAAAAAATATGTATACCTAATAAAATAGTGTTTATACTTTTTACCAAAAAACGTAAAAATTTGTTTTGAAATATTTCGAATTTTAAAAATTCCTTATACAAAAACGTTTGAATACTGACTTAAATTTTACAAACAAAAACAAAAAACAGTTATTCTATATCAACATCTCAAAATACACTAAAACAATGGAAATTTTACAAAAAAAAAAGTATTTGCTTCAAAAAGCTGAAATTTGGAATAAAAACAACTGAAAATCTGTTAGAAAAGGTTTTTTTTTTAAATTTTATTTACAATATTTGAAATTTTCAAAAAAAAACTGATGGAAACAATTGAAAATTTGTTTAAAAAAAAGCAGCTGCAAAGTTTCAATGAAATTTTCATTGTTCGAAGTTTGAAAAATAAAAAAAATTGAATTCTGCAATAAACAAAATGTAGTTTTTTTCTAAAACCTATAGAAATTACTTAAAACAATAGAAATTTTAGAAAAAAAAAACTACTGAAAAAAATATATGTCTAATAATACCGTTTTTATATATTTTTTAAATTATATTCGAGAATTTACTTCAAGCAGTTAAAATTTTACATTAAAAAAACTGAACAAAAACAATTGAAATCACTAATAAAAACACTTAAAAATACATAAATATCATTTAAAACTTACATAAAGATTAAAATTTTATACAAAAAAAAACTTAAATATTTGTTAGAAATATTTCGAATTTTACAAAAATTTAAAAACAGCTAGAAAATTTTACAAAGAAACAAACTATTGCATAAAGAAACAATTTGGAATATTCTTAAAAATAATAATAAAATATAATGCCTAAAATAATGATATTTCATATTCCATTAGAAAACAAATGAAAATCTACAAACCTTTTTTCTAAAACAAAAAACTTTTCAAAACTGACTTTAGATAATTAAAATTTTACAAAACAAGAAACAATTAAAATTTGTAAAAAAATATCAGTTTGAGTGAACTTAAAACAATTTTACAAAAAAAAAACGGAAAATTTACTAAAAAAATAAAATCTACTACAAAATAGTTTAAATTCTTAAAGGAAAAACATTTCAAAATTTAATTACAATTGAATTTCTTTTCGTTTAAAAAAAAATGAATGAAACAATTGAGATGTAAATTTAAAAAAAAAATAGGCATTTCAAAGATCACTTAAAACAGTTGAAATTTAATTTAAAAAGAAAGAACATTTGAATGCGGTAAACAAATGTTAATTTTAATATAAAAATATATAAAAAAAACGATTGAATTCTATAATGACGCAATTGTAATTTAAAAAAAAAACACTTGAAAAGTAGTTTTTGTCACAAATAACTGATGAATCTAATTAAAAAATTCTTGAATGTTATCGGCGTTTACTTGGTGGTACATTTTGATTAAAATTAAATAAAACTCTATTAACTTTGTTTTACCACAATAGTTATTTATTAACTGTAACTATAGATGATTTATTATTTTTTTTCTTGTAAAAATTGTTTCAACAAAGTTTTCAAATGATTTTGTTTCTGAAATTATTATTTGTTGTTTATAGATGTTTAATTGTTTTTTTTGTCATGGAATGTCAAAATTTGATGCTATTTAAAAACAAATTAATTACTTAATTCAGGAGTTTTTCACTTTTTTAACTGCTTTAATTAAGTTAACTTTGAAATGATTTAATTTTTAAAAATTTACACCTGTTTTTAATTAACTTGAACTATAGTGACTATAGGTTCGATCATAAACTGGTCATTATCAAACATAAAGTTTTATGTTTTTATTTTTTCTGTGAATAAAGATGTTTAGTAGTAGTAGAAAAAATTTTCACCACGGATTGATTGAGAAATTCATTCATCGTTGTAGATATTTAACATATGCAACCTAATTAACTTTTACGAATAGTATTCAACTAGTTATGAAAATACAATTATATATTACTGATGAAAGTTTAAATACAATTACACTTGGTTTGTTTTAATTTAAACCTTCATCAGTAATAATTAAAAATGTTTCACCAAATGATAAATAAGTTATTATTCAAGAAACAATTATGTATGTTTGATTGTTAGAACTTTATTTGTTACTCCAACTGCTTACTTTTGATCAAAATAATAGTTTCCAATAAATAATTGGCTTTTTGTTTCCTATTTTAAGTACTCTTATGGTAAAATAAGAAATATAGTTCTTTGGACTTACTTCGTGAAGTCTAGCTCTCTCGTCGCCTTGATAACTGAAGATAAACACAAAAAAATATATTAATTGTTCTTATATTACATCACGGTTTTTTGTTGTAAAGTCTTCTTTTCTGATAATCTTGACCTAGACGATTTGAAATTACATTACAATATAAATCGGAAAGGTTTTCTTGGTATTAGGAATTTATTTATCCAACATACTATAAAAGATTGTAATATTACATGTATATAACAATAATCTACAAAAATTTTGATCGTATTTGGAAAGGCTTGAATTCACAAAATATGTGTTCTTCTAATCACACCCTCTCTTGGCGAAGAAGTGACGACATAAAGCGTAATCAAGAAAGTACACAAACAAGAGGGAAACGCATGAATATTTTTCTTAATACAGGAAAAATCTGGAGACAAAACACAGATAAAGGATGGAAGAAAGAAAATAGGATTACACTTCGTTTTTATTTCACTTTTTTTAATTTTTCTCCGCCAAGTTTCAAGGTAAAATTAATAATACAGAAAATAAAAGACAAAAGGAAAAGTAAAAATAGAGAAGGCACAAATATAAAAGCAGACATATGACCTAACAAAAATACAGTAGACAAAATTAAGAAATAAAAGGTTAAAGGAAAAAACACTGTTGACAACAGATGGAAAACAATAAATAAAGGACAAAATATAGAAGTCTTCTAGATGATAAATAGAAAAATATGAAAGGAACAGCAAATAAAATGTCGAAGATTAACAAAATAGGTAACGAGGCAAAAGATAGAAGAGACGAAGGTCAAATGGAACCCAATTTTGTTAAACAAGGAAAATATCGAAAACAAGATACAGAAGGTCGAGAATTGGTGCTAAATCGATGATTGTAAGAAAAACAATAAAAAGACACATAAAAAACAAGGAAGTCAAAACACGAAGGGCAATAGACAAAGTAAAAAAGGTAAAATATAAGTGCACACACCACAAGATGAAAAATTAGAAGGTAAATTGTCCACATGAGGTGACAGAAGATAAAACCATGAAAACAGAAATACCGAATACATAAACACAATACAAAGAGAAATTAGTGGAGTGGATTTGTGGAGGACAAACAGGTGGTAGTAGCGCTGAGACCATTCGTTAGTCATTTGTGCTACCTTCTGAGCCCTACTCCTTAAGCCAACCTAAACATCTTGTGAAGTCAAGTAGTTGAACTGGAGTGTTTTCATCTAGAAATTTGTTGTTGAGTTACGTGAAGATATGATTACAACTTGATTAAAACACTAACACGTTTTTATTTCGCTATGGGTGCTGGGTGCATAGTACCCGAAATGTACATCTAGCGAAATAAAAATTAATTGTGAAGAAAGTGTTAGTGTTTTAATCAAGTTATAGAGTGTTGTCCAGCTTTGACCAAACTGGCCACTCTTCTCCGTATACAGAACACCTGAGATGTTTGAGTGACTCGCATTAATTCAGGTTGTGTCTCTTTGCTACCTCTATGTTATGAAGATGCTTGTTTAGCTTGCAGTGCCCAGTAAGAGTACCGATTAGTAGCTGCAAACTGTTTCTTGGTAGTTCAATGTATTTCCTACTCAGCTTCGGTATTGGTGAGTGGATGTATTTTTTGGCGATCGCATATTTGTCAGTTTGTAGCCATTCTTTTTTGTGTTTCTCAAGGGAGTTTCCATTTAGTATTTAGGAGATAGTAAGTGGTGCCAGTGGCAGAGACTTAGCGACAACCCTCTCCAAGGCAGCTCTTTTGTCTAGTCTGTCGGCCTAGTCGTTCCCCTCATTTTATTTATTTATTTATTTCACTTTACAACGTCCTGTTAATATTAATTATAAGAAAAACTTCAAAATACACATAAAAATGTTACAAAAATTTATCTCACAGGACTTGCAGTTGAAGTTCACTGTGTTTTCTTCCACTCATACCCTTTCTGCTTCATGTCGTCACAGCATTTTCACCATTCGGTAATATTTTAGCCATTAGAGACATATTAAGGTTAATTTTACATGGAGCTCTTTAATGACATTTGATTGTCAATGATATCATTGTTTGAAATCCATTAATTCAGGATATTCGAACTCTTTCTTCTAGAGCTTGCTTGCACTCCAGTATTATACTGCTAGCCACCCTTGCTCTCAGCTGTGCTTGATTTTCTGTCAGTGAGAAACAAAATGGATTGGTTCCAGACTGCCAATTCCAGTAGTTTCAAGTATCCCGAAAAGTTCCTTTTAGATAATCGTCACTTTTCTACCTAAGGAGATGCTGAGTCTCAGGTCCAGTTCTTGATATTTATGTCAATTATACATGGAGCTACTTTAATGACATTTAATTGTCATTGATTCTATTGTTTGAATGTCCCTTAATTTAGGATATTGACCCTCTGTTGGTTGCGGCAAGTTATTCTAGAGCTTGCTCACACTCCTCACACAGTGAGAAACAAAATGGATTTATTCGAGGCTGCCAGTTCCAATAGTTTTCGAGTAACTTCGAGTATTCCGAAAATTTCCGTTTGAATAATCGTCACATTTCTACCTAGGGGGAAGCTGAGTTTAAGGTCAAGTTCTTGGCAGTAAATACCTGCCTCCGCGCCTTTATGATACTTAGCCCAGTCGGTCTAAACAAGGTAGAAGATAGATAAAGGCAAAAGTCAACTGACTGGAAATCAACGGCTATAAAGAAGGAAAAAAAGCAAAAGACAAAATTTAGATATAATATGGTAAAGGGAAGTAATACACTAAATAAAAGATGAATTATCAAGGAAATTTCCAAAACTCTTAAGAAAATTTTCGACAAATAGAGAAAAAACTGAGATTCAAATTAGGAAGAGAATTTACTTACAAAAATTGTTAGATAAGTGATTGCTGGACAATCCTAGAACCTTCAAAGAAAATTCTCAAAGCTTGGAAGTGATCAATTCTAGAAATCTCACAAAGAAAATGCTTGGAAAACAAGAAAATTCCTAAAAAGAACAAAGCACAAACGTTTGCAAACATTTCTGGAAATGAAGCTGTTTAACAATGTTAGTATTTTTAAGTGAGAACTCCGATAAAATATAGTGGAAATGCAGACAATTCTTGACAGTAAATTCTTGCAGTCTGAAAGAGAATTTCAAATTGAATAAAACGCGATAACTTACTTTGTTTGTATAACTTGAAAACTTTTTTATTGTGTAATTACATAGTAATAAACCTGCAATAAAAATTGCTTGGAAATATTACAATTTTTAAAAGTAAACATCGACTAAACCGAGCAAGAAAATAATTGAAAATAAGAGAATTGATTGCAAATTGGAGAGTTACTTCCTGAAAGACACTAAAAAGACATGAAATGAAAAGAGAGTCAGAGAAGAATGTATTAAGACAAAAGGCAAAAAATAGAAACGTCGAAACGTCAAAAGTAGTTTTATTTACTCTTTAAATGATATAAAGAAAACAGAAGACAAAACAAAAACATAAGACATGAGGTGACAGAGAACAGAAACAAATGTACAACGCCTAAGACATAAGAGTAAACTCTGGTTAAAGGGAAAATAGAAGACAAAATCACAAGAGACAAAGAAAATTAAAAGATTAGAGAAAATGTAGAGTTGTTACGACCGTTACTACATAGTAACCTATAATTGAAACATAGTGAATTTTTCAGGATCAGAGGAAATGAAAACAGACTGAAGATATAAAACAGAAGAGAAATACTAAAGGAAAAAGACTGATAACAGATAAAAGGTGTGAAAGACACGAATCAGGTAGTAATATAACATAGAAGAGACTAAGTTCAAAAGACAAAATTAACAAAAAATTGTAAAACAGTAGAGCTGCTATAGTTTACGTAGCGACATCTACTGCATATACCAGATCTTTCGGATCATACATTGCTATAGTCGAGCCTCCGAGAACTGACTGTGAATCATCGCTCTATATTGGAGGAATCAGATTGATTTCATTCTATCCCGGTCGTCTTAGGATGATGAGAGAACGAGATAGATATGAATCGCTATGCATGAGCTTTATTTCTATTTCTAGTCAAGATATATCTAAACAGAAAGTTTACTACTGCTATGCTGGTTCTTACTGCAATAGAAAGCTATCACGATTAAATTTGCTTTATTTATTACCAAAAAATCTTAATACATAGCTTGTTTCAACATTCATTGAGGGATGGCGAGGCTTTACTCTTTCATCGACATGAGGGCATTAGAACAGAATTACATTACATTTATTCATTTTATTTATTAAAATAAAAATACGTGCAATTGATAACAGACATCTTACAACTATTTTAACATTCTTAAAGATAATAATAGTGTACGTTACTGCTTACTAGAAAAAGTACAATCATTTCACCAATTTATCCTAATTTAATTGCAACCGAATTTACTGTTGTTTACTGTTGTGAATTTCCTTAACTAATCTCTCGACGAACTTCTTGAGTACTTCCTGCCGCATTTTTCCGACGTCCATCACCTCCTCGTGATTGGCCTCCTCCTGACTGTCGTAGCACGTGACGCACTCGTTGGTGATCAGGCTGAACGCCAGCACGGTCATATCGCAATGTCTGGCGGTGATGACCTCGTGCACCGTCGACATGCCCACGGCGTCGACGCCCAGCATCTTCAGCATCCTCAATTCGGCGACCGTTTCGAAATTCGGCCCCCCTAAGCAGGTGTAGACGCCCTCGTGCATCTCGTTGCCCAAGCCGACCTCCCTGCCGATCTTCTTCGCCAGCGCGATCAGCGACTCGTCGTAGGCGCGATTCATCGGTGGGAATCTAGGCCCGAAGCGGATGTCATTCGGTCCCTGCAGGGGATTGTTTCCGGCGAAGCCCATCATGTTGATGTGGTCCCTGACGAGCATGATGTCGCCCACTTTGTAGGTGGGATTCAGGCCGCCGGCCGCGTTCGTGGCCACCAGGTGCGTCACGCCGACCAATTTCATGACCCTCACCGGCATCGCGCACTTCCACAACGGATAACCCTCGTAATAGTGGAACCTGCCCTGCATACAAACCACCTCCACGCCAGACAGGTAGCCGAAGACCAGTTGACCGACGTGACCCTCCACCGTGCTCACCGGAAAGTTCGGAATGTCCTCGTAGGGGATGATTATCTTATCGGTCAGCGCCTCTGCAATTGAACCTAAAAAAAGGAAATATATTATTATAATCAATTATTTATTAAAATTATTAAACTAATAAACTACATCCCAATAACCAATATTACTAACCACCCATCTAACTACAGATTACAATTATTACAACGATCGAAACATAAGTCAGGAAAATAAATGCAAATAGTGTTCTAATTCAAAATTATCTATTGTTTGTTAATACGCGAAAATATTTTTTAATTACATATTATCTGATTTTGAAATAAGACACTTGTTTGGTTTCATATTGGTATATTCAGTTTCTTGACACGTGTTTCGGTCAATGACGACCATTCTCAAACGAATTACAAAATTAAGTGAATATACCAATATGAAATCAAACAAATGTCTTATTTCAAAATCAGATAATATTCTATTTTCGTTTCATCACGAGTGCAGTGAGCAAAGTATTTACTGTATTTTTAATTACAATTAAGACTTATATTTATTAAAATTAAGGGTTGTATAATGATAACAAAGAAAATTAAAAATCTTCAAGAGAAATTATTTAAACAGTTTCGTAGTTTAGAAAAGGAAATTGTTTGAATTTATTAGAATTTCTAAGAGGATCTTAAATGAAGCAATTGATGCAGAAAATCGTTGGAAAATTTTTACCAGTTTGGAAGAAATCTTTTTGGAAAATTCTAAAAACTTAAAATGAAGCAATTCATGCAGAAAAATTGTAGCAGATGTGAAGAGACCTTTTTAGAATCTTCTAAAAATCGGACTCCTACAAAATAAAGCATGAGATGCAAAACAAAACCTTGAAAACTAACTCTCGCAGTTTAATAGAGAGATTTTTGGAAAAAAAACAGAAATCTGTAAAGAAAATTGCTTGAAGTTATTAGAATTATTAAAAAGGAAGCAAGAACCAACGGAAAGAAAATTCTCGCAATTTGAAAAGGACCTTGTTATAGAAATTGCTTAAAAATATTAGAATTTAAAAAATGAACTCCAAAAATAATATAAAACAAGAGATGCAGAATAATTTGGAAATAAATATCGCAGTTTGGAATGGCTTGAAGAAAAGTTGCTGGAAAATATTAAAACTTTAAAACATAAAAAAAAATAAGTAAGAAAGAAAATTTTTGTATTTGAAACATGTCTAGCTGGAAAATTCAGAAGTCAGGTAGGAAATTATTAGAAGTTTTAAAGATAAACTTCGAAAAAAAGGAAGCAAAAAATGTTTGGGAAAAAGAACCTTATGAAAAAATTAGAAAGCTGGAATGAAAATTTCTTGAAAATATTAGAATTTTTGAAACAGAACAAACAAATAAACATTTAATATTATAGAGAACTTCGAGAAAAAAATAAAGAGGAAAAACTTGTAATAAATGTACGCAAATTGTTAAAACATTTTGGAAGTCTGAAGTCTCAATATATTAGAATTCTTAAAGAGAACTTTGACAAAATGAAGCAAGATAAGCCAAACGCCTTGGAAAAAAAATTAAAATTCTAGAAATCTAGGAGGAAAATTGTTTGTAAATAAAAGAATTTTTGAAAAAGTACTTCTATAAAATTAATCAAGAGGTTAAAAGGAGAACCTGAGGAAAGTTTTTGCAGTTTGGAAGAGAATTTATTGAGGAATTTTAAGAATCTGGAGAGTAAGCAATTTACTTTACAAGATCAGAATTCCGACAAACTCTGACAACATGAAGTAAGAGTTACAAGAAAATTCTAGGAGTCTCGCGAAGTGTTTGTAATTTACGTTCTTAAACAACAAACTCATTCTTTCCGTCAGTTTTGAAACAGGATTTTATTGAAACTTTTGGTAAATATGTAGGGTGGGTGAGTGGCCACTATTCTACCCTCCAATTACTTGAACATCTACCTTAGTTAAGTAATGGGCGGCAAATCATTTTGTAAATTTTTATAGCTGTTCTAGTAGTAACACCATTATTTATATTAGGCTTCTAATATATTTTGCCTTAGAGTTATTTTACTTTTAATTATAACCATGTATAGTTTCGGAAATAAAGACTTTGTAAGGTGAATTATTGGTGCGATGACAAGGAATTAGGAGTTGTAATTTGTGGGGATTAATTTTAATGCACAATTTTGTGAACCAACGTTGAAGGGAGTCAATAAGCTCTTGAAGGAATTAAAGGGCTTTTGATAATGTGAAACCATGCGTGATTAGGGCAATAACATCTGCAAATTGCAGGAGATATTTATGAGGATTAAAGTATAGATGATCAGGGTTATAGACATACAGGCGTGGATTTATAGATAATTAACTTATTTGGTTTAATAATTACTTTATAAGTTTCATGATATTTGTTTATATATGGAAAAAATATTTAAAAACAATGCCAACGCCTTGAAACTTTCCTAATATATTAAAAACATATTTAAAATTAGACTTTTAGTAATTTTAGATTTCTACAGTTATAGTTTTTGGGATAAGTTATAAGTTTTAATTTTGGTGCAAAATAAATTAGCGACATGAAATAATATAGAAACAGTTGCCATCTACTTGCTACTTTCCAAGTCCATCAAAAACATATTCAAAATTCCAATTTTAGTGATTTTAGAATGCTGCAGTTGTAGTTTATAAGAAGAACCAATGTGACTCTAGTATTAATTTAGAAAAAAATTCCAAAAATTTTGGCGACTTGAAAAAACAAACAATTGCCAGCGTCTTCAAAGTTTTTAAATCCATCAAAAACATATTTAAATTTCTAATCTTAGTAACTTTAGAATCCCTTCAGTTATAGTTTTTGGAATAAACATTTTCTGAATATTATAAAAATAATTGCCATCGATTTGAAGTTTTCTATATTCAGCAAAAATATACTCGAAGTACTAATTTAGTTATTTTAAAATCCCTGAGTTATAGTTTTTGGAATAAACTAATGTTATTTGAAAAAATTCTAAAGATTTTGGCGACGTGAAAAAAAATACAGTTGGCATCTACTTAAAACGTTCCAAATTAATTAGTAACATGATCAACTTTCTAATTTTAGGTGTTTTTGACATCGTTGTTGTTATAGTTTTTGGAATAATTCAATGTGATAATAACCTTATATTTGAAATATTTTATGAATTGAAACAATACAGAAATAATTGTCATCTACCTGAAGTTTTCTAAATCTACCAAAAATATACTTGGAATTTTGGTAATTTTAGAATCCTCCATTAATAGTTTCTAGGTTAAACCAATGTGATTTAGGTCTTAATTTAGGAAACATCTCTAAAGACTTTGGCGACGTGAAAAATATATAGAAACAGTTACAAATCAATTAAAAACATACTCAAATTTTAGACTCCCTCTAGTTGAAATTTTTAAAATATTTCAATGTGACATGAGTTTTACTTTTGGAGAATTTCTTCAAGATTTTGGCAATATGAAATAATGTAAAAACAATTGCCACAGACTCTAAACTTTCTAAACCTAGAAAAATTGTAACTTTAGTAATTTTAACAATTCCTCCTGTTATAGCTCTTGGAATCATCCAATTTAATTATAGTGAACATTTTGAAGACGTAGACAAATAATTGTTGTTAACCTACAACTTTCTAATTCTAAAAACATATCCAATTTTAGCATTTTATTCATTTTAAAATTTGCTAACGACTTGAATTAGTTTTTATGATAAAACCAATGTGATCTAATCCTTAATTTAGGAAAAGTTTCAAAATATTTTGGAGACGTGAAAATATAAAAACAGTTGCCATTTACTACAACTTTCTAAAAATATTAAAAATCATATTTTGGTAACTTTATAATTCTTCTATTATAGTTTTTGAAATAATTCTTTGTGGTAATGGCCTTACTGTTTCATTATTTTATTTTGTTGTAAGATTTTTCATTCATAATTTTTAGTGTACGCAACTTCTTTAAAGTAAATAATTTGGCTATATTCAAGAAATTGGAGTGTGAGTTTGAGGCCACCCACCCACCCTACATATTTAATAGATTTTAAGCTATAACAGTGTTTTCGGTTTGGAAATAAACAAAACTAACACAGAAATGTGCATTTATTATTAAATAATGTGAACACAGGGTTGTAATGAAAGTTTTTCTAAATATGTAGGGTGGGTGGGTGGCCACTATCCCACCCTAAAATTACTTGAACATTAACCAAGATTTACTGTTTTATTATTAGATTTTATTTCCAAAATATTTCATTCCTAGTTTTTATTGTGCGCAATTTCTTCAAAATAAATAATTTGGTTATGTCCAAAAAATTGGAGGGTGGGTTGGAGGCCACCCATCCACCCTACACATTTAATAATTTTTAAGCTATAACAGAGTTTTTTTTGTTTGGATAAACAAAACTAAAACAGAGATATGCATTTACTGGTGAATAATATGAAAACAGTGTTTTAATGAAAGTTTTTCTAAATATGTAGGGTGGGTGGGTGGCCACTATCCCACCCTCCAATTACTTAAACATCAATCAAAGCTTACTGTTTCATTATTTTATTTTGTCGCAAGTATTTTCATTTGTAATTTTTATTGTACGCAACTTCTCTGAAGTAAATAATTTGGTAATGTTCAAAAAATTGGAGGGTGAGTTTGAGGCCACCCACCCACCCTACATATTTAATAGATTTTAAGCTATAACAGAGTTTTCTGTTTGGAAATAAACAAAACTAAAACAGAGATATGCATTTACTGGTGAATAATATGAAAACAGTGTTTTAATGAAAGTTTTTCTAAATATGTAGGGTGGGTGGGTGGCCACTATCCCACCCTCCAATTACTTAAACATCAATCAAAGTTTACTGTTTCATTATTTCATTTTGTCGCAAGTATTTTCATTTGTAATTTTTATTGTACGCAACTTCTCTGAAGTAAATAATTTGGTTATGTCCAAAAAATTGGAGGGTGGGTTTGAGGCCACCCACCCACCCTACATATATATTGGATTTTAAGCTATAACAGAGTTTTCTGTTTGGAAATAAACAAAACTAAAACAGAGATATGCATTTACTGGTGAATAATATGAAAACAGTGTTTTAATGAAAGTTTTTCTAAATATGTAGGGTGGATGGGTGGCCACTATCCCACCCTCCAATTACTTAAACATCAATCAAAGCTTACTGTTTCATTATTTTATTTTGTCGCAAGTATTTTCATTTGTAATGTTTATTGTACGCAACTTCTCTGAAGTAAATAATTTGGTAATGTTCAAAAATTGGAGGGTGAGTTTGAGGCCACCCACCCACCCTACATATTTAATAGATTTTAAGCTATAACAGTGTTTTCAGTTTGGAAATAAACAAATTCGTAATTTTTATTGTACGCAACTTCTTTAAAGTAAATAATTTCGTAACGTCAAAAAATTGGAGAGTGGGTTTGAGGCCACCCAACTACCTTACATATATATTAGATTTCAAGCTACAAACAAAGCTTTTAGTTTGGAAATAAACAAAACTGATAATAAAATTACATGAGAGAGATGGTAAAAGATTATAGACAAAAACAGACGAGAAGAGACAAATGGAAACAGATGGCGGAAGGCATATGACTAAACAAGATGTACTATAAACAACTGCAGCGAGTACAGCAAAAATTTAAATGGAAATAAGACAGATGGCACAAGGAAATAGACAAAAACTATAGAAACTGATATTTGGTGTTTGTTTTAGAATGGGTTTAACATATTTCGTTCGGTTCAAGATTAAGCTTATTCAATATACCAATTATTAATTAAGAGGATGGTCAAAAATTTGAGTATCTTTGACCAACCTTAATTAATAATATATTCGACATATATTATAAAAGAGGTAATAAAAGCTTAGGAAAAAGACAGAAATAAACGGATGGAAACATATGACATGCATTGTAAACAACTATAACTAGTACAGCAAAATTTAACAAATAGAGAAAAAACAGCTGACAGAATTGATAAGAAACAGATCACAAAAGTCTTTAAAGAAAACAGATGAGTACTTATAACGAAAGACGCAATTAAATGACTCATACGATTAGAACAAAATTATTTGAACATATAAGAGAAAAACTTGTAAATAAAAAAATGATTCACAAATAAAAAAAATATTTAATTTTGTTTGTATAATACTGACTTTATTTAGTGACTATAGTTTCAACAATTTTAACTTATTGTCATTATCAAACTAGAAGTGCACTTCTCGTTTGATAATGTCAAGTTAAAATTGTCAGTCACGGGCAAAGTTCACGCTTTCAGGTGATCTTCTGTTGTCAAAAATAGATATTAAACAGCATAACAGAAAAGGAATTATAGAAGATTTATAGCAGAAGTAGATAACAAAATAGTCCGTAGAGAAAAGCAGATCGCAGAACTCTTATAGCGAAAGGGATTGTAAATGACAGAAGGTCGAGGACAGCAAAATTCTTTGATCAATTAAAAGAAAATAATGGTTTTTTTTAGATTAAAAGAACTTATGACAGAAGACTTTTAAATAAAAAATGATTTTAAAGAAAATCATAACAAATCAGAGATAAAAGAAGAAGTGACTGATGTCAAAAAGAGATGTTAAACAACATAACAGAAGAGCAATTATAGAAGACTTATGACAGAAATAGATAACAAAATAATAATGATAAAAGTGCTGAAAGTTTTTTGAAAGACAAATGACAAAAATAAAAGACATATGGTATAAAGCAAATAACACAAGACTTTCAAAATTGTATTTCTATCAAAATTTTTAAACATATTGAATTTAACAAACATGACATTTTTGGAGAACCAGAAAATATTCAAAAAAATATATATATTGTAAATAAGATGACAGAAGACTTCTATGTTAATAAGAAAAAGTCAAATAAATGATAACATAAAACTAGTGACAAAAACAGGTAGTTACAGATATATAACAGAGGAGAAATTATAGAAGATTTATGATAGAAAGATTGATAAAAAAATTGACAAGGGACATTTTTCAAAATATTATGATTACAGGGTCTATTACGAAAGTAATGCGCATGACTATCAGTCACAACGGGGTAAAACGGGTCGGGAAGTATTGTAAAGGGTCTGCTCTTCTAATGTATCCGGTCACCAGTTTGCTCCAAACAGTCTGAATAGAAAGGCGTGCCTCTGCTTGAACAACGATACGCAATCAAATTTGTGCGCGGCTTGGAAATAATGCAACCAAAACATTCCAGATGCTTCAAGAGCCACCATAACCATGCCCCCAGTCACACAGCCTTCATCGTTACCAATTTTCTGGCCCAAAGCAACAACCCGGTGATCCGCCAATCCCTTTACAATCCCGACTTACCTGCCTGCGACATTTTTTTTGACTGAAGAAAGAGTTGAAAAGAAAGCATGTACGTTCCTAAGAGACATTCCTATCGATGAGTTTCATTACAGACACGTTTCTGCAAGTGTATTGATACTGGGGCAGAGTATTTCGTAGAATTTTAATTACTTTTTTAATGGACCCTGTATATACAGCATTAAAATAAATAGAAAACTGGCCAATAATCATATATTTATTATTTGTTTTTCCCAGTTTATCCATCATCTATCATCTAATTATCTAAACTATCATTTGTAGATAGATAATAACTATTAATACTATTACAAGTGCGAGATGACAGTAGGCCATGAACGAAAACATATGACAGAAACAAGATAAAAGAAGACTTCTAACAGAAAAGATAACAGGAAATGTTTAATAAGAGACAACAGAAAAGAAATTATAGAAGCCTTATATTACGTTTTTCTTTTTCGGCAATATTAAAATCGCCAAACAAAATATGTAACATTATCTATAATAACAAAACACACGTTGAAATAATGTCAAAACCAGGAATTGACAAATTAAAATGTAAATCATGTCAGGGAGAATATATCGGTCAGTCTGGACGCAATTTTAAAACACGTCTAAAAGAACATATTAGTGCATACAGAAACGGAAATAATAATAACAACATCTCATATCCGAGAAAATATTCATTTGTTTGAAGAAGATGCACTCGAAGTAATCTACTAACAGAAAACAGATTATAGAAAAGATAACCAAAATCTGATGAAAGAGGACATAACAGAAAAGAAATTATTTAAAACTTTAATTATAGCAGAACATGCTTCATAAAATAGATGGCAAAAGACAAATGGCATTAAACTTATATAGAAAACAAGTCATCTGTCATCTAATTGATAATTATGATTAACAAATAAACTGCGATTGATTTTCGTCATTTGATTATCTATCTTACTGGATTTCAGAGAAGCAAAAAGGTTGTTAGATCACTAGAGCAAAGGAAAACACAGCTATTTAGCCAGAAAACTATAGGAAAAAAACTACCAAGAGAAAAAGAAGACACATCGATAGACAACATGGAAGAAATAAAAAATATGCTTGGAAAAGTAATGGCGGTGCTTGAAGAAAAAAAACAGTGACATCAAAAGTGAAATTAAAGATCTGAGAAATGAGATGATTGAAGAAGAAAAAAGATGGAAAGAAAAAGAAGTGCTACAGAATTGTATAACCCATATATAAAATATTTTTGTTTGTATTTGTATTTTTAGAAGATAAAAATCAAAAACACAGTCCCATATGTCATAAAACAAATAACACAAGACTTTTTTTGTTTTTATTTTTATCAAAACAAATTTTTAAAGAAATTGAATTTATCACACATGACATTTTTGGAGAACCTGATAATACACAAAATATTATATATGTATATAACAGAAGACTTCTATGTTAATAGGAAAAACAAAAACAAATGATACGATATAAGTCAGGTAGTAAGATTTTTTCGTCTATCGTCTATTATAGATAGACGAAAAAATTGACAAGAGACATTTTACAAAAACTGATGATTTATTTTGATGCGACTATCCATCGCAGCGGCAAAATATAGTGAAGGATCTGCCCTTCCGAAGCAACCAGTCGCCATTTTGTTCCAGTCACTATAAATAGAAAGACGCGCGTCTGCTTGCAATCAAGTTTTGTGTGCGGCCTAGAAATAATTCGAATCGAAACATTCCAGATGCTTCAAGAGGCCTTCAACGATGATTGCATTTCAAGGTAACGGTCCGGTAGATGGCGCAAGGCGTTCAACCCCGTTCTAAATGCTCAAGAACGGCTAAAACTAACAATCCTGAATGTTCGGCTACAACAAAATCGAGAATTTAGAGTGGCGATTGGTGCACAAAATCATCACCCCGCCCCAAAAAAGCGCAAATGAGCAAGTCTCACATCAAAACGGTGCCTATTGTCTTATATAACGTCCATTTTGAGTTTATACCGCAGGGAGAAACTGTAAACTCAACTTTTTACCTGCAGGTGTTCAAGAGTTTGAAACGTAGGATCCCCCGCGTGTGTGGTTTGACAACAAAGACACGCTCAGGCCATAAAAATGGCTTCAGGGACAGAGCCTTCATCGTTACCCATTTTTTAACCCAAAGCAACAAACCGGTGATCCCTCATCCTCCTTATACTCAGTACATAGCTCCAAGCAATTTTTTTATTTCCCCGACTGAAGAGAGTGCTGAAAGGAAAGCATTAGGATCCGTGGAGAACATCCAAACGCTTGTTCCTAAAGATTTTCCATCGAGGAGATTCACTGCAGATACATTTCCGCAAGTATGTTGATATGTTGATACTGAGGAAAGAATTTTAAGGACTTGTACTGATACGATCAACTAATATATCACAAATCACTGGATTACAAGCAAGTAATCGAAATTTTTTTGCAAAATTACCACAAGATTGGAGCTCAAATGTCTCTTAAGATACAATTTCTGCATTCACATCTTGATTTTTTCCCACAAAACTTGGGCGACATGAGCAAGGGCAGCGGCTACATCGAAAGGCGGTACCAAGGATTTTGAAACCAAGGCATGATGAGCAACTACTGTTGAACCCTAATACATGAAACAGATCCTAAGCAGTATAAAAGACTCAGTTCAACTTCTGTTCATTTGTGATTTACAGTTTTTAATTCAATAAATGGCCGTTATTGGTCAAAAATATTTAAACAATGAGTTTATTGAATATTTCGAAAACTAGAACCAATTGAAAAAGAACAGG
The DNA here is from genome assembly GCA_963969525.1 of Ontholestes murinus. Taxonomy (NCBI): domain Eukaryota; kingdom Metazoa; phylum Arthropoda; class Insecta; order Coleoptera; family Staphylinidae; genus Ontholestes; species Ontholestes murinus. Next base: position 74,498,924 of record OZ018390.1, on the reverse strand, counting down.
CTGCTGATTTGTATTCAGCCCCTCCAATTTACCTAATCTAAACAGATTTTGGTCCAAAACCGTGTATACTTGAGGAATTAATCATTTATTATTTATTTTTCCCGGCTTATCCAACATCTATCATCTAATGTAGTTACTTGAGTACGTGAAGGTTAATATCACTTAATTGAAAACACAGTTCACATATTCAAAAAAAAAGTGAAGAAAGTAATATAACTGTGTTTTCAAATAAGTAATCAATCTCATTTGTAGATAGATAATAAAATACAATTACAGGTGCGAGATGCCAGGAGGCTGTGGACAAAAATATATGAAATAAGATAACAAGAGACTGATGATTTACATAAGAGTAAAGAAATTACTAAAGACATATCAGAAGATACATAGCAATAAACCAATATTAATGGACAGATGATAGAAGACAATAGATAAAATAAATAACAGACGACTTCTAAGAGAAAACAGGTTATAGACGACTAATGACAAATAAAAGATAACCGAAGACTGATGATAAAAACAAATAATAGGAGATAGATAAAAATAGAAGGTAAAAGAGAGAAGAAATTATAGAAGACTTATAGTAGAAGATGCATACCAAAATACACACTATATCAGTATAAATAACAGAAAAGAGATTAAAGAAAAGATAACCAACATATGATAGAAGACAAATGAAAAACGGAAAAAATTATTTAAAACTTTTATTATGGCAGAATATACTTCATAAAAAAAGTAATTAAAGAAAAGTCTGTTGACAGAAACAGATGATAGAAGACAAATGAAAAACAAACATAACAGAAATTAAATTATTTAAAACCTAAATTACAGCAGAACATACTTCATAAAATACTGATGACAGAAGGCAGTAGAAAAAAAAATAGATGACAAAATACACATGGCATTTTGTTATCTGTTATCTAATTAATAATAATGATGAAGAAGTAAACTGTGATTGACTTATCTATTATTACTACGATTATTATTATATTTAAAACATCGGTTATTATAAAAACATTAAAGAAATATAGATGTAATTAAAAAATTATAATTTTTATTTGTAATTTAAAAGAATTTTTATAAAACAGTCGCTTATTATTACAGAGGTAAATATTTTTAGTATATATATTAATTTTTTATTGGCATCGTTTCTATTAAAAAAAATTATATTATACATCTACCAAAAAACTGACTTAAAAATAGTTTTTCCATATAACTTTTTCTTTTCCTCTATCCACCTCATTACGCCGATTGCCTGGTGTACTGAGGCCTTGTCTATTTTCCTTGTCCATATTGCTTTCTCCACGCGTCTCTAGTCCCTACACAGTCTACCCTCCAATGCCCCCATCTTTCTTCTGCCCTTCCACACAATCGGCACATTCTCCACTCCTTATTTATCCATCCCCAATTATTTGCTGCCACATCTATACCTTGCCATCCATACTTTCTCCTCCCATTCACCTCTTCCATGCAAGTATTCGAGTTTGTCCGCACCTTCTTCTATTTCCTTATATTTTGGATTGTATATGCTTTTAACAATGTTCATACATCTTTCCTGTTTATCCACATCTTTCAGGGTCAACTCTACTAAACTTTCAAATATTTTGCCTCTTCCTGTCATTTCTTTTACTGCTTCGTTGGACCAGCCATCATCACATCTCACATCTACCCTTTTCACACATTTCACTCTATCCGTCTTGTCCGTATCATTTAGTATGCCTTAGTAATTTTGTTCTGGCATTTCCCTCAAACTTTTCCTAGTTTTTTCTTACATCCACCCATACACTACATGCATCAATCTCCTGTCATATTACATACCATGGTGTACTCTTCTCAAGCCCTAACATTCTCTTCATCCACCACATTTTTTATTCCTTCCATACTCTCTTTCATGCTGAAACCCCACACATCTGCTCCATACATTAGAATTGACTTCAGGCATAGTTTCCATGTGGTCTCTCTCGCCACCATTGAATCTTTCATTTTGCTCCTCTATTATCTCCACAGACTTCCAGCCGCTACCATCACTTTTTTCGTCATATATTTTATGTACTCCTGCCGCCTCCCATTTTGTGTGAAAACTACTCTTTACTACACAAAATTACTTAGATTTTCTTTAGATTCACGATTAACTTTCTCTTTTCAAAATACCGTTTCATTCTCTCTATCATGCATTCCAGATCCCCTTTCCTCTTTGGCAATATTGTTATATCATCCGCATAAGCAAGTACTCTAATCTTTATCCCCCAATTGTTACTTCACAGCCCTGTCTCTGCTCCAATACTCTATTCATGTCTGGTATTAATAGATTGAAAAGCATTCGGCTCATTCGACATCCCTGCCTTAATCCTTTATTTGTTCTGAATCACTTCGACTTTTTCCCAGACCCTCTCACTCTACATTCTGTCTTCTCATACATTTAAACAGTTTCTCCCTATTAATCGAATCATATGCTCCTTTCAAGTAGAATGTAGACCTTTCCTCCTCTCCCTTATTTGGCTCAAAATTAGTATATAAACTACTTTCCTGGAATATGCTTGGTTGTCGGAAATAATACCCTTGCTTTCCATCTTCACTTCTAGACTCTCTGCTACAACTTTCATGCATAGCCAATAAGTTGTACTTGTTACACTTATCGGCCTGTGGTTAACTGGATCTTCTTTGTCCCCTCCTTTGTGCACAGTAATAATTTCCGCTTGTGTCCAACCTCTTCCTGCTCCATATCATCTACAGCTGTTCTACAAGTCTTCTTTTAATATTTTCAATGCCTTAACCCCTACCTCTTCTCTGTTGCCATAAACACTGTTGCTCTTCATCCCGTCCATTGTCCTCTTAAGCTCAACCTCCTTTAAATCACTCCTTTGGTTCACTATGACACGTTAATAAGAAAATTATCATATTATCTTCGTTTATACTCTCCTTGAAGAACGTAGTCATTTTTTCAACGTTTACTCTACCCTTCTTCCTTGTTTTTTCTCCTACGAATAAACTTCCATACCTCCCCTTACTTCACTGATTTAACTTGTCCTTTTTCCCATGCTAACTTTTTATTATCACATGTTGACCAGTATTCCATCTTGGCACTGATCCATTCTTTAAACAAATTCTTCTCATCTGTTGCTTTCCACCTCTTAAAGATATATCATTTTCACTTCCTTACATTCTCCATCATATCAATCATCTTTTCCTCCTTTTTTTGAGCCTCTCCACTTGAGCTCCTCTAATGTATTCTTACATCTCTTCCAATTTCAAATTTGCCTTTTAATTTTCTTTAAACTTATTGACTTCTTTTATTTCTTACTTATATCTTCTTCTAATCCTATGGTAACTGTCCTGTCTTTCCTCTTCTGCCCTACTGTTCATTTCCATCGATACTAGGAAATAATCGGAGCCCTGTAGTTCTATCTCGAAGATTTTTATCTCCATTTATGACTATGTAATCAATTATGCATTTACCCCTCTCTCCTACATATGTATATTTACCTCGTAGATCTCCTCCTCTAGCCCCAGCTAGCACAGACCATTCATCACTATTATTCTTCTTCCTTCTGTATTTATTATTTTGTCGTTTGCTTGTCCTTGTCCAAATATAATCACTTTTATTGAAATATGCGGTAATTATCCTGGTCCTCCTGTTTCCTATCCTTACTATTCTTTCTTGTCTTCTTTGAGACTACCTCTTCCTTCCATTTTTCTTAACCCCTGTAATATTCCTCCAGTTGGCCTACCCTTATCATTGCTTTTTACCGCTGCCTGATACTTCCATAAGAATTCACTTGGAAGCCACCCTCTGATCTCGTTCCATTCCTTATCCCTCACCCATGTCTCTACTACTCCAACCCAATCATTCTCCCTTATAAATTACTGCAGTTTCTGCCTCTCTTCTTCGATTCTCAGTTTTTTCATGATGCCCCTATCATTGCAGAAACTTCCTCTCACTGTCCTCTCTTTCTTTCCTTCTCTCTTATTTAAATAAATATATTTTAATTAACCTTCTAATTAACATAAAAAATGTTTCACCTCTGGTTAAGTGAGAATTTACGGTAAAATTTTTAGTAAAACTCTCGTGTATGTTTTACTGATTGGAGGATAGGATAGAGGCCACCCACCCACCCTACATATATTTAAAAAAATTTAAACAAAACACCACTTATAGTATATCACAACATTAACAGTTAAATTAGTGTTGCTAATTATATTATATTCAAACAGTGTTAGTGATTGAAAGCAAAGTATATGTAGGGTGGGTGGGTGGCCACTATCCCACCCTCCAATCCGTAAATTATAAGCAAGGGTTTAATTGAAAATTCTACCAATTACAAATAAATCGTCATCGTATCAAAATTTAAATTAACCCCTAATTAATATCGATTACGTTAATAAATATTATTAATATAAAAATGTTTCACCACGTGTTAACTAAGAATTTAATTAATCGCATAATAAAATTATCATATAAAAAATTGTTATCCTTAATGAGCACTAATTTTATATACCGTTTATTTATTAAATCAGTCCTCATATCAATGATTAAAGTTATTAATAATATTAACAACGAACAGTGTTTACTGTTTGCGATGCGTTTATCGCGTTTGACCCGCAATAAAACACGTAATCTGTTGCAATAGAGGCAATCAATTCGGATAGATTGCGCGAGTAAACTCTAGAATCAATCGAATTAATAATCCTAATATAGAGTTCATGGTTATTTCCATTTAACAAGTATGTAATAGAGCATATGATTGGCTTAGAAATGAATTTATTTAACTGTATTTAATTATGAATTCGTCCATAATATGAATATTAATTATGCTAGGAAAACAATTCTAATATTCTTACATAATAATTTTGATTGCATTTGGAAAGGTTTAAAGAAGACACGATTACTTTTAAATTAATATAAACTGGTATAACAAAGTAATCATTTTATTTAAATATCTTATAGTTTTTATAACAATGCGGTATATAGAGAAACAATAAATAATCTGATTTTATTGTTATTAATGCACTGCGGTTTGGCCTTCACCTTATGCAAGTTGAATTTTTCAGAAATGTCAACCACATCCCAAAAAAAAATAAAAAAACCAACAAACAAAACGTAAGCTGTTTCTATGGAAACAATTATTATATCTTTTTAGATTATGAGAATGTATTAAACGTATTAAACTATGGATAAATGAAAGAAAGCAAGACATGTACCCTCATTCCAATACGCACCCATGCCCGAACCGCAAATGATTCCAATTTTTGGCCGAAATGGCACCTTGTTCAGGAGGTATTGAGCTGTCGTCGACAAGTGCTCATATGTGTATCTGTAACAAATAAATTAAAATTTTTATTAAAAATTATTCAATTCTTAAAAATATTAATTTATTAATGTTTAACATCAGTTGCAAACCGGTTTCAGATTATACAGGTCTCAGCAGCGCAGTGTATAATAAATGGAGATCGTAAATAAAATTGAAACTTGTCGTTAGTTATGATTGAATAATAATTACAGGGTTTGAATGGAATAACATTAAATGCAAATTAATTACGTCCTTCAGCATGCTCACAAAATTTGTTTGTTTACACTGAATTGAAAAATTCACTATGTTTTAACCACAAATAATTTATTGCATTGTTTATATGTATATACTTTTTCTTCAACATAAATAGTTCAACGCAAATGATTAGAGAGAAAAAAAAAGAACATTACATTTTATGAGAAAAAAACAAAGTTATATTTTTTTGATAAATATGAAAATATAAAACAATAAATAACAAATAAATTCAAAAGATTTTTATTAACAGCACAATTTATTTCAAGCACGAAACATGATAATAAACAAACGTGCATTGCACAATTAACAACCAAATAATTTTAGTAACGAGTCATTTTTTATTACAGGCAATTATTTTTTTATAATACAATAATAAATATATAGTATTCCAAACGCATAAAACATTCGATTTATTTTTTTTTACATATGTTTAGCGAAAATATTTTAAAAGGTAAATTACCTTATCAAAAAAGCACGCGAAGGTTAAAATGCACCTTAATGTCACGTAATGAAGGTGGAATGAAAACACATCAATTATTTACCAATCATAACTATTGGTAATATTCACAAACACACGAATTATAATTAAAATTAATTACAGTTATACAACACCAATTTTCGTTTTTCTATCTGATAAGAAAATGGAAAATGTATTTCCAACAAACAATTATATTATAATTTTATAACTGCGTTCGTATATTGTAATACACATTACGATGTAGTTTTAGTAAAACTATCTATAATTAATACATTGAAGAAGAAGACTTTGTTTTGCCACTTTATAAAATTATTTATATTTTTTTAAACATACGTATAATAATTGTTATTTATTGTATTGTTCATATTAATATCAGCGCATCCAGATTGTTGTTTGTAATCTCTGGTATGTAAAGTTAACTACGATGGGGTTCAGTGGTGATAACCTCGAGAAGATCGATCGCTCTTCGTTAACGAAGAAAAATTAGTCTCCTGTTTTCGCCACGGACGTATCGACGGTTAATAAACAACATATTATGCATCGGGCCCCCCGATAAGATAATTCCAATTACGACACAAATAGAGTACGTGCCCCGGACGTCATCGAGTTTAATTATAATAAATTGAGCAATTCGTTTTTCAGAGATAATTGAACATTATGAAAGATGGGGACGGGAGAGCGCTGTCAAGGTTTGCCAGCTGTTGCATCATCCAATGTTGGGAAATGGATAAACGCAAAAACACCAAATCACCCTTTCAGTAATCCATTTTCAAACAATTTCCAAAAATTATATCAGGTATTTAAAATAGTGATTAAATTATAAATTATAATCGCATATAAGTGTTGTCGATATAATCTATCGATAAAATAACTCGATTTTATATTCGCCACTTATTTTTCAATAAAGGTACGCCGCTTTTGAACGCTATTTCCAAGATTCATCGGTGTAGATAAAATTTTTATCAGGATATTACACGTTAATCTGATGTTGGATTACCGAACAACTAAATATTTGCCTTATTTGATAATAGAATTGCAAGTATGAGGGTCAAGAACACTCGATTAAATGATTGGACCAAAGATGATTATTCTTAATATTTTGATTTCCCCAAAATTAACTCCTCTATATGCATAAACACCAAAATAAAACACTGAATATTCATGACAGATGACAGATGACAGTTAACAGTTGACAAATGACAATTACAAGATAAACTAGAAAATTACTTTAAAAAACAATCTAATTAAAAATCGATTAATTTTATCCAGAGATTTATGACAAAAAATGTGTTTTAACATTAATTTTTAATTGTCATTTATTATTTGTTTTGTATTATCTGTCATTTAGCATTTGCATTTTCTTAAAGAAATTTTCTAATTTATCTGTCATCTGTCATCTGTCATCTGTCATCTGTCATCTGTCATCTGTCATCTGTCATCTGTCATCTGTCATCTGTCATCTGTCATCTGTCATCTGTCATCTGTCATCTGTCATCTGTCATCTGTCATCTGTCATCTGTCATCTGTCATCTGTCATCTGTCATCTGTCATCTGTCATCTGTCATCTGTCATCTGTCATCTGTCATCTGTCTCATCTGTCTCATCTGTCTCATCTGTCTCATCTGTCATCTGTCATCTGTCATCTGTCATCTGTCATCTGTCATCTGTCATATGTCATCTGTCATATGTCATCTGTCATCTCTCATTTATATGAGAATAACAAATTATAAATGACAGATAACAAATGACAAACGTTAGATATTAAAAATCTTAACCAGAAACTTTCTAATAATTGACTTGAATAAGAATTCAACCAATGACAGCTGTCAGGTGTCAAATAATAAATAATAAAGAAGAAACTAATGATAAATCATAAAAGACGAATAACAAATGGCAGAGGTAAGGTTTCATTTAAAAGATAATAGGTGACATCTAAAAAATATTATTGACAACAGTATTATGACAGACGATAGGAATTTAACAATTAAGAGATGACATATTTATTTTATTTGACTTTACACAGTAGAATTTTTAATAACATATTTATTTAGAGAATAGTTTTAAATCGTTGGCTTATTTTCTTAAAATATATTTGAACTCTTGAATAAATTTAATTTATGGCAGATAACAGATGGCAGATGACAGTTGACAGATGATAGATGATAAATGATGCCTGTTCGTGAACATATGACGAGTAGCAGATGACAGATTACAGACAATAGATAAGAGATGTCAGTTTTCAGGTGACAAATGTCAGATGACAGATGACAGATGACAAATGACAAATGACACCTGTCCATAAACATATGATAGGTAACATATGACAGATAACAGATGTCAGTTTTTAGATGACAAATGACACATGACGGATGACCGTTGACAGATAATATATGACAGATGACAGATTACAGCTAAAATATGACAGATAAGAGACAGCTAATTAATGACAGATGACAGAAACATAATAATGATGATTATAAATAATACATTATTGACAACCTTTGACAAACAGCACATAAAATAAATAGTATATTTTTTAAATAATGCATATGCTAAATGACAGATAATATTTGACAAATAATAAATAATAATAATTACTATCTTTTATTTGCTAATTGAAAATATTAATATATGTCATTTGTTATATGTTCTTAGTTATATACTTCCATCATAGGTTAAACAATCTACTGTTGACAATTGTCATTTGTAATATCTCGACTACTTTTTACGTGTAAAATTGAAAATATGGACATCGGTAATTTATCATCTCATATATCATTTGTCATTTTGTTGACAGTCTGTCTTTTTAGTTTGATTTTTTCGTCCCTTAGGCGTCAAACAACAGAAGTTATTGAAAGACAAATTCCAATAGACAAATGACAGTCTATGAAAGATGGAAGGCATATATTATATGATATGACACCTTGCACATGACTGAGGAAAAATAATTGGGATATTTCTAAAAAATGGCGAATGGTAGAATGTAACAAATAAAAATATAATAATAATATTTATTAGTGCTAGTAACTACAAGTTTTGATGATAAATGGCAAATGGTAACTGATAATAGAAACATATAACAAATGACACCTCTCCGTAAACATATGACCGGTGACATATGACAGGTGACAGCTTACAGATAACAGATGGCAGATGTCAGTTGAGAGATAAGAGATGACAGATCACATATGACAGGTCACAGATGTTAGATGACAAATGCCAGATGTTAATATTTATTGTCTGCGCTTCTCCTATTTACAAAATTAAAAATATATGATATATAATTTAGAACACAGAAGTAACGGGTGGAGTTCACTGATTACCAATTGTCTTCCATTCAAACTGACCTTCATCCGTAGACAGGTGATACACTTTTCCTATTTTCGGAGATCTTTTTAAATTATTTATAATCAAATATGCTTTATATTGACTGTTTGTGGAAATTTTAGACAAAGTCTATTATATCATTTTGACAGATGACAGTTGACAGATGACAGGTGACAGGTGACAGATGACAAATGATTTATGACAGATAAAAGTGACAGAATACAGATGACAGTTGACAAATGACTTATGACAGATAAAAATAAGTGATGACAAATGATTTATGACAGATAAAAGTGACAGAAGACAGATGTCAGTTGACAAATGACATATGACAGATAAAAATACCAGATGACAGATGATAGATACAGATAAAAAATTAAAGTAGAGAGCTCCTAAAAATATAACTGTAATGATAAAAACAAATGGTAGAGGCAAATAACAGATGACATCAAACAAATCATAATAAATAACAAATGGCAATATATGAATGCTAGAAGACATGATAAATTGATTTAAATATTTCCAAAAATGGAAGACAACAAATTAAAACAAATAATGATAAATGTCAAATGATAGTTGATAACTGAATCAAATAACAATCTGTAAACATAAGACAGGTAACAGATGACAAATGGCAGATGATCAAGGACAGAAGACAGATGACAGATGACATATGACAGGTGGCACATGACGATGTCATAGAATTTAGAAGATAGATATCAGTTGGCACAGATGAAAGACGATAAATGACATAAGAGATGACATATGACAGATGACAGTTGACAGATGACAGTTGACAAGTGACAGTTAACAGTTGACAGATGACAGATGACAGATGTCAGTTGGAATATGACAGATAACAGACGACAAATGACATATAAGAGATGACCTATGACAGATAGCAGATGATCAATGACCGATGACAAATAACAAATGACCAATGACATATAGCCAATGATCGATGACAGTTGATGACATATGAGTAATGACAGATGTTAGTAGACGGATGACAGATGTCAGATGACAGATACATTAAAAAAATTAAAATAGGGAACTTCTAAAAATATTACTGTATTAATAAAAACAAATGTGTAGACGGCAAATTACGGATTACATCAAATAAATGATAGATTACTTCATTATAAATAATAACACCTTTTGAAAATAATATTTTATATTTTATTGAGCATTATATTTCAAAGCATAATTAATTAATTTTATAAATAAATATGTTTTTACTGTGTTCATAAACTTTATGACAGTTAACAGATGAAACATGACATATAACAGATGGCAGATGGAAGATGACAAATGACAAATGGCAATTGACATATGACAAATGACTAATGACAAATGACAAATGACAAATGACAAATGACAAATGACAAATAACAGATGACATGATAGATAAGAGATGTTAGTAGACTGATGACAGATGATAGATGCCAGATATTATGGATACATTTAAAAAATTAATATAGGGAACTTTTAAAAAAATGAAAAAATAATAAAAACAAATGGTAGATGGCATATTATAGACAACACCTTTTGAAATTAAATTTTATAAAAAAATATAGTTTACTATGTTCATAAATTTAATTTGTGTCAGTTAATAGATGACAGATGACAAATGATAAATAAATAAATGAAAAATTCCAAATGTCAAATGACAAATGACAAATAACAAATGACAAATCACAAATGACAAATGATAAATGATAATTAACATACGATAAATAAACAAATGACAAATGACAACTAACATTCTTGACATTTGATAATTAAATTTCCTTGAAGGTTTTGATTTGCATTCTGATAATTATTATTTTTAACAATTGACATTTAAAACTTCTACATTTTGTCAATCGAAACGTAAATTACGGATGACCGATAGAACATTAAGTTTAAAGTTGAGGTATGACAAATGTCTACAAATGACAAATGGCAAATAACATATGACAAATTACAAAGGATTAATTTACAAATGACAAATGATAAATGACATACAATAAATAAACAAATGACAACTAACATTTTTGACATTTGATAATTAAATTTTCTTGAAGGTTTTGATTTGTATTCTGATAATTATTATTTTTAACAGTTGACACCTAAAACTTCTAGGTTTTGTTAATCAAGATTGTGATTGACTGATGGTACACTTCATTTAACCTTGAGAAATGACAAATGACGACTAATGACAAATGACAAATGACAAATCACAAATGACAAATGATAAATGTCATACGATAAATAAACAAATGACAAATGACAGCTAACATTCTTGACATTTGATAATTAAATTGCCTTGAAGGTTGTAATTTGCATTCTGATAATTATTATTTTTAACAGCTGACACTTAAAACTTCTACGTTTTGTTAATCAAGCTGTGATTGACTGATGGTACACTTCATTTAACCTTGAGAAATGAAAAATGATGATTAATGACAAATGACAAATGATAAATGACAAATGACAAATGATAAATGACAAATGACTAATGACAAATGATAAATGATAAATGATAAATGACATACGATAAATAAACAAATGACAAATGACAACTAACATTCTTGAAATTTGATAATTAAATTTACTTGAAAATTTTGATATGCATTCTGATAATTATCATTTTCAACAGTTGACACGTTCAACGTTTTGTTAATCATAATGTGATTGACTGATGGTACATTTAATTTAACTTTTAAATATAACAAATGATGACTAATGACAAATGACAGATATCAAATGGTAAATGACAAATGGCAAACGACAAATGATAAATGATAAATAGCAAATGACAAATGACAAATGACTAATATTTTAATATGTCAGTCAATAGGTAACAGATGTTAGATGACAGGTGACAGACATCAGATGACATATTCTAGATAACAGGTGGAAAATGTCAGATGATAGATACATTTAAAAAAATATTTGCTAAAAATGACCATAACAATAAAAACAAATGGCAGATGGCAAACAACAGATAACATCAAATACGCATAATAAATGACAAATTATAGACAACAACTTTTGAAATTAAATTTTTTAATCAAATATATTTATTATTTATGTTCATAAATTTAATTAGTGACTGTTGACAGATAACAGATAACCACTAGTAAATGGAAGATAACACATTAAAAATGACAGATGACAAATGACAAATGACAAATGACAAATGACAAATAACAAATGACAAAGGACAAATGACAAATGTCAAATGGCAAATGAAAAATGATAAATGTCAAATGTAAAATGAACAGTGTAAATTAAAAATTATAAATAATGACAATGACGAATGACAGATTACGATTGATAAATACCTCATAGTATATGAGAGACGACACATGTCAGATGATACTAATATTTTAATATGTCAGTCGACAGGTAACAGATGTCAGATGACAGGTGACAGACGTCAGATGACAGATGGCAAATGTCAGAAGATAGATACTTTTAAAAATATATTCTAAAAATGATTTTAATAATAAAAACAAATGGCAGATGGCAAACAGCAGATTACACCAAATACGCATGATAAATGACAAATTATAGACAACACTTTTTTAAATTAATTTTTTTATTAAAATATATTTATTTATGTTCATAAATTTAATTTGAGACAGATGACAGCTTGCAAATAATAAATAATGACAAATGACAGATTACGATTGATAAATACCTCATAGTATATGACAAACGATACATGTCAGATTATACTAATATTTTAATATGTCAGTCGATAGGTAATAGATGTCAGATGACAGGTGATAGACGTCAGATGACAGATGACAGATGGCAAATGACAGATGATAGATACATCAAAAAAAAATTCTAAAAATGACTCTAATAATAAAAACAAATGGCAGATGGCAAACAAGAGATTACATCAAATAAATAATAGATTACGCCTGATTAATAAAAAATCAATAGACAACCATTTTTAGTAAATTAATTGGATGAGTTACGTGAAGATAAACTTGTTTATAAAATAAAGCACTAAAAACCTTTCTTCACACAGTTTATTTGAAATACCAAATATATATATTTCGGACACAAAGTGACCATTATCAATGGTTTAATACTGATTAAACCATTGATAATGGTCACTTTGTGTCCGAAATATATATATTTGGTATTTCAAATAAACTGTGTGAAGAAAGGTTTTTAGTGCTTTATTTTATAAACAACCATTTTTGTTAAAAATACATTATATTTTATTGAGTATTTTATTTCAAGCATATATAATTAATTTTATATCAAAATATATATTTTCGACTATGTCCATAATTTTAATTTGTGACAACTAAAAGTTGATAGACAATAGATTCCAGATGAGAAATGAAAACAAATGACAAATGACCAATGACAAATGACAAACGATAAATGACAATAGACAATAGACAAATGAAAAATGACAAAATGAAAATGATAAATGACAATTGACAAATGATAAATGACAAATAACAATAGACAAATGACAAATGACAAATGACAAATGGCAAATGACAAATGACAAATGACAAATGACAAATGACAAATGACAAATGACAAATAACAAATGACAAATGACAACTGAATATTTTGTTTAATATTCAAATTTTTAATAGCGTGTTCTTTTTATTCAAAGAACAAAAAAATATTATATTTTAATTCAAAGGTTAATTAATTATATTTTATTGTTATAGCATTTAATCAGATTTTTTTATAGATTAACTTTACTTTTTACGTTTTTTTAAGAGAATAATAATTTGACAGATATATGTGTCAGATGGCAGAGCATAGTTCACAGATAGTTTGTAGATATTGATTGAGTTTTGTGGAGAGCGAAAATATTCATCATTGACAGAGATGACAGACGACAAACGACAAATGATAGATGACAATAAGAGATTACGGAATGCAAACGACAGATGACAAATCACATGTTTAATAATATATTGCTAAAGACAGACTGCAGATGACACATGCAGTAAAAAGATGACAGATGACAGATGACAGATGACAGATGACAGATGACAGATGACAGATGACAGATGACAGATGACAGATGACAGATGACAGATGACAGATGACAGATGACAGATGACAGATGACAGATGACAGATGACAGATGACAGATGACAGATGACAGATGACAGATGACAGATGACAGATGACAGATGACAGATGACAGATGACAGATGACAGATGACAGATGACAGATGACAGATGACAGATGACAGATGACAGATGACAGATAAGAGAAGAGATGACAGATGATACATGTTTGCCAGGTTTTGAAATTTACTTTTTTTCTTTACCTATATAAAGTCAAATTTATCACAGAAAAAATCAATAAAATTAAAATGCCCAAACAGATTTTGAAAAATATATAATCTAAATAGGAAATTATTATAAATTAGAATAATTTAAATCAAGAGAAATATATCTTTAAAAAACTTGAAAATCATTAATCATAAATATATTTCAAAAATTAAAACACATTTTTTTTAATTGAGAAAAAATAAAAGAAGCAATTATATTAAATTGCCCAAATTGATCTGGAAGTATATTAGAAAAACGATGCCAAAATCTATAAATCGAATTAAAAACACTTTTGCCCATAAACATAACATATGAACATAAATTTAAAAAATCAGAATATTTTTTATAATAATACTGAACACTTTTGTAATTGTAGGATTACATAAGAGTAAAACAAGTAAATAAAATGTAAACGCTAAAAAGAGATCTAAAATCAAATATCTATTTCCGAAACTACTAGAAATTGAAAAAAAAATGTTTACTCGGAAAAATATAATCCTCGAAAACTCAAAATCACATAAATTAAAAAAAAAATATATATCTGAAAAATTATATCTATTTTTAGAATCTTAAATTGTTTTAAAACGAAATTTTCAGATTTCATTTTTAAACATAGGAAATCCAAAGAGATTAAACACTAAAACTTACGAGAAAAATATTGCGGAAAAACTAAAAAAAAAAAACGGAAACTTCTAGAATTAGATATTTTATTACAAGTCAGTGAAATTTGAAAAACTTTTTAGGTATAAAATATTAGATTTCTTACAAAAAGAATATATTGCAGAGAAAATCAAAATAATTACGGAAACTTCTAAAATTAGATATTTTAAAAAACTTACAACTCTGTGAAATTTGAAAGACTTTTTAGTAGGTATAAAATATTAGATTTCATTTTTAAAAACTCTAATAACCAAAAGTTACAAGAAAATATTACAAAATAACTCTACAATATAAAAAAAAGCTAGAACTTCGAGAAGCTTAGATGATTTTAAATTTATGATCATTAGAAATATTTCGATGGATTAAAAATACACTTAGCTTTTAAAAATACGAACCCTACAGTAATTTCTGTAATTATAAGAAAGACATTAAGAGGTCTAGAATTATATAATTTTAGAAAGTTTAGAACTACGAAATATTTTCATGTTTTTCTAATTATAAGTTTTGATATTTTGGAATAGTAGAATTTTTAAAAACCTTAAGAATAATGGATTTAATTTATGGGAACATTAAAATTAAATTTATCAAAATGTTGCGAAGGTGTAATCATAGAAGTTTCTAAAACTGATAGAAATTCTATTAAAAAAATCAATTTACTTAGAAGAGTTTATAGTTTTGAAAAAAATAATACTTTTAATTTTATTATTTATAACGACGAAATAAATTAATTAAAATTAAGTAGTAATGATTAGATGTAAAGATTAAATAAACGCTTCAATTGAAATGAATAGAATCAATCACTCACTCGTTATCTCTGGATGGCATGGTGCTGATTTAGTAAATGTGTGTCAATCGAACGATGTACAGAACTCAACTAATCCGAATTAATTGCTGAAATCGCCTATTCTAACACTTATCACAACGAGAGTAAAAAAAACGATAACGGACAGCAGCGCCCGGACAGGAAATTATAAACAACTCACCCGTTGCTGGAGTACCCATGGTCCTTCTTGGTCGCGGTACCATTCACCGCCACACCATTTTGTAAAACCATGCTCATGTCGTGCCTGCTCGAAAATTCAGAACGTACTTAACGTTCTTAACTTAAGCCACTTTATATATATATACGTGTCACACAACGCCAATCGAACGGCTATTATCGGTCGTGTATATATAAAAAAATATTTTTAAGCACAACAAATGGATAATGAGCGTAATATATTTTTTTACATCATCACCAGCATCGATGCTCGTTGCAGTCTCAGTTGGAAACTGGAGCGACGTACGCTTAGGATTCTTCGATAATCGGGCCTTGTTATTATTTAAAAAAAAAACGTCTAATAAGGAGGAGGTTAATTATTTTGAAATTATATAGCTCGATGGTGCCTGTTCTTTTTATCAAGGACAAGGTGCGGTTGAGACGTAATTAATAGTAATTACTCGGACGAATGCAAAACGTCAAGTTTTATTGTTTATTTAGTTTTTTTTTCTGTAGGAAGTATAACTTTTGATTACAACTATAACGACTTTTTTTCGTGAAATCATAAGAGCTTGGGATTTTATGAATTAAAATTTTTTAATGTTTTAGTATTTAATACATCAGCTGATAATAATTGATAAGTCGTAGTAATGTGGATTTAGACACAGGTCAAGGTGGTTTTGATACGGTTGAAAACAATGGAAAATTCCCTAAGGAATTATATAAGATTTGTTTGAAAGTAATTCTTCAACATACGGAAAAGATAATCTAATTTAAGCTAAACTGAATTTAAAAATAAAGTTTTTATTATTATTGCACGAAGAAGAAGAAATCCAAATCCGCCGTATATGGTAGAGGGCCGTGGTTCTTAATGATGTCACCTGTTTTTTAATTAAACATGAAGGATCTAGACCGAAGAAAAACGTTAAAGATACATTTGCGTGGCAACCCATGTAAAGTAATGAAGAAGTCTGCTCTGTGAGAAGTAATACGTCACAGATATTTACTAGACCAGCGTTAGAGATTAGCTCACCTCTATCAATGTCTTCCAGTCAGGAAGAACTCTTTTGCATAAAGCGTTAGTTCGCATAAGATAATTTCCTGTCTAGATGTCTCTAATTTCAGGGAGCGATGTCTTCATTTTTGTAGACTTTGTAAGAGGTGAACAGAAAGGATGAATAAAATTTGCTTAAAACCATTATATATAATACGGACCTAATTAATAACATCCATGCTTAGAGGTAGATCTCATCAGCTAATCACAGGGTATCATTAAGTTAACTCAATCAGCTTCAGCAGGAAGTAATATAAGAGCTACTGGCAGATAAGCCCAGCCAATCATGGATGCTCTTAAAATACCTTTATTTTAGATACTAACATAAGGTTTTATCAAAAGTACCTTTAAAGCGAATAAAGAAGCAGCGAGCGACAATACAATCCACGGCCAAGAATGACTACTTTGGTATCAGACAAAATCCAAAAGATTTGAAGAATATTTTAGAATCTCCACTTCAAACCAGAAGAGGACATAATGAAATTAAAAAAGAAATTAGCACTATCTATCTAGACGAAGATCTTAAGAAAATATATAAGTAACCCTTGCTCTAATCAGTCTGGTTAATTCTGCAGAAGTCAAATTAGACTTTTGGAAAACATCAAACAAGAAGAACACAGAGAATATGTCCAACAGAAGGTCTCAAGGACTAAGGAGGTCGGAGCGATCATTTTTAAGAGTTCGGACGGATACATCCACATACCTGAATCATGATGACACTGAAAGTCTCCAGAGTTACGCCCGATAACAAAATTGAAGATATTACCCCAGACCTCCCATGAAAAATTCAACGTATATAAAATGACTAACAAAATTTTTATCCAAGAGAGGTAAAATAGAAGGACCAAAGAAAACACACAAGAAGGCAATTAGTAGGCAACTTAGGTTTATGATGTTCTACCTAGACAATTTATTGAACAAGATATTTAAGGAAGTCATAATGCAATACTTTGGAAAAGTTTGAACAAATACATTCAGAGAACAGTGTACAATAATAGGGGAAAGCTGATTAGAAGGCTATGGTAAACATCTCGTTTCCAACAGAAGATCTTACAAAAATATACAAGCAATCTTTGCAGTCAATTCTCCAGAAGTTTGAAAGTTTTAAAGCTGAAAACATGAAGATGGCAAAGATGAACCCAGATAAGAAATTTTCAAAAAATTATAAAAGATAGGTACCCTTAAGTTTATTCTAATCGACTTAACCAATTCTTTAGGCAAGAAGTGAGAGCGTGGTTTCCTGTGGAGTCAAATCAAGTTTTCAAAGTTAACTACGATGGAGAGTCGTCACTTAAAATTGATTGAATAGTGCGAAAAGATCCATAAATTTTTTGCCCAGCTACTGACACTAATAAAAAAACAAAATATCCTAGAATGTTCCTTACAACAATATAAGTTTAAGATATTAGGAGCTGTTACACTTGGTGACACTAAAAGAAAAAGAAACTTCTCGAGCCACTCGTAACAGAAACTAACAACAACAAATAAAAACAAATATTCAAGATTCCTTGGATAACAGGAAGTGAGCAAAGACAAAACCAAATAAGAATTGAAGACAAACTTTATCCAGACTTTTAAGTATGTAAATGTAAATTTAGTCAGTTCTTCAGGGAATACCTTTAAAATAGTAATTATCTGTGATCTCCCCTAAAAATATAAAGAGAGCAATTACAAACCCCGATAAGAAATTGGCATATATTTCATCCAAGAAAGGAAACCATAGGGTTATTCTGATCAACCTAGCCTATCCTTCGGACAAGATCTTTATAGAAATTAGAGTGGACGTATGGGCGAATTTATTTTACTTTTTAGTCTATGTGACAAAGGATATAATCAGAATCACCTTAGTTTGATAATGATTACCGCGTAGTCGAAACTAGTAACTGAAAATAAAATTTAAAGTGGTATAAAAAAGTAAAAGTGATTTCTTTATTCTTAATATTGAAATGTACCAAGAATCATCTTTGATACTAGATCAATTAAAGGTTATAATGAACACCTCGCCAGAATAACTTCTATGAACTAGGTGCTAACACTACCAAAAATATCAATTCAACTTAAGCTTCGATTACTATGTGGTACTAAAAGATGCTGAGCGAACGGTGCAGGAATGCTAGTCTGGTGGAAGAAGCAGCAACGATCAGTACAAAAAAATAACTGCCAACGTCAGACAAAAACAAAAGGCCAAGATATGAGTGATTATCTGGGACTTTTATTCGAATTAAGAAGAAGGAATGGACGATACCATTTAAGAAATTAGCAAAAAATTCAAGTAAAACAGAATTCAAGTAAAGCATAGGTGACATTGCTTTGATCGACCTTACCAATTTTTCGAATTGCTAAAGATATCAGAGCTGGATTTTCGAAAAGTTTGCTTGAACGCATCCTAAATGAGATTGTGGTTACAGTATCTTTGGCAGTTTAAATATTTATTAAGTTATTGGGATGAAATAACATAAGCGCAGGAAGTCCTAGAAAGTCCCCGAGGAAGAAAAAGAGACAGGATTAGCAGAAACTTCCATCAAGCAAGATAAAGAATAATTTTTGCAAAACATTGCCAGAGTAGAACGAGGTTAATCTTTTTAGGAAAGTTCATGTAACACAGAAAATTCTCATTCACCAACAATAACAAGACGACACTTGATTGAAGGCAGCGATTCTATGGACGGACACATCCAGATACCCTTTAGAAGATGAAGGGCAAATCTTCGATACTTACAATTTTATTGGAATTAAAAGCCTCTACAATCAAGTATTTAATCTCCGATACGTATGATTACAAGATTGAAGAGATTGGCCGGGACCTCCTCTGAAGAAATGAACGTTTATAAAATAACTAACAAAATTCTAATCAAAGAAAGGTAAAACAAAAGGTCTAAAGAAAACGCACTTGGGTTTACTATGATCTACCAAGAAAATCCTTCAAGGAAGATACCTAAGGAATTCATATAGCAGCGCTTTGGAAGAGCTTGAATAAATACATTCAGAAAGAAGAGTAAAATTTTAGAGCTATTTTGAACCTGATAAGCAACCCATAGTAAACATATCGTTAAAACGATCCCACTGTCACGATTGTTATTGAAAAATATATTTATTCAAGCAAGTTCTCTGAACAGTTTTCAGCAGAGCTGATAAAAAGAAAACTTTTAGATCACAAAGACCACAAGACCACAGTTGTTGTTGTAGGTAGCTTATAGTTACATTGATTTACCTAGTTAATTCGTTTAGTAAAATCTTGAACAAAATACACTCTTATACTTTTCAGCAGTGTACATGTTTGAAGACAAAGTGGAAGACGGTAGTAAACATTTCGCCGAAAAGACGATTGTAACCTCTACAAAGGCTCTCTTTGAAAGAGCTTGGAGACACATATTTAGAGTCTCTTTAGAGGAGTATTTTCGATAACAAGGTGATACTTGCTTTGAAGGCACTGCGAAGCTCCGATAATTCAAAAGATCATCCAGAATCTTCCTTAAGAACATGAAAGGAGAAAAGACAAATACAATCTATCCACACAAGACCACAGTTGTTGTAGGTAGCTTATAGTTACATTGATTTACCTAGTTAATTCGTTTAGTAAAATCTTGAACAAAATACACTCTTATACTTTTCAGCAGTGTACATGTTTGAAGACAAAGTGTAAGACAGTAGTAAACATTTCGCCGAAAAGACGATTGTGACCGCTACAAAGGCTCTCTTTGAAAGAGCTTGGAGACACATATTTAGAGTCTCTTTAGTGGAGTACTTTCGATAACAAGGTGATACTTGCTTTGAAGGCACTGCGAAGCTCCGAAAAATTCAAAAGACCATCCAGAATCTTCCTTAAAAACATGAAAGGAGAAAAGACAAATAGAATCCATCGAAGAAGAAGCTGAAATTACTTCTTGTATAGACCTGAAACTATTAAGAAGAAGCGAGTGAAGTTGAAATACATGTACAGCAAATTCCATATATATATACTGGAGCTCAAAAGTAATGCAACACCCTTAGATGTGGTTTAATGCAGCAACAAATAATCACGTTTTATTCACCTTATAAAGAAAAATAAGCGATAACGTTTTTACTGCTTTATCTCAATTTTTTGTATCCCAAAAATAAAGCAAATTTAATCATGTCATCTGCTCTTCTCTGATCCTTTCTGAGCTCTTCAGTGTATTGAAAAACATTGTTTAAATGCCTAGAATTCGTGCACCCCGTCAATTTTATCAAATAAGTGATTTTAAAAAAGGTCGCATTGTTGGTATGAAAGAGGTTGGCTTCCGTTTGAGAAAAATAGCCCGAAGACTCGAACTCACACCCTCAACTGTAATGCGAGTATGGAGAAGATGGTCGGAAGAAAATGACGTTCTGGTAAGCCTATTATTATACAGGGTGGTCAAGACTGCTTGCGATTCGTAATCGTCACGATACTTTGTGGCAAGTTCGAGATGCCTTTGTTGCAGCAAAAGACAAGGGCGTTTCCAGTCAACTGGCTTAGGGGGGGTAATTTGAAAAAATGAAAATATTTTTTTATTCCATAAATAAATAAAATATAATTCTATTATTTTTAAATATAAACAAAATAATATCACACCCGAAATAAATATAGCACATATAAAATCATAATAATATATTTTGTAAAATTTGAAACAGATTTTTGTAACTAAATTTATTAAAAAAACGATTTTTTTTGCTTTTTAATAATATTGTCAATATTAATATCCATATATCAATGAATATGTAATACAGCTAACTCGGTTAGACTTTTTTGAGACATAGTGGCTCGCAGCCACCATTTGAATCTTTTCAGTGCAGAAAAACTTCTTTCTGCAGAAGCAACGCTAACAGGAAGAGTACATAATATTTGTAAAATTATTTTTATGTTCAGTAAATATTCGGGTCATATTTTCTGTATACATCTAAAGAATTTTCTGGTAATTGTTCTTTGATTTTTTTTTTCTTTTGCCATTGTAGTTTCCAAAATGCCAATTCAGACTTAATTGCTATTGCACATGTTACGTTTTCAGGTAATATTTTATTTAAATATGTTGCAACAGATTTTGAAGTGACATCTAAATCTTCGCCAGTATGTTATCAATAAAACACTAGGTATTGTTGTGTTAAATTTGAACAAATTCATCGTGTCTTTATTATATTAAATCTGTATTGCAGATCTGTAATAATATTATTCAGGAGAGGTAAATATATATTAATTCGATAATAATCCTCTGTTCAGTTCAGAGGAACTTAAAACAGCGAACCACGTACATGCAAAAGTCCATAAAAAAGTAAATAAGTAGTGTTCAAATATATAAAACTAAAAGGAAGTGGGAAATAAAGAAACAAATGAGTACAAAAAGAAAAAGAGATATCGACAGCCCTAATTATGGATTCCAAGGATTCCAAATGAGCAATGGAGAATAGAAAAAGATAGAAAAACGAAGCAGTGAAACAAAACTTTGTCATAACAACAGGATACAAAAATAAAACAAAGGAAGATGAAAACAGAAAAAAAACTCACGGAGAAGGAAAATCTAAATATATCTAAGAACGATGTGATAATGGAGGAATTAAAGAGCATGTTTAAAGACTCCATGAAAGAAATGACAAAGAACTAAAAGAAGAGAGAGAGCAAAAAATATACAGGGGAAAGTATGGAGATGAGAACAGAAACGAAAATGGAAAAACAATTATAGAATTATGTATAGCAAACAACCTCATTGTGACAAACACAAAATTCAAATACATATATAAACACACTAGAGAAGTTAGACTAAGAAAAGAGAAATAAAAGACTACTCCTTAATAGACGCAGAAGAATGGAAAAGGTGAAAGATGTTAAAGTAATAAGACAAGCTGAAATAGGGAGCGACCACTACTTGGTAAAAATATAAATTAACACAGAAGCTGAAAACTTGAAGTATACGAAGTCGAAAACAATAATAAAAAAACACATAAAGCCAAAAATTGAAAAGAAAGAAACTAGGAATGAATACCAATCAAAAATAGAGAAAAAGACAAAATAGAAGGAGAAAAGAAAAAGATCAAAGAAATCATAAGTGAAGCAGCCCAAGAAAGATGTGAAACAATCACTATATCAAACAAACAGAGGAAGAAAAACAGGTGATAGTCAGAAGAGGTAAAACAATTTGTAAAAACAAAAGAAGAGAATTGGAAAACTTAAACAAGGAAACAAGGAAAGAATAAGATTATAGAAGATATATAATAGCAAATAAAAATGTGGAACAAAAATTCAAGATAGCAAAAAAGCAATCCTGGGAGCAGTTCGTTAAGAAACTGAAAGAAACGTTCACAGAAAACAAAAAGATGTTTAACAGCACTATTAAACAAATGAGCAATTAAAATACACTAACCCAGCCAAGTATAAAAGATAAAAACGTAAATATAATAACAGAAGAAAAGAAGATATTAGAAAGATGGAAAGAATTCTTTAATGAAATAACCAAAACAGACCAGCACGGAGATATAGAAGGTGAAACAAATGGAGGAATCAACGAAATAAGAATCGAAGAATTGGAGGCAGCAATCAAAAAAATAAAACTAGGAAAATCTCCAGGTATAGATGACATTACAGCCGAAATAATGAAATATATGGGGAAAGGGGAAGGAAGAATTCTTGGAAATAGTAAATGACATTATCAAAAATCACAAGATACCCGAGGAATGGAACAAGGGAATTATAATATCCATACACAAAAGGAGACACAAAAATATATGATAACTACAGAGGTATTACACTCACAATCAAACCAGGGAAAATTTTTACTAGGTTAATAGAAGCAAGAATAAGAGGAAAATTAGATCAACAGCTGGGAGAAGAACAACACGGATTCAGAAAAATGGAAGCAAACAAGATTAAATATACATAATGAGACAATTAACAGAAGAGATGATTAAAAAGGGAAAAGATTTACACATATGCTTCATCAACCTAAAAAAGCGTATTACAGGGTAAGAAGAGAGGACATATGGCATATACTTGAGACAAGAAGGATAAAAAAGCATTATAAATATAATAAAGAAATAACAAAAATAAAGTAAGAATAGGAAATAAATAATCAGAGGAGTTCAAGACCAAAACAGGACTGAGACAAGGATGTATATTAACCCCGTTACTATTTGCATCACTTAATGACGAAGCAATAAGAAATAGCAAACAAAGAGCCGAAAGCACAAAGATAGGGTATAGAAATATTAAAAACTATTAAAAATGCAAATATGTTTTAATGTTTGCTGACGACATAACATTAATAGCAGATTCAGAAGAAAACCTGGAAATATTCAAAAAAGAGCTGGAAAAGATAAATATATCATCAAAAGAGAGCAATCACAAAATAGGGTTAAATACCTGGGATCAACAATAGAGGAAACAGGGAAGATAGAATCAGAAAAAGATGAAAAACTAGGCAAAGCAGGAATGATCTACAACACAATAAAGAAACATTCTTAGAGAAAAAAGAGATTGCAAAAACAATAAAAACAGAAGTATATAAAAGACATTAACTGCTATATATAGTCCATCCGTTGGATGTTCCGTCCTACGTCACAAAATATCGCTTCGAGAAACGACACAAAAACATTCAGTCTGATAAAGTAAACCAAATGCGTTAGAAAAAGAACGCACTGTAAAACTTTCGTTTTTTGAAGCGATAGTTTGTGACGTAGGACGGAAGATCCAACGGATGGACAATAGTAGTGAATCGTGAGTAACCACAGAGAGTAATAACAAAAAAACCAATGCAATGGAAATGAGATACCTAAAAAAGATAGAGGGAATTAGGAAGACCAAGGGTTGGAACGAGCAAGTACATCAAGCATCAAGCAGCGGAAAGAAAAGGAATAGAATGGAAAGAAATAAGAAAATAGCACAAGCTACGCAACAGTGGTAAAGAAGTGTAAAAGAAATTAACTGAGACATATTGTAGAAAATAAGTCTGACACCCATAATGGATAAAAGGGAAAAAGATAAATAAAAATAATCTGCTATAATAGGTTTATCCAGGTTTGGTCTATTCCTCTGGCATTTGGTAATTCGCGGTTTTGTCATTTAAATTTGTAATTCGTTTAAAATATTGACTGCATCATTATAAATTGTTTAAAAGATGTGGCAGTAAAACATCAATAATTTTATTTATAAAGTTATTAGAGCAAGACTTATTTTATTTATTCTATTTACTCAAAGTCACTGTATTTCAAGAGACATTTGTGAAATATGTTTAATGGTTTTCCAAATGATTTTTTAAAGTTGTCACCAGATGCAATTCGAAATGTAGAATTTCACAAAAATTGCCCTCGTTTGTAATAGATTTTATATTTAAGAGAGAACCAGCAGCACGATGATCTCGTAAGGGAATATTTTGTTTCCCTTAAATATGATACTTTTGATTATTGGTTTTAATCTATGTCTATTTTCTTCAATTTGTCGAAGTCTTTCCATATTTAATTTATTTCTTATATCTCGTGATTTTATAAAACAATTTCGCATAAACAATTGAATTTTTATGGTAATATTTTTATAACACAACATTTTTACCTGATAATTTAGAATATTGAGATACTGTTTGAGATACTTATTTTTGCAATGGCACTTGTTGGTGCAACCCACCAAATTTCGTAGAAAAGAAGCAATATTTGCAAAAGAATCTGTTCAAATGATTAGAAAAGATTAAATTAAATTGTCTAAAATGTTTTCCAGACAAGTAATATTTAATATCCTTCCTCCTTTTTATGTACAGAATAGGGTAAAACAAAAGTATCTTTTACAATTTAAAATTCGAAATTTCTCAATTTCATTAACATTACTAAATTTAACTATATGAATGTAAATTTCAACATTACTATATGTACATGTTGTATGCTTCTTTTTCTCATGATGGGAACAACCTAGTGAAGATTTCTACTGCTAAATGTCAATGAAGATGTAGATGGATGATTTAAATTGACTATTGACATAGATCGATCTTTATTTGTTGAAAAATCGTGTTTTTTTAATTTTCTGAACAAATGAATCCAACGTAGATTATCAATTTTCATTTACTAATTTAAGTACAACAAAAATCAGGAATAAATTAATTTAAAAGAATGCATATATTATTCCTAAAATAAAAAAAAAATACCTTATGTATAATTGATCGAATTATAATAAATTGGTAATTTATCAGCAATCACTAAAAATTTAGGATTTACATGCGACGTGTAAACAGTTTCGGTTTCTATCTTTTACATTTAAACCAAGTAAGACAAGAAATATTATAAATTAAACTAAGAAATGTGAATCGCGCTCTTTTAATGTAAAACAATGTAACGATTTGCGATACCAAAGAGGCGAATAGTATCAATATATGTCGGGTATTATTAGAAAGGGGAACCCCCCGTGCAAAGGAAGTCATCACTTTTCTAACGGTGCTTGCGCAGATAATTTTAATTTGTGTACATGGAAAAATGCACTGTCATAGATCGCTGACTAGAATTACCAACAGTCAAACTTGTTTGTTTGAAATATTAGTAATTTTTAAGAATAAACAAAATAAGCGAATAAAAATTCTTAGGGGGGGTAATTACCCAATTACCCCCCCCTGAATACGCCACTGGCAAAAGAACGTATGATTTCGAGGCAAACAGTTAATCGAAGAGTTCCTTCCTTGGGCCTTTATACGTTCCGTTCGATCCAAGTGGGATTGGAACTTCATTTGCTTTAGATACTGCTAAGGGGCCCGTGATGGACGTAGACGTGTCCGTCTATTTCGCGGTGAAAGGCAAAATGTAGAGTTTGTCTTAGAACGCCACATCATGGTATGGGGTGCTATATGTCCTAGATGTAGGCCCCTCCTGGTGTTTATTAGGGATAGTCTAACAGCCCAACGATACATCGCTGAAGTTCTACAACCTGTTGCAATACCATACATTGAGACTATCCCAAACGCCATTTTTCAGCAAGACAACGCCAGGCCGCATACGGCCCTTCATACCATGGACTTTATACAAAATTCTGGCGTAGAGCTTTTAGATTGGCCTGCAAGATCCCCTGATTTATCGCCAATAGAACATGTATGGGATAGCATTTGAATAACACTTCAGCCATTGCCACGCCACCAAGAACTTTGGACAAATTGCGCATCTGTGTTCAACAGGCCTGGGACCGCTTGCCACAAAAAGACATCGATTACTTGTTTCGGTATATGCCTCACCGAGTTAGATAGTGCTACAACAACCGGGTCGGCCCAACACATTATTGAATGTTTGTTCAACCTGCACCAAACTGTAATAGTTTATTCTGACACGAAAACTGAACATAAATTTAATACAAAAACATTTAAAACATCTTTCTTTCTGGGTGCTGCATTACTTTTGAGGTCTAGTGTAAATAATTAAAACAAAAAAAAAACGCATTGATGAGTAGATACTTGATATCTAAACTATCAAGTATCTACTCATCATAGTAGCGCACAGATAAGATATGAACCCTAAGATACTGGCTGGAACAGTTGCATAACGATACAATTCCTGACCACTTTGAAATTTAAGATAAATCTTTAATTAATCTCTGGTAAAAACATTTAAACAAATGATTATCTAAAGAAAAGAAACACCAACAGAGATAAATCAATGGAACCTGCATCAGTATTAAAGTGTAATTATCACATTGGTCTGATGATTTGCAGAAATGCATTGAATTAATCCAGAAACTCTGAATTTGCATTGAAAAAAAACTATTATGTAAATAATTGAACAACATTTGGTTTATTTAAGTGTTGATCAATTATTTAAATTAGGAGAAGTAAAACTCATTTCTTTGAAGAAATGAAACATAACAAGAGTTTTACTTCTCCTAATTTGAAAATTTGGTTCCATCTAGAGAGTAGCAGAACAAGTATCGATTAGATAAATTCTTTTCCTAATATTTCATAATGTTTCACCAAAAGATAAGTGAGAAAGTTATTTAAATAAATAGGTAATGAAATGTTTAATATATTAACATGGCAACTACATGCTAATGCTAATCCAATCTTTAGGCTGAAGGTATTTTCTAAAGTCCTGGCGATGATTTTGTAAATTTGAAGAATGTAAGGTGATAGCAGTATCAGCATAGCTTCCCACCCCTAACCACGAAAATAAATTAACTGTAAATGGCCAGGAATATTCCTTTTAGTTCAATGTTACTCTTAACTCATACAATCAGATATAAGGAAGCTAATAAAACAACATTAGTAAATAATTTGATTGTATTGGCTTTTAATTGTTGAAAGTTCATTTTAAATTCACTGTTAGGTGTTGTAACTAGAACACAAACTTTCAAAGAGTATGCTTTTATTTTTCGCAACAATTGTTGCTGAAGAAGCCACAGTGTGGCGAAACAATTGTTGCGAAAAATAAAAGCATACTCGTTGAAAGTTTGTGTTTTAGTTACAACACCTAACAGTGAAATTAGTAAATACTTTATTCTGAGTTAACGAAACGACTTTTACAATTCTCATTGTCCAAGTTGCATTGACCTTACACTGACTAGTACTTACATCATTAAATATGTATCTCAAAAAGGTTAGATCACATATGAATACAATTTCAAATTACTTCAAAAGACACTAATAAAATCCAATGCAAAAATCTAAAGCTAACTAAAAGGAAACCGTAGATGACAACCTTCAGGATCGTTGAAGTTGAGTGTCAATAATTGATATACCCAAACTGGAAAAGATAACCAACTATTTTAGAATGGCATTGCAGTTAAATGTACAAGTATTTACAGACGATTTACAAAATGAAAATGTCGTCGTGTAGCTGTTTAATGGTTTACGTTTACGTCTACGTCTTCCTTGAACTGCTGATCTTCTCTTTGGGATTATAGGAGGAACCTATTTATTAGTGGAGGTGATACATTGGAAAGTGTTCTTTCCACTCCCTACAATTGCACTGTTGCCCAACTGCCCTTCTTGGCCTCTTGCTTATTAAAATAAAGTAAAGTAATATTTATTATATCAATATAGAACAAACTAGAAAACTAGAAGTAATGGGAGAACATTATTATTATTCCTTTTTTATTATTGTAAGTGTTGCTATGATAAGATTATTAGACAAAGGTAGAAAGGCATTTCTGCTCTGGAGTAGAAAACGTCTCCGAAATCCCATAACGAGTAAAACACCCCCATTGCAAAAAACCCTTTTACCAAACTTTCTAACATCAACAAAGGAGGACGATACATACATGGACTCTTCTAAATTCACACAAACTAATACCGGGGAAAGGAAAAAAATCATTAACGTTGATCAGTTGCTGATAGAGTTACCTATTTGATTGAAAAATCATTGTCAACACATCGTTGAAAGGTTGATGGTAAGTTGAAAGTCGTAACCTGCTTCTTATACTTATGAAATAACAGTTTTTAAGTGACTAAATCGATTTGTAAAGGCTACGGAGAAGAGAAATTAAACTGATATATACAGGGTTATTCACGCTATACGGCACGGAATATTGTGGCCAAAATATTTGACTTTCAAAAAGTTTCACTTTGGGGATATATGGGGGTCTATTAGGGCTACTTTTTAAAATTATTTTCATTATATACAGGGTGTCCCAAAAACCCTAAAAGTATCAAAGTTGTGTTTTTTTTAATGAAACACCCTGTATTTTATTGCATTTTTGGATCCTTCGATCAAAATAAGTGTGTGTTTTAATAAGGTTTTTATTACTTAAACCTTAAGGTTTTTGAAATAATTTGAATTTTGTAAAAATTTAACCTAATTTTCATGTTTCAAATACTTAAAAAGTAATTAAGTTATGCATACCAAATTTACACTGAAATGTAACAATAGATCATATTTTATTTTCCAAGTATAATAAATTTGACATCTTATACCGGGTGTAAAAAAATTGGAATTAAACAAATGAGAACTTTGAATGGCTATAACTTCATTTATTTAAATGGAACGCTATATTTATTAATTTATCAGCAAATGCACGTTATAATTACCTATCGAATGGTATTTATATTTAAAATGTTAAGTCTTCTCGTTTTTACAGAAAACGCCAAAATATTGTTTATTGCACCGTTTTAGTACTTTTTAAGTAAAAATTTTAATGTATCTAGTTTTCTATGGTATTTAAAAACGTCAGATAATTAATTTAGTCTGCCACTTTAGTTTAAAAAGCCTGTCTTTTGTTATAGTTGTCTTATTTTGCATTTTTGTGTTAGATCGTTAGTAATCGTTATTGTTTGAACATCGCTGTTGTATTTTTTGGTAAAAAATGAAGATTTACTCAAAAGAAGGGGGTATTGGCATTATCTTTATGCTTGGAGAATGTCATCAAAATTGTTTATTGGCTTGTCGAGTTTATTCTTAAAGGTTTCCCGAAAGAAATCACCCTAAGCCAGCCATTTTTGAGAGACTATTAAACCAATTTAAAGAAATTGGAAGTGTCAGTTATAAAAACCCCAGTATAAGAAAATCTGTGTAAATTTTCATTGTTTACTATTAAATACAACAACGATGTTCAAACAATAACGATTACTAACGATCTAACACAAAAACGCAAAATAACACAACTATAACAAAAGACAGGCTTTTTAAACTAAAGTAACAGACTAAATTAATTATCTTACGTTTTTAAATACGATGGAAAACTAGATACATTAAAATGTTTACTTAAAAAGTACCAAAACGGTGCAATAAACAATATTTTGGCGTTTTCTGTAAAAACGAGAAGACTTAAGACTTAAGATATAAATACCATAAGATAGGTAATTAAAAAGTGCATTTGCTGACAAATAAAAAAATATGGCGTTCCATTTAGATAATTGAAGTTATAGCCATTTAAAGTTCTCATTTGTTTAATTCCATTTTTTTTACACCCGGTATAAGATGTCAAATTTAATATACTTGGAACATAAAATATGATCTATTGTTACATTTCAGTGTAAATTTGGTATGCATAACTTAATTACTTTTTAAGTATTTGAAACATGAAAATTAGTTTAAATTTTTACAAAATTCAAATTATTTCAAAAACCTTAAGGTTTAAGTAATAAAAACCTTATTAAAACACACACTTATTTTGATCGAAGGATCCAAAAATGCAATAAAATACAGGGTGTTTCATTAAAAAAAACACAACTTTGATACTTTTAGGGTTTTTGGGACACCCTGTATATTATGAAAGTAATTTTAAAAAGTAGCCCTAATAGACCCCCATATATCCCAAAAGTGAAACTTTTTGAAAGTCACGTATTTTGGCCACAATATTCCGTGCCGTATAGCGTGAATAACCCTGTATATATTCAGCTACATTCTCCTATAAAGGAATAAAGAACACATGAATAAGTCTATGTGATGGTCCAGTGGAGATATGATACAAGCACCAATCGTTCATTCGGGCCACCTTTAAAGAAAAGATTAACCTTGAAAGAAAAGAAAATAAAAAAAAATTCCTAAAGATTAGAAATAAAACTATTTGTTTTATTGTGCTGGAAACCTGATTTGGTTCCGAACTGAAATGAATAGATCAAAGAATCCTAGATAATTATAAAGAGAGCTCATGGATTAAACATACTATAGTCCATTCGTTGAATCTTCCGTCCTACGTCACAAACTATCACTTCAAAAAACGACGAAAGTTTTACAGTTTCTAACGCATTTGATTTACTTTATCAGACTGATATTTTGTGACGTAAGATCCAACGGATGGACTATATGTAGTGATATGTTTTGTGTATTCACGGGTAAAAAGTGCTGGGCCTTCATATTCTGTCCTAAAAAAGTTAACCCTATCTTTCTCAGGGTTAAATAAATGCTGTATCTTCAAATATTCTTTGAAGATTAGAAAATGGAAATGATAGTATACTCCACTTTTTACCATGGAAATTATTGCAATAGTAAAAAAGAACAATTCCCCTTGTGGTAGGATCTGGCTCCAACTCACACCAGCATTCATCGATAAGCGAAGAAATGTACAACACAAGTAATCACTTTATATGAATTAAGTAAGTAAGAATTAAATAAACGTAGCAAACTTTTGTAAAGTCTCATGACCAAAGATAAATCAATCTTACCCTTAGAGTACTCAGATTACTAGAAGAATTGGTTAGTATTTCAAAGAAGAGAAGAGAATATCACACCAAAGAAGGGTCCACAAAAACCCAATGCAGAAATCTAAAGTTAACTAGAAGGCAACTTCATTAATATTAAAAATCTAGTAAAAGAGATAATGAAGATAATATCAACGCACGCCAGAATCAGTATACAGAAAACCTAGAGATGAGGAAAAAAGTCTCAAACAAATGCATAGTACTTAAAATGCTGGAAAAAATAAGAAAAAACGGCACAATGTTTACAGATAACTATAAAATTGTAGAGTGTGACTATAAAAACAACTGGTTAGATAATAGTAGAGGCATTTTTCATCTGGAGTAGAAAAAGCTTCGAAAATCTCAGGGCTCAAACACTCCCTCTCCAAAAACTCCTTATCAAAATTTAACTGGTCTTTAAAAAATGAACAAACTATTATTAAGGACAAATTCCCTCATGTGTCAAATGCAAGGTTAGAAGCCATATGGTGGCACTTCAAATTACAGCAGCTTTGTTTATATCGATAAAACAAAAACGAAGAAGTGATAAAAAAAATCGATAAAATCCCTGTAGGGTGATAAAATCCCAGTAGGGTAATTGTAGGTGTCGTTGGTTCGCATTTGTCAAAAGTGACAGTACAATCGAATCTCCGACGTGCATTCATTTCTTTCGAATAATGAAACGTTTCGGCAGTTTAAAATCAAAGGAAATTGAAGCAATTATTAAAAGCAATATACCAACTAATACTCGGAATAATTCGGTATGTTATTTTTTTTTGTATTAGTAACATTAACGATTCAATTGTATTTTTTTAGTAACATTAAATAAATCTCATATAAAATCTATTATTCTGGAATTTGTCTTACCAAAAATAACTCGACCTCTCGTTTTTAATCGGAAAATGCACTCAAAATGTGTTTCTTTTAAGCAAAATCCCTCATCCTGTTGACAATAAAAACCCTCGTGCTTCGCACTCGGGTTTTTAATATTGTCAACAGGATTCGGGATATTGCTAAGCAACACATTTTTCGTGCATAGGATTTTCCGATAAAAACGAGAGGTCTTGTTATTTTACTTGTGATAAAAATCGACTGATTTCAGAATCAAACTGGATTCTAAACCTATAAAAATATGACGACTCATACACGGACTCGTTTATTATTAAATATACATTTTCCAGGCTCCACTTTCAACTAGGACTCCAAGGATATATTTACAGCGTTTAATTGATGAACTTGATTGTAACTTATCGGACTCAATCGTTGCCAGAAAAATGAAGAATTTCTGGACAGTGAAAAATTTCTCACAGAAACGGAAAAGATATATGCGTCTTTTATTCAGTGCCCTAAAGATATGATCTCTTCTCTTCAACCAAAAACGCGAAGGGGGAAAAGATTATATCAAAACGAAAACGCTTAGACTACACCACTACGAAAACTTATCATCTACGTCCATCAATTTGTCTTTATGAAAATTGGGATGTTGATAATCAATATCAGAGAGAATAACATCTTTATTCGAACACATTTATATATACATTTTGTGTTGACATACAGGTGATGAGATAGTATGGTTAGTCTGTCCGTTTGGGCTATCGACCATCGGTCTTTCTGCCCTATCAATATCATTATCCTCAATAATATATCGTTGGTATAGCCTTTCAGGTTCTCTTAAATTTACTTAGAAGGCTATACTAATGACAGATTAGGACTATGATAATCAATTATCTTCTACATCCCAATTTTCATAAAGGCAAATGGACGGACGCAGCTGTGATGACTAGAATTTGATCATTCTTTGAAGGAAAGTTTCCACCTTTGCAAATTTCTAAATTTCGAACGAATTTTTATTAAAATGAGTCAACAAAAAGGAAAGAAGGAATATTATATTAAATGAAAAAAAGAAAATAACACCTTGTGAACGAAATGTACTTTGAACACTTAATAAACAAGTGAAGTGTGTGTTACTTTCATTTGCAAAACACTTCACGTAAATTCAAACCAACAATAGTGAAATGAAGAAATATTAATGTCTTAATTTTTTATGTATATATTTTTATAATATCATTGTATAATAAACCAGTTCAAGGGCTTCATTTAATTTCAGGAAATTTTGAAACACTCTATTTTTCAGCATAAGGTGTAATAAAATTATCGATGTACGAGTAAATTCTTCATCCTGCATATCATCGAAGAAAGCTTGCTCGTATGGCATTAAAACTCTTTCAAAACCCGAAACCTCTTCCTCCTCCTCTTCAAGCACTTCACCTTCAAATTCCTCTTCCCATTCTTTTAATTCTGCAAAGTCGTTGAATCCACCACTGTTAATATCAGCGTCATCATTACCATTGTCCATGCTATCTCGTATTTCTGGCCTTAGTTGGATAGTTTCGCTCTTTTTAGACATTTCGTGTTTTAGTTTCTGCTGTTTGCTGTTTGTTATTGACAACAAACTACAAGGTTGACGCGGAAAAGATGTCGTAATTCATTAAGAAGTTCCTCAAGTCAGTGGAGCAAAGGCCAAGGTAAAGAAGTCTACAACCACGAAGGCTACAAAATCACCTAAAAGTGCAGCGAAAGGTGGAGACTAAAATGGAGCCAAAAAGGCCAGCGCAGAAGAAAAGATCTCCTCGGCCAGAAAGGCAAAAAAAGCCTCATCCGCCACCGCTGCTTCCGAGAAGAAGGTAGCGAAATTGAAGACGAAGTCGTCGAAATCTAAAAAGGCGACCAATAGCGGTCCAATGAAAAATCCCATAGCCGAAGAGGACGAAGGCTGCTCCGAAAACCGTCGCAAAGAAACCGTCTCAAAAAAAAAATAGTTTAATGTAGGAAAATGTAACAACGGTAGAACCTGGGACAATGTTGGATCTTCATTATGCTGTAATGAACCATAGATGACATTCGTATCATTTAATGTCTGTCGAGGTATTAACTAAAGAAGTGATTTGTTTTGTAGTCTTAATAAGACTCATTTGTTGCAGATTTACGAAATGTTTTCGTGTTTTTCTAATTATTATAATTATTAATTAATTACCATTGGATTTATAGACTATTAAAATTTCTTTTACACTTTACTAATTTATTAATATTTTAATTTTTATCAAAACATCTACAGAAAAAACGCCAGGTAAAATATAAAAGTCACTTATTTAAATGTATGTATGTATATATGTGTAAATAATATACTTATAACTAAAACTGTTATTTCTAAACCGTCAATTTACATTATTATCTCGAGTATGGGTCGAGTTTAAGGTTGTCCTTTGAGTAACGTAACACAACATAAGATTATTTCGATGATTTAAACGTAAACTCGCAATGAAAATATTCGACGCCGAAGGCGTGCACTTCTTACGTACATAATCGCGTCATTCGAAATTACTGCCGGGACAATTACGACTAGATTTCTCCCATTATCCTCTCCATTCTTTGAAGTGAAATAATTACCGTTGCAGCCGAAGGATTAAAGGAAATGCGCACGAATTAAATCTTAAATAACGAGACGAGATAGCA
Organism: Ontholestes murinus; assembly: GCA_963969525.1. Lineage (NCBI taxonomy): Eukaryota > Metazoa > Arthropoda > Insecta > Coleoptera > Staphylinidae > Ontholestes > Ontholestes murinus. Next base: position 74,463,001 of record OZ018390.1, on the reverse strand, counting down.
TAAGGATAAATATTATGAATTGCAAACATGAGGAATAAAAAGAAATATATTCAATACTTCTTCTGCTACTTTCTTGATGGAACCATATATTCAAAATGGGTGGAGTAAAACACTTGTTTTGTTCCATGATTTTATTATCAGTTTCCTGACACGTGTTTCGATCATTTTCAAAGTTAACTTTGATAATAAAATCATGGAACAAAACAAGTGTTTTACTCCAACCATTTTGAATTTAAAAAAATGTTCCATATTCAAAATAACATTTAAAAACTAACCTTCAAAATCTTGTACGTGTTAATAAATATTCAAAACCATATGTTAATAATGTAAGGTAATTATTGGAAAATATAGCATTGAAACGCAGATTTGTGGGAAAAGATATTCATTGTTTTCAATAGGAAAAAATGAATAATACATTGTTATTATATGCATATTGAATCTCAATGAATATATATTAAAATAGTGAGAATTAAGTAAACCGGATATATTTAAGATTTTTAATTTATGAATTTTTGAAATTTTAAATTTATCAATTTTTGAATTTTTGAAGTTTTGAATTCTTGAAGTTTTTAATTTTTAATTATTTGTATATTTGAATTTCTGAAGTTTTGAATTTTTAATTATTTGAATATTTGAACATTTGAATATTATTTCAAGTTAAATATTATTATTAATAACTCTTCTTACCTTTTATTGTGTTCACACTCCATCATGATATACTGAACTTCTCTACAAACAGAACAGGTGTGATTCAGTTTAGATTGCACATTGCAATTTATAGATAAACATAATGCAACGATTGGCAACGATAATGTTTATATTGACTTGCATACAATTGAATTATTTTATTTTCGTAATCCTTAGATTAACAATCAGTTAATGCATATAGGTATGAGTGCACTATCTCATTCTAATTATAAATTTATACTTAATCTGTAGAGTCTATTTTATAATTGAAATCAGAAGTGTTTGTTTATGCAAATAATTAACAAGCAGATTTTAGGAAGTAAAATTATAAGTAATTGCTTCAATTATTATTTCCCTGTCATAAGTAAATTCCTTTGTTAATACTTAAATAATTTATGTATGTGATAGTTACCACCCATCTACGCTCTAATAGCTACACTATTGTGCTCTGTAATTCCTTTAATAGAAATTGTTTTATTTATCGATTTATACATTTATTTAGTTTAATTGATTAATTAATTTATTCATGTTAAATAAATTGACAAGTAGAATTTTATTCACACATCCATCTTTAATAACTTAATATTATTAACAAAGATAGAAATTGTTTTATTTATCGTTTTATACATTTATTTAGTTTAAATTTGATTAATACACTTTTATTCATGTTAAATAAATTGACGAGTGGAATTTTAGTCACACGCCCATCTTTAATAACTTAATATTATTAACAAAGGAAGGAATTTTATAATAATAATAATAATAATAATAATAATAATAAACCAGATTTATTTTTCTATGTACAACTTACATAATATAGTGTATTTATACATGAAAAAATTGTCAAAAGAAAAGAAATTACAGACATAAACAATACAACGTAATTGAGTGATTGAACTCTTACAAAAGAAATTAACTTAAATTGTAGTATAGCTATAATATTCCGACATAGTATAGGGCTCTAACGAACAAATAAATTTAAATAGTGCATTTTTTCTACTTGATGAAATTTTGATCTCCTTAATTGATTTCGGCAGTTTGTTTACTATTTTCACACAGAAATAGTAAGCACCTTTTTCAGATGCACTCAATCTGTGCCGCGATAGAGTAAATTGTTGTCCATGACGACTGTTATATGTATTCCGAAGTAAAGAATTTTCAAAAATATCAGAATGATTCCAAACAAATTTTGCACATTCATATATATATAAACCTATGGTTGTTAACAAAATTTATTATTAAATAATTCAATATTCACTTAATATCAAGATATTAAGATAAGATTATGATTTATAAAGTAATAAAGTATTGATAACAGTTACAAGATAATGTTATTATTGGATTATTATTAATAACTTTATCAATTCTCTATTTTTATCAATTCCAATAAAATTAATACTTCATTGTTCCTTTTCTTGGGATAATTGAAAGCTATTAATAATAAACCACCTTTATCATTAACACAATAATGCATAACAAATATTTGTATGTGTGTGATGATGAATCTTAGGCAATAGTTAATAAAACAATATCAACATTAGTAAATTTTAGGTTCAATAATTTTAAAAAGTAGCAATACCAATTGATATTATTAGTGATCACTGTGTATATATGCACTCATGTTATGGATAGTTATGCAACCAAATATACACAAACATTTATTATTAAATATTCAATAAAAATACTGAACATTTTCTTCGCAATTATTATATTATACTAAATAAACATTAGAGTCGTTCTAACATAATAATTTAATTTTGAAATTGTTTAGTAAATTTGTTCGATAATTATTATTTAAGTCTTCTCATAACTAGAAAAATTAATTTCTACATTTTGCCATTAAATTTAAGAAAATAATAATACACATTTTTATTGACAAACTATATACATATTTACATTTAAATAATAAATAATGGATGATGTGTTAGTGAGTTAGTTCGTCAAAAGGCTATCGACCAGAGGTCTTTCTGCCTTAAATTTAAGATTTTGTATATTATCATACATACGATTACAATATTGATGAGAAAAATTAAAATAAATAGCCTTGTTTTCCTTGCATAATTCATTAAAATTACTATCGAGCCTCGCTCATCTCTAAATGAAACTATTTTTTCTCTCTAAACACAAATCATAACAAGAAATACTCGATAGTCGCTTAATAACGTTAGATTTTTAAATTTTACTTTCAGTGAGAATTATTATTTTTACTCCTAGTGACATTAAGACTATAAAGATCATATAAATTTATTTGTATACATACCAATAATATATTTACTAGTGTAAATACAAAATATTTCGCTCGTTCTCATTTTTCAACTGAAAATCAATGTGTATTTTTTCAATCTTGTATTTAATTGGCCACGTTTTGTAAAAAATGAATTAAATAAACAAATAAGTAAATTTAATCCCTAATGCACTTACCTGGTCATAATATATTCATAAATTATGGTATTATTCTACAAATATATACATAAATATATAAAACTATTTACAATGAGGATATTCTTCGCGAATGATTAACTAATTATCTTATTTACACGATAATATTACGATATTGAAATTGATTATTCAATATTTTTCTGGTAGGCAACCAAACGTACACGTATCTTACAATTATCAATAATAGTTACCTATTCATTACGTTATGTCATTATTACTTTTATTATTATTCTATTTAAAACAAAATTTTTTGTGTGTGTAATTTTTGGTACGATCGTCATCGTCTATATTACACACACAACAAATAAAAAAATAATAATTTTGTTTTATAGGCAACCCAATATACAGATTTCAAGATTTAACCCTTGATTAAAATATTGTGTAATTCGGTTTTTATTAAAAATAATTACACGCCGGTGCTTGCGCATTTAATTGCGGCCGAACTGGCGATAATGCAACAACTTTAGTTCGGGTCAACAGTTGGATGGATAATGATTGTAAAAATGTTATGTAACGTGTGTAAAGACATTTTGTATAAATCATTATTTATATATATAACTTCTAATTAAATATATGTAATAAGGAGATAATAAATTGATTTAGATACAAATAGAATATGATTTATTAAATTCTACATGGAGTAATTATTAATAAATTACTTATAAAAGTTAAAAATCAAAAATCACAATTAGAGATACATCATAAATATTAATTATAATTAAAATATATTATATATATTTGACAAACAATATGTCTTGTCTAGAGAACATGACCTTTACAAAATACTGCATTTGTTAATAAACATAACAAAATTGAGCAACAACAGTATACAAGTAATAAACATTAGAAATAAAATAAAGGGAAAGAAAAAAAAAACATCCGCATTTCAGAAAACGCAAAACATCGGCAGAAATGTATGTATACATATTGGTCCCGTAACAAAAAAGTATGAACAAAAGGGGAGAAACAAGCGAACGCGGGAGGGAGGAATCACCGTCTCCAATAAGCTAGTGGTGTTTTCGGTTTCTTTGTACTATCGAGACGGAAATCCGCTGGGGGCCGAGCAATAAATACGAAATAAACAAATCTTAAAAATAAAATTTAATAAATTAGGCGTTAAAAAAATACTGCGGGATAAAAATAGGGGGGGATATTTAAAAAAAAAAAATGCCCATTTCGCATGAACTCGCAACTTATTACATTATTACACTATCATAAAATCTATATACATAAAATGTGTATTTGCAGGAAGGCGTCGTGTGTTTGACTAGAGTTCAATGATTGCTGTATAAAATTGGAAAATATCGTAAAGGAAGCGAAAAGTCTCATTGGTTTTTTTTTCAATTTTTATAAATATATAACTGATTGAGCCCTAGTTAAGACACACTATTAAAACTTAATTAATTCCGTAGGCCTTTTGATGGTGGTTCGGGGGGGAGGCTGAACATAAAAATACGCTCGTAAAGGAACCAATCGTTTTGATTATATCGGATATAGTTGTGTATGTATTGTGTGTAGTTAAAGTATTGATTGGTTTTTAAGACCATGATAATGAAACAGTTGAATTTATAGGTTTTAGCTAAACAACATTGTATATTAGGAAAATATAGTGGGTAAGTTTATCATAATTGAATTATACGAGTATTCGTATGATATGTGCGGTATAATAATGTTGAAATCAGTCATTATATTTATATTTAAATAATTTATATAAATTATTTTAACTTTAATATTCATTTGTTGAAAATACATTGTAATAAATGTGGTTCTTTTCTAGATTTATTAAATACTGATTCATTTTTATGGTCATTAAAACCATTCAATTATCTTCATTGTTTATATATTATATTCGAATGCTAAAAATCGGAAACCAACGCGTCGTGTCGAATAAGTACAATTAAAATTTTAGAATATGTACAGTGCATCATACCCTAAGCACTAGCTAACTACCACGAGACAGTTTATTGGTTTGATTCATGTATGAATGAAAAACAGCGATAATCTATATAGAAAGTATACAATAAAACGTGTTTCGGTTATTCTGATATCAGTCTAGCTACCAATTATGAGTTTACACTGTTCCCATTCATTATCGTTATATACCGGGAAGTCAAATATACAAATAATATAACACTTATTATGTAATCATGAAACCTGTATGGCAGGATATCGGGCACGTCTAAGACGCGGCCAAATCATATATTATTATTATTATTTTTACAGTCCGGTCCGTGCGTGCGTGTTTAGGCCTTCCTCTACTTTTTCTTGTTCGCCTTCTCCGCCTTTCGTTGTAGCTTCTCCTTCTCCTTGCGGTCCTTCTCCTGCTGCTTGCGCTCCTTCTCCGCCTGCACCTTCAGCTCCTTGATCTTCCGTTTCAGCCGGCTCTTGTCCTCGCTGCCGATGCCCAGGATCTTGAAGTCGGCCGACGTCAGCTGCAGCAGCGCCGAGCCGTTCACTTGGAGCTCCAGGAATTTCGATATATGTTGCTCTAAACCTAACGCTAATAACCATTGGCACACCTGAAACAATTTTAAATTCAACATGAATAAGAAGACAATCAAGATGTTTATAGAATGTTGGTAAAATATAAATTTTGGGTACTGGATTGATTACTTGTTGAAAGTCGATATCACTTAATAAAATACTGACAGTATATGGTTTCATAAACGTTTTTTTTTTAGTATTTTATTAAGTGATAAATTTTGGGGTTCTTAAATTCCTTTATTTTACAAACAAATAGTCATGTGGCCATCATAGTTGTTTCTTACTCTTCTTAAAGTGCCCTGTACTTCAAGTACTTTGGTGACTGCAACCTTACTTTAAATGTCAAGCTGACATAGAATCCCCACATTAGGGACAACAATGCCTGTATATATGGCAAAAATAAACCTAAATATGGTCCATGGGTTTCTGGTGCGTTCCTGTTTTACAGCAGCGCCAACAGAAGATTTTACTACTTCAGGGTACGAGTGGAAGATCATCTAAGATGAACTCTGCCCAATTCTCGTGCAGTATAAATTTTGGATGAATATTATTTACATTATTTTTGTATATATTAGGATTTTTTGTTAGCACATAATTAAAAAAGCAAATAAATAAATAAATAAATAAATACAGCAGTTCTAAACAACATTGTGGTGGTTAGACTATACAATTGTCTCTGATTTTTAAGCCATCGTTTGAGCTGAATGAACAACGCGATTAAGAATTTTTTGAAGGAATTGCCATTAATACTAATGTTGAAAGCAGGCATGTGCAACGTACGGCCCGCGGGCCGGATCCGGCCCCTGACTTCATTTTATCCGGCCCGCAGCACCATTTTCAAATCTCACTAAACCTGGCCCTTGGAATTCTAATTGTAATTTCTACTGATGCTGCTCCAGCTATGGTTGGTTCTAATTTAGGAGTTGTAGGAATAGAATTAAATTGGAACTATGTACTAGGTGTGATATGCCGAGATCGGTTGGTTAACTGCAGACTCTTCCAGTGGTACAGCTCAGGCTCAGGTTTACATCAAATATACTCGGATATTACAAATCAGTAGTAATTTATAAACATAGTATAATATACACAATTATGTGGACGGGTACATGGTCGTTCTTAGTCTAGCCTAGTATATATCAGTCTCTAACAGTCTATATCTTAATCTAATTCAAAATGTCTTATATACTAACTATTTCTAGGGCACGAGCCTGATGCAAGTAAACATCCTTGCATTAGGTCGTTATCGCCAGTTCAGGTATTGACAAACTCAGCATTTTCTCAAGGAATGTTTATTGCTGCGTCAATACCTGTTTATGATTATATTTCATTACAATAACATTATGAGTATATTTACTAAACACTATTTATAATAATAAACGACGGACGGATTATATCACATACGAATATTGACAGTGAAGATTTGAATGTACTTCACTGCATTTTATCTACAAAATGTGTGTGCAAAATCGATCAAATTTGCACATGTAATGAAAACAGTAGTTTGTTACATAAATTTCATTAAATCACCACCGCCAATTTCAAACATTTTTGGAAGAACTGCAGTCTGAATTTGAAGATCTGACATTTTATTGTGAAGTGCGCTGGTTAAGTAAAGCAAAAATGTTAAAACGATTTTATGATTTTAAACATGAGGTATTTGTTTGATATGAAAGAAAAACCTGTTCAAGAGCTAAAGAACACAAATTGGGTCTGCAATCTTGCGTTTGTCGTTGATGTAAGTCATATGAATAAATTAAATACAAAGTTGCAAACCCAAGAACAACTTGTTCATGAACTGTATGGCCACGTCAAGTCATTCCAAAATAAATTAAGACTTTGGGAACAGGGAATACATACCATTTTCCCACTCTTGCAAATCATAAAGATCATGCTAACTTCAAAACGTTTGCAAACGAGTTACAATTTTTAAGAGATGAATTTAACACCAGATTTAAAGATTTTCGCTCCCAAGAAGCAAGTCTGAAAATTTTTTCCTCCCTATTTGATGTGGAAATAAAAGAAGCTACATTTATCAACATGTCATCTGCAAATAGTAGTTCTGTCATCTATATAAATTCCATTTTCCAGAATCCAATTTTTACTGCCTTCTAGCACTGGGCCCTTTTTTCTCCTTTCTCTGTTTCATTTTTTGATTCTTTATTGTTCATTCTCACTTAATTATAAATGTTTTTAGTACTTTGTCATCTATTATTTACATGATCTGTCATCATTTGTATTTTTACTCATATGTAATTTATCCTCCATCAATAATCATGTGCATTGTATGTTTAGATGATAATTGTTGTTTTTTATCTCCCATCTATAATCTGTTTTATATGATATGTTGTCATTTGTCTTTCTTTTGTTTTTCCAATTTCAATCTGTCATCTGTCAACTCTCATATAATACATATTGCCATTAATTGTATATGCCATCTGTCATTAGTCATCTATCATCTATAATTTGCTATATATGTGTTTGTATCAGCTGTCATTTTGCATTTGCAACAAAAAGTCATTTGTTATATATTTAGATGTCGTCTCTCATTAGGTAACTATCTTCTACAATCGGTTATATATGATATGTCATTTGTTTTTTTAAAGTATTATCAGTCATCTGTTATTTAATCATTTATTCTATTTTTAGATGTCATTTATAATCAGTTACATATATGTTTTTCTCAGCCAATATCTGTTAATTGTTATTTATTTTTTATTTAAATGTCACCTGTCATTAGTCATTTGTCATCTACAATCTATCATACATAATCTGTGTGTTGTTTAATTTGTTATCTGTCATCTTCTAACTGTTTTTCTCTTTTGTAATCTATTGTCTTTTATTGTATGATTAGATGCCATCTACCATCTGTCAACTGTCACTTGTAACCTATTGTTATTTATGTATAGATTTCGACTGTCGTCAGTCATGTATCATCTATAAACTGGCATATATGACTTGTATCTAATGTTTTTCATCTGTCAACTGTAATTTACTTGGTTTGTTTCACAGAAACAAACCAAGTGTTGTTGATTAATTCTAATCAAGAGAGTTCAAAAATATTTCGCCGCGGATTAAGTGAGCAATTAATTAAATATATTACTTCCTATCATCGAATTAGTTTAATATTTAATTTAAATAATTATCAGAAACAGAGAGTCTTTTGCATTTTGCATTTTACATTATTGCACTCTTCACCCTTCCCTTTGTATTCCTGATACAAAACATTCGATACATTATTTGCCAATAAAAAATGATAACAAAATAATCTAATCTATAGAGTGTTTACTACCACATCAGAGTAAATATTGATATTAGTACAAGTAGAGGTTGAACATGAAACTTTTCTTATTGCTGTTCGTCATTATTTTATCCACTAATTATGGAAAATCTGACCATATCCGTAAGTTTAATAACAATTAAACAAAAATAAGTAGTTAAATGTTAGTTACGTATTTTTTAATTATTGAATATAAATAAGTTCGATCTATCAATTTACTATTTTTTGGTGAACATTTTTGAATAGGTAATTTAAAAAAAAAATTTAATTGTGGTGGCTTTTACGTTGTGGTACATCTTGAATAAATAATGTGGTAAGCCATCGTAAAAAAACTTAAACTTAAAGTTTCGTAATTAGAGAAACAATTTACATTCGGATTATAAACATATTTATTTGTTGTCCTTTTTTAGATATAGTAACCGCAGATCCGTACCAATGGTTCCCGCTCAGGACCAACAACCTGCACTTCCATGTAAAGGCCAAACAAAACGTTTACGTAAGACTCAGCAGCATGCCTAATTGGGATCCGCCGTATTACAAGTTTGTCATCGGTGATGGTAACAACACATCAGCAAACATCAAGATCGACACTGGGGAAACGTTGGTACAGGCAGCAGGTGAATTTTTAGATGGAAGTAAATACAAAGCCTTCACCATCACGTTGAACGAACCCGGAGGTACTCTGAAGTTACTGGGTGGGCGTAACCAAACCATTTTGGAATTCCACGATACGGACTTTATGATGATGAGCCATTTCGGTATTTCAACCCTGGACGGTATCAGAGGGGATTGGCTGTTAGACTTTGATGCGGTGTTTCCTTCTAAATAAATTTAAAGTGTCTCATACCGCAGCAATTGTTTTTTAATAAAATTATTAATAAACTTATACAAGCGTTTAATTAGCAAATCCCAATATAAAATATCTTAAATATTTAGCATTATAATTAATCTATTTTTTTTGTTTGTAGTTTTAAAAAATTCAAAAATATTAACAGTAATGTTTTTTACAATATAAAATTGTTATTATTAATATATAATAACCTAATTGAATTGTATTTGGAAAAATTTATCTCGGATTCTTCAATTTTAAATCGCCTTTAAAAAATGTTTTCAGTGTTTCTGAACAAAAGTTTATTACAAATATTTTGAATTCTCAAATATAGTAAAATATGTTAAAACACATATTGAAACACTTACTTACGACTTAAGTTTCGACCTGTTACAGTCATTATTATATGTGTTTTAATTTGGATTACCACCTAGTAACGGTCACAACCATCATGAATTATGTTAAAACAGTTTGAAAAGCAATAAAAATTTAATCCAATAATCAGTAACAATAATTAATCATCATCATTTAAAAACAATTTAATTAATACACTCTTATAGATAATAAACAATTAACAAAACTCTTGAGGTATTGATATAGAATAATAATCTAATCTGTTCAAGTTTACACTTTATACACCTATAAAAAGGTATGGTATTTTGGCATTATTTTGTATATCGTGTAAAAAATGAAGGCTGTGCTGATAGTGCTGTCAATTGTTTTGTCCATTAACTATGGACAAACTAGAGAAGTCATGCGTAAGTCATTCTTAACATACAATATATTTTACCTCTTGAATAAATGCAATAAAACGAATAACTTTGAAGGTGTCACACTTGTGATATTATTATGTAATCACCAAGTCAGAGACTCTACAATCACTTTTGATTCAGACACGACTGCGTTGATACCTTTGCATATTTTAACAGAGTATAGTGAAATATTTCTTGTAAAACAAATGACGTATTAATATGTATCTGATAGGGTTAAAACGTTTGATAATGGCCTTGTAAGGTTGAAACTATAGTTACGAAATAAATTCTGTGTGTGATATTAACAAAGTAAGTTTTATTTATCATTTGATAAAGTTCCTGATTCAAATTAGAAACAACAATAAGGTGACATCTATTAACTAGATGTTGCACTGACTTTCCTAATTGAGTGGACAAACCACCGATCATCAGGTTAACAGTTTATAATTCCATAAATATAGATAAAAATATTATTATTAATACGGAATAGATATCCAATTATGATATTATGATATGTGGATGGGAATCGAACCCAGAAACTTCAATTTTCTAAATAGAAACGGGCTACTTAAATACAACAGACCTGAAGCTCAATACCTCAATACTACAGTACCCGGAAAGTTGAAGATCATTGGTTCGATTCCCATCTACAAAAATTCGTTTTTTTCTGCTTCCGTAAATAAATTTATTAAGTTGGTTAATTATTTTATTTTAGATATCGTAACAGAAGATCCGTACCAATGGTTCCCGCTCAGGTCCAACCGAATACGTTTCGACGTGATGGCCAACAGTGACGTTTTCATCCGGCTCAGTGCCATACCCACGCGCGACAACCCCTTCTACAAGTTCATCATCGGTACCTACGGCAATACCATGGCGGTCTTATTGAGAGACTCCGAACAGGAATTTTTGGTCGAGCAGGCGGGCAAGTTTCTGTCCGGAAACAAGTACGACGCGTTTATCGTCACAATGGACGAACGAGATTCTAGCGTGTCCCTAAAGAACGTACTCGACGAGACCATTATATACTACAAAGACCCGAACTTCAGGAGGATGGACTATTTCGGATTTTCCACGACGAGTAAAGTGAGAGGAGACTTCTTGTTCGACGTTGACGACATCTTTCCGTCAAACGTTAGTAAAACAAAAAAATAAATTTTATAATTTACAATGTAATAATTCATTAATTAAATTTAATTAATACAATAAAATAATGTCAAAACACTTCTTACTTAAAAAATAATCCTTTTATAAAACATGACTTAATCCTCGACCTATAGAAATATTGACATAGAAATTTAATCTTATCTATTCATGTCTACACATAGCTATTAAAATGTATGACATAATATTATTATTCAGGAAGTTAACAAGTGTAAAGAATGAAGTCTGTGATGTTACTGTTCTCCATCTTTTTATCCATGAATCATGGACAAACTCGAGAAATTATGCGTAAGTTAACTAAATTCATTTTAAAGCTATATAAATTGATATACAAATATTGACACATGACTAGAGTCAACAAATGCTTTTATTAATAAACAATTATTCATATATGATTGTGTTGATAACTTTGTTTATATTATTTAATAAACAAATAAAATAACTTCTACAATAAACTATTAATTTATATAACAAGATTAATAAGTTATTTTAGAGGTTATTAGTAAATAAAAACATAATCTTAATTAAGCTTCCTTGTTAAAAACTAAAATAGAAGTATGCAACCAAGTATACTCTCTAGTATACCACAGCATTTAAGAAATCTTTTTTAATCTTCAAAGTTATATTTTATTTAAATAATGAATTCGATACGTAATAATTGTTTTATTTTTTATAAAAAAATAAGTAATTTTAACTTTTCTACAGATTTTGTAACAGAAGATCCCTACCAATGGTTCCCACTAAGAACAAATCAAATACGTTTCGACGTTAAAGCTTATAGAGACGTTTTCATTCGACTCAGCGCCATACCGACACGCGACCCACCGTTTTACAAGTTCGTTATCGGTCACGAAGAGAACACTAGAGTGGGCTTAATGAGGGACTCCGAAACTGAGTTTTTGCTTCAGAATAAGGGCAGATTTTTGTCCGGGGATAAATACGACGCGTTCGTCGTCGAAATAGACATTCGCGACTGCAGCGTGTCTCTAAAAAGCGCACTCAACGAGACCATCATCTATTACGTAGACCTGAACTTCAGGAAGATGGACTATTTCGGATTCTCCACCATACATAATGTGAGGGGCGATTTTATTTTCGATACCGACGAAGTGTTCCCTTCCAAAAAATATCCATAGACTTTTTGAGCAAACAATTTTAACAGTATAGGTTAAGCAAACGGAAAATGATTACATAAACAATTGATAAAATGTATCCAACAGAGGATATATCTGTTACTGTTCTGAAGACACTACTGTGAAGTTTGTGCTCTTTTTAAACGATCTCAAATATTTTTATTTACTTCTTTTGAGTACTCTATAAAATTGAACATTATATATTGATTCTAAATAATTTTAAGTTAGGTTATTACATAAGCACATATTTGATCTTGAATCTACCCTCAAATACTACTTTAATAAATAATTTTTAAATAAAACCATTGTATGCTTTATATTAAAATAATTAAAAGATGTGTTACAAATCATCCACCCACTGTACAAATATATTTTTAATTCTAATTGTACTAGTTAACCTGTCCAGTCATTTATTAACAATATCATAGTGCTAAACGAAGTATTAAAATATTGTTATGGTATCATCAAATAAACATCTAAAATATAAGAAACAAACAATTGATAGTTAAGATGGTAAATAAAGATTCTTTAAATGTACTTACTTGTTCCTTACTCCAATCGACGACGGGGGCCGACTGCCAGAAATGCGAGCTCCTCTTATCGCTGGCTATGCTACACGACGAGAGGCTGATGTCGGAGGGGTGCATGCTACTCCAGGTGTCGTGCCTCGAGGGTGAGACAGAGCCCGAGGAGAGGCTGGAGGGTGACGGCGGTGTCGGCGAGGCCCCCGACTGGTGCTGCCATGGCACTGAGCCTGGGGGTGACAGAGTAACAGGCACAACTTTCTTAACTAAAAGTGCAAAAATTACTATTGAAATACCACCACACGAGTCACACGAGTACATCAAGTCGCAAACATCTATCACTAAATTATGAATGCGTCCTACCTCGGGCGTTGGCTTCACTGACCGCCTGCCGGATTTCCTCCAGCAGGTGCTGGGCGGTGCTCTTGCTCTTCTCATTCAGTTCGTCGGTGGAATTGTTCAGGCTTTCAGTTCCCATACGTTTCTCCCTTTCGGCTAAAACCTTTTAACAACACAAAAATATTAAATAAATTATACCTACAGATATGGTTTATACAAATTATAAAAACAAACATTTTTAGGTGATAACTCTTATTTTTTTTGGAGGCTCAGAATTTTTATCTAATATTTCCTCATGGTTCTAAGACTGTAAAGCAATTCTAGATTCTATTTTTATATGAAGGTAATGTCGATTTATTAATAAAGCATTACACTATCATTTTATATACAATATGAAGTGTAATTTTTTTTTTTAGTGCTCTCTAAATTTTTCAGATGATTTAATAATCTACCTGTTTTAATTGTTCAGCTAGTGACGCCGGCGGTCCCATCCCGATATTTCCCCCGCTCTTATTATTCGACCCTCCGACCCAAGGATCCGGACTGCTCTGCTGGCCCAAGCTTCCGTCCTTCGTCACCCTGGCGTACACCACCGAATTCTGCGCGTTCGCCGTCTTCGTCGAACTGTAGTGATTCTGTATTTGGCTGTATTGCACGTTCTGCGAATTGTAGTGCGCGTTCTGCGTATTGTACTGCGTCGTGGTGCTGTAGGTGGTGAAATTATTCGTGTCTAGCGTGACCGGCCTGATGACCTCGGGCTTCCCCGTCGTGTCGTTAATGTATGGAGGGTCGAGTTCGTCCGCCGAATTGTAACTCTCGTCCAGGCCGTAATCAGAACTGCTGTTGCTCAACGATCCTTTCTTGGTGCTGGGCAGCTGCCTGTTGGCCAGCGCGCCCCTATTCGCCAGTTCCGCTTTACTCTTACTGGCCGAGATATCTAGGAGCTCGTGCGGCGGTACTGCACTGTCAAATTCCTCTTTGATAGGCAGTTTTCTTTCCACCGTCGCCGTCTTATCGATATCGTCGGGACTGGCGTCAGAGATTTCCGTATCTGAAAAATCCGTATTTATGGTCTGCCCCAGCTTGTTCCCAGCCGGGGGCTGCCTCCTCGTCATTTGAGGAGTCAACGACTTTATGTTCATGCTATCGTAGGGCAAAGCCATCGGCATACCTGCTTGCTGCTGCGTCTCGAACAGCTTCTGCTCGAGCACGATAATCCGGTCTTTCAGACTCTTCACCAGAGCGTTGTACTCGGTGTCCTTCTCCTGCAACAGCTGCTGGTAGAAGTCCTCGCGCTGTGCCATCTCCAACTCACGCTGCTGGAACTCGCGGCACAGCTGCTTCGCCCTGCTGTACTTTTTCTCTAGTACGAGGTACTGATTCTGGGACTGTTCCAGCATGTTCTGATACGTGATTATCTCCTTTTTCGTCGCGTTTAAGGTTCGATCGGTCTCGCGCAACCTCTGGTTCGCCTGCTCCAGCTTCTCGCTCTCGTCCGACTTCAGGCCATTCTGTTCCATAAGCTAAAACAACACGTTTTAGCACGTATTCCACTAACTCCGACTTAACAGGTACATCTCAAAAACCAAGACATCACATAAAAAGTTAATTAATGCACACGTTAAGGTGCGCATTCTTACAGTAATTAAGCTGTAAATATAGCAACATACCCCACACTTTAATTTGATTTACCTATTAAAATGTAAAACAACAAACTACACGCATTTTTAAAAATGATAAGCTTTGCTTTATTTATCATATTTTACATATTTACAGGGGTTAGATTCAGTATTGCAAAGTTATACTTGTATCCCTTGTTTCAACAATTGCTATATTTACAACTGTTACCATAAGCATATAACTTTCTGATGCAAGTGTATAAAAAAAAAACAATAGTGAAGCATGCACAAAAACAATGTATTACCTTAGTCTTAAGTCGTGCGACTTCAAGTTCGGATAAGTTTAGTTTGCGTTGGCTCTGCATAACAAACACAAAAAACGTACAAAAAAATACAACGATTCGTCAATTTTTAAAATGCAGTTAAAAATTTACTACACAATGCAAGGAACAACACACAGAAACACCGTAAGTGAATGCAAAAAACGACGACACACGCACCTCTTGCAACAGCAACCGCAGGGACTCCACGTCGTTGGTCTCGCCCTCTTGCTCGAACACGCTGTCGTTGTGCACCGAGGGACTCACCGGACCGTCCGACACGCTACTATTCGCCGAACCTGTGTGGATGGATCAGTAATGAGGCGAGGGGTGAATTATGTACTTCGACAGACCACTGATTTTGATGAGAAATAATCATTTGTAGATATAAAACTGCAACCTAAAGTAAACTATGCTCAAAAATATGTGCTAATAGTAGTACTTAATTGGTACGCATTAATGTAGTAGTTTTTTAAATTTATTTTTATTTTCATTTTACAAAGATTTAGACATATGCAACCTAATATACATAATTTTTAATTTACCATTAAAAGCTTTATAGAGCAATAAATATAATTTTAATACTTTAGGGTGACGGGGGAGATCCTTTAAAGTAACAAGATCATTTATACACACACACAAATACACAAATTACATGGCGGAAGGACCACGTAGTTGATAGCCAAACACTGCTACTACTATAATTTGAATAATAATTATAAGACTAAAAGTTAACGTTTAAAAAATCATAATGCCGATTTCATTACAACTTTAAATATTTTTTATTTAATTCTATTAATTGTGATTAAAATTTGATGCAAGGGTTAGTTGTTAAGAAAAGAAAATATAACTTTTAGAAAAAAAAATCGCACATGAATATGCAACCAAGTACACTTTAATGTATATTTGGTTGCATTACTGATTCAGAATTATTAGATCTCATCATCAATCAGGTTACTGCGAATGAAATATGATTGTAGGTGCGGTGAACAGACGTACCTGTTAACGGAAGCGTACTGGCGTCGCTCTGCTGTTCGGCCTCCAAGGCCCTCTGCCGCCTCTCCTCGCGCTCTTTGTCTGCTTGCAACGATTGCCTAATCAACTGTGCTACCTCGCTGTTCTGAGGGTCCCTCTCGCGCCCGATGCTGAATTTTACAATACCTGAGGTGTTCCTCAGGACGCTGGCGGCGTACGCCTGCGTCACCCCCACTAAACTCTTACCGTCCACTTCGATGATTTGATCGTTCACTTGTATCCTACCGTCCCGCGCCGCCGCACCGTTCGACGTTATCGTTTTTACAAATATTCCTAAAAAAGCAAAATATTCAACACAGAAATTAAAAAATTTAAAAAAATACTTACCTAATTTCTCTAAACCGGCATCAGCGCCAACACCCATGCCGATAATACTTAAGCCTAAGCCCTCGGGGCCTTTAAGTAATTCCACGGGAAACACGTCCATCTTCTCCACGCGTTTTTCGAGTTCGTATTCAGCGCTAGCGGCCACCGGGTCCACGTCCTCGTTCCTCCTGTCATAGTCATTTATGCTAAACGTCGAAAACACCCGAATGGGTCCGGTGGAGAATTTAATCTTGCTCGGCTTGGGGATGTACAGAGGATAGTCGAGATCGTCGTCGTCGTTCTCGGGCAATCCCGGCACCTCCATCCAGAAGTGACCGTCCTCGTAATAATGGACGCCGTCTTCGATACCGACGACCTGCAGCGGTCTTGGGATAAAGTCTGCCATACTCTCTAAATTGTGCGTCTCCGAGAGGCTCGTCACTGAATCTAAAAGGTGAATTAAAATTAATTTAATGATTTATTCATACCATAAAAACGTACCGATTAATCCAGAATCCGAGGCGATGCTACTCTCCAATTTACTGTGCGTGGAAGCGTCTATATCCTGTGTGGAAACGTCTATACTACTCGTCGACTCGTTCATGATCTTCTCCATGTGTCTGTCCGACTTCCTGACCTTTATGACTTGAGCGTATTCGACTTGGTCGGTGATGGACTCGTCCTGAATGGACGGAGGGCCGTAGCTGTCGTTCAGAGACGGCAGCCCCAGGGAATCGTGCAGCGACGAGTCCTGCAGCAGCGAGCTGGAAGCGTCCGGTTGCCATTTCGGCGTCTTCGGGTCTTCCGGATTCAGTAGCCTCTGGATTTCCTGCGCCTCCTCGTCAGACAGGATCTCTTGCCTGAATCAAAGCAAAAAATAATAATAATAAAACATTTGAATGACGAATAAATAGACTTGCAGATGCAGTTTGAAATTAGCAAACGATTATTTTTTTAACTTAATTTATTTATTTGTTTGTCAAAATGACAAAGATATCGCACAAAATAAATGGAAAATAAACAAATAGATGCTAAATATAACGGGTGTCCAACAATTATTGCAGTCCCGGGTGGCGTTGGAATCAAAAACGTAGGTCGATTCTTACATGTGCCAAATAAATGAACTGACATTTTAATTGTCAAACATAACCTAAACGTGCATTTAACATATTCGAATTACTTATTAAAGTTATCACTTTAAATGCACGTTTAGGTTATGTTTGACAATTAAAATGTCAGTTCATTTATTTGGCACATGTAAGAATTAACCTACGTTTTTGATTCCAACGCCACCTGGAACTGCAATAATTGTTGGACACCCGTTATGTATCCATAGTTGATGTACTGCGAATCAGTGGAGGAGAGATTATGGATTTAAGTCGAAGATCATCTATAAGTATGAACTCCGCCCTTCGACATTATGTTAAAATTATATGTGTTTTTTAATTAGAGTGTTAAATTAGGAAACAACTTCAGAGAAAAATAATATAAATTGTTATAATTGTCGTTCTTAACAGTTTCCTGTAATTGTCTGTATCAATTTTGAGAAATTTAATGCAACGCTTTAAACAGTAGAAGTCATCTTACTCAACGATTTTGTCTATATATTATGATCTCTATTCACAATTAATTTATGTTATATAGAGAGTAAGAAAATGTTTAACGATTTAATACCTTTCGACAATATAATTTAAAATACCTTGAATTATCGGCATTAATTAATTGTTTTTTAATCGTTTGCTAATTGAAAAGACTGCGATTAAAATATATCTACTATTAGCTCTACTCTAATTCTACACAAAACAACTACACACTACGGACTACCACTACGTCTATTTACTTACCTAATTCTCTTCTCCAAAATTCTATTGGACAGTAGCCAGGAAAGGAAGAAATAAAATTACATTAAAAATATTAATAAACACTGACAACACGGACAACTCTCTCATCACATCACAATAGTGCCAGACTTATTCACATTAACGTATTGTAAAAAAAAAAAGGTTCTATACATTTGCAATCACTCAATTAAAACAAGTATTTATCACGAATTGCAATGTAGTAACAAACATAGCCATCCTTATGATAATTGTATAATTATTTTATCTATTTTTTAAGTGTTAAAAATACTGTAATTTATAAAATGAGCAGATGGTGATTTGATTCCTAATATGGTTTGTTTTTTGCTAATAACTTTATTTCCATGCACCTCCCCCCTTCCGCCCCATCGATTGCATTTGACATAACTTGATCAACACAACATCCCTCCACTCACTCTATCCACTCCATCAATTATTTTTCATCTGGTGATGACATATGATAATAAATTAATCTATCAAACTGTGGCACTAAATATTCCCTTTGTTACAGGGAAGCACAGATACAAAAACGAAGTGTTTGGAAATGTTGACATCAATACAAAATAATTAATCAAATAAAATAAACACACATACATATATACAACTATTTCTATTCAGCAGGATGGATATTATAAAGTATTTTACTTTTAATTGTTAATGATGTTGTGTGTGTGTGTGTGTTTATGAGGATAATAATTATAATAATAAGTAATAATCCAACGCCCTAGAATTAAAATTATATTTTTTTAATTTTTTTAATGTAATAACACACACCGTTATTTGCTGTATATAGGGTTGCCTATAACTATTAATTTATTTTGCTTACAATTGTCTTCAGCATTGTCAATTACGTTATATTTTAATATGTTATTAATTATTATTAATAATTTTAATACACTTACAATATTTTCTAAATGTATATCCTATATAAACAAAAACCAAAAATTTTACTTAATAATTTTTTTTATACATACAAAAATAATCAAATGATATACTGGGTGTCCCGTTAATGTGGGGTCAAACTGTTATGATTTAACCCAACAAATCTATATCCAAAAGTTTACGGTTAAGCCGAAAATTGTCTTCAAATCCATTTCACCACATTAACGGGACACCCTGTATTTTTGTTATTTTGTTGCATAGATAAAATATTGATTAATTAATTTTTTAGTTAGCTTTAATGAATTGTAATTTAAACGCGATAACTTTGTTTTACCAATATACTTTTAAAAAATTACACAGTACTAAAAACTTTTAGTTTGATAATGACTAGCTTATAGTCGAAACTATAGTCACTGTGTATTTTTTTTAAAATATAGTGTTAAAATAAAGTTATCGTGTTTCAATTACAACTCATTCAAGATGTACCACGAAGTAAACACCCTTACAATTAAATATATAACTTTAATGTTTAAAATAAAATTTAGTAAAGCGTTGGTTAAATAAATAGGCAACCTAATATACATCATATTAGGTTGCCTATTTCTGTAACCAACGCTTTACTAAATTTTATTATAAATTTAAACATAGGAAATATAATACGTAAAAAATTACCTTGTCCATCCATTTATTGGTTTGATTTTGTTTCGATTTCGATCTTAGCTCTTGCAGTTTAATGTGCAGCCAAATAAACTATTGCAAAGCAAATTTTATTACAAATGAAAAAACGAAAATTATTTAATACCATGGCATTACTTTGCTGCTGACTATGAGTAAACATTATTATGAATAAGCCCAGCTTAAATGTTTTAGTCGATTAAAACACATATCATCATTGCAAAGAATAATCTAATCTAAATGAAGCACTACTCGAAATAAAATTCAATGCAAGTTCCAAAACATATTATTCATTTTCAATAGCCAAATAACTATAATTCAGTAAATTATTTACAACAAAAAATAAAGTGCATGTGAGTATTATGTATTAATAAATAGTAATGAATCTACAACAAGATCTTCGTAGTCTAAAATTACAAAAAGTATAATATTTTCAAGTTGTTAAGGACTTTAAATCTTAATGTTTATAATAGTTTGATATTTGGAATTGTTGTTAATACCTCCTTAACACTTATTAATTGTTATTCATTTGTCTGACAGGGATTTAAATTTGATAATGAAAGATCAAAACACGTGTCAGGCAACTGAAAATATAAATATGAAACATCTAGTTTTACTTTACTTAGTTAAATGTTTGATTGACTTTCTGTAAGCCCATTTAATTGTCAACATTTTTTTTTTTACTTTCTCTGTACAGATAAAAACCAAAAGATTTTAGCCAATATTTTAATGACTGTAGTAGTTAATAAATATGAAAATTAAATTATAAAACTAGTAGAATGGTTTTAAAGAAAAATAAAATGAACTGTGCAGGGAAAGTACTATGATGACCACATCACCATTTTATACCTATTCTTTTTATACCTTAATTAACGCCATCTGGTGAATGTAATTAGCGATTTTGATGCGTTAGTTTGAATTTTAAGTTTTTAATTTTCTATTTTTGATTTTATTATGTTGTTGTATTAAGTAATGTAAAAATATTCTTTCCTTTTTATCGTTATGGAAAATATGTTTTGGAAACCAGCATTAATAAACAAATAAATTGGAGCAAGCATCAACACATCCAACACGAAAACTCACTTTGAACTCAATAGGTTTTCCGCTTCCGCCGGGGTCATAGCATCTGCTTCAGGTACACTCTTGCCGCCGTTACTGACGATCGGCTCCTCGTCACTGGCGTCCGCGTACTCCACGTCGTTGAGATCGAGTATATTAGCCTCGGAGTGTATCTCAGGATCTGGAGAGCTTATGGATTTACTTGGACTCTGCAAAAGAAAAGACAATAGAAGATAACCAAATCAATATTACAGATTTATAAATTATTACAGATATAAATACATACATAAGTTGTTAAAAATACCTTGATTTAATTTACTGTTCCTTTATTTAACATATTCATTACCTATCCCAATAATATGATTTAGTTTCTTTTTAAAAATTACTTACATCTTTAGGTGAAAAGCAAGGAACAACATCGGGCCGATTACTGGCCTCTATACTCCTCTCGTGCTGCAAAAACTCGTGGCAGGCCCGCTCGTAGCTCTCCCGGCTCTCCAGTTCCGACAGCACCGAATTCGTAACCACGTTCGGCTGACTGTTGTACATGACGTCCGAGTCGAAGCTCTTCTGGGCGACGACCGTCGCCTGCGAGTCGGAGTCGGTCGACGCGTTGGACTTCTGCTGCAGCAAGCAGCTGGGCTTGTTCGGTATCGCGTATATCGCCTCCACCATCCTCGGCTGCGACAGCGGCGACTCTATGCTCTCCGAGTTGGGCGACTCCTTCGGGTCTATCGTGGCGTAGTCGCCCTCGTCCTGGATGAACAGCTCCGCCTTCTCCTCGTGCGGTATGGCATAGTCGTACAGCGAGTCCTCGTGCGGCTTCAGGCGGGCCTTTATCTCCGGATACGGCTCGTTGAAGCCGCCCTCGTCCGAGACGGTGGTGGCGGTGGAGACCAGGGAGGGCGGCCGCGAGCCGAGACCCGCCGCTGGAATGTTCAGGGAAATACTGGATACCTTGCTCCGTCTTGGTACTGGTACGATTTCTTCTTCAGTCTTATTTGTTTTAGTTTCTGTCTGATCTGTAAAATAATTGTGCTTATAAATAACCAAATAATAAATTTAACTAGCGTACTCTTGACCTATCCCAATAAATCATTTCTTGAGCTAGCGTGTCCTTGACCTACCACAACAATCCAGGATAAAGCGTGTTCGATTGGGATAGGTCAAGAGTACGCTAGGTAAATAGATAAGGTAATTCACAAGTACGTTAGATTAGTATGCACGAGGATAACGCTAACTTAAACAATGGTTTCATGGGGTAGGTCAAGAGTACGCTAAGTTAATGCATGATTCATTGGGATAGAACAAGAGTACGCTATTGTCGTGAATCATAATTATATACGCTAAATTATGAAGGTAAGAAATTTAACAGAAAATTAAGACTGTTTTATGCAGTTAATAAATCAATTGTTCTTTCATGGATAGATTGCGAATATGTTAAAGTTATTTTATTGTTTAATACAATTATAAAGGGTAAACGAAATTCTAGGTTAGAGTTACGCTTAAAGTTAACTGAAAGAACGATTAACTGTGCTTTTTTTTAAGCCAACCTACACTACAAGAGACACCTACAGATAAAGAATCAAATAATTGAATGAATGTAATCCTAAAACAAATGGAAAACTCTACATACTTGTAAAAATTTCTTAATACAAATTATTAGGCTAATTTTGATAATTTTTTTTTAGAAGAAAACATTTGCGTTTACGTCAATGAATGCGGATATTTGAAAAAAAAAAAAGATTTACGTAGGAAACGACAGTGTCCTTCCTCCACAAATAGACACAGATATTAAAAATAATTAGGATGAATGGACGTAGGAAAAAATATACAATTAAAATCTTGTTGATGTTTGTAACAATTGTCATTAGCCAATTTTGCTATTCATCATTATTTTATTGTTTTCGTTGTAAACAGGAATTTATTAAACACGAAAGGTATACAAAATCCCCCACCCCGAAAAACTAATTGGACGAAGAAAAAGGTAGCCCCGCGCGCAGATGTTATTGCATAAACAGGAAACGTTAAAATAGGAATACGTACTACACTACATGTCCGCGACTAACCTGAACAGTCTATGCACAGCAACTTTAACCTTAAACACATCTTCCACGGTGCGCAGCACACCACACCACCGTGTTCACGTCATTGTCGGGACCGGGGGAGGGTGTTTTTGCTGCTACGATTTTTAAGTCGTTTCGGGGATTTTTGGAAACCCTCGGCGTGAGGATACACGCGCACAAAGAGACGGAGAAAGTGCGCTAGGGTTTAGCGCGATCGGCCTCTCCCAAACACACTGATCTATAAATAAATTCCACTAGACCTACACACACACTTATGCGGACTCGATTTTTGTCTCTTGGCTAATATTTTTGCTCCTTTTTCCTAATGCCTACGCTCGTTTGCCACTATTATTTTTTTTAAATTGGTTTTAATCTATTCGATTTGTTCTCTATGGGATTGAAAGTGTTTCCCAACTCACCTTGGTCTCGATTTTATTGTAAATATTCGCACATGTAGGAACTAATTGTAAAGTAGAAGTTTGTAAGAAGTACAAAAAAATAGGTTTCAAAATCTTCAAAATCCAAAAATCAAAACTTGAATTAAGATAATGTTTTGTTTTAACTATAGTTTATTAAGCCAAAAAGAGTAACATGTGTTTTTGGAGAAGTCTAAAGAAAAAAGAAATCTACTAACTTTTTGGATTATATCAAATTAAAGGCTATGATTAAAGAAAAGAATGTCTTTGTTACGAGTTGTAAAAGTATTCAAATGTTATCAAAATATAATTCTTAATTTTGGGAACACACATCATAATTGAATTGTCGTCTCAGATGTCAAAATAATTTTGACAGTACAAAACATGGCTGATAATATAATTAACTCAATTATTTCAATAGTTATCTTTGTTATCTTTCATGTTGCAAATGTCAAAATAAAATTAAAAATTTTGGCAGCAGAAAAAACATGATTGACAGCATTTGCAAATTAATTCAATCACTTCAAATGCTGAAATTTCGAATTTTCTCAGCGTGGAAAACATAATTGGCAGCATTTGAAGGATTAACTCAATCATTTTAAATGGCATCAATCGTTATCTTTTATTTTGCTAGTGTTGTAAAAGTAAAATTCTAATTTTGCCTGCATGACACGTGATTGGGAGTAATTGCAACAATAACTTAATCATTTCAAACACCAAAAGGCTTTAGCTTTGTTAACATTGATGTCGCTGATGCTATCAAAATAAAGTTTTCTTGTTTGGAAGTATGAGACAAATTTAACAGCATTTGCAACATTAACATTAATAGGTAATCATCTCATAATTTAAAATTGTTGGCATCACTTTTTATTTGCACTTGTAACTATAGTTTCGACAACTTCAGCTTGTCATTATCAAACAATAGTGACTAGACTGTTATTTGATAATGACAAGCTGAAGTTGTCGAAACTATAGTTATAAGTGTAAATAAAAAGTGATACCAATAAAATTAATTGATATATTTATTTTGAATAGTATCACGAAGTGAAAGCCTCCACAATTACTTATTTAATCATCTCATAGTCTGATGAGATGCAGAGATTTTGTAAAGATCTTTCCTTAGACGTCTTTTAGTCTTGATTCAGATAAACTATATACCCTTAGCCATAACTGAGTCAAAGAATAACCTCTTAATTTTAACAATACAAAACATTATGACTAATTAGGGTATATACGACAATTAATTATAATTAATAAATCTCACCTTGGTCCTGATCAGTCTTTTCGTTCGGTTCGCTCTCCTGTTTCTCGTTTTCGGTCTTGACCCGACTGGGACTGCTGGGCGGACTCAGCGAGCTCAGACTGCCCGAAGTAGCGCTCAAACTTTCTTTGCTTGCGTCTTTCTCATCAAGTATAGACTTTGAGCAGCTGTTCGGGGACTTCGGCGACACCCGCCTGCCCTCGTCCTGCGAAGACGACCGCGACGACTTCACCGGCGACGCCACCATCTCCGGCTTGTTCTCCTTGTTCGTGTCCTCCAGGTGATCCCTGTTGTGCGCGCCCCTGATGACCTTGGTGCTGACATGTTTCGGGCTGTGATTATCCGAGGAGTCTTTGATGAGGAGATTGGAGTCGGTGACGTTGTCCTCCGACAATTCCCGATTGTGCAAACCCCGGATGACTTTGGTGTTAACGACGGGCTCTTTGACGGGGGACGTTTTCGGGCTGTCCCTGTTGAGCAGGTTCGAGTCCCTATTGAGGGCGGCCGAGGAGGTGAGCACCGGAACGGAGACGGGCCGGTCCTTGCGCACGACGTTGGCCCTCCGCGTCACGTCCGGCGGGGCCGGTGGACTGGTCGGCGGGCTGCGCACCCTCGAACTGAACGAGGCGCTCCTGTTCGCCAAACCACCCGTCCGATTATCACTTTCCCTGTTCCCGTTGCTGATGCCCAGCTTAACGTCACTTTTATTCGGATCACTGTTATACCTAGAGGTGCGCGTTTTCGAAAAGTGCGACGTCCAGTTCCTCTGCTTCTCGATCAGCTCCTTGCTGTTGAACTTCCGCTCCGGCTTTTCCGGTTTCTTCATGATCACTGGTTTATTAGTCCGTTGTTCCTCCGTGTTTCCGTTCACTTTCGTCGTCACGTTAACGGCGGGCGATTCACTAGCACTGAAACCATTGGTCTTATCGTTGAGCAACGGCAGCAGAAGGAGATCTTTCAGCTCGTTGTTGTTCCGTATTGGCGATGGTGACCTAATCAAAGAAATTACGTTACTAATTATATGTTTTCGTACAAAAAAAAATAACATCCATTCATACCCCCAACACAAGTATTGTTACACGCAGACATTGTTTTAGGCGTATATACGTCTGCAACTTTATTGGAGGAGTCTGGCGCTATTGTGTGTATTTTGAAGAGACGTGGAGGGTGGAAATCGTTAAAACTTCTCGAGGGGCACGCCGAGAGACTACATTAACCACACAACAGTAAATACTCTTTTTTCAACTCAATAATACAGAGTATTTTAAATTTCAATCGGTGTATGATCCCGTTTTATTCAATTAAGTGCCCGGTAGTTTTAACATAACAGGAATTACTAGTCGCTTTAGGGTTTTTGCCACTTGTTTAATTGGCCTCGAGTAAAACGTATCCGCCAGTGGCAAATGGTATAATATTAAGATGTGTTCGTAAGTCATTAGCAAACTAGCTATCGACAAATGAGGTGAGTGGTCTCGTGGGTTGATTGGGTGGCTGCAAACACACGCATCTTAAAGAGTTAGATTAGAAAATTTACTTTAAATAAATAACTATGTATTAAAATAATAACCATGTCAGATAACTTTTTGTTAGAAAAATTAAATTGTTTGCTATCTCCTAACTTAAATCATCTGACTATTATATTTGATTCAGCTGTTTATCACTTATTATAGAGTAAAATTACTCTAATTTCATGCATGTATAAGAAGTTGATTTTTTTGTATATTGAGCTGGATATGATTTTTAAATTATTTTACTTCTTGGCTTTTAGAAATCTTGGATAATGTTGATTGATAAGTTACCTGAAGATGAAGCAATATATTTTATATTTTTAGAAATCTTAGTTGTTTTATATTTAATGTTTCAAATGTGTTTTTATATAATTTCCTTAGAGATCTTTAATAACTGTATCATTGCTTCTAACTCTCTTTAGCCGTCTCGTATCAATCCTCAAAGTCCAATATTCTGCCTTCTATATTCAAACATTTACCATTCTTATAGATACTCCTGACTGTAGTCTGGATTCCAAGATGTGTCATCTATATCGAAAGTTCGGTTTATATATAACAGACGTCCCAAAATTAATTCAAAATTTAAATTTGCCACCATTCGTACAGTAAAATGCATCTCAATATTCAATTGATACAAGAACTGATGTCTAATGATCATGCATAACAAATGAGTTCATTTAATGGATTATTGAAAATTTGGACTGAAGGCATCAAAAGAAAGAAATTTGATAATTACAATATTTACCCACAAATAAGTTCTTTTTTAACATTTATCAAATGTTTGTCATACGTCATCTAATGTTTTTATTCTAATTTTTGACACCTGTCTTCTACATCCGTTATCCCCAACTTATTTTATTTAGGTTTTTTTTAAATTATTTGCTACTAATTAATATTTTAGTCACAATTGTATTTTGACATTTATCATCTACAATTTACGATTTGTTTTTTTCAATTATTTCAAACAAAATTTACTGAATAAAGTATTAATCGAACAAATCATGACAATGCAAGAAACAGCTGAATAAAATACGCGAAGCGCAGCGATCGTTGTTCGGCGCCCCCCTCGACGTAATACCATTAGATATAAATACACTACTGAGAGGGTTTCGATATAATAAAAAAAATGTCGAAGCGATATTTAAGTAAATGTCGAGGATAACGAGATTGAATAATTGACGTACGGAAATAATTAAAACAATAGGAGATCTCACCGAGTGACATTGTGCGATAATCCGTGTAATATTTTTAAGGGATGCACTAAACCGTGAACGCACTCTGTAACTTTTCGCAGGCGCGCACCGCACTAACGCAAAACGAAAGTCGTAATATTTCGGCACTCACCTTGAACCATCGTGCGACTTGGTGTCCCTGTTCTCACTGTTGGCGGAACTGCTGCGCGACGACCTGTCCAGAATGTTGGAGGCGCTCTTGGTGGACTGGAGCGGTATGATCCGATCGCGGCAGCCGCCGCCTCCGCCTCCGCCGCCGCCGCCGCGGTTGTTCTCCTCGCCCAGCTTCTCGAAGAGGGCCCGCGCGTTGTTGAAGCGCGTCAGGTGCGACTCGGTCCTCACGACGGTCACGTTCACCTCGGCGGCGGCCTCCTTGTTCTCCAGGCCGGGACTGCTCGTCGACCGGGGCTTCGCCGTCGTCCGCATCGGCGTTATGATGTCGTCGCGTTGGCCCGCCTGAAATATGTTCGCTATTTGCGACACCTTCGAGCTCACCCTCGGCGCCTTTTTGTCCTCCATTATTCTAATCCGATATCCTGAAATTAATAGAGAAACGGTAATTAATTACTTACACTTGACGATCCGCACAAGAGGTTGTTATACACTGCGTTATTGTTTTTGTTTTTCACTTAACCTATAAATTTGCATGGATGACTTGATGCTTTTATTTTATTACACCGTACTTCAATATACCGTTTATTTCTTTTTTATTACATTTTAAAATTTAATGTTAATGTGAAACTTATACTAAAATAATCATTATCAGTCATTTATTCATTTGGTTGAATGAATGTGTAGATTAAATACGATTTAATGTCAAATTGTACGTCTTTAATATTTGAACATAAAATATTTCTAAAACTACATAAAATTATCTACATTTGCATTCTAGATTATCAAAATCTAACAGGTTAGTAATTTCCCATTTTGTTTTCTTATTTTTTCTAATTGTTAGTTAATTTTGTACAAAATAAAGGACTGTAATACAAAACATGTTTGTTATCAGTCATCCATTATCTTCTCTGCCATCTATCATTTGTCAATGTCAACTGTTATCTGTAATCAATTATATATCATCCGCCATCTGTCATCTACCACTTGTCAAATCTTATTTGTCATCTTTCACACGTTTATATGTTATATGCCAGCTGACGTACGATTTGTCAAACGATACCTCTCAGCTGTCTAATTTTATCTGTCACTTATCAAACAGTGGCGTAGTGTATAAAGTATGGTAGACGGGTTAATTTATCATCTAGTTTCTTTTAAATACAAATTGACTGCAAATTTTAACAATAATTTTCGTTTAGATTAAGTGATATATCATCTGTAGTTTGTTTTATCTTTCATTGGTCATATATTATCTATCTTCTGTCATCTACCACTTGTCATATATAATCTATCTTCTGTCATCTATCACTTGTCATATCTTATAAGTCATCAATTAAAATACTATCTTAAGATTAAATGTGTGTATAAGTAAACTATGATTTGTTATCTGCTATCATCTCAAAAGTCATATATTTTCTGTAATCTATCATTTGTCAATGCCATCTATCCAATATCATTTATCATATATCATCTTTTATCTATCATCTGCCTTCAATCATATCTTATCTATTATTGTTATTATCTGTCATCTATTATTTGTTAAATCTTATCTGTCATCTGTCACATGTTTATATGTTATCTATTGTTTTTTTGTAAGACTTATCAAATGGCACTTGTCATCTGTCAAATTTTATCTGTCATCTAAAAAATAGTAGCGTAGTGTACAATAAATAAAATGTGGAGAAAGGTGAATGCCTTTAACTGCCATCTAGATTTTTTTTATAAATTAACTACAAAGTTTAAAAATATTATTAAAATTTGCAATTTTTATATATAAGATTAAGTGTTTTTATCTGTCATCTTTTATCTTTCTCATTAGTTATATATTTTCTGTCATTTATAATTTGTCAAATCCTATCTGTCATCTGTCACTCGTTTGTATGTTCACTATTGTTGGTTTGAGTTTACGTGGAAGTGTTTTGTAAATGAAAATAACAAACAGTTTATTCCTTACTTCACTTGTTTATTAAGTGTTAAAAGTACATTTCGTTCAAAAGGTGAACCTTTGGACCTTTGCACGTTATCTGTCATGTATGAATTTACATCTGTCATCTATCAATCAGTAACGTAGTGTACACTATAAGGTAGACAGAGGTGAATTGCCACAACTGTCATCCAATTTTTATACAAACTGACTACAAAGTGTAAAAATAATAACTTTTCTTCAAATTAAGTGAACTATCATTTATTATATATATTTCTCATTAGTCTTATATTATCTATCATCTATCACTTGTCATATTTTATTTGTCATCAATTAAAATATAACCTAAAGATGAAGTTATTGTTATCAATCATCTATATCATCTGATATGTCTCTCATTAGCCATATATGATTGGTTCAAGAATTATTATCAAAAAATATAAAAACAATTGAAAATCGTTTTTTTTTTGTTTTTCCTTCATTAGAATACATAAGATGTGAGAAATTCATGAGTGAAAGAATTTTCAAAATCGAATCATCGGTTCAAGAATTATCATCAAAAATGTAAAAAAACAATTGAATAACGAATTTTTGTTTTTAGCCTATTAGAAAACATTAGATGTCTGGACTGTTTTGGTGAAAAAAATTTCAAAATCAGATAATCAGTTCAAAAGTTATTCTAAATAATGTAAAAAAAAACAATTGAAAATCGAATATTTGTTTGATAGTTGATTACATTATATTAGATGCCGGGAATAGATTAGCGGATGAATTTTCCGAATCATATGACTTGTTCAAGAGTTATTATCAAAAAATATAAAAACAATTGAAAATCGAATTTGTTGTTTTTCTTTCATTTGAATATATAAGATGTGAGAATTGTATAAGTGAAAGAATTTTCAAAATCAAATTATTGGTTCAAGAATTATTATCAAAAATGTAAAAAAAAAACAATTGAATATCGAATTTTTGTTTTTTAGCCTATTAGAAAACATTAGATGTCAGGAATGTTTTGGTGAAAAAATTTTCAAAATCAGAACATCAGTTCAAGAATTATTATAATTAATGTAAAAAAAAAAAACAATTGAAAATCGAATATTTGTTTGATAGTTTAATATAATATATTAGACGTTGGAAATACATTAGCGGATGAATTTTCTGAATCTAATGATTGATTCAAGAGTTATCAAAACAATTGAAAATCGATTTTTGTTTTGTTTTTCGTTTATTATAATAAATAAGAGGAAAAATTCATTAGTGAAATAATTTTCAAAATCGAATCATCGGTTCAAGAATTATCATCAAAAATGTAAAAACAATTGAATAACGAACTTTTTTTAGTCTATTAGAAAACATTACATGTCAGGAATGTTTTGATGAAAAAAATATCGGTTCAAGAATTATTATCAAAAATGTAAAAAACAATTGAATATCGAATTTTGGTTGTTTAGTCTACTACAAAACATTAGATGTCAGGAATGTTTTGGTGAAAAAATTTTCAGAATCAGATCATCGGTTCAAGAGTTATTATAAATAATATAAAAAATAAATGAAAATCGAATTTTGGTTTGTTAGTTTATTATAATATTATTAGACGCCGGAAATACACTAGCGGATGAATTCTCTGAATCAGATGATTGGTTCATGAGCTATTATCAAAAAAAGGTCAAAACAATTGAAAATCGTTTTTTGTTTTTAATTTATTGGAATATATAAAATGTAAAAAATGCATTAATGAAAGAATTTTCAAAATCAAATCATCGGTGCAAGAATTATCATCAAAAATGTAAAAAACAATTGAATATCGAATTTTTGTTTTTCAGTTTTTTAGAAAACATGAGATGTCAGGAATGTTTTGGTACAAAAAATTTTAAAATCAGATCATCAGTTCAAGAGTTATTATAAATAATGTAAAAAAACAATTGAAAATCGAATTTTTGTTTGATAGTTTATTATAATATATTAGATACCAGGAATACATTAGCGGATAAATTTTCTGAATCAGATGATTGGTTCATCAGTTATTATCAAAAAAAGGTCAAAACAATTGAAAATCGTTTTTTGTTTGTTTTTAATTTATTGGAATATATAAGATGTAAGGAATGCATTAGTGAAAGAATTTTCAAAATCAAATCATCGGTTCAAGAATTATTAGCAAAAATGTAAAAAACAATTGAATATCGAATTTTTGTTTTTTAGTCTATAAGAAAACATTAGATGTCAGGAATGTTTTGGTGAAAAAAATTTTCGGAATCAGATCATCAGTTCAAGAGTTATTATAAATAATGTAAAAAACAATTGAAAATCGAATTTTTGTTTGATAGTTTATTATAATATATTAGACGTTGGGAATACATTAGCGGATAAATTTTCTGAATCCGATGATTGGTTCAAGAGTTATTATCAAAAAAAAAGATTAAAACAATTGAAAATCGGTTTTTGTTTGTTTTTAATTTATTATAATATATAAGATGTAAGAAATGCATTAGTGAAAGAATTTTCAAAATCAAATCATCGGTTCAAGATTTATCATCAAAAATGTAACAAACAATTGAATATCGAATTTTTGTTTTTTAGTCTATAAGAAAACATTAGATGTCAGGAATGTTTTGGTGAAAAAAAATTTCGGAATCAGATCATCAGTTCAAGAGTTATTATAAATAATATAAAAAACAATTGAAAATCGAATTTTTGTCTAATAGTTTATTATATCATATCAGCCGACAGGACTACATTAGTGGAAACATTTTCTGTCATCTGTCATCTATCATATAACATCTGTTAGGAGTCCGGTGTTGTTCAGGAAAAGCAGCTTTCATTGCCAATCATTCATTGCGAATAAGTCAAATCTTAAAATATAGATGATATTGCCACAGAGCATATATCCTCTGTTATCTGTTTTTAATCATATATTGTCTGCCATTTGTCATTAATTATTTGTCAAACCTTATCTGTCATCTTGCACATTTTTATCTGCCATCTGTTATATAAAATTTATCAAGTCGCACTTGTCATCTATCAAATTCTATCTGTCATTAATGAAGCAATAGTGTGTTTGCAAAAATTGCGAATGCCTTTAATCGCCATCTAGTTTCAGTCATCTATCATCTGTTATCTGTCATCTATCGTTTGCCAAGTCATCTATCACATATCATCTGTTTTCTTTAGATTAAACGGTCTATAATCTGTTATCTATTATATCTCATTAGTCATATATTATCTATTATCTGCCATCAATCACTTGTCATAACTTATCTATTATCATTTTAAATATAGTCGTAAGATACAGTTATCTATCATCTGTTTTTTGTTATCCTTTTTATTAGTCATATATTTTCTGTCATGTTTCATTTGTAAATATCATCTGATGTTATATGTCTATAATCATATATTAACTGTTATCTATCATTTGTCAAATCTGTCATCTGTCACTTGTTTGTATGTTATCTCTCATCTGTCATGTATGAATTATCAAGTGACACCTGGCATCTGTCAAAATTTATGTCATCTATAAATAAAATATAAAGTGGACAGAAGTGAATTGCCGAAACTATTACCTATTTTTTTTAAATTAACTACTTTGTTTAATAATGTTATCTCCCACTAGTCATATACCATCTATCATCTATCATTTGTCATATCTTATTTGCCATCAATTAAAATATAATCTGAAGATGCAGTGTTTGTTATTAGTCATCTATCATCTCTCTTATTTCGATTTCCAAATATTATCTGTCATCTGGATCCTATTTTAACAATACCCGTCATTTGTTAAAACAAGTGGCAATGGTTATCTATCCAATTTCATGTGTCATTAATGAAGTAATAGATTAGAAATTGAACAGGAGTGAATGGCAGTCGCAATGACAATCTATATTTCAAGATTGTAATTTCGGTGTTATGGGCTACCAAGTGCTCGAAACGGTGAAGAGGGTTTTTTACCTGAACAACGCCGGACTCCCTAAATGAATGGCTTCAACTGCCATCTAGTGTCTATCATCTATCATCAGTTATCTGTGATCCCTTCTATTAGTAATATAATTTAAATTATTTGTCATTTATCATTTGTCAATGTCATCTATCATATATCATCTGTTACCTTTAGGTTAAGTGATCTATCATGTGTTTTATGTATCATTAGTCATATATTAATTATCATCTGCCATCTATCACTTGTCACACATCTGTAATCAATCAGTAATCAATTAATATATAGTCGTATGCTTAAGCGTCTATTATCAGTCATCTATCATCTATTATGAGTTATGACTTTTATTAGTCATACATTTTTTATCATTTATCATCTGTCAATGTCATCTATTATCTATCTTCAATCTTATATCATCTGCAATCTATCATTTGTCAAATATTATCTGTCATCTGTTCACATGTTTACAGGCTATCAGCTAGCTATCACATATAATTTGTCAAATTCTACCAGTCATCCGTCAAACTTCATCTGTCATCTATAAAACAATAGCGTTGAGTACAATAAGAGGTGAACAAATATTTTAAAAATATAATCTGAAGATTATATTAAGACTAAGTGTTTATCAGCCATCTGCAATCTAACATATCATTTGTCAATGCCATCTATCATATATCATGTGTTTTCTTTAGATTGGGTGATCTATCATCTACCATGTATCAATGTCATCTCTAATACATTATCTATTAACTGTCATCGATCATATATTACCTGCCATCTATCATTTTAAATTTTAAAAATAATATATTTCTTTAGATTAACTGTATATTTTTAGACATCTATCATCTATTAACTCTTATAGTCATATATTGTCATTGGTCATCTATCATTGGTTAAATCTTATTTTATCTGTCATATGTCATATCTGTCACATGTTTTTATGTTATCTATCATCTGTAATATATGAATTGTAATGTGATACTTGTTATCATCTGCCATCTATTTATTATACTGAGAGTTTCGTTGTTGAAGAAGAAATTCCAAAAAAGAATTCCAAGAAAATTAAATCTAGTGGGAGAGAAAATAAGGCTAAAGAAGAAAACAAAGGAACTTTCCAGAATTCCACAGTTTCAAATATGAGGAACCGATAAAGAAAATTACTTACAGTCTTCAGAGGTAGACGTTTCTGAAAAGCTTACTGCTAGTGCATTAGAGTAGTGAAGCAGAAGAACAAGAAGATCCGGAATAAAATTGACTATCTACAATTTTCAGAAGTCAAAACAATTTCTGAAAAGCCCATTCACTATATACACCGATATCGACTTCTGAAGAAGTCAAGAAAATAAAGAAGAAAATTATAGAAATCGCTCCCAGCTTGACCTCTTAATGTCATTTGTTGTAAAATAATGTCAACCATTTGTTATTAGTCTGTGTTTTATAACAAATGACGTTTGTTTGTTCCGATTTTTTTTTCAAGGCACACTAAATTTATACGAAAATAACATATAAATAAGATTTATTATAATTTTAATATCAAATTAAAATAAACATATTAGGCATCATTGGATTCAGAAAAATAATGTCTAGAAAAAAAAACAAGAAAAGTATATGCAGCCATTTAAAAATGACTGTAATTTGTCAATGAAATTAATTTAGAAAAAATATATACTTAATGTTATTTCATAGTATTTAAACGGTCATTCAATTTGTTTTTTAGTTGATTCAAATCGGTTAATAAATAATAAGGTTATGGTTTTTTTATCGAACACCCGGTATATCACAGGGGTGGATTTGTAAATAAAAGATTTGTTTCGTTTCATAATGAATTTATCAGTTTCTTGACCTACGTTTCGACAACTGCTTGTCAAACAAAACCACCCTTGTGAAAAATAATGTTCTCAACACATTTTAAGTACTAAAAACATTAAACATTTTGAATTCTTCTGTTTATACTAGTAACTGAGCTTCCTATTAATAAGGGCTCTCAATTGTATACCAATTTCCACATGTCTATTATTTCACAAATTCGAACATCCTCCCCCATGCAGGGGCGGAGACCATTATACGTCTTTCTTAATTCCGAGCGTTTATTATTCCCGGCGAATTCCACGACGTTATCCATTTCACGTTACACGGCGTGGCATTAAGGGATTGCAAAAGGGAAGGAAAATCCGTCGCGCTGCCAAGTCGCCGTGCATAAGAAGATCGATACGCACGCCGCCTCCCCTTGCCAGACGTAACGTTGCTGCACTTGCTTTTCATATTTCGCCCTCTGCACCCTACGCCCTCCCGTCCGTGCACGCAAACACTGACATTAATCTTACCATCACGTCAATCAGTACCAAACAAGTCGATAAAAACCGATTGCCCAACGATAAAAGGGCACGTGCTGGATTCCAGTTAAGTTCTCACGATTACTCCTTCCAGAACGAAATTATTTCCCATCACAAGACGATAATCAATATATTTATTACTCCATCTTCGACGATTTCATGTTTTAAATGGCATTTGCTTTCTTTTAAATTCGTTTGTTTGTTCGTTAATATTTACTCGAAATTACTTTCCCAACAATCTGAAAGCTCTTTCCTTTCGAATAAAAGACGATTTTAGATAATAGATGACAAACAAATAATATCAAATTGCAAATTTTAATTAAAAAAAACTGTATTACAATTGCTAAATAGCTGCATTAAAAACAGTTATGACAGATGATAGATGACAGGCAACAGGAGACAGATTTGATGTGACAGTATACACAACAAGATTGATGATAAATAATAGATGGTAGATGTTAGGTAACAGATAATAGATGAGACTGATATCAGTTCAAAAATATATGACAAGCAACGTAAAGTTAGGAATTACAACTCAAAACTATTCGATACATTATATCTTTATTTTTAAATCCAAGCTATAAAACAACCTCATATGCATGACAAATGACATGTGACAAGTTTGAATTGTATTAAACACAGTATGACTTGATAATTTGACAGATCCAACATGACAAATAAAATATAACAGATGATATATAACGTTATTAATAACAAATAACCATTGATAGATGACAGGTGATGACTGATATTAGGTAATTAATGATACGTGACAGAAATCATGATGTTACAAGTTACAATTCGAAACTGTTTAATTTAAAAAAATGTCTCTTTACTGATTAATCCACGCTACTAACAGATGACAAATATAGTTGACAAATGATTTATAACAATGTAATAGATGATAGGAGAATTTGATAAGTGATAGATAACTTTAGGTTATGTGTTACAATTAAAAACTCTTTGACGGATGGCTTCTTTATCCTTTATCACTTGACATATCGTACATGACAGATGGCAAATGACAGAAAATTCATGACGTATGTGTGACAAGTGCTAAATCATACATGACTGATGTAACAGATGACAGATAGCATTTGGCAAATGATAGATAACAACTCCGATTAGATAAGATTTAAAAAAAGATAAGTTAACTTGTCATCTTTCATTAGTCTTATATCATCTGTGAATCTTCAATTGTCAAATATTACCTGTAATCTGCCACATGCTTATCTGTTACTTAACATCTATCATCAATTATTTATTATCGATATTGTTGACTATCATTTGTGTACAAAAGCTACAGTAGTTGATTCCTTTATTTATTATCAATAATAAACTCAATAGTGAATCTCTTCTTTAATGTTCTATTCTTCAGATCAGCGTCTTCTTCTGCCTTCGATAATTGATTTGAATTTTCATGTGTATTGATTTCTCTAACATAATCCATCCTTTGTTTTTTTAACATTTTTAGATTATTTTTTCGCAATGTTAATTAACTATTACTAATGAAGGTTTAAATTAAATTACACTTGGTTTGTTTCACAATTTTTCTATATTTAGTCGACTAGTTTCGCTTTTTAAGGCATTATCAAGAGTGAATTGCAAAAGAAACTGACAAGTTTATCTATAATCAGGTAATAACGGATTTTAAGATCGGGGAATTTCAAGTCTCGTAAATGAGAAAGTGATTCAAGAAAAGTTAATTAAAATTAACCCTTTTGCCTTTTTCATTTTCAGTTTTTTAGTTTTACTTTTTCATTTAATAAATTATTCAAAACATCTTGTTCTATCTTTCTGCTGTCTTAAATCTTCTTCTATGTAAGTATTTTTTCTCCGGACGTTTACACTCATCAAAATGAACTTGTGAAGTCTCAATTTCAATATTGCTTTCTTCTTTATCAAGTTTATTACATTTTTATTGGATTTAATAAACTAAATTCACTGATTTCCTCTATCATCAATCATCATTATCATCATCAGTTTATACAATTTTACGTTTATCCTTTTCCTCGGTGCATTCCTCTAAATCTTTAGTTTTCTTCTTTTTCTGTACCTAAATCAACCTTGTTGCTTATTTCTCAGTGCGTTCTTTAAAATATTTTGTTTTCCTCTCTTTTTTTCTTTTGTACACCCAAATCAACTTAAATTAAACCGCATATTTTGAACTTTCCTTCATTCTTTCAAGCGGGAAACAGAACACATTTCCACAAATTTCGACTCTATCCATTTGGGATTTTCACTCATTTTTACAAATTCATAGTTTATGTTTATTTTAATGTTAAAAATTTTCTTATCATTTTGAAGACATTTGATATAATTTATTCGGGTGTTTTACTGTAATTGGTGGGTGGGTGGCCTCTATCCACCCTCCAATTTCTACATCATAAGCGTCGATTTCTCAAAAGAAAAATACATAAACAAATATTCGCGTAATAAATTAAACGCAACTTTTTCTTATTATTTTTAAGACATACAGTAAAACTTACATGCGTGATAAATTCATTGGAGGGTGTGTTAGAGGCCACCCACCCGCCCTACATATACATTTTTACTCCAAACAGAATCTGTGTTTAGTTTTTTATAATTTAAATCGCTAATATTTTGATGATGGTTAAAAAAAATTAAAAAAGAGTTTTAGCTTAAAGTTTTAATTTCTATGTAGGGTGGGTAGGTGGTCTCTATCACACCCTCCAATTAATATAACATAAACGTCGATTTCTCAAGAAAAAAAATTTACATTTGGGATTTTTACTATGCAATGATTTTGATTTTTTTGATTTTTTTTACAGAAAAATAGTTTATCATGTATGTAAGTAAATTTATAAGATTAAAAGATTTCTTATTATTTTGAAGACATCTAATAAAATTCGGATAGGTGTTTTACTGATTGGAGGATAGGTTAGAGGCCACCCACCCACTCTACATATACAATTTTACTTCAAACTATTTCTCTGTTTTATTTTTCATAATTTAAATCAGTAATACTGTTAATGATGTAAAAGAATAAAAAAGCCAGTGTTTTGGATTAAATTATAATTTATATGTAGGGTGGGTGGGTGGCCTCTATCTACCCTCCATTTATTATAATCACAAAGGTCGATTTCTCAAGAAAAAAAGTACATAAACGAATATTCGCGAATTAAATTAAGTGTAACGCTTTCTTATCATTATCACATCCAATAAACGTTGCAAAAGTGTTTTAGTGATTGGAGGGTGGATTAGAGGCCACCCACCCACCCTACATATACATTTTCACTTCAAACTATATATCTGTTTTATTTTTCTATAATTTAAATCAGAAATACTGTTAATTATGTACGTTTTCTTATTATTTTCAAGACATCCAGTAAAATTTATATATGTGGTTTATTAACTGAAGGATGTGTTAGATAACACCCACCCACCCTACATATACATTTTTTACTTTAAAGTCTCTTTTTAGTTTTCCATAATTTAAATCATTAATATTTTGATGATGGTCAAAAAATTTTAAAGAAGTATTTTAGCTTAGAGTTTCAATATATGTAGGGTGGCTGGGTGGCCTCTATCCCACCCTCAAATGTTTACATCATAAACGTCGATTTTTCAAGAAAAAAGTACATAATCGAATATTCGCGTAATAAATTAGTTTTTTAATCATTTTCACAACATTCAGTAAAGCTTACAAGAGTATTTTAATGATTGGAGGGTAAGATAGATTTTTCATAAATTAAATCTCTGATATTTTGATGTCTAAATTTAAAAATAAAAAACAGTGTTTTAGCCTCAAGTTTCAATATATATGTAGGGTGGGTAGGTGGCCTCTATTCGATCCTCCAATTTTTACATCATAAACGTCTATTTCTTAAGAAAAAAAGTACATAAACAAATATTCGCGTAATAAATTAAACGCAACGTTTTCTTATTATTTTTAAGACATCCAGTAAAAGTTACAAGAGTGTTTTAGTGATTGGAGGGTAGGATAGAGACCACCCGCCCACCCTACATAAAAAAATTACTTCAAACAGCATACCTTTTTTATGTTTCATAATTTACATTTGTAATACTATTGGGGTAATAAATAATTTAAAAAATAGTGTGTTAACTAAAAGTTTCAATATATATGTAGGATGGGTGGATAGCCTCTAATTCACTCTCCAATTATTACACTACAAAAGTCGACTTTTTGAAAAAAAAGTAGATTTAAAAAAGTTATTTACGTAATAAATTAAACAACGGGTTTCATTAAATTTTTATGATTATAAATTGATTTCCGTTGTTTTAATACATTTTGACGCCTCTAGAATATGCAAAAAAAATTCGACTCTATCCATTTGGAATTTTTACTTATTCTGTGGAAAGTATTTTTATATTTTTTAACAGGAAAATAGTTCATCGTGTGTTTTATATTTATAATAAAGGTTAAAAGTGTTCTTATCATTTTGAAAACATCTAGTAAAACTTGGACGAGTGTTTTATTGATTGGAGGGTGGGTTAGAGGCCACCCACCCACCCTACATATACATTTTCACTTCAGACAATATCATTTTTTAAATTTTTTTGCTTTTAAATCAGTAATACTGTTAATGGTGTAAAAGAATAAAAAATAGTATTTTGGATTTAAGTTTCAATGTATATGTAGGGTTAATGGGTGGCCTAGATCCATCATTCAATTTTTGCATCATAAACGTCGATTTCTCAAGAAAAAACGTACATAAGCGAATTTTCGCGTAATAAATTAAGCGCAACGTTTTCTAATAATTTTCAAGACATCCAGTAAAACTTACAAGTGTTTTAGTAATTGGAGGGTAGGATAGAGGTCACCCACCCACCCTACATATACAATTTACTTCAAACACCATCTCTTTTTTTATGTTTCATAATTTACATTTACAATAATATTAATGATGTGAAAGAATAAAAAAACGGTGTTTTTGGATTAAAATTTCAATGTATATGTAGGGTGGGTGGGTGGCCTCTAACCCACCCTCCAAATATTACACCATAAACGTCGATTTCTCAATTTAAAAAACGACATAAGCAAATATTCGCATAATAAATTAAGCACAACGTTTTCTTATCGTTTTAAAAACATCCAGTAAAACCTACAAGAGTATTTTAGTGATTTGAGGGTAGGATAGAGGCCATCCACCCACCCTACATATACAAGTTTACTTCAAACAGTACATCTTTTTTTATGTTTCATAATTTACAATTGTAATATCATTAGGGATATCAAATAATAAAAAAAAAAGAATATTCACGTAATAAGTTAAACGTAACGTTTTCTTATTATTTTCAAGACATCCAGTAAAGGTTACAAGAGTGTTTTATTGAGTGGGGGTAGGATAGAGGCCACCCACCCACCCTATATATATATTTTTACTTTAAACAGAATCTCTTTTAATTTTTTTGTAATTTTGATGATAGTTAAAAATTTATTAAAAAAACGTCGTTTTAGCTTAAAGTTTCAATATATATGTAGTGTGGGTGGGTTTTCTCTATTCCACCCTCTAATTATTGCACCATAAACGTCGAATTCACAAGAGAAAAAGTACATAAACGAATATTCGCATAATAAATTAAACGCAACATTTTCTTATTATTGAAGACATCCAGTAAATTTTATATGTGTGTTTTATTAATTGGAGGGTATATTAGAGGACACTTACCCACCCTACATATACATTTTTACTTTAAGAGAGTCTCTTTTTCGTTTTCTATAATTTAAATCATTAACATTTTGATGATGGTTAAAAAAATTTTAAAAAGGGTTTTAGTTTAAAGTTTCAATATATATGTAGGGCGGGTGGGTGGCCTCTATCCCACCCTCCAATTTTTAGAGGCAACCCACCCACCCTACACATAAATTTTAACTTACAGCAGTCCTTAATTTTCGGTTCTCATAATTTAAATTAATAATACTATTTATGGTAATAAAGAATTAAAAAATAGGTTTCTAGCTTGAAATTTCAAAGTATTTATAAGATGGGTGTATGACTTCCATTACACCATTGAATTTTTCCACCATAAACGTTAATTTTTTAAGGAAAAAAATAATTTACGTAATAGATAAAACGTAACGTTTTCTAATCAATTTGAAGACATTCAGTAAAACTTAGATAAGTGTTTTACCAATTGGAGGGTGGGTTAGAAGGCATCCAACCACCCTGCATATACAGGGTGACTGACGAAAAACCTTTGGTGCTGTATCTCGCTAATTTTTTATCCGATTTTAATAAATAAAACATCAAATTAAACCATTTTTAAAAGACTTTAATAGGATCTGAACTGTTATTTTTTCTCGCACCCAGTTTTTGACAAAGTACGATCAACATTTTTTTTTAATTGCACTGTATATATATTTTTATTGATTCGCAAGGAGATTTTTTTTCTGAATATAAAATTGTAGACAAATTTATCCATACATCAAACTTAAGTCGAGAAATTGAGGATTAAAAAAATAAATAAAAAGTCAAGTATCCATTGTAAACAATATACAGACCCTATTTTAAATGTCAAAAGTGACAGTGACAGCCATTGATACAATACTGCAACGATTTTTAATTATTTCATAATTAAAATGTTGCAATATTTCAAACACTGTACTAGAATTTTGTGCTTCTACAGAAATCGTTTTTCAGTTTTTAAAATCTTGCAACATTTTTATTATGAAATTATTAAAAATCATTGCAGTATTGTAC
Source organism: Ontholestes murinus (assembly GCA_963969525.1). Classification (NCBI taxonomy): domain Eukaryota; kingdom Metazoa; phylum Arthropoda; class Insecta; order Coleoptera; family Staphylinidae; genus Ontholestes; species Ontholestes murinus. Next base: position 74,420,153 of record OZ018390.1, on the reverse strand, counting down.
CAATGACTGACACTGTCACTTTTGACATTTGGAATAGGCTCTGTATATTGTTTACTATGGATATTTGATTTTTTTTTTTAATCCTCAATTTCTCGACTTTGGTTTGATGAATGGTTAAAATCGTTTACAAATTTAGATTCAGAAAAAAATGTCCTTGCGGATCAGTACAAAATTTAAATACAGTGCAATTTGAAAAAAAAATTGATCGTCTTTTGTCAAAAACTGGATGCAAGAAAAAATATCAGTACAGTTCATATTAAAGTCTTTTAAAAATCCTTTAATTTGATGTTTTATTTATTCAAATCGGATCAAAAATAAGCGAGATACTGCACCAAAGGTTTTTCGTCAGTCACCCTGTACATTTTAACGTTAAATATTATTTTTCTTCTGGGTTTTTGTAATATAAATTAATAATACTATTGAAGATGTTAAAGAATGAAAAAACAATGTTTTGGATTGAAGTTTCAATGTATATGTAGGGTGGGTGGGTGGCCTCTAACCTACCCTCAAATTCTTATACCGAAAACATCGATTTCTCAAGAAAAAGGTAGTACATAATTAATTATTTACGTAATTAATAAAGCTAAACTTTTTTCTTCATCATTTTGAATGGATCCAGTAAAACTTACAAGCGTGTCTTGCTAATTGAAGGGTGGGTTATATGTCAGCCATCCACTCTACATATACATTTCATTTCAAGCAATATATCATATTTATTATTCATAATTTACATTAAAAACAGTATTGATGATATTAAGGAAGAAAAACAAGCTTAAAGCATTTTTAGTAATATTTTTAATTCAATTGTAACTTTCTAAATGAATTTAACATTTTATTTTTTTATAGAAACGATTTATTTGACCCTTTCCGTCCCGTTCCTTGATGAAAGGACCAAATACCAAACATAATATGGCTCACATTTACATTAGAAACAGTATTGATATTTTAGAATAAAAACAAGCTTAAAATTTTTTAGTAATAAATTTAATTCAATTGTAAGTATCTAAAGCAACTTAACATTTGATTTGTGTTTATCAAAGCGATTTATTTGGCCCTTTGCGTCCCATTCCCTTTCATCAATACCAATACTAAACATAATATGACTCACTGGATAGAATAAGGATTTACCCTTATCTACACACTCAACTATAAATAAGCCACAATAAAGAAAACAACCGAAAGCATCTTTTATTTCCTCCCCTTTTGAGAAAATCCATTATTCACTGGAAATCCTGCAGGAACAGGTGATGCAGTCGACTTTAAAATCGTACCCAGATTTACGGGATAAGCGCGGGATTAGTTATTAAAAATAGCAGGAAACTCCATTATATTATAAATTTGATTAATATTTACTCACTTCAAGGAATAATAATAATAATTATTATTACGATTAATTAAATTCTCACTAAAATGTTTCACCACGGGGATGAAACATTTTTATATCAATTAGAGAATTAATTAAAACACACTATAATATAATATATAATATAATAATAATAATATTTATTATTATATAAAATCATTATCAAGCTAAAACATTTTTCTTAGCTACAAAATTTTCCATTGGCTTAATGAAATTATTAGATTTTTCTTTAATTAAAGAAAAACATTATTTATTTTCAATTTAAACATGTATAAAATTTTACCTTTTAATAAATAAGGACGAATTTGTTTGTAAAAGTTGCCGTCTACGGCTTAAATGTATTGCATATGCATAGAAGTATGTTTGGTTGCATACATTATTAAATGGAAACAAACGATAAATTTGTATACACGAAGAGCATCGTAAATTTACAACAATAACACGAAACGTTTCGTGTTTTTAAATAATTAGTTCATTTTGTGCTACAATTTATTTTATTATTAAATCTATGCCGAAACTGAGCGAGATGAGCAACAGATAGATATACGTTAGTGAAGAAAACGCCATTAGGAAGGTAAGATTTTTTTTAATGTTTAAATTATGCTTTTAAGAAATGTATGTGAAAGTTTATTAATTGTAGTCCTTTTAACACTAATATACGTAACTATAAAGGGTGAGTTTTTTTAGATGTTCTCTATGGGGATCTCAGAAACTACAAGGTGGGGCAAAAATCCCGCTATCATTTTGATTGCCTATAACTTTGCTCAAAGAAAAGATAAGTAAGTTTGGCTTTCATAAAAAGTTTATTGGTCTTTAGATTTTTTTTCGTTATGATTGGAAAATTATATCGGCTAAATGGTGACCGCGATTCGCTATGCAACTATCGGCTCTTTTTAGGGCACTTTTCATGACATCCTTCAACATATCGGGCTGAATTTCTTCAGTTTTGTGACGGATATTGTCTTTAAGATGTTTAATACCTTTGTACGGTTTTCCCACAATTTTGACCATTTAACTTTCAGCTATAAGTAATATGTGTTAAATTATACCCTGCATAATTAACAACGCTCCCTATTGATTAAATTAACAAAAAAAAAACAATCTGTTTTATATCACCGTCTAAAATAATGTCACTGATGACACGCCATTGTTTACTATTCGCAGACGTGTCCTAGAATGCAGACAACAAGTCCCCGAGATCAATGAACCGTTTTATCAATTCCATTACGACAGTATTAAAAAAGGGACGTCAATCTTCCAACTGCAAAACGGCTTCCTTTATTCGAACCAATTGGCGGCATAAAACGCGCACAATGGATCACTTTTCAAAACGTTAAACGTGAATGATATACTAACCGAATCACTGTTTAATGTCGCTTAAAGTAACCCCTAACTTTTCATTTAATATTCAATTTTTCCGTAATAAACATTTACTATGCTATAGTCGCTAGCCTCCTCTGAGCACATAGCACTCAAAGAAGAAAAAGAAGATATAAATCATAAAATTTTGCCTTTGTGACGATACAGGGTGTCTGACGAAAAACCTTTGATGCTGTATCTCGCTTATTTTTGATCTGATTTGAATAAATAAAACATCAAATTAAATGATTTTTAAAAGACTTTAATATGAACTGTACTGATATTTTTTCTTGCATCCAGTTTTTGACAAAAGACGATCAACTTTTTTTTTCAAATTGCACTGTATATATATTTTGTACTGATCCGCAAGGAGATTTTTTTCTGAATCTAAATTTGTAAACGATTTGATCCATTCATCAAACCAAAGTCGAGAAATTGAAGATTAAAAAAAAATTTAAAATCAAATACCCATAGTAAACAATATACAGAGCGTATTCCAAATGTCAAAAGTGACAGTGTCAGTCATTGGTATAATACTGCAATGATTTTTAATAATTTCATAATAAAAATGTTGCAAGATTTCAAAAACTGAAAAACGATTTCTGTAGAAGCACAAAATTCTAGTACAGTGTTTGAAATATTGCAACATTTTAATTATGAAATAATTAAAAATCGTTGCAGTATTGTATCAATGGCTATCACTGTCACTTTTGACATTTAAAATAGGGTCTGTATATTATTTACCATGGATACTTGACTTTTTATTTATTTTTTTAATCCTCATTTCCTTGACTTAAGTTTGATGTATGGATAAATTTGTCTACAATTTTATATTCAGAAAAAAAATCTCCTTGCGAATCAATAAAAATATATGTACAGTGCAATTTAAAAAAAAAATGTTGATGGTATTTTGTCAAAAACTGGGTGCGAGAAAAAATAACAGTTCAGATCCTATTAAAGTCTTTTAAAAATGGTTTAATTTGATGTTTTATTTATTAAAATCGGATAAAAAATAAGCGAGATACAGCACCAAAGGTTTTTCGTCAGTCACCCTGTATAAGCTAGACATAATAATAATTGATAATATTGGGCAATATATAAAGATTATCTTTATGAACTTAAACCTTTCTATTTGCATTCAAAAATTTTGTTTTAACTTATTGAATTATTCAACTGTAATTTTCTTGATAGAAAGGCCAATCGAAGTATTCATCAACGTCTTAATAAAATAGGCGTATTGAAACGAAGTGTAGGAAGACAGTAAGAACAGAAGATGTGGAAAAGATTGTGCTGGACATAATAGAGGAAGATTCAGGTAGTTTTACTCAAAAAAAATACAAATGCTTGTTTGTAAAATTCTTAAAGACTATATGTATCACATACAACACCTTCAGGTACTTATTTCTGCTGATTCTCTTCTACGTATTGCATTATCAGTGGCATTTGCACACATTGGTTAAAATTCCTCTACAACTCACATTTCAATTTAGTAAAATTTCCAGAGTTAAGCTTTGATTCCTATTTTTATTTATTACGTAAAAATACTCCTCTTGTGCGTTTTGTTTTTCGATTTCTGTCCTTTATGTTCTAGCAATTGGAGGGTGAGATAGTTTACACTCACCCTCCCAACATATAGTTTTAAATTCAAGCTACAACACTGCTTTAAAATTCCTTTACATAATCATTATTTCTACTGTTATGTTCAGGAAAATAGACAAGTGACAGTGATTTAAATACAATATATATGTAGGGTGGGTGGGTGGCCTCTATCCCACCCTCCAATCTTTATTACAAAAGCGAGAGTTTTATGGGTTATTTGTTAAACTAGGAAAGCTCGCATCGCTTTATTGATTACGTAAATATACTCCGTTTGTGCGATTTGTTAATTAGCGTACATTGTAGTAATTATAGGGTGAGATAGTGGCCACCCACCCACCCTACATATATTTTTAAATTTCGAGTTGCAACACTGCTTTAAAATTCTTTTACATCATCAATAATTCTACTATTATGTTTAGGAAACCGAACGAGTGACAGTAATTAAAATACAATGTATATGTAAGGTGGGTGGGTGGCCTCTATCCCACCCACCAAACTTCATTTCATAAGCGACAGTTTTATAGGTTATTTGCTAAACTAGGAAAGTTTGCATCGCTTTATTAATTATGTAAATGTACTCTTCTTGTGCGATTCGTTGTTAATATTGTAGTCATTGTAGGATGAGATAGTAGCCACCCACCCACCCTTCATAAATTTTTAAATTCAAGTAGCAACACTGCTTTAAAATTCCTTTACATCATCATTAATTCTACTGTTATGTTTAGGAAACCAAACAAGTGACAGTGATTAAAATACAATATATATGTAGGGTGGGTGGGTGGCCTCTATCCAACCCTCCAACCTTCAGTACATAAGCGAGAGTTTTACGGGTTATTTGTTAAACTAGAAAATCTCGCATTGCTACATTAATTACGTAAATTTACTCCTCCTGTGCGATCTGTTTTTTAACATCCGTCGTTTATATTATTGTTATTGGAGGGTAAGATAGTGGCCACCCACCCACCCTACATATATTTTTAAATTCAGGTTATAACACTGCTTTAAAATTCCTTGATATCATCATCAATTCTACTGTTATGTTCAGGAAAATAAGCAAGTGACAGTGATTAAAATGCAGTGTATATGTAGGGTGGGTGGGTGGCCTCTATCCACCTTCCAATCAGTAAAACATAAGCGAGGGTTATGCAGACTCTAAAATCTAAATTAGATAAGATTATCTATAGAAAGTCATTTATAGTTAAACATAAATTTTGTTTTTGTTTTATTTTTTATTACATAAAGGGTTTGATTGTTTTTAGCAGGAAAATCATCAACGATTGGCAATTATTGTTATCATATATATGTAGGGTGGGTGGGTGTCCACTATCCCACCATCCAATAAGTAAAACATAATCGAGGGTTTTAATTAAAATTTGTAAAATATAAATAAACACAAGATAATTGCATTTTTTAGAGATTTATTCATACAAATTTTTCAAATCAATTTTGATGATGTTTTACTGATTGAAGGGTGGGATAGAGGCCACCCACCCACCCTACATAGACATATAAATTACAATCACTGATCGTCTCGCGGTTTGGAGTAAAATTAATTACAAAACTTTTTGAATAAAAAAGAAATTCAAAAGGTAAAATTTATGAGCGAGTAAATTAGTAAAAATTTGATGCATAATGGGTAGGCAAATCTAAATTAAATAAGATTAGCTATAAATGATTTATATTTAATGTTAAATTTTGATTTTGTTTTATATTTTATTACATAAAGGGTTTAATTGTTTTTAGCAGGAAAATCATCAACGATTAGGAATTAAAGTTATCGTGTATTTGTAGGGTGGGTGGGTGGCCTCTATTCCACCCTCCAGTCAGTAAAACATAATCGAGGGTTTTAGTTAGAAGTTGTAAGATGTAAACAAACACAAAATAATTTTTTAATTGATGTATTCATACAAATATTTCAAATAAGTTTTGATGATGTTTTACTGATTGGAGGGTGGGATAGAGGCCACCCACCCACCCTACATATACATGATAACTTTAATTACTGATCGACTCGCGGTTTGAAATAATTTTAATTACAAAATTTGAATAAAACAAAATTGACAAAGTAAAATTTTTGAGTGTGTAAATTATTAAAAATTATGCGAATTAAATATTAAAATTAGTAGTGCAGTTATTAATAATGAAAATTCATTTTCATTAATAAAAATTATATACACGATACATGGAAAGGCTTTAAATTAAATTAAAATAAGATTAGCTATAGAAGGTCAATTATATTTAAACTTATTTTGGATTATGCTTCATGTTTTTTATTACAGAAAAGATTTTATTGTTTTGTTAGCAACAAAATCATCAACGAAAAGTATTTAATGTTATCATGTATATGTAGGGTGGGTGGGTGGCCTCCATCCCACCCTCCAATGTGTAAAACATTAGCAAAGATTTTAATTAAACAAAACACAAAATAATTGCAATTTTTAGAGATTTATCCAAACAAATTTTTCAAATAAATTTTGATGATGTTTTACTGATTGGATAGTGGGATAGAGGCCACCCACCCACCCTACATATACATATAAATTTCAATTACTGATCGCCTCCCGGTTTGTAGTAAAATTAATTACAAAACTTTTTGAATGAAAAAGAAATTCAAAAGGTAAAATTCTTGAGTGAGTAAATTAGTAAAAATTTGTTGCATGAGGGGTTGGCAGACTTAAATCTAAATTAGAAATGGTGATGTGGCCATCATAGTACTTTCCCTATATTTTACACGAAAACTATAAGGTTTACGCAAAAAAGCTATTCTTAATGATTTGTTCACCATTGAATTCTCTATAATTATTTGTTATGCAAGTTTCATATAACTCTGACAGTTTATTAGCAATTGGCAATAAATGTCAAAATTTTCCATTTTAATTTTTTTTCTCAAAAGTTAAGAATTTTATGAAAAATATGTTCGAATAAAACTTTTTCAGTTTTTTATTACCTTTAACTTTTGTTTGAACCATTTTTTAAAATTTTTCATATCTAGAAAAATAAAACGAAAAAACAAAAAAATGCCTCGAGTAAACATCCACTTCCGGTCTATGAATGTTTACCAAAAGCTTTTCAGCTCCAGTTTTTAACTATAAAACCTTAAGTTTGAAGTTTCATCTCAAACAGATTATTCGTTTTTGAGATACAGCGCCCTATCTCAAAAATGAATGATCCGTTGGAGATGAAACTTTAAATCTAAGGTTTTATCATTAAAAACTGGAACTGAAAAGCTTTTAGTAAACATTCAAAAACCGGAAGTGGATGTTTACTCGAGACCCTTTTTTGTTTTTTTCTGATATTTTTTGGAATATGAAAAATATTTCAAAACTTTTTAAACAAAAGTTAAGGGGAACGAAAAACTGAACAAGTTTTATTAAAACATTTTTTTCATAAAAACTTTCGAGAAAATAATATCAAAAATGAAAATTTTGATATTTTTTGCCAATTGCTAATAAATTATTGAAGTTACATGAAATTTATATAATATATAATTGTAGAGAATTTACAAGTTAACAAATGATCAAGAATAGCATTTTTGCCACATCACCATTTGCTTGAGGCATTTTTTTGTTGTTTCCAATATTTTTTTAAACATGAAAATTTTTACTAAACATTTCAAACAGAAGTTACAGGGAACGAGAAACTGAATAAGTTTTATTTGAACATTTTGCAAAAAGTTCTTAACGTGCGAGAAAAAATTTAAAAATTAAAAATGTTGACATTTTTTTCCTATTGCTAAACTACAGGAGTTATATGAAATTTATATTACAAATAATTGTAGAGAATTCGGAAGTGAACAAATGATTAGGAATAGCTGTTTGTCGTAAACCTCAATTCAATTCTTATAAAAATTTATGTTTAGAAAATTCAACGTATAGAAAATATTTGCTTAGAAATTTTGATGTATAAAATATTATTTATAAAAAAATTCGATGTACAAAAAATCTTTGTTTAGACCAATCGATGAAAAGAAAACTCCTTATTTAGAAAATTCGATGTATAGAAAATTCTTTGTTTAGAATTTTTTTTATTTAGAAAATTCGATGTATAGAAATTTCTTTGTTTAGAAAATTCGATGTACAGACAATTCTTTATTTAGAAAATTCGATGTATAGAAAATTCTTTGTTTAGAAAATTCGATGAACAGAAAATTCTTTATTTAGAAAATTCGATGTATACAAATTTCTTTGTTTAGAAAATTCGATGTATAGAAATTTTTTTATTTAGAAAATTCGATGTATAGAAATTTTTTTGTTTAGAAAATTCGATGAACAGAAAATTCTTTATTTAGAAAATTCGATGTATAGAAATTTCTTTCTTTCGAAAATTTGATGTATAGAAAATTCTTTATTTAGAAAATTCGATGTATAGAAATTTCTTTGTTTAGAAAATTCGATGTATAGAAATTTTTTTATTTAGAAAATTCGATGTATAGAAATTTCTTTGTTTAAAAAATTCGATCTAAAGAAATTTTTTTATTTAGAAAATTTCTTTGTTAAGAAAATTCAATACTCAAAAAAAATATGTTCCTTGTTTAGAAAATTCGATGTACAGAAAATTCGATGTATAATTTTTTTGTTTGTTTCGAAAATTCAATACTTATAAAAATTTTGTTTACAAAATACGATGTAGGGAAAATTCTGTGTTTAGAAAATTTTATGTATAGAAAATTTTTGTTTGGATAATTAGATGTATTGAAAATTCTTTGTTTAGAAAATTCATTACTAAAAAAAAATTATGTTTAGAAAAGTCGATGTATAGAAAATTCTTTGTTTAGAAAATCCAATACTCAAAAAAAGTGGATGTTCAGAAAATTTGATGTTTAGAAACTTTGTTGTTTAAAAAATTGGATTTATAGAAAATTCATTGTTTAGAAAATTCGATGTATTGAAAATTCTTTGTTTGAAAAATTCAATACTCAAAAAATATTTATGTTTAGAAAATTTGATGTACAGAAAATTCTTTATTTAGAAAATTCGATGTAAAGCCAATCGTTTGTTTAGAAAATTCAATACTCAAAAAATTATTTTTAGAAAAATCGATGTGTAAAAAATTCTTTGTTTAGAAAATTCGATATATAAAAAATTCTTTGTTTAGAAAATTCTTCGTTTAGAAAAATCAATACTCAAAAATATTTATGTTTAGAAAATTAGATGTACAGATAATTCTTTTTTTAGGCATTTCGATGTTTAGAAAATTATTATTAAAATATTCAATGGTTAAAGAATTCTTTGTATATAAAATTCTTTGATTAGAAAATTCAATGTACAGAAAAATTTTTGTTTAAAAAATTCGACAATTATAAAAAAAAATAAATAGAAAATTCGATGTTTAGAAAATTCTCTATTTAGAAATTTTAATGCCCAAAAAATGTATATTTATAAATTTCGCTGTGCAGAAAATTTTATGTTTGGAAAATTAAGTATTCAGAAAATTTTATATTTTATAATTATTACTTATGACTAACCCATGAATGTAAATATTCTGCTTGGAAATAAACAAACTCTAACTCTATAATTTTTTGTTAAGAAAATTCATTATTCAAAAACCCTGAGTTTTAGAAAATTCGATGTGTAGAAAATTCTATTCAGTTGAATATTCTAAATAGAATTTTCTATACATCATTCATAAACATTTATGTTTAAAACATTTAAAAAAATTGTTGTAAAGAGAATTTTCTGGTCTTATAAAAAATTTAATACTAAAAATATGAATGCTTTCGATGTATAGAAAATTCAATGTTTACAAAATTCAATACAAAGTTTATATTTATAAAAAAAACGTAAAGAAAATTCTCTGTCTAGAAAATTCCATACTAAAAAAATTTATGTTTAGAAAATTTGGCATATAGAAGATTGAATGTATCAAAAATTATTTGTATAAAAAACATTTCATAAACATCTATGTTTAGTAAATTCGATGTACGGACAATTTTCTGTTTAGAAAATTCAATAAATAAAAGAAATTGTTCAGAAAATTCAATGGATAGAGAATTCTCTGCTTAGAAAATTAAATACTTATAAATGTTTATGTGTAGGAAATTTAATGTACTTTATTTAGACAATTCAATACTCAAAAAATTAGATGTATTGATTCGAAAATTTAACATTTAGTTTAGAAAATTCTCAATTTAAAAAATTAGTTTATAACATTGATAAAAATATTTACCCAAAAAAGAACTAAATTGGATGTTTAAAAATTTAATATATAGAAAATACGATATATAATAAATGTACATACAAAAATTTCTAAATATGATGTTTGATACATTTAATGTAATATATTAAAACACAGACACTTCTAAATTCAATGTTTAGAAGATTCGATACTTGGAAAATTTTATATTTAGAAAAAACAATATCTAGAAAATTAAATGTTTCGAAAATTCAGGCTAACACATTGATAAAAAGGTATTTACGTCCAGAAACCGCTAAATTAAACTTTTAGGTGATTTAATAAGTTAAGAAAATTCTATATATAGAAAATGTAATGTTTACAAAGCTCGAAATCTGATTTAATACTAAAAAATAGCATAAATGACCGGACTAACCCTCATTTTAAATTACAAAAGAAAACGAAAGATCCTATAGAAATGAAACTTTAGACTTAAGGTTTCATCGTTCAAAACTGGAACTGACAAGTTTTTAGTAAACATTCATAAACCGGAAGTGGACGTTTACTCCAAGGTCTTTTTTTGTTTTTTTTCGATATTTTTTTTAATAAATTTTTTTTTACAAAACTTATCAAACACAAGTTAAAGGGAATGAAAAACTGAACAAGTTTTATTAAAATATATTTTTCGTAAAATTCTTAAAAAAAATATAAAAATTGAAAATTTTGACATTTTTCCTAATGGTTATTTGAAATTTGTATGACAAATAATTGTAGAGAATTTAAATGAACAAATTATTAAGAATAGCTTTTTGCGAAATCCTTATAGTTTTCTAGTTAAATATAGGGAAAGTACTATGATGGTCACATCACCATTTTACTATATAGGTAAAGTAATAATATTAGCTATAGAATATTTGAACTTAACCCTTTCGAGATGATTTTTTTTTTATTGTGAATTTTATAGTTTTTGTCTTGTAAGTGTAAATATACGAGGTGTTTCGAAAAAGTTCGCGGAATTCCCTCCCCACGGTTTGTTATGGAGTAGTGGGGACAAGCCAGTGACCTCGCCCCACTCTTTGTATTCTAACTGAACCTCAGTCCAAGTTTCATTGGCTTCTGCGGTTGTGTGAATTTTTTTCTTAACCCTTTCTAAGTATCTCGTCGCCATCATGGAGATTTCTTCTAATGAGGAACAGCGAATCATCATTAAATTTCTCACAAAACTTGGTAAAACTCCTACTCAAATTTTGACGGACTTGAATACAGTTTATGGAGATGATTCCTTAAAACAAACTGCTATTCACAAGTGGGTAACTCGATTCAAGGAAGGACAGGAGAGTGTGAAGGACGTCCTTCCACTTCAAAAACTGAAGAAAACATTGATCGCGTAATAAGTTGAAGTTTTTTAAAAAGGTTGAAAGCCCGTCTTTTTCGAGTGCGGCCAAATTTGGCTCATAACAATTCGTAGGTGTTGCACCATGACACACAATTTTATGCCACGTTTCACAGATTTTAGGCATATATTGTTTTAAGCTTGACCTCCCTTTAAATTTGGCTATACTTTCATCAATTGATTGAAATACTGCATCTATCCTAGCTTTTTGAAACGTATGCTTGAAACATCGAAAAAGTTCTTCAATATAATATATTTTTGCACGAAATAATGACTTCACTTTTCTGAAGGTAAATTGGATATTTGGTTTTCGAACGCGGTCTCACCGATGATGATAATTGGAATCGTTAAACGTTGCAATTCCTGTTAATCGCTCCACCGCATTCCAATGCTGCATTGTGGCGTTTTCGTGCGTAATTTTCGTGAAATCCTCCGCGCGCACACACACGTGGACCCTGATTAGGAATCCTTTTGTTTGTTCGTTAACGAGTGTTAACGACCTTCTTTAATGACCGGCGATCGTTATATCACCGACCGCGATAAACTAGATAGGAATTAAAACGTGATTGGGTTTTAATTATTGTTTAGGTTTCCTTATTCTTCCAAATAATTTTTATATACATAGAAACGACATAGAATGTCTTGAATGAATGAAAGACATGGAAATCGCAACACCAAGAAGATAAAACTTAGTAGAAACGTTAAACTATTAGAGATATAGAAATTGAATAAAAATACGAGGGTGGATCAAATACTAAACCTTACTATTTGTTTCGATCTTTGCAAAACTCTTTGAATGGTAAACAATTTAATTCAGACAATGGTGTCAAACAGCACTTGCTTCATTTTTTTTGCTGAGAAAGGCCAGAAGTTCTTTGAGCGTGGCATCATTTAGGATAGATATGGACCAACTGGTGAATGATAACTATAATATAAAATATCTTTCAATTGTTTCTTTTTAATAAACTAACAATACACCTATGGTCTAATACCTTCAGACCATAAACACTCACGGTGTGCGCCTTTTGTTCGGATTCACCATTGCATAATGAATGCCGTGCGTATTGAAAAACAAGTGAAAGTTCTTGCGGGCAAAACGAGAAAGAATTACCGCACTGAATAATAATGATAATAACAACAATAACAACACTAAACTGTTCCCGTGTGGAAACGGCCGCTTCATACTTTTACTTGCCGTTTGCTTTACGCTTTCTTCTACTGCACATGCAAGTAATTACCGCCGGGGATTCCAATGTCACGACAATTACCGGCATACTCCTCGTGCCGGCTGATACGGAAACTATTGATTTATGCACGGATATATGTATATACAGAATGTGGTAATTACGCCTTGGGTTGTACACACGAAATACACCGAAACACTTGAAAATAAATTTATAATAATTTATAGTAATAATAATTCAAGTTGGCCATGAAATAAACTTGAATGGGTTGCCTATAATACACTTTTGCATGCGATTGAACCACCCCTTCAAAGTACTTTCTCAGGCAGAAGATGATAGATCTTAAACATGCATTTTGAAGACATCAATCGCCTTCTTCAGTTTATCTTCAAGTACTGGGGAAAAAAATCATTGGGTGGCAAGTCATGGCTGTAAGGTGGATGACCCATCAATTTTATCTTTTGCGTATCCAAATACTCGTTTGTTGTCTGTGATGTGTTTGAGCTCGCACAATCGTGATGCCAAATGATTCTTCGTTTTGGGTTGGTTTCTCTAAATTTGACGAAAACTTCAGGCCAACAAATGGTCTTATACCACGCTGAATTAACAATCTTTTGATTTTCGAGAGCTACAGTTGCCACGTGACCGGTTTTCGTGAAGAAAAACGCCACCATTTGCTTCTTAACGCTTCGAGAACGAACAACTTTTGTTGGCTTTGCTTCACATTGAAATACCCAAACTGCCGATTGGTCTTTTCTTTCAGGCTCATACGCAATCACCTGTGACGATGGTATATACGGCTTCGGATGCATCACAGTTGTTTTTGAAATAATTTTACAGCACGAGCATTTTTTTGAGCATCTTTCAACAGATGTGGAATCCAAAACGCACACAACTTCCAAACTTCCCAAAAGTTCGTGCAAATTCTTATCTATGCTGGTCATACTAATGCTGCAACATCTTTCGATTTCGTAATGAGTAACCAAACGATCTTTTTCAACTAGTTTTCGCACAGCATCGATATTTTCCGGCACAACGATCGATTTTGGAAGACTTTCTTTGAACGAACTACATCCACGTTTGAATTCAGTGTACCAGAAATATATAATATCAATGAATGGCCCTTCATCGCCAAAAGTATAATTCAGTTGATTGATGCACTGTTCTTGAATTAGATCGAAAGACATAATAAATCATAGCTTGAAAATTTTCGCCAGTTAATTCCATCTTTTAGCCGAGATGAAATTTTCAACTTACTGTAAATAAAACAAATCAAAACGTTCTAATTATGTATAACGGCAAAAATGTCAAACTTTGATAGCAATATCAGATTTCACCTGACAATACCAGTGTTGCCAAGTTTTAACACATAAATAGCAACCCTCGTATCAATTTCCAAAACAGTAAGCTTTATATTCAGGAACTTGAAGGAATTAAAATTAAAACGTTTGCTTATGTAAATTTACATAGTAGCAAGCTTTGGTTTATGTTTAAGAAATTGGAGGGTGGGATAGAGGCCACCCGCCCACCCTACATATTCCTTAAAACTTTAATTAAAACCCTGTTTACGAACAATTGAACCTAATCACATTATTTCTTGCCAAATTCATTTTTACAAATTAAAAACACCGTTTCTAATATCGTTAAAAATTAATATGTAGGTTAAGTGGGTGGCCTCTAAAATAATGATAAATATAATGTTCTCTATTAGTTAATAGTAGCAGCTGATTATGTTGAAAAATTCTACTTGAAACAAAAGTTGTGATTTTTTGAAAACATTTCTGCAAAAAGTTAAAATCATGATTTAGGTTTAACAAGTTAAAAACAATTGAAGTCGATGTGCAATTGTTCTACAAATACTGGTATCAATACGAATAACTATTAGGTAATGAAAATAGCTAATTGTATTGAAAAATTCAAATTACGACAAAAGTTGTGAATTTTTTAAAACTCTTTTGTGATAAAGTGAAAATTATAATTAAGGTTTAATCATTGAAAAACAATTGAAGTCGATTGCTATTGCTTTATAAATTATGGTGCGTATACATATAATTATTAGTTAATAGAAACAGTTAATAGTATTAAAAAATTCTTGTTAGAAAAAAAAGTTGTGAATTTTTGAAATATCATCTGCAATAAAGTAAAAAATCATGAGCGAAGTTTAATCAATTAAAAACAATTGAAGCCGATATGTAATCGTTTAAGAAATAGTGGTAAATATAATGTTAACTATTAGTTAATAGTAGCAGTTGATTATGTTGAAAAATTCTACTTGAAACAAAAGTTGTGAATTTTTTAAAAATCTTCTGCAATCAACTGAAAATTGTGGTTTAGGTTTAATAAATTAAAAACAATTGAAGTCGATGTGCAATTGATTACAAATTATGTTATCAATACGTATAACTATTAGGTAATGAAAATAGCTAATGGTATTGAAAAATTCTAATTACGACAGAAGTTATGAATTTTTTAAAACTCTTTTGTGATAAAGTGAATATTATAATTAAGGTTTAATCATTTAAAAACAATTGAAGTCGATGTACTGTTGGTTTATAAATTATGGTGCATATACATATAATTATTAGTTAATAGAAACAGTTAATAGTATTGAAAAATTCTTGTTAGAAAAAAAGTTGTGAATTTTTGAAATATCATCTGCAATAAAGTAAAAATCATGAGCGAAGTTTAATCAATTAAAAACAATTGAAGCCGATGTGTAATTGTTTTAGAAATAATGGTAAATATAATGTTATCTATTAGTTAATAGTAGCAGCTGATTATGTTGAAAAATTCTGCTTGAGACAAAAGTTGTGAATTTTTGAAAAAATTTCTACTAAAAAGTGAATATCGTGGTTTAAGTTCAACAAATTAAAAACAATTGAAGTCGATGTGCAATTAGCAATATCTCAGCCTCAATTTCTTGAACATAAAGCATAAAAAGCGTGATGCAGATATGAGATGATAGAACCCTATATACTTTCACTTCTTGCACAAACCCTTTTTCGAAATAAGACAATCCTCATATATGAAGTTTCTTTGGACCTATTTACGAAGGATAATGTCATGATCACCCTAAGCATGTTAGAGGCATTGTAAGGAAAACACTGTAGAAAAGTTTGAGGTAATTTTTTTAAATTTTAAACTTCCATCTTTATAGATGTAAAACTACCCTGCTGCAATGTCCGTGTTTACGTTTTGAACAGACCAACCCCCATTCCCGCCTCACCCATCTCATTTATTTATTTTTCCTCTGTTTCGTACCGAGCAAACAACGTTTGGGGAGGGTGTGAAGTGCGGAACGTGGAATTTTAATGCATGGAAAACGCTAAAACGCCATTCGCAGATACGACCGCGTTAATTAGTTTGCGTAGGTGCGCGCCCCCCTCCCTCGGATTATTATTTTTTTGCCGCCCTTATCACAAACGGGCGCACAAACACAATACGAACAATAATTGTGATTTATCGTCGATTGTATTCACCCGGTTATCATCGTCGTGTCGGGCATAAATCTCCCGGAAAATAATTGTGAAGGTTTTTCGTATGAAAAGTTGAACGCCTTCAGAAAAAAAATAGAATTATTCATTCAGATTAGTCTTAATGACGCATCGTGTTACAGTTTTTTTATCGTATAAAAGGAGAGTGATAAGATAACGTTGATTTGGTAATGTTTTCGCAGGATTAATGAGTAAAGTAAAAATTGCGTTTTATTTTTTATCATAACTAATGAATATAATGTATACTTGTACTTATTTAAACAACCTAATAATGACACAAATAAATAATAGATTAAATTAAACAACCTATATATTTTTAACGTTGTAAAAAACTTCTCTTATTATGAATTATATTATAGATTTAACGTTTTCAAATAATTAATATTATTTTTTAATCTAGTCGATGAATTGACTAAAGAAACGCCATCTATTGGCTTAAATTTTCCCAACAATTCTAACCGTTAAAAACAATGAATTTTTGGTTTCTAATAATCTTTTTCCTTTTCACACATTACATCCAATTAACTAAATTATTTAATGGTAACTCCGACCAAAAATTGAGACCACTTAAATCCATAATTACCGTGGAACCATTCAGTAATTCCCAATCAATTATGGTGTGTGGTGGATACGATTAAATGGTGAATTACCGCCTTAAATACATACAAAAAAAGTGGTATTATTACATCACAGCCAAGCGGAGTCAGGAAATTGCCAAATTCGGATCTCGATGCCCTCGAAGAGTGTCACAAGGCTATCAAACGAAACGTTACCAATTTAAGTTCTTATAAAAAAAATAATTAATTTTTAATTTTAATTAAACAATCAATGTGAAATGATATGTTTTTTTTAATTGAGATGAGTAAAATTATTACAAAGGGCGTATAATTATTTTCCTATTAATAATTATTACCACACTACGTAAACATTCCGTATCAGTTCTTTAAGATATTCCCATTGTTTACATTTTACAAGTAATTTTCGTCCGGAGGCTGTATTAATTAAAACGCCCGCCGTTCCTCATTAATCTCCCTGAAAACGTTGCTGGATTATCGACTCGTCCCGGTTTTGCACCACGGCCATGAAATGGTGGATGGACGGGGGAGGGTGTGACGATATTCGAGTGTGTATAAAAATTAATTAATTTTCCAGTGACCTCTCCCCCACGGTTCGCACATTTTTATGTAATAACCATCAGCTTCGCCCCTCCCAAAAGTCCAGTTCATTTGAAAAACATCCGCGGCATTATTAAATTTTGTTCATTTTCACACGCAGCTAATATAATTTCGACACGAATATGTTTACTATAAAAGTACAAAAATAATCTGCGTGGTTAAAAATAATATTTAACTAATAAAGACTCAATCATCTTTATGTTTCCCATAAAGTAGTGCTGATGTTTTATGAATTGTAAACAGTATTGTAAAGTAAGATAGAACTGAGATTAATATATTATTGATTGAAGGGTGGGATAGTGGACCCCCACCCACCCTACATAAAATTGTTTACTTTAGGCCTTCTTACAATTTTTGTTTCCCAAAAACACTTCAACAATGTCGATGCTGATGTTTCAGGAATTGTAAACAGTATTGTAGTTTAAGTTCAACTGTATATGTAG
Organism: Ontholestes murinus; assembly: GCA_963969525.1. Lineage (NCBI taxonomy): Eukaryota > Metazoa > Arthropoda > Insecta > Coleoptera > Staphylinidae > Ontholestes > Ontholestes murinus. Next base: position 74,402,032 of record OZ018390.1, on the reverse strand, counting down.
GGTGGGTGGGTGGCCACTATCCCACCCTCAAATTATTATTTTATAAACGAGGGTTTCTTTAAAATTATTTATTTACAAGAGAAGATTATGCGAGAAATAATTTATAAACATTTTTGATAATTAAAGAATCATAAGGTAAATCTGAGAGAAATGTATTATTTATTGGATGGTGGGATAGTGGCCACCCACCCACCCTACATATACAGTTGAACTTAAACTACAACACTGTATACAATTCCTGAAACATCAGTACTAAAATTCTTGTAGTGTTTATGGGAAACATAAAGTGTAAGAATGTCTAAAATGATAAAAATATGTAGGGTGGGTGGGTGGCCACTATCCCATAATCATAAGATAAAACTGAGAGGATTGTATTATTGATTGGAGGGTGGGATAGTGGCCACCCACCCACCCTACATATACAGTTGAACTTAAGCTACAATACTGTTTACAATTCCTGAAACATCATCTTCAATACTGTTGAAGTGTTTTGGGGAAACAAAAAGTGTAAGAATGCCTAAAGTAAAAAAAATATGTAGCGTGGGTGGGTGGCCACTATCCCACCCTCCAATTATTATTTTATAAACGAGGGTTTCTTGGAAATAATTTATATACAAGAATATTATTTCAGCAATAATATTAAAAAAAAGTTATAATTAAAAATCCTAGGGTAAAACTGAGAGGAATGTATTATTGATTAGAGGGTGGGATAGTGGCCACCCACCCACCCTACATATACAGTTCAACATAAACTACAATATTGTTTAAAATTCCGGAAACATCAGCATCAACATTGTTGAAGTGTTTTGGGGCAACAAAAAGTGTAAGAAAGCCTAAAGTAAAAAAAAATATGTAGGGTGGGTGGCCACTATCCCACCCTCCAATTATTATTTTATACACGAGGGATTCCTGGAAACAATTTATATTCAAGAGAAGATTATTTGAGAAACAATATATATAAAAAGTTATAATTAAAAAGTCCTAAGGTAAAACTGAGAGGAATGTATTATATGTTGGAGGGTGGGATAGTGGCCAACCACCCACCCTACATATACAGTTGAACTTAAACCACAACCCTGTTTACAATTTCTGAAACATCAACATCAACATTGTTAAGTGTTTTGGGGAAACAAAAAGTGTAAAAATGCCTAAAGTAAAAAAAATATATGTAGGGTGGGTGGGTGGCCACTATCCCACAATCCAATAATTATTTTATAAACGAGGGTGTACTAGAAATAATTTATATACAAGAAAAGTCTATGTGATAAATAATTTATAATTAAAAAATCATAAGGTAAAACTGAGAGGAATGTATTAATGATCAGAGGGTGGCATAGTGGCCACCCACCCACCCTACAACTTCAGTTGAACTTAAACTATAACACTCTTTACAATTCCTGAAACAAAAGCATCAACATTGTTGGAGTTTGGGGAAACAAAAAGTGTAAGAAAGCCTAAAGTTAAAAAAAAATATGTAGGGTGGGTGGGTGGCCACTATCCCACCCTCCAATTATTATTCTATAAACGAGGGTTTCTTGGAAATAATTTATATACAAGAAGATTATTGCAGCAGTAATATATTAAAAAATGTTATAATTGAAAATCCTAAAGTAAAACTGAGAGGAATGTATTTTTGATTAGAGGGTGGGATAGTGGCCACCCACCCACCCTACATATCCAGTTCAACATAAACTACAATATTGTTTAAAATTCCGGAAACATCAGCATCAACATTGTTGAAGTGTTTTGGGGAAACAAAAAGTGTAAGAATGCCTAAAGTTAAAAAAAAATATGTAGGGTGGGTGGGTGGCCACTATCCCACCCTCCAATTATTATTTTATAAAAGAGGGTTTCTTGAAAATAATTTATATACAAGAATATTATTTCAGCAATAATATAAAAAATAATGTTATAATTAAAAATCCTAGGGTAAAACTGAGAGGAATGTATTATTGATTAGAGGGTGGGATAGTGGCCACCCACCCACCCTACATATACAGATGAACTTTAACCACAATACTGTTTACAATGTCTGAAACATCAATATCAACATTGTTAAGTGTTTTGGGGACACAAAAGGTGTACGAATGCATAAAGTAAAATAAATATATAGGGTGGGTGGGTGGCCACTATCCCACCCTCCAATTATTACTTCATAAACGAGGGTTTCTTGGCAACAATTTATATACACAAGAAGTTATACGAGAAAAATAAGTTATAGTTTTTTTATAATTGAAAAATCATAAGGTAAAACTGAGATGAATATATTATTTATTGGAGGGTGGGTTAGTGATTATGTCGCGTTTGGTTGAAGATATATTTCTAATTAAAGGTAAATTATTAAATATAGTTATCTGTAGATAATTTCAAGAAATTAAACCCTGATTTTTTTTTCATTTTTTATCATAAGTAGAAAAATTGTTTACACAATTACACAAGTCAAGTTTTACGGTGATTATGTCACGTTTTGGTTGAAGAAATATTTCTAATTAAAGGTAAATTATTATTAAATACAATTATCTGTGGATGTTTTCAAGAAATTAAACGTTTATAGCAATTGTTTTTCCATTTTTTATCACGAGCAGAAAAATTGTTTACGAAGAATTACATAAGTCAAATTTTACGGTGATTATCTCGCGCTTTGGTTGAAGAAATATTTCTAATTAAAGGTAAATTATTAAATATACTTATGTGTGGACATTTTCAAGAAATTGAATGTTGATAGCAATTGTTTTTCCATTTTTTTATCATGAGCAGAAAAATTGTTTCAACCGAATTACATAAGTCAAATTTTACGGTGATTATGTCGCGCTTGGTTGAAGAAATATTTATAATTAAAGGTAAATTATTAAATGTACTTATCTGTGGACGTTTTCAAGTAATTAAACGTTGATAGCAATTGTTTTTCCATTTTTTATCATAAGCAAAAAATTTGTTTACACAGAATTACATAAGTCAAGTTTTAGGGTGATTATTTCGCGTTTTGGTTGAAGAAATATTTCTAATTAAAGGTAAATTATTAAATGTACTTATCTGTGGATGTTTTCAAGAAATTAAACGTTGATAGCAATTGTTTTTCCATGTTTTATCACGAGCAGAAAAATTGTTTACACAGAATTACAGAAGTCAAGTTTTACGGTCATTATGTCGCGTTTTGGTTGAAGAAATATTTCTAATTAAAAGTAAATTATTAAATACACTTATCTGTGGACGTTTTCAAGAAATTAAACGTTGATAGCAATTGTTTTTTCATTTTTTAATCATGAGCAGAAAAATTGTTTACACAGAATTACAAAAGCCAAGTTTTACTGCGCGAATGTCGCGTTTTGGTTGAAGAAATATTTCTAATTAAAAATACATTATTAAATACACTTATCTGTGAACGTTTTCAAGAAATTAAACGTTGATAGCAATTGTTTTTCCATTTTTTATCACGAGCAGAAAAATTGTTTACGAAGAATTACATAAGTCAAGTTTTACGGTGATTATGTCGCGTTTTGGTTGAAGAAATATTTCTAATTAAAGGTAAATTATTAAATACACTTATCTGTGGGCGTTTTCAAGGAATTAAACGTTGATAGCAATTATTTTTCCATTTTTTATCTTGAGCAGAAAAATTGTCTACCCAGAATTACATAGTCAAGTTTTACGGTGATTATATCGCGTTTGGTTGAAGAAATATTTCTAATTAAAGGTAAATTATTAAATACACTTATCTGTGGGCGTTTTCAAGAAATTAAACGTTGATAGCAATTGTTTTTCCATTTTTTATCTTGAGCAGAAAAATTGTCTACCCAGAATTACATAGTCAAGTTTTACGGTGATTATATCGCGTTTGGTTGAAGAAATATTTCTAATTAAAGGTAAATCATTAAATATACTTATTTGTGAACGTTTTCAAGAAATTAAACGTTGATAGCAATTGTTTTTCCATTTTTTTATCACGAGCAAAAAAATTGTGCATCATCAAACTTTATCAATTAAAGGTAATGAATTTTTGTACAATTAAATTTAAAAAACCTTAACGAACACAGCACTACTCAACAAATATCGATGTTTAAAACGCAAAAAGTATTTCTATGTTATGTCTATTGGATGTTTGCATTTAAAGTCACGTACATTCGTGTGGCAGCTTGTACTTAAAAATAATGTTCAGGCTGTTATATTTATTTAACGAATGTCTTGAGCCACCGAATCATAATCACGCCACTCATCGTTTTATAAATAAATTAATAAAAATATTAAACACATAACTAACAAAGCTGAAAATACAAATGATGTCATGAATAAATAATTTTTCTCATAGATAAGGAGCTGGCCTTAACTGCAAGCAGAAAACAGGATTGTTTTAAGTTTGAAATTAATAATTTTATTACTTTTCACGAAATGATATTAACGATGAGAAAGTTATTCGGGAAAAGAAATCTTGATTTTTATTATTTGGAATATATGGATTTTTATGTGCATTATATTTAATAACAAAAATAACATGTTTATTTTTAAGTTGTACATAGCAATAGTATAGTATAACAAAAAATATCCCAAATTGAAGAGCTCTAAAATTTATTTATATACTTCGTAACCATCAATTTAAAGGGTTTTACAAAACCACCCCTAATTTTTAATTTGAACTTGCCAGGATAAAACGAAATCTATGTGGAGAACTAATCGCGACGCAAACTGTTGTTGTTGTTTTTTTTGCAAGCACTTCCGTCGTTACGTTAGAGTAATGATGTAATGGTGCATGACCCGTAAACCGCATGGCCTGTAATTCACAAATAATGGCCACGATTATTGTCCAGGTAATTCACATTTAATTGTATTCGAATGTCATAACTTTTAAACAAAACGAAAAAAAAAAACAACGATTGAAAAAAATAGGAATAATTTTACCTTAACGGTATGAAACACGCGATTTTATCAAGTAGGCTTTGATTGATCAATTTGTCACGACTCGTGATGGACGTTGCTCCGTCCTGTTGAAACTATGTTCTTTGGTTATAGCCAGGAAAGTTTTACAATTTTTACATGACTTTTAGAATTTTATTGACTATAATAAAATAATTACTTTTCAAATAATCTAATGTTTCACGTTTAAAAACTAAAATTAACTAATGATGTTATTCGGGCTGAAAAATTAATTAAGCGACGGCGAGAATTGGAGCGCTATTTCAGCGCACTGAAACACACCTACTTACTGAAATAGACGCTCCGCAAGAACTCAACAATTAGCGACGAGTGCATCGCGCAGCTGTCATCGGTTTATTTATAGGAATGCAATGTTTATTATTGAAATTTAACGTTATTTACATTAAAGTAATTAAAGAATTACTTAAAAGTACTAAGCTTATTTACAAACACATCGAATAAACAAATATCCGTCTTGTCCTGATATTTGTTTATTTGATGTGGTCAATAGCCATTCAGTAGTACTAGTAGATAAATAAGCTAATCACATTTCTTTGTGTGTTGTTCATCGTGGTAATTACCGTTTTCCTATGAATACCCGTCCTTGCGCGTTTTATTTAATTGCATTATTTATACGCTTGTAGATTACACTTAACATAATCATGATTAATTACCGTGATAATACCGTTGATAAGATTTACTATGTTGCTGCATTTTACAAACTGCAATTATAGAGTTTATTACCTTCATAGCACAGCCATTTATTGCCCCCCTAAAAAAATCCACCTCCTTAAACAATCCAGTTTATTTTAGGGATTATTATAAATCTCAGGGACAAACAAATATAAAAATTTAGTAAAATTCATTTTGCCTTCATACAATGATCATTTAAAGGTATTCAATTGTTATTCAGGATAATTCAAGGTCTTCCAACTTCTAATTAATATCAGTACACTTCAAGGTCGTAAAAGGGTTTTAAAATAATGGTCACAAAATCATCCAAAGATCACTAAAACTTATTTGATGTTATCTAACAATTTTTTGAGGTCTTGAAGTCATCTAAAATTACGTTAATTCAAAACCATCGATAAGTCGATCAAGGTTCTTTAAGGATATCCGTTCGCTGAAAATCTCTCGACGTCAACGAACTATTTTTTCAAAATCATTTAACTCTCATTCAAGGCTATTTAAGGTTATCCAAGGACCTTTAAGATATAAATAACAATTTGTAGTCTTAGTAAGACTCATTGTTGTAGATTCACGAAATGTTTTATTATTTATTATTATTTTTAAATCTAACAATGTTGTATCCTTTCTTCACAATTTATTTGCTATACATATTTAGATATATATTTCGAGTGCTAGGCACTAATTATCAATAACAACTGACGAAACTCTACACGAAACCCAAAAAAACAAATATCGACATTTAAGATGATTTTATTGTCAATGTCAATTAATTAATGTCATCTAACGGATTATTTAAAACCATTCAGATTAATGAAGAGAATGGTTGTGACCATTACTACGTGTTTTTCAATGGTCACCTAATTAAGGTCATACAATTATAGTATGGTTCTTAATGGTCATCCAATGGTCATTAAAAATCATCTAAAAGTCAGTTAAGATTCCTCAAGTTTATCAAACCGCTTAAATTCACTCTAGATCAACGGACGATTCTTCAAGGTTATTTAAGTACATTTAAAATTATTTAAGGACATTTATAGTCATCTAAGAATTATTCTTAAAACTGCCAAGATTTTTCAAGATCATCTAACGATTGCTTAAAATCATTTAGTTTCATTCAAGGTTATCCAATGGCCGTTTAAATCTCCTTAAGGTCATCTTGAACCATAAGTTCAAGATCATCTGATCTTATTTAAGGTGAACTAATGATTGATAAATCAAGGTCCTCCAATGACCATCTAAAAGTCGGTCAAAATTCCTTAAGGTTATTCGATATTTTCAAGCTGTTTAAGATTATCCAAGGACATTTAAGATGATTTAACAATTATTGTTGAAATTGTCAAGGTCATTTAACGATAATTTAAAATCATTCAAGTTAATGAAAATAATGGTTGCGACCATTACTACGTGTATTCAGTGTTTCATTCAAGTTTATCCATTGGTAATCTAATTAAAATCATCCAATTATAGTCTACTAAGATTATTTAAGCTTATTCAAAGATCGTTCAATGTCATCAAGCAATTTAAGGTTATTACAGGCCATCCAATGATCATTCAAAAACATCTAAAAGTCAGTTAAGATAATGACGATTCTTCAAGGTGACAAAACGGTACTTCATGGTTATTTGAGGACATTTAAGGTTATCTAAGGACATTTAAAGTGATTTGAGAATTATTCATAAAACTGCCAAGCTCTTTCAAGATCATCTAACGATTACATAAAATCATTTTGGGTCACTCAAGGTTATTAAAAGCTTAAATGTTCTTAAATAATCTTAAATGTCCTTAAATAACCTTAAATGATCGTTGTGTGATCTTGAAGAATCTTCTTTTGATCTAGAGTGATTTTAAGCGGTTGGATAACCTTGAGGAAGGTTTTTAAAGGTAATTCAAAAATCATTTAAAAAAATCAGTTTTCTCAAGGTTGATCAACCGCTTAAATTCGCTCTAGGTCAACGGACGATTCTTCAAGGTCGCACAGCGATCATTAAAGGTTATTTGAGGACATTCAACGTTATTTAAGAACATTTAAGGTTATCTAAAGACTTTTATAAAGTGATCTAAGAAAAAACTGCCAAGATTTTTCAAAATCATCTAACGATTACTTAAAAACATTTAGGGTAATTATAGGTCATCTAATGTCGATTTTAATTTATTTGTTATTTAAAGACAGTTCAAGATCATCTAACGTTATTAAAGATCATCCAATGATTGTTCAAAGTTATCTAACGATAAACCAAGGTTCACCAACGTTCAGCGACCATTCAAAATCATCTCAAGGCCATTTAAGGTTCCTTAAATTAAATCCTGTAAAGTCACTCAAAGTCGAGTAACGACTCGTAAAGGTCACTCGACGGTCATTTATGGTTATCCAAAGAAATTGAATGTGATTTCAGTTAATAAATTTTTCGTTACTGAAATAATAAATAAGCATTTAAGATCCAAAAATTATAAAGGTCATCCAATGGCAATTTAACGTCTCATAAGGTCATCGAACGATCATTCAAGTTTATCCAATGATCACTTAAATTCATTTAAGATCAAACAATGCTAGTTCACGATCATTCAAGGTTAATTAAGATTATACAAAGATCGTTTAAACGTTATTAAACGTCATCCAAATATCATGCAAAGTTAATTAAAATTCCTCAAGGTTATCCGACTGCTTCAAATCGCTCAAGGTCAACTGAAGATTCTTCATAGCCATTCAACGGTCATTCGAGGCTATTTAAGTTTTTCCAAAGACTTTTAATTTAAGATGATTTAACAATTACTCTTAAAATTGCTAAGGTCTTCTAATGATTATTTAAAATCGTTTAAGGTTATTTAAATTTAAATTTATTTAAAATCATCCACGTATGGTTCAAGTTCATCTAAGGTTATCCAAAGATCTTTAAAAGTAATACAGCAATCATTTCATCGACCATTCAAGGTTATTAAAGGTCAATTAGTGATCGTTCAAAATTATCTAAAAGTTAGTTAAGGTTGCTTATGGTTATCCAATCACTTAAAATTACTCAAGGTCAACAGATCTTTTTAACGGTAGTTCAAGCCATCTCGAGATTATCCTAGGTCATTTATGATGATATAACAACTATTCTTAAAATTGTCAAGGTCTTTTAAGATCATATAACGATTATTTAAAATCATCTAAGGTCATTCAAGGTGTCCAATGGTCATTTTAATCTCTTACCATGATCCAATTATAATTCAAGATTATCTGACCTTATTTAAAGTTAACCAACGATTGTTCAAAGTCATCTAACAATAAATCAAAGATCTCCAACGACCTTTCAAAGCTATTAATGGAAATAAAACGATCATTCAAAATTATATCAGAGTCATTTGAAGTTCCTTAAGGTTACCCAATTGTTTAAAATCACTCGATTCTTCAAAGTCGCTCAAAGGTCTTTCAAAACTTATCCAAGGTCATTTAAGATGATATAACAAATATTCTTAAAATCGTCATGGTCTTTTAAGGTCATCCTAATGATTATTTAAAATCATCTAAGGTCATCCAAGGTATCCAATGGTCATTTAAAACTCTTTAAGGTGATCCAATTATAGTTCAAGTTCATCTGACCTTATTTAAGGTTCACCAACGATTGTTCAAAGTCATCTAACGATAAATCAAGGTTCTCCAACGACCATTCAAAGCTATTAAAGGAAATAAAACGATCATTCAAAATTATATCAGTCATTTAAGGTTGCCTAAGGTTACCCAAACGTTTAAAATCACTCGATTCTTCAAGGTCGCCCAAAGGTCTTTCAAAACTTATCCAAGGTCATTTAAGATGATATAACAATTATTCTTAAAATCGTCAAGGCCTTTTAAGGTCATCCTAATGATTATTTCAATGGTCATCCTTGGATACCTTGGATGACCTTTGAAATAATCATTGGAATGACCTTAAAAGACCTTGACGATTTTAAGAATAATTGTTAACTGTTTAAGGTGATCCAATTATAGTTCAAGTTCATCTGACCTTATTATAGGTTAACCAACCACTGTTCAAAATAATCTAACGATAAATCAAAGTTCTCCAAGGTCAAGAGGACTTTTTAACGAGCATTCAAGCCTTCTTGATCTTATCCAAGGTTATTTAAGACGATATAAGAATTATTAATAAAATCGTCAAGGTTTTTAAGGTCATCTAACGATTATTTAAAATAATTTAAGGTCATTAAAAGTTATCCAATGGTCATTTAAATTTATTTAAAATCATCCAGTTATGGTGCAAGATCTAAGGTTATCCAAAGATCTTTAAAAGTAATATAGCAATCATTTAAGGATCTGCATCGATCATTCAAGGTTATTAAAGGTCAACAAGTGATCATTCAAAATTATCTAAAAGATAGTTAAGGTTCCTTAAATCCTATTGCTTAAAATCATTCAAGGTCAACAGGACTTTTTAACGGTCATTAAACCCTTTTTAAACTTATCCAAGGACATTTATGGATGATATAACAATTATTCTTAAAATTGTCAAGGGCTTTTAAGACCATCTAACGATTATTTAAAACTATTCAAGGTCGTTCAAGGTATCCAAAGATCATTTTAATCTCTTCAAGGTGATCCAATTATAGTTCAATATCATCTAACCTTATTTAAGGTTAACCAACGATTGTTCAAAGTCATCTAACAATAAATCAAAGATCTCCAACGACCTTTCAAAGCTATTAATGGAAATAAAACGATCATTCAAAATGATATCAGAGTCATTTAAGTTTAATCGTTTAAATCACTCTATTCTTCAAGGTCACCCAACGTTCTTTCAAAACTTATTCAAAGTCATTTAAGATGATATAAAAATTATTCTTAAAATCGTCAAGGTCTTTTAAGGTCATCCTAATGATTATTGAAAATCATCTAAAGTTATCCAAGATATCCAATGGTCATTTAAAACTCTTTCAGGTGATCCAATTATAATTCAAGATTATCTGACCTTATTTAAGGTTAACCAACGATTGTTTAAAGTCATCCAACAATAAATCAAAAATCTCCAACGACCTTTCAAAGCTATTAAAGGAAATAAAAGGATCATTCAAAATTATATCAGTCATTTAAGGTTCCTTAAGGTTACCCAATCGTTTAAAATAACTCGATTCTTCAAGATCGCCCAATTATTATTCAAAACATTTCCAGGGTCATTTAAGATGATATAAAAATTATTCTTAAAATCGTCATGGTCTTTTAAGGTCATCCTAATAATTATTTCAAAGGCCATCATTGGATACCTTGGATGACCTTTGAAATAATCATTGGGATGACTTTAAAAGACCTTGACGATTTTAAGAATAATTCTTAACTGTTTAAAGTGATCCAATTATAGTTCAAGATCATCTGACCTTATTATAGGTTAACCAGTCACTGTTCCAAGTCATCTAACGATAAATCAAAGTTCTTCAACGTTCATTCAAAGCTATTAAAGGAAATAAGACGATTATTTAAAATGATACCAAAGTCATTTAAGGTTCTTTAAGGTTATCCGATCTTTTAACGTCACTCCAGTCAACCGACGATTCTTCAAGGTCACTCAACGGTCATTTAAGGTTGTCCAAAGACATTTAAGTTGATTTAATAATAATTCTACGTGCTGCAAATATTTAAGTAGCAGATTTCAGTTAATTCCATTCAAAACTATTAATTATCCAAGAAAATTTAAGATAATAAGATGATCTAATAATTTTTCTACGTAATTCAACAGTCAATAAAAAATCATTTACTGGGAAATTTAAGTTAATTAATACCTTAAAATAATCAAAGTTATCTAACGACGATGTTAATGACTTTTCAAGTCATTTAACGACGAATTTTGAGTCATCCAATGGTCATTTAAGATCATTCAATGACAGGATCATTCAAAGATCTTCCAATGACATCAAACTCATTTAAGTTTATTGAAGGCTTTCACACGATCATTCAAAGTTATCTTAATGTCATTCAAGTTATCCAACGGTTGTTTAGTGTCATCGACTGTCAAAAAAGGTTGGTTGAATCATGATGATGGTTACGACCGTTCCTACGTTGAATTGCAGAATTGAGTTAATTTATATTTCATTTATCAGCAATACGTTTTTGTTTTGATTTGATTAAATATACAGGGTGACTGACTAAAAAACTTTGGTGCTGTATCTCGCTTATTTTTTATCCGATTTTAATAAATAAAACATCAAATTAAACCATTTTTAAAAGACTTTAATAGGATCTGAACTGTTATTTTTTCTCGCGCCCAGTTTTTGACAAAATACGATCAACATTCTTTTTTTAAATTGCACTGTATTTATATTTTTATTGATTCGCAAGGAGATTTTTTTTCTGAATATAAAATTGTAGACAAATTTATCCATAGATCAAACTTAAGTCGAGAAATTGAGGATTAAAAAAATAAATAAAAAGTCAAGTATCCATTGTAAACAATATACAGACCCTATTTTAAATGTCAAAAGTGACAGTGACAGCCATTGATACAATACTGCAACGATTTTTAATTATTTCATAATTAAAATGTTGCAGTATTTCAAACACTGTACTAGAATTTTGTGCTTCTACAGAAATCGTTTTTCAGTTTTTGAAATCTTGCAACATTTTTATTATGAAATTATTAAAAATCATTGCAGTATTGTACCAATGACTGACACTGTCACTTTTGACATTTGGAATAGGCTCTGTATATTGTTTACTATGGCTATTTGATTTTTAATTTTTTTTTACTCCTCAATTTCTCGACTTTGGTTTGATGAATGGATAAAATTGTTTACAAATTTAGATTCAGAAAAAAATCTCCTTGCGGATCAGTACAAAATATATATACAGTGCAATTTGAAAAACAAAGTTGATCGTCTTTTGTCAAAAACTGGATGCAAGAAAAAATATCAGTACAGTTCATATTAAAGTCTTTTAAAAATCATTTAATTTGATGTTTTATTTATTCAAATCGGATCAAAAATAAGCGAGATACAGCACTAAAGGTTTTTCGTCAGTCACCCTGTATAGCCTTAAATAAATTACCAAAAGTAAAAGACGATGGTGATGCATGATCTGAAACTGACAGACTTGATAATCTTGAAATATCGGTTCTACTTTGCTTGAATAAGGTCATAGATGGTCTAGACGGATATGGAGTGCCATAATGAATACCGCCGTATTTAGTAGCGAAAAAGAAAGAGCTACATCACCTCCAGCAGTTAAATGGATGGTGGGAAGAACGAAGAGAGAGCAGGGGAGTTACGTAGCCATCTAGCAGTCGATAAAAATACTAGTGGAGTGGAGAAGTGGCAAAAGCAAGAAGGTTGACAAACGCAACAAAACGAATGTTGGCTAGGTGTAGACATTGAGGTGGAAGGAAGAGGTTGATGGCATAGAAGCGAAGGATAGGATGTGTTGGCCTTCAGGAGAAGCGAGGAAGAAATGGAAATAAGCGGCGGAAGAAGATCGAAGGAGAATACCTCGCTAAAAGGCTAAAGTGTTGACTGTCTTGTTTTAGAAGAAACCTTTAGACTCAATAGGTGCATATGAAGAATGCTCTAAAGGCAGCTTATCTTATCGGGTCATGAAGCACCAGGAGTCAATGAGATCTCTAATGAATCGATTTAATTGTATAGCTACTAAAGAAAGATATTTTCAAGAGTTACCTTATGTATAAAATTGTTATTAGCAGAGGAAACTAAAAAAGCCAGGTGTTTACAGACTGGTACCTGAATAAGGAAAAGTTCTCAAACGCCTGCTGGCAAAAAAAAAATCGAAGAAGGAACTACAAACATCTAGACTTGACCCACTAGCATAACGGCTTTAGATAAATGACTCCATCGTCTTAAGCTATTCTATATGAGGTTAGTAAATTAAATAATTTAGAGAAAACTTTAAAAAACTATGTAATAAACAAATAAATACGATCTAACCACACACCCTATAAAGAAAAGCACCGTAAAACATGTAGACTAAGCCTAGAACATACATAATTATCTAGAGGACTTCTAAAGTAAATCTTTTAAGGCGGTGTATTCCCAATATTAGTCGATCACTTCAGCCCTGCTGCTGATGTTATTAGATTGAACGCTATCATCTAGTGAAGTGGCGAAAACTTTAGCGAATATCGCTGAAAGCCGCTGATAAATATTTGAATAATAATCTGCCGTTGCTCGCGCTGTTGGACGGTGGAGGAAGGAAGTTTGCCACCACCAGGACCAATCGATAACAGCGCCAGTTCTGAAGCATATTCGTTGCACGTATTATGAGAGGAACTGCTTGATAATTCAGACACGATGCCAAAAAATAAAAAAAAACAAAGTAGCTTTTAAAAATCAACGATTATTTCTTCATAAAATCATATTCATATTCTTGGCAATTGATAATATCTATTTAATTCAATTAATGAAGTAAACCGGGCCATCTTCCCATCTGTAGTTTTAATTGATCGGCGTGGATGAGTGTGATTGATAAGAGTACAAAGCGTGGGCGTCAGAGGCATAATTGTGGGAACGTTCCTATTAACATCAATTTATTATTTCAGCATTCCGCACATGGAACGGCGGCGGTATTTACAATTTAAATCGTGTATTTATGAGTTAGTATCGTTGAACTACATCGCATTCCATTCTCATAAATAATTCACGATTAGCGTACACCAAAAAATAACTTACAAACGTTTGTACCGTTACGATCAAGGTGAAGTAAAATTAGATTGTTTAATTAATTGAAAACAAAAAAGCCTATTACTATAAAAAATGTATTGTACTTATTGAAACTCCAACATTACTATTATTAATAAAAACCTGGTTGTTTTCAAAAATTCTAACAGATGTAGAAACTTGTTACTGCTCTACAAAAAGTCTTTGAGTTTGAAGTAACTGTTAATGATCAACTAATTTTTTTGTATTGATATACTTCTAGTATTTAACTGGAGTGCTTTTAAGAACAATGAGGTATGATCTCATTCTAATATACCACGGAATTGATTTGAATATTTAAACGCTGATTGATGGCGACTTTTTCAACGTCCTATCACTTCTGAAACTTCAACATCTGGCATTAATAATGTATAGTGGAGGTCCTTGCGGCAAGTAGGGTTTTTATTAGAAATGGCCTTATATTATGCGATCGGTTGATTTACTGGCGGAGAAGGAGGAGGCAGCAGCGGATTTTAATATTAATGCCTGCCGCACTATCTATGGAAACGGCCTTCGAGTTCGAGTCGATCGCGCTGTAGCATATGGTCGGCGGCGAGACCCAGAAGAGGAGGACGTTGTGTCAATAGATTTTTATTAGCCGAGCCACCTAGCACCGCTCGTCACCGTTTTTCTTTATTATTATTATGGCTGAACGTAATATTTATTGGAAATTGATTTACCCACAATTCTATGAAAATATAAAGAAATCAAATGTTAAATTCATATAAGAATGAAGACACTGATATGGAATAAACTAATAAGTTTTTCTCATTGTCTAAAAATCGCTCACCACAAAAATAAATAGGTTTACCAATAACAAAAATTAAAATGCAACCCTTCTTACAATATTGCACATATTAGGTATAACCCTCGCTTATGATTTACTGATTGGAGGGTGGGATAGAGGCCACCCACCCACCCTACATATATATGATAACTATAAATACTGTTCGTTGATGATTTTGCTGCTTACAAACTAATAAAACCTTGTATGTAATAAAAAATAAAGTATAATTTAAGTTTAAATATAAATGACATTCTATAGCTAATCATATATAATTTAGATTTAAAGTCTACCCACCCATCGTGCATAAAATTTTGATTAATTTTCTCACACGAAAATTTTACCGTTTGAATTTCTTTTTTATTCAAAACGTGTTGTAATTAATTTCAATTCAAACCGCGAGACGATCAGTAATTGAAATTTATATGTATATGTAGGGTGGGTGGGTGGCCTCTATCCCACCCTCCAATCAGTAAAACATCATCAAAAATTATATGAAAAATTTGTATGAATAAATCTCTAATAATTGCAATTATTTTGTGTTTATTTATATTTTATAACTCTTAATTAAAACCCTCGCGTATGATTTACTGGTTGGAGGGTGGGATAGAGGCCACCCACCCACCCTACATATACATGATAACTTTAATTACTAATCGTTGATGATTTTCCTGCTAAAAACAATCAAATTCTTTATGTAAAAAAAAATAAAACAAAATCAAAATTTAAGTTTAAATATAAATGACATTCTATAGTTAATCTTATCTAATTTAGATTTAAAGTCTGTCCACCCATCGTGCATAAAAATGTTATTAATTTACTCACTCAAAAATTTTACCTTTTGAATTTCTTTTTTATTCAAAAAGTTTTGTAATTAATTTTACTCCAAACCACGAGACGATCAGTAATTGAAATTAATATGTATATGTAGGGTGGGTGGGTAGCCTCTATCCCACCCTCCAGTTGGTAAAACATCATCAAACATTATTTGAAATATTTGTATGACTACTTCAATTAAAAAATGCAATTATTTTGTATTTATTTACATTTTACAACTTTTAATTAAAACCCTCGCATATGTTTTACTGATTGGAGGGTGGGATAGAGGCCACCCACACACCCTACATATACATGAAAACTATAAATACTAATCGTTGATGATTTTGCTGCTTACAAAATAATAAAACCTTGAACGTAATAAAAAATAAAGCATAATTTAAGTTTAAATATAAATGACATTCTATAGTTAATCTTATCTAATTTAGATTTAGAGTCTGCCAACCCATCGTGGATAAAAATTTTATTAATTTTCTCAATCAAAAATTTTACCTTTTATATTTCTTTTTTATTCAAAAAGTTTTGTAATTAATTTTACTCCAAACCGCGAGACGATCAATAATTGAAATTTATATGTATATGTAGGGTGGGTGGGTGGCCTCTATCCCACCCTCTAATCAGTAAAACATCATCAAAAATTATTTGAAAAATTTATATGACTAAATTTCTAAAAATTGCAATTATTTTGTGTTTATTTACATTTTATAAGTTCTACATATACATGACAACTATAAATACTAATCGTTTTTGATTTTGCTGCTAAAAACAATCAAATCTTTATGCAATTAAAAAATAAAACAAAATCAAAATTTAAGTTTAAATATTAATGACTTTCTAAGCAGAAATTTTTATAAATTTCAGTTGAATTCCACAATTTTAAGTTTTTTTAACTAATTGTTGACAGTTTTGCATCGATAGAGATTGTTTTTAACAGAAAATTAAATAGTTTTAATAAATTTTGACAGTTTTAACTTTTTTCAACCATTAAAAATTGCAAATTTCTTTTGATCACTCGATGTAAAGAAGTTGAAACGAAACAAATTTGTAGTTAAATAACACAATATTGAATAGTTTTATTCATTTTTGACAGTTGTACACTGATGGCGATTGTTTTGAATATCTTTTTTTAGTCATTAAAATGGCAAAATTTTTCTTAATTATCTGGTGTTAATACCTTAAAAGAAACTCCGGAGATTTTAAAGAATTTTGGTTAAATGAAACAATATTAAATAATTTTACTAATTTTTAACAATTTTACACCGATAGCAATTGTTTTTAAGCTATTTTATAATCATTAGAAATTGCTTCTAAATATCTTGAAACCAATAGCAGAATTTTTTATAAATTTTAATTGAATAACACAATTTTAAGTGCTTTTGACAGTTTTACATTGATAGCGATTGTTTTTGTACCTTTCTTTAATCATTAATAATTGCAAAATTTCACTTGAACGTTTCTTGTAAATATCTTTAAATCAACTGAAGAGATTTTTATAAATTTTAGTTGAATAATAGAAAATTAAATAGTTTTAATATTTTTTGACAGTTTTACATCGAAACCGATTGTTTTTATAACTTTTTTCAACCATTAAAAATTGCAATCTTTCTTTCGATCATTTGATATAAATAAGTTGAAACTAACAACAGAAATTTTTACTAATTTTGGTTAAATAACACACTGTTAAATAGTTTTACTAATTTTTGACAGTTTTCCGCCAAAGGCGATTGTTTTTATACCATTTTCAAGCATTAAAAATGGCTTGATAATTTAAATAAGTAATTGTAGAGGCTTTTACTTCGTGATACATTTTATGATTCAAAATAAAATAAACGAATAACTTTGTTTGATAATTTATGTAAATAACTTAAAATCAACAGCCAAGATTTTTATAAATTCTGGTAGAAAAACACAATATTTAAAGGTTTTAATAATTTTTGACAGTTTTACATCGATAGCGACTGTTTTTATAACCATTTTCAACCATTAAATATTGCAAACTTTCCTTTAATTATTTGATGTAAATAAGATGAAACGAACAAAAGAGATTGTTACAAATTTTGGTTAAATAACACAATATTAAATAGTTTTACAAATTTTAGACAGTTTTACGACGATGGCGATTGTTTTTATATTTTTTTAACCATTAAAATCTCATAGTTTTTACTTAATTATCGGATATAAATATCTTAAAATCAATTCCAGAGATTTTAAAGAATTTTGGTTAGATATAACAATATTAAATAATTTTAATGATTTTTTACAGTTTTACACCGATTGCGATTGTTTTTAAGCCATTTTATAATCATTAAAAATGGCAGGGTTTTACTTGATGATGTAAACATATTGAAATTTAGTAAAGAGGTTTTTATAACATTTGGTTACATAATCTAACATTAAATGTTTTTAAAATTTTTTGTTTTTGTGACTTTCAAAGCGTTTAAAAAGGTCAGAGTTTCACTTAATCATTTCGTCTAAATATCTTAAAACCAACAGCAGAAATTTTTGTAAATTTTAGTTGAATAACACAATTTTAAATGTTTTAATAATTTTTGACAGTTTTACATCGATAGCGATTGTTTTTATACCTTTCCTTAATCATTAATAATTGCAAAATTTCACTTGATCATTTCTTGTAAATATCTTAAAATCAAGTGAAGAAATTTTTATAACTTTTAGTTGAATAATAGAAAATTAAATAGTTTTAATATTTTTCGACAGTTTTACATCGAAATAGATTGTTTTGATAACTTTTTTTAAACCATTAAAAATTGCAAATTCACTTTCGTTAATTTGATGTAAATAAGTTGAAACGAACAACAGGGATTTTTACAAATTTTAGTTAAATAACACAATATTAAATAATAACTGTCAAATAAAAACTAAGTAACACTTATTTTTGACAGTTTTACACCGATGGCAATTGTTTTTATACCTATTTCAAGCATTAAAAATGGCTTGAACATTTCGTGTACATATCTTAAAATCAACAGCCGAGATTTTTATAAATTCTAGTAGAAAAACACAATATCAAAAGGTTTTAATAATTTTTGACAGTTTTGCATCGATAGCGATTGTTTTTACATCTTATTTTTAACCATTAAAATGGCAGAGTTGTACTTAATCATCTGATGTAAATATCTTAAAACCAACTATGGAGATTTTAAAGAATTTTGGTTAAATGAAACAATATTGAATAATTTTACTGATTTTTGACAGTTTTACACCGATAGCAATTGTTTTTGAGCCAATTTATAATCATTAAAAATTGCAGAGTTCTACTCAATTATCTGATGTAAATATATTGAAATTTACTAAAGAGATTTTTATAACATTTGGTTAAATAATCCAGCATTAAATGATTTTACTAATTTTTGACAGTTTTACACCGCGTGAAAGGTAAAAAAGAGGTAAAAAGCTAATAGTTTGTGTCACGATTAAAATGCAGATGATAGCAGAAACGATGTTTAGAGATTTTTAGAAAATACTCTACTCAACGCCATATATGACAGTTGAGATGACAGGTGATAGATGGCAGTGAAAAGCGAAAAGGTTGTTTTTTGTCACATGATAAATTGCAGATGAAAGCAAAAACAATTTTTCAGAAAATAATTTTTTTTTTTAGAAAATAGGCCACTCTTTATGTATGCCAGTTTAGATGACAGAAGACACATGAAAAATAACAGATGATGACAGATGACAGGTAACAGATGGCAGTAAAAAGTTAAAATGTTGTTTTTTGACACACGATAAGTAACAGATGGCAACAGAAACTATATTAGATTTTCTCAGGTGACAGATGACAGTAAAAAGCTGTAGGTTGATTTTCGATACATAATAAATGGCAGAGATGAGCAAAAGAGATATTAGATTTTTTATAATTTTTGAAAAACATGCCACTCTTAATTTATAATTGAATATGACAGCTAACAGTAAAAATTTAATAGATTGTTTTTGGCACATGCCAGATGTCATTAGAAATGATATTAAATATTTTTAATAATTTTTAAAAAATATTCCATTTATGTAAAGGCAGTTGAGATGACTAATTAAAGATGACAGAGAGTAGATGGCAGACGACAGATGACAGATGAAAGATGACAGTAAAAAGCCAATAATCTCTTTTTTAACACATGATAAATGGCAGATGATAGTAGAAACGATATTAAATATTTTTAGAAATTATTCCATTCTTTATGTATGTCAGTTGAGATGACAGAAGGCAAATGACAAATGACAGTTGACAGGTGAAAGGTGACAGATGACAGTAAAAAGATGTTGTGAGATGACAGGTGATAGAAGGCAGTGAAAAGCGAATAGGTTGTTTTTTGACACATAATAAATTGCAGATGACAGGAGAAAGTATTTTTCAGAATTTTTAGAAAATAACTCTTTATGTATGACATGTATGAGTCGTTGACAAATGACAATTGACAGATGACAAGTGATAGTAAAAAGCCAATGGCAATTGTTTTTGTGACTTTCTAACCATTAAAAAGGGCAGAGTTTCACTTAATCATTTCATCTAAATTTCTTAAAACCAACAGCAGAAATTTTTGTAAATTTTAGTTGAATAACATAATTTTAAATGTTTTAATAATTATTGACAGTTTTACATCGGTAGCAATTGTTTTTATACCTTTCAATAATCATTAATAATTGCAAAATTTCACTTGAACATATTTTAAAATCAGCTGCAGAGATTTTTATAAATTTTGATTGAATAACAGAAAATTGAATAGTTTTAATAATTTTTGACAGTTTTACATCTAAACCGATTGTTTTTATAACTTTTTTCAACCATTAAAAATCGCAATCTCTCTTTCAACCATTTGATGTTAATAAGTTGAAACTAACAACAGAGATTTTTACTAATTTTGGTTAAATAACACAATATTGAATAGTCTTACTAATTTTTGACAGTTTTACACTGTAATTGATTGTTTTTATATCTTTTTGCAACCATTAAAAACCACAGAGTTTCACTGGATACTTTGATATAAATATCTTTAAATCAACTGCAGAGAATTTAATAAATTTTGTTTGAATAAGACAATATTCATTGGTTTTAATAGTTTTTATAGTTTTAACCCCTTAACTACTGAAATATATTTACAAAATCGGCTGTATAAACGCAAAAAATTACAAACATCGCGTGTTCGTCTTCGCCGAAAGCCTTTTTTTGCAAACACGGGAAAATATATTTCTGTACGTGTAGTGAACAATACTTTTTCTTATACTTATTTGAAACAAAAAAAACGCAGAAAAAGATATGAAGTAATTTTTGTTTTGTTTTGTTTCTATTAACAAGGGTTAAACTGATGGCAATTGTTTATGAATGTTTTTTAACCACTAAATATAATCAACAATAGTTCTCTATTGTTTTGTTGTAACAGGAAATTCCATCAAATAACTCTATCATTGAAAAACTTCTCTAATTATTTCAAAATCCACTGAAAGAATGTCTACACATTTGAATTTATTTTCCAGAATTGATCTTATTTTAATAATATTGACAATTTAAAACAGATTGCGAATGTTTTTCTAAATATTTTCAACGATTATTGAATTTGATATTTGAATTTAAACTAATACCAACGTTTAGTGTGATTATTTCGACATATACTAGAAGGATTTTTTAAATTTTTTATTGGAATACATACATATGATTATCTGTTTTTAAATAATTTTGACAATTTCTTCAATTTCATTGCGGTCAAAGCAAACTCTGGAGGATTGGAAAAGAAATTTTGGAAAATTCAGACTAAATCAAATAAATCTCTCAAAAATTAAAGAAAATTTTAGAAGAAAATTTCGCAATTTAAAAGAGAAATCACTGGACACTTACCATTGCCTCGAGAATATAGAATTGTTTGTTTACTATCTAGTTTAAAGGACTAATTCTGAGTGTACGATCCCTTTGATATAAAAAAATAGATCAACATCGCCTTTACATTCGATTTCACCTTCCAAGCTTTTTTTGGACGAAGTGAGTCACTTAACTTCCATTTAGATGACTACCGTTTACTTTCTGGATTGTAGCCATTAACACCATGTGATGATTTTGTTTTCGGATGCATCCTTCATTTCATAACAGGCTTGATCACAACGATCTACGATACGAAGTTTCTGCATGAATTTTATTCATCAAATCAACGTAAAAATGTCTTAAATTAATCCGAATAAGTTCTCAAATTGGTAGATTGTTTTTCGTTGATAAAATTACGGATTTTAACGATATTATCCTCGCTTCAAGAAGTTGAAAAATGATTGAATAAAACGGGGTTGATCCTCAATGGCCATTTCTCTTTTTTTTAAAGAAGGTGAAAAGTGTGAACCAGTCTGTTCATGACAATCCCAACTTTTTTAATTGGTCCACTCTTGGGACGCCCCGTGTTAAATGTGAAACTACTGCGTCGCAATCGAATCGATATTTCTGTGTAATGTTCTTTTTTGGAACGTGACCAAAACGTTGGAAGGGTAAAAACCGTATGTAGGAAGTAATTATCGTGTCTGGTGTGCCGGCGCGAGCAAACAAGGGTTGGAACTGGTTCCTGTGCGGAGACAGAAAACCACGTTTCGTAAGAATAATAACGTCAGGTGAAATAACACACAGAGTTAATGATAATATTTCATTTAAAGGTTTACGTTTGATGAAAATGTAATAGAATGTTTTTTTCATTATTAGAATTATTAAATATTATTTCTTCAATAATTTCCTCACGTATCTCTTGGTGAAACGTTATTACAAATATTTGGAACAAGTAATACTCTTGTTATCATCTATCCCATCCTCCAATCAGTAAAACATAATCAAGGGTTTTAATTAGAAGTTGTTAAATGTAAACCAACACAAAATAATTTAAACTTTGTCTTAATTTTACTGCAAACCGAAAATTTGGATTTCATCATTTATTACGTCTTGTTAAACAACTGAACGTCGGCATTAAAGTTTGTATTTTGTGCCTCTACATCTCTGCGTACTTTTTTGTTCACACACACCCACAGTCTGGAATGAGGATGTGGTAATTACGGGCTCTGTTTTAATCTAGATATGTTTTCGTGCTTAATTAGCTTAATTAGTTAAAAAAAAAAAAACTGGTTTGAGGGTGGGGAAAGAGAACGAAATTCGTACTATTCTGGCATTAGCTAGTGAATGCACCCTCCCCTCTCAACTATTGATTAAATAAAGGTCGTTATTAAAATAACATTATCGATCAGCCCTGTTTGGAATAGTATTCGTGAGTCAACTTTATAACCCTCTTATATAATAATAAATTCATAAATGAATCATCATTTATATGATTAAATCCAATATATCTGCAATTAATTACGATCAAGTTTCACCTGCCTTAAGCCATCCATCCATCCGATCCAGCTTTCTTTCTTGCTTCAATATTTAACGGCACCACTTTCGATACTCTCACTCGTGAAATCCCGTCTGTCTCCTTTAAAATCACCGTTGTTTCTGCAAGTAAAAGGGGGCGGCATATGTGACCTCCTCCTCTGCATTAGTAATGCTTCTCGGCTTATGGCCAAGATCACAGTGCCCATGACCTCAGAAAAACACAAACATTTCCCTATTCCTTATTCAACTAAACTGAAGGAGTGATAATTAATGAGGTACATTATTTGGTCTTAATTTTAGGAAAATATCGATTGTCAGACATATTCAGAATAGTGAAAATCAGATTATTATGAGTCTTCATGTCTCGAAGTGTCTCAAAAATAACGTCAGGGTGACTGACGAAAAACCTTTGGTGCTGTATTTCGCTTATTTTTGATCCGATTTGAATAAATAAAACATCAAATTAAATGATTTTTAAAAGACTTTAATATGAACTGTACTGATATTTTTTCTTGCATCCAGTTTTTGACAAAAGACGATCAACTTTTTTTTCAAATTGCACTGTATATATATTTTGTACTGATCCGCAAGGAGATTTTTTCTGAATCTAAATTTGTAAACGATTTTATCCATTCATCAAACCAAAGTCGAGAAATTGAGGATTAAAAAAAAATTAAAAATCAAATACCCATAATAAACAATATACAGAGCCTATTCCAAATGTCAAAAGTGACAGTGTCAATCATTGGTACAATACTGCAATGATTTTTAATAATTTCATAATAAAAATGTTGCAAGATTTCAAAAACTGAAAAACGATTTCTGTAGAAGCACAAAATTCTAGTACAGTGTTTGAAATATTGCAACATTTTAATTATGAAATAATTAAAAATCGTTGCAGTATTGTATCACTGTCACTGTCACTTTTGACATTTAAAATAGGGTCTGTATATTGTTTACAATGGATACTTGACTTTTTATTTATTTTTTTAATCCTCAATTTCTCGACTTAAGTTTGATGTATGGATAAATTTGTCTACAATTTTATATTCAAAAAAAAATCTCCTTGCGAATCAATAAAAATATATATACAGTGCAATTTAAAAAAAAATGTTGATTCTATTTTGTCAAAAACTGGGTGCGAGAAACAATAACAGTTCAGATCCTATTAAAATCTTTTAAAAATGGTTTAATTTGATGTTTTATTTATTAAAATCGGATAAAAAATAAATGAAATACAGCACCAAAGGTTTTTTCATGTCATCCTGTAGGCAATTCGAAGATCAAGCTACATTTAAATCTTCAGATTTTTAAAGTACCGCTTGATCTCCTTTTTACATAATATATATTATTATTTCCTTATTCATTCAATTAGGTATTTATTATCCATTTTCTTTTCAATTTGGCATTTATAATGCGCTAGTAAGGAAGGTTTTTTTTTCCTTTTCTCTTGCACGTATTGACAGATGGTGTGCGGGTATTGCAATATAATATAATTTAATATTCCCGTCAGGTATTAAATTGCCAGGCGCAGGCCGTAAAATCCGCGCCATGGAAAAATAATACCTCTTTTTCCTCCGTAGGGGGGCATCAGATCCGTCTCCGGTAATGGAAATGTTTTACACGGCCATCATTTTAGTTATGGACTACCACGGGAAAAACGGACTTATTTCCATAAAATTACCGTGGGATCCTGCACAAAAAGGGAAAACGTTGTTATTCCGAGCGCACCATGAAAGAAGAGGATGTTCATATTACCAAAGATTATAAGTTCAATTTTTTATATACATAATTATAAATTTTATGTTTTTAATTAATTACTAATTAATTTCTAATTTCAGCTTTTGGTTTTTTTTTTTGGTTTGTTTTATGTATTAATCATAATATATATTTATAGAACTTATGTTTCTATTTTCAGCTTCCTGATACGCCGGTTTATTAATAGATTTACGGAGAAGAGTTAAGTGATCCGTGGTAAACCCTTGTCTTGAACAGTAACACGTGTCATGGAGTTAAAATTAGAAACTTGTAAGATTTTATTACTAAATAATCACACAATTAACTCACTCTTTTTTTAAAAGACTTTTTACTTTCCCTCCATAGTAAAATTTTTTTAACACATACGTTTTAAAAAAAAATCTACAAACATATTTTTTACGATTTGCAATTTTTTTTTTTAATAATTGGAAAGCTTATATTCTTTTTTTAATAGCTATAAAGCTTTTAGAACAATTCGTCATTTTACAACTTTTAATTAAAACCCTCGCGTATGTTTTACTGATTTGAGGGTGGGATAGAGGCCACCCACCCACCCTACATATACATGATAACTATAATTGCTAATCGTTGATGATTTTGCTGCTAAAAACAGTCACACCCTTTATGTAATAAAAAATAAAACAAATCAAATTTTAAATTTAACTCTCTATAGAGCTAATCGTATCTAATTTAGATTAAACTCAGCCCACCCATCAAGCATCAAATTTTTATTAATTTACTCACTCAAAAATTTTACCTTTTAATTCCTTTTTTATTTAAAAAGTTTTGTAATTAATTTTACTGCAAACCGCGAGACGATCAGTAATTGGAATATATATGTATATGTAGGGTGGGTGGGTGGCCTCTATTCCACCCTTCAATCAGTAAAACATCATCAAAAATTATTTGAAAATTTTGTATGAATAAATCCCTAAAAACTGCAATTATTTTGTGTTTATTTCTATCTAACAACTTTTAATTAAAACCCTCGCGTATTTTTTATTGATTGGAGGGTGGATAGAGGCCACCCACCCACCCTACATATACATGATAACTATAATTGCTAATCGTTGATGATTTTGCTGCTAAAAACAGTCAAACGCTTTATGTAATAAAAAATAAAACACAATCAAAATTTAAGTTTAAATGACTTTCTATAGCTAATCTTATTTAACTTAGATTTAAAGTCTGCCCACCCATCATTCATCAAATTTTTACTAATTTACTAACTCAAAAATTTTACCTTTTTAATTCCTTTTTTATTTAAAAAGTTTTATAATTAATTTTATCAGAAACCGCGAGACGATCAGTAATTGGAATTTATATGTATATGTAGGGTGGGTGGGTGGCCTCTATCCCACCCACCAATCAGTAAAACATCATCAAAAATTATTTGAAAATTTTGTATGAATAAATCTCTAAAAACTGCAATTATTTTGTGTTTATTTATATTTTACAACTTCTAATTAAAACCCTCGCTTATGTTTTACTGATTGGAAGGTAGATAGTGGCCACCCACCCACCCTACATATACATGATAACTTTAAATACTAATTGTTGATGATTTTGCTGATAAAAGCAGTCAAACCCTTTATGTAATAAAAAATAAAACAAAATCAATATTTAAGTTTAAATATAAATGACTTTCTATAGGCAATCTTATCTAATTTAGATTAAAGGCTACCCACCCATCATGCATCAACTTTTTAATAATTTACTAACTCAAAAATTATAACTTTTTAATTCCTTTTTTACTCAAAAAGTTTTGTAATTAATTTTACTCCAAACCACGAGACAATCCGTAATTAAAATTTATATGTATATGTAGGGTGGGTGGGTGGCCTCTATCCCACCCTCCAATCAGTAAAACATCATCAAAAATTATTTGAAAAATTTGTATGAATAAATCCCTAAAAACTGCAATGATTTAGTGTTTATTTATATTATACAACTTTAAATTAAAACCTACCCTACATATATAAAATAACTTTAAATACTAATCGTTGATAATGTTGCTGCAAAAAAACAATAAAACCGTGTATGTAATAAAAAATAAAGCATAATCCAAATTTAAGTTTAATTATAAAAGACTTTCTATAGCTAATATTATCTAATTTAGATTTATGGTCTTCCCACTCATCAAGCATCAAATTTTTGCTAATTTACTCACTCAAAAATGTTACCTTTTTAATTCCTTTTTTATTCAAAAAGTTTTGTAATTAATTTTATTGGAAACCGCGAGACGATCAGTAATTGAATTTGTATGTATATGTAGGGTGAGTGGGTGGTCTCTATCCCACCCTCCAATCAGTAAAACATCATCAAAAATTATTTGAAAAATTTGTATAAATAAATCTCTAATAAATGCAATTATTTTGTGTTTATTTATATTTTACAACTTTTAATTAAAACCCTCGCTTATGTTTTACTGATTGGAGGGTGGGATAGAGGCCACCCACCCACCCTACATATACATGATAATTATAATTGCTAATCGTTGATGATTTTGCTACTAAAAATAGTCAAACGCTTTATTTAATAAAAAATAAAACAAAATCAAAATTTAAGTTTAAATATAAATGATTTTTTATCGCAAATCTTATCTAATTTAGATTAAAGGCTGCCCACCCATCGTGCATCAAATTTTTATAAATTTACTCACTCAAAAATTTTACCTTTTTAATCCCTTTTTTATTCAAAAAGTTTTGTAATTAATTATACTTCAAACCGCGTGACGATCAGTAACTGAAATTTATATGTATATGTAGGGTGGGTGGGTGGCCTCTATCCCACCATCCAATCAGTAAAACATCATCAAAAATTATTTGAAAAAATTGTATGATTAAATCCCTAAAAACTGCAATTATTTTGTGTTTATTTATATTATACAACTTTAAATTAAAACCCTCGCGTATGTTTTACTGATTGGAGGGTGGGATAGTGGCCACCCACCCACCCTACATATACATGATAACTACAATTGCTAATCGTTGATGATTTTGCTGCTAAAAACAGTCAAACCCTTTATGTAATAAAAAAATAAAACAAAATCAAAATTTAAGTTTCAATATAAATGATTTTCTATAAACAATCCTATCTAATTTAGATTAAAGTACGTCCACCCATCGTGCATCAAATTTTTATTAATTTACTCACTCAAAAATTTTCCCTTTTCTAAATTAGATAAGATTAGGTATAGATAGTCATTTATATATAAACTTAACTTTTGATTTTGTTCTATCCCACCCTGCAATCAATAAAACATCATCAAAATTTATTTGAAAAATTTGTATGAATAAATCTCTAAAAACTGCAATTATTTTGTGTTTATTTATATTTTACAACTTCTAACTAAAACCCTTGCTTACGTTTTACTGATTGGAGGGTGGGATAGTGGCCACCCACCCACCCTACATATACATGATAACTATAATTGCTAATCGTTGATGATGTTGCTAAAAACAGTCACACCCTTTATATAATAAAAAATAAAACAAAATTTAAGTTTAAATATAGATGACTTTAGATAGATAATCATTTTTTTATTAATTTACTAACTCAAAAATTTTACATTTTTAATTCATTTTTTGTTCAAAAAGTTTTGTAATTAATTTTACTCCAAACCACGAGACGATCAGTAACTGAAATTTATATGTATATGTAGGGTGGGTGGGTGGCCTATATCCCACCCTCCAATCAGTAAAACATCATCAAAAATTATTTGAAAAATTTGTATGAATAAATCCCTAAAAACTGCAATTATTTAGTGTTTATTTATATTTTACAATTTTAAATTAAAACCCTCGCTTATGTTTTACTGATTGGAGGGTGGATAGAGGCCACCCACCCACCCTACATATACATGATAACTATAATTGCTAATCGTTGATGATTTTGCTGCTAAAAACAATCAAACCCTTTATGTATTAAAAAATAAAAAATAAATCAAAATTTAAGTGTAAATATAAATGACTTTCTATAGCTAATCTTACCTAATTTAGATTGAAGGCTGCCCACCCAACGTACATCAAATTTTTATTAATTTACTCACTCAAAAATGTTACCTTTTTAATTCCTTTTTTTATTCAAAAAGTTTTGTAATTAATTTTATTGAAAACCGCGAGAGGGTTAGTAATTTAAATTTGTATGTATATGTAGGGTGGGTGGGTGTCCTCTATCCCACCCTCCAATCAGTAAAACATCATCAAAATTTATTTGAAAAATTTGTGTGATAAATCTCTAAATATTGCAATTATCTTGTGCTTATTTATATTTTACAACTTCTAATTAAAACCCTCGCTTATGTTTTACTGATTGGAGGGTGGGATAGTGGTCACCCACCCACCCTACATATACATGATAACTATAATTGCTAATCGTTGATGATTTTGTTGCCAATAACAATCAAACGCTTTATGTAATAAAAAAATAAAACAAAATCAAAATTTAAGTTGAATTATAAACGACTTTTTATAGCTAATCTTATCTAATTTAGACTTAAAGTCTGCCCACCCATCGTGCATCAAATTTTTATTAATTTACTCATTCAAAAATTGTACCTTTTTAATTCCGTTTTTATTCAAAAAGTTTTGTAATTAATTTTACTCCAAACCGCAAGGCGATCAGTAATTGAAATTTATATGTATATGTAGGGTGGGTGGGTGGCCTCTATCCCACTCTGCAATCAGTAAAACATCATCAAAAATTATTTGAAAAATTTGTATGAATAAATCTCAAAAAAATACAATTATCTTGTGTTTACTTATATTTTACAACTTCTAATTAAAACCCTCGCTTTTGTTTTACTGATTGGAGGGTGGATAGAGGCCACCCACCCACCCTACATATACATAATAACTTTAAATACTAATCGTTGATGATTTTGCTGCTAAAAACAGTCAAACCCTTTATGTAATAAAAAATAAAACAAAATCAAAATTTAAGTTTAAATATAAATGACTTTCTATAGCTAATCTTATCTAATTTAGATTACAGGCTACCCACCCATCGTGCATCAATTTTTTATTAATTTACTCATTCAAAAATTGTACCTTTTTAATTCCGTTTTTATTCAAAAAGTTTTGTAATTGAAATTTATATGTATATGTAGGGTGGGTGGGTGGCCTCTGTTCCACCCTCCAATTAATAAGACATCATCAAAAATTATTTGAAACATTTATATGAATAAATCTCTAAAAATTGCAATTATCTTGTGTTTATTTATATTTTACAACTTTAAATTAAAACCCCCGCGTATGTTTTACTGATTGGAGAGTGGGATAGAGGCCACCCACCCACCCTACATATACATGATAACTTTAAACACTAATCGTTGATGATGTTGCTGCAAAAACAATAAAACCTTGTATGTAATAAAAAATAAAGCTTAATCCACATTTAAGTTTAAATATAAATGACCTTCTATAGCTAATATTATTTAAGCTTGATTGAAAGCCTTTCCACGAATGATGTATATAATTTTTATTAATTTACACAATCAAAAAGTTTACTTTGTCAATTTTCTTTTATTCAAAAGATTTGTAATTATAGTTGTTGCAAACCGTGAGGCGATCAGTAATTAAAGTTAATATGAATATGTAGGGTGGGTGGGTGGCCTCTAACCCACCTTCCAATCAGTAAAACACAAGCGAGGGTTTTTAATTAAAAATTATAAAGCGTAAATAAACATAACATTATTGCAAAATTTTATAGATTTATTCAAAGAAGTTGTGAAAAATAAGACACAACTTTTTAAACAAAAGTTATAGAGAATGAAAAACTGAACAAGTTTTATTAAAACATGTTTTTCACTAGAAGAATTACAAATGTTTTTTTTTAATGAAATTCTGCTTATATATTTTATTATTAAATTATGCTCTAATTATGTATTTTCCTTAATCCCGAACGTAATTATTTCCGTAGAATTCAGTAATCCATGCAGGTATAAATAAGACCCTCAGTCGATTATATTTCATTATTGTGTCAGTTGCCGTGCATATCTGAGTAAGTTATTTATTTTTCATTATATTTATTTTAGTAAACGTTTTTATTTATGTTTAAAATCAATTTTATAATAAAGCTATACTGAAGAGATTGAAATATCGAAACACGTGTCTACAGATGGTTATAAAATTGAGTATTGAATTATTTAATTGCTTTTGCTAATTTATTTTTAATTACATCAACCTAAATTCATTTCTTTTTCCAAATTACCATAGTATAGTTACTCACAAACTATTTTAACGTACATTCAATCATTTTTAGTTCATTTTACAGAAAGAAATACGTTCAAACTAGTGTTGCTTTGATAGCCTTGCTATTTTGTAACACGCAAATTACTTTTGTATTATTCAATGTCTGTCGAAGTATTAGCTAAAGAAGTAGTTGTTTCAAAAGTGATTTGTTCTCGTAGTCTTAATAAGACTCATTTGTTGTAGATTTTACGAATATATTTTCGTAAATTCTACTTATTACTAGGAAAGAGTACACATGTGAAAGATATGGGAAGCGAATAAAGGGTACGATATGGCTTGCAATGAGAACAAGGGAGGTGGAAAAGAAGATAGAGAAACTAAGAACAAAAACAAGGCAGAAATGTGGAGGATACAAAAAAGTGATGGAAGGATAGGATATGTAGAGGAGGAGCTGGAGAAGAAATTTAAAATAAAAAGCGAGAATCTGGGAGGAGTTGGAAGAGAAGGGGGAAGGGGAAAGGTGATAGACTTCACAGATGAGGAAGCGGAAAGAGCTTTCGAAGAGTTAAAAAGAGGGAAAGCGAAGGGGCCCGATGGTTGGAAGGTCGATATGTGGAAGGAAGTAGAAAGTGAGGGGAAGAAAAGGTTCAGAAAGGAGTAAAATTTGGATGCTAGCGGATGCTGATAACATGGTGTTGATGGCGAGGGAGTGTGAAAGAATAAAAGAGATGTTAGCGAGAGTAGAGAAACACGTGGACCGAAGAAATTTGAGGGTAAATTGTTGGAAAAATGAAGAGGATAAGATTTAAGAATAAATGATAAAAGAGCTACAATAAAATAGTATATCTGGGTTTCAGATTTAGGAGTTCGGGAGGTTATAAGAAGCATGTCAGGTGAGTGCAGGGAAAGGTGAGGAAAGCGTCAAAGAAAAATGGTAAAGGTGGATGGGTAACAGTGCGAGAGTGACATGTGATCTATAGGCTGGAGGTATGTGGATCAGGAGGTATGAAAGGTTGGAGGGAGAACAGTGGTGGTTCCTAAAGCAGATATTCGGTGTGGAGAGATCGAGAGCGTGTGGAGTGATGCGATAAGGAGAGTGTCAGGGTATGAGATAAATAATAATAATAATCACTTGTTTGGTTGTTGAAGTTAAACACTTAAATTTTCATAACACTTTATTATTGCTTTTTTGAAAACGCAACAATTGTTTCGCCACACTGTGGCTTCTTCAGGCGAAGAAATGGTTTTACTTCAACAACTAAACAAGTGAATATGAATTTTCAACATATAACAGCCTCATCAGTTAATATAATAATAATAATATTTATTCATGAAGCTGTGGGGATTGGACGAGGGGAGATTGGTGAAGGAGGTGTGGAATGGAAGTGAGGACACCGGAGTGGGTAGACGGAGAGCGAAATGGAGGAGAATGTAAGAGAGAGTGGGTCTGTCAGTGGGAATCGTGAGATAAGTGGTTAGAACAAGGGGTAAACATGGGGGGATGGGTGCATGAGAAAGGGAAGGAGGTGGAGAGGCAAGAGAGACAAAGATAAAAAAGAGGAGTGCTATAGGGAGTGGCAGGTACATGGGAGGAGGCTAAAATACCTGGAAGAAAACCATCCATCCATAAATGGATGAGCAAGGGATGCAGGGAATGTGTAGTGCTGTGGGTGCTGTGTAAGGACGAGAAGGATACATGGAAGCATCTGGCAAAGAAATGGAATGGATTGAGGATTGAGTGGATGGATGTACAAAGGTGAGAGGTTGGATGAGAGAAGACAGGGCTTATGTAGCTTAGGCGGAAGAGGGAGAAAAAAAGAGATGATTAAAAACAGAATTAATTAGTATGGAATTAAATTATTTATTTATTGCGAAAATTCCAACAGGGTTTGACTGCAAGAACATTCTGAATAATAAAGTCCACAGAAATATGCTCAAAGTTTAGTATGTATGTGTATATTAATATACTTTCTTAACAGGTTGGATTACCTGTTAAGAAATAATAAATAAATAAATATAAATGCCATATAAAGATTTTCACTTTATAGTCGAATTTAAACAATCTAAAGTATTTCAAAAAAATTATATAAAAGTTATACTGATTTTTTTAAATGTTTAATTGTTTTCTTTTTAGAAAACTATTATTGACTTTTTTATAACCTTCTCTTTTCGTTTATTAAATGCTAAAGGAAATTTTCTACCTTTGAAATTTCATCATTTTTCTTGGAAAATTTTCAAATTTGAATAAATATAGTTTTTACATCTTTATTTTCAATTTTAAATGTTTATAGAAAATATTTGATTATATATATATATATATATATATAATTCTTTTGACTTTCAAGATAAGTTTTTAGAATGTTGTCAAAGTGTATTTGTTTTCTTGCTAAATTTCATCTGTTTCTAAGCAAATGTTAAACCGATTTTTGGCTAATGAAATGAAAACAAGTATTTCTTATATACAACATTTTCTATTGATTTTGGTAAATTACAAAACGTTTTTTCGTAAGTATTGTTTTTTGCGTTTTCAACTGTTTTTTATTTTTTTATCCAAAGTATTAAGATTTTATTAGTAATTTTTGTATTTAACCTGATTAATTGTCAATGTTTCATTGTTTTAGAAATATATCTATAGGTTTGTTACAAAGTAACTCTTAAACTTATAATAAGAAAACACGATCGTTTTGAGTTTAGCTTTATTTTGTAGATACTGCTACAATTAATTCACCATTTTTTTTTAATTAAGTTCTTAACTTAATTCTAAATGAATGCTGTTACTGTAAATAAAACAATATATCTTTGTTTACACGTTAGATAATCAAAGAACTGAATCTATTTGAAATATTTAATTGCCATTAATTATGGACGACACGATTGTGTACAAAAACATGGGCGTGCGCGTACATCTCTAATCGTGCGCAATTAAAAGATGGCAATTATGAATAATTACGCGATTCGCCTTTGTTACGGAACAACGGAAGACAATGCCTTCAATAATTTAGTTCGGCCTTGTTTAATTAGAAATGTTTTATGCGTCGTCTTTCGTAATCTCAAATTAAAAATTCTGGATGATCATTTGATAATAATAACAATCTTTATTTTCAAATTTTACGTAATATTTATCACTAAATATATTGTTTATATCTTTAAAAATTTAGATTGAATGAACGATTTTTTCTTATTTATTTGCTATAAATAATATTTAAGCACTATATTTTTACTTGATTACAAAAAAATTGTTTAATATAATATTTAACAGTTTATCTTTGACTCTCATCTTCGAGATGTTTATTAACAGTTCACTAGAGAAGAGAATGGTTGCGACCGTTATTACGTGGTAATCCATACTTACACTGAATTGAAAAATGGTCCATTTCTTTAATATCAATATTCACAAGTTTGTGTTATTTTTATTTTTATTGTTATCACAATGTTTTGTTCATTTTAGAATTGTAATCAAATGTTTTCACAAATTTTGGTTTAAGAATTTTTATATGCCAATCTGACATTGCAATAGCCTTTTGTTTTATGAAATGTCAAACGGCCATTATAACAACTTTCTATTGAATTGAAATAAAATAATCATATCAATCTGACAAGGTCCTTCTTTGTTTCTGTCAACTTAAATTGTTCTATTTATTATTTTTTTATCATCAAACTGACATTGACAATTTTTTTAAATAAAATTTAAATTGACATAATATTACGTTAAATAACATTTCAAAAAGATGAACATTTTGTTCATCTTTTTGAAATGTCAATAGTAACAACATATTACATTTTTCAAAACGATTTTTCAAAAAATAATCCATCACTAATGAAATTATGCATCTGACATAATTTTTATCGATTATTTTTAGTAGTAATTATTTCATTAAACAGCAAAACCCTCGCGTATGTTTTACTGATTGGAGGGTGTGTCTGAGGCCACCCACCCACCCTACATATACCTATTTATTTCAGGTATAACACCGCTGATGATTTTTACAAATTTAATCAACGCTTTCACTGTTTGTTTCACTGGAAACTAAACGCCGAACAGTGAGTGGGGTTAATATGTATATGTAGGGTGGGTGGGTGGCCACTATTCCACCCTCCAACTCCAAAACTTACGCCAGAAGAAGTGGATTAAGAATTTAATTTAATCAGTTTCATAATTTTCTATCTTTTTCGTGATTCGCTTAAATATTATTAATTGTAGGGTGGGTTACAGTCCACCCAACCAGTTTAAATATTTAAATTTGACCTTCAAGCTATTGTATTTTTAGTATCACCTAATAACAAACTCTCTTTAAGTTAATACTGTTAAAAAATATAAGCATTGTTTTAGCTTGAATATAATAGTATATGTAGGGTGAGAATGGAATAATAAGAGTAGGATGTGTTGGTGGCATTTAATCCACCCTCCAACCAATACATTTTACTCAACGATATATTAAAAAAAAATCTATTAGTAATAAAATTATGCATCTGAAAAAATTTAGTCAAATTTTTTGGTAGTAATTATTTAATTAAACTACAAAACCCTCGCGTATGTTTTACCGACTGGAGGGTGTGTCTGAGGCCACCCACCCACCCTACATATACCTATTTTTTTCAGGTATAATAGTGCTGATGATTTTTACAAATTTAATCAACGCTCTCACTGTTTGTTTCTCTGGAAACTAAACGCCGATCAGTGGGTGGCCACTATCACACCCTCCAACCCCAAAACTTACGCCAGAAGAAGTGAATTAAGAATTTTATTTAATCACTTTCATAATTTTCTATATTTTTTGTAATTCGCCTAAATATGATATTATTAATTGGAGGGTGGGTTACAGTCCACCCAACCAGCTTAAATATATACATTTAAACTTTAACTCATTGTTTTTTGGTATCATCTAATAACAAACTTTATTTCTGTTACTGCTGTTAAAAATATAAGCACAAGGTTTGCTTGAATAAAATAGTATATGTAGGGTGGGAATGGAATAGAATAAGTAGGGTGTGTGGGCAGCTTTTAATCCACCCTTCAAATAATACAATTTACTCAACTTACTCGAAATCTATTAGTAATGAAATTATGCATCTGATAAAATTTTTATCGATTATTTTTAGTAGTAAATATTTAATTAAACAGCAAAACCCTCGTGTATGTTTTACTGATTGGAGATTGTGTCTGAGGCCACCCACCCACCCTACATATACCTATTTATTGCAGATATAACACTGCTGATGATTTTTACTAATTTATTCAACGCTTTCACTGTTTGTTTCTCTGGAAACTAAACGCCGATCAGTGGGTGGGGTTAATATGCATATGTAGGGTGGGTGGGTGGCCACTATCCTACCCTCCAACTCCAAAATTTTCACCAGAGGAAATGAATTAAGAATTAAATTAAATTAGTTTCATAATTTTCTTTATTTTTCGTGATTCGCCTAAATATTATTACGTTGATTGTTGAGGCACTTATTTTTTGATAACCCATTATCACTTAATGTAATAATAATAGTAAACTATTTATGATTTTCAACTTTTTGTTTACAGTGTAGCGAAAAAATTGTAGGGAGTAAAATAAAAAGTTGAAAATCATAAATAGTTTAATATTATTAATATATTAAGTAAATATTATTAATTTTAGGGTGGGTTACAGTATAACACTGCTGATGATATTTACAAAGTTAATCAATTTTTGTTCTCTTATAAATTTATCTAACATCTAACCACATTTTGGTCACATTTTTTCCATTTAAATTGTCGAAATTTTTCAAATAAAATTGACATTGCCACAATTTTTTTGATTAATGTTTAATGTCAATCTGGTATTGTCACATTTTTTGTTGTATTGCTATTACAATATTCTTTTGTGACAAGTTTTTATTTTATATTTTTTAGTCAATCCTCACAATTTTTATTTATTTATTTTTAATGTTAATCATCAATTGTGACAACTTTATAGTGTTTATTTTAAATAGCAATCTTAGCTGTCACAAAATATTTATATTTATATTAATATTATACCTAATATTTTTATTTATTTAGTTTTAATGTCAATCGTCCTAACTTTGTCACTAAATAATTTTTGTCCATTTTTAATGACAATTTGCCATTGTCGCAATATTTTGTTTATTTTTATTTTGAAATGTCAATCTACCATATCACAACTTTCTGTTCATGAAAATGAAATATGAATATCAATCTGAAAATGTCACATTTCATTTTGTTTTATAAATGTCAATTTAAAAAGTCATGTTTTTTGTTATTTGTTCATTTCAAACTGACATTTTTTTAATGACAATTTGGCTTTTATATTTATATGATATTTCAATTCGCCATTATCACAACTTTGTTTTTTTTTAAAATAAATTTGACATTGACATGAGTTTGTTGAATATTCATTAATGTAAATCTAAAACTGTTAAAATTTTTGTTTAATATTTTAACAGTTTAAATT
Source organism: Ontholestes murinus (assembly GCA_963969525.1). Taxonomy (NCBI): domain Eukaryota; kingdom Metazoa; phylum Arthropoda; class Insecta; order Coleoptera; family Staphylinidae; genus Ontholestes; species Ontholestes murinus. The sequence continues at coordinate 74,364,412 of OZ018390.1, read as the reverse complement.
TCAAAATATCAATCTGATATTGTTGCTTTTTTGTTAATTATTTCAATGTTAAACTAAAATTGTTACGATTTAATTGATATTTTTTTTTAAATTTGAATGTGACATTGTCACAAGCTCTTATTTTTTTCCTTGTGTCATTATCAAAAAGAATCTGCCAAAATTTTGAGTATATTTTCTTATTTTGTAATATTTTGATAGAAAGGAGTGCAAAGATGTAATAAATAATAAATAAAATCACAACTTACTATTTATTCATTATTTATAACAACTGACATCGTCACATTTTTTTTTAAATTTTCTTTAACGACAATCTGCTATTACCACAATGTCAAACTGCCATTTTGATAACGTATTTACTAATTTAATAATAATCACATTGTCACACTTTTTGGTTTAATTTTTATTAGTAATCTTCACATGTTAAATCTGAGATTGTCACAACAATTTTGTTATTTCACTATGTTGTGAATCGTTACAATTTTTGCTTAATATTTTTAATTCCAAGCTACTAATGTTCAATTTAAATTTGACATTGACATCACTTTTGGTCATTATTTTTAATGTCAATATAAATAATCAATTTTTTTTGTTACAACATCTAACATTACAATGTTGTCTATTTATTTTTAGTGAAAATGACAGTCACAGCTTTTAGTCAATTTTTTGAATGATAATCTGTCACTATCACAACCTTTTATCTTTTTTGTTGAAAAATCAATATCAATTTCAATAAAAAAATAATGACGTCACAAATTTTGTTGGATTTTTTTTTATAGTAACCTGACATGTCACAACCTTTTGTTTTTTTGTGAAATATCAATTTGCCTTTATAACAACTTTCTTTTTAATGTTTTAATATCATTTTCAATCGACACATTTTATTTGTTAAATTATCTTTAATTTCATGTAAATTAGTGAATTTTTTATGTCAATTAAATATTGCCACAACTTTTTATTCTTTTTTCTAATATCGATCCGAGCTGTCACAACATTTTTTCATCTTTAATAATTGTGAATAATCACAACTGTTTAATTTTTAAATATTAAAATGCTATTGTCACAAATTATTGTTCAATTTCAATCTGATATTGTCATTCATTTTAATGACAATTTACATTGTCACATTTATTTTGTTAATTATTTAACTTACAAATTGCCTTTGTTACAATTTTTTTGTTTATTTATTTTTAATAATATTTTCACAATTTTAGGTTAGGTCTACTTTTTAATATCAATCTGTCATTATCACAACTTGATTATTTTTTTACTACCAATCTATCACAATTGTCGTTGAATTTTTGTCGCATTTTTTTAAATATGAATCTGAGCTGTCACAATATTTGTTTTAAGCCAATCATCACAACTTTTTGTTCCAATTTTTAAATTAAGACTACTTTTTGTTTAAAAAATAAAATTCAATTTTTCAATTATTTTTCCAAAATGTCAATTTCAATTGTATTTTTTTTTTAAATTTATTTCTTTATAAATCAAAGCGAAACAATTTATTTTTAATTTAAAAAAAAAAATAATACTTTTTTTAAATTTTCAATCTGCCCTTATAAGAACTTTCTATTTTCTTCTTTCTGATATCAATCTGATATTATCACAATTTTTTTATTGCCATTGTGCTTCTGTCACATAATTTTAGTCGTTTTTTTTAAATCTCATTTTGTCAGAATCACAGGATCTTCCAATTTTCTTGAAAATTTTGATTACCATCAAACCAGAATTATTTTATTTTCAAACTGAAATTGTCACAAAGTGTTATTGATTTTTTAAAGTGATAACGTTGCCACTTTAGTTAATCTTTTTCACATCGTCACAACCTTTTGTTATTCGAAATGCCATTTTACCAATATCACAACTTTGTTTCTCTCTTTTCAATATCAATCTGACGATTAATTAACTTCTCACTTAACCCGTGGTGAAACATTTTTATGTTAATAAAAAGATTAATTAAGCACTTGGTTATGTTTCACTATTTTTATATTTCTCCGACTAGTTTCGACAGTTGGTCATTCTCATACATATCTCCTTGAGAATGACCAACGGTCGAAACTAGTCGGAGAAATATAAAAATAGTGAAACATAAATAAAATAAGTGCTTAATTAATCCTTTTATTATCAATCTGACATTCTCACTTGTTTATTCAATTTTATGAATCTTCTGTGTCACAAGATTTAAGTCATTTTGTGATCTCAGTATGTCATAATCACAAGATTTTGTTTAATTTTCTTATCAATTTAAATCTGACAATTGACGTTATCACGACTTATAGTTTAGCTTTTTGACATCGTCACAACCTTTATCACAACTTTTGTTTATTTCTTATTAATATCAATATGACATTCTCAATTTTATCTCAATTTTCTTAAATACCTCACCTTTCTTCTACGTCACAATATTTAAATCATTTTTTGAAAAAAATTGTTTAATTTTCTTATCAATTTAAATCTGACAAATAACATTATCACAACTTGTAGTTCATCTTTTTGACATCATCACAACTTTTGTTTGTTTCTTAATATCACTCGGACCTTCTCAATTTTCTTAAATACCTATCTTCTATGTCACAAGATTCAAGTAATTTTTTGATAAATATTTTAATGGCATTTATAAATTTACAGTCAAAATTACTTTAGGCACATATTTAAAACTAAACATTTGTGACAATGTGTTAATATCTATTGACAATATTTTCAGTGTTAAGTGTCACAATTTTATTCATCTTCATAATATCATTCAATTTAAATCAATTTCAGTTAAATTTTCTTCATCGTTGCACCTTTTTTTGTACTAATCTTGTTCATGTCGATAATTATAACTTTTTGTTTTACTGTTTTTCAAAATTCTAATAATAAAAGTGACATTGACGCAATTTTGGTTCATTTTTAATATCAATCTGACAAACAATTTTTGTTATATTGTATTTAATGTCAATTGTTGTTACGACAAAGAAAACTGATTATATTTCTTAAATTTTAATCTTGCGTTGTCACAAATGTTTGTCCATTTTTAAATGACAAGATAGCATTGTCACAATCTTTTGATTTTTTTTTTTGATATGTCAACCTATCATATCACAAGTTTCTATTTAATAAAAATGAAATATTAATATCAATTTGATAATGTCACTTTTTTTTGATAAATGTCAAGTTTTTTATTTATCAAACTGAAATTGTCAAAACTTTTGGTCCATTTTTTTAATGACGATTTGGCACTGTCACAATCTTTCACATTTGTATGATATTTCAATTCGCCATTATCACAACTTTCAATGTTTTTTTTTTAAATGTAAATCTGAGAATGTCACTCTTTGGTGAAATTTGATTAATGTAAATAAATCCAAAACTGCTTAATTTGTTTCCAGTTCAAATTTTAATCTGACATTGTGGCTTTTTGTTAATTATTTTAATATTAAACTAAAATTGTTAGGATTTGATTAATTTATTAGAAATTAAAAAAAAATGTATCAATCTCATATGGTCACAACTTTTGGTTCATTCAGTTAATGTCAATTTGAATATTTTGTTGCTGTTTTCAATATCAAGCTGACATCGCCAGAACTTTTTGACCAATTTTGTATTTATGTAAATTTATGTATATACCAAAATGGCAATTATGGAAATAAAGACTATTATTATTATTATTATTTGTTCTAGGAGTAATGTGACATTGTCACAAGCCCTTGTTTCTTTTTCTTAAATGACAATCTGCCAATATCAAAACTTACTTTTAATTCATTTTTTTGCATGAACTGACATCGTTTTTTGTTAAATATTATTTAACGACAATCTGCTATTATCACAATGTCAAACAGTCATTTTGGTAACGTATTTATTAATTTCATAAAAATTAATAAAATAATTAATGTCTAATTGGTCTAATTTTAAAATTGTAATCTGAAACTGTCACTACCTTTTGTTTTGTTTTTGACGTGTCAAATCTGACATTGTCAATTTTCTTATTCTGTTATGTCAATAATTACAGTGTTTGCTTAATATCGTAAATTCCAAATTAAGGTTGTTCAATTTCAATCTGTCATTGACATATTTTTTGGTCAATATTTTTAATGTCAATTTGAATTATCAACATCTGACAACGTCATACAATTTGTTTATTTATTTTTATTTTTTAATCAAAATGACAGTCACAGCTTTTGGTCAATATTTGGAATGATAATCTAACGCTACGACAATCTTTTATTTTTTTGTTGAAAAGTTAATGTCATTAAAAAAAAAAATGCATTGTCACAAATTTTGGTGACACTCTGACGTAGTCACAACCTTTTATGTTTTTTTTTTTAATGAAATATCAATTTGCCTTTACAACAACTTTTTGTTTAATGTTTTAATATCATTTTGAAGTGTCGCGATTTCTTTGTATTTTAATTTTAAATAAATTGGTCAATTTTTTGTTCATTTTTTTAGGTTTATTTAATTGACACTAAAAATATGAAAAAAAAAAAATGATCAATTTAGATAGAATTAAAGATAATTTAACAAAGAAATTGCCACAATATTGTAGTCTTTTTTTAATATTGATCCTAGCTGTCACAACATTTTTTAATAATCTTATAGTTTATTTTTTTGACATAGTCACAACCTTTATCACAACTTTTGTTTATTACTTATTATCAATCTGACATTCTCAATTTTCTTATATACGTAATTTCTATATCACAAGATTTAAGCAAGCCATTTTTTGATCACGATGTGTCATTATCACAATATTTTTGTCAATTTGAATCTGAGATTGTGACATTTTTTTGGTTAAATAATTTGCAATAAAAAAGACACTGTCATAACTTTAAGCAAATATTTTAATGGTAATCCAACTTTTGTTTATGATTTATCAATCAAGCTGCCATTGTCACAGCTTAATGATTATGGTTTTAAATAACAATCCAACGTGGTGACAACTAAATATAAATATGACATGTCAAACAATTTCGTTTTTTAATGTCAATAAACACACGTTTTTGTTCAATTGTCAATATGAACGTTGTCACAATCTTGTTGAATCAATTTGAATGTCAATTAAAATTTTAAAACAATGTTTGTATTTTTTTAATATCAAAACATTTTGCTTTATTTTTGAATTTTTAATGCGTACTTTTCACATTTCAATTTTGAAATATTAATCCGTACGCTTTTGACATTGTTACAAGAAAAAAATCGATTTTTTTTTATTAAAGATGTTTAATAATAATAAATTGTGTAACGTAGATTAAAACCAAATATTACAACTACAATACGATAAAACAATTGTATTTATTATTTTATCAATGTCAATGTAAACAAATTCAAGGCGTGAAATTGAAAAAAAAAACAACCCACAACACACTAGATGGCTATCGTTATTATTATTACGTATATCAGTTGTTTTAAACAAAACCATTCCGGCACGTCAATTTCCCAAGTTGAGCGATAAGGACGACGTTTTCTAATATCATTTATGACATAATAAAAGCTTATCTGAAACGAGGCGGTCATTGTTTGCGAACAGTACTGGTAAGTGCGTGATTCTTTCTGTTTTTTTAAACGCCGATGGTCGGCAGGAATGCCTCCGTTATGTGTCGCCGGTTCATAAACATTGCAAAAGCAATATCACACACATTCACACACACACACACGCCCTGAGCGTTCCCTAAATTTCTAACGGGGTTTTGCGCCGTACGCCGTGACTCAACCGAGCCCCCGAGCTCATTAATAATTAGCCCCCCTCCGTTTCATCGTCAGGGGATGAAACGGGGATTTTATACAGGGAAAAAATAATGTCGGTCAATAATAACTCGTAATTGTATTCCGGTTAGACGTTGACCTCAGCATTGACATTTATGGAGGATGTCCTTTTGTTGACGCCCCCGCTATTCAGATTTTTATCAACAAACAAATATAAGATCATTATACCCGCGCTGATTGTATTTTTTTAAATTTTATTAAATGCATTTATTTAGAGATAATAACTCGCAATCGAGTCTGATCTATTTTTTTGTCTTTTTTTGGGTTAGGGTGGGTAAGTATGAGGTTGTTCGACTTACACAGTCCGGCGTTTGATTAAGAGTTATCCACGAATTATTCCATTTGTTATTGTTGTAAGGAATCTGCGGTCGCTGTCAATACAGAACAGGCGGTGTTTCCTTTTCACACACCGGAGAAAAATCAACACACAGCGTTTCGTTCGAACAACCGCACAGCACCTCACTAACTAGACGAACTCACTTGTGCCCGACATTTCCGTCTTATTTTAGTGTCATTTGCGCGTTCGTATACGGAGAGCAACAACCGGAGCCATAAGGTAAGACCGGAGAGCGGCGGTGGTGTGGCCAGAGAGTCGAGGGGCGCAGGACCCGCGCGGCCCGGGGCCCTCGCGAACGGCCAATCGGGCGGCGACGCCGGCCCGAAGACTCACGAACTCCGTCGAGGCGTGCGTTTGTGTCGAAAAACCGGATCGGGCCGCAAAAGTACGGTTTTCGCCTTCTTCTCCTCTACGATCTCACCGTCATACTCTTCTTCTTCGTTCATTAATAATCTGAAAAATCGGCCGTAATAACAGTATTACAGATTAAACGATGATTTTGTCATTTTTCATAATTTAATGACACCAAATGTTTATAATTAACCTATAAATAAAAATACCATAATTTCATTCTTTCCATCCACCATATAATTATACTTCTTTAAAAATCAGATGATAATTGGTTATAAACCATAAGCTGAAAAGATACAACCTAATTTTTACTACTATTTATGTAATAAATGTTTAAATCCCAACAAAAATTAACTAACCTAACAAAATAAACATAGACAATCCAATGTACTATGATTTATTCAACCTTACAAAGCAGACCCAAATAATTCCAATTTGCAATGATTTCCCCTATATAACCTAACTAAACTTACAGACAATTCCAATTTACAATGATTTCTCTAAACTAACCTAACCTCTATGATTTCTTCAGATTAACCTAACATAACCAAGCATACACAGACTGTTTTTAAAGCCGGAGAAATTCTAATTATAAACATAAACTCATTGAACTATGGTATTATATGTGCTAATAAGAGTTAAAATGAATGGTGACCAAATACAATTTATGTAGCAAAAAATGTAAATTTATTTATCGAGAAAAACTAAAATATTAAATGATGAATTAAATTCTGAAAGTTGTGAAACAAGAGTTTAATTAACCTCTAATTAAAATATTAAATTTAATTTAAGGAGCTCTAATATACCATATGCAATTCCCTACTTCAGTAATATCATCAATACTTTATTAGAAAATTAAATTCAAATTTAATACAGTAGTACCAAAAATGTCGATGAATACAGTGCATACAACAACAAAAATGTTTGTTTTTGGGTTTCGTGAAGAATGTAATCAACATAAATAACACTGTTGTTATTTATATTATATTCTAATGCTTATTTTCATTAAGCATTAAAAAATAAAGTGTGTATAAAGAATACAACAATATTATTTATATTGGCAAAAATGTAAATAGTAGTATGAATAATTATTACAACATATAATTCAAGAAGATATACTAATAGCAAATGAATGAGGATTTCAGCAAGGATATAATCGTTGATTGAAATATTGTACAATACTTCAATCAATAATATAATTATGAAACAGCATTGCAACATTTTTCTTCAAAGAGTTAATAAAGAACTATTAATATGCATACAATTAACTATACTTATTTGAGTGATAAAATGCAAAATGTAAAAATTAAAGATACATGTTTTAATTTGAATTGTTGAGTTTCTTTTATAAATATTTAGTACTTTCTTAAATCAATTTAAATGTCGCTATTATCAGTATATAAATTTTGTAGAACATATGTATTATAATTCATATTACAAAATCTTGCATAATAATAATATTTATTTTATTTATTCCTTCATCAATAATTTCTGCATGATTTTTCAAAAATATATATAAATATATATTAATATAGCATGTATTTTTATTAAACGAAACCTTTATAGTTGCAGAATTGTTGAATGATTGAATGTTGAGAAATAATAATTTCTCCGAGTATGATTGCAACATTGTCCTACATTCCTGCAAGAATTAACAACTACTTTCCATACTAAAGCAACACTCTGTCTTAAATTATAGTTTTAACTGAAATATTTCATAAAAACTAAAATCTGATTTGGTTTACAACCGTTAGGTTTTATAACTCAAAAACGAGACTTTCAAACGTTTTGTTTGCTTTTATTTTTGCAACAATTATTTCACCACACTGTAGTATCTTCAGGCGCTTTCAACAATTAACAACCAATACAATCAAAAAATCTGATTGAATAAATTTTACACCGAAATCATTTTATTGACTAAGTCTTTGCGGGCATGATAAATAAATAAAATTTTGTGTTGTGAATGTTATGTAAATAATCAATTCGCTCTGTATTTTTTTAAATTTATTTTCTAAAGTCTAATATAAGAAAAATGTACAAATAATTTCTTACATTACAAACTTATACTTAATGTTACAGTTACAATCAAAAATTTATACCTTTTTTTTTTTTTGCGAAGAGCCTTCCTATTGGAGCATGCCGTTTTATAACAGTAAGAAACAACCGTTCACTCCACAATTAATTAATCAATGAAACTACCGAATCGAAAATCAAACAGAAGGAGAAATAGGGCAATCACAAAAATAAATATCTTTTATACTATTTTCCACCAAATCGCAACGTAATGCGCTCGTATATCTTACACGTTCACGGAATCAATGCGTATATTGTTGTATATACAAAAATATAATTAATGTAAAGTTTAGGGATTGAGTCGATAAAAAGAAATAGTTGATTACAGACGGTCACGGTAGCGGTGGCGGCTCTCTCGGTCCCTGTCCCGCGATCGGTCGCTGGTTCTCCAGAGGAATTCGTCGACGGACCGGTCGTAGGAGCGCTTGTCCGAGTACGAGCCGCCCCTCGATGGCAGGTAGTCGGGGAGGTGCAGGGTGTCGTAGAATCTGGGCGGGGGCGGTATGTTGTCGTACGAGCTGCTGTACAACCCAGGTGGAGGAACGTACGGTAATGGAGGTAATTGGTGCTGCATGGTGCGCATGTAGTCTGCCACGTAGGCCTCAGCAGCTGCTGCTGTGTACCTTCGTGGAGATTCCCTATCATAGAAAATAGAATACCTATCACGTGATCGTGGTGACGTCGACCTCCTGTACTGGGAGCTCGATGAAGTCAGTCCTCTGCTGTTTAAATAAAACTTTCTCCTAGAATACGAAGATCCACGCCCGCGGTAACCAAAAGAGGAAGTCCTCGCTGCTATGGGCATCCTCGCTTTAGGATGCCTATGCCCGTCCCGACCTCGCAACCCATTTTTCTTCGCCGCATCCTTAGCTAGACGTAATATTGGAGTAATTTCTATACCATCATCCTCGGGGAACAATCGACACAATTCTTCAGCCACCCTTGGCTCAATTTCTTGTCCATCCCTCCCGATCTTCACAGGTTTCCCTTCATTCCACGGATTGTACAGGTGCATGGTGTTGTTGAAAGGTAACTCCTTACGGCATATCCAGTCCACTTTAAAAACCCCACCTAATGCTTTGGCAGAAAGTCCTGGTGGTAATACCCATGAAATAGGAGGTACGTCATGTCTAGATTCTCCATGCAGCCGTGCAAAACCGGCGAATCTTCCACTTTCCTTAACTGAAAAAATCAGCAGTACGTTCCTAGATTCACGATATGCTTGGTTCAAATTTGCCTCATTCTGTGGCAGCGTTGACCAAACACCCTTCGCTTTCGATAGTGTAACATTCTCCGCATTATTAGACTTAATCACAAAGAACCTAGCATCCCTGAACAAATAATTCAACTTAGTGAGGTAATCATATGATTTTCCTTTTGGATCCTTCGACCTCGGCCTTTTCGCCGCTGGTGACGGGCTCTTGTCCTTTGAGTGGCCCCTCTTGTGCCTGGACCTGCGACCCTTGGCAGCGGATGAGGCTGAGCTCACGGAACTTATACTCGGTGCACTGGAACTGTCCGAACTGCTGGAGGATAGGTCGCTCTCGTAGTTAACCTCATCGAGCTTGATATCATCCCCCATATCCAGACTCAGGTTCAGTTTTTCTGCATCTACACTGCCATTCTGGTTTGTGTTTTCAGTGTCCATCATCAGTACATTCACCGCACCAATTATGAAACGTTTGCTGCCTCGGCAACGATCGCTCTCATTACTATCGATATGTGTTTTGTGAACGTCCTGTGTGCAGTATTTTTACGGTCTTTTTTTTACGTTAAATCATTGGAAATAACCAAACCAAAACACTAAACAATAAGTTTGTTATGGTGGCTGCACTTGTTTCCAGTGGTTGCCAATCTCGATATCGCGACATTCCCCTAGGCAGCACTGAGAAATTGCGGTAAATTTAAATAAAACAGTAAAAAGTCCCTACTGAGAAAATGTTGGCAATTTAAAGTAAATAGAAAAATTATATTTTATAAGTAATTGTTTTTAAAAAAATAAAAATCAAACATTCGTTTTACAATTGGATTTTTGTATTTTTTACTTAAACAGATGGATGATCACATTTTATTATCAAATCCTGTTATCAATTATTATCATTTCTTCAATGGACGATCGGATTTTCGAATGAATTCTCATTGTCATAATTAGGAATAGTGACAATCTAAAATTCAATTGTTTTTGTTTTGATTTTTGATGATTACTTTTTAACAGATGATCGAATTTTCCAAATTCTTCCATCAATGAATTCTTATTGTCAATTATAATCAGGCATAGGGATAATCTGAAATTCACTTTTCAATTGTTTTTTTTTTTTTTTTAGATTTTCGATGATATCTCTCGAACGGATAATCGGATTTCTGAAATTGTTCCACCAATAAAATCCTACTAGCAAGAACAATTGGATATGGTAAAAATCCAAAATTCACTTTTCAATTGTTTTTTTGATTATAACTCTTGAACAAATGATCGGATCTTTAAAATTCAACCACGAATTGATTTCTATTATGAATTATAATTAGAAATAGTGAAAATCTAAAAATCACTTTTCAATTGTTTTTTAATTTTTGATGATAATTTTCGAAAGGATAATCGTATTTTTAAAATTCTTCCACCAATGAATCCCATTATCAATTACTATTGGAAATGGTAAAAATCTAAAATTCTCTTTTCAATTGTTTTTGATGATAACTCTTGAACAAATGATCAGATTTTCTATTGTCAATTATAATTGGAAATAGTGAAAATCTAAAATTCATTTTTCAATTGTTTTTTGGATTTTTGATGATAACTCTCGAACGGATAATCATATTTCTGAAATTCTTCCACCAATCAAACCCCATTATCGCTTATAATTAGAAATAGTAAAAATCGAAAATTCATTTTTCACTTGTTTATTGGATTTTGATGATAACTCTTTAACAAATGATCGAATTTTTGAAATTCTTTTACCAATTGATTTCTATGATTAATTACTATTAGAAATAGTGAAAATCTAAAATTCACTTTTCAATTGTTTTTTGGATTTTTGATGATAACTCTCAAACGGATCATCGGATTTTTGAAATTCTTCCACCAATGACTTCCCATTATCAATTATAATTAGAAATAGTCAAAATCTAGAATTCACTTTTCAATTGTTTTTTGGTTTTTTAATGATAACTCTTGAACAAATGATTGGATTTTTGAAATTCTTTTACCAATTAATTTTTATAATCAATTACAATCATAAATAATGAAAATTTAAAATTCACTTTTCAATTGTTTTTTGATAACTCCTAATTGCATAATTAGATATTCAAAATACTCTCCCCAATAAATTATTATAAAGTAGTAATGTCGATTTAAGGAAGGTATATAAATAAATAAATGTATTATCATTCAACATAGATATTTATTTGAATATAGTAAGTACACAAGTGACTTAGCTACATATCACAACGAAAATTTCAATATTATCACAACACATTTATATAATATTAACATCATAAAAAAATATATGAAAGGGACAGAGGTACTTTGTGAAAGAAATAACGGCGATATATTCACATGCGCGCATCCAATTATCTTTCAAGAAATAAACAATCAATCAATTGAGAAACAGTGCCGCCAGTTGAGATTTTGCTTCCAGACATCCTAATACATCTAACAGAATTGTTCAATCTTTAACATTTTTTTGGCATCTAGATAATACAATACTGTTCGGCGTAGGATGTAATTACTGTTGATAATTGAATTTACAATATTTTACTTATAATAACAGAAATGATAAATCTATTAAACCTTATTAAAACTTAAAATATTAATGATTAGATGGGATAATTTTAAAAGCAAAAGTCCCCCAAGATTCAAATGATAGTTATTTAAATTAAGTTTGGTTAAGTAATATAAAAATAGGGTTAGTTTTTGGAAACACTTTAGACGTTTTTATGTAATTTATGAACTGTTAAAAATTAACATTTCGAAAATAATTATGTAAGGACATGTGGAAGCAATCAGAGATAGAAATAGAATATATTCTTTGGTACCTACAATGTAACACTTTTATTGTGGATACGATATTATTTAAAAAAATATTAGATATTGTTTAACTAGAGGATAGTGCTAATAAAATTATAAAATCAATAATTACTATCTCCCTTGAAGACTGTAATTATAATCACCAAGTATAGCAAAAATATTAAACAATTTTTGTTTTGATTTTTATATATAGGCCAAATAATTCATAGGCTAACAATTATATATAGCTTAAAAGGAAGCAATTATTACATATTTACAATTCATAACTGTTTCTGCATATTGAATTTTATAAATATGCAAAAATTATTAATGAATAATTAAAACCAACCATCCACAACAAAAGTGCAAACTGTTATATACTTAATAATACACGAAATGAGAAAAAAAAAAGAATGAAATTACTATAATTAATGGTCCTCTTTTTAACAATTTATTTACATATCACAAGAGTTCTTCTCGTGCGTAATTCCACCTAAAATAAATCTGAATGAAATTTGCCTAGTTTTCGATGAATCATTTCGGTTAGTACGTGACGAGTGGACTACTCAAGATGTAATAAATAAGTTAGTACGGATAGTCGTGCTACCGGAAAGCAGCTAATTATTGATTAGTAATACTTGATTCCCCACGGCTGGTTCAGATGAGGGGAGATATTTCAGTGTCCCTTCTTTGTCAGCGGACTATGCTCGATATGCTCGATCTGGGGGTGTTGACCACAGGCTCCTCATCCGACTGGTCCGGCGAGATCCTGATCGCCTGATACCACTGGTTGGTCAGGTCCGTCATTTGGCTTTTGCAATCTTTTAATTCCTACAATACAAAAAAATGATTAGCTTTTGACACCAACACTACATTAATCACGTTTTGAAACAAAATAAATTGAGTGAGTAATAAAGTGTTTCCTTTTGTAATGGCTGTATAAAAAGGTATGTGAAGTATAACAAAATTTACATATTTTAAAATTTATTTGTAATCACTGAGCGAATAATGAAATACTTATACTTTTAATTATTCATGAGCAAAACTGTACAAAATTTACATAATTTTTTATTGAATTGTAACGTATGTATGTGCTAAATTCAATAGGGACAAGCTTGTGATAATAATTATTGTTCTTATCACTGACACAGTTTTAGGATTTGACCTTCAGGTTTTCAACCGATTATAAATCTCAATATACAGCAACATTACTAAATAAATGATTATTATTATTATATTATTTATAAGTGTCCTAAAATCTGAAAAATAATTATTTTAAAACCTGTAAATATTATTAATGCTAATAATCAAAATGAACAAAAAGTTAACAGTTATTTAATTTAATGTAAATTCTCTCCTCATATAAAATAAAATAATGAAATATTAATAATTCTGAATGAATGATATTAAGCAATAGATGAATAGGTTTTGTTTCTATATACGAAAACTTTATTTTAAACATTATATAATCAAAAAACTGGAATGAAAGTGATACACAAAAAAATCTAGGTCGAGTTGTGCAATTCGAATTGGCTTGGTGGCCTTCAGATTTAGCAATGTTAACAATGCAATTAAATGCTTTTTAATGATACTTATTGGAACTATTTTTAAATATTAATTCCACAACATAAATATTTAACTTTTTTTCGGTAGTAAAATAAATCTGATTTTAAAGTTAAATTTTCATAATAAGAGTGATTATTTTAAATTTTCATTACATTAGTTTGCATAATTAGAAAAATTAATTTTAACCAAACTACAATCTACAATGTTAACAAGATATATTTTTAAATATATATAAGAGAATATTTTTGTACCTGTTGTGTAAACCTCCTGGTAAAGAACGGTATGAAATACTTGAGATCATACTTGGCGAATCCCTTAATCCTCGAAGATACGAAAGACACCTCCATCTCCCCCTCGGTGGTCTCTGAGAGATGCTCCGAATCGATCGCCTGTCCCCATTCGCGGGTCTTACTGAGCGTCACCTCCCTGTCCTTCTTCCTCTTCCTCAGACGCCTGGACGGATTCTTCGTCGCCTGCATGAACTTCAGCAGCGGCATGGTTGATCCACCAAACAGCAAAGTGGTAATGAGCACTATTATAAGTGTGGTGGTTATGATCACGTGCCGTGTTTCATCACTGAAGTTCAAATGCAACGACAGGGCGTACGAAATGGCACCCCGCAATCCACTGAACCACATGATGAACATCATTTTCTTGGTAATCTGATGTTCGCGGAATTTATTGCATAGTATGGCCAGTGGGAAGATGTTGCATGCTCTTCCAATCAAGCACAGTATGAAGCTCCATATTATCAAAGCGGGTTCAACACGGTGCTCAAAACTGAATAAGGCTAATCCCAAATAAGCGAAAACACAAGTTTCCGCAATGAAGGAGAGGGTACGCAATGTTTGCTGCATAGTAATTTGAGTCACGGTTGAAAGATTATAATGAGTATAATGGCTCATCACAATTCCACAAAATAATATTGCCATTATTCCAGATAAGTGTATACCTTCAGCTAGCACGTATGGTGCATAAGTAAACACCAGCATCATTCCAAATTCGAGTGAGGGGTTCTTCCTTAAATCCACATGCTTCAGAAGCAAAGCACTTACCAGTGCAAAAACCACTCCTATTCCAGCAGATGCAAAAAACATCAAGCAAAATCGGTTGATTCCAATTATAATAGCCTCCCCGGTTGATGTAACAGGATCATTCGATTCCAACACAGCCGTTGTTAATACGATGGCAATTGCATCATTCAAAATACTCTCCCCAAAAACCAACATGTTTAAAACAGGGTCCACGTTTAAAGCATGAAAAATGGCTACAGTAGCAACTGGATCAACGGCTGATATTAATGATCCGAAAGCGCAAGACTCCAAAAAGCTCAGTTTATACACCACATCGGCAATTCCAAGAAAATAGATTCCAAAACCGATTATAAAAGCCGAAATTGTAGTTCCAATTATAGCAAAAACTAAAATTGATCCAATGTTTTGAAAGAAATTTCCTTTGTGTAAATTATATCCAGATTCAAAGATGATTGGAGGGAGCAGTACCAAAAAGAAGGCTGTTGGGGAAAACGCCTCTTCTTTCCTCCAATTACTAATATTTCTATCTGATAATGCATTCATTATTAATCCAATCAAAGCACCAAGGAATACAATAACTATACTTTCCGGAACATACTGGAATCCAGTTTGTAGCATCAGGTGGATTAACATTATTCCTAAAGCTAATACACATAGTACGAAAAATATGGCCATGGAGCTGTTGTGCTCATCTTCAGCTGCTCCTCTATCAGGTAATACAGGATCTGCAGATACCGTTGTTGAGCTGACATTTGTATTATTAAGCACGGATGCTGCTGTGGAGGCAACAGTCGTGCTCGGCTTGCTTGTAGAGCTCTTTATCGTCTCAGTAATTACCTGTGCGTCAGGTTTAGCGGTGGTGGCATTAACTCCCTGCGTATGATTCCCAGGTGGAGCAGTTGTGGATTTATTGGCATCATCATCGGATTTTTTCGTGGAAGAAACAACGCTCGATTCCGTGGTGTTTTGCGTGGGTTTCGCCAAGACGTCATTTTGCGACGAAACTATGTTTAATGCGAAAAGTACGAGCAGTAACGTACTGACTAAATACACTTTTTTGCGCATCGTTAATTTCATTCGACTTACAACGTTGTAGGGAAAAAATTGCACTATTCACATGATAAAACCGACACGAATTTCTAGAACATATGACATCGTCTGACAGTTTCTTGTTTTTTAAACCATTGATAATTTATGCGGGTGGGGTAATTAAATAAAGAACTGATAAATTGGCATCACTGTTCCATTGATAATAGGTGTGCAAGATGGATTAATTGATGGTTGCACTAATATATTGGCAACACTGTTTCGTCGCTAATAGGTATACAAGTTAATTGCACTCATAAATTGTCTTTACTTTAAATGGTAATTGTTGGTTGCACTGATAATTCAAATTAAGATAAACCATAGAGTTATTTTTATTATTTATTAAGAAAGGGATATTCAACTTATTCTATTTATTTAAGTATATTGGTACTATTGTTTGAATGATTTTGGTATACAAGATAGTCGATTGAACTAAATTCATAGTTGGCTACATTTTTGCGCCATTCACTGATCATATTCAGGATAATAAATTCAGGTTTTTACATTTATCATAGAATTTTTTACTTAAAAATATAAATAAATAAATAATTACTAAACTAATATTTATTAAAACTACATAAATTATTAAGCACCCTCCATAATTTTCTCCTCAAAAAACGCTTTCCGCTGCACCAAAGGCATATGCTTCTGCCTGATCATATAATTTTCATTCCCCAACACGCTGTACAAATGCTTTCCTTCGTTGCCCATCAATTTCCTGAGCGCCACGTTCCTTTTCAAAATCTTGTCATAAAATTCGGCACCGCCTTCGGCCAACATTGGATCTTTCTCTCTTAGCTTCTCGTCGGCTTTCCTCTCGTAGTACACCTGCGTGAAATCTTTGACCATGAAATAATTGACCAAACAGAACGCCGAAATAAGCGAGTACATTATCAATCTTACGCCCAACGGTTTGGCGTAAAGATTATAAGCAGTGTTTAGTTTCTGTGCGAGACCGTAGGTCATAATTATGCTGGCGCTTCCATACATGGAGTTGAGCAAGAGTTGGGGCGTTTGCGTCATTCTCATTTCACGGGCCATCGCGTATATTTGCGCCTTTTCTGAGAGGACCACAGCGTCGAGGAATGCTTTCGCTTCTGGTAAATCCCAAGGTACTGATTCTCCCGATACCTAAAATAAAGTAATATTCAATACAAATTGTATTTATTGTTTGATGCATGATGTCTTAACTTTATGATATATATTAATAAGTTGAATATTAAAAATATTTATGTTTTACGAAAACAGGATGGGTTTTTGTTATTAAAAATTAGATTTAAAAAAATTAAACAAATCTTTAAATTTTTTCTGGTATTATGCATTGTGATAAAACATTGAATTGACGAGGCGGGTATATAGCGAAACTTCATAACATTGAAATAAAACTACTCAGTTTAAAGGGTTTCACATTTATTGTTGAACAATGCAACAGCAGTGTTCTGTATGTAGTTTTATTTCATTGTGGTAAATTTTATTTAGTTATCAAATATAATAAACAAATAAATTGTATCCCTACCTTTATGGTGTGTTTATCAATGTCATCAACATCCTTGTAAGTAAAGTTCACAGGTAATCCAATTATGCATCCAAATCGACTGTAGGCAGAGCCAGCGTGAAAAATGTCGAAGCCAAACACTGAAAACGGTTTGTAGAGTTGCACCTCATCCTTTGGTATCTTAAAACAAACTTATTTCTGTTTATACACATTTTTGGAAGAATCACTTGAAAACAAATGTAATATTTAATTTATTATTGTTATACTATTAAATAACAGGAATTTAGTTTTTAAATTCATTAGATAGATTATTTAATAGATAATTATATTGTTAATTCTTGGCGCTTTTATTTCTTTGAAATATAAAATAAATGTTTTTTTGATGAATTCTTAAAATTTTAATAACAAAAAGTCCACCCCTCAAAAAAAGAAGTTAATTAAAGTTTTGCTATAGAAACTACAGTTAATTATACAAAGTAATTTATCAATTTTCTTCTTAAATTTGATATATTTATAAAATTATGACCAATATTTTGGTAGTTATTATAGTCATATACATAATTAATATTTCAATATTTACATACATAGCCTTGCTATTAGTAACACGCAAATTACTTTTGTATCATTCAATGTCTGTCAAGATATTAGCCAGAGTAGTCTTAATAAGACTCATTTGTTGTAGATTTACGAAATGTTTTCGTGTTTTTTTCTAATTTTTAGTTAGTACTTACATCTGCTAATTCTATAGCTTTATGAAACCGATCGAGTAAGAATGGAGGCACGGGCACAGTCATCCCTTGTCTGAAACATGCCAACTAGTAACTATACGCCGATTGCTACAGTCCGTACAGGGAAATACCGGTATAAATGCACCACATTCTTGTATTGTTCCAGCAGGAATGTGTTTGGCACGTATGGTATACAAAAGGCTCCTACTGTTGCTCCAGAAGCTAAGATGAACGAAAATGTGCGTCCCCGCTCGGTTAACATCCAGGAAGCAACTTTTGCAAAGGCCATGGTGTTAAATTAGTGTTATTAACTGTGTGGAGGGTTTTAAATTATTTTTAGGTTAAGCAACTCGCAAATACGCCGGTATTATGCAACTCTTTAGGCACGTCCATAGAAAAATCATAAATGATGTTAAATTAAATAGAATTTTTAAATTGGATTGTTTATGTACAAAAAAATATTGATACTAAATTATATACGTATAAACTTAATTATACAAAATAAAATTTAAATATGATATTAAAAGGAGTTAAATTATCGACTATGTTTAACCTACGATAGTTGGCACTCCTGTTGGTTTATTATCCGTTTTAAACTGATTATTTTTCATCTATATTTATTGCTGTAAAAAATGCATTTGCATTGTATTTTAACAAAAAAGAAACACAAATTATATTACAATATATACTCAATTTTTTTATCGAAAGTTCATAGAAAAAAAAATAATTGTTTTAATTAAATTATTAGGTCATGTAGAAGACAAATTTACTTGTGTTTTAATTGATAAATTACAGGTGGGAGCAATATAAGGTAACATTTAGAGGATGCTAAACACATAACATATACATGGTGTATCAATACAGTAGCTACAAACTTTACGAGGATACAGTACAGACATAATTGGTGTTCACCATAGATGTCACTACGTAACATGTTTACTAGCCTCACTCTGTAGAGGCTAGTAAGAAAACCACATGAATGCTGAGAAGTTCGCAAACATACATCTGGAGAGCAAAGAAAGATATGGAAAGATAATTTGTGGTTTCTCACTGTGTAGATGATGCACTCTATTTCTCTTGAATATTTGTAAGTGCTGTAATGATAAACCCTGCAGAAGTGTAATTAGTTGTTATTGGTTAGCATTAATGGTAGGAGGTAATAATTGAGGCATATTAAATAAAGGCTTTATTCCAAACTATTTTACTCTTGAGTTACATCAACATTTTCTGTTTGCAAGTTCTTGAACGTCGCTACGGGAATATAAGTGACCAATGTGAACAGCTTGTTTGCGGAATCCTCGTCGTCGTTCCTCCTGCGGGACAGACGCACGCGCACACGGAAAGGTACATTCCTGTAAAGTAAAGACGACATGTAAGAAACATTAATACATAAAAAATGATGTAACAATGTTAAATACAGTTGTATTAGAGTATAGGATAATCAAGTTGGTAGTAAACAAATAAACCAGTTAGTCAAGAAAATAATTTTCTTGGAAATTCTTCGTAAATTATGAGTTGGCAACAATATAAAAAAATAACACCAATATAAATTGTAAATTCCTTACATGAATTGATTTACTAGAATTGCTGAGAACAGAAAATTGATCACACAAGTTGTTCAGAATAAATTTCCTACATAAATTGACGACATTTTTTCCATATTATTTAAAAGCAAAAAATATACACATTAGTTGTCAACAATAAATTCCTACATTATTAAATAAAAAACTTTTTCGGGATGGTTGGTAAAACAATTGGCAATACAAATTAGCAACAAAAAAATTCCTAAATGTTGGCAACAAAAATTTACTAGATTAGTTGCAAAAAAATTTTTTTTACATGAGTAGCGAAAATTAGTTGGAAACAAAATAGCTCCATTTTAGTTAGCAATATAAATCACCAGGTGAATTTATCAAACCATACAAAACAAACAACAAAAATTTAGTTTCCAATTTAAAATTTCCCATATTAGCATAGTATTAGTTGGCAACAAAAACATGCCATATTAAATTCAACAAAATCTAGTCCCAAAAATTCTCAAAATCATTTGGCAACAAAATTTTAGTAGATTATTTGGGAATTGGTCCAAATTTTTTGCATTAGTTGACAACAAAATTGTCTGCAAAAGTCACCTACATAAATTGGCATAAAATTCACTAGATTAGATGTCAATAAAAAAATATCCATATTAGTTTGAAAACAAAAACCCTAGGAAAATATCAATTCAAGTGATAAATAACAAAAAAAATCTCCAATTATTCTACAACTAAAAGATCCTCATATTGGATTCAAATAAATCCCCCTCATTAACAAACAACAAAACAAACTAATTCTCCCAAGAACTTCCCCACATCAAATGGCCGCAAAGGAATTTCAAAATTAAAAAAAATAAATTTCCCAATATTATTTAGCAATAAAATAATTACCTTCATTAAAACAACAATTCTCCAGATGTTTTCAACAAAAATTATTAGATTAGTTACTAACATTAAGAGTGACCAAATAAATTGTTACCAATAAATTTTCCACATTAGGTTGCATCAAATAATTCCTGATTTTAACTTAATTTTAATTAAAAATTGCTCACATTAGTTGGCAACAAAAATTGCCAACAAATACCTTTTTTTTAAATGTTTTCAACAATAAATTCTCCACATTAGTTAGAAAGAAATGTAGGGATTGAACAACAAACAGTCATCATTAATTGATAATAAAAATTCCCTACGTTAGTTAAATTTGTTAGATTAGTTGCCAAAGCAAGAAATAATAAACTTCCCATAACAAATAATTCCTTTAAAATTCGTGAATCTTGAAACATAAATAATAAAAATTAGTTTTTTGTTTGTTTGTTAATAACTCCTCAAATATTTCCAAAAATAAATTCTCTACAATGATTGGAGGCCAAATAAACAATAAATTGGCCACATTAAAAGACAACAAAAAATTTCTTTTTCTACAAATTGGCCAACCAAATTCCCTAAATTAATTGACAAGAAAAAATCCTACAGAAATACAGAAATGTTTGACATACATCATCACTTATTTAAGAGATTTGAAACAACAGATATAGTAGCAACAGATAGGCAATTACTTAGTTCAATATTTAATCATATTCAAACATTTAAATTTAAAACAATGATATAAAAAATATCGTGATAACAACAAATGAGGTATTTTTACTGCAATTCCTAAAATCAACCAAAAACCTAATTTAATTTTATTAATATTGTAAATAAAATTGTACATTAATCATTAAATGTCAACTTTCAGTGTTAACTCTTACCTAATTCCCTTGGACCACAATTGTTTGTTCAAACGGGTGTCGATCCTAACGTCTGGAGTTCCCATCTGCTTGATGGCGAACTTCCTGATTTCCTTGATGGCGCGCGGGGCCCTCTTCTTGAAGCCGATGCCGTGCAGCCTCTTGTGCAGGTTCACAGTATACTCGCGCGTCACGACCTCGTTGATGGCGGACTTCGCCTTCTTTTCACCTTTTGGCTTGGCCATTATTTTTGTGTCTGAAATCATCACAGTGACATTATAATTAACAAAAATACACCAAAATAAAAAAAACTATATTTTTTACAATTTAAAGAAATTAAAACAATAATCATGGCCAGCCATGAAATTAAGATTACCATTTTATGTAAATAATATCTGCAAAAAAGTTAACTGTATATTACAATTGAACAAAAATTGCCAGTACTTTAAAATTTATGATATTTATATTAGATTGAACACCTCCAACAAATGTCAAGACAATTTTATATTAATAGTTAGCTATAGTTAAATTATTATTATGAAGTAGGTTAAGAATTATGATACATACTTTATTAAGTATCACAAAATTTTCACTTATTATTGTAATTGAATTTGTCCTAATTGGATGTCAACTAATATGTTCATTTACTGGAAAAGTGTTTTAACCCTTTAACTACAGTAATATATTCACAAAACCGGCTGTATAAACGCAAAATCCCGTGTTCGGCTTTGTCTCATGTAAGCACGTGAAAATCCATTTCTGTACGTGTAGTGAACAATACTTTTTCTAATACTTATTTGAAATAAACACAGAAAAGGATAAGACGTAATTTTTTTTGTTTTGTTGCGTCGTCTATTGATGACACCCTTAGTTAAAGGGTTAATTATCAGCCTACTTAATAAAAAAGTAATTGTTACAACAATCAATCAAATTATTATTATACTATAAACTGTATATTCTAAATATACATTTTGTATATGCATTCTAAATAATTGTAGTGTAATGTAAAAACTTTATTTAACACTTTTGCTATACAATAACATTATATAAAACGTAACGAAACAATTGTTTCAATAACTTTAAATCTATTAGCTAAAACTATAGTCACTTGTAATATTACAAATAAAGTGCAATATAGTGGTAACAATTATCAAGCTTGATTTCAAGTACTGTTCGTACACGATTGTAAGAAAAAATAATGTTTGTGTAAAAATTAACCAAGTCACTACCTTATAAACAAGTTATTAGTTATTATAATAAAATTAAATAACTGTTTCACTTTTCGTTACCAAAAGTTTTATGACTGTTTCCACAATCAGACAAGATCACAAATGTTAAAATAATAATGAATCAAGGGAGATTTCATTAATAAAACTATTAATACAATACAAACTTTACGTTCTAATTACACTACAATTCGTGATTTACAGGGGGGTGAAACACGGCGTGATACAATTTAAAAACAAACCTGGTTACGACCTAACCTCAACTGACAACAAACGGGAATTTGTGGAAAACGGACGGAACGCTCGGGGAAAATTTTAGTGGAAATGGACGCGGGCGATGCAGGTGAGTGGAATTAACGTAAAACTGGTAGGTACAGATTAAAGGCCTTACGGATGATTCCAGATATCGGAGCACAGAAAAACAACCCACCTTTTGCACACTGTCAAACGAGAAAGAGGTTACCCGGTCTTTCGCCAGGGCGCAGCTAGATTCGCTCCGTCGGTAAAACAGATTTGCAACGTTGCACGGTTGGTATAACAAGAAAACGTTACAGTTTTTAAAAATGTTGATTTATATTATAAGATAATAGAGGTCGCCAGTATTTCGTCTCCAAAATTCGTCGTAAATAAATATTTATTGCCATAAATACCTCTTTTTAATATTAAATTAATTAATTAAACGAAAATTTCATTTCAAATAAATTGTTAAATACATAATTGTCGATTTTAATCAATGGTTAAGTAGCTGCGGTGCAAATGGGCAAAATACTTTGTAATACTTTTTTTTTATAAATTATAAATTACAGTAATTATGTTTATATTCATTAATAGCGTAAAATTAACAAAGTTACACGTATTTTTAATTTACAATAAGTGTTATTTTAATTAAAATTTTCTTATCATTTATTTTATAGCCAAAAATAGGAACTTATTCGGAGCGTCCTCTGTTGGCATCGAGCTTAATTAATTTCATTGTAATAATTGCAGTTTTCTATTTCAACACTACTAAAAAGAAATCTTTTTATTAAGGTCGCTACTAAAATGTTTAATTAAATTAATCGCCGAGAGATGTCTAAATTAATGCGATTTATGATTATAAAATTTTAAAGAAAAATATGTATAATAGAACTTACAAAAATCAAAAAGTTGTGCTAGCAGCTAAACAAAGAATTTTTTGCTCTTTCATTTTTTTGTGAAATACATTTGGCTAAAAGGTACATTAACTTAGAATCACTAAAGTCTTTTGTGAAATAAATAATTCTACGTTAATTTATTTGACTTATTAAAGTAGTTATTGGTAAGGGTCTGCGAATAATACCTTTCGCAATTGTGATATAATTAATAGATTTGTATTTGTTTCTCTTACATTAAATTAATTTATTACAAATGGATAAATATAATATATACTTATAATTTTGATGTAAGAGATCCAGGGGAGTGTTCACTCGGCAGAATGTTCTTCCACTCCAGCCCAATGCTGCATTTGAAGTTCTTCAGTTGATCCTTCTTGCAGACTCTTAATTGCCGTTTTGGCTTTATTTTGCTTTAAAAAGCATTATTTTGCGTCTGAATAGATTGACGAGGATAATCCTTTTAAGATAAAGATAAAAATACAAAAATAACACTGATGAAGGACCACGTGGTTAATAAGTCAGGACAACTACAACATTATATAAAAATGTGGTTTGTGATTAAAATTTCAAAATAAAACATGAATGAATTATAGTATATCATAATATTATGATTAATATTTTACTTAAAGTAACAAGCTTATTTACACAAACATAAATACACGGCGAAAGGACTACGTAGTCAATAGCCAAACAGTACAACTATCTATTTTAATTTGTATTGTATTTTGACGTGTCTAATATTGCTGTTACAATGAAAAAGGCCAATAAATTTCATATTCTTATTCTTATTTAGTTGACTTTAATTGCTTACACTCTGTGCGATCACACTTGTATGTTTTTATTTCAATTTAAATTTAATTACAGATATTAAAATCTTGTCCGGTTGGTTGGAAAGTGTCTTGAATTTAATTATATTTACAAAAATCCGGACATGAAGAAACTGTTTGATTTATTGGAAAGTTTCTTGGAGCCCCTGTTTGGGAAGAAAGCGCATTGCTGGGTGAATAAAATGACGCATAAACTAGTTGTGATTATGCTCCTCGGTTTTTTTTTTCTTGTTCTTCATCCTTTTTTGAAACATTTACGCCGTGGAATGACCATTCCAGAAGAAAGAGAAACGCGGCGTCGCTCCTCGCACGAAAATAGCGTTCCGTTCGAGCGACCAGTCTAGACTGGATCGCTCATCCGTTCCACACGGACCTTACTTAACCTTTTACAACAAAATCACCTCACTGGATTCAACACTTCACATCAATGTTTAAACAATAAACAATTACGAAAGATATTACGAAATGAAGCAATATAGTGTTAATATCAAGTATAGACCAGTTTTCAATGTGTTGTTTCTCATCAGCACGGTATTATATATATATAAATACATA
Source organism: Ontholestes murinus (assembly GCA_963969525.1). Lineage (NCBI taxonomy): Eukaryota > Metazoa > Arthropoda > Insecta > Coleoptera > Staphylinidae > Ontholestes > Ontholestes murinus. The sequence continues at coordinate 74,338,994 of OZ018390.1, read as the reverse complement.
ATTAGCTTGCTTTCCCTGCAAATACATATCTCAAAAAATGTTATTGGTAAAAATGTTATTACAAAAAACTGTGTAACCCTATCAAAAGTATTTATGTAGGGTTGATAGACTGTATACCACCCTCCTAATTAATTAGTCTAATACAGTTTTGTTGAAATATGAGGGGAATCATAGTTTTTAATAATTTGAATATTTTCTAACAAGATTTATTTATGAAAAATCGTTAAATCTTGAATAATTGTTTGATGGGAATAAGTATAGAATTGTTCTGGTTAAGCTTAATTTTAAATGTATAAGTAGGGTGGGTGGGTGGTTACTCTCTCACCTACCAATAATATATTATATTCAACTTCACGTTAAAAAAATATATAATACTTCTTATACTTCAATGAATTTGTAGTAGAACTCTTGTGTGTGTTTTATAAATTGGAGGGTGGGATAGTGGCCACCCACCCGCCCTACATATACAATAACATTTCAGTCAAAACAATGCTTTTGAAATCCTGCACATTGAAAAAACAGAATTGATAATACTTTTTGCAAAAACACAAACACTAAAATGTAGTGAAGGAAACATGTATATGTAGGGTGGGTGGGTTTCACCTATCCCACCCTCTAATCAGTAAAACATCAACGCCAATTTAGCTAAAATTATAATAATTATATTTAAGAGTTTCTCATTGATAAATTTCGTAAGAATATTTAGGTTAAAAATATATATTTTACTTCTTAAAGTGAATTTTCAGTAGAATTCACGCGTGTGTTTTATAAATTGGAGGGTGGGATAGTGGCCACACACCCACCCTACATATTTATAAACACTTAAGTCAAAACACTGCTTTTGTAATCCTGCACACTGTCAGAACAGATTTGATAATAGTTTTTGCAAAAACACAAACACTAATATGTAGTGATGGAAATATGTATATGTAGGGCGGGTGGGTGGCACCTATCCCACCTTCCAATCAGTAAAACATCAACACTAATTTAGCTAAAATTATAATAATTATATTTAAGAGTTTCTCATTGATAAATTTCGTAAGAATATTTAGGTTAAAAATATATATTTTACTTCTTAAACTTCAGTGAATGTCATTGTAATTCTGCACATTGTCAAAACAGATTTGATAATAGTTTTTGCAAAAACACAAACATTAAAATGTAGTGAAGGAATTATGTATATGTAGGGTGGGTGGGTGGCACCTATCCCACCCTCCAATCAGTAAAACATCAACGCCAATTTAGCTAAAATTATAATAATTATATTTAAGAGTTTCTCATTGATAAATTTCGTAAGAATATTTAGGTTAAAAATATATATTTTACTTCTTAAACTTCAGTGAATGTCATTGTAATTCTGCACATTGTCAAAACAGATTTGATAATAGTTTTTGCAAAAACACAAACATTAAAATGTAGTGAAGGAATTATGTATATGTAGGGTGGGTGGGTGGCACCTATCCCACCCTCCAATCAGTAAAACATCAACGCCAATTTAGCTAAAATTATAATAATTATATTTAAGAGTTTCTCATTGATAAATTTCGTAAGAATATTTAGGTTAAAAATATATATTTTACTTCTTAAACTTCAGTGAATGTCATTGTAATTCTGCACATTGTCAAAACAGATTTGATAATAGTTTTTGCAAAAACACAAACATTAAAATGTAGTGAAGGAATTATGTATATGTAGGGTGGGTGGGTGGCACCTATCCCACCCTCCAATCAGTAAAACATCAACGCCAATTTAGTTAAAATTATAATATATTATCTTCTTAAACTTCAGTGAATTTTTAAGTATAATTCACGCGTGTGTTTTATAAATTGGAGGGTGGGATAGTGGCCACCCACCCACCCTACATATTTATTAACACTTCAGTCAAAATATTGCTTTTGTAATCCTGCACATTGTCAAAACAGATTTGATAATAATTTTTGCAAAAATACAAACACTAATATGTAGTGAAGGAATAATGTATATGTAGGGTGAGTGGGTGGCACCTATCCCACCCTCCAATCAGTAAAACATCAACGCCAATTTAGTTAAAATTATAATAATTATATTTAAGAGTTTCTCATTGATAAATTTCGTAAGAATATTTAGGTTAAAAATATATATTTTACTTCTTAAAGTGAATTTTCAGTAGAATTCACGCGTGTGTTTTATAAATTGGAGGGTGGGATAGTGGCCACCCACCCACCCTACATATACATTAACACTTCAGTCAAAACAATGATTTTGAAATCCTGCACATTGAAAAAACAGAATTGATAATAATTTTTGCAAAAACACAAACACTAAAATGTAGTGAAGGAAACATGTATATGTAGGGTGGGTGGGTGGCACCTATCCCACCCTCCAATCAGTAAAACATCAACGCCAATTTAGTTAAAATTATAATATATTATCTTCTTAAACTTCAGTGAATTTTTAAGTATAATTCACGCGTGTGTTTTATAAATTGGAGTGTGGGATAGTGGCCACCCACCCACCCTACATAATTATTAACACTTAAGTCAAAATACTGCTTTTGAATTCTGCACATTGTCAGAACAGATTTTATAATAGTTTTTGCAAAAACACAAACACTAATATGTAGTGAAGGAATAATGTATATGTAGGGTGGGTGGGTGGCACCTATCCCACCATCAAATCAGTAAAACATCAACGCCAATTTAACAAAAATTATTAAACATTTAACAGTTTCTCATTAATAAATTTTGTAGGAATATTTAGGTTAAAAATATATATTTTACTTCTTAAACTTCAGTGAATTTTCAGTAGAATTCACGGGTGGGTTTTATAAATTGTAGGGTGGGATAGTGGCCACCCACCCACCCTACATATTTATTAACACCTAAGTGAAAACATTGCTTTTGTAATCTTGCATATTGTAAAAATAGATTTGATGATAATTTTTGCAAAAACACAAACACTAATATGTAGTGAAGGAAATATGTATATGTAGGGTGGGTGGGTGGCACCTATCCCACCCTCCAATCAGTAAAACATCAACGCCAAATTAGCAAATATTATTTTCAACAATAATAATCATAAGATTTACATTTTTATGAGTGCTCCAATATTCTTTCATTTTTTATTCCAATCATTCGATTTTTTTGTTGATAATTGAATAAGTTTTCAAATTAAAATCCTGCAAGAAAAAATAAGCTACATTTAAAAGTTTTATTGTATAATACACATCAACAGAGTGTTTTCCGAAATAACTATCAATCAGTTATATTTTAGCCAATGAAATATTATTTATTGTCAAATGTTCAAATCAAGTTTAGACTGGATCCATTCATAATTCATCTAATAACAAATTAATCCAATGGAAGTAAGTATCAAATTCCATTCAGTTTTCCAATCATTGAAGTCCCTCAACTCGAAATCATTGAAGTTTCCAATTTCAAGGTTGCGCCGCCCGAGAAAAAGCAGGAAACGTGATTTCGTTCGTTATTTAAAAACCAGCCGCCGCGATGATGATGCAAATAGTCGCCGTCGTCGTCGCCGTCGTCCGTATTTGTACAGATAAGAATTGAGATTCCTCGTCTGGGGGGTTTACAAACGTGAAATGTAAAGTGCGCGACCAGAAAAGGAGGCAGACACATCACGTCTCCAGCAGGAAACTGGTATAAACAAGCGAGCGACGCAGGCAGGCCGAATATAATGGCGGATGGCATTGGCGTTAGGGTTAGGAGGCCATTGCACTGCCGAATGCAACGCGAGCCCGCGACTACGTTGAAGGACAAGGGCCCAAATTCAATGACCTAACTCTAGAGGTTCTTTAGAGGTCACGCATTGCGCAAGGTGGGGGACAGAAAACCGAAACCACGTCGTCTTTTCCTCCTCTATATATATTTTTTTTATTTCGCCTCCCGGCCCTCCGCTCCGCTCCACTCCTCTACCTCCCTCCTCCTCCTCCCGCGCCGCCGCTGCCTGTTCTTCTGCCGCAGCACGCACGCATGCAGATGCAGGAATATTTCGGATTATCGCCACGGGACGCTGCGATAGACGGAGACGGATAGAGACGGAATTAAAATCATGACCCAGACGTTAAACCTTTAATTCTCTCTCATTTATTACCGCGCGCGGCGTTCTAGAGTTTTCCTCTTCAGATTTAAAATACCCTTACAGCAAATATGTTTCTTAACTTTAATATCCTGCAACATACTCATCTTATTTCTTACTTAGTCTAAGCATTTTCTTTATTCTTATTATTATTCTTATAAGAAACAGAAAAAAACCTGCACATTTTAAGCTTGATTTAAACTTTTTATTCCAAAAAAACAATAGTAGGCCATGGCTTAATTTCTGTTTTAATTTGATATCATTTCACCAATTCAGAATTATTATAACTTGCGAATTTAGGACAAATAATTTTATAATGATTAAAAACTAGTAGAGATTTATCAAAAACACCCGAACATTTCTTGTACAATTGTTTCAATGTTTTTTGATGAATGTAAAGCTATTTGATAATTCATTTAAAAAACAATTGATGATTATCAAGTGAAGAAACATTTGCGTAAAAAGGCAGTTGTCAAAAATTGTAAAGCTTTGAAAAAACTCTATCCTCATTTTAAAGAACACTAGACAAGACAAATGCTAAAATTATTAAATAAAAGGGTAGAAATTTGCAAAAAATGCTTAAAAAATCTTGAAAAACATCAAAGGTTAAAAAAAACATTTCAAATTCTTGAAAGACAATTGTTAATTATCAATGCTGATATCAAAAGACAAAAGATAATTATTACTAAAAAATAATTATGTAAAAACTCAAGCCTCCATCGTCAATGAGTTAAAAACTCAACTGTTTTTATATAATTGTTTTTAGTCAGTTGAATAATTGTCCAAAAGAGGAAAGATTTAAAAAAAGCGTTTGCTTTTAAATGTGCTAATTATTAATTGCAAATCGCCACAACTTATAAAATTGTTTTTTTTTTTCTGAAAGTAACAATTATTAACTGTCATATTCATTGAAATACGCGAAAAACAACTGCGCAAAAATAGGAATTGTTAAAAATAGTAATCCACCTTCCGTTTCAACACTTCATCTACGATAAATCAAAAACAGAGTTTTATTAAAATTTGCAAAACAACAATAGAGATTTTCAAAACAAAAATTAAAATAAATTTTGAAAACATCATTAAAAATTATCAAAAAAAAGTAACAAACATTAAAAAATACATTTGTAAAGTTATAAAAAACAATTGATAATTGTCAAATTTGTAGATATTAAAAGACATTGGTATCTGAATAGCAATTATGAAAAAACAGGAGATTTTTTTAATGTGTTCAAAATCCCTTTCTGCTTTCCATAAAAAATGTTTGATCGGTCTAAAATTATTTGAAATAGTAGATATTTAAAAACATTTGATACTGTGAAGATTTGTATAAAAGATAATTTTAAAAAATGGCAAATTGTCTAATCCAGATATACAGGGTGATAAAGTTAATACTTGATGCGCTGCACTCTTGATGGAAACATATATTAATATTGGGTAAATAGTAACTCTTGTTTTGTTCCATAAAAAAAAAAACAATATGGAACAAAACAAGAGTTACTATTTACCCAATATACAGGGTGAGTTTTTTCGATGTTCTCTACGGGGATTTCGGAAACTATAAGAGATAGAGAAACGGTTAAATAGGGAAAAAGTGTAGATTTACGAGACGAATAAAATTCCACTTTCAAAGTTTTCAAAAAAGTCTAGGGTAACTAGATATTTTGAAAAAAGTAAAAAGTATCAATTTTTTCAAATCAATATATCTCGGTTATTATAACAGTTAGAAAAATACTGTACAGGACAAAGTTTTAGATAATTTTATGTAGATTAATAAAAGATAATCAGATTCCGAGATATGACGCAAACTTGCATTTTTTTAAATGGAAACCATAGTTGGCTATGACCTCATTCAAAAGGAATTTTTTTTCTCTTTAATCCAATATGGTATACGACATAGTTATTTCTAAAAATAAGTGAGTTATAGTCATTTTAAATTTTATTATAAATAAAAAATGGGTAGCCATGAAAAAGGTGAAAGTAAAACAATTGCAGTTGTTTATAATAATAGCAATATTTCAGTTTCTTCCTATCTATAATAACCGAGATATATTGATTTGAAAAAATTGACACTTTTACATTTTTCAAAATATCTAGTCACCCTTGGCTTTTTTGAAAACTTTGAAAGTGGAATTTTATTCGTCTCGTAAATCTACACTTTTTTCCCTATTTAACCGTTTCTCTATCTCTTATAGTTTTCGAGATCCCCATAGAAAACATCTAAAAAAACTCACCCTGTATATGTGAAAAAGCCTTTGAAATTGTTAAAACTAGTAAAGTGTCTACTTTTCTTTAAAAAAAACACTTGACAATTGATCCAAACTAAAAATAAAGAATTTATTAAAGTTGTCAATAATATATTTTTTTAAGTTAAAAATTTGTATATTTTTTATTTATTTTTAAAAAAATTTACTTTTTTTAATAAAAACACTTGACAATTGATCCAAACTATAAAAAGAATTTATTAAACTTTTCAAAACAAAAATAATTCATTTTTAAAAAGTTAAAAATTATTTCTGAAAAAATCATTAATAAATATCAAAAAAAGAAACTGCAATGATTAAAAAAATATAAAAAATTATCAATTGTTTTTATTTTAGTTTACATTTTCCTTTTGACAATTTTAATAAAACTTTTCAAAAGGCATTTGAAAAAATGAAAAAAAAATAAAAACAGGTCATCAATTGAACAGATTATTAAGAATGGGTAAAACACATATATTTTAAAATATCTAAAACAACTAAAATTTGCAAAATCTCTAGATTTGTATTAAAAATTGTAAAATTCATAGAGATAAGCGAAAAATCGTTTGTTTACCCAAAAATTGGCAATTGTCACATATAGTAAAGTAAGTTTTTTGAAACAATCCACTTCTCAATAAAAACAAAACATTTGACTTTTCAAAATTTAATAAAAATCAACATTATTAAAAAAAAACTAGAGATTTGCAAAAGAGGGATGAAACAAATTTTGAACAAATCATTCATTGAAAATAACTACATTAATTTAAAAAAATATATTTATAATTGTCAAATCCATAGAGATAATTGAAAAAATATTTGGAAAAATTTGAAAGTTTGGTAAAAAATCAACCCTTCTTATAAAAATAACTTAACAATTGATGCAAATTTGAAAAAAAAAAGATTATTAAAATTGTCAAAACAGGAGAATTTTAAAATAAAAGTTCATTGTTTTAAATCATAGAAAAAATATTTTTAAAAAAGACAGTCTAGTATAAAAAACTTTCAATTATAATTGATGCGTGTTAAATCTGAAGATATTATCAAAATACATTTGAAAATTCTCACTAAAAAAACAACAACAACTATGAAAAATTAGGAGAGTTTTGTAAGAAAAGAAAAACTGACAGTTGGTCAGTTAAACAATTGCCAAAATAGTTTAGTTTTAAACATAAACACATTTCAACATATCTCAAAATAACTGATGTTATCAAAAACTGTAAAAAAATTGTATAAAATGTTTTTGAAAATTAAAAAAAAAAATCATAATTTTTAATTTTATAGAAATTGAAAAAGTATTTAAAGGTTTGTGTAAAAAATGCCAACTGTCAAAAATACTAAAGTCTAATAAACACACCCCTCCTTTAAAATACCTTTGACAATTATTAAAATTAAAAAAAAAAATGTCAAAATTCTACAAAAAAAAAAACAGTAGAGAATTGTAAATTAAAACATTTGTAAACTTAAGGAAAAACAATTGATAATGGTTAAATCTATAGATATTATCAGAAGGCATTTAAAAATTTGTACCAAAAAACAATTATGAAAAATCAAAATATAGACTTCAATATAACAAAAAAAATTCACACTAAAAAGCATTTTTGAAAAAATAAACAGAAAGTTCAAAAAAAAAGACTTTCAAAGTATTAAGGACATTAAAAACAGTACAATTTGAACAATTGTCCAAAATAATTGATATTTTAAAAAAGATAAGCATACTTAAAATAATAATTAATAATTATCCCAAGAAATAAGTGAGAAAACATTTAAAATTGGCAAATATTGAAAATTCACCATTTTCTAACAAAAAAAAAACATGATAATTGTCTAAATTAAAAAAAAAATGTTTAATTGTTACAAAATAGTAGAGATTTCTGGAAAAAAGTCTAGAAAAACTATAAAAAATATGATGAAAAATAATTGATAACTGTCAAATATGTAGATATTATCAAAAGGCATTTAAAAATTGCACTAAAAAACAATTATGAAAAATCAAAACATAGATTTTAACTTATCTAAAAAAAAAACTGAAATTGGTTGTATATATTTTAATATATTAATTGATGAGGCTGTTATTAGTTGAAAATTCATATTCACTTTTTAGACGTTAAAGTAAAAAACACTTTAAAATTTTCAAAAACACTTTATTGCATTAAACTCGCAACAAAAATATTATATATTTTGTATATTGTGGCGTAAGTGGAAAATAAATGATGATGATGATGTCAAAAACTGTATAGATAAATATTTTTTGGTAATATCCAAGTTAAATGTCAAATCCTTAGACAAAAAAAATTGAAAACGATTGGAAGGTTTGCGTAAAATTGTCAAAAATTCCTTAAATTTATTTAGAAAATCATACAAGGTTTTTTGTTTTTTTTTTGCAGCAAAATCATCAACGATTAGCAATTAAAGTTTTCACGTATATGTAGGGCGAGTGGGTGGCCTCTATCCCACCCTCCAATCAGTAAATCATAAGCGAGGGTTTTAATTAAAAGTTGTAAAAATTCTAACGTGTTTTATTAATTGAAATTTCTCTTCACGTTACTCAAAAACCAATAATATAAATATTTATTAAAACTATAAAAAAACAGTAGAGGTTTGCAAAAAAGAGTCGAAAAAATCATTAATTAATAAACCATTAAATTCTAAAAACACATTTATTAATTGAAAATAATACACAGTTTTATTCCTTACTTCACTTGTTAAAACAAGTAAAACTGTGTATTATTTTCATTTACAAAACACTTCACGTAAACTCAAACCAAAAATAGACATTTATTAATTGTTAAATTCATAGAGAGTGAAAAATAATTGAAGAAATTGTTCAAACCTGGTAAGATATTGTCCTTTGAAAAAACACTTGACAATGAATTTAGAATAGAATAGAACTATTCTATTCTATTCTATTCACAATGAATTTATATTTCAATAATAATAATTTTGCAATAAAAGTTCTTTTTTTCAATCATGGAAAATTTTAAAAAAAGCAGATTTTAAATATAACTTATTGAAAATTCGTTAAAAACAATTATGAAAAATGAGGGGACATAAAAAATAATCAGTTCATCAGTTAAATAATTACCAAAACAGTTTTTTGAAATTATAAATTATAAGGTATGTTTAGAAACATATCTAAAAAAATCAACAAACTTTATATTATTTTTTTCTTCCAAAAAATTAATTGATACGATATTATTAAATGGCATTTGAAAATTCGCACTAAAACAACCAATTATAAAAATCAATTGAATAATTAACAAAGGAAGAGTTTAAAAATATATTTAAATACATTTAAGAACAATTGCTACTGTTAAAGATTTGTATAAAAAATTTCTGAACAAAAAAAACAATTAATTAAAATTCATAGAAGTGAAAAAGTTTATATAAAAATTGGCAATTGTCAAAAATAGTAAGGTTTTGTTAAAATTAGACCCTTCTCTTGAAAGAAACACTTGATAATTTTATTATTATGCATATGTAGGGTGTGTGGGTGATCTCTAACCCACCCTCCAATCAGTGAAACATAAGCGAGAGTTTTAATTAAAAGTTATGTTAAATAAACATAACATTATTGCAAAATTGAATAGATTTATTCAAACAATTTTTTCAAATAATTTTTAATGATGTTCTACCGATTGGAGGGTAGGATAGAGGCCACCCACCCACCCTACATATACATATAAACTTTAATATCTTATCGTCTCGCTGTATCTAATAAAATTAATTACAAAACTTTTTGAATAAAAAAGAAATTAAAAAGTTAACATTTTTGAATGATTAAATTAGTAAAAATTTGATGAATAATGGGTGGGCGTACTTTAAATCTAAATTAGATAAGATTAGCCATAGAAAGTCATTTATATTTAAAATTTTGATTTTGTTTTATTTTCTGTTACATAAAGGGTTTGTCTGCTTTTATCAGCAAAATCATCAACGATTAGTAATTAAAGTTATCATGTATATGTAGGGTGGGTGGGTGGCCTCTATCCCACCCTCAAACCAGTAAAACATAATCGAGGGTTTTAGTTAGAAGTTGTAAAATGTAAACACAAAGTAATTGCATTTTTTAATTGATGTATTCATACAAATATTTCAAATAATTTTTGATGATGTTTTACTGGCTGGAGGGTGAGATAGAGGCCACCCGCCCACCCTACATATACATATTAACTTTAACTACTGATCGCCTCGCGGTTTACAATAACTTTAATTACAAAATTTGAATAAAGGAAAATTGACAAAGTTAAATTTTTGAGTGTGTAAATTAATAAAAAATTATATACATGATACGTGGAAAGGCTTTAAATCAAGCTTAAATGAAATTAACTGTAGAACGTCATTTATATTTAAACTTAAATTTGAATTATGCTTTATTTTTTATTACATACAAGTTTTTATTGTTTTTTCGCTGCAAAATCGTCAACGATTAGTGTTTAAAATTATTATGTATATGTAGAGATTTATGGAAAACATATAAATTTAAATTTAATTCAATTCGCATAGGCCCATTCAACATTTGAGATTTAAAAGAAAAATGCTGAAACTATTTAAAAAGAGTAAATATTTGCAAAATAGCTAAAAAAAAATCTTTAAAAATCGGCACAAAATTCTTTCTGAAATTAATGAAAAAGTAATTGATATTATCTAAATTACTAAAAACAATTATATAAAAACAGTTGAATAATTTTCCAAAATAGGACATAGGATTAAAAAAAACAAACGTATTATTTGTAAAAATTCTAAAAAAGAATCTATTGATAATGGTTAAATACATAGAGATGACTTAAAAAGCATTTGAAAGTTTGTGCAAAACTGGACTTGAGGCTGCCCACCCTACATACTTAAAAAAGAGAGAAAAACATCTTTATTATTAGAAGTAAATATTTTTACAATTTTGTGTGAAGTGAAGTGTACAGACTTGATATTTCTTCTAATCAGCGGCTATCGATCCGCGGTCTTTCAGCCTAACTTAATTTTTTTTTTACTTTAAAACAATGAAATATTTGAGAAGGTAAACTTAATCAAACAATGAGGGTTTTATAATAATAACACAAATTACTGTTTACAGCTGATGCAAAAATGTTAATGTAGGGTGTGTGGGTGTCTACTAACCCACCCTCCAATGAATAAATTATAAACAAGAGATAGACAAAAATATGTTTAAGTAAATCTCAAATGGAAAAAAATTTTTAGAATTGATTTTCAAACCGAAACCTCGTTTATGGCCAAATAATTGAAGGGTGTAATAGAGGCCACCCACCCACCCTACATATTTAAAAATAATTAAGTTAAAACACTGTGAAATTTAAAACTGTAAAATATTAAGAGATATTAGATTTTATTTTGAAAACACAAGTCAATGTTAATAGTTGCTATAGAAATATACATGTAGGGAGGGTGGGCGGTCTCTAACATAACCTCTAATCAATTAACTGTAAACAAGAAATACAATTTACACAAAGAAATGTGTTTTAACAAATAAGAGCCACCCACCCACCCTACATATTTAAAAATAATTAAGCTAAAACACTGTGATATTTAATACTCTAAAAAATTAAGATATTTTAGGTTTTATTTTGAAAAAACAAATCACTGTTAATAGTTGCTATTGTAATATACATGTAGGGAGGGTGGGCGGTCTTTAACATATCCTCTAATTAATTAACTGTAAACAAGTAAGACAATTTACACAAAGAAATGTGTTTTAACAAATAAAAATATTTTTAACCTAATTAGAAATGACTTTCAAACAAAAACCCTGTTTGTGATCAAATAACTGGAGGATCAAGGCCACCCACCCTACATATTAAAAAAAACTTTAGATTAAAACACTGTTGTATTTTAAAAGGTAAACACAATCAAAAATTTTCGATTTTTTTTTTAAACATAATTCATTGTTAATAGTTTGCTATAGAAATATGTATATAGGGTGTGTGGGTGGTAACTCACCCTCAAATTGACTATAAATAATAGATGGGAAGAAATGTCTGTCTTTAAACAAATAAAAAAAACATTCATTTTTTTCACGTAGAATTGAGTTACAAATTTAAAAAAAATAAACGTGTTTATTTTCAAATAATTGGAATGTGGAATCGAAGACACCCACCCACCCTACATATAAAAAATAAGCTAAATTTCTTTAATCTTTAAAATGGTAAATTCAAACAAAGATTTTAGTGTTTATTATTAAAACACAAAAATATAAGTGGTATAAAAAAGTTAAGTGTTTTCTTTATTTATAAACACAAAAATTATAGCTTACAGTTGTTATGGAAACATATATGTAGGGTGGGTGGGTGTCCTCAAAGTCACCTTCCAATTAATTGATTATAAACGAGAGATGTATAATCTGTTTAATCAAATAAAAACATTTTTCTACCTATTTTTTTTTTTTTTCGTTAAAATGATTTTCAAGCAAAAACCCATTAATGGTAAAATAATTGAAGACACCCACCCATAATTTAAGTTAAAACCCGATAATATTTCAAGCAAGGTAAACTCAATTAAATATTTTCGATTTTGTAATAAAAACACAAAGCACTATTTTCAGTTGTTATGTAAATATGTATGCAGGGTGGGTGGGTGACATCTAAACCATCTTCCAATTAAATGATTATAAACAAGAGACGTACAAAAATGTGTTCAAATAAATAAAAACACTTTTTTACTATTTCAAGCAGAAACCCTATTAATCGTCAAATAATTGGAGGGTAGGTGCAAGGACACCCACCCATAATTTAAGCTAAAACCCCGTAATATTTCAAGCAAGGTAAACACAATCAAATATTTTAAATTTTGTAATATAAACATAAAGCACTGTTTTCAATTGTTATAGAAATATGTATGTAGGGTGGGTGGGTGACATCTAAACCACCTTTCAATTAATTGATTATAAACAAGATATGTACAAAAATGTGTTAAAATAAATAATAAAATAATAACACTTTTTATTGTAAATTATTTTATTTATATAATTAATTTTCAAGAAATAACTCTGTTTATGATCAAATAATTGGTGGGTGTATTTGAGAGCACCCACCCACCCAATATACTTTAAAAAAACTTTAAGCTAAAATACTGTAATATTTTTAAAAACAGTTAAACTCGATCAAACATTTTAGATATTATTGGAAAAAGCAACACAATTTATTATTTATTTAGTTAATGGAAATATTTATGTGGAGTAGGTGGGTGGCATCTAATCCACCTTCCAAATAAATGATTATAAACAAGAGGCGTTCATAAATGTGTTTACATAAATCTTTAATTAAAAACATTTTTATCGTAAATTATATTTTTATAAAATTCATTTTTGTAAAATAATAAAATTTCAAATAATTGGTGGGTGGGTGGGCTTTTAGAACACCCGCCCACCCTATATACTTACAAAAAAACCATAAGCTAAAACACTGCATTATTAAAAAGGTTAAACTCAATAAAATATTTCAGATTTAAAATTTTTTTATTTCGTGACTACTTTTGATAATGATAATTGTTTACAGCTGTAATTGAAATATTTATGTAGGGTGGGTGGGTAGTCACTAATACACCCTCCAATTAATTGATTATAAACGAGAGATACATAGAAATATGTTTAAATAATTGAAAACAAGAATAATTTTTTTTTTGTAAAATTGATTTTCAAAAAGTAACTCTGCTTATGGTTAAATAATTGGAGCGTAGGATAGAGGCCACCCACCCACCCTACATACAAAAAGAAGTTACTTAAAGGTACGTCGCTATAATATTTAAAAATGTAAACTCAATCAAAGATTTTAGATTTTATAAAAAAAAAAAAACTGATGTTTACAATTGTCCTAAAAATGTGTATGTAGGGTGGGTGGGTTGCCTCTCCTCTATTCCTCCCTTGAAGATAAGTTAAATAACTGTAACATTTAAAATAGTAAACCCGATCAAAGATTTTAGGATTGATTTGAAAAAAAAAATTAAATCACTGTTTACAGTTGTTTTGGAAATGAATAACAGAAAAACGTTTAACTTTTTTATACTACTTTTTATTTTTATACAATACTTTGTGATTAGTTTCGAATTACACAGTAATCATTATCAAACTAAGTTTAATAATGATTACTGTGTAATTCGAAACTAGTCACAAAGTGTTGTATAAAAATAAAAAGTAGTATAAAAAAGTTAAACGTTTTTCTGTTATTCATTAAAAATGTACTACGAAGTGAACGCCTCCAAAATTCAAGATATGTTTTGGAAATGTATATGTAGGGTGGGTGGGTGGCCTCTATTCCACCCTTCAAATAATTGATTATAAATGAGATATGTATAAGAATGTGTTTAAATAATAATAAATAAATATTAAACTGTTTCCGAAGTAATTTTATGTTTGTATAATCGACCCTGTGGAATTGTTCTTTGTTATGATTTTGTGGGCTTTTTGTCATAAACCTGCGGATACAGAAAACCCTAATGAAAAAATCTAGTAGGCTTAAATCGTATGATCTTATTGAGCAATTTACGCCACCTCAGTGATAGATAAGTTTATGCGTAACTCATGCGAAACAGGTTAATACAAAATCTTCAATATGTGACACCTAGCACCATCCTGCTAGAAACATGAGTCGTTCATGACCACATCATACAATTCGGTTTGAAAGAAAATTGCCATTATTAATTTGTAGCGTTCATCGTAGTCGACGATTTCGAATCCATAGTCTCCAACAAACAGTAGCTTTTTGTGAATGCATTAGCACCTAGTTGATGACATAAACACATAAATGATATGCTTGTTAACGTAGTTTGGCCAAAATCAGTACCTTTTTTTAAAACTTCTTCCAATCAGCGAAGTCTACGATTAATAGCTTTTAGTTCTTGAATCAATACAGTGGTTAGTTCCAAAGTTATATTTCTAGACGTTAACTAGTTGAAAGTTCGAGGAATCAAATGACCCGAATTATTCTGCATATTTTTGGCGCCAAATTTCGCCATCAAACTATGAATTTTTCTTTGTTTCGTAATCTTCAATTTTCGCAGGTGGATTCCATCTTCGAAACGAGTTCTTCCATTTAACACATGAGTTGCCCAATAATTAACGTATGGCGAAATATTGGCATCGATTTCTGTCGGTCAATTTAAATGTCACTGGGTTGCAACATCGACGGCTGGATAATCGCGAAGGCCGCTAAACTTTCATCGCTAATTTTCACCAAACAGAAAATGAATCCGAATTTGTTTCGGCTGACCTCGTTCCGTTACGGCAACGTCGGTTTTCGCATTCTCGGCAATTTTATCGCGAATTGAGGATGTTTGTACGGTTTCCCATTCCGTAATCGGCGTTTCCTGTGATACACGAAATATTTTTGTGCATTAATTATTATTACGATTACACTGGTTTTTGGAATATTGGAAGTACACTTGTTTTGGATAGTCTAAGTCGACTTTGATCAATATATCCAAAGATATACCTGCATAGTCATTTGGATAGACATCATCAAGTTTTAGTTTTTTGCTACTGCATTGTTTTTATTTTGCTTGGGTGTTTTCTGTAATGGAATTCAGGAATTGCTTGTAGATTAAGTAAGCTGTTAAAAATGTGGTTTTTGAATCATTTGGGCATACGCAAATTTGACCCATCCAACGGATCGTTCGGTGATTGTAAAAATTCTAGAAGATTCTCCAGCAGCAACTTGGTGAACCGGTATTCGTATGTGTGCTTGCGTGTGTGTGTGTGTGTGTGTGTGCGTCCGGGGATGGTACAGTCCTCGTCAAGAGAGCGAGGCTGGCGACGGATTTTATTGGGCCCCCGTACGGGGCGAGGCCCGTCCGTCGTCATCGTCGTCAAATGTTTTCTACAAGATTAGTAATTTGAATTTGGTGGCCCCGAAAGTGCAGTGACCTCGGTGCAAGTAAGAACACATTGTGCTTCGCGCCTCCGCGATCCTGTTCCCCGAGCATTTCAGTATTTAGCCATTGATGGGCAGGGATGGCGGGGTGGCAGGGGGGCGGCGGCGGCGCAGGCCAGACACTAAACAGCTTCGGATTCCGCCGCCGCGGCAGACTTGCGCCACTGTAAATAAAAAAGAGCTTTGGCGTTTTATTTTTACATCACGTACGCGCACGCCTCGGAAATTTATTGTAACGCAACGCATGCCCGTATATATTTCCTTTTGCAATTAGACGAATCCACTTCATTCCCTTCGGACTAAATACGGAAATTGACTTGGGGAGGATTCTACAAACACAACTTTTAACTATGAAATTCCAATGAAATTAGTTCAAAAAATATAAATTGTGAAAGATTTTGACAGTAATGTTGTATACTTTAATTATTTTGAACAATTGTCAATTGACTTTTTGGCAAATTCGAGCTGCATCAGTCAAAAAACTTCAGGACAATCCGGGTCAGTCGCATAAGAACTCAAACCCTAGGTAAATTTTACTTTGGATCTAACCATTATACAAGTACAAGTTCCAACTGACCCAAAAACTAAAAGTTATTAATCATAAAGACTGCAGTTTATTCGCACATTGGAAGAAGTTTGGAAAAAGACACGACATTTTTTGGATGGATGGCTATGTCAACAAGCATAATTGTCATTTAATTGAGAGAAAAATACTGTTTATAGGGAATTTTGAGCCGACTGTTCATTAGCTTCTAATTCTACGTAAATGTCATCAATGACGAGTGCTAAAGTTTAATGATGACAATTTCCTTTTGGTCCGAATTGAATGATATGGACGTGAACACTACATGTTCTTCTAGCAGGATGGGGCTAGCTGCCACATAATAGACATTCTGCACAAACTAGTTACGTATAAGCGTATGAATGTAATGTATTTCATTAATTTATCAATTCTTTTGTAAATATATTACAAGCAAGAAGAACAAAATTATAAAGAATAAAGAAAGAATATCATTTTATTTTTACGTCAAGAAACTTATAATTATAAAATTACATCAGAAACAATTACACAGTATTTTCTTCAAAATCAATTTAAATTACTTCAAAAAAAACTAATCTTAATTTCTAAACAATCTATTTTTTAAACGGTCTCTTATATTGTAAAATACAAACCGTATAAAATAGATTGTTTCTTCATGGAGAAATTTTTAGAAATTAAGATTCTAATAAGAAAGCCTCCCACCCATCCTACACATTAAAAACAGTTCAATTTTGCTAAAAAGCTTTATAATATTCATTTTACTTTTTCACTTTTTTCATGAAATATTTAATATTGATGGGTACTTAGTTTTCACTCTTTAATTTTATTTTATCATCAATGAAAAAAGTTTTTGTATATAAAAAAGTATTGTGTGGAAAGGAAAGAAAATTATAAAAAACTAATCAATTTATCTAGCTGATGCATTTATAATTATTTCAATTAAACACTGTTTTATGTTTTGATGATTGGAGGGTGGGTTCGAGGCCACCCACCCACCCTACATATGCATTTCAACTTCAACCAAAGCACTGTTTTTGTATTTTTTCAAATTACCATTTACAATTTTACCTTGACAGTTGTAATACATATATTTATGTCCTTCTACACATCAATAAATAAAAAAAATGTTTTGTTCTTATGTTCCTTGACAATAAAACACTTTCTATACTTTAAATTAAAGTGCAATTGCAGGTTGGGCGGGTGGCCTCTATCCCACCTTCCAACCAGTAGAATATCCTCAGAAAGTTGATATAAATTTGATTGCCTACGTTTTCGTACTTAACTTTCTCAAATTTCGTTATTTTCAACAAGGATTTTGGGCATTTAATCGAAACATATATTTTTTTTAATATTACAACGTCGTCATTTTGTAATTTTTTGCAATTATTAAAATTTATTAAATAACTTTTTTAAACTGTAAAATTTTTCGTAATCTATTCTAGTTTTCGACATATGGAATTTTAAAAATGCGATGTTGTCGTTTTAATTTTTTATAAAATTATTAAAATATACCAAACTCTTTCACCTTTTTCAAAATTCATTTTATTACCATAAAAATGTTTCGTCATCTATTCTAGTTTTTGAGGTATGTCATTTTAAAAATGCAGTCTAGTAGCCTTTTCGTGCATAACTTTCTTTTTTTTTTAACAGATTGGTGTTCAATATCAAATTTCATGATAAATTATTCGAAATCAATTTTTATTAATAACGCGGTGCTGTCATTTTTCTCTTTTTCTTTATTTTAAAATTTATCGAGTTCAATAAAAACCTTTTTTAAATTGCAAAATCTATTGCCCTTTAATTTTTTCGCTATCTGTTAAAGTTTTCGAGGTATGTAATTTTAAAAATGCAATCATCGAACTGTCCTTACGTACTCCTGACCTACCACACTAAACTATGCATTGTGCGTTTTTAGGGTAGGTCAGGAGTACGCTAGGTCAATTTATAGTCGAGTGAGGTAGGTCAAAAGTACGCTTGGTCAATAAATAGTGAAGTGAGGTAGGTCAAGAGTACGCTAAGTGAATAAACTTTTAATTATGGTAGGTCAGGAGTACGCAAATTTCAATCAATGAGTTAATTTCAAGAGTTCGTTGGATATATGAATAATTTGCGAATAAGGTAGATCAGTTAATTGGTTATTAAAAATTTTGATGGAAAATCAGACAAAATGAAACAAGAAATGCTAAAGATGTGGAAAAATGTGGAACGGGATAGTTTAAAAATTATGGAAAATATTGACATCTATAAATAGAAATTTCTGAAACATTTAAAAATAATAATAATAAATAAATACAATAAATTTGTGATATTTCTACCTTTCTAGTTACCTGAAGAGAACTTAATTTCCTAAGTTAGATACCTCTATACAATGAAGAAAGGGAAAAAAATAAAGACTATAAAAAAAAGTTTGTCAAAATTAGAAATTCTTAGAAACTCCTGAAGGAAAATATTTAAAAATACTTGTAGTTGAAAATTCTTAAAAAAAGGAATATAATATAATGACAAATATTTTGAAAAGTTTGAGAAAATAAAGAAAAGAATATAGCGAAAAATGTTGGAACACTTCAAAAATATAATCAAAACTTAAAGGAAATAAAAGAAAGAATTAAAGAATTTATTAGCTATATATATGTTTAAATACTTTAATTAAATGCTGGTTTATCTTTTATTGGTTGGAAGGTGGGATAGAGGCCACCCACCCACCCTACATATACATGTTAATTTCCATCACTACACTGTTTTTGTAATTTTTTAAATCATCATAAAACACTATTTGTTGATTAAATAATAAAATCATCGAATGCAAATTTCGATTTCGAAAGTTCAAATTTATTGAGCGTTGTTTTTTTGTTTATAGAGAGTGCATGTCAATTGTTTTTGTTTGCAACTAAAGGTAGATTATTTCTGGATGTAGACACTAATTTTTAAGCAGATTATTCGAGTGGGTGGTTTTATATAATTTTTCAAATCATCGAATGCAAATTTTGATTTCCTAAGTTTAAATTTTTGAGCGTTGTTTTTTTGTTTATAGTCAGTGTATGTCAATTGTTTTTATTTACGACTAAAGGTAGACTATTTCTGGATATAGTCTTTAATTTTTAGGCAAGTTATTTGAGTGGGTGGTTTTATATAATTTTTCAAATCATCGAAAGCAAATTTGATTTCACAAGTTCAAATTTTTGAGCGCTATTTTCTTGTTTATATTCAGTGTATGTCAATTGTTTTTATTTACGACTAAAGGTAGATTATTTCTGGGTGTAGTCTCTAATTTTTAAGCAGGTTATTCGAGTGGGTGGTTTTATATAATTTTTCAAATCATCGAATGCAAATTATGATTTCCCAAGTTCAAATTTTTTGAGCGTTGTTCTTTTGTTTATAGTCAGTGTATGTCAATTGTTTTTATTTACGACGAAAAATAGACTATTTCTGGATGTAGTCACTAATTTTTAAGCAAGTTATTAAGTGGGTGGCATTCGATGATTTGAAAAATTATAGAATACAATTTTTCAAATCATCGAATGGAAATTTTGATTTCAAAAATTCGAATTTTTGAATATGCATATGTAGAGTGGATGAGTGGCCTCTATTTCACCCTCTAATCAATAAAACATACTCAAAAAATTATCTAAAATTCTATTGCATCAACAAATTTCTAACAAAATCTTATTCCAAAAAAATATCACATAAACTTTAATAAAAATATTTAGAAATAATAAACGAAAGTTTGATTAAAAATATAAATATCACCTCTTAGAAAAATTGAATATTTATTGTAGATAGATGGTTGATATTCCTGGGGTTGATTATTTTAATATTATTGAAGGGTTTTCGTTAATTTTTTAATCAAAGATGAAAAATTAAAAGGAATAATCTATTTATTTAGTTGATGTGTTTATACATATTTTATTCAAACACTGTTTTATGTTTTGCTGATTGAAGGGTGGGATAGAGGCCACCCACCCACCCTACATATACATGTTAATTTCCATCACTACACTGTTTTTGTAATTTTTTAAAACACCATTTACAATTTTTTATTATTTTTCTTGGCAATAAAACTCTATTTACGGTTTAAATGAGAGTGTATATGTAGGGTGGGTGGGTGGCCTCTATCCTACCCTCCAATCAGTAAAACATACTCAAAAGATTGACTTACATTTTATTGTATTGACAAATTTGTATCAAAATCTTATTACAAAAAAAACAGCACTTAAATTTTAATGAAAATATTTAGAAATAATAAATGAAAGTTTATATAAAAATATAAATGTCTCCTCTTAGAAAACTTGATTTTTTATTATTGATGAGTGGTTAATATTTCATACTTTAATTTTTGAACAACATTGAAGGGTTTGTAATTTTTAAAAAAGATTTAAAGAAGAAAAATTAAAAGAATAATCTACTTTTTTAGTTGATGTGTTTATACATATTTTAATCAATTACTGTTTTATGTTTTACTGATTAGAGGGTAGGATAGAGGCCACCCACCCACCCTACATATGCATGATAATTTCCACCACTATACTGCTTTATATTTTTTTTAATCATCATTTATAATTTTGCTATTATTTTCCTTGGCAATAAAACACTATTTGTTGTTTAAATGAAAGTGCATATGTAGGGTGGGTGGGTGGCCTCTATCCCACCCTCCAGCCAATAAAACATACCCAAAAAGTTGACTTAAATTTGATTTCATCGACAAATTTCTATCTAAATCTTATTTAGAAACAATAAATGAAAGTTTGTATAAAAATGTAAATATCACCCCTTAGAAAAAATGTTTAATTATTGTTGATGAGTGGTTGATATTCCATACTTTAATTATTTAACATTATTGAAGGTTTTTAATTTTTTTGCCACTATTCTACCCTTCAAGCAGTAAAACACATTCAAAAGATTGACATTGAAACTTTATTGTATCGACAAATTTTTATCAAAATCTTATTCTAAAAAAACATCACTTAAACTTTTATAAAACTATTTTGAAATAATAAATTAATGTTTACATAAAAATATTATTTTCACCTCTTAGAAAAATTGACATTGATTATTTATTATTAATGAGTGGTTAATATTTCATATTTTAATTTTTTAACGACATTGAAGTTTATTTAATTTTGAAAAATATTTAAAGAAGAAAAATTAAAAGAATAATCTACTTATTTAGTTGATGTGTTTATACATATTTTATTCCAACACTGTTTTATGTTTTGCTGATTGGAAGGTGGGATAGAGGCCACCCACCCACCCTACATATACATATTAATTTAGATCACTACACTGTGTTTGTAATTTTTTAAATCACCATTAACAATTTTGATATTAGTTTTCTTGGCAATAAAAGACTATTTGTAGATTAAATAAAAGTGCATATGTAGGGTGGGTGGGTGGCCTCTATCCCACCCTCCAATCAGTAAAATATACTCAAAAAGTTGACTTAAATTTGATTGTATCGACAAATTTCTATCTAAATCTTATTCAAGAAAACTTCTCTTAAAACTAAAATGAAAATATTTAGAAACAATAAATGAAAGTTTGTATAAAAATGTAAATATCACCCCTTAGAAAAAATGATTCATTATTGTTGACGGGTTGTTGATATTCCACACTTTGATTATTTTAGCAAAATTGAAGGGGTTTAATTTTTTTAAATATTCAAGGAAGAAAAATAAAAGAATATTCTACTTATTTAGTTGATGTATTTATTGATATTTTAATCAAACACTGTTTTATGTTTTGCTTATTGAAGGGTTGGATAGAGGCCACCACCCACCCTACATATACATTTCAATTTCCATCACTACACTGTTTTTGTAATTTTTTAAATCATCATTTATAATTTTTTTATTAGTTTTCTTGGCAATAAAACACTATTTGTGCGTTAAATGAAAGTGCACATGTAGGGTGGGTGGGTGGCCTCTATCCCACCCTCCAATCAGTAAAACATACTCAAAAAGTCGACTTAAATTTTATTGCATCGACAAATTTCTATCTAAATCTTGTTCAAGAAAACTTCCCTTAAACTAAAATAAAAATATTTCGAAACAATAAATTCAAGTTTGTATAAGAATTTAAATAACATCTCTTAGAAAAATTGTTTATTTATTATTGATGAATGGTTAATATTTCATACTTTAATTATTTAAACAACATTGGAGGGTTTTTAACTTTAAAAAATATTCAAGGAAGAAAAATTAAAAGGAATAATCTATTTATCTAGTAGATGTGATTTTACATATTTTAATTAAACACTGTTTTGTGTTTTGGTGATTAGAGGGTGGGTTCGAGGCCACCCACCCACCCTACATATACATTTCAACTTCTATCAATACACTGTTTTTGTATTTTTTAAAATCATCATTCACAATTTTGTTATTATTTTCCTTGGCAATAAAACACTATTTGTGGTTTAAATGAAAGTGCATATGTAGGGTGGGTGGGTGGCCTCTATCCCACCCTCCAATCAGTAAAACACACTCAAAAGATTGACTTAAATTTTATTGCATCGAGAAATTTCTATCAAAATCTATTTCCAAAAAAAAACATCACTTTATCAACTTTAATAAAAATATAAATATCACCTCTTAGAAACATTCAAAATTTATTGTTGATAAACGCTGTTTGTGGTTTAAATAGATGAGTATATGTAGGGTGGGTGGAGGGTCTCTAAATATACATATAAAATGTTACTATTATTTAGCTTAAATTGTGTTAAATAGTTGGAGAAAAGGAATGCTATAAGGGTAGATGGTAGAATTTCTTTTTGTCTAGCCAATTTTAATATTTTATTTAGGGGAAGTAAATGAATTGAATAATCATTCACCGTTTTGCTACTGCTGCGGCTCTGGTAAGCGGAAACTGGCGCAACAGGTGGCTGACAATGGTCTCCACCCCAGGGGGTTCGTCTTACTGACACACTTCCTTCACTTCCTTCTCCTGATTCCAAGAATTACACGAAACAAAACAACGATTTATACATGAGCTGTCTTTATTTTTTCTTTTCTTGTTGTTAATTGCGCACATAATTACGTGTGCACCTTACGCCACCATTGTGGCGTTTATGTGTGCCCTACTATGTGGCTTTAAAATCGAAGGGTGCATTTTATGTGCGGCAACAAGTGGCTGCCGGCTTATTGTTATGTATTTTTCATTGAATTTTGTAAGGAATGAATGAATAATAATCGTTCTTTTATTGTTGGCGAACAAAATGAAAGGGCAGTAAACTTCAATCCACCACTTAACCCTTAAAATGTGCTTTGAGGAAGAAAAGATCTCTATTTGCTTGTTTTGACAGGACGATAATGATATTTGTAAACTGGTTAATTTTATGCTAATCTTATGCATCACATGTTAAATATTAATTTTATGCAAACAAAAATTCGAATAATTTTTAAATTTTCTACATCGACGTAAGGACTTTAATACATTTTATTACAAACATTCTAATTTCTGAATGAAAAATGCATTCATCTGCCTAATGAAGACACAGTGTGGTAAAACATGTTGTAGTGTTCAACAATAAATGTGAAACCCTCTCAACTGTGTGGTTTTATTTCAAAAAAGTAATCAAATAAAATTTTCAATCCTTTTACAACCTTTAACAACATTTCTGATTTTACCTTTTACATAAAAGAAATGAATAATTTTTTCCATTAAATTCTAGTGCAAACATTTCTGATCAATTGACTTTCATCGAGACTATTAGAAGAAATTCTATTTTATATATGTAAATAAGATAATTAATGTCTTAATTAATTATATGAAACGAATGTAATTATTGAGAAATGAGGAAGTGAAAAAATTAATTTTAGTAGTACAAGTGTATAGGAAACAACACGTGGTTGATGATCGTGGGGGTGAACGTCTGTTGCGGCCCCAGACGCTGAGACAAGTGTCTGGAAAAAGGGGTGATTTAGAGTTGAGCGAGGTCGTGGCACAAAAAAAGGCGAGCAACACCATTTTCCCATGAACCCGTGATTCCAAGGCCGCACAACCCTTTTCTTTCTATATATATATTTTTTTATGTATACTCTTAGCCGGCTTTATCGCGAGTCAGAGGGCGGAAGAAGGGAAAAATTCATATCACGGCATCGGCACACAGGTGTACGATATATATATATATTTTATAAGGGACGCGAATAAAGGGTCTCGGATTCCGTTCCCAGAGAGTCTCAACAGTGGATAGACCAGACGGCGAAAGTCAGTCTCTTCGGCGTTTTAACGGTACCGTTCGATCCGCATAATTACGCCCCCTTTTGTGGCGGATTTTCGACCGTCCGCTCACGGCGGGGGCGACGTGTAGAACGGTGGATGCGATTAATCATCGCACACAACGAGATCCGTCCGAAGGGAGCGGTTATTTACGGCCCGGATTTTTATAATTCCACAAAATTATGCCCGCAGCCCTTCGCCGTTTTTTTCTTCTTCTCCTTTTCCTTTCTTTCGAATTTAATCGCGGGACGATCACACGCTCTTACCTCGATCGTATAAATCGCCCAACAATGGTTTTCACTTTAACAATTTATAATCCCCAAAACTATATATACTACATCAGAACCAAACAATATTTAATGTGAACACAAAAACATTTATTTTACTTTAAACAGATAATTCATTTAAAATTACTTAGACAATATTCTTAATATGCCTTACAGCTTAAATTAAAATTGCATGTCTTCATGTTGACAATGACAGATGACAGGTGACAGATGATTGAGTGTTTTCTTTCAGGAAGACAAGAAAACAGTGAAGCAGAAAACAGGATACGGAAAACAGAAAAGAGATAAAGGAAAGCAAAAACAAAAATGCAAAATCAAAAACATAAACTACATGATAGATAATATATGACAAAAAAACAAATGGCAGATAGCAGATGTCAATTGTCAAAATGTAAAATACAGAAGACCGTAGATGTACAACTATAAACACAACATCTAAAGGACGAACGACTAAAATATATTTGTTGTAGAGAAAGACGAGTATAAATCTTCAGAAACTTGTTTTAAATTTGACACGTTCTGATAATCAAGCATAAAAGTTCAAAAAATAAAAATATTAACTATACAGAAACATATAAACATATAAGAAATAAATATTCAGAAGCATTCTATTCTCTAATAATACAAATTTCCTGAAAACAAAAGGCAGATGTCAAATGACATTTGTCAGATGATGTATGATAGATGATAGATTACAGAAATCTGTGTAAAATTTATCAAGTCGTAAGAATCAAACATAAAATTCCTGTAAATAAAAATATTAAATAAACAAATTCCTTTGTCAGAAGCTAAATTCCCAATTTTTTTTGAAGACGACAGGTGATAGATGGCATATGTTACATCTCAGATGACTGAAGACATATATCAATTTTATGTAGACAAAGATTTTAATTGTTCGAATATTGTTCTAGTAATTTTTACTTAATGTATCTCTCATATCACGAATGGTAAGTGACAGATGACAGTTGACAAAGGAATATAAAGCAGTAACAGATATCAA
Organism: Ontholestes murinus; assembly: GCA_963969525.1. Taxonomy (NCBI): domain Eukaryota; kingdom Metazoa; phylum Arthropoda; class Insecta; order Coleoptera; family Staphylinidae; genus Ontholestes; species Ontholestes murinus. The sequence goes on along the minus strand of OZ018390.1, from coordinate 74,312,766 downwards.
TAAATAAAGATAGAAAATAAGAAACAGATGATACATGCCAGAAAACAGATGACAGATAACACTGTTGAAAAAATATAAAATTCGTAAGATAGAAGCTACAAAACAAGAACAAAAACATAAGTGATATTCGTGATATTGTGAGTTGACAAATTGTATTAATCAAGCATGAAATTTAAAAAATTAATCCAATTTTCTATAAGCATAAAACATATGATTGGTGACAGATGATAGATGAAGAAAGGAAAATGATGGATGAAAGATGATAGATGACAGATCACAGATGGAACACTACGGACAAAATCGTTTCTGTTTCAATTTTCAGAACATTTTCTGACAGTAAAAGCAAATAGAAAATAATGGAAAATAGAAAACAAAACAATCGGAAAACCGAACTCAAAAAGCCAAAGAATATAAAATAACATAAATGTCTCAACGATACATAACACAGCAGCTACAAAACAAAAAATAAATTAAAAGTTAGAGAACTGGTGACGGGATGTTATTTTTTCATTAGGGAAGGTTACTATTTAAAAATTTTTTAGTCATAGTAGGTAATTGATTAAAAACGCTTGGTCTGTTTCAAATTTCAATTACCTACTATTCCACAATGTTTAAAATGGTAAAAATTAGTAAAAATAAGTTTCAGAATATAAAAATATTAATTAAATAAATTCCCAAATTTCATAAGCAATTTTGCTCCAATTTAACAAATTTTCTATAAGCAGACAAAAAGTGACCGATGCCAGGTGACAAATGTCAAATGACAGATTAGAAAAGACAGATTATGAATGACAGGTGAAAGATAACAAATATGATGATAGATTAAAGAAAGCACTCGCCAAATGGACAACTGTTATCTATATTCTGCCATCTGTCAACTGTCATCTGTCATACGCCATTTGTTACCTGTTACTTATCATATGATCTGTCAACTGTCATCTGTCATCTGTCATTTGTCATCTGTCATCTGTCATCTTTTATCTGTCATTTGTCATCTGTCATCTGTCATCTATCATCTGTCATCTGTCATCTGTCATCCGTTATGTCATCTGTCCTCCGTCATTGATCAAAAAAAATAGTTATATTTTTGTTTCTTTATAGTTTTTTATTCCAATTTTTAAAGTAAATTATAAGTATTTTAACTTTTTTATTTTCTGTTTTTGTCCTTGGCTTTTTCCCTGATTTTGACATATATAATTTCAGTAGAAGTTATTATGAAAAATTGTATTTTAAATATTCGAATCTTTTTCTATAACAAAGTGACGTTCCACATATGTTATTAGATGTCTATCATCTGTCATCTGTCGTCTATCATTTGTCATCTGTCATCTGTCAATTGTCATCTATCACCTGTTATCTTTACTTTGCCATCTGTGATACATCGTCTATCATCTATAATCTGTCATCTATTATTTGTAATTATAAAGTTTAGTTTTAAAAATTATTTGATATTTTTGTTTCTTTTTTGTTATTTATTCCACTTAAAAAAAAAAATATTTCAACGTTTATATTTTCTGCTTTTGTGACGTTCTATATCTGTTATTAGACGTCTATCATCTGTCGTTTGTCATCTGTCATGTGTCATCTGACATCTAGATTGTTGAAAAAATTATTTGATACTTTTGTTCCTCTTTTTGTTATTCAACCCATCTTAATAAATAATATGTATTTTAACGTTTTTATTTTCCTTGGTTAATTTTCCTAATTTTGTCATACAGAATTTCAGTAGAAATTATTATGAAAAAAATGTATTTTAAAGATTATAACCTTTTTTTTACAGAAAATGACGTTCTATATCTGTTATTAGATGTCTATAATCTTTCATATATCGTATGTCATCTATCATCTATCTGTCATCTGTCATCTGAAATCTGTCATCTGTCATCTGTCACCTGTCATTTGTCATCTGTCATGTCATATATCATCTGTCATCTGGCATCTGGCATCTGCCATCTGTCATCTTTCATCTCTCATCTGTCATCTGTCATCTGTCATCTGTGATCTGTGATCTGTGATCTGTCATCTGTCATCTGCCATCTTTTATCTGTCGTATGTCATTTATCACAATGATTAGTTTAAAAATTACTCTATGTAATAATGTTCTTTCCTTTTTTTATTTATCCCACTAATTTAAGTAAATAATCAAATTTTCAACGTTTATATTATCGGTTTATGTCTTTTGTTTTCTCGTTAATTTTGTCATACAAAATATAAGTAGAAATTTTTATGAAAAAATGTATTCATAAAATAATATTTTTTTTCTAGAAAAAAATTCTGTATCTGTTACATATATGTCTGTCATGTGTCATCTGTCATCTGTTATCGATCATCTGTCTCTTCTCATCTGCCGTCTGTCATCTGTCAAATATCATCTATCATTTATCGTTTATTATCTATAATCTATCATTTGTCATCCGTCATTGATCACAAAGATTATTTAATATTTTTTAACATCATCTCTTATTGATATATTTTTTTTTAAAGTTTCAGACTATTCTAAACAAGTTTTTATATGGTTTCAACAAATTTTCATACGTATTTTCAGGAGAAATTATTATGAAAAATTGTATATTTTTGTTCTACAGATAATGACTTTTATATCTGCCATTATATGTCTATCATCTGTCATCTGTCAACAACCATCTGTCATCTATAATCTATCATCTCTCATCCTTCATTGTTACCAAATATTAGTTTTATAAAAATTATTTGATATTTTTGTTTCCTTTTTTTATATATCCTACTTTCTGATTAATTATAAAAATGTGTATTAAAAAAATATAACCTTTTTTCTCCAGAAAATGACTTTCTATCATCTATCATCTGCTATCTGTCAACTATCAACTGGCATCAGTGAACTGGCATCAGTTAACTGCCATCTGCCATCTGACATTGTCTATCATTTGTCATCTGTCACAAAGATGAGTTTAAAAAAATATTTGAGTTTTTTGTTCCTAATTTACCTTATTAAATCAATAATAAGTATTTCAACGTATTTATTTTCTGCGTTTGTCCTTGGTTTTCTCCATAACTTTGTCACGCAAAATTTCAGTAGAAATTATTATGAAAAAATGTATTCTAAAGATTATAACCTTTTTCTACAGAAAATGACGTTATATCTGTTATTAGACGTCTATCATCTGTCATCTATTATCTGTAATCTGTCAACTGTCATCCATCATCTGTCATTTATCGTCTATCCTCTATAATCTATCATCTGCCATCCGTCATTATGAAAGAATGTATTCTAAAAATTATAACTTTTTTTCTACAGAAAATGATGTCATATATGTGTTGGTAGACGTCTATCATCTGTCATCTGTATTCTATCAACTGCCATATATCATCTGACATCAGTAATTGATCACAAAGATAAGTTTTAAAATATTTGTAATTTTTGTTTAATTTTTTGGTATTTATTCCACATTTTATAATAAATAATTCATGTTTAAACGTTTTTTATTTTCATGTTTTTGACCTTGGTATTCTCCCTGATTTTTCAGTAGAAATCAATATGAAAAAAAAAATTCTAAAAATTATAATCTTTTTTGTAGAAAAATATCTGTTATTAGACGCCATCTACCATATATATGACATCTATCGTCTGTCAGCTGTCATCTATCAACTTTCATTTATCATCTATCATCTGTCGTCTATTATCTGTCATCTGTCAACTGTCATCTATTATTGTTATTATTATTATCTTTTTCTTTGTTAAGAGTCTATCATCTGTCATCTACAATCTGTCAATTGCCATCTATCATCTGCCATTAATCAACTACCATCTATCATCTATTATCTGTCATCTATCGTCTATCATCTGTAATCTATCATCTGTCATCCGTCATTGTTAAGATAAGTTTAAAAAAATGTTTTTTGTCATTTATCCACTTCAAAAATAATTAATTAATGTTTTAACGTTTTCATTTTCAGTTTTTGTCCTTGATTTTCTCCCTGATTTTTCAAATTTAATTTCAGTATAAGTTATTATGCAAAAATTAATTCTAAAAATTATAATATTTCTCTGCAGAAAATAACGTTTCATATATGTTATTAGACGTTTGACATTTGTCATTTATCTTCTGTCATCTGTCATCTATCAACTTTCATCTGTCGTCTGTCAACTACCATGTGTCATCTGTCATCTGCCATATGTCATCTAACGGCTATCGTCTATAATGGATCACCTGTCATCATCTATCATCTATCCTTTGTCACCTGTCATCTATCATCTATCATCTGTCATCTGTCAACTGCCATGTTCCATTTATCATTTATAGGCTATCATCTAGAATCGATCATCTGTCATCCGACATTGATTACTACAAAGATTACAGATTGGTTGTCCTTTGTTTTCTAACGTTTTATTCTCTCAATTGCCATCTATAATCTATCACATGTCCTCTGATTTTAAACACTTTTCAAAATGTTTTCTTTTGTTGGAAATTTCGAGTTATGGTTAATGGTTTTATAAATTATAGTTTTTTTGTGTATAAAATTTTACAAAATAAAAATATAAATACAACGTTCATCTCCTCTTTGTCCTCTATCTTTTATATTCCGGCTACTGACCTATCTGCCATCTCTCACCGGAATTTTTGATTTTTATTATACCTTTTTATATTTGCACAAAATCGTTCGTTCTTCTTCTACTTTCTGCAACCTGTCAATTGGAATCTTTCAGCTATCATCATAAAAAAATTTACAATTCTTTTTGTTTTCCAAAAATTTTGAATTTTTATTTGGATTAGTTTGTCTATTCTTTGTTATCTGTCTTACATTCCAATTAATAGAATTTAAGATAGAGCAGAAATAATGGACAAATTCATGAATATTTGTCACTTATCATCTGGTTTTAGAAATTTTGTTTAATCTTTAATCGAGTATAAAAAGTTTTCAGAAGTAAGCAAAAGTTTTAAGCAACGCACAATTTCTAAAAACAGACAATATATGACAAATATTAGATAACTACTAACAGATGATACAAGTTTCTAAACTTCTGGATGTTGAATCCTTAAATAATCCATAATTTCTTACAGTAGATGACAGGTGAGAGTTGAAAGATGTTAAATGACAAATGATAAATTAAACATGGTAAATAAAAGGTGACAAATGATAGATGACAAAAAAATAGATGATAGAAAATATAATTTCTACATCTAAAGAACATAATTAGCAAAAACAAAGAGGTATGACTAAAGATAAATCACAGATGGCAGATGATAAATAATAGATTTATAACAAATGACAAGTTAAGAAAACGAGAAGACTCAGACATTGAAGACAGAAAATGCAAAATGAACGACGTAAAGATATCTGACTAAAAATAGAAGAAAACAAATTTACAAATTAGTTTAAAATAATTAAATCTTAAAAAACAGAGACAGATCATAGATTTTATTATGATAATACAATCAAGTACGTCTGGTTGAGTAAGGGGGCTGCTTTGTGTGTATATATATATATATATATATATATATACGTATGTGTATATATGTGTGTGTTTAATCAAAGGGTTGTTAGCCTTTAAACACTTGTGTTACCAAATGCACATGAGGCCAATTAAGACGCGAGAGGGTGGGGTTGGTACAGAAAAAAGCGAGCGGCGCTCACACGGCCTCTTTCAACGCCATTTTTTATCGTGAACCTCTTGAACTATTCGCCTTATCAACGCAGCGGGAAAGTGCACCAGACATGGGAACAATATTTTCGAAACAACGACCAAGGCCGAAAATAAATTTGCCATAATAAGGTTTAACAAGTTCAAAACCATAAAATCATCAGGTGTAATAACAACAAAGTATAGTTTATTAATTTATCTGATTTGCAATCAAAACAGTGTGAAGTTATCTTCATTTGTTTCCAAGTCTTTAAAAAAATAAAGAATATGTGTAAATAATAAACTTAACTCAATAGAATTTTAATCTCTTCATTAATATAAAAGTTTAATTTTTAGAAATAATTTTCCAAAATGTTAAAGTCTTATTCATAGTGATAATCAATTTATATTATTCATTCTAATTCTCTTCACGTAACTCACAAATACCAACAGAAAAAAAAAGTTTTGTCTAAATAATTTTTTGGGGTTTACAAATTTTTAGTAAACGCTTTTTAAATCTTTAGGCAAAGAATAAAAGCTTAGATTTAAAGTTTCAATTCAGAATCTTTGACGATTCTGGAGATCTATGTCTACGAATGGACACATTTAAAAAAATGTTAACTTCTACACAGATATTTCCGTTTTATCACAATATAATAAATTTTTGAAATAGCTGTATTTATGTTTTGATTTTTTTGGAAATTGATGAGACTTGGCTAATTAAATTTTGACCGTTTTGATGCAATAAAAATGTGTATTACTTACTTTTTTTTATTAGCAGAGCGAATCTAATAAGATATTTACCAATCTTCATTTATTTTTTAGTTGTTTAATGTACAATGAAATTGAGTATGCTAATACGTCCTGTTATCTTTAATTGTCGAATTACCGGAAAAAAAATAGTTGCGGTAATGAGACTTGAAGTAATTAGGAAACTTAATGATTGCTGGTAATTAATGGAAATGATAAAATTCGTATGTTCTGATTGCTAGTTATTTGGGTTACTCTGAGAGTTGTTTTTTTGTGTGTAAACAAGATAATCATTATCCTAAAAAAAGCGATTTTTTTTTTTGTTCCAATAAAAACTTTTACATTAAGGTCCTAAAAGTCAAAATACGACGGTCGGTTTTTAGTGGCTATTAAAAATGGCTTTGGTCCGGCCGGTCTCAGATAAAAAGGTAAAACCTGCCTACGCAACTCACAATAACCTGGGAAAGAAAAATGCGAACCCTTTTTTTTTATAAACCGCAATATATCTACCGGCGACCCTCATCAGGTACCGTTAGCTTACATGCAATTTCCGAAGGCCGCACCCTTTCCCACAGTTTTCGAACCCGTTTACGATACTGTTATAAAAATAATTGGATTCCTCGCAGTTTTTCCACCACCCCCTTTACGGATTCTTTTTAACACCAGAAAAAAACCGTACGTATAATAGAAAGAGTTCGGCGCAGAGGGGCCGTTCTGGAAATAGAATGGGTGCACTTTGAGTTGGTTTAGGTTAAATCCGAGTTCGGTTTTAGCGGGGCTAATGACCTTGCCTACCGTCTAATCTCGAGAGGCAAATTAAATATTTTTTACCCGAATTGTATGTATATTCATGGCGAGCGATAAGGGGAAAACGGGTTGTGATAAAATTGCCGCTCAACCTTTACACTCGCGTTGCGCCAAAAAATATCATCGCTGACCCAAAAATTGAAGTAAAAATTCAACGCCAGTGAGTAAATGTAAACAATTCGGAGGCGATAACGAAAAAAAAAAACGAACACTTGAAATTATTCCGAATCTGATTCGCTATCATCGATTACATCAACTGAAGTTGTATAAATATAAATGAGCACGTTAAATTGGGATCATCAGGGCGATTAGGGTAATTGGTAAAAAAAGAAGTCATGTGGTTGGTAATGAGGGCCCTTTTATGGTCCTCCCGCCTTTCGCGATGCGGGACCAGACGGATTTTTTATGCGGGGAATCCGGGTCAGACGACCCTTATCTCCGGGGAGCCGTCGCTCGTTTTCTAATGTATTTATTCTGTACCGGCCCAGCAACAGGGTGCACACCCTCGCCCTTTTAATCCGATCGAACGATCACATTCATAACGTGGAAAATTGCTCTCAGGGAATTTACATATTATATTGTATAATATAGGTTATATAAAAGTGGTTTATCTTTTGTTTATCTTTGACTCTTGTTTGATAATTTCGGGACTGTAGTTTGTTTTACCAAATTTTCCTTATTAAGTTATTGAATGAATAATTAAAACAGGCCAAAAATTTTGTGGTCAATGAAGGCTAGCAAAAAAAAAATTAAAATAGGACAGCTGTATTAAAAATTGCAACTAGTGTAAACGTTTAAGGTAAAGTTAATTAATAAAATCGAAGATTTACATTTAAATAAGGATCGAATTACAATGCAGATGAAACAGACTTTATTTGGAAAACATGAAAAATCTACTCCTGAAAGATGGCATGCATCAATGCTGGTGGTACAAAACATAAGGCTACTGATGATGAGAAAGAAAAAATCTCTGTAAAAGCCTACTTGATTATGACTGCTCGAAATTCCTTTTGAAGGCTGAAAGCAAAATCTTCTGGTATAGGCATTGTTAATCTTACATAACGATTAAACAAGCCCTTTCTGATGCTATCAACTTATTAAATATTAATTCACGCAATGGCCAACTTTGATACGTCTGCTTGCTGTATGGTCCAGCTTTGAAGTTACGTGTCTGGTTCGTTTGTTTTTTATTTTTCTGCTTTGTAAATTGGGTTTTTTTGGAAGTGTGCGAAAGCTCGTAAAGTCGGGCCACAGAAAATACGCACCGGTGCGTTAATCCGTGACGAGTTTTCGGGAAAACACGAACGCACTAATTCGTATGCCGAAATTCCGCGGCGAAAATAAAACCCGACCGGAAGCCCTACGTAAAGTGCACTTCCTACGGAATTAATTTCCATCGATGCCCGACGACCCTCATTGTCTGCGCCGCGTTTCCGTCCCCCGGGAATTATTAGGGGTGGCTAGTTTACACCAGGCGACCGTTGCACTATTTCACCCTCTGATGGACAACAGACAAGATTGCGAATGCTGTACATATTATTTCATCAAATCGAAGAAACTCTCTTAATAGTAATAACAATTGACAGTTGATATTCAGTGATAATAATCATGTAATCATTATATTATTTTCACAGCACTTATCCTGCGTACTAGGTGAAAAATCTATTCTTTATAAGAGATTCATTTCATTATTCATTACAATTATTTGATGTATCTATTATACTTTTTGATGATATTTAAAATAAACATTTTATTAAAATCAATTCAGCAAGAAAATGAATAAAAGCTCAAGTTTAAAATTCCAGTTCGAAATCTCAAGTAGTTTTCGAGATGTAGCATTTTTTTTGCTGTGAAATTAATGAAAAGGTGGAAGTGAACAATGTGAATATAGTTTTTTTTATACGTCAACTACTATTCCGGTCCGATTATTAATAATTTGGCGCGGTGAAAACAATGCGGCAGCACGATTAAAGGATCTCCCTACCACGGACTGTCATTATGTAATTAATTAATTACCGCGCTAATTACAGGCGACCTTATTCCATCCTCGCGTTTTTGTTTTGACACTTAATTTGTTTGTATATATGTATATATACATATCCACCATAATTTGCTTGCGACGCGCTGTAAACATACCAATTATTAAACAATGGATGCTCAGATGTTTTTTTTGTTTTATCTTAATAATATTTTTTTTAATACATATCAAAAAGTTTTATAATTAATTTTACTGCAAACCGCGAGACGATCAGTAATTGAAATTTATATGTATATGTAGGGTGGGTGGATGGCCCCTATCCCACCCTCCAATCAGTAAAACATCATCAAAAATTATTAGAAATATTTGTATGAATGCATCAATTAAAAAATATTTTATATTTATTTACATTTTAAAACTTCTAACTAAAACCCTCGCTTATGTTTTACTCATTGGAGGGTGGGATAGAGGCCACCCACCCACCCTACATATATATAATAACATAAAGTACTAATTGTTGATGATTTTGCTGCTTACAAAACAATAAAACTTTGTATGTAATAACAAATAAAGCATAATCCAAATTTAAGTTTAAATATAAATAACTTTCTATAGCTAATCTTATTCAAGCTTGATTTAAAGTCTTTACACGTAGCATCCATTTAATTTTGATTAATTTACACAGTCAAAAACTTTACTTTTTCAATTTTCATTTATTCAAATTTTGTAATTGAAGTTATTGCAAACCTCGAGGCGATCAGTAATTAAAGTTATCATGTATATGTAGGGTGGGTGGGTGGCCTCTATCCCACCCTCTAGTCAGTAAAACATCATCAAATCTTATTTGAAATATTTGTATGAATTCATCAATTAAAAAATGCAATTAGTTTATGTTTGTTTACATTTTACAACTTCTAACTAAAACCCTCGATTATGTTTTACTGATTGGAGGGTGGGATAGAGGCCACCCACCCACCCTACATATACATAATAACTTTAATTGCTAATCGTTGATGATTTTTCTGCTAAAACAATCAAACCCTTTATTTAATATAAAATGAAACAAAATCAAAATTTAAGTTTAAATATAAATTAATTTCTTTAGCTAATCTTATATAATTTAGATTTAAAGTCTGCCCACCCACCATGCATACAAATTTGATTACTTTCTTCACTCAAAAATTTTACCTTTTGAATTTCTTTTTTGTTCAAAAAGTTTTGTATTTAATTTTACTCCAAACCGCGAGACGATCAGTAATTGAAATTTATATGTATATGTAGGGTGGGTGGGTGGCCTCTATCCCACCCTCCCAATCAGTAAAACATCATCAAAAATTATTTGAAATTTTTTTATGAGTAAATCTCTAAAAATTGCAATTATTTTGTGTTTATTAATGTTTTAAAACTTGTAACTAAAACCCTTGATTATGTTTTACTGATTGGAGGGTGGGATAGAGGCCACCCACCCACCCTACATTTATATAATAACATTAAATACTAATTGTTGATGATTTTGCTGCTTAGAAAACAATAAAACTTTGTATTTAATAAAAAATCAAACAAAATCAAAATTTAAGTTTAAATATATATGACCTTCTATAGTTAATCTTATCTAATTTAGATTTAAAGTCTGCCCACCCATCATGTATACAAATTTTATGATTTTCCTCACTCAGAAATTATACCTTTTGAATTTCTTTTTTGTTCAAAAAGTTTTGTAATTAATTTTACTCCAAACTGCGAGACGATCAGTAATTGAAATTTATGTGTATATGAAGGGTGGGTGGGTGGTCTCTATCCCACCCTCCAATCAGTAAAACATCATCAAAAATTATTTGAAATTTTTTTATGAGTAAATATCTAAAAATTGCAATTATTTTGTGTTTATTTATGTTTTACAACTTCTAATTAAAACCCTCGCTTATGTTTTACTGATTGGAGGGTGGGATAGAGGCCACCCACCCACCCTACATGTATATAATAACATTAAATACTAATTGTTGATGATTTTGCTGCTTACAAAACAATAAAACTTTGTATGTAATAAAAAATCAAACAAAATCAAAATTTAAGTTTAAATATAAATGACCTTCTATAGTTAATCTTATTTAATTTAAATTTAAAGTCTGCCCACCTATTATGCATACAAATTCTAATTATTTCCTTACTCAAAATTTTACCTTTTGAATTTCTTTTTTGTTCAAAAAGTTTTGTAATTAATTTTACTCCAAACCGCGAGACGATCAGTAATTGAAATTTTTATGTATATGTTGGGTGGGTGGGTGTCTCTCCAATTAGTAAAACATCATCAAAAATTATTTGAAAAATTTGTATGTGTAAATCTCTAAAAATTGCAATTATTTTGTGTTTATTTATGTTTTACAACTTTTAATTAAAACCCTCGCTTATGTTTTTACTCATTGGAGGGTGGGATAGAGGCCACCCACCCACCCTACATATATATATATAATAATATTAAATGCTAATTGTTGATGATTTTGCTGCTTACAAAACAAAAAAACTTTGTATGTAATAAAAAATAAAACAAAATCAAAATTTAGGTTTAAATATAAATAACTTTCTATAGCTAATCTTATCTAATTTAGATTTAAAGTCTACCCATCCATCACGCATAAAATTTTTATTAATTTCCTCCTCACTCCAAAAATTTTACCTTTTGAATTTATTTTTTGTTCAAAAGTTTTGTAATTAATTTTACTCCAAACCGCGAGACTATCAGTAATTGAAATTTATATGTATATGTAGGGTGGGTGGGTGGCCTCTATCCCACCCTCCAGTCAGTAAAACATCATCAAAATTATTTGAAATTTTTTTATGGGTAAATTTCTAAAAATTGCAATTATTTTGTGTTTATTTATGTTTTACAACTTTTAATTAAAACCTCGCTAATGTTTTACTCATTTAAGGGTGGGATAGAGGCCCCCACCCACCCTACATATATATAATAACATTAAATACTAATTGTTGATGATTTTGCTGCTTACAAAACAATCAAAACCTTTTATGTAATCAAAAATAAAACAAAATCAAAATTTAAGTTAAACATAAATAAACCTTTTATAAGCTAATCTTATCTAATTTAGATTTAAAGTCTGCCCACCATTATGCATACAAATTCTAATTATTTCCTTACTCAAAATTTTACCTTTTGAATTTCTTTTTTGTTCAAAAAGTTTTGTAATTAATTTTACTCCAAACCACGAGACGATCAGTAATTGAAATTTATATGTATTATGTAGGTGGGTGGGTGGTCTCTATCCCACCCTCCAATCAGTAAAACATCATCAAAAATTATTTGAAATTTTTTTATGAGTAAATCTCTAAAATTGCAATTATTTTGTGTTTATTTTATGTTTTAAAACTTGTAACTAAAACCCTTGATTATGTTTACTGATTGGAGGGTGGGATAGAGGCCACCCACCCACCCTACATATACATGATTACCTTTAATTGCTAATCGTTGATGATTTTCTTGCTAAAAATAATCAAACCCTTTATGTAATGAAAAATGAAACAAAATCAAAATTTAAGTTTAAATATAAAAGACTTTCCACAGCTAAGCTTATCTAATTTAGATTTAAAGTCTGCCACCCATCATACATACAAATTTGATTATTTCTTCACTCAAAAATTTTCCTTTTGAATTTCTTTTTTGTTCAAAAAGTTTTGTAATTCATTTTACTCCAAACCGCGAGACGATCAGTAATTGAAATTTATATGTATATGTAGGGTGGGTGGGTGGCCTCTATCCCACCCTCCAATCAGTAAAACATCATCGAAAATTATTTGAAATTTTTTTTATGAGTAAATCTCTAAAAATTGCAATTATTTTGTGTTTATTTATGTTTTACAACTTGTAACTAAAACCCTTGATTATGTTTTACTGATTGGAGGGTGGGATAGAGGCCACCCACCCACCCTACATATACATGCTAACTTTAATTGCTAATCGTTGATGATTTCCCTGCTAAAACAATCAAACCCTTTGTAATGTAATAAAAAATAAAACAAAATCAAAATTTAAGTTTAAATATAAATGACTTTCTTTAGCCAATCCTATCTAATTTAGATTTAAAGTCTGCCCACCCATCACGCATAAAAATTTTATTAATTTCTATCCCACCCTTCAATCAGTAAAACATCATCAAATATTATTTGAAAAATTTGTTTAAATAAATCATTTAAATTTTGCAATAATGTTATGTTTATTTACGTTTTACAACTTTTAATTAAAACCCTTGCATATGTTTTACTGATTGGAGGGTGGGTAAGAGGCCATCCACCCACCCTACACACACATGATAACTTTAATTACTAATAGTTGATGGATTTCTACATCTTTTTTGTTTTGCATATTCCAATAATTTCTGGAATTTTTTTATCTCTGTCTGTGTATTGTATCTGTGTGTCTCTGGCTGTATCTCAAAAACGAATTATCCTTTTGAGATGAAACTTTAAACTTGAGGTTTTATTGTTAAAAGTGGAAAACAAAATTTAGCAAATTATTAAGAATAGCCTTTTTGCATAAACCTCATAGTTTTCGAATATAGGGAAAGTACTATGATGGTCACATTTTTTTCGTTTTATATACTTTTTGTTTTGAGAAACCGTCGTTAAAATTAAAAAAAAAATAATGTGAAGGAAGGAATAATATCCACCCAAACTTAAGCTGAATTTCTTCTTTTTAATTTTTTCAACATCAAATTTAATGCACTGCAGTTTTCAAGAAACTAAGCCAGTGTTGGTGCTTAAAACAACAAAGTTTATGTATGGTGGGTTGGTGGCCTCTGACCACCCTCCAATTAATAAAACATACTCGAGTGTTGCGGAATAAATATTTGACTACACACTTACTGTTAATATTCTCTAAAGCACAACTATGTATCATTTATACTCTTGGCATAGACTAAAAATACACCTTATTTTGGAACAAATTGAGGATAGGATATTAGCCACCCACCCATCCTACATAAAAATTTAATCTTAAGCTGAAACATCACTTTATATTTATTTAAGAATATTAACACGAATACTCTTGTAGTTTTCAGGAAATTAAGCCAATGTCTGTGTTAAAAGTAACAATGTATATGTAGGATGGGTGGGTGGCCACTAACCACCCTACATTCACTTAAACTTACTCGAGAGTTACAGTATAAATATTTGATTACACACTTACTGTAAATATTCTTCTTAATGTTTCATCATTGATGCTAGAGACATAAAGTAAACAATTTTCGTCCTATATTTGCTTGGTTTTGAAAACCCGTCTTAAATATTAAAAAAAAAACACCCACCCACCCTACATTCAGTTTAAAAACTTAAGCTGAATTTCTGCTTTGTAATTTTTTCAACATCAAGCTTAGTGCATTGCAGTTTTCAAGAAAAAAGCCAGTGTCGGTGCTTAAAGCAACAAAGTATGTGTAGGGTGGGTGGGCGGCCTCTAACCACCCTGCAGTTAGTAAAACACTCAAATGATGAAGAATATATATTTGACTGTGAATATTCCATGAATAACATTTTTTTATCATTGATGCTCTTGGAATTGATGGATAAGTCACCTTATTTTGAAAAATTTGAGGTTACGATAGTGGATATCCACCCATCCTACATATGCATTTAAATCTTGAATTGAAGGATTGCTTTATAATCTTTTAATAATACCAACACTAATACTGTTGTAGTTTTCAGGAAATTAAGACGTTGTCGTTGTGCTTCAGGTATAACAAGTATAACAATATATATGTAGGGTGGGTGGGTGTCCTTTAACTACTGTCCAATCAGTAAACCATACTCAAGTGTATAATAATAAGTATTTACACTTTTGCTTTAAACTTCTTTTAAACTCTTTATTATCTATCGTTGATGTTATTGACCCAAAGTGAGTAATATTCGTCCTGTCTCTGTTTATTTATATATTATAAGAAATCTTCATTTATATTCCAAGAAAATGAGAGTAGAATAGGCACTAGAAAACAAATGACGTACACTGGCTAAAATCAAAATGGCAGCTCTTTACGTTTAAGTTAGAAAACATTAAAAATTGTATTTCACCATTTTAACCCTTTATAAAAAATCAATTACCCTAGAAAATAACCTCAAAATCTGTATGTATTTTTGACATACAAGAAAACAAATGACGTGCACTGACTAAAAACAAAATGGCAGCTCTTTACTTTAAAGTTAGAGTAAATTGAAAATTGAATTTCAATATTATAACATTTATAAAAAATTGACCATCCATGAAAATAACCTCAAAATCTCTAGCACTACCCAGAATTGATGTATTTTTGACATACTAGAAAATAAATGACGTATACTGGCTGAAGTCAAAATGGCAACTCTTTACTTTTAAGTTAGAAAAAAATCAAATTTATATTTCACCATTTTAACATTTATAAAAAACCAACTACTTTAGGAAATAACCTCAAAATATTACTTAGAAAAAATGTATTTATGATTTATTAGAAAACAAATGAAGTACACGATAGAAACAAAATGGCAACTCTTCACTTTTAAGTTAGAAAACATTGAAAATTGTATTTCACTATTAAAACATTTATAAAAAATCAACCACCCTAGAAAATTCACACAAAATCTCTAAGACTACTAAGAATTGATGTATTTTTGATATACTAGAAAACAAACGACGAACACTGGCTAAAAACAAAATGGTAGCTCTTTACTTTTAAGTTAGAGTAAATTGAAAATTGTTTTTCATCATTTTAAAATATTTAAAAAATAAACCACTTTAGAAAATAACCTTAAAATCTCTTAAACTACTTAGAATTAATGTATTTTTGATATACTAAAAAACAAATGACGTACACTGGCTAAAAACAAAATGGCAACTGTTTACTTTTAAGTTAGAAAAAATTAAAAATTGTATTTCACCAGTTTAACATTTATAAAAAATTAATCACCCAAGAAAATAACCTCAAATCTCTAGCACTACTCAGAATTTATGTATTTTTGATATACTAGAAAACAAATGACGTACACTGGCTAGAAACAAAATGGCAACTCGTCACTTCTAAGTTAGAAAAAATTAAAAATTGTATTTAACTATTATAACATTTATAAAAAATCAACCACCCTAGAAAATAACCTTAAAATCTCTAATACTACTCAGAATTAATTTATTTTTGACATACTAGAAAACAAATAACGTACACTGTCTAAAAACAAAATGTCAACTCTTCACTTTCAACTTAGAGAAAATTCAAAATTGTTTTTTACCATTTTAACATTTATAAAAAAACCAACCACGATAGGAAATAACCTCAAAATCTCTAGCACTACTCAGAATTGGTGTATTTTTGATACACTAGAAAATAAATGACGTACACTGGCTAAAAACAAAATGGCAACTATTCACTTTTAAGTTAGTGTAAATTGAAAATTATATTTCACTATTAAAACATTTATAAAAAATCAACAACCCTAGAAAATAATCTGAACATCTCTAGCACTACTCAGAACTGATGTATTTTTGATATACTAGAAAACAAATGACGAGCACTGCATAAAATAGAATAAATGTTTGATTACATACATACTCATAATATTCCATGAAGAGATTATTTTAATCATTTATGCTTTTGGTATTAACTGAGAAATCGTCTTGAAAAGTGGACGTTAGGATTGTGGAAATCCATCCAGCCCATATACACAGATAAATCTTCAACTGTAGAACTGCTATATCATTTTTTTAAATAATTCCAACACTAATGCTATTGCAGTTTTCTGAAAATCTAGCCAGTGGTAGTGATTAAATATAAATCTAACCACCCTTTAGTCAGTAAAATATACTCGAGTATTGCAGAATAAATATTTGCCAAACGACTCCCCAAACCCCTCAAATGAGCTTTGGTACGAAACCACCCAAATCCAACCCATTTGGCAACGTATATTAAGCCAAAGTGTTAAATTTGCCAATAATCCCCTAAACACAAATATTCCTTCTAAATATCAACAGAAAGACCTCAGGTTTATAGCCCAGATGGACTAATACCACCTATTAATGTTATTATGTGTATATATTTTGTCCAAATAAAGATTATTGTATGTATATATTTTTGACGTTTATTTTTATTTCAAATTTCTAAAAATGATTTTTAAGAATTTTCCTTCACTTTTTAATTTATATTTTTAGAAGTTCCTTTAAAATTTCTCAACCTTCTAATTTTCTCGATGTTTTCACCCTTTCTTATGTTAACTTATAGGAAATTGGTGGCCTATTTTCTTGCAAATTCTAAGAATAATTTTTAAGACAGTTATTGATTTTCTCAGCAATTTTCTTCCACTTTTCCAAATCATTTTGAATTAGTAGACATTTTTAAGAAACGTTTTTCAATGTTTTTTAAATTTTTCATCTTCGATTTTTTGATAATACCTCGCATTACCTTAATAAAATTTTCAAGTAATTTCATATCCAAATCGGCATTTTTTGGCGCTTATAGAATATACCCGTAATTTTTCTTTCACTTTTCTAAAAATGTCTTGAGAATTTTACACCATTTTTACTTTATATTTTCAGCATTTTCTAATTTATGAGATGTTCTTTTGAAAATTCCTAAACTTTTCCATTAACTTTATTTTTTTTTCGATAATTACATTTAAGAAATGATAGTAATTCTTACATTAATTTAATTTGGCATAGTTTCGTCCAAATTTTAATAATTTATTTGTTGTTAACAATTTTTCCAATTGTTTAGATTTTTCACCATTTTTTTATTTTATACTTTCAGATTTTTTTAGGCTCTTTTAAATTACAAGGTTTTTTTTAAGAATTCCGAAATAACCAAATTTTTCCATTATTAAGTTAACATTTCTTACATGAACATATTTGAATTTGGTAGAATAATCTCTTTCAAGAATTTCTGATTTTTGCACGAATTTCAAAAAAAAAACATTCTTACGATTTTTGAGAATTTTCCAATTGTTACTTTATATTTTCAGAATTTTACAGGAATTGGTGTTTGAGAACTCCCGAGTTTCCAAGTATCTCGAATTTTCCGTTAACTTTCATTTTAAGATAATTATTTTGGAGAATTCTAAAAACTCTTTTACCTTTAAGAACTCTATTTTTTTTTAAGAGCTTTCAAATGAAGGATTCTAGGAATTTTAAACAAAATATAAGTATTGGAGAGAATATTTAAGATTTTTAATTTTGCAAACTTTTGATTCCCATGTAATTGAAATGAAAAACCATCAGAGCGTTTAAATTGAAAGAAATGGAAATTTTAAGGGCCTTAAAGGAAGTTTTAAAGAAGCGCATTCAATTTGGAGAATTCTAAAAACTCTTTGAAGATCTTTTTTTGGAAAAACGAGCTTTCAAATGAAGAATTCTAAGAATTTCAACAAATAGAAAGCTTAGAAAAGAATATTTAAGAATTTTAATTTTGAAAATTTTCAATTCCCATGCCAATAAAATTATAAACCAACAGAGCGTATAAATTGGAAGTAATCGGAATTTTGAGGGCATTAAAATAATATTTAGAGAGGAGCATTCTATTTTGGGTATTCTGAGAAGTTTTAAAGATGTCTAGAAACTTTAAAATCTCTAAGATCTTTAAATTAGAATAATGGAAATTTTAAAGTAATTCTATAAACGATTTGAGTTTAAGAAGGAGAGCTTCTAATTTCAGATATTCTAAGAAATCTAAAATCGATAGAAATTTCTAAAGAAAAGCTTTTATTAATATGATGAATTAGTTTCTCACTTAACCCATGGTGAAACATTTTTGTATTAATTTGATCATTGAATTAAAACACTTGGTAAATAAATAACAAGTGAAATCATACCAAGTGTTTTGATTCAACAATCAAAAAAAGCTTTTATTAAGCTTCTTATAATTCTGAAGAACTGAAGAAAACTTTAAAGAAGTGCTTCGATTTATTTATTCAGATCTTTGGTCTTCTTTTTTTTTTTAAAATACATACGATAATACATTAATTATTCTAAAAGCAGACAATTGTAAAGATGAACTTTGAAGGATTTATGAAACGAGCTTCCAAAAAATCTAAAGACAAAAAGTTTTGATGATATAGTTTGGACGTTTTGAAAAGCTATGATTTAAATCCAATTTTTGTATGTGTGTAAAATTTTGCAAAGCATTCTGTAGTTTGTAAAACACTTCACCTAAACTCAAACCAACAAAAGTGATTCTGTAGTTTATTATTCTTCAATGAACAAATTGAAGAAGATATTCTAAGAATTTTAAGAATAATAGGAATTTATGAAGAAAAGTTTTGAAGTAACTCTAGGAACGAAATGAGGATACGGCCAAGAGCTTCTAATTTTTGGTACAGAATTTTACTAAAGAAATTTGAAAACTTTTGACTCACATGCAATTAATATTATGAATCATCAATTAGATAAAATAGAATTTTTAAATGCCTTAAAAGGAGTTTTGAAGAAGAGATTTCTGAGAATTATTTTTGGAAAGTTTGAAAGTTTTGTAGTAATTTTATAAACGATGTGAGGCATTGAAGGAGTGTTTCTAAATATAAGATTGGTGCTTTTGGCTTAGACTGACAAGCCACCTTATTTTGGAAACATTTGAGGTTAGGTTAGTGGTCACCCACCCACCCTCTATATTTAAATTTTGAACTGAGGAACTGCTTTATAATTTTTTAATAATATCAAAACTAATACTGCTGTAGTTTTCAGGAAACTAAGCCAATGTTCGTGCTTAAAGTAACAATGTATATGTAGGGTGGGTGGGTGGCCTCTAACCACCCTCCAATCAGTAAAACATACTCAAGTGTTATAGAAATAATATTTAATTACACACTAAATGTAAATATTCCATCATACAGATTATCGTTAATTTTCGTTCTGTATTTCTTTTTTTTTAAGAATAAATCGTTTATATTATAAAATATAGAAGGGTGGGATAGTGGCCACTCTACATATCCACTTAAAACTGAAAAAGTACGTTATTTCTTTATATAAAAACACTAATACTGCTGTAGTTTTTAAGAAATTAAGCCTTTGTCTGTGGATAAAGTAACAACAAATAAATAAAAAATAAGTGATAATTAATTAATCGTATATGCAATCACTATTTTTTTATTTTTCTTCATTAACACTTGTAG
Organism: Ontholestes murinus; assembly: GCA_963969525.1. Taxonomy (NCBI): domain Eukaryota; kingdom Metazoa; phylum Arthropoda; class Insecta; order Coleoptera; family Staphylinidae; genus Ontholestes; species Ontholestes murinus. The sequence goes on along the minus strand of OZ018390.1, from coordinate 74,292,511 downwards.
GTTTTGATTGTTTAAAATGTATTCATCAATTATGTTTAATTATTCGTTTATAAACTAAATTTATTGCAAATAGATATAAATTATCGTAATGAATGATTGCCTATTGATTACAGGAAACTGCAATCGATCATCGCCCACTTGAATAATTGCATGTCATTACTGACGACAAGCGCGCAATTTTCATTTTCAAATGCAGATTTCTTTGGAGTGTAAAGGGGAGTCCGTCCGTCCGTCCATGAGGGCGTATTATGTTGATGACGATCATGACGCTTATTTAATTTTATTGTGCCTCTACCCGTATGCCCGTCCTATTAAAAGCATCCGACATTAATTGGCGGCGGTCATTAAGTAAATTGCCCGCCAGTACGGTTGGCGCAGCGTTGGAGGGTGGAAACGGTTTCGTTCGTCTTCCATCTCATCGTCGATTCGCATTGTTTTAATCGACCTGGCGACCGGAAGAAGATGAACAGTGTTGGGAAGGGTTATGAATAGAATGGAATAGATTAGAATAGAACGGCGACGGTGCTGGTCCGTGCCGAGGGGGGGCGCAGGGGAGTACGAGGGGGTTCCGTTTATTAGGCAGAAGAGTTGACCATGGTACGAGGCTGTTACTTACCCTATCCACTAACGACGTGTTCACGGTGCGTGGACTTCAATCCGTTCACATGCTATACGCCTTTTTATAATTCACCATTTATTTTGGTCAAAATTTTGAATCATACTTGTTTTCCTCCTCTCCCTATGTTTCTATTAATCACGCGTTGAAAGGACACAGAAGACCACCTCTGTAATTTCCGAAATCGAAAATAGAAACGGGACGCGCCCTCTAATTCATTTTAGCAACGTTTTCCTTTTTTTCCTTCTTTTCTTCCATCTATTTCTGGCCAGTGCAATGGTATTTCCCCGCGGTGCCCCGAGGATCCGCGCTCGGTCCGATTCTCTAATTGAGATGTCTACCTAATTGGCTTCATTCCTCCTTCTATGGGTATGGAAAAAAGTCGAAAACAATAATCCATCTCCAATTTAAATACATTACCGAGGCCGTACCAAAAAAATTAAGGTGAAAACTAGACCGCTATCTATCTATCTAGCTCGTGTCGCAACACACATACACACACACAGCGCAAACAAAAAAAATCCAATTGCAAACGAGTCTATCTCTCCTCTATTTGCATGCGCGAGCGTCTAGATTCCGTCTCTGTTCTTTTAATGCCTATGTGTGAGTGTGTGTGTGTGTGTTTAGAGTGTATATCCTTTACGAAAATAGTCCGCACTGGGTGCAATGAACTTCGCAAAGTAGTTTGTTTTTTCATTTTATTATACTAGATTGCATTACATAAACGCCCTGTGGAATTTAATTGAGGCGGACGCTCGCAGTAAACAAGATTACTGACCATAAGAGCGGCGAGTGGGGAGAGGGGGTATATATCTGCTCGATTCAATGGATTCGGCTCTCAGCGGGATAACGATAACGAAATTTTGTAATCGTAACGTGGCCCAGAAAAAAAAAGGAAACGTTAATGGAGATTTTGATTTTGCACAGTATTTTAGAAAACATCTATATATAACAAAATTGTAAAAGGTTTTTTTGGAAAAACAAGGTGATTTACCTACCTGTAATGTCTAAATCATCATCATCGTATAGATAGTAGGTTTTAGAATTTTGGACAACCAGAAACGTAATTCTAATATCTTTAAAATTACGTCTCTGGTTGTCCAAAATTGTGAAGCTTAAAACAACAAATATTTGATTAAAATTTGATAGGAATTTTAATTTTGCACAACTTAAAATGTCAAAATTACAAAGATTTCTCTTAAATAATGACAAAGAAGATTTAAACTAACTACAAGTACTAAATAAGTTTTTTTTTGCTCAAATTTTCAATTATGCCTTAGTTAAACTTTAAATATTCTTAACTATTTCTTTTTTCTTAAATTACTTCAATTGCTTTTCCTGAAAAAAAAACATCTCTCCCTTAATAATATTTTAAACGTTTCAACATATTTGAATACATTTTTAAAACTTGAACTTAGTATAAAGAAATTTTAATTTTTCTTTAAAATTTCAATTCTTATATTTTTTTAAATAATTTTTGTTAAAATTTCATCGGCTTTAATTATATATAAAAAAATATGTAACTGCTTTTACCGAATCCAAGCTGTGTTTCAACTAATTGAAAGTAAATTTTTAATTTATTTGTCAGATGATTTAAAAAAAAAACAACATTCGATTGTTATAATTTTACAAATTTATTGTTCTTTCTTACAAATTATTTTTTTTTTAATTTTACTCAAGCATGTCTTTTAGAAAAAAATTCTGTTTTCTTTTTTTGTTTATTTTTGAACAGATTTTAACGGCTGTAAAAACAGTTAAAGAAAGCAATTGACAAAACAATTTATATTTACTGCACTTAAAAAACAGTTCAAATTTATAAAGTTGAAAATTTTCTAAAAGTTATAATTAAAAAAACAATATTTTTAATAAGAGAAAAACAAAATATTAAAATTTAAAATAAAACAATTATGTTTTGTTTTAAAAAAGTTGAAAAATAAGCAAAAGAAATTTAGTAAGAAAAAGTTAAAAAATATTTTAAATCTGATATATTGAGAACCATTGAATTTGAATTTGAATTTAAATTTCCTTAGTACATATAATTTAAATATTTTTGTTTTGTGTAAAAACAGTTTTAAAGCATTTGTTTTGTAAAATCCTAAAGTCAATTTTAAACTGTTTTTCACACAGTTTTTATTACTAAATTTCTATTCTTTTCTGTATGTAAGATTTCGACTGTTTTTAGATAAGTGTTAAAATATTTCTAGGAAATGTTTGAATGTTGAAATGAAATGTCAATTGTTTTCTTCGAAGAAACAATTTTTTCTTTTATTCAAAAAAGAAATAAATTGTTTTTTTTTTCAAAAATTTACAACTCTTTTTCTGTGTTGGTTTTCAAACATTCTGTTAAATTTTGAACTCTTCTTTTAAAAGTAATTCCAATTGCATTTCAAAATAATCTCAAAAAACTAATTTATAATGCATTTCTCTTAAAAAATTTCAATTTGAATTTTGATTTTTGAATGTTGAATGTTGAATCTTGAATGTTGAACGTTGAATGTTGATTGTTGAATGCTGAATTTGAATTTTCTTGGTATAATTTAAATATTTTTATTTTGCGTAAAAACAGTTTTTAAGCATTTGTTTTGTAAAATCCTAAAGTGAATTTTAAACTGTTTTTAGACAGTTGTAATTGCATTTCAGAAAAAATCTCAAAACGAATTTATAATGTATTTCTCTTAACAAATTTGAATTTGAATTTTGATTGTTGAATCTTAAATGTTTAATTTAAATTTGAATGTTTGATGTTGGATGTTGAATATTTAATGTTGAATTTGAATTTCCTTGGTATAATTTAAATATTTTTGTTTTGTGTAAAACAGTTTTTAGGCATTTGTTTTGTAAAATCCTAAAGTGAATTTTAGACTTTTTGTAGGCATTTTTTTATTACTAAATTTCTATTGTTTTCTGTATTTAAGATTTCGACTGTTTTTTAGACAAGTGTAAAATTATTTCTAAGAAATTTTTCACTGTTTTAAATAAAATATCAATTGTTTTCTTCGAAAAGAATTTTTATCTTCTATTTGAAAAATAAAGTAATTGGTTTTTTTTTCTGAAAATTTTCAACTGGTTTTCTTAGGAAGTTTTGCTAATTTTTTTGGATGAAATATCAACTTTTTTAAAATTTAATTTCAAAAAATGTGTTGGTTTTTAAACATTCTTTTAAGATTTGAACTCGTTTTTAAAAAATCAATTACAATTGCATTTTAGTGAAATCTCAAAAAACGGTTTTCTTTTTAAAAAAACTGTATTTGATTTTGAATTTTGATTGTCGAATATTGAATTTGTATTTTAAATTTAAATGTTGAATGTTGAATTTCCTTGATACAATTATAATATTTTTGTTTTTTGTAAAAACTGTTTTTGGGCATTTGTTTTCTAAAATCCTAAAGTGAATTTTAAACTGTTTTTTTTGACAGTTTTTATTACTAAATTTCAATTGTTTTCTATATGTAAGATTTCGACTGTTTATAGACAAGTGTAAAAATATTTCTCAGAAATTTTTGACTGTTTTAAATAAAATATCAATTGTTTTCTTCTAAAAGAATTTTTTTCTTCTATTTAAAAAAAGCAGTTGCATTCCAGAAATATCTCAAAACGAATTTATAATGTATTTCTCTTAAAAAATTGAATTTGAATTTTGATTGTTGAATTTGAATGTTGGATGTTGAATGTTAAATTTTGTATGTTGAATGTTAAATGTTGAATTTGAATTTCCTTGGTATAATTTAGATATATTTGTTTTGTGTAAAAACAGTTTTTAGGTATTTGTTTGTAAAATCCTAAAGTGAATTTTAAAATTGTTGTTTTTGCGAAAATTTTCAACTCTTCTTTGTTGATTTCTCTTAAATAAATTGAATTTGAATTTTGATTGTTGAATGTTCTATTCTATTTGAATTTGGTTTAGGATTTGAAATGAACTTGCATTTGAATCATTTAATGTTGAATCGATTGTTGAATATTGAATCTTGAGTGATGACTGTTTAATTTGTATTTGGATTTTGATTTGGTTTGGATTTGAACTTCAATTTGAATTTGAATTTAAATTTGAATGTTTAATGTCGAATGTGGAATGTTGAATGTTGAATCTTGAGTGATGAATGTTGAATTTGTTTTTGGATTTGGATTTGAACTTGAATTGGAATTGGAATGTTGAATGTTTAATGTCGAATGTTGAATGTTGAATGTCGATTCTTGAATAATAATAATAACTTTATTGACGGGATTTACCCTATGTACATTAGAAAAAAAAATACAAAATATATTAACATGTAGAATTTTGAGTGTTGAATATTGCATTTTGATTTGGATTTGGTTTTGGATTTGAATTTAAATTTTAAATTTAAATTTTAATTTGAATGTTAAATGTTTAATGTCGAATGTGGAATGTTGAATCTTGAGTGATGAATGTTGAATTTGTTTTTGGATTTGAATTTGGTTTTGGATTTGAACTTAAATTTGAATTTGAATAGGAATGCTGAATGTTTAATGTTTAATGTTTAATGTTTAATGTTTAATGTTTAATGTTTAATGTTTAATGTTTAATGTTTAATGTTTAATGTTTAATGTTTAATGTTTAATGTTTAATGTTTAATGTTTAATGTTTAATGTTTAATGTTTAATGTTTAATGTTTAATGTTTAATGTTTAATGTTTAATGTTTAATGTTTAATGTTTAATGTTTAATGTTTAATGTTTAATGTTTAATGTTTAATGTTTAATGTTTAATGTTTAATGTTTAATGTTTAATGTTTAATGTTTAATGTTTAATGTTTAATGTTTAATGTTTAATGTTTAATGTTTAATGTTTAATGTTTAATGTTTAATGTTTAATGTTTAATGTTTAATGTTTAATGTTTAATGTTTAATGTTTAATGTTTAATGTTTAATGTTTAATGTTTAATGTTTAATGTTTAATGTTTAATGTTTAATGTTTAATGTTTAATGTTTAATGTTTAATGTTTAATGTTTAATGTTTAATGTTTAATGTTTAATGTTTAATGTTTAATGTTTAATGTTTAATATCGAATGTTGAATGTCGATTCTTGAATGTTGATTTTTGATTTGGATTTGAACTTCAACATGAATTTGAATTTAATATTGAATTTAAATTTGGATTTGAATTTGAATTTGAATGTTGAATGTTTAATGTTGAATGTCAAATGTTGAATGTTTAATCTTGAATGTTGAATCTTGAGTGATGAATGTTGAATTTTTATTTTATTTTGATTTGGATTTGGTTTTAGATTTGAACTTGAACTTGAATTTGGATTTGAATTTGAATAATTAATGTTGAATGACAAATCTTGAATTTTGAATATTGAATCGTCAGTGATAAATGTTAAATTTGTATTGGAATTTGGTTTTGGATTTGAACTTGAACTTGAATTTTAATTGAAATGTTGAATGTCGAATGTTGAATGTCAAATCTTGAATGTTGAATGTCGATTATTGAATTTTGAATGTTGAATCTTGAGTGTTGAATATTTGCATTTGGATTTGAATTTGGATTTCGTTTTGGATTTGAATTGAACTTGAATTTTAATTTGAATGTTGAATTAACATTTGGATTTGGATTTAGATTTGAATTTGAATTTGAATTTTTATATACGAAACAAGAACAATTGATACTTTACCAATAAAAAAGTAACAATTAAAACTTACTAAGAAAAACAGTTGAATACTTACAGGAAGAAATAAAATTTTTAATAAGAAACAAACATATCTGCAAATAAACAATTGATTAAATAAATATTGATCGACAAAATATAAAAGTGAAATATGTTAGAAAATAAAGTGTTTAGCAACAAAAATTCTTCTACTATTTTAAGTATTGGAAGAATTTAGAATTATGAAATTGAATTACTTTCTTGAACTGTTTTTGTAATAGATCTTCAATTGCAATTTTTATTCTTAGAGAAGAAACAATTGGCATTTTTTTAGAAAAAAGCTAAATTTAAAAATATCATTATTTTGAAACCTTTCTTAATTAATGTTTTAATTTATTTTAAACAATTGACATTTTACTAAAAAAAAATTAAGAAACAAAGGTTAAATCTTTATTTATTTCAAGAAAAAAAAATCTACAAAAAAAATGATTAAAATATTGAATTCTGTTAGAAAAAATGATTTTTTTAAAATTATTTTAAGCTGTCAGTCAAGAAAATCCAATTGCTTTTGATTAAACTGTTTTTATTAAATATTCAATGGTATTTTTTTGTATCTCAAAAGAGAAACAATTGATATTTATTAATTTATTAACAAAATTGTTTAACCAAAAAGCTGTTTGTTATTTTACTGAAAACGAAACAATTAAAACTTCCTATGACAAAAAAGTTGAAAACTATGAGGAAAAAAAAACAATAACAAATAAGAAAAAAAAAATAATTCCAAGAAAAAATAGATTAAGAAAAATTTTAAAAATGTTATAAAATTAGAAAAACGAATCACTTTTTAGCAAGAAAACTACTAATGTTTATGCTTATAACTGTATTTTAAAATAAGTTCAATCACATTTTTTTTTCAATTCTTCGTACATTTTAAATTGTATTTTTTTAGAAAAAATTTCAACAATTTTTAAATATGTTTTTCAGAATGATATCTTAATTTGCTTAATAAATTCCTTTCTTAATAAATTTCATTTTTTCTTCTTCTTCGTCCTAAATTCCCCCAAGGTAAGTTTTGGACAAGTTTTAAAAAAAGAAAAATAGAATTTACAATCGAGACACATTTTTATGCTTATTGAAATTTTCATATTCCCCCAACTGTTTTTTTTTCCTAAATAGTGAATACGCAAAAAATTTCAATAAGCTTAAAAAATGTGTCTCGATTGTAAATTCTATTTTTCTTTTCTTAAAACTTGTCCAAAACTTACGTGGAGGAATTTTGTATTATTTTGAATAATAATTTTAATTTCATTTCAATTCTTTTACAAATTCGATTGTTATAAAAATTACTTTTATTCATAACGGTATTTTAACCCAAACAACATATAAAGAATAATCTTTCTAGAGAATGATCTTTGGTTATATGATGGTATTAAAATAGGCAACAAATTTTTAAAGTGTTTGGATTATAAATTCTATGTTTCCTTCCTCAAAACTTCTTCCAAAATTATGAGGAGGAATTTTTTATTATTTCAAATAACAATATTTCTTTTTGGGGGGGACTTTCGGTAATGATTGATCGTCGTGAATTTCGTGGAATGCGTCTCAGATGAACTGAAAATTTGGGTGTGTAATTAATTATCGTAGGAACCCTCGGGGAAATCCCTTCACGTATCGTATGTCAACCGAAAGGGAAAAATGCAAACATGTGTCGAGGCGTCCCAATAAAAATTTCGACATCGTTTCCTCTCCACTCCACTCCACTCCGTGGGTCCGTCGTCACGTCAAATGTTAGATCGCTCGAAACCCCACTATTTTTTCAACTGCGACTTTTCGACGAAACGTCCGCGTGAATTTTTAACCACCCCCCCGACCATTACCGGCACGTGAAAGGCCGAAAAAAAAATGATTTCGTAGTAATTTGCTGAATTATAGATTGATTTTGGGCTAATTGTCGCCGGGTCGTTAAAGCTTGGGTCATTAGGGTCGATGCATATAATTCGAACTTTTCCGAGTAAGCCAATTAAGTAGGGGGTGGATTAATACTGACCGTTTCGCTCTTTCGGTGTGTACTTTTACCTTCATCCCTCCTCCACTCCTGTGTGTGTGTGCGTTAGGGTTAGAATGATAAATCAAGTCATTTGAATGCGGCAAATTGATGGCTTTAGCAATTCCGACATGCGATATGGAGTTTCACGTGTGCGCCGATGGGTAATGGTCGCTTTTCCGGGAAAAACACAACAATTTAACGTGAATTATTGATGGGAAACGCAGAGCCGAAAATTGTATGATTCGCTTCGCGGAACGCTGATGCATTAGTAATCGCGCGGCGGACGGACCTTCGCCAAGCCCTTTTGAAAAATTCATCCGACCCCCTTCTTATTACTACCTCTTCCTCCAATCAATTATTTAAAAAGCGGAATCGCGCCCCCGATACACCCACAAATAGCACCACTTGATATCGGATACCATGACATAACGGCGCAAAATTTTTTAAAGTTTTGTGGTTATGTATAAACATATATTTTTTTTATCATTCGATCAACGCTAATAAATCCTTTTACCTCCAGTAAAATTCTAAACAACTCTTTATCAATGATTAATTATCATTGCAACAATCGATTCCCTTTTGCCGTTGCCGTTGGTTATAAAAATCCGCCCCGACCCCAATAAATAGGAAACCATGGGCAGATAACGTCCCGAAAAACCCACAACCAATTAACGATTAGAATCGAGGCCGTCCATCGAATTTCTTTGTACCTGCTAGACCTATGCAAACCTGCCCTGCCTTGCGCCTCATTAGAGAACTGGGTTAGATCGGAAGGGTTATGGGAAAGGTAGGCACCTGCGAACCGTTCCTCTCACGCCATATGCCAAATGATTATTAATATTATTTTTTTTTTGTTTTGCTCAATTAAAGGGACATTTACGACGAGCAATGATTTTTCCTGTTTTTGCCCGATGATACGAACAACATCCTCCAACTGTTGTCACAAAAAAGGCGGCATCAGGAAGCACAGATTGGAGACCTGCATCTCAACAAAAAGAAAATTTATTGAATTAAAGATAGAAATACTAAAAAGAAACATCTTTTTTAGGAAAAGCAAAAATTTATGAGGCTGATACTTGTTGAAACTACTTACCATTTAATAAAATATTCAGTATTTTATTAATAGCAAAAATATCTAAAATTAAGCTACACTCTTGACAAAAACTATTTAAATATTATCCTTTCCATTTCATTACACCACCATTAACATCTCTTTAATCTATTAAGATCATTATCAACGGATTATCGTTTTTTTATTTACACAAAATAAACATTTTGCCTTTCATCGTAGCAATTACATAAATTACACATGATTATTTTTTTTTTCCTTCTATTTTCCACTGGTGAATTCTTAATTAATTATGCATTCCTCGTTAATATCGAGCGGAGCGGGCAGTTTATTGATCGTGGACGGTTCTTTTAGTGTTAGGAAAATTTTGGAATTTCCGAAACGGCATGAATATTCAGACGTTCGCGTGTATTTTTAGACTGGCGCGCTTTCGAAATGGCGAAACGCGGATTCCGACCTTTCTCCAAAAAAATTCTCCGGATTGCGTAAGACGGGTGAGTTCTTAATTAAAATTTGAAAATGCATTTCATCTATTAAGATGCAGACACTTCCGTCATGAACTCGGACAATCAAATCTGGAAACAAACCAAAAAAATGCTTTGAATTGTCTTTTTCAGTTAAGTCGAACACAAAAATTACAAAAAGATAAAAACACAGAGACGTAGAATGATAAAAACACGAAGTAGAAAAAAACAACAAGAAATAAAAACCAAAAGACAAAAATGAATTAAAACAAAAAGAGACAATGGAAAAATGATAAAAAGATACAAATAAATTAGAAAATAATATAAGACACAAAAGCCCACTAAATTAGTTTGTAGTATTTTTATGAATTAAGACAAAAAGCAAAAAAGGCAAGAAGATAAATCGACAAAAATATAATAAAAAGAAAAGACACAAAAGCAAGAAACTTATTTTAAATTAAAATGTATTTGTTCTAATTATATTTTTGTTTATCCAAATAAAGATGTGGTTCTCTCTAAAAAAAACATAAAAATAAAAAAACAAAACGGAAAGATTTGAGCTAAAAACAAAAGAACACAAAGGGATTAATTTAAAAAGAGAAAGACCAAAAGGATAAAACCAACAGAACAAATAGTCAAAAATAAAAAATCTCATATAAATTAATTTCGTAAATTTATTTTTAAGTATTTTATCAAGATAAACAATGATACGTTTTGTCAAAAGAATGACAAAAAACAAAACAAGAAAAGAGGCTTCAAAAATTTTAAGTATCGTATCAAAAAGACGAAAAATGAAAAACCAATGAGAAAAGAATCAAGAATATAAATATACCATTCCGTTCTATTATCTTTTCATTTAGTTTTTATTTTTATATCTTAATATGTTTATATCTTTATATGGTTTTTGTCTTTTGTATTTTTCTTTCGTTTTAAAGCAGGTAGACGATAAAAGAAAAACCAATCAGTAAAGGATGAACAACATAAATATACCATTCCGTTCTTTTATATTTTGATTTAGTTTTAATCTTTATATATAAATATATTTATATCTTTCGGTTTTTGTTTTTAATTTTTTTTTGTCGTTTGTTTTTTCTTTCGATTTATGATAGGATTAACATTTTTGAGTATAAATTTATACTCAACATGTATAACGAAGTATAAGCCGCAAAAATCAATAATATTAACATTTTTGTCTTTTGTCTGCTTTTATATCTTATTTTGATTTAGCAGATAGATAAATAAATAGGCGACAATTGAAAAATAATTAAGATAAAAGATAAAAAGAAGACAACAGAAATGTAACTCCTGCCTTACATCGAAACAAATAAGACAAAAAAGAATAAAACGACAAAAGATAAAAGAAGGCAACAGAAATGTATCAACTGCCTTACATCGAAACAAAAGAAGATAAAAAGGAGTAAAAAGACAAAATCCGAAAGATATAAAGATAATAAAGTTTCATTTTTTGTCTTTTCTACCTTTTAGTCGCTTTTATATTCATATCTTAATAAAAAAGGCAAAAACCTAAAGACGAAAATAGCAACCATTAAGAAGAGAAAAATATAAAGATAACAAAACTACAGATACAGATAATATAATCGACAAACAAAAGTAGATAAATGGCTAAAGAATTATTAATAACAGGTTGGTACTTTAGACTAACGAGGCAAATTCATTAAAGCAACATTACATGAAAATTACTACGAAATCCAAATGAAATAAACAAATTAAAAAAAAACAAACAAAATATATACGACAAGTAAAATAACCAATAAATACAGATGAAACAAAAGCAAGATAAAATTTTGGGGAAAAACTAAAACATTTATTTGAAACAAGAGAAAAAATAAAATATGTTAGATGACAAACATAGTATTAACAAAGAAAATGAGACAAACAAACATTACAAATAAGAAAGATAAGGAAGATATTAATATAAAACAAAACGCAGATAAAAGTACACAATGCAGAGAAATACAGACAAATATTAAGATTAATGACAAATAAAAAAATAACCAAGCAAAAGGTTAACCAGAAAAACTTCAAACAAAAACAAGAAACTACAAAAGAGGGAGTAGGTAAAAAACAAAAAAATGATACATCGTAATTGACATAAGTAAGAACAAAAAAAGGCTATGACTATGATAATAATAAAATGACTATGACAATGACTATGACTTTGAAAATGACAATGACTATGACAATGACTATGACAATGACTATGACAATGACTATGACAATGACTATGACAATGACTATGACAATGACTATGACAATGACTATGACAATGACTATGACAATGACTATGGCAATGATTACGACAATGGGTTGCTGGCTGCACTATCCCACCCCCCCGAATAAAAATATGGGAGGGATATTAAAGAAGGAAATTGCATATAAGAAAATATTGACAATAACTGTAACAATGATTATGACTATCACAATGATAATGATAATGACAATAGCTAAGGCAAAGACTATGTCAACGACTATGAATTTGACTATAAGATCATGTTTAAGGTAATGGCTGTGAATGAGAAGCAGAGACAAAAATAATTAGAATAAGAACATTGCAATAATATTTTTGACAAAAATTTAAAAATAACAGTCTAAATTTTCAAAAGAGCTCGGAAAGTTCTTAAATTCTATATTTTTAAATGATATATTCAAAAATAAAAATCAATGACATTAATAATGGTAGTTTAATGATAAATTCAATAATAATAATAATAACACTGACACTAATTGGGACAATAATGATCATGACAATAACTATGACAATAACCATGATAAAGACTATGACAATTATCAAGACAATGACTATGACAATGACCATGACTATGACAAGGGCCGTGAAAATAACCATGACAACGACTGTGATAATGACTATGTGAATTACAATGACGATAACTAGACAATGGCCATGACAATGACTATAACAATGGTCATAAAAATTACCATGACAACGATTGTGAAAATGACTATGATAATTACTATATGAATGTCAATGACTATGGTAATGACTATGATCATACCAATGACAATGACTATGGCTATGATCAATGCTCAAAGTAGTTATGCATTGTTCTTTTAAGTAATATTAAGCAATCTCACAGCGACAATAAAATAACATCGATAATGACCATGAAACTAACAACGTCAATTATTTTAACAACAAAAATTATTATAATTATGACAGTGTCTATGACTATGGCAGTGATTAGGACAATTACTATGGTAATAACTGTAACAATGAGTACGACAATAACTATGACTATAACCCTTTCTATGGCAATGATTATGGCAAGGACTATGACAATGGCTAAAGCAAATTTTATGTCAAAGATTATGAATTTGACTATGACTAAGGCAATGGCTATGAATGAAGAGCAAATGGCAAAGAATTGAAATGAGAAAATAAAAAATTGCAATAATATTTCCGACAAAAATTTAAAAATAACAAAAATCAAATTTTCAAAAAAGTTAAATTCTATATTTTTAAATGACATATTCAAATAATAAAAATAAAAATCAATAACATTATGGTAGTGTTAATGACTAATTCAGTGTTAACAATAATAACAATGACACTGATTGGGTCAATATTGACCATGACAATGACTATTGCAACAACCATCACAATTATAAAGACAATGACTATAACAAAGATCATGATATTGACTATGAGAATGGCCATGAAAATTGTCATGATAACGACTGTGATAATGACTATGTGAATGACATTGACGATAACTAGATAATGACTATGACAATAACTATGATCTTAACTATGACAATGACTATGACTATGATCAATGCTCAAAGTAGTTATTCATCGTTCTTTTATGTAATATTAAACAATCTCACAACGACAATAAAATAATAGCGAAAATGACAATGAAACTAACAACCTCGATTATTGACAATGACAATGATTAGGACAATGACTATGGTAATAACTGTAACAATGATTACTACAGTAACTATGACTATAACCCTGACTATGACAAAGATTTAGGCAATGTCTATGACAATGGCTAACGCAAAGTTTATGTCAACGGCTATGAATTTGAGTATAAGAATGACAATGACTAAGGTAATGGCTATGAATGAAGAGCAAGAGGCAAAGAATCGAAATGGGAGTAACAATGGCAGAATGCAAAATTGTAATATTATTTTCTTCAAAAACTTGAAAAATAAATAATTTAATAATAAAAATAAAAATCAATGACATTAACAATGATAGCGTTAATGAAAAATGCGGTTTAAATAATAACAATGACACATTAATAACCGTGAAATTGACTATAACAATGACTATGACAATGACTATGGCAATGACTATGACAATGACTATGACAATGACTATGACAATGACTATGACAATGACTATGACAATGACTATGACAATGACTATGACAATGACTATGACAATGACTATGGCAATGACTATGACAATGACTATGACAATGACTATGACAATGACTATGACAATGACTATGACAATGACTATGACAATGACTATGACAATGACTATGACAATGACTATGACAATGACTATGACAATGACTATGACAATGACTATGACAATGACTATGACAATGACTATGAAAATGACTAGACCAATGAATATGGCTATGATTATTACAATGTTTATAACAATGATTATGACAACAACTAAGACAATACTATGAAAACGACCACGACTGCGAAATTGGAAAAGAGTAAGGTAATGACTATGGCATGCCTATGATGTTGATAAATAAATTAAATTAAGTTCGTGACATTGACAAGTAGAGAATAGAAGAACTCGCAATGAAACTGTAGATATAAATTTAAAAAAAATGTTTTTAAATTTAAAGGGCTTAAATCCTATATGTTTTGTATAATAATTTAAACGATAAAATATAATAATAAAAACAAAAATCAATTACAATGATAATGGTAGTGTCAATGTCAATGACAAAAGGAATGCTACAATAAAAATAATGACACTAACTCTAACAAAGACAATAATAATGAGAATTTATGAAGGAAAAGATAATTGCAATTAAAATAATGATAATAACGAAAATAAAGAAATTGATAATAGAGATAATGACAGTGACAATGACTATATTAGTAATCGAGATATTAATTGTTCTTTTAAGTATATTAAGCAATAATCTGGCGACAATAATATTTATGGTAGCGACAAATACCATGCTACTAACTATGACAATGACTGAGGCAATGACTATGACAATGCTAATGATCAAGACAATGACTATGATAATGCCTGTAACAATGACAATGACTAATCGCAATAATTATGACAAGAATGATAATGACTAAGTAACAATGACTATAACACTAGCAATGAGAATACTATGACGATGATCAAGGTATTTATTAATTGTTTCTTAGGTAATATTATGCAATCGCAACGATGATGTCAATAATAATAATAATTCTAAAGATTTCTTAAATTATTTATTAGTTTTTCTTTTAGGTAATGTTAAGCAGTTATACGGCGACAATAATATAAATAATAGAGACAATGACTATGGTTATGATAATAGCACTGACGATTACTATTACAATGACTGAGACAATGACTATGACGTATCCTGTCTAATTGTAGCCGAATGACTATGATAATAACTACGACAATGTCTATAACAAGAACTATCACAATAACTATGTCGATAACAATGACTATGACTATGGCAATATATATGACAATGACACTGACACTGACAATGACTGACAATGACTATGACAATGATTATGACAATGACTATGACAATGACTGTGACAGTGACTGTGACAATGACTATGACAATGACTTAAAAATGACTATGACATTTATTGTCCCGATGTCTATAACAATGAGTATATCAATGTTTGGGTGATGTTAAGCAATATCAGGATGACAATAAAAATAATGTTAAAAATAGTAATTGATCATGACCATGACAATTAGCAATGTGCACAACAACGCCCATAGTATTTATCATTTGATTTTCATCCATCATTAAACAATTTCGTATAAATTAGTATTTAAAAAAAAAAACATGTAAAATTTACTTTAATTGATTTACGTACACAGCCTCCTACCCTTACTTGATACATATTTACCCTGCATTAACAACCTAAATAACTTCAATTATTTTGCTCGATTAGATAATATACTTTTCACTTTTTTTTCCCTGTAATCGATTTTCGGAATTAATAACCGGCAATTTGGCGTTCTTCTTCGACTGTAATTTCCATCCGCGCACATTGGCAATTAAGGAGCGGCACGAAACGGCGCTGAGGAGAACGGCGTGTGCATCTGTTCATCCGTTCCCACAGCCATTATCGGCCTTTGATTTAACCCTTTTCCCGCATCTGTTCCTCAAAGGGCTCCACCTCCACCACTAAATTGAATTTCTTTGCGACCCAAATACAAAAAAAAACCTATCGATCGATTGAAATCGTAAACGGTTTTATTTCTAATACAGGACGATTAAACATTACATTAATTGCAAATTACGTTTACGCTCCTTTCTATAATTGTGGGTTTCCAGTGGACGTCACTTTCGCGCTGGGTGTAATTGATATGTTTGTGGCTGAAAAAAAGGCGATCACGAACGGTAGCAATTTATCAAAGTTGGAAAATATATAAAAATTATATATGAAAACCCGCGGCTACCTAACTACCAACTACCAAAACTGACCGCCGTTCCGTCTATAATTACTGCCTACAAGAATCACTATCTCTACGATTGATTTATGGCTCCATCAACCGGGTCACAAGTGATACGCAATGGAGTTTCTGAGCTGGAGAATGTCCGGGTAAAATATTACCCTTCTTTCTCTTTTATTTATTCATTTAAATCAAAAATTTCACAACGATTTTAGAAAGAAATTTCAATTGCGAATTTAATAGATTTTGGTGGATAAATCTTATTGTGCATAAAAAATAGATACTACACTTATTATACTTTATAGTTACACTATGAATTCAAGAAAAGTATATTTTAACAACCTTCAAAATCTGAATAGTTAATTTTTGGATTTCCATATTCTTTAACTTTTCAGATACAATTTATAAACTTTGTTTGTTATCAAAGGCTTTTGTTCTATGTTCTTCAAAGGTAAATTATAAGGATGAAATGTGTGATTTTAAATTAACACCTGTTAGGATCAAAAGTATCCTGTCTAATTGCAGTACAACCCTTTCGAATGAAACGATCTAATATTAACGTCTTAATCATTACGAACGTCGCCGACGTTTCCAGTAAATATGCAATTCGTTACGTTATCGACATCCGCGAGGAAATTAATAAATGGGCATTTTCATAAAAGCATAATTGAAGCCGGGCGCAATTTCCTCGTGATTTATTAAAACGGGCCCTAATTACACCGCCGGCGTTTTTAATCAATTATTCACCCAAACGAGGTCCGAGCGACGCGGCGCCTACTTTTTTTTTCCTAAACCGATCCATTCCTAAATAGTATAGAAAAAAAACAAGAGAGTACAAACAAACACATTACAATCATAAAATTGAGTGGCGCATATAAAAGCGATCCCGAAAATGGATGTCATTTACTTTAGTTAACAACATATATTTTAGTGGCTTTACATCGTAATTTAAAGCAAAAAAAAACGCGACCGGTTTTACTTGCGCCACTCTGTATCAACTAGGCTTTCCAATTTCGCTACCCACGAAAATAATAGAAAAAAAAGAAGGTGAAGGAAATAAATAATGTAGACAATAATTAGGTGCATTCGCGGGGGTGTTATTGTGTTTTAATGTATTTACAGTAATTTGAGTTTGGAGAGGCCACACCGGCGCGCACTCAAACGCACACACATATACACCGTCCCTCTGTATAAAGTAAAGTGTCGCTATGCGACCACGTGTTTGACCTTTTTCGTGTTGCGAAACACACATCCATGCAGACATGTTTGTACAGTTTAGACACGCGCGCACATGATTATTTGCGAGTATTGGGTCACGTCATGTCCATGTCTCTATGTGTATGTGTGTGCGTGTACGTACGTGCACGGTCATGCGCCATATTCACTAATTCATGACTTCTATGTGTGTGTGCCTGTGCATGTGTGAACATGTGTGATATGTAGGTGTGAGCGGCGCAGGCAGGTTCGGTGATCGGCCGGCGATTTTTTAGCAACGCGAGGACACCGGCATTAGCATATGACCGACGACGAACTCGCACGGTCCGGGCCATTTAATGACTCTCCGGCACCGGCCGTTGCACAACCGATCGAGGCGAATTTGGCATGGGGCCTTCGGTCGCGGGGCAACAACATTGCCAAATAAACGGTTTCACGTTTATAATATTTCACATTGGTATGCCGCGGCGGTGAACGTTGATATTTTGTTACTATAAACACCACATCATTCAGATTCTAATTGGATACTTGAATTAATTTTTTTAAACGATTTTAAACATTACATTACTTATTAAATTATTCAAAAAATAAACGTGATAATAGTTGTACTCGCCCTCATCAAAACCCTGACGTATGTTTTACTGATTGGAGGGTGGGATAGAGGCCACCCACCCACCCTACATATACATTTAAAACTAAACCACAATTTCCACTTTTGTTTGCAAAAAAAAACGACACTATTTTTCGTATTGAAATTCAGAAATTGTAGCTAAGTTTGATTGTGTATATAGGATCTTCAATCAATTTGAGAGTATCTACAGCAACTTCATCTGGACCAACCGCTTTTTTATCTTTGGAGTTCTTAAAAGCGTGTTTTACTTCATTATAGGTTATTGGTGGTCCTTGTGTTTTTATATTTTCTTCTCTGTGTTCTGATCTCGTATCATCGAACAAATCCTTAAAGTACTCTACCGTTTTTTTGATCCTGTTAGGTAAATCCATAATAACGTTTCCATTCTTATCTTTAATCATCCCGTTTTGTTTCTTCTTTCTGGTACCAGACAGCTCTTTTAACTTTTTGTGTAGGTTGAATGAATCGTATTTTTTCTCTAGATCTTCAATCGCTTTGCATTTTGATTTTATAAAATATTCCTTTGCCTCTATGATTTTTACTTTCACTATATAGTATATATACGGGAAGTATTGTTTTCGTGCATGAAAATGTCTGTGGGCGCTGTATCTCAAAAACTAATGATCCCATTGAGATAAAACTTTAAACTTAAGGTTTTATGATTAAAAACTGGAACTGAAAAGCTTTTGGTGAACATTCATAAACCGGAAGTGGGTGTTTACTCAAGGTGATTTTTGGTTTTTTTGGTTGATATTTTTTTAAATTATAAAAATATTACAAAACCATTCAAACAATAGTTAAAGAGATTGAGTATCTAAACAAGTTTTATTAAAACATGTTTTTCCATAAAATTCTTAACCTACGAGAAAATTTAAAATTTTGATATTTTTTGCCTATGGCTAATAAACTATAGGAGTTACATGAAATTTATACAAGTAATTGTAAAAAAAAATAAAAATTGAGCAAATTGTTAAAAATCGCCATTTTGCGTAAACCTCATAGTTTTCGAGGAAATTGTAAAGAAATTACTATGATGGCCACATCACCATTTTTGTTTTGTTTTTATTTTTACGTTTTAGAACTTTTAATTAAAACCCTCGCTTTTAATTTACTGATTGAAAGGTAGGATAGAGGCCTCCCACCCACCCTACATATACATGATTACTTTAAATACTAATTGTTGATGATTTTGCTGCTTAGAAAACAATAAAACCCTGGATGTAATAAAAAATAAAGCATAATCCAAATTTACGTTTGAATATAAATGACCTTCTATAGCTAATTTTATCAAAGCTTGATTTAAAGCCTTTTCAAGTATCATGTATATAATTTTTATTAATTTACACACTTAAAATATAACTTTGTCAATTTCTTTTATTCAAATTTTGTAATTAAAGTTATTGCAAACCAATATGTATATGTAGGGTGGAAAAGAAATTTTTAAGATTCGTAAAATATTCCACCATTGTTTTATGTTATCAGTAGTAGGATCTTTCTAAAAATATTGTTTTGAAGCAATTTTTTAGATGTCTAAATTCTTTCAATTTCTCACACAAAATTGCAAAAATAATCTTTAAAAACATTTGTATGCGTTCTTGACTTATGTGAAGATTATATTAATAATAAACGCGGTTAAATTAAATTAAAACAGTGAAGAAAGGAATTGAACCGCGTTTATTTTTAAAAACATTGTTTAATTTTAACTGTAGTTTCTTAGAAATTGTCTGGGGGTTATTTAACCAATCTTTAAAATTTTCCAGCAATTTTTCATCAGTTCAGGAATTTTCCGGATTTTATTTTTTTAGAAACTTTATTTATTATTTCTTTTTTTACCTTATTCAAATTTGCTTGATTCTTTTAGAGAACTTCTAGAAACTTCCAAGTAATTTTACATCCTCATTTGTCAAGACTTTTAGAAATGTCAAGTAGTATTTATTTAGATTTTAATTTGACGAAAAAATGTAACCAATTCGTGAAGAATATTTTTTTTAATGAATTTTGAAATAATTTTAATAATAAATAATAGTTTTCTAGAAATTATTGGGGATTCAAGCATTTTTAACAGTTTTTCTTTCCAGTCTTTAAAATATTCGAGAAATTTTTCTTCTCACCCTAACTGTAAAATTATCTTCAAGAATTTAAGAATTCACTGTATTTTTTTAATATTTGCTTGTTTTTTTAGAAAACTTCTAGAAAGTTTCAAGTAATTTTGTGTCCCCGCTTCTACAAACTTTGTTGAGAATTTTCGAAATATAAAGCCTTTTTTTAGATTCGATGAAAAACTCCCCAAATGTTTACTTACAGGCCCTTAAAAATTTCCAGAATGTCTTCCTTTATAAATTTTGGAAAATCTTCCAAAAATAAATCCTCGAATATTTTAAAGGTTTATAAGTAAAAATTCTGAATATTGGTAAAATTCTAAACAGATTCCAGAATTTATGATTAAATCCCTTGAAATTTTGTCATGGGTTTTAGAATTTTCTGCATTTTTTTCTTCTTTATTTACACAATTTTTTCAAATTTTTTTTCCAGATTTATTTTTAAGTGTTGGAACTTTTCAAAAATATTCTTTGAGATTTTAAAATTTTCAGCATTTCTTATCTCATCCTAATTTTTCAAGAGATAATTAATTAATAATCGATAAATAAATAAAAAATAGCTACAAGTAATTTTAAAACCAAATTTTTTCTGGCAATTTCTCGTCCAAATACCTAATTTCAAACATTTTTTTCCTAGATTACTAGAATTTTTTTTCGTGTAGAAATTTTCGCTCTAATTGTAATCATTCATCAAAAGTTTTTTTTTGCTTTACTTGCTTTATTTTATTGAAATTCTCTAGGATTTTAATAAAGGTAATGCTTTTTATGCTACATTATTGATGGAACCGGATGTATAAAATTGGTGAAGAAAAGCACTTGTTATGTTCGATATTTTTATTTACAGTTTTCTGATACGTGTCAGGAAACTGTAAACTGCTTTTCTTCACCAAAAATCTCTAGGATTTTTACAAGGATACTTGGGATTTCAGTAATTTGAAGTTTATAATTTCCAAATTTATAGCAATTTGGTCGTGAGCTCTCCTTTTAGGAAAAATTGCTACAAAACATCTTATCAGGATTAGCCACGATTTTCTTAGAGGGTTCTAGAATTTTAATGTAATTTAAAGTTGAGATTTCCACAAAATTTGTCAAAATTTCTAGATTTTTCTTTATTTCTAGACTCTTATAACGTTTACAATTTTTATTTCAGGTTTTTCCTCCAAATTGTAAGAATTTTCTTTGAAAATTCAAAAATTTTACAAACATTTTTCTTGTCGACCATTATTACTTTAACTTTTTCAGATTTCCTACAAGGGTTCTAGAAATATCGACTAATTTTATGTCCAAGATACCAAGAAATTTTTTATATAAATTTCTAGATTATTTCAGTAATTTTTCTTTTTGAAATTTAATTAGGTTTTGAAAGGTTTACAATTTTCAACAAAAATAGGTCCAGATTATTTACAGTGGTTGAGGTTTTTTTAGAAAAAAATTCCGTCGAATTGCATTGTTTCGATATTTTCTTCCAGAAATATTTTCTTTCAGACTCTTAGAGAGGGAGAGATAATAATATCTTTATTCGAACATATAAATATACAATTTAAAAACATTTACAAATAATATATGATATGTTAGTCTGTCCGTTTGGGCTATCTACCATCGGTCTTTCTGCCTTTTCTTGACTCTAATTATGTGTAAATAAATAAATAACTTTGCTTGCTAGCTTAACTATCTGGATGAACTAATGAATTGATGTAGGACTGAAGGGTGTTTAAATTTGGGTGGGATATTGGGATTTCGGAGAATGCAAAATTTGTTAAGAAAAAGTTACATTAGAAGGATTGTTGACGAATTTATAAACAAGGCTATGTATACGTTGGGAAATAGGAGTAACCTGCGTGTAAAAAAGAGCACATTTAGGGGTTTATCTTTCGGCTACATTAAAGTGATAGAGAGTGGAGGGACGGATTTGGTTGAAGAGGATTGCACCATAGTCTATTAGGGTTTCACATATGGATTTGTATATCCTAACTGCTGTTTTAGTAGAAATATCTTGGTTTTTATAGGTTAGTGTTCTAAAATGCCGAGCTTTAGTTTTGATCTTGACCTTTTTAGCTTGTGCCTGGGCTTTGAAGAAGAGTTGGGAGTCGGGCAGGATGCCTAGGTATTTAAAGGAGTAGGTAGAGTAACAAACAAAGTTTTCTAGCTTTACTTGCTTTTTCCTATCCGAATTTTTAAATATTCTAAAATTTTCTAGTAAGTTTTAATCTACATTCCTAGAAATTTTATCGATAGTTTTAGAATTTACAAACATTTTTTTTCTAGATATCTAAAACTTTTCCGCAGTTTTATTTACTAATTTTTTACCAATGTGCAAGCGTTTTCTTTGATAGTTGTAAAACTTTTCACAATTTTTTCTTTTAGATTAATTGTATATAAAATTTACTAGGATTATAGAATTTTCTAATAATTTTAATTCTAGATTCATCAAAATCTTTAATGTTCTAGGATTTTAATCAATTTTCCCTGTAATTTAAAGAAATTTTTTGAAAGTTCTGGATTTTCTTACAAATTTTTCTTATAAAGAATTTTTAGCGTTCCTCGCTTTATCTTATCTGGAGCTCCTACTAGATTATTCAAGGGTTCCAGAATTTTTTCAAATTTTTTCTCGACCATTATAAAATCTTCTATCGCACAATACATCATCAATAAAACATAAACAATTATTTGTATGAATGCATCAATTTTAAAATGCAACTTTTTGTGTTTGTTTACATTTTACAACTTCTAACTAAAACCCTCGCTTATGTTTTACTGATTGGAGGGTGGGATAGAGGCCACCCACCCACCCTACATATACATGATAACTATAATTGCTAATCGTTGATGATTTTGCTGCTGTAAACAGTCAAACCCTTTTAGTAATAAAAAATAAAACAAAATCAAAATTTAAGTTTAAATATAAATGATTTTCAATAACCCATCAAGTATCAAATTTTCACCAATTTACTCACTCAAAAGATTACCTTTTGAATTCCTTTTTTATTCAAGTTTTGTAAGAAATTTCATTAAATACAGCGAGACGATAAGGAATTAAATGTTATGTGTATATGTAGGGTGGGTGGGTGGCATCTACCCCACCCTTCATCAAAAATTATGATGAACGATTTGTTTGAATTAATCTATAAAATTTTGCAATAATGTTATGATTATTTACGTTTTACAACTTTTAATTAAAACTGTGGCTTATGTGTTACTGATTGGAGGGTGAGTTAGGGTAGTTCCCACTCACCCTACAATAACTATTTAATAATTTTGACATTTTTGTTCGTAATTGCTAATAAACTATAGGAGGTACGATGAATGAAATGTATATAATGAGTAATTGTAAAAAATGCAAAATTGAGAAAATTATTTTTGCGTAAACCTCATGTTTTTGAGAAAAATATAGGGAAAGTATTATGATGGCCACATCACCATTTTTTGTCTTACTTTTGGTTGTATCTCGGTGTATTTGTTTTTATCTTTTCCTTTTTGCTGTCTTCTTTCTTCCATTAGTTTAAGTATTTCGTCTATCATCCATTCATGTTGGGGATTATTATTATGCTGGGTATTCTTCAGCGTATCCTTGCTTCCATCCAAGAGTGATTTTTTGATATTACCTCACTTTTGATTTACGAATGAAAGGTTTTTGCCTTAGGCTATTGTTGATATCTTCTCTAACCCTTTCTCTCACTTCTTCCCTTTTAAGCATTATCGTATTTAATTTACGATTTTGATATTTTTATTTAACTTTTTTTAATCTGGTTTTAAAAACGGCAACAAGTGGATTATGCTCAGATCCCACATATTTTCCTGGGTAAACTTTAACTGAAAGTGTGAACTTTCGGTATCTTTCATTTATTATTGTGTAATCTATTTGATTACGGACTATATGTTGTTCTGTGTGTGCTGGCGATGTCTTTTGGGTAATTTAAACCGTGTGTTCGTGTTTACCATTTTTTCAGTTGGCAGTATCCAATCAGTATTTCGAATGAGAAAGTATGCGATCTTCATGATGAAGATAAAGAAGAAACTGGACACAATTTTAAAGAAGATAATGACGCTGAACAAAAGACAAAAGAAGAAACGCCTAAACAAATACTAAATGAAGATGAAAGGAGTTGTAATAAAATTAGTATTGCTGATGAATCTATACAACTGGAAGATGATAAAAACTCAATTATACATGATGATAAATCAAAAACCATTACAAATTATATTCCTTCATGTGATAGAAAAGTCGATTACGCTCTTCAAGAAGAAGAAAGTGTTCAAAATATACCTGAGGAACTTCATAAAATTAATCAAGATAAAGAAGAAATCCGTACTAATAATGACGAAATCCGCACTAATAATGAAGAAAGCATACTTCAAAAGCAATTAAAGTCTCTCTCGTTTCTCACACCAAGTACCTATGGACCTATACATCCCCTAACCTGATCTTCACCCACTTTCTCATTTAGATCTCCTAAGAGGAAGGGAAGAGTACTTGGGAAATTAATAAAATATAATTTAATTTATCTTCATTAACACCCTGGCGTATGTTTTACTGATTGGAGGGTGGGTTCGAGGCCACCCACCCACCCTACATATACATTTGCAACTACACCATAGATTCTGTTTTTGGTTCCAAAAATTATGACAGTAATTTTAGTGTTGAATTTTTAAACTTTCAAAGTAAAATTGTAGCTTAAGTTTAATTATATATGTAGAGTGGGTGGGTGGCCACTATCCCACCCTCCAATAATAATAACATAAACATAGTTTCTCTAAAAGAATCACGTTAAATAAAATATTTACGTAATAATTCAAGTTTTAATCCACTTTTAATTAAATTTAAAATCAGTTAAACCCTCGTGCATGATTTAGAAATTGGAGGGTGGGATAGAGGCCACCCACCCACCCTACATATACATAATTACTTACAACATAATCACTGATTGTCTTCCCCAAAAATTACGCTGTAGTCTGTGCAGATGTTATTCAGGAATATAGAATCGGTTTTTACCTTAAGTTTATTTGTATATGTAGGGTGGGTGGGTGGCCACTATCCCACCTTCCAATTACAATAACATCAACATAGTTTCTCTTCAAAAAATTCACGTAATATGAAATATTGTCGTTGAAATTAAAGTTATAATCCAATTTTAATAAAATTTGAAATCGGTTAAACCCTCGTGTATGGTTTAGAAATTGGGGGGTGGGATAGAGGCCACCCACCCACCCTACATATACAAAATTACTTTTAACACAATCACTGATTTTGTTTGCTAAAAACAACACTGCAGTGTGTGCAGATGTTATTGAGGAACATCAAAATAGTTTCTCTTCAAAAAATTCACGTAATATGAAATATTGTCGTTGAAATTAAAGTTATAATCCATTTTTAATAAAATTTAAAATCGGTTGAACCCTCATGTATGTTTTAGAAATTTGAGGTTGTGAGGGAGGCACCCACCCACCCTACATATACACAATTACTTTTACCACTGACACTGATTTTGTTTGCCTAAAACAACACTGCAGTATGTGCAGATGTTATTCAGGAATATTAAATCTGATTTTAGCTTCAGTTTATTTGTATATGTAGGGTTTATTTGTATAAGTTTTTGGAAATGTCTAGAATTTTTGAAAACATGTTTGCAGTTTTGCAAAATGTTTGAAACCTGGAAAAAAGTTATCATTGTTTGGAGGACAAATTCCAAAACCCTAAAAGAAAATTCATTATCTTACAGATAAATTGAAATTATGTAATTATTCTAAAACTAATTTTTAACCCTTAGAAATTATGCCAATTTCGAAAAATATGTCTGTAAAATATTTTAAAACGATTAAAAAGTATTTTCGCAACTTGAAAGACAAATTTTTAGAAAATTTTAGAACCCTGGATGAAAAGTTATCGATTATTGTAATTTCTAAATTCCAAGTTCCGATACGATTAAATATTTTCATTTCATTATTAATAATGGTTCTTAAAAATGAAACAAACGCCGCAGAATATTGCTAGAAATTGCTAGAGAGAATTGTGTAAAAAATAAAAAAATTATAACAGATAATAAAATATGAGAAGATGAGAAAATAGAACATTGAACTTTAAATTTTTCTGGCAGTTTTATAAGTTATTGAAAAATTCTGCAATCCACGAAGAAATTCCTCGCAAATCAGAAAAGAAATGACTGAAATTGTGAAAGATTGTTACTGGAAGATCAATTGTTTTGACATTCTTACCAAAACTTGAAGCAAATTCTTACAGTTTAGAAGAAAAATTATTGAATATTCAGAAAACCCTTCAAGAAAATTGTTGCAATTTGAAAGAAAATTTTAGAACCCATAATCAAACTTTTTGCAGTTAAGAAGAGAAAAGTTGCCCAAATATTACAAAAACCTCGAAACTTATTTGCGCAGCATAGAAGGTATGTTCTCGTAGTTTACTGTAAAATTCTATAACACTGAAAATTTTTGCTAAATTTGAAGAGAAATTAATGGAATGTTTTTAGAAACCTGGAATAAATTCTCTCAATTTGTATGAGATTTTTTTTAACTACTAGAATTCTCATTCGGGATTTTAAGGAAGAAAATTCTTACCAGATAATTTCAAGAACCCTGGAAAAAAATTTTTAGAATTATAGAAGAAACATTTCTGGAGAATTATAAAACCCTCAAAAATATTCTTGTGGTTTGGAAGAACAATTGTTAGAAATCTAGAAAAAGAAATTTTCCGAAACCTGAAAGAGAAACGTTTTCCCCTAGAAGGAAATTCTCACAGTTTCCTCTTTCTAACTGCTAGAATTCTCTTACAGGGTTCTAAGCAAGAGAATTCTTACTAGATAATTTTAAAACTCTCGAAGAAAATTCTGGCAGCTTAGAAGAGAAATTTCTGGAAAATTTCGAAACTTGAAAGACGAACATCTTCCCCTACAAGGAAATTCTCACAGCGAGAATTCTCTTCCAGGGTTCTAAGGAAGACAAACATTTTTCTCTAGAAGAAAATTCTGACAGTTTTTAAAAAAATCCTTTGAAGAAAATTCTCGCAATGTTTTTAGAGAATTATAACTAATTATTAAAGATTTATTCTTTTAGAATATTGAATGACTTTTCTTCCAGATCGATAATCTTCATCTTTCAGAACTCCTTGTTTTATCTCATAGAAATATTACAAATAATTTCAGGAATTTTGAAGTTTATAGATAACTTTCATAACGTAAAGCAAAACATGTTAAAATCTTTTCAAAGAAAGGCATACAAGTGATGGGAAATTCTAAAAAAAATTGAAACAAAAGCTGCTTAATAATTCTAAAAATTATTAAAACTGCAACGTGCAGAATGTTTGTGTTTTATACAAGTAGTTATATATTATTATTATTGTATCCTAAAAATGAAGGAAATCCTACAAATCCAAGCCAGCCAATGCTGAAACCAAATTGGAGATAAATTTTGGGAAATCATCTCTAATGAGCATTGTATTGACCATAAAGGAGCATACCATGGTGACCCGGACCTCCAGATGGACTAATGTTTACTACAATGCTTCATACCTACCCCGTGCCATCCTTTCCAATTACAATATCATCAACATAGCTTCTCTTCAAAAAATTCACGTAATATGAAATATTGTCGTTGAAATTAAAGTTATAATCCAATTTTAATAAAATTTGAAATCAGTTAAACCCTCGTGTATGGTTTAGAAATTGGAGGGTGGGATAGAGGACGCCCACCCACCCTACATATACATAATTACTTAAAACATAATCAGTGATTGTTTTCCCCAAAAATTACGCTGTAGTCTGTGCAGATGTTATTCTGGAATATGGAATCGGTTTTTACCTTAGATTTATTTGTATATGTAGGGTGGGTGGGTGTTCACTATTTCACCCTTCAATTACAATAACATAAACATAGTTTCTTAAAAAAATCACGTACAATAAAATACTTACGTAATAATGAAAGGAATATTTTTTTTAAATCAAATTTGAAATTAGTTAAACCCTCGTTGTTACACAGAAGTATAAAATCTATTATGCTTATGTTTATTTATATATGTAGGGTGGGTGGGTGGCCACTATCCCATCCTCCAATTACAAAAACATAAACATAGTTGCTCGAAGAAAAAAAAACATGTAAAATGAAATATTTACGTAGTAATTAAAGTTATAATTTACTTAAATTAAATTTAAAGTCAGTTAAACCCTCGTGGGTGATTTAGAAATTGGAGAGTGGGATAGTGACCACCCACCCACCCTACATATACAAAATTACTTTTAACACAATCACTGATTTTGTTTGCCAAAAATAACACTGTAGCGTGTGCAGATATGATTCAGGAATATAAAATGTGTTTTTACATTAAGTTTAATTGTATATGTAGGGTGGGTGGGTGGCCACTATCCCACCCTTCAATTACAAGATCATAAGCATAGTTTCTCTAAAAATATCACCTAAAATAAATTATTTTCGTAGTAATCAATGTTATAATCTACTTTTGATTAAATTTGAATTCTGTTAAACCCTCGTGTATGTTTTAAAAATTGGAGAGTGCAAAGAGGCCACCCACCCACCCTACATATACATAAATACTTATAATACAATCACTCATTAGGTTTGCCAAAAACCACACTTCAGTATGGGCTGATGTTATTCTGGAATATAAAATCTGCTTTCAGCTTATGTTTATTTATATATGTAGGGTGGGTGGGTGGCCACTATCCCACCCTCTAATTAAAATATCATAAACGAAGGTTCCTGATTAAAAGCAGGTACAATAAAATACTTATGTAGTAATTAAAGTGACAATCTGTAGATAATTATATTTACAATCAGTTAAACCTCCGTGTATGTTTTCGAAATTGAAGAGTGGGATAGAGGCCACCCACCCACCCTACATATACATAGTTACTTCTAACACAATCACTGATTTTGTTTACCAAAACCAACACTGCAGTGTTTGTGTATGTTATTCAGGAATATTATATCTGCACTTAAGTTTATTAATTTATGTAGGGTGGGTGAGTGGCCACCCTCCAATTACAATAACATATATATAGTTTTTCTAAATAAAATCATGAAAAATAAAATATTGACGCAGTAATTAAAGTTAAATTTATTCATAATTAAATTTGCAAGTAGATAAACCCTTGTGTATATTTTAGAAATTTGAGGGTGGGGAAGAGGCCACCCACCCACCCTAGATATACATAAACTTCTAACACAGTCACTGATTTTGTTTTCCAAAAACAACACTACATTTTGTGCAGATGTTATACAGAAATATAAAATCTGTTTTCAGCTTATGTTTATTTATATATGTAGGGTGGGTGGGTGGCCACTATCCCACCTTCCAATTACAATAACATCAACATAGTTTCTCTTAAAAAAATCACGTAATATGAAATAATGTCGTTAAAATTAAGGTTATAATCCATTTTTAATTAAATTTGAAATTAGTTAAACCCTCGTGTATGTTTTAGAAATTGGAGTGTGTGATAGAGGCCACCTACCCACCCTACATATACATAAATACTTCTAAGACAATCACTGATTTTGTTTTCCAAAAACCAAGACCGCAGTGTGTGCAGATGTTATACAGAAATATAAAATCTGTTTCCAGCTTATGTTTATTTATACATGTAGGGTGGGTGGGTGGCCACTATCACACCCTCCAATTAAAATAATATAAACGAAGGTTTCTCATTAAAATCAGGTACAATAAAATTAATTATTACGTAGTAATTAAAGTGACAATCTGTAGATAATTATATTTACAATCAGTTAAACCCTCGTGTATGTTTTAGAAATTGAAGAGTGGGATAGAGGCCACCCACCCACTCTACATATACATAGTTACTTCTAACACAATCACTGATTTTGTTTACCAAAACGAACACTGCAGTGTTTGTAGATGTTATTCAGCAATATTAAATCTGATTTTAGCTTAAGTTTATTTGTATATGTAGGGTGGGTGGGTGTCCACTATCCAACCCTCCAATTACAAGAACATAAACATAGTTTCTCCAAAAATATCACCTAAAATAAATTATTTTCATAGTAATCAAAGTTATAATCTACTTTTTATTAAATTTGAAATCTGTTGAACCCTCGTGTATGTTTTAAAAATTGGAGATTGGAAAGAGGCCACCCACCCACCCTACATATACATAATTACTTATAACACAATCACTCATTAGGTTTGCCAAAAACCACACTTCAGTGTGGTTGATGTTATTCTGGAATATAAAATCTGTTTTCAGCTTATGTTTATTTATATATGTAGGGTGGGTGGGTGGCCACTATCCCACCCTCCAATTACAAGAACATAAACAAAGTTTCTCTAAAAATTTCACCTAAAATAAATTATTTTCGTAGTAATCAATGTTATAATCTACATTTGATTAAATTTCAAATCTGTTAAACCCTCGTGTATGTTTTAAAAATTGGAGAGTGGAAAGATAATTAAATTTGCAAGAAATTAGAGGGTGTGATAGAGGTCACCCACCCACCCTACATATACATAATGACTTTTACCACGGACACTGTTTTTGTTTGCTAAAAACAACACAGCAGCTTGTGCAGATATTATTCAGGATTATAAAATCTGTTTTAGCTTAAGTTGTTTTATATATGTAGGGTGGGTGGGTAGCCACTATCCCACCCTCCAATTTCAATAACATAAACGAACTTTCTTTTAAAAAAGTCACGTGCAATAAAATATTGACAAGCTAAAAAATCTCTCTTAAAAAAAACAAAAAAGAAAATAAATAAATTCGGACGTCCAAGAGGATATTTGCTCCCTCGGCATCATGGAAAAAGAAGGGTTTGAGTGGAAGAACACTTTGTGATTGTGAACTTCGACTGTGCTTCTTTCGCCCAAAATTTGAAGTATGTTTTTTTTTTTAAATTGATCTGTTGTATATGTAATTTTTAAGATAGGAAATAAATAAATAAATATTACGTATATACAGTTTTTGGCGCAATTATTACCACCAAATATTAAAGTAATTCGAAGGTAGTACAGTGGCCACCCACCCACCTCACGTAAAAATTTTAACTAAATCTAGACACTGTTTTACTTTTTAGTTCAATTTATTACATAAATATTTCTTGGTATAAATATTAGCTTATGTTATAGTAACTGGAGTGTGGGATAGTGACCACCCACCCACCCTACATAAATTTTTCAACCATAGCTGTAATACTCGTTTTAGTTGCTTTTGTCTCTAAATTATCTCTGATGTTTCTATAATTCTATAATTTTAAGTGATGCTGATGAAAGTAAAAATAATTTTATAGGATGGATGTGTTACTATAATATTCTATTCGAAACAATATAAATTTTTGAATGTTTTTGAAAGTTGTCTACTCAATGTGCTTCTTTGCAATATTTAAATCAAAATATACAAAAACATTATATTTATAAATTATTTTTTTATAATTTTCAAAAGATTTGTTGCAAAACGATGCATTTAAAGTACAAAAATAAAAGCAGATTATGAAAAATTTGCTTCATGTTATCAAGATTGAACAAATTTTTCATAAGCTACTTAATTTTTTCAATCCTTAATGTTTGCACAACCATAATTTTCCTTACTTGATTTTTTTTCAGAAATAATGTTTCATTCTGCAAAATTTTCATCTTCGTAAGAAAAAAAAATGATATAGATTTATAATTACCTGAACGCCAAATCTAATTTACGACGGCCAACCCCTACCCCCTATTATTAACCGATATCGAATTTACGGTTCGGCCTAATACATTTTTTTTTACCGAGTTTCTTCTGCCCTTTTCGATTAATTTAAAACGCCGGGTAATCACTTAATAACCTTTTAACGTATAAATCTATAATGAGAAAAAAAAATATATATATATATATAATTTTTATTAATTAATAACCATTTTGAGTTAGTGAAAATAAAAATAAATAATTATGAGTGTAAAAAATAACAAAAAAAACGATCCAAAAATTTTGTACATTTATTTGAAAGACTGAAAAATATATGATGAATTAAATTCTCATTTTACGCGTGGGGAATTTTTTTTAAATGTTAATTAGAAAATTGAATTGAATTGAAAAATATACGTTGGCGAATATACAACTTCTAAGAAATAGATTTTAGATGTTCTTAAACACTTCTTAAAAGCTGCAGAATTTAGGTGTTATATATATAAATCTGTAAACTACAGGTCGAACAACCTGGTAGATTTGTTGCTTAAGAAATATACGTTGTAGAAAAGTCTTAAAGCTTAAAACCTCATTCAGACTTAAGAAATGTTCTTTGTGTAAAAAATGCGGTAGCTTTGACACAATAACATAAAAA
Organism: Ontholestes murinus; assembly: GCA_963969525.1. NCBI lineage: Eukaryota > Metazoa > Arthropoda > Insecta > Coleoptera > Staphylinidae > Ontholestes > Ontholestes murinus. Next base: position 74,259,804 of record OZ018390.1, on the reverse strand, counting down.
CTGTACTACAAATGAACTATTTGTAATATTCTTAGAAATACTTAAGCTCTAATATTTCAACCTTGAATGATATTTTATAGAGAACAACTCTTAAGACTAATAATCATATAAAAAAAAACACGTGCAATTTATAGAAAAAGTCATAAACTTAACTAATCAATTACTTGCTTATTTTGGAATCAGAATTTTAGAATTTTTTAGACTTACAACATTTTCATCTGAATATATGCGCAAATATGAAAGGTCTTTAAAAATTTAAAACTTATCACTAGTTCATCTGCAATTTTTTTCCAAAAACTAACTTTCTTTATTCAAAATCATTATTGAGTATACATTCGTATTCTTGGTCATCTGAGCTAACCTATAAACCTTTCATACCGAAAAATTTTCAATTAACGACCGATCGAATCGTTAATGTCGGGCACACTTACTTCGGTTAAGGGCCGATCTTCGTTTCCGAGAAGACATTAAGCGGAATCTCGATTTAGAATTCCGATATATGTGTGTATTCTTCTCTTTTTGTTCGAGCCAGGCTAACGAGCGATTTAATTAGGCAAGACCTGCGAGTCTTCCGATCATCGGGTGATTGGGCTCTGAAAAATAGAAACGCCAATTCGCATTCAGAGCACCGATGGCACGTCCCAGACGAGACGGACGTCATGAAAACTTTAGTGAGACAGCCTTGTACCAGGCCAGCGGAGAGTTCGTGGCCATTTAAAAGAAAGCTACCGCGTCCACAACTACTGCTGCCGTTGCTGCCTTTGTAAATAAATAACTTTTCGGTAACGAGGAGATGCCACTTATTAACCGGGCGCGTTTTCCTTCTCTCTTTCGTTCTTCTTTTTTTTTCCTTCCTTACTTCTTAGAAGCATTCTGGCCATCGGCCACCTCGGCGCTGGAGCACTTCATAAAATTAGATATGCCGTTATCCAGCTTTACGATTTACATATTATTGAAACCTTGGTCCAAATTCTCTGACCTTTCTAATTCCATATTCTTTTTTTAATTTCATTTCCAACGCCGCCGGTTTTTGTCGCTTCTAATCCATCGGATTTTTTTCGCTAGTGTAATTGGGACACAGCAACCTGCAATTAATTTTTTGATTAATGGATCGTGATTAACGTTTTTTTGCGAATGATGATTACGGAATATACTATCGACCCATGTTGATAATAATAATAATGATAATAAAGTGTCGCATGTTTATCGATTTGATTGGTGTTCGGAATGGAATAAAAAAAATAGGGAGCGCGTGCCGACACAATTCCACAATTCATACCGTCGGCGGTATCGATTGTAAAATAGCCATTATTTGCCGGCAGCACCAATGCGCATTAGCAATTAAATATTTATAGAGTAAGACACAAACAGAATTTTCGACCTCGAAATAACGCTCCGTAAAAATAGACGCGGCGCTTCGAGCGACGCCCACGCATTAACCATTTTTTTTCTCCATACAATTTCCATCCACCTCTTTACCTGAATTCCCGGCGCGTTCGCGTGTGCTTTCATTACTACAGAGTATTAAAAGGACGACGGAGGGCACAAAAAACAATAACAGACAACACGTTACGGTTTAATTACCACCAATTATTTGATCGATATCGATTCGGGGCGTCGATATTTTAATCGGTTGAAAATTATATCATCAAAATACAAATTAATTCATTACATAAAAATCAACCATTAAAGATTAATTATAACTTAAGAAGAATAAAGGTAACATCGACTGCTTTGTACTTTCGGGCGCATACGCATAAAACCATGAATCGTCACGTAGCCTTCATCCCACCCACCAAATTCTAAATCATACACGATTCATTATTTTTATCCCTGATTAACTGTTTTTTTTCAAAAAAAACCATCAAAACAATAATCTAATTAGAGCGAGAAACAACATGACAGCAAACCTAAAGAGAAGAAAATAAAATTTCATTTGGGGATTTAAAAAAATTGAAAAAAATTACCCCCTTTAATTTTCACCAACGATTAAAACAATTTCTACTTTTTCTTCCAATATTACCGGCATATTAACAAATTTTATTTGACGTTTACTGTCAAACATTTCTTGCTATCAAGAAATCATTTGTTTTTCAGTGCATCCTAGATTTCACGTAACAACACTTACATTTGCATTGTTATTGTAGGTAAAAAAAGAAAATAAGTTTTTTTCCATGTAATTGGATATAATTGCATATTGAAACATAGTTTTTCATTCCGAATAACTTTTCATAATTATAATTTTCGATATGGTCACAAATACAGGTACTTTACTCTTGAGAAGAATTCATATTTTTTGATATTACTCGTATACGGCTTAAAAAAATGATATCTGATGATTGTATTTTAAGTTTTGAACCAAGCAGAACTTTTTATAAAGAATAACTTTTTTTCGTAAAATTAATAATAAAAAAGTTTTCCATATGGTGCGAACTTAAGCAGACATACTGTATGTTACACAGTTTGCTTTTAAACAATTTATATGAATCGCCAAATATATCAGTACTAAGTCGGATATTATTGTATAATCTAACCATTGTTGTCAATGGAAAATTTAAATGAAATGTAGTTCGACTTCTTAGAGACTGAAATATTTGAGGATTTCTACATCTAACGTAGGGCACATGAATGTTAATTAAAAATAAATAATTTGGATCATCAATAATTCCATTAATCATTAATGTTCAAAGTTCGTAGATCAAATAAGGTTAATAGATAGTCATAGGTCACTAATTCATTTGGATAATAAGAAAATTTTAAGTACAAATATCTTAAAAATCTTCTTTGCACTTTCTCAATTAGATCTGTATATTGATGAGATGATGGCGACCAAATGAGTGATCCTAATTCCAATTTACTACGCACGTACGCAAAATATAATTGTAATATTGCACTTGTATTGGTAAAGTTCTAATAATTGCGCTTAATGAAACCAAGTAATCTGTGACTCTCAGAACAAATTGCCTTTATGTGATTCCTAAAGGTTAAATTGCTGTCAAATAGCTTTAATTTCGGAGCATTCTTTTAAGGGCATATCATTTAATATATAGTTGTAATTAAGCCGAGATAATTTACGTGTAAAAGATATGTGTTTACATATACATTTATAGTTAAAAGATCAGACTGTAGAATTGAGCAATCCTGTTGTGATGAAATTGTTCTGAATAATTTAACATCATCGGCATAAACTAATATTTCGGAAGAAATATTAGTGGTAATGTCATTAATAAAACAAATAAAAAGTAGAGGGCCCAGATTTGAGCCTTGAGGGACCCCGCTAGAAGCAATATATCCCTGCGACTGGAAACCTAGATATTCAACATATTGAATACGGTTGGACAAATATGAGCTGAATAACTTCATAAGATTTGAGTGGCAGCCAAAAGCTTCAAGTTTACTTAAAATAATTTTATGATTTATAGAATCAAAAGCTTTGGTAAAGCCAGTTAAAATAACATCAACTTGGTTTTTTTTTTATCCAGTGCATGAGATATATATTCTGTAAAAAAACGCTAAGTTTGATATCGTCGATCTCCGCTTCATAAAGCCATGTTGTTTTGTAGTTATTAAATTATAAATAAAATAATTTAGCTGCTTCGTAATGACTATCTCTAATATTTTGGCAAAATTATTTAAGATAGATATAGGCCTGTAATTTTTCAGAAGTCTCTTATCTCCAGATTTGAAAATTGGTGTTACGCGAGCAACTTTCTACAGATCTGGAAAGTTACCAGTACTAATTATAAGATTAAACAGACATTTAAATGGTTGGACTAAACATAATATACAGTCCCTAACGATAAAAGCTGGTACTTTATCGGGTCCAACTGTATAGTTATTTTTGATAGTCTTTGTTGCATTTATAATATCTTCATCAGATATAATATTTAAATTAAAAGTATTACAAGATGTGTTTAGCGAAGCCATCAATAATATCCCTGGGATTATTCAACAAGATATCATCATACAATAATGTACCTGGAATTCTTGATTCCTTTTTTGTGTTTTTAGAAAGGACCAAAACTTTTTGGATCATCTCTAATTGATTTTTCGACTTTACCAATATATGTTTCATCATCTTTAGTCACTATACGGCGTATTTCTTTTCGAACATTAGTAAATGTTAGCTTATAGAAATTGTTTTTATTTCTATGGAAAAGTTTGCGATAATGATTTTTTATTTTAATTAACCTAATGGCTAATTTGGTGAACCAAACGGGGTAACGTTTAACAAGATTAGTGTGTTTTTTTTTGAACACATTTAACAAACATGGAGTATATTTTATTATAGAATAAAGAGTTTTTACACAATAAAACATCTGTCCAATCACATTGAGCAAACAATGCGTAAAGTTTTGAAAAATCTGCTCTCTTAAAATTAAAAGTTTCTATTTCATTATTATTAGGAAAGTTATTTAAGTGATTCAAGTGATGTAACTCTAAGCATAGACTAAAACCAAGAGGTGGATGATGTAAATCTTAACAATACCAACTTCACTATGTACTTCACAACATTTAATACTTTTACTGACAAACACTAAATCTAATAGGTGCGAATTACTATTCAATATACCATTATGTTGAATAAGGATGTTTCCTTTAATTCTTCTTTGTTACAATACCTGAATCGAAATATTCTTTCGCAGAAGAAATATTAAAATCACCTGTAAGTACAACGTTATCATATAAGCCAATATAATTATCAATTAATTCAAATAATCGACAAAAAGATTCAATAGTTTGTACAGGTGGTATATAGACACACATAAAACAGATTTTAAGATTATTTATAACAATGTTTACGCACACTAATTCGGCAAAAGGCACACTAGATAAGTCCACGTTAATTCGACTGCAAGGATATATACTATCAACAGCAATTAACACTCCGCCACCTTTTCCTCCAATACGATCTTGCCTGAAGACGACGTAATTATCGGGAAATAACTCAGAGTTAAGAATGCCTTCGCGTAACCAAGTTTCACATAACATTATTATTTTATAATCACATGAAGACATATTGAGCAAAAATTCACACGTCTTTGAACAAAGTCCACGCACATTTTGAAAAAATACTTCACAGTTCATATTAATCTGTTGAGAATTTATTAGTTTACCGGCACGATTGTTTATATACTTTATTTTAATGTTATTCTCTCCATTAGTTTTTCTGCGTAAAAATTCAAACCTGATTTGCTTATCATATTCAAGTTGACTCGGGGTACGATCACTCTTGATCCAGAATTTTTTTAATGTTTCCGACTTAACTAACTTTTGTGAATTCTGAAGAATTTTTACTGCGTTATTTGCATCTCGTAGAATTAATTTAATTGGCCGTGGTCTATTCCATTGTGTACCCAAACGAAATGATTTCTCAACAATTACATCCCCTTCATTAACAAAGTTAATTATTTCATTAACAGTATTTATGTCCGTGTCAGGGTTACTTTCGGGAACATTAAAAATTATTATATTTCGAGATCGTTTATTTCTCGCGGATACTTCTTCAACTATACTATTAAAACTAGAAATATTGTTGGAGTCTAATTCAGTTGTAATAACGACACCCTTTAAGATATTGAGATTCTGTTTTAATGCCGCATTTTCGGATTGCAGTTCTGCTATTTTTTATATAAATCATTAAATTTTTCATCGATTGAATTTTTATATATTTTTATTTCGGCTCGAAAATCAGTTAGTTGTTGTTATATAATGATAGCATATATGTACATTTCACCTCATATGGTTATCAAAATAAACACCTAAGTATTTATACTTGGCTACTGGTGTAATATTATAGGTGCTTAGGTCCTCTGTCACTGTAATTGAATTAATAGTTATTTAAGGTACAAGTGTAAAAAGTGATGCTTTATTGCACGAACTGGCGTTTAAAAACATGAGCGAGGAACGAGCGAGTTTTTTTAAAGCCAGGAGTGCAATAAAGAAACTTTTTACATGTGTGCCTTACAAAATTTTATCTTCGATCGTAAAGAATTTCAAAGAATATATTCTTATGAGTAAAATTTTAATGCATTTCAATAATTCAATTAATGAAAACATATTTTACCCGCAGTGCACTAATGAAAGCGTTACTTAGCAACCAGTAAACAAGTTGCACAAATGTCGGCCGCCATTATTATTTATGGAAAAAATGTTGGCTTTATTGTAATCGCTTCGACTTGCATTAAATGAAATATTCAGAGTTCTTAAATCTGCAATTTGGTTTGTATTATATATTTTATTTATAGTTTATTAGTTATTTGTATCAATTAATAAAAAATTAAGTTTGTCGTCGAAAATTTGTGCTATTCATTCATCTGTCAAATTTGACATTTCTGTGCAATAAAAACAGTTTGACATTACCGTGCAATAAAAACGTAAAAAAGCACTAGTGCTTTAAAAAGCCACTTTTATTATGAAAAATGATGCAAAAAGCGTCTACTTTCTGTACGATCGTAGATAAATGTTATTTTTGTACATGCATTTATATAAAAGGGAAATTAGTGCGTTTTCTCCATGTTAATTGTCAGTTTTTTTGTAATCAAACCATAGCTTTAACACCTGCATATCGCTCTGAATATTTTCTTTTACTTCATCCTAGGATTTTCCTCTGCAAAATAACATAGTGTCGTCGGATTTCACTTTTGGTTGGTAAACTAAGGAAACGATTTATGTAAATAATAAATAGTATAGGTCCTAGGACAGTTCCTTGCGGGACACCCTATGTTATTTCTTTGTACGAACTGAAGGTGTTCATTACTTTAACACATTGCTTTCGCTCTCTCAGGTAGCTCTTAAATAAGTCTAAGGGGGTACCTCTGTAACAAATACGTCTGAGCATTTGAATGAACTTCCGCAATTTGTTACTCACTATGAAATCTAAGTTATTGAATTCCGTAGCAAAGATGGAATTTAGATGCTCTACCACCTACAGCGAGCGTAATTTTTGTCCGTAATTGCATAAATTTCAGGAAGAATTTCTATATAAACGACATGAGATATAATTTAGCTGATTGTGGACGTATTAAGAGCTACAATCATAACTGATGAAAAGCCATGTCAAGATATGATTTCGATTGGATTATCGTAATAGATGAAATAAGTTTCTCTATTTCTAGTATTTATGCCAGTTGATTAACTTAATATACCTCAATGGTCTCTTAAAGTATAGCGTAATATCCAGAAGGTATCAAAAATTACAGAAAGATGAGAACAACATGAATGATCTAAAAATTATGATTAAAGTTAAAGGAATAGATTTTAAGACTGTTAGGTCCAACCACATTGATATTAAGCTGCGAGGTGTTAGGGATCTCAAGGAGAAATCTACCATTCCTATTCGTAACCCTACTGCTTATGACAAGGTTTTTAGAATTTAAATCACCAGCTACAATTGTTAGAATGTTGGAAGTAAATACGAAATTGCAATAAAGTAAGTACATAATGCGAAATAAAAAAATAAACTGGCCTACTTTTATTTAAATAAGTAAGATTTGATAATCTACTTCAGGTAGGTAAGCAATATAAGATATGCATATCCATATAGCTATTTATCTTATCGAGATCACACGATTACTTCGTTTTACCACTTTATTTATTTTATTAATCTCCTCCTTTATCATATTAAAAATACCACGAAGTAAACGCCTCCACAATTAAATCCTTAGATATTTTGTTTGTAGCCCCAAAATTTATCTAGAACATCTTTCGCGTTTTTAAGAAACTACCTTTCTTAAATTAGAGCTGTACCTAAGAACTAGGTGCTATAACGATAAAACGAGTTTCTTTGAGGTTTTCTTTTAGTAGCATCATTATTCACCTTTTTAAACTTACTTGCTAGAGTTTGGCATAACGAGAAATAAGATAGTAGCACTCTAGATTTAAATAAAACTTTATTGGAGGATTTATTTATATTATATCAATGTAATTTTTTATTCTTAATAAAAATGGGGTAATAAAGAATTTTGTAATATGATGAATTAAAGTGTACCTACATAAACGATAATTGCAGGGGAGGGGGAGTAACGTAAAAAAGAAAAGAAAAACAACGTACAATGTGTGTGCTATATGTAAATCATCGATCATCGGAAATGATTACAGAACCGCGAGTCGATATAACATGATTAAGAACGCATTAAATAAATGTCTATTTGCGTCCCACCGCCATTACCGTATATGAAATGTAAAGTCCCAGACAATGACATAAATAATAAAAGTATTGCAATATACGAAACATGAAAACAGTCCATTACGGCGATAAGTATAAAACGGGAAGCGGACAGACACATGTACTACAATTGCGTGGGTGGGGGGTGGTGGCGGTGGTGTATGATGGGAAAAGGGCTAATGAAAAATCGAACGGACATTAGGACGGCGAAATGATCGTTGACGGTGAAAATATTCGTTACAGAAGACGTTGGGGTCGGTATGTAAATTAGGTGGCGAATTGTGATATTCCCAAACGGGACGGCCCATTGTGGAATCGCCCGTTGTTAAATAACTCGTCTTACTAGTACCAGTTTGTTTTTTTTTCTTCATCACCACCAACAGTCAACAACGGCGTTTTTGGCAATAAGTAATATTGTAACAGAACGTTGAAAACTAGATTGCTCCCTGTAACGACTAAGAAAGAAATTTATTAATTACATTAAGTAAAACTCCCTTTCCAATTTATAAATATTAATATTCCGCGCGTGGGTCGACGGGTTTTCGCTAATTCTACCGCTAATGACACTTTCTAAAATAAAAAAATAATAATATTAAATACGTACGGCCAATACGTTACGTAAACGCGATTGGCCGCGATTAGTCGTTTCGATTTTTCGAGATTCGCCCCGCGGATAATACCGGATTTTGCTTGTTGCACCTGTTTTCCGACGTGACACGCCCTCTCGAAAGTTGCCCGTTTATGTTCTAAAACGGTTTATTCGAAGCGTTATTCATTGCCAAAAAAGAAATGGTAAAATTTTTTTAGGTCGTCGTTTTCGCCTTTACCCAAGGTCCGAATTGAATACTCCTATAGACTTACAGACTTTTACTACTTGTAATACTTTCATAAACTGCATCAGTAGCAATAATTTGTTAAACTATTTAAAATATGCCTTGAAGTTATAATTTTAATGCATAATTTATATATATATTTATATAAAACATTCTTCATATCTAGAAAAATGTGATTAATCTATATCTACAAATTATTCTTTAAAATAGAACGTTTGTTAATTAGTGTTACATAAAATTTTCTCAAAAATAATATTCTTGAAATAAGTCAATTGTGCGCTATCTAAAGCAGTAAGTTATTTGCAATATTGACCTATATCTTAAAAAAAAGCGTATTCACTCTACTAATATATTATTGGTATATTCAATACTTTTTAATAAATTGTAAACCTCGTAAACTCTTAATAATCATTATTTATACTAGCGTACTCTTGACCTATCACAATAATGAATAAAATGACGTATCGCACTTCCGACCTACCTTAAAACTTATAAATTTAAACTTTTTTCTTTCTTTAGTTTTCACATTTTGTTAGTTTATTTTTGGAATTTGAATCATCACAGCTTCTGTTTTATTTTTAAAAGTCAATCTAGTACTACAACTTATCATGTATTTCCTAAAATTCAATATGATATTGACACTACTTCAATTGTTTTCCTTAATGTGAGTTACATTTTTTTAAATATCATTTTTTCTGTTTAATTTCCTTTTTATTATTTCTTTTAACATCACTACATTTTGTCAATTTCTTTTACGTTTAATTATGGATGCGTTTACTTTGTGGTACATCTTAAATCGTGTCTTCTTCTTCATTAATTTCTGTTACTGTTGTTGACACATTTTTAAACTTTTGTAAATGGCAACCTTCTGTTATCACAACGTTTGTTTCCATTTGTTTTAATTTCATTCTAACATTAAAAACAAATGGTTATCAAAACCATTTGCTTTTTGTCTAATGTCAAATCATTTTCATAACTTTCGTTTTTTTTTTTAATATCAATCTGTCGACAGTTTGTTTAATTTTCTTTTATACAAGATCCTGGTTATTTTTTTGGCCTATTTTAATTGTCACAATTTTTGTTAATATCACGATTAGTCATTGTCGCAATTGTCCGTGTTTACTCACACAAACAGGATTCTAGTGCAACGCTTAGACAATCGATGGCACCTCTTAGGTAATATCTTGTTTAGAATTTTCCAAAATATCAATCTGAACTATCCCAACATTTTGTTATTTTTTAGTACCGATTATTACAAACTTTTTTGTTAAAATGTTTAAATTCAATTTCCATTTATTTACATTACCACGAAAGTTTGGTAATTGAGATAGGTCAACATTACGCTACATTAACTTCTGACTTATTTGAATTTTTACTTTGCCTCTATAACAGTAATAGAAATACTTTTTTAATAATATCAAGAAGTTATATTTAATTAATTGCTCGCTTAACCCGCGGTGAAACATTTTTAAACTAATATTGAGAAAAGAAAAAAATCTGTATTGGTGTATCTACGCTAAAGATTTGAACTCAGACATTTTAATTTTAGCTCTAATCCTTTATCAAATGAGCTTAATGTTTTTATATAATTCTAAACTAATTTTAGTTAGAGTCCTCTTGGCCCATTTCAACGAATTATCTCCCACAATAAACAAACGTATTAAAGAAACTACCACAAACAAGAAAAACGAATTATCGTTATCGTTAACTTGACACATCTCAGTAAATTATGCATTTATTTGAAAAATAATTAAAAGACACTACTGCAAAAATCGAAATATAATAAATCATCATTTACGTTAAATAATTTGATAAATGTATTTGAATAATTATGGTAGTTCATTTTTGACTTAACTTTAAGGTTATTAAAGGTTATATTGCAGTAGGCAAAGAATACGGTACTACATTAACTTTATTTTTATTGCAATAGATCAAAAATATGCTGTATTAATAAAAGATATGTTGCGATATGTCAAAAGCACGCTATATAAACAGGGAGTCTGCTGTATTAGGTAAATACTACAATAATTTATTATATTATTTATATATATATATACAATAATCTTTATTAGGACACATTTACAATACATAATAACATTTAACATACAGATAAATAAATGGTGTTAGTCCGTCAGGGCTATAGACCTGAGGTCTTTCAGCCCATATTTATATATTAACTTAATATATAATATATTGTAGTTGACTAAACTACTTTATATTCATGTGAATTTTTTTGAAATAAGTCAAGAGTACGATAGTTTAATAAATGATTTATTCTGGTAGACCATAAGTTCGCTATTCAATAACAGTTTTTTTAAGCTTCTAATTACTTGGAGTTTTATTATTTTATATTTATAGAAAAAATATTGCTTGAAATACTTTTTTTATCAAATATTCAATAAATGATTGATTGTGGTAGGCCAAAAGTACGCTACTAAAAATAGTTTATTGGTTTGTTTAATTTTTTCTGTAATTATTTTTAAATATGTTATATTATATTCGAATAAATTTGGACCGAATGACAGAATGAATTTTACGTGTCATATAAACATCATTGAGAACTGTATTTCTTCTTAATCCTAAATGCTTTTGCAGTTAATTTATGAAAAATTTATGGAAAATAATTTGCAAAATTTTACATAATAACTAATAAAACAGTGAAAAAATTTCTAAAAAAATTGAAAATTTATTAGAAACCGTTCAAAACTATTGAAATTTGAAAAAGGATATTAATTAATCAAATATAATATTAGAAACAAACAATTACAATTAGAAAATTGAAATTGTATAAAAATAATAATTGAACATTTTTTATATGATATTTACCAACAAGAAACAATTGAAATTTTTCAAGAAAATGAAAGAATATTTGCTTGAAATTTTGTACAAAAAGACACTTTTGGAAAGTATCACAATTTTTTTTGCCACAGAGTAGAATTGTTTAAATAGTTTATGTTTCAGTATTTAAAATTGTTTTAAAATAGTCAAACATTTTGTTAAAATCGATTGAAAAATAGTTGACAACTAAAGAAAAGTCAGTTTAAAATTTACTTACATATAAGATCTTTCTTAAAAAAAGATATTTACCAACAAAAAAAAAACATTTAAAAGAAAAGATATTTTGCTTGATAAGATTTGTAATATTTTTCCCAAAACAAACATTTTAATTTGTAAAAAAAAAAATGTTTAAAACTTCAAATTTTTTCCACAGTGTAGAATACTTTAAATTTGACTTAGAAACAATTGAAAAATAGATAAAAACTAAATAAAGGTATAACATATACGTATTGTATATGTAAGATGAGTGGGTGGCCGCTATCCACCCTCTAGTTTTTACATTATAAAAACCGATTTCTCAAAAATAAAAAATATATAAATGAATATTGGTGTAATAAATTAAATGCAATTTTAACACATCCAGTAAAACTTAAAAGATTGTTTTAGTGATGGAGGGTTGGATAGAGGACACCCACCCACCCTACATATACATTTTTACTTTAAACAGAATCCTTTTTTAATTTTTCATAATTTAAATCATTCATATTTTGATAATGTTTAAAAGTTTCCATATATATGTAGGGTGGGTGGGTGGCCTCTATTCCACCTTCGAATTATTACATCATAAACGACGATTTTTCAAGAAAAAAAGTACATAAACGAATATTCTCATAACAAATTATGCGCAACGTTTTCTTATCATTTTCAACACATCCAGTAAAACTAATAAGAATAACTTAGTGATTGGAGGGTAGGATAGAGTACACCCACCCACCCTACATATACAATTTTATTTTAAACAGAAACTTTTTTAAGTGTTTCATAATTTAAATCACTCATATTTTGATAATATTTAAAAATTTAAAAAAAAACAGTGTTTTAGCCTGAAGTTTCAATATATATGTAGGGTGGATGAGTGATCTTTATTCCACCCTCCAATTATTACATCATAAACTTCGATTTTCCAAGAAAAAAGTACATAAACGAATATTAGCATAACAAATTATGAGCAACGTTTTCTTATCATTTTCAAGACATCCAGTAAAACTTACATGAGTGTTTTAATGATTGGAGGATAGGATAGAGGCCACCCACCCACCCTACATATACATTTTGACTTCAAACAGAAACTCTTTTAAGTTTTTCATAATTTAAATCAATAATATTTTTATAATGTTTAAAATTAATTAAAAACAGTGTTTTTGCCTGATGTTTCAATATATATGTAGGGTGGGTGGGTGGTCTCTATTCCACCCTACAATTAGTACATCATAAACGTCGATTATTCAAGAGAGAAAAGTACACAAATGAAATTCACTTCTACAAACGTCAAGTTTTTTAAGAAAAAAAGTAGATTTTAATGAATTTTCATGATTATAAATTAATTTCCGTTGTTTTAATAATTTTTTACGACTCTAGAATCTTCAAAATAATTTCCGCAAATTTCGACTCTATCCATTTGGGATTTTCATTCATTCTATGCAAAGTATTTTCGTACATTCATGTGTTTAAGTAAATTTTGAAGGTTAAAAGTTTTCTTATCATTTTAAAGGCACCTAGTAAAATTGGGATGGGTGTTTTACTGATTGGAGGGTGGGTTAGAGGCCACCCACCCACCCTACATATACATTTTTCATTCAAACATAATCCTTTTTTAGTTTTTTATAATTTAAATCACTCATATTTTGATAATGTTTAAAAATAAAAAATAAACAGTATTTTAGCCTGAAGTTTCAATCTATATGTAGGGTGGGTGGGTGGCCTCTATTCTACCGTCCAATTATTACATCATAAATTTTGATTTTCCAAAAGAAAAAAGTACATAAGCGAATATTCGCATAACAAATTTAGCGCAAGGTTGTCGTATCATTTTCAAGACATCCAGTAAAAATTAAAAGATTGTTTTAGTGATTTAAGGGTAGGACAGAGGCCACCCATACACCCTACATATACAATTTTACTTCAAACAGAATCTCTTTTTAATTTTTCATAATTTAAATCACTAAATTTTGATGTTTAAAAATAAAAAAACAATGTTTTTAGTTTCAATATATATGTAGGATGGGTGGGTGGCCTCTATTCCACCCTCCAATTATTACATCATAACGTCGATTATTCAAGAGAAAAAAGTATACAAACGAAATACACCTCAACCTCTTTTTTAAGAAAAAAAGTAGATTTCAATGAATTTTCATGATTATAAATTAATTTCCGTTGTTTTAATAATTTTTTACGACTCTAGAATATTTAAAGTAATTTCAACAAATTTCGACTCTAAGCATTTGAGATTTTCACTCATTCTATGCAAAGTATTTTCGTATATTCGTGTGTTTAAGTAAATTTTGAAGGTTAAAAGTTTTCTTATCATTTTAAAGGCACCTAGTAAAATTGGGATAGGTGTTTTACTGATTGGAGGGTGGGTTAGAGGCCACCCACCCACCCTACACATACATTTTCACTTTAAACAACAACTCTTTTTTTATTTTTCATAATTTAAATCAGTAATAGTATTAATGATGTAAAAGAATTAAAAATACAGTGTTTTGGATTAAAGTTTCAATTTATATGTAGGGTGGGTGGGTGGCACCTATCCACCCTCCATTTTCTTACATCATAAACGTCGATTAATGATTTATGATGAAGTTTAACAACTTTTTTCGTATTTTTTGTTTGTTAATTACGCGTTTAAGTAAATTTTTAAGGTTAACAGTTTTCTCATCATTTTGAAGACATCTAGTAAAATTTGGATGGTTATTTTAATGATTGGAGTTAGAGTCCACCCACCCACCCTACATATAAATTTTTACTTTAAACCACAACTCTGTTTTTATTTTTCTAATTTAAATCAGTAATATTGTTGATGCAAAAGATTCATAAAAACAGTGTTTTGGATTAACGTTTCAATGTATATGTAGGGTGGGTGGGTGGCCTCTATCCACTCCATGTTCTTACATCATAAACGTCGATTTATGATTTATGATGAAGTTTAACAACTATTTTCGTATATTTTGTTTGTTCATTATGAGTTTAAGTAAATTTTTAAGGTTAAAAGTTTTCTCATCATTTTAAAGGCACCTAGTAAAATTTGGATGGGTGTTTTACCGATTAGAGGGTGATTTAGAGGTCACCCACACATCCTACGTATAAATTTTTACTTCAAACCACAACTCATTTTTTATTTTTCACAATTTAAATAAGAAGTAGTATTAATGATGTATGGTAAAAGAATAAAAAAAACAGTGTTTTGGATTAAAGTTTCAATTTATATGTAGGGTGGGTGGGTGGCACCTATTCACCCTCCATTTTCTTACATCATAAACATCGATTAATGATTTATGATGAAGTTTAACAACTTTTTCGTATTTTTTGTTTGTTAATTACGCGTTTAAGTAAATTTTTAAGGTTAACAGTTTTCTCATCATTTTGAAGACATCTAGTAAAATTTTGATGGGTGTTTTACTAATTGGAGGGTGGGTTAGTGGCCACCCACCCGCTCTACATATATATTTTCACTTTAAACTATATCTCTTTTTTCATTTTTCATAATTTAAATCAGTAATAGTATTAATGATCTAAAAGAATAAAAAAACAGTGTTTTGGTTTAAAGTTTCAATGTATATGTAGGGTGGGTGGGTGGCCTCTATCCACCCTCCATTTTTCTACATCATAAACGATGATTTCTTAAGTTTAACAACTATTTTCGTTAATTTTGTTTGTTCATTATGCGTTTAAGTTAATTTTTAAGATTAAAAGTTTTCTCATCATTTTGAAGACATCTAGTAAAATTTGGATGGGTGTTTTACTGATTGTAGGGTGGGTTAGTGGCCACCCATCCACCCTACATTTATATTTTCACTTTAAACCACAACTCCTTTTTTATTTTTCATAATTTTAATCAGTAATAGTATTAATGATGTAAAAAAATTAAAAAAAAAACAGTGTTTTGGATTAAAGTTTCAATGTATATGTAGGGTGGGTGGGGGGCCTCTATCCACCCTCAATTTTTTACATCATAAACGACGATTTCTTAAGTTTAACAACAACACAAAACTTTATAAAAATCAAATATTTGAATATTTATTCGAAACGATTGATATTTAAGCAAATCATAAAATAGTTCGCAGTTGAAAACTTTAAAATATATGGATATACTTGAAACTGCTAAATAAATTATAAAAATTTTGTTAAAAAGAAAGTAGAAATTGTCAAGTAATGATCGATTATAGATTTGCAAGGAAACAATTAACTGTTAAAGTAAATAATTTGAAAAATGTATTTTTTATTAAAGAATGATAAATTAATTCAGTGCTGATCCACCCTTAACGTTGAGAACCTTCTTCATTTACTTTTTTTGTGTACGCTCTATTTCGATTATTCATTAGCAGAAAACTAAAAACATTTATCTTAGTTTGATTTTTGTGAGTTACGTGAAGATAAACTTGATTAATTAAAAAAAGCACTAAAAACCTTTCTTCACAATTTTAGTGAATTGCGAAGAAAAGTTTTTTAGTGCTTTTCTAATTAACATTTTCTCTAATTGATAGACGTTGGTAATATAATATAATTTATACTGTAGAAGTAAAGATATACATTTTTCTATATAATAGCGCTAGTGAAGAATTTTGCGGTACTTCTTTTTTGGTTGAGAATTATCCAATGGAATAAACAAGTCGTATAATATGGGGAATTATCTATTATTATTAACAAACATTGAAGATGATTGTTAGTAAATAAAATACTTGGAACTCTGGATACTTAGTTTACTGCACTCTTGATGAAACGAAATTATTAAGTAAATTCAAATTTAAAATTACCTAATACTTAGAACTCTCCAAAATGAATCACCATTATCACATAATGGTGGCCATCACCTTAACCTTCATTTAGAAGTCTTAATAATAAAGATTATATAATGATGGCGATAGTAATGAACCTTGAGGAACTGCACAGCTTATATATTACAATCATTATTTTTTTTAATTTACTGTTTCTATTGTAATTATTAATTCAAAAAGAATCATCGATACAATTTTTTTTGGTGAAATCATTAAATACATTTAATCAGTGTAGGAATTTGTAAGAATTTCAGATCAACTTGTTTTTTTTTCTCTACTTCTTGATAAACGATTCGACATCGCATTAAAATGTATAAATATATTATAAGCGATCTGTTGATACGTGGAATTAATGTCGAACGCAACAAAATCTGACGCTAATTAACACTCGATACATGCGTTGAATAACAAATGAGATTTTTCACTTTTTCTTCAGGAAAAAAAAAAGAAATTGTGTAAAAGCCTTTCACCAAAATCAAGAAGACCTTGACTAACGTTAAATCTTATAAACAAAAGACGACCACGATGGAAAATTTCGCCGTAATACTCAAATACAATCCAATTATGATAATTATTCAGATTTATAAATCAGATTAAAATTCCACCGGACGCGGAATGCATTCGTAACGTCTGGGAAAATGTGGAAAAGATGCAAATGCGCGTCGAGTTCGTTATCTATATGCAGAAAACACATCGGAATTACCATAAACGCCGACGACCAAATTATGCGTGGCCCCGTTTCGTTATATATATTTTTCTTTCTTTCTTTTTTTTTTTGGACAATTTGTGCGTACGGTTCGCAATGTCTGTGGACGGCTCGTTACGAAACCCTCGCGCGCACGTGCTTCGTACTCTTTATCGTTCGCTGACCCAAATTTTGGCACGCACATACGCACTTCTAATTGGCTAAAATTTCATTATTCACGCATACATTTGAATATTCCGGTGTGCGGTACATATTCATACCAGTTTTCCTTGTACAAAATAAAAAACAATATGGTAATTGCTTCGGGTTCAAGGAACAATCACGGCTAGGGTAGGGTAGTTCATCCTAGGTAGGCCATTGTTGGTAAATATTTCTAATTTTAAAGTCGATTAGTAATAATTAATGTTTTATCAAGGATGCCTTGAAATTCGCGGCCCTGGTAACAAACAAAGGAACATTGAATAAAATATAGCTTACAAAAACTGATCCTTATTAATTTCTTCTCAAAATATATCAAAATTAAGAAAGCATCTCGGTCATTCCAATAAGCTAGAAAATACATTAAAAACAACATAATTTAAGTTTTAAAGCTGAAGTTACCTACTGAAGTTTGTGTTCATCCACCCACCCTACATTCATATCTACTGTCAAATGATTTTGTTGGGAAATTTCATTTTTTTGAGTATTTTGTAGAAATACGTTCTGAATTTTTATCTTGTGTTCAAATTTTAATTGTTTAATTAATGTTTCCTTAATTGAATTTGAATTGTTCATATATCAGTACTGATCATTCTTTAATTCTGTAAATGAAAATATAAACCAAGGATGATTTTCTCTCTTCATTTCTACAAATTGAAAAGGGCATTCATTCATTAATTTTATTTTTGGCACTACAGTTGTATACTTATTTTTTTTTTTTCATTAGAAAGGGAAAGTGTGAAACATGGCCAAATCGCAAAATCACCCGTATCAAAAGCCCCCCTACCCTCCACACACACAAACACCCGATCATCCCCCGTGCGACCGAAACCCCTACGCCGCGAACAATGGCCGATGTTTAGTCGCAACAAACGGTGGAGAATCGAACAACAAACAAAAGTAAAAGTGTCAGGTGTAAAGAAGTCCGAATAAAAATCCACCGAATTGTACCTGCTAGAGAGGTGAACACAAATTAGGGAAGATTACGTTCGATCCCTTCCTTCGCAACGCCGTCTAATCTTTCTCTCTTGCTCCCCCGTTCCTCACGATTATTCCTTTTTGGGGGTTAGTAGGGTAGTGGTTTCGGCGCGCGGACTTCGCTTCGAAGGGTGTGGTGAAAGAGCGGGAGGGGGTGCGACGGTACACGACCCTGTCTGGCAGTTTTTTGTGGTGATGGTGATGCTGCGCGCTTTCGGAATTTACCGATTTTTACCCCGTTCTTTATAAAAGCCCAGACGGGTCTCGGCGACGGGGTCGGGGGGGTGTGTGCGCGCGAGGGGATCGCGGTCAGATTACCTTGCAAGAATTTATATATTCACGATCCAGACACTTTTTTGTTTCCCGCCTATTTCCATCCAGACATAAAATTATTCTTGATATTACGCGATAATTGTTGATTTTAACATCAAAATATTATAACTGTTAAATTAAAAATTACCTAATAGTATTAGTTAATTTTTAATTTAACTATTGCAATATTTTAATATTAAAAAAATTTATAATTATTACGAAAAGAAAATTCGCATACTTTCCTTCCAATAATTATCAGTTTTATTATTTTAATATTATTTCAGTAAACACTCGTTTATGTTTTACTGGTTGGAGGGTGGGTTAGAGGCCACCCACCCACCCTACATATAAATTTTAAATTACATTACAAACCCTCGTTTCGTCTCAAGGAAAAAGAAAACTGAAGATTAGATGATGCCTTGAAATTAAAGACAAAATTTTACTTGTAATAAAAAGAACCACACATCAGATAACTGACTTTATGTTTTACTGATTGCAGGGTGGGTTAAAGGCCACCCACCCACCCTACATATACATTTTAAACTGCACTACAAACTCTTGCTTCGTCTCCAAGGAAAAACACTGAAGATTGGATGATGCTTTGAAATTAAAGACAAAATTTTAGTCGTAATAAAAAAAATCATACATTATCTCATGTATGACTTGATGTTTTAATGGTTGGAGGGTGCGTTAGAGACCACCCAGCCTACCTACAAGTAAATTTTATATTACGTTACAAACCCTCGCTTCGTCTCAAAGAAAAAAAACTGAATATTAGTTGATGCCTTGAATCTAAAGACAAAATTTTAGTTGTAATAAAAAAAATCATACATCAGATAACTGACTTTATGTTTTACTGGTTGGAAGGTGGGTTAGAGGCCACCCACCCACCCTACATATACATTTTAAACTGCACTACAAACTCTTGCTTCGTCTCCAAGAAAAAAACACTGAAGATTGGATGATGCTTTGAACTTATACACAAAATTTTACTTGTAATAAAAAAAATCATACATAAGATAAGTGACTTTATGTTTTACTGATTGGAAGGTGGGTTAGAGGGCACCCACCCACCCTACATACATTTCTCGTTTTGTCTCCGAAGAAGAAAAAAACTTAACATTAGAAAATGGTTTGAATTTAAAGACAAAATTCTAGCTGAAATAAAAATTATACATAAGATAAATTAATTATATTAAGCCCACCCTTCAAGCAGTAATCACAAACGAAGATTTTCTCTAAATTTATTAATAATTTGTGATTACAAATTAGTTTCCTGTAACATATTTTAATATTTTAATCCTACAAAACATATATTAGTAATTTAGATAATTTCTTAGATACTTACACTCACCCACCTTCTAAATATGTATACTTCAGACATAATTATTATTTTTAAATTTAAAATTAATTAAAAATGTTTACACGTGTATTTCCTTGCACATTAAACTACAATTTGTAGCTTTAATTTTTATGTATATGTAGGGTGGGTGGGTGGCCTCTAACACACCCTCCAATCCATTTCACATCAACAAGGGTTTAATTAAAAATTATTTACACTAAAAGTTAAATTTTACTCTTTTCTTCAAACATTGGCTGCATTATTAAAGAATTAATTGAATAAATATTTGTTTATGTTTTAGTGATTGGAGGGTGGGTTAGAGGTCACCCACCCACCCTACATATACAATTCAAATTAAGTTACAAACCCTCGAATCGTTTCGAAAAAACAAACAACTGAAATTTAGACATTGGTTTAAATTTAAAGACAAAATTGTAGCTGAAATTTAAAAAAAATCATACGTAAGATAAATGGATTTATGTTTTACTGATTTGAAGGTGGGTGAGAGGCCCCCCACCCACCCTACATATACATTTAAAATTACGTTACAAACTCTCGTTTAGTCTCCAAGAAAATAAATGAAGATTCGCCGATGTTTTAAATATTATAAAAACCTTACATAAGATAAATTGATTATATAAAGACTACCCTTCAAGCAGTAATCATAGATGAAGATTTTCTCTAAATTAATTAATAATTTGTGATTACAAATTAGTTTCCTGTAACATTTTTTGATATTTTTAATCATGCAAAACATATATTAGTAATAATTTAGATATTTTGTTACATATTTACACCCACCCATCTTCTAAATATGTATACTTCAGCCATTCTTATTATTTTTTAAATTTAAAATTAATTAAAATTGTTTATACGTGTATTTCTTTGGAAATGAAACAACGATTTGTAGTTTAAGTTTTTATGTATATGTAGGGTGGGTGGGTGGCCACTAATACACCCTCCAATCCATTTTACATCAGCGAGGGTTTGATTAAAAATTATTTGCACTAAAAGTTAAATTTTACTCTTTTTTTTCAAACATTGGCTGCATTATTCAAGCATTAATTGAATAAATACTCGTTTATGTTTTAGTGATTGGAGGGTGGGTTTAATTTTAATCACAAACCCTCTTCTTGTCTCCAAGAAATATAAACACAAACACTTTACAAATTTAAGAAAAATCTAAACTAAAATGAAACAAATATATGTAAAATGATAAGGCTTCTGTTAACCCACCCTTCAGTCAATTAAACATAGATGAATATAATAATAACTCAATTAATATATATTATATATGCAATGTAATAATAATAATACATTTATTTTTAAACTTCAGGCTTAATTATCTATTTTTAATTAATAAAATTTATTGCAAAATGTTTACACGTTTATTTCCTTGGACATAAAACTACGATTGTAGCTTAAGTTTTGATGTATATGTAGGGTGGGTGGGTGGCCTCTAACACACCTTCCAATTCATTTAACAGCAGCAAGTGTTTGATTAAAAATTATTTGTACGAAAAATAAAATTGGACTTTATTTCAAATAAAACATTGACAATCATGGATTGAAGGATGAATTGAGTAAAACCTCACTTATGTTTTACTGATTGGAGGGTGGGTTAGAGGACACCCACCCACCCTACATATATACTTTTTGGCGAGAAGTAAAGGCGTACTTCAAATTAGGATAATTGAGATAGATGATTTGGAAATATTTTGTAGTGAAATTTTATTAATATTTTAATGGATCCTGTCTTATTTTCTTGTACGTTATAGGTTTTATATAAGTATACTAAGGCAGTTTTTTTTATAGATTCTAACGTCAATTTTGGAAGAAATATTTAATTTTGTTTCCTAAATCAATATTAATTTTGGTTGCAATTAAAAATAAACTTTCATCTGTGGTATTTAAAAGGAGATAAATAAGGGATGGTACTATTAGATATTTAGATATGAAACGAAACTTTAAAATTGAATTATTGATTTATTTATAATAACCAAGGACCTGTTTCTATTTATTTTACTATCTCATCAGTTGAAGATAGGAAAGCGTAGTTCGAGTATGGAATTGTTGAAAAATCTGTTTTGAAGAAACCTACAGACAGTGTGGATGAAAGAAATAAATGGATTGAAACGTCTGGATAAAAGTTTGGCCTGATTGATTTCGGTTATAATTATATTACACATGCCGGTTCGTTAAAATTACACATGGGTGGAGGAAACAGTTGCCGCAATTACCAAGTCAAAAATCGGCCGTCGTCACAATGAAATCGTATTATTTTTGGGACGACAGCCGATCACCGGCTCTGACCCACTTTTCCAGACTGAAGCCAAAAGGGTTGCACAAAAATTTAGAGGGTGGTGCGCGCAGGTGTTCTGCGAAGACCTACATTTCAAGTTTCCATTGTGAACACACGGCTCCTAGCGGTTGTTTTCTCGTGACGGATTAATAATTTTTGATTTGATCGTTACCTAATGGACGCCAATTAACCCTTCCGGTGATATGTCACATTTATTTTGCCGTATGTCGAATCGATTCGATATGATTTATCTAAGAAAGGGGGGATGTCTTCTATACTTAGAATTTAGCTTAATGGAAAGAATTAATTAATAAAACAAATTGTGGAAATTCTAAGCTCCTAAAATGTATTGATTTTTTTGATGTGGTAGAAGTATTTTCAATTGAAAAATAATAATTTTTGATATCTTAATGTAAGATCTGCTTGTACTTACTATATGATTATTTAATTTCACACTTAAATAAGGGTTAATTAATGAATCAAATAATCAGTTCAAGTGTATTTAAGTTTAAATTTAAATTCCAAAATTTTAAACAAAAGCGTATTTATTTGCGTAAACTTAACCACGTATTTTCGACTAGTTTTTAATTTCAATATTTTATTCAGTTTTGAACAGAGTCAACACGTTTTAAGCAATTCGTTGCTTAAAATTTTACGATAAGCTGAATTTGCCCGCACTTTGATGAATGTGCATACATTTTATTCGGTATGAGGAAGATAAGACCGATAGTATAAATTAAAGCGATAAGCGATACGAGTCGAGTTACGGAATTTAGTGCGTACTTAAAGCGTAAAAATATTTTATACAATTTTAATCCATTAAATTTCAATATATAATCATAGAACTTTATCATAATAATAATAGAAAATACATTTCAATATAATTCGTTTGTTTCATATTTGAGCATGAAATTTCTTATCGTAGGCAAGGTTTAATATTAATACATAAATGAAAGAACATCTATTCTTTATACTTTATTCATTCTTTTTACCGGACTTATAACAACAATATTTATTTATAAAGGGTGTCCCAAAATTAATTAAGATTTGAATTTGCCGCTATTTGTTGGCTATAACTTCATCATACATTTCAAGTTTCTTGAATTTAAAATCGCTAAAAATAAATTAAAATTATACAACACAAAGTCGTAATTATATTCGATCAGTGTGTTTCAGCAGGAATGCCTTTAAGTCCGTAGTAACCCTTTCCAGCGTGTCCAATGAAGAAAAAGAGGGCAAAAAACCCATCGCGCAGCCAATCTCGGTCGCGGCCACTCCACCCAAAAATGTTTCACTTTTTTTTTACTCGTACCAAAATCCTCACGTGTCCTTTTTCTTTGGCGAGAACAGGTCCTGCCCATGCTGCGAGAGACTTACACACACACACACACATGCACGCATACACACGCATATGTGAGCCCGTCTCTTTTTCCATCCTCGGCGTTTTCTCGTTTCTTTTTTTTTGCCCGTTTCTCCGTCGCCTCTCTTCGCCCCTTTGGGTACACTCGACGGCAAAAGCGGTTTGTCTTCTTCATTATTTCGCGGCTATTCGAAATGCATGCGTGTGTGTGCGTGCACGGATGGATGGAATGTTCTGCCGGCACTGCCAAGGAAGTCCCCCTCCGCCACCAACCCCCGCCGTCACCGTCGTAACCCTTCTCGTGCGACATAATTTAGAAAATTCAGTCGTCTCATCTCCACAATGGTGATTCCGAAAAAAATCAATTTCATATGCACACATGTCCGGCCGGAAAACACCTGCCCAGGAAAAATCTGAATTTCATTACGTAATTATTGGTCTGGATGGCCTGCAGGTGATTCCAATCTTAAAGGGCCTTAAAATTATATCTTCTATTCGTTGCAAAGAAATTTCAAACAAATCTCACGACCATTTACCAACATCATTTATCAAACGACCATATGTAAGGTCTTAAACGATGCTGAAACAAAATGCGTCGAGTATTAGTTACACAGTGTAACGTTTTTGTGCGATTCCCAGCAGTTTTTTAGGGACCACATGCGTGCTTTTAACAGACGTGGGGGTGTCAGCAGACGTTACTTTACGACATCCCCCTGCCGAACGAAACCGGAGGAAAAATGGAACTAATTAAGTTGAAATTCTGGCGAATTAGTCGTTTCGATCAATTACTATTGCGGTTAGAGGGAGGGAGGGCTTGATGATGTCGACCATCCACACACACACACAAACACGATTGCAAAATAATAACCCTAATGGGTTTTATTGCCCCAAGCCCAGAACTGTTATATACTCTTAGGTATAGATGCTAAAATAATAACAAATCGTTTTAGCCCAATTTGGTATTATGTTGATGATGCAGATAGAGAAATTTATTAAACATTAATTTTGAAGATGAATTAAATTTTTCACCATGGGTTAAATTTTTTTAATGTTAATTAGAAGGTTAATAGTATAAAAATAGTGAAGTGTTTAACTAACCTTCTAATTAATTTTGAATTGTATGCTTTATTTTGATGAACCACAGAGGAAAATCATGAATTGCGTTTTTAAAATCTTGATAGTTTACTTCCTATGCCGAATGAACATAATTACATCATTACTACCCTATAAAGTACAAACTCCCTCGTAAAGGCAATTTTCGGAGAAAAACATTGGAAGGAAAGTCCTTGGGCAGCGCCCGTAGTCCTCGTCCTCAAGAAAATCAATGAAATGCATGAACATGTTCTTGGCATGAAAGGATTTAAGCAATTGAACAGATTAACGCAGACAAATTCCTTGTGAAAAATAGAATCCGTCTTACCTTGTTAGATTTCATTATAGAAATCGTAAAACCATGAAATTAGATAGACTTTAATATTAGGTGGAGAATAACACTTGTTTTGTTCATCAAGAGTGTAGCGTAACAAGCATTAACTTTAGCTTTAATGATTGTTGAGTTACGTGAAGATGAAAGATTAATTTTGTGAAGAAAGGAGACTCAATCTTTCATTAATTAACTTTAGCCTTTAATAGTTCAACGTGGTGCGAGTGGTTACGCCCTTGGTACATATTAAAATGTTGGTAAAAATTTGCGAAGGCTTATCAAATGATGATGAAATGACTTTATATTAAATTCTTCGTTATACATACTTTAAGTAAACTTAAGTAACAACAATATCTGTATGCAAATATTATCGTTTAATACGAGTTTAATCCGATGCTTCGAACTGTCCCATCCCGTCCGGTTTTCTACAAAAGGAAAATAAAAAAGAAGGAAAGAAGACGACGACGAAGGAGAGAAGAGAGCGGCGATCGAGCGTATTTTATTCGTTTTTTTTTTCAGACACAGGTGAGGGAGCGAAGCAGACGGGGCAGGTTTACGTGGAAGGGTGCAAGGGCGCAGGGATACATTATAGCGATGCACCTGCAAAGAATAATTATGCTTCGAGGGCTGAATGTCTGCGGCCAAAAACTATTCGCGTCCAACCCCTCTTTTCATGTCCCAAAGAAGCAACCTCCACACCAAAGAATGGAATAAGACGCATTCACATATCTTATACACTTTATGCGTTCGGGACCTAATAAATTTCCGATATTACACCTGTTCGTCGTAATTATAACTTATTAGTATTTATAATTCTCTTTTCGGTGCAAATAAAATGTTTCAATTTTTTACGGTTACGAATTACGAAACGGTTTGTGTTATTACACCGATTGGCACCGTTTAAACGAAAGGTCAACATTTTTGGCAACACGGCAATAACGGACAATTATGCTTAACCCAAATACACGCCTGGAAAAATTACGAAACCGCACATAAATATGTTTACATTACTTAATGCCGTGATTGACAAACTTATTATTATCAATTCATCTTTATCGAACGTTTATATTCACATACGAAATCATAATACAATAAACTTGAACAAATGACAATCGTTTAAAAACAATTATATGCTACCAAATAAATAGCTGAACATTGTCGAAAAACAAATGATCACTATCCATAATCAGTAAAAATTACCTCTACATTTTAATTGTAAAACACGTTATCTATTATTTTTTACAAACATATTGTCCTGTATATAATTTTTGTTTCAATAAATCTTTTTTTATAATATAGTTGTAATAATTGTGGGTGGAAGATTAGTAGTCACCCACCCACCCTTCATATAAAAATATAATTTAGTTAAAATATTGGTTTTAAAATTATGAATGTCAACATGAACGCAGCTTATGATTCCAAAAATCAAATCATGTGACAATAAATGAAAATATATGTGCGTGTATGATTTTAGTTTATTTTCCAGTTATAATAATTTACGCTTAAATTTTACTGTATTAATATGAAATTATATGAAGTTATAAATTTACATTTAAACGTACTTTTATAATTATTTTTTCTAATAAATTTCTCAATTAAAAAATTATAAGGTTACATTGAGAGGTATGTTTTATTGATTGGAAAGTGGGATAGTAGCCACCAACCCACCCTACGTATATATTTGAATTAAAACACTGTTTTATATTCCTTAAAAGTAAGTACTAGCCATTTGTATGTCTTTTTAAGGAAACTAAACGTGTAGAAAATTCTATTAATTAAAAAATTATAAGATAAAACTGAGAGGTATGTTGTATTGATTGGAGGGTAGGATAGTAGCCACCCACCAATAAAACATACCTCTGAAATTTACTTTAAGACATTTCCAATTATCAGAAATTTTATAAATTATTTCTCACATATATGTGATGTTTATAAATTATTTCCAAGACACCCTCGTTGATAAAATAATAATTGGAGGGTTCTATAGTGGCCACCCACCCACCCTACATATACAATTTAACTTAAACTACAATACTGTTTAGAATTCTTGAAACATCGGCAATAATATTTTTTTAAGTTTTTGGGAAACAAAAAAGTAAGAATGCCTGAGGTAAACATTATTATTTCTCACATATATCTTCTGTTGTGTATAAATTATTTCAGAAACACCCTCGCTTATAAAATAATAATTGGAGGGTGGGATAGTGGCCACCCACCCACCACATATATACAGTCGAACTTAACTTACAAGACTCTTTAGAATTCCTAAAACATCAGCACTAACATTTGTGTAATGTTTTCGGGAAACAAAAAGTAAGAATGCCTGAATTCAACAATTTTATGTAGGTTGGGTGGGTGGCCACTATTCCACCCTCAATCAGTAAAACATACCTCTCAGTTTTAAATTATGATTTTTTTAATTATAAAACTTTTTATAAATTATTTCTCACATACATCTTCTCTTGTATTTAAATTATTTCCAAGAAACCCTCGTTTATAAATTTATAATTGGATGGTGGGATAGTGGCCACCCACCCACCCTACATATACAGTTGACTTAAACTACAACACTGTTTATAAATTCCTGAAACATCAGTACTAAAAATTTTTAAAGTTTTTGGGAAACAAAAATGGAAGATTGGCTGAAATATTTTTTTTATGTAGGGGTGGGTGGGTGTTCACTATCCTACCAATCCAATTGATAAAACATTCCTGTCAGTTTTAACATATGATTTTTTAAGTATAGGAAATTTTATAAATTTTTTCTTAATTATATAACTTCTCTTGTATATAAATTATTTCCAAGAAATTCTCGTCTATAAAATTATAATTGGAGGGTGGGATAGTGGCCCACCACCCTCCCTACATATGCAGATGAATTTAAACAACAATACTACTTACAATGCATGAAACATCAGCACTAACATTTTTGTAAAGTTTTGGGAAAACATAAAGTGTAAGAATGCCTAAAGTAAAAAAAAATATGTAGGGTGGGTGGGTGGCCACTATCCCACCCTCCAAACATTAAAACAATCTTCTCAGTTTTAACTTATGATATTTAATTATCCTCATTTATAAAGTAATAATTGGAGGGTGGGATAGTGGCCACCCACCCACCCTACATATACAGTTGAACTTAAACTACAAAACGGTTTATAATTCCTGAAACATCAGTATTAAAATTTTTGTAAATATTTTGGGAAACAAAAAAGGAGGAACGACTGAAATAAAAAAAAATATGTGGGTGGGTGTCCACTATCCTACCAATCCAATCGATAAAACATTCCTGTCAGTTTTAACTTATGATTTTTAAATTATAAGAAATTTTATAAATTATTTCTCAACAAATCTTCTCTTGTATATAAAACATTTCCAAGAAAACCTCGTTTATAAAATAATAATTGGAGGGTGGGGTTTAGTGGCCATCCACCCTCCCTACATATATAGTGAACTTAAACTACAAGGCAATTTACAATTCCTGAAACATTAGCACTAACATTCTTGTAGAGTTTTTGAGTAAAAAAAGAGTAAGAATGCCCGAAATAAAAAAAAAATATGTAGGGTGGGAGGGTGACCACTATCCCAGTAAAAACGTACCTCTTTTGTCTTATAATTTTTTAAATTAAAGGAATTTTCTACACGTTTAGTTTTCCTAAAAAATAACATCAGAATGGTTAGAACTTATGGTTTGGGAATTTTTAAACAGTGTTTTAGTTTTAAGTTCAACTGTATATGTAAGGTGGGTGGGTGGCCACTATCCTACCCTCCAAACGGTAAAACATTCCTCTCAGTTTAAACTTACGATTTTTTTAATTATAAGAGATTTTATAAATTATTTCTCACATATATCTTCTCTTGTGTATAAATTATTTCCAAGAAACCTCGCTAATAAAATAATAGTTGGAGGTGGGATAGTGGCCACCACCCACCTACATATACAGTTGAACTTAAACTACAACACTGTTTACAAATTCCTGAAACATCACCACTAAACATTTTTTGAAGAATTTTTTGGTAAACGAAAAAATGTAAAGAATGCCTTAAGTAAATATTTTTTATGTA